>BRKX01000001.1:68274316-70674316 GCA_026008535.1 Perilla frutescens
TTCAATCAGTCCCTTTTCTCAATCAAATAGAATCCAAGAAACACAAAATCCCTAAACCATTCACTATCGGTCTACCACACCCGCAAACTATGTGTCAATTTGGTTGCAGGCCAAGAAACACAAACCGTCGCAATCAACATAAACCACATTTAACATAAGCTAGAACATCAAAACAGAGAGAGAGAGAGAGAGATACCCATAAATAACTCCTGCTGGGCTGGCCAATGACAGCATACTGATAATCTTGATCAATGTACAACACCCAATAATCCCCAGTGATGGGAATTATAGGCAGAAAAGGGGGCACATAGAACTTCACTTTAAGCTTAGCCTCATCGCTCTTGGGATCAGTTTTGTACGCAGTTCCTTCGATAAAACCCCTCTTTCCATCAGTCCAAGTCTCGTTCAAAACTTTAACCGTGCCGTCGGAATTCAGACTGTAAGTAGCTCTTGTGTCGACGCCGCTTTTCGGCTGAAACCTCGACGGGAAAGAAGCAATCTCGTACCACCTCCCCATGTACCTCTCTATGTCCAAACCCTTCACCACTTCCATCTCTTTCGTTGCCATTCTCTCTCTTTCAAAAAAGTTCAAGAATTGTCGCTGTTTCTTGGAGGGTTTTCTCTAAAGTTTCTTTGATAAGGTAATGGGGGGTTTTGGAGTCAGTCAGTATATAAATGTGTGGATTGAGAATTTGGGGTGGACGTGGATTGTTGATAGCCTTACGCGTATGCTAAATGGAGATTCCAGAGTAATTGAGGACCTACTAGAACATAATCATACAATTGGAGATTTTAAATATGAACTAAATTTTGTATCAAATTTCAGGAATTTCAATTTTAGAGGGATGGCTTGGGGACAAAGCTTCAGATCTCTTAATTATTAAGCATTTCAAAACTAATTCCAATCCAATCTTAAATGTTAAATTTAATATTATAAACGGTATTAATCACTTTTATATAGTGGAGACATCAAGATTTTCCGACCACAGCTAAACAATATTTTTGGATGAAATTCATATAACTTCTATGTATTTTTCCAAAAAATATATAATAATTCGCTCTGTTTAATAAATAATTTAAAAATATCCCTTTATTAATTGTAAAATTCATTAAAAAAATATTTCAGTCAAATGTAATTAGTTGTGTGAATCCGACTCATTAAAAAGCGACAGCTGTAAATAATAGTGTTTGATCAAACTAGGGTATTCTTTTTTGTTATTGGAAGAATATATTAGATTTTATATTATTTTTAAATACTTATTTCCTTAAATATGTAAAAAGTATAATGAAGTTTTTAATTTTTCAAAAAACATAGGTATGTATGATTTTTTCTAAAATTTTATATGATAAAAATGGTTTTGTATAAAGATGATTATTGATTTTAAATAAAAGGATAAGACTCAATTATTCACATTTCAGGTAAATTCATTTACTCCTTTATTTTAAGTTTAATTATGCACATTTAATATAATTAAAATATATTAATTAAAATTTATTACTATTCACGAAATAATAAAAGTAATCGCAATAGTAGATGTATTATATAAGTTTTATTCATAAGAATGCAAACAACAATTTTAGCATACCATTTTTTTTTAATATTTATGTATTTTATCTCAAATCGTGAACACAATTTTGACTGATTTTAATTCTTAACGTAGTAATTTTTTGGGGACATAAGTAGTAAAATTATTTCATTCACAGATATCCTTCATTCTTAAGGTTCCATTTCAATTTCCATTTGAAATTATTTATTTCTAGTATTTATTTTGCAAGCTTCTAAAATCATTTTAGAAAAAATCCATAAATTTTTATAACAGATCACGAACATAGTCAAAACTCAAAAGTGATTTTATTATAATTTCCCTAAAAAATAAAAAGACTCAAAATTCTCCACGAGCATGATAAATGAAAATATAAAATTTAAAAAATTAACAATAAAAAAACAAATGAGGTGAAGTGAAGATGAGGCTCAGATGTACGGTAGTGATGCGGCAGAAGAGGATTGAACAACCACGTCATGGCTGCAGAAACACCGGTTGCATCTCATAAACAGACGCCGTCCGGGTCGCCCCGCCAAGATACGGGTCTCTCCTTCCTATTGCCCGATCCATTAGCTCAGAAGAATCAATAATTATCATCGTCACAGCCCCTTCACACACACATGTATAGATATTATAGAGAGAGAGAGAGAGAGAGAATTTGCTTAGCGACGATTGGTTATTACTTATTGAAGGTTGTTGTTAATTGCAGCTGAAAGGGCTGTTGGATTTTTTATGGAGAGAAATCAGTGGGTAAAGAGAGAGGGGCAACCACCCTTGAAGAAAATCCCAATTTCCTCTCTCTAAACCCTCATTCTTTTCTTCTGAGCCTACCATACCAGAAAATGGGATCTGAGAGAGAAAACGGGGAATAAATAGGGATGCCCTTTCTTTTAACCTAGTTCACTGCCAGTGGCATCTCCACATTTTTCCCTTCATTTACACCGCCATTTCACTCTTTTTAATAATAATAAAAGTATTATTTTAAATTTTTATTTTTTTACAGTTTAGTTATTTTATATCATAAGAATCATATTATCGATATGTTTAAACATCATATGTTTAACATTATGCGGTGTGTACACTAATATAATAATTAGTAGTTAATTGTTACTGCTGATAATATAGTGATCCATTATTTAATTTTTTAAATAATAAGGTAGTTAATTTTATTCTTCAGCCTCTACTCTCAAAATTACATCCTCACTTTCTCTTAAAATAAATCTCTCTGCCTAAAAAAAAACGCAATAATTTTCCTGACATTCACAATTAAATTTCTCTACCAATCGTCCAATCCTACAAAATATAGCATAATTTTCGCTATCACAATCTTATTCCAAACCAGTTCCCCCAATTTTAAAACTCCTAATCCCTCCAAAATTGTCAATCACGCTTTTATTTAAACAATGTAGCCTTTCAAGACCAAACCAATGGATTGGAGACTGCAAAGAAGCCCAAATTCATTTCAACCAATACCAGCAACTGGTCAACTGCCAGAGCAAGATGAATCACCACCACTGGATTCAAACAGCAGCAGTTAAGCCATTCACTTTCATCATGCAAAAGTATTTAGATGGCACCAATGCACCAGCCTTACTGCATAGATCCACCACAGCAGGTGCGTGCCCATAATAATCGCGCCCTTCATCAACCAGTATGAGCGGATCTTGGCGACGTCTGGACCAAACCAGTTTAGGAGGAACCAAGTTGTCTACCCTCGCCTTCATCCAGAAATGAGTCCCGCGCCAAGTCTCATACTTGAACACCCCACATGCTCGAGCTTTGTGCCCCGATGGCCCAACATGCACTTCAGAACAGTGTTTACAAACTCTTGCCGGATACACAAACAATAACTTGTGAACTCCAGATCGAAGTGTCTCCCATGCGTGCAGAGTTTGTTTAGCTATCAATCTCAAATCATCATCTGGCAATGACTGGGAAATGGTATTGTTATCTGCATTGTCAATAGGAGTAATAACACTTGAAGAAACAATTTGATCGTTAACATCAACCCCTGCCTGCAGGCAGAGCTCCACTACTGCAGGAATGCGTTGATGATCAAATCTTTCGTGATGTCTGACTACATTCTGAAACATTTTCTGCAAATGAAATGATTCTACGGGGACTATAATATCATTTATCCTTGCTTTAACCCATTCATGAACTTTTTTCTTTGAATGATGCCGGTAACCATGGCAAGATTGAATTAAATGACCACCTTCGCCTATATAAAATTCGGGGCAGTATCTGTCACAAGAAAAGGGAAACTATACAAATGAATAACTTACAGAAAATCTTGCAGATAGATTATACTATATTGGAGACCACTCCAATACAACTAGTGTTCAATTGATTGAATATATGCCAGAACAAGAACATAGATTGATATTTAGCTAGAAAAGTTGGTCTTGACCAACAAAAACCTTCACATATAGATATAGATTAGGCAACTACTCTCCAACGAGTAAAAAGATAAGTTCTGGACTCAATCCTATCAGGCTATCACTAAACAATCCTTAACATCAAAAATTATGACTGATGAAAGGTTTTAAAGTCTAAAAATTGTTGCAGATTTTATCAATCTAAAACAACCAACCTCACTCATCAAGATTCAGAAATCATTAAACCATAAATTATCAAAATTCTAGCATTAGCCAATAAAGAAAGAAAAAAAGGATGCAGCAAAAATTCCTTAAACCAATCTAAAGAATTTATCCATAACAACATATAATGGCAACTTCCATTGCCTAAATGAGCTGCAAATAAAATTGAAAAATAAAAGAAAAGATAGGGGAAGATTAGTGTAATTACTTGCAAGCCCAGACCGGCATATGGTGGATGAGGGTTGATACGCCGTCGTAGAGGGCGTTTCGGGCGCGGAGGACTTCACGCGCCACAGGAAGCATGGGTTTGACGGGATAATCCTTGGCTCGCTGCTCAATACGCGTCATTATCATAGGCCTAAGCTTCCTCAGATCCACCGCTCGATTCGATTTCGTGCTGTAATTTCTAAGCCCATTTAACATTTCGTCTAGAATTAAGGATTTCTTCCGCCATAGTTTCCATAGTTTAATGTTGCTGGAATTCATCTTAATCCCGTAATCACAAAATGAACAGACAGCCTCAATAAGCGCTTAACAACTGGATTGCCAAAACATATAATTTCGGAAGATGTGGGTCAGATCATCAGAGGCTAGATGGTTTTTCTTTCGATTTTTTTTTTTGGTTAATTGGAAAATACGAATTTCTGGCAATTTATTGTTGTACTGTGTTTTCGGCCCTCCCGCTCCCCCATAAGAATATCTTCAAGAATAATGGAGGAACACAAAATTAAAAAAAAAAAAAAAAAACCCAGATGCTAAAACTCACTGGGAAATCACAATTCAGGTCACAAAACTGTTTTGGGCCAAAAATATATGATTTTGCAAACAAGGATGAGAGGTGTTTTTGGGAGTAAGGATGTCAGCCGAATTAATTTTACCTTATAAACAAGATCAAAACCTCCTGCTCCTATCATGTTCTCCCTCGATTTGAGGAAGAAAACCTTGTGAAATCATTAGAGATATCTGGGGGAATGATATTTTGGGGGGAAAAGAAGCAGGGTTTCTACTCTGGATTAAAGGTAACGGTGTTTAACTCAATCCTTAGCCCTTCGTTATTTTGACCCTGATTTTTTAATTTTCACTTTATAATACATCCTCCTCCCCGTTCTTTTTTATTATTTACTTTTTTTATTTTAATAACAGAGACTTTTCTCCTATTCATTTTTATTATTTACTCTTTTTATGTTGATAATAGAACCTTTCTATTAGGATGGAGTAGTAATTATTATCATTTTCAAACATACCACCACTTCTTGGAAAAATGTTATAGGTTATTTATATAAATTATTTTTATTGTGATATGATTAATTACAAGTCATATATGTGTCTATATATCTAACCTGTATTGTGATAAATTGGTAATATTTTTGAAGTCATATCTGTGTCTATATGCATGACCTGTATTGTGATAAATTTGTAATATTTTTGTGGATGGTGGGGATTTAATTTTTATGTCAATATTCTTAATTAAGATTTACATTTTTAATTATTCTCTTAATAAATATCTTAAATATATATAAAAAATCTTATTATTCTACTCACAGTTGTGAGAACACTGTGGTGCCCCATCACCAATTTTTAATATCAAATTTTAAATTTATAAGACAAAAGGGATCGATTTGCAATTTTAAAAACCTAAAAAATTAAATTTGCGTTCTGAATATTAAAAAGTTAAAAACCGTCTAGAGGAGAGACAAAAATCATGTTCCAACATCCACGGAAGGGTTTGAGTTCGGAGATGAGCGTTGGAACAAAATTTCAACTGTAAAATTGGTTTTTGTAGAAGATGAGGGAATTCACGCTGCAGCTTAAGATGCCGGGCAAGACTCGAGAAAAAGAAAAATATGAAGAGGTGGAAGCTTTTCTCAGTTCCCTTGTTGCACGACTACACGGCCGAACGATTCGAATCGACAATCTTGAAAAGGAGCTCAGATTTCTTCTCACCTTTCTTAGGGACATTGCATTGATGGGGTGTGATGAGCATGATGAATTCCAGAAACTCTTGCCAGAATTCGAAGCAGTGGCAAATGAGGTTAAATCTTTACTCGATTCCTTATGTATTGATGAGGACCTCGTTGCTGTTTTAAACCATACTGACCTCATCACAGCTAAAATCTCAATTTTCTTAAATCTTTTGCCATCAATCAGAACATCAGTTTGTATGACTCCAAAGTTTTCTGCTCTGGATTCGCTCCCATTTGTCGATTCTCTAACTCATGATCTTGAGAATATGATGAAACGGGAGGATAATCTGGTTGGTGAGGAGGTAAAGGATCAACTAGAGGTTCTGTATAAGGGGCTAATACTTTTTAAGTCTTCCATCAAGAACATAGCATCTCTGCAACATTCAGAAATCAGAGAACTGAAACAACCTCTGCAGCGAATTGGGCAAATGGCACACGAAGCTGAATTTCTGCTCATCTCTTTTTCCGTTGGAGGAGCTCCTCTCTGGTATCTCAGCAACAGGCTCACTGACATCTGCCACGAGATTCTGCTTAGTGGGACTGAGCTCCCACAAATCACAGAGAAATATGACTCTGGAGACTTAGAGGTTGCAAGGAATAATTTCAAGTCACCACCATTGTTACCAGCTAAGAGAGATACCGCGGTTGATGAAGTTACGGTCGGTCTTGAGGACAAGGCAGCAGAAGTTTTGGATAAACTGGTAGGAGGAGCAGAGCGACTGCAAGTTATCTCCATCATTGGCATGCCCGGACTTGGAAAGACAACACTAGCAAATAAATTGTACAATAACTCCTATGTCAATTATAAGTTTGACAAACTCTCATGGTGTGTTGTTTCACAAACATATCTGAGGCAGAGTATATTGGCTGACATTTTGATCCAAATGGAAAGAGCAACAGCCAAAGATATGATCTTGAAAATGGAGGAAGAAAAGTTAGCTGAATGTCTTTACAGAACATTGAAGGGAAGAAGATACCTGATTGTGATGGATGATGTGTGGGGTTGTGATGTGTGGTATGATTTTCGGAGATGCTTCCCAGATGATGCAAACGGCAGTAGGATACTGTTCACCAGTAGGAATAAAGACGCGGCTCCGCCTTATAGCATAGTTTATGCGATGCCCTCCTTGTCAAATGACCAATGTTGGGAGCTGTTAGAGAAGGTGGTGTTTGATGATGAACGTTGCCCTCCTCAACTACTTGCGATTGGGAAGGAAATCGCAGCAAATTGCTGCGGACTACCACTTGCTGTAGTTGTTATTGCTGGAATTCTTTCAACTATGGAGAGGGAGAAGTGTACATGGGAACAAGTGGGGGGATGTTTAGCCTCATATATCTCTGATGGTGGAGGCTATTCAGTGATGCAAATTTTGGAACTGAGCTACATGCATCTACCCTTACATTTGAAGCCGTGCTTCCTATATTTGGGAACATTTAAAGAAGACAAAGTAATCCTTGCTCGAAAACTGATGAGGCTGTGGATTGCAGAAGGATTCATATCTAAGGAAATTGAAAAGCATGCAGAAGATGTAGCTGAAGAATATCTGATGGAATTAATTGACAAAAGTCTAGTAATGGTTGCCAAAAGAAGATCAGATGGTGGAGTGAAAACTTGTACCGTTCATGATTTATTGCGTGACTTTTGCTTGAAGAGATGCAAGGAAGAAAGCTTCATTGCGTTTGAAGAGAACAGGTAAGTAGTGTCTTGTTAATATTCTCTTCTATTTTCGCTTCCAAATTTTCATTTCATTTTCATTCTTTCTTGTTTAAGTGGCTACGAGGAAAGCAGCCGCCTGCGAGTAGTGGGAGGTTGTATAAGTAGGAGGTATTGTCAGCATGTGCACTCTATTCATGGCCGTATTTCGCTCCCATCAGACTTTGAGGCGGGTGATTTGAGATTGCTAAGAGTCTTGAATTTTGATTATCATCGTCTCGTGCCTCGTTACCGCGGCATTGAATATCTGGTTAACTTGAGATACTTGATCATCGGTGAGGGAATGGATGAAACGAGTTACAGTTACTCGGCCATCAGCCTTCTTCTGGAGTCGATATGGGGCCTTGTGAAGCTAGAACATCTTTTGGTGAACACAAAGTGGAGGGTAAGTCTACCTCCGGCAATACTGAAAATGGGCAAGTTGAGATTCCTTCAAGTGAACTGTGAAGCTAGATATGATGAAGATTGCAATCAAACACATACACACACAACCAACCTAAAATTTATCTCCCGTCTTGTAATTGGCGACGGCAAGGATGAAGAGATGTTGAGATGTTCACCCCATCTCCGCAAACTCAAATGCGTATCTCCAAAATCACTGAAAGAAAGGATGGAATATCGGCATTTTGATCTGAGCTTCCTCACTCAGCTGGAGTCGCTCAACGTAGTGTTCAACGTACATCAAATGAAGGGGATCATCTACCCTGCAAACCTCAAGAAGCTGACTCTAGCGGATGCAGTGCTGACTAGAAAGAAGATATCGATGATTGGGAGATTGGAAAATCTGGTGGTTTTGAAATTACGGATATGCATCTTTGCAGGAGCGGGGGAGGACTGGGATACGAGAGATGGCGAATTCCAGAAGCTCCGATTCTTGAAATTGCAGGATATGAGATATCTCAATCAATGGAATGTAGCCTCAAGCCAACATTTCCCCAGACTTGAACGATTATTCTTGTGCTCTTGTTTCCATCTGAGGAATATTCCTAGTGAAATTGGCGAAATTGCGACGCTGCAGTTGATTGAGGTGAGCGGGAGATGCCCAAAGTCACTGGTGAAGTCTGCTAAAGAAATTCAACAACAACAAATGGAGATGGGCAATCAACAACTCAGGATAATCATCACTTAATGTCTAATGATATGAAATTATGAATGCTTCAAGTGTTGTCACATGTATATTACTTATAAACAAGTGTTGTGAAGAGTTATATAATGTCCTCTTAGTTTTCTGGGGAAATAAGAATGGTTTTCTGTTTCATTTTCCCATTTTGTGGATTCACTACCCACCACTTCCACCGGCCACCCCTAAGTAGACATCTCAATTTAATCCGAAATCGATGGGTTGATTCAAATAGATCGAGAAAAATTTAGAATTAGTGCTGAAAAATTCCAATCCGAAAAAAAAAAATTAACCGAACGGGTTGGTCCGATCAATTCTCCGGTTGGCCCGTCGGCCTGGACCTGGCAACCTCCATTATTTTAGTCATAATTTTTTCTAGAAAAATTCAATTCATGAACGGTCAGACGCATTGGAAAGTTAATTCAATTATCTTTTCATACACATATTATGCATTTATGGATTCCAAGTATGCTAAGACTTATGAACTTTTAAAGTTACAACCATTAGTAAATAAATCACATTCAATGATATAATTTTTCGTTAAATGTTATACTTTCATTTACGACATATATTCTTGAATTTATCAATGTTATAAGTACTATAAGTTATTAGTATAATGTATAAAATATATTAGAATATTTGATAATTTCTTATTGGAGTTTGAGGATACATGTTGTTTATTCATTTAATTTGTTTTATTATTTCATTTTATTTTTGTTTGTTTAGAAAGTTATCTTTAATCTCGTTATCCCTCTATTATTATATATTATTGAAATTTTAAAGTATTAAAGTTATATTATCTATCATGTTTTCAATTATTTAATTGAATATACATTCCAATAATATCATTTGTTTAATAGATGATAAAGAAAACAGAGATATGTATAATTTGAAGCATCAAATGCCCTTAAGTAGAAAAATAATGTATTTTCAATATTTATATGGATGATTGAGCATAGTTATTGTGATGTAATTTGAAATTATTATTTTGAAAATAATAAACTGAGGTTGAACATTATTATCATAAAATGTACTTGATTTTAATTTTTTTATGTATTACTCGAATATTCTTAGTGTATGATGATAATTATATTAGTTTTATCCTTTTATTTTCTCATTTTTTTACCAGCTAGCTATTATTTATCATGTTTTAAATTATTTCAGTGTATAATATTATAATGTTGTTATTTCTTTAAATAAATGATGATGACTTTAAAAATAAAATCGAACATGAAGTTGAAGGAGCTTCAAATATTATTGTTAAAGTAGAAGAAGATTGTACTTCAAATTAAATCGAAGATTGAGTTATAATTAGATTTATAATGTATAGTTTGAAATTATTTTTTTGGGAAAACAAATTGTGATTGATTATTATTGTTATTAGTCATTTCATGTACTGCTGATTTTTTTATTTGATGCACTTGAATATTAATGAAATTTAATATTCGTCATAATTTTTTCATTTTATCTTATTTTTCGTGTGTATATTTATTTCAAAAATAAGAGATGTTAATCATTTTTTAGAATTATCAAAATATAATTTATACATATGAAAAATATTCGTTAACATGCCGACCCGACTAGCTAGCCGAAAATCGGAGGTTTGAGTTAGGACCATGAATTTCGAGCCTAAAAAAAATTAACTGAATAAGATCCGAATCGAATAAAATTTGCATGAAATCCGAACGAATTAATCCGATTTCACATCCCTATTCCTAAGTGGAGTGTGAAATAACTTACCTGCTTTTTTTAAGAATAGGCAAGTATGTTGCTCCATGTATGCAAAAATAATAAGACTGATCACGTGCCAACTCAATTTAAATTCATTTTCAATAGTAAATTTATGATTCTGTTAAAATTTTATAATTTTTGAATTTGAATTTTAACCAATTTAATTGTCGGTAATCCGGAAAATAATCTCACATGAGATTACGTCAAATAATAAAATTTCAGAACAATAATATCTATCAAAAGTTATATTTGGATAATTTTACTTCGCTATAAATATTAAATACCTTCTTTTCCCGAGTTCCATTCTAAATAAATAATTTTAAGTAAACTAAAAAACAAATAATTAATTTTAAGGAGTACAATTTGTTTTTTTAAAAAAATCCATCGCTCTCCATAATCATATGTGATGTTTCTTGAAATACTTCTCACAAAATTGACATGAAATCCTCCAAGATCTTTATATTTACTTAATTTGATAGCTGTTTTTGAAGAAAATAGATTTAAAAAAAAAACACATGCAGACAGCAAATTAAAATGCAACAAAAAAGGGAAAGAAACAAATTGAGGCTCAGATCTGTTAATTATAAGCAGGCAAAGAGACAGCCGCCACGCCATGGCTGCGAATTAACCGGTTGCATCATGCAATGCTAGGAAGAAATAATTCCCCCAAAAATCACAGCCACCCGGGTCGCCCAGCCAAGATACGGGCGGATATGCCTATTTGCCCGATTCAACAATCAACTGCTGAGAGAGTGAGAGAGAGAGAGAGAAATCAAAGATGAATCATCTTCACAGCCTCATTATATAGATATATAGATATAGATACAAATGATATGATGGCATACGCCAAGGGAACAAGAAACAAGCTAGCTAGTTAAGATGGACTGGTACGTAATTGTTGTTGTTTTTACAATGGAAGGGCTGTTGACTTTTACAATTAAATCGAAGAAATCATGGGATAGATGAAACAGAGATGAGCAACCACCCTTTAGAATTCATCTCACCTCTCCTCATTCTTCTCTCTCTCTCTCCCTCTTTTCGGAGCTCATGAATTTAATCGCTACAACTCAATATATTATAGGGTGCTTTGTCCTAGATTGGTTTTATCCCGAATTTGCCCCTGGTTTGATCATGGATTTACGAGCCTCGGGAACCGTTGTTGAAGTGCAGGCAGACTACTCTAGTTCGCCAATCTCCACCCAAGTCCCAAGATGGTTATGTAATTTCACTGTCCTATTTTATTCTTTAATTTATGTAATTTCACTTTCCTATTTTATTCTTTAATTACAGGCAAAACTTTGTTTTTGGTCTCTCTTCTTCAAAAATTTTCTGAATTGTCTCCCTCTATTTCATTTGGTTAAAATTAAGTCACTTATTTTAACTAAAATTAATAGTACATGAACATAATTTAAAAATAAAAATAAAAATTCATTTTTCTTAAAAATAAACTAATAAAAATTGAAAAAATAATTAAATAAAAATAAAATAAATACAAATTATTTTTTTAAGTAAAAAATTAAATAAAAATAAAATATAAATTTAATTAAATTTTTAAGAAACCAATGTAATTTTATGTTTTATATTTTATGTTTTATTTATTATTTTAAAAAAAATCAAAATAGTTTAAATTTTTAAATACAATTTTTTTAATTTTAAAAATAAATAGCAAAAAATTAAATAATTTTACTTTTATAAAATTATGCAATTATAATTTATTTTCAAAAGAGTAAATTAAAAAAATCAAACAGTAGTTAAATAAAAAAATCAATTAAATAAAAATCAAATTTTAAAACTTTTGTTTGATTTTTTTTTCAAAAAATAGTAAATCAAAATCAAAATATAAAATTATAGTGGTTATAAAAAAATAATTAAATTTATTTTTAATTTTTAAATAAATTTTATACTTAAAAATTCAATATATATTTATTTTTTATTGTTGTTTATTTATTTTTTCAATTTTTATTTTTAAATTATGTCTCTATACTATCAATTTTAGTTAAAATCAAGTCCCTCTACTATCAGTTTAGATAAAATTAAGTCCCTCAAGGACTTGATTCAATCTAAATTCATAGGACATGGACCTCATTTTAACTAAATTGATAGTACACGGACTTCATTTTGACCAAATGAAATAGAGGGACCCAATTCAAAAAAATTTAAAAGTACAAGAACCAAAAACATGATTTTACCTTAATTTTAACTCAATGCCCTCCATTATGCACCGCATCACATGATAAAATAAATAAATAAATAGAAACAGGGTAAATATATTTGTTTATATTTCAAACAATTTCTATTTTTCCAACTACAACACCAACTAATAACTCTATTACTTAAATATCTAAATTACTTCTTCCATCTCAATTATATAGTCCTTATTATTAATTTCAATTGTTCTAATTATGAGATGACCTCCTATACATATGGTGTATGGGTCTGAGTCCATCAGACTGACCCAGACACAATAAGGCCCAACAATTAAAAAAAAATAACCTATATCTGTCGCGTGGGGTATACGTGCCGAAATTATTATTATTATTATTATTATTATTATTATTATTATTATTATTATTATTTTCATATTTTTGGGCCTGAAACAAACATGAACCCTGAAAAACCCTAAACTCCTAAACTCTAAACATTAATTGTAATATAAAAATCACAATTTGAACTACATGAAATCATATAAGATTAGTAGTAGACTGGCCATTTTTCAATGATACAAGTGATACTTTTTTAATTTTGAGTGATATTTTTTAGTGTTAGAACTGATACTGCTTTTTGGCAGTTGACCCCGACCCGTCTAATTGATATATGAGCCTTATTGGACCTGGGGTGGTGTATCGGAAACTTGACCCCCCCAATTATAGAATCTCATTATTTTGAATAGTATTAATTTTCATAATAAAGTATAAATACACCATAGTTATATTTTGAAAATTAAAAGCCAAGTGCTTGAATTTTTGAAATCACCCACTCTCAAATCAGGGGTCACCTTGGAAATCAATGAAACAAACGTATGTTTAGATTGTTTCAACACAAGACCGTGTGGTCCATGATGCAAATAAGGAGATCGTCTTAGACCCCGAAAAAAATATAGGCTCCAAATTTATTTGTATCTTACAATTTTAGCTATATATATATATATATATATTATTTACGCAAGTTTTTACTAAAGTTGTCGATAGCTCATCGGTAGGAATCTTTTATTTTTTCCTTGCAAGCAAAGATAGAAACTTGCTGAAATAAAAAAAAAACCACCAATTTTCTCTGTTTTCTTTAACTATTCGCCCTACATTACCTCTTTATCTTTCACTTACTTTATTTTAAGGAATAGGCCTACAACCTACTCCTAAGTAACATGCTCTAATTATATTTAACCTTCTTGTAACGGGGCTTACTTTTTTCTAATTTTGTTTTCCAACTTTTTAAAAAGAAATGGGTCCTTTTTTTCACTTAATCACAATTTAACCTTATTGTCTAATACATATATATATATATATATATATATATATATATAAATTACTTCTCTATTATCTATATCTAATATTTTCTTTTGCTAAAATAATATTTTTTGAAGTTAATTAAAATTAATAAAGCCTCACATAGGATCAATCGTTTCACACGTGATCACACACACACACACACACACACACACACACATATATATATATATATATATATATATATTATCACCTTAGTTCCCATATTCTGTTTGTACGACCATGTTTCAACTGTAGGCCACTCCTAAAAAATTATTGCACAAAGTGTTCGTCCCGTGATAGCTAGGTATACTTTAAATTTTAAAATTCATACTGTTGTAATACCGATAACTTTCTAAAAAAATAATATACTGTAAATTTTGATATTTTTAATATTTTTCGATACGGTATAAATAATATTCTATGACGGTATTTTTCCTTACACTTGTTATCGAGTGTTTGGACTTTGGTAGGAAGATGTCTTTTTTAATTCCGAATATGCCCCCGGTTTGATCGTGGATTTACGGCCTGGAGAAGCGTTGTTGAAGTGGCGGGCAGGAATGCTCCGATTCTGCACCCAAGGTGTCCCTGTAATTCCACGTGCCCTTTACTGTTCTTTGATTTCACAAATCGAAGCCCAATGGCTGCTTAGGTAACAAAAAAACAAATCACATTAATAAATGGACAAATTACACTTTTACATTTGCATTTTTTTGTTCATTTTCAAAAATAACTAATCTTTTAAAAAATAATTCATCTTTTCAAAATTAACGAAAAATATTGCCCCCTCCGTCACGATTATATAGTCCCTATTATTATTTTGAGATATTCCAATTATATAATTTCATTATTAAAAGTAGCATTGATTTTCATAATAATGTACAAATACATCCTCATTAATTCTTAAAAATTAAAACACAAACCACTTAATTTTTGAAAGTCATAAATATTAAATAAGGGTATCATTGAAAGTTTAGCTTTAATCTCATTGTTTTAAATAAGGGTATCATTGAAAGTTTAGCTTTAATTGAGACGGATGAAGTATTTTATTTTATTTTGAAAAATTACAAATTTCACATTCAATCAATTTTAAAGTCCGTAAATTATACGTAATTGATTGTACATTAATTTTTTGGGTTTAAGTATTTTTTACGTGGTTCGAAAAATAAAAATATTGAAATATAATCAATGACGTTAGATTTTCAGATCGAAAAATTGATCAAATGTTAAATTTATAATTTTTTAAAAATATTAAATATTGTTATACATTAATTTTAGAAAAGTGAATTATCCGAAAATAACCAACATATAAGTATCAGTGTAATTTACTCTTACTAACTATAAAATATTTTTACATATAGAGTATTTAAAAAGTAGCATTATTTATAAATAATTATAATGAAAAATATTAAATAAGGTATATAAAGGATTTTAGCATAATAGTTGGTATTTATCTTGTACGATGTACGTAATTTATTTTATGCGTGTAAAGTTTAAGATATAGCCTTATATTTTTTTAACTTTTCAAAATATAATTATAAGCACATTTACATTTAAAAAAAAACTTAATTAGATTTTTATTGTGTACTATCGTATTGTGTTAGGAATAAGGACTATAAGTATGCAAGAACCACGTATATACACGACCTCTCTCTCTCTCTCTCTCTATATATATATATATATATATATTGTTATAAGACATTTAATTTTTTTAATGTAAAGTTACAAAGTGAACTAAAATGACATATGAAGATTTAGTTGGGAAATAAAATCATATAATTAGAAATATATATTATTAAAATATCTAGAATTGAGTTTATATATTTTATTCAATACTATTTTTATAAACTATATAATTACTTCATAGAAATGAATAAAATAACATTTAAAAATTTTGAGTCGATCACATAGGTTCAATTTGCCCTTTAAAATTTTACCTTTATATATGTATAGATAGGTGGTGAATAATTGGTATTGAATAAAGATATATTATTTTACCCATTTTAATGGGCAATAAACAAACTAACATATTAAAGGGGACATCGAAAAACTAAATATACTTTTTAATAAATTATTAAACAAACTATTGAATAATTTCATGACAAATAAATGCATATATATTTTTTTTAAAAAAATATTTTGTTGTTGGGACATTTTTTTGGAATTAAATAAAGTTCATAATATCTAACGTAATCATGAAATTAAATGATTAAAATTTATGGCAACACAAAATTTCAACTTGGATTATACTTTGGATTTATTTATATTGTTGCATCATTCTAAGAATTAAAAAAACATTTTCAACAAACCTCTAGGTGCACAAATAACTGATGATTTGAGGGATAAACTACAATCTAATGTTGATGAAGTGAAAAAAAATTGTGTCCTACAAGTTGTGAACTACAAACTATGGAAAAACAAATAGTATTTAATCAATCTAATTAGCTGCACACAAATATTTTAATGTGTTGAATTTAAATTTTAAATAATTAAAAAAAGGTAAAAAAAATTGATCAAAAATGTGAATAATTTCAAATTTCATGATTTATTTTTCGGAGAAGTTCTATTAGTTTGATTATCTAATTACAAAAAAAAAAAATGACAAATTTGAAAATATGTACACGCACGTACACATATAGGCATATAGTCACAATACAATCTTTTGATATATTTTATTTATCATTCACCATAAAAATAAAATAAAAATGTATAAATTAAAAATTACAAACAATAGATCTCTTGCATGATTACGAGTTATTAATAAAATATGCACAAAAGAAAATTATAAATAATATTTACTAACGTCCCAACATCAAAATATGGCTCATACTAATTCTAGATCGCGTGTGGTTAAGTTGTAGTGTATCAAGCATCAATTGAAATTTTATATTGGAAGTGATTACTCATCACCCAATTCTGAAATGTAATCAAACTCTTCCATCTGGATTCAAATATGTTCCATCATCCCATCTCATTTTCTCTCTATTTTCTACTTTTTATCTCTTACGGTCGAACCCCGAACACATACGTTTTTTGCTGTGTTTCTTTATGACCTTTTTTGTTGTAACATTAAGCTTGAGATACGAAGGCTTTTGAGTGAAATTTAACACAACTATATATACGAACCTCGAAGAGTTGAAGCCACCTTGGATTATTAACCTGATGAACTGAGGGATATACATATATATTTGTGTTGATGAAATACATAAAAGTATTGTAGAAGTTGTGAGCTCTATGAAAAAAAAAAAACACGTACCGAAAAATAAAAATATTTAATCATTCTAATCAGTTGCACCCAAATCTAGTAAAATATACTCTATTACAACTATTTATGCAAATGATGGAGTAGCCCAACAAACAAAATTCAATGAATACTAAGAGTCATCCGCATATCAATTATGTTACATTTTATTTAATAAAGAAGTATTAGGTGCAATGCCACAACTTAATACTCTGGATGCAAAGAGTCATTTTATTAATGACAGTCTCAAACAATAATTAAAATACGATGAACATGTGACTTGGCATGAATTGAATTTTTTAAAAATAATCAAAATATCCTTGTAAATTAAATGGATGAAAATTATAAAACAAAAGAGATAATCATTCAAGCTCGAACCTCTCACTCACCTTACGGTTACACACTTATCCTTAGAAACAAAAAAAAAATAAAAAATCAAAGAGGTGTGTTAAATTAAAAAACACAACAAAGAGATGTGTTAAAAAAATGTGAATAAATCTCTATAGCTAATTTCAACTTGTAAAATTATGTTCTTACCAAAGATTATAGAATATTCTTTTCTAATCAAATAATTTTTTGTATCAATAATACCCTTAATAAATTGTGGACCAATCAAAATTTGAACATGACTTATATTTGAGACTACAGGCATCATCCATTATAACACTCCAAATTCTAATCACATGCCTACTTTCATCTCAACGTGTAACAGTACTCATTTCTGAAAGTGTATACTTTCATTTTTTATTTGAAAAAAAAAAAGAAAATGAAAGAAACAAAAGAAAGAAAGAAAGAAAGAGAGAGATAAATTACAAAGAAAAAAAAGAATAGAAACGTGTAACACGTATTCCGCAGACGTTTAACAAGTTTCGATTTTTTTTTTGTAATTTAATAAGTAATTTATTTTATTTATTAATTAACTATTTAATAATTATATTATTTTGTTTTTGTCAGTTAGGGTTTCGAGATTGGTAAGCGTGTGACCACCATATTTTTTTTTTGTAATTTAATAAGTAATCTAAATTACACGATTTGGTAAATGTGTTACACGTTTTAGTAATGTGTAACACGTTTTCTTCCTTCATTTTTTTTTTGTTTTTAATTATGAATTATTTTTTATTTCTGAATCAACTAATTAGTTTATTTCTTTATTTCAAAACATGTCACACATTTCATGCGAACGTGTAACACATTTCAAACATTTCCACCAGACGTGTAACACGTTTCGGAAAAGTGTAACATGTTTCGTTCATTTTATTCTTATTTTGTTTCATCAATTAGTATTTAATAAAAAAAAAGTGTGACACACGTTGCATGCAAATTTTCATTTTTTTTAATTTTCATTTAGCTTTTTTATTTTAAAAACAAAAAAAAATGTTCAAAGTGTATGCGTTCATTTTGTGGGTGCATATAACATAATTGTGTGTGCGTGTTGTATAGTGTAGTATGTGCATGCGATCTTCACATTTTTATTTAATTTTTTAAATTTTGAGTAAGGATAAATAAGACTTTTGCACCTCTCTTTGATTAAAAAAAAATATTATACAAACTTTAGTTAGAAAGAAATTTTTAACTTGCTTTTGATTACATAAATTTTTCTCCAAAAAAAAAGACGATGTCTTAAAAAAAAAGGAAAAAAGTTGGAGGTGTGTTGGCAGGAGGGTTCGAGCCAATGAAGTATTCTAATCGTAGAGTTTAAGACATGGTAGATAACATCTGCGCCAAAATTATAATTTTTAATGAATTTTTATCATATTTTTATAGGATAATTTTCTCTTGTGATTTTACTTTAATACATAGATAGATTGTCATTTTTAATGAATTTTTGTCGGACTTTTTAGAATAATTTTGACCATGACATTTTATTTTAATATATGTATCTTTTAATATATGTATAGATGGATAGATATATAGATTAGGGACAGATAAAAAATGAATAGAAGGTTATATTTTTCGTATGAGAAGTAATAAATTTTAGAAAAGACAGAACGTCGGTAATGAATAAAAAGGATAACAATGTAAATTTTGTTTGCTAAAATTATAAAATGGGGATTAAATTTACAGTTTTCTTTTTTATTTTTGAAAGTAAAAATATGGCATTTTGTAAGGAGCATCTAATGTATTTTTTAATTTCACTTATTCAATGTAGATTAGTACCTACTACCTATAAGAGATTTCAATAAGAATTTTTTTCTTAAATAATTAGATTTATATTAAACCATCTTCCCAGAAAAGAGAAAGAAATGAGCAGAGAAATGAAGGCTGAGAAGTCAGATCTGCTAATTATAGCACAAGGAAAGAGAATCCAACCACGCCAGCAGCAGCAGATGCTATCCCAAGTCTAAAACTCTTTCAAAAATTATTTATTAAAGAGAAATTGCTATAAGAATTAAGAAATAAAAGGAGGGAGGCTCAGATCTGTAAATAAACGAAGAGGCAGAGAGAATCCGACCACGCCATGGCTGCAGAAGCACCGGTTGCAGTGGGGAAAACCCCACACGCCATCCGGGTCGCCCCGCCAAGATACGGGCCGGGCAGACTCTGTGCCCCATTCACCAGCTCAGACGGAACCAATAAGATTGATCGTCACAGCCCCACCAAAATGCAATCCAAAGATTATAGATCGAGACAGACAAGAAAATGAGGGCTGTGAATAGAATCGTACTGTTGTTGCTGTATATATATGTTCCCAGTTATTGTTTTGAAGGGCTGTTTCCATTTTTCCATCTTAATGGAACAAAGAAATCATGGGGTTTCATAGAGAGAGGGGAAACCACCCTTCGAAAACTACCTCTCTCTCTCTCTCTCTCTACCCTCATTCTTCACTTTGAGCTGATGACTGAGAGTGATGAGTAATTCAGTATTCTTTATTTAGTATTGAATAAATAATACTATATAGTTACGGGTGTTTATTTTTCTATATATACCATTTTTACTTTAAACAAAACACATAATTTTTCTTTTATTCACATGTTTTCTTTACGCACCACAATAAATATCACACGCGTATTACTAGATATAAAGTGAAGTATTACTAATTATATATCAAAATATTACTTAGTATGAATTGAAGTATCATCAAATATGAAGTATTTTCATATGTTAAGAAGAAAATAAATGAATTATTTTCTACATAAATCATAATGTGAAGATTTCAATTTAGTTGATTCATTTATCTGTTTTTTAATATTTGTTGATTCTCCACACATCATGTGTCATCGTGTATGAAGTAAAACATCACTAATTATGTGTCAAAGTATCACTTAATATGAAGCGTTTTCACATGTTAAGAAAAAAATGAATTATTTTCTATAAAATCATGTGAACTTTTAAATTAATTCAAAAAAATAAATAAATTATTTTCTACATAATTCATAATATGGACTTTTAAATTAATTCAAAAAAATTATAATGTGAGGTTTTAATTTAATTGATTCATTTATCTTCTTTTTATGGAATGTTAGTTGATTTTTTAGATATCATGTATTACTATATATAAAGTAAAGTATCACTAATTATGTATCAAAATAACACTTAATATGAATTGAAGTACCACCAACTATGAAGTGTTTTCACATGTTACGAAAAAAATAAATGGATTATCTTCTACATAAATCATAATGTGGAGCTTTAAATTAATTCAAAAAAGAAAGAATTATATTCTATATAAATCATAATGTGAATTTTTAAATTAATTAAAAAAATACATATATACATATATATATATGTATAAAAAACAAAAAATAAAAAATTGAAAAAAAAACTAAAAAAAGAAAAGAAAAAGGGAATGGAGATGGAAAAGGGGACCACTAAAAAGAAAAAGAAAAAGAAAAAAGAAGAATGGATCATCACATGAGTCAAATAGACATCCGTCTAACATAAAAGATCCGTTAGACGGTCTCACATAAGGGTACCTCAACTTAAAATGATATTGCAATGTATGTATTAATCTTAATCCCATCTCCCAATTGAAAAAGAAAAAGAAAAAGAAAAAAATAAACTATATAGTTATACAACAGAGCAGATCCCAATTGCCATTTGTCTTACCTTTGGTGTTGCATAATTAATTTTTTTTAAATATACCCGATTGAGATGAATGAATTCTAAATAGAAAATTTAAATTAAAATAAATCATGATAAAATAAAAAAAATAAAAAAGTTTGAAAAATATTGAAGAATTCCAACAAGGAATGCAACAGAGTTTGCAACTGGTGATCTCATTTCATTATACAGCACTGATTAATTACATGCGTGGGTGGTCAGTTCCGTTGTTAGTGTTATCCACGAGGGCAACAGTGATTTAATTTTTTTTTTAAATCGTGCTTTGGTGTTTATCGACGGTCTCCCGTATTAAGTACTCCCTCCGTCCTAATAGTAAGGTCCATCTTGTCTTATTTGGATGTCCCAATAGCAAAGTCCACTACCCAATATGAAAATAATTAATGTCAACATCAAAATGGACCCCATTTACTTTATATTACTCCCTCCGCCCCAATAGCAAGGTCCACATTTTTATTATTTACTCTCTCTATTTTAATAGAAAGTGGACCTTACTATTGGAACGGAGGTAGTACTTTTTATCATAATACTCCTTAAAAAAATAAACACCACCTACTTTACCCACTACTTTGATAGCTAATCTATTTTTCCTTAATCTCCGTGTTTAATAGCAAGTAGACCTTCCTATTGGGACAGAAGAAGTATTACATTAAATTTTTTAAAAAAATTATTATTTTTTTATTTTTTTAATATACTCTGATTAGAAAAGGTCAGGTGAACCTAAATGAAAAATAAATAAATTAATTATAATAAATTGAAAATAAAAAAAATAGAAAAAAAAATAAAAATTTGGCATTTTATGTTAATGCCATGGTTAATCTGTGTTTTATCGCGGTTCTCAAATCTGCTACAATTATAATTTCGAATTAACTGTTTAAATAAAATACATTGGTATTGAATTCATTTATTTATTCCTTTCAAATTAACATATTTACAAATAAAAAGTATTTCCATCGTGCTATATAATTTGAAAAAAATTCCTAATCAAATAAATTTTTTTGGATGCTATTCACTCATCCGGTTCATATATTTAATTCATAAAATTTGACTAATTGCAATATATTTACAACAATAATTTTTTAAATACGTTATAAAAATTA
The DNA here is from genome assembly GCA_026008535.1 of Perilla frutescens. NCBI lineage: Eukaryota > Viridiplantae > Streptophyta > Magnoliopsida > Lamiales > Lamiaceae > Perilla > Perilla frutescens. Next base: position 68,296,872 of record BRKX01000001.1, read on the forward strand.
AGAAATAAAGAAGAGAGAAAAGGAGGCTCAGATCTGCAAATAATAGGAGAGGCAGAAGAGAGAATCCGACCACGCCATGGCTGCAGAAGCACCGGTTGCATGTGGAAACCCACACACTGTCCGGGTCGCCCCGCCAAGATACGGGCCGGGTAGTCTCAGTGCCTAGATTCACCAGCTCAACAAGAATGATCGTCACAGCCCCGGCACCAAAAAAAAGAAAAAAAAACGTAGGGGTTGTGAATAGAAATAGAATGGCTGTTATTGATACAGATACCAAGGGCTGTTTTTTGTATATATTTAGAAAAAAGAAATCATGGGGATTAAGTTAATACAGAGAGGAGATGGGCAACCACCCTTCACGAACTCCCCTTTCTCTCTGTTCCCTCATATTCTTCACTTTTGAGCTGATGATAGAATTGATTTTGTGATTGCTACTTCCTAGAGTAGTGTTATAATTAGAGGTAGTTGTGCCCCTCTTTTGAGGGTCAATTTACGTGTTACATTTGGCAGACACCATTGCACCGCTCACCACTAATCACGAATTCCATTGGCTCGGCGTTACCAACGACGATAATATACGCATTTTCACTTCAAAATTTAATCAACCATAAATTAGGTTTCAAAAAATTACAGTATTATTTTCTTCTACCAAATAAAATAAATAAGTTGATTAATAATTCTTTATGAATATCCAAAGAGAATAATACCGCAGGTTTAACTTAATATACGGTTTTTTTGTTATATTCATCTTCTCTTATTCTTAAAAATTTGTTCTTTTTTCATATCTACAAGCAGCAGAAAATAAAAATAAAGAAAATAAAGAGAAATTAATTTGAGGGGAATTTTGTTGAGGCTCAGATCTATTGTGGCATAGATGAGGCGAAAGAGGATTAAACCCCGCCATGGCTGCAGATCCACCGGTTGCATCTGATAAACAGATGCCGTCCGGGTCGCCCCGCCAAGATGCGGGTCTTTCCTCGCCCGATCCATTAGCTCAGAAGAATCAAGAATCATCGTCGTCACAGCCCCTTAATATATATGAGAGAGAGAGAGAGAGAGAGAGAGCGTATGCATTCTGTATTTCAGTATGTATGTGTGTGTGTGTGAGACTGGCTGGCTATCAATGTTACTTATATTCCCATGCTGTTCTTTCAGCAAGGGCTGTTGCAATTTTACAGAGAAATCACTGGGTAAACAGTGAGGGGCAACCACCCTTGAAGAAAATCCCTATTTTTCACCGTAAACCCTCATTCTTCCCTTCTGAGCCTCTACCACCAATATCTTCGCCCTTTTCACCATTACATATATAGTCGATATTTTATTATTTGCCCCTACTTTCTGTGCAGTTTTACCTCAAGGCCCAACTGACCCAATGGCAAGGGCCAAGGGTACTACGGTCATTTCAGTAAAGCTAGGAAAATGAAGAAAAATGACCTACAATCTGATGAACACTGTCGACACTGCACACTAACACTATACACGTTTCCCGTACTAATACATTTTATTAAATAAATTTTATTAACTTTCATCACTATATAAATTCACTTACACCTATGATTGCAAAGAATGAAAGTTAACTTGGCACTATAGCGCAGTTTTTACGAGAACATATATATTCAGAGTTGGTTTCTAATTAAATTTTGTCTGAATATATGTTTCTAATCAAATTTATCTTATAAAATTCTTTTCTAACCAAACATTTCAGATCATTCTTTTCTAACCAAATAAATTTTCGGTTCCCATAATACCCTTAGTAATATGTGGGCCCAGTTTATCTTGAATTGAATACGGGCTACTACAATTCTACACGGCTAATAATTAATTCCAAAAACTAACCTAAAATTTGAATCTAAAAATTCCAACACGGCAGTTGCTTTGGAATCTACACGGCACTTTGCCCTTAAACATTGAACACGGCGTTTGCTGAGAAAAAATTATACACGACTGGGGGCAAACTTTTTACACGGCCTCCACACCCAAAAATTCTCCCACAATTCTACACGGCCTTTGCTCCCAAAAATCTACACGGTGGCTTCAAGTTTGTACACGGCCAATCAACAACGCTGCGAGATTCCTGATCGATCTTTGCCGCATTCAACCTCGCCGTGCCTCACGACGCCGTGAAGAAGTTCCGTCGCCGCCACCGACGACCTGTGACGATGCCCCGCGGCCACTGTGTGTGTTGAAGTTCCGCCGCCGCCGTGCCCGACCCTTGCTTTGCTCGGAAACAATGGATGAAGAGGTAGGTTTTAAATTCTCTATTTTCTTGTTAATTAGTCCAATTTCTTCAATTAATTAGTTAAATCATGTATGGGTATGTGTATTTGAATTGTGAATTGAATTGATTTTGCCTGTATGAATGGGATTATTGCGAAAAATGAATGGGAATATTGTTAAAAAAAATCTGGGTAGAGCACCGTGTAGTACACGATCGAGAACCGTGTAGTACACGGTCCACCGTGCACTACACGGTGCTCGACCATTTTTTTTATTTTAATTTTGTGTATCGTGAATTCGAATTAAATTTTCTTCATGAGTTATGTGAATCAATTTATACAATTTATGAAAATTGTAATTGTAATTTTTTTTTGGAGTAAAAACGCGATAACAATATGTTCCATTTAACAGGAGTATAGATATAGCCGTATTATTCATTTCTAGTTATCAAGTGAGAATATTTCAATTCTGAAAATAATACGTTCAAAATTGTAATTGTTTCAACGTCCATAATTTAGGTCGTGAACAACCAATTTAAGAAATACATCTTCACCAATTTAAGAGAATTAAAAAATTTAATCAAACGTTTTAGCTCAACCTCTCAAACGCTAAGCTTAAATAAAAAATCTAATCGAAAACTAATTTTATTGTAATTAGTTCAATTAAAAGATTAAATATGAAAGTTAATTCCAAATTATTAAAAGATTGAATATGAAAATTTAATTCTAATTATATCATAATTAAAGACTAATTAAATTGAAATTAGTTCAATTACAGCGTTGAAATCCTAATCGAAGAAAAACTAATTAAACTCTATTTAATTCATTTTGTCTATATTCGAATAAAATCAAAAATAATTTATAGAAAACACACCATGAATGATTATGTTTTGAATTTAAATAATTGTGTTTGAAAATCAACATGTAAGACGTTGCAATTGTATTCCTATATTCACAATTAATAAAATCGTGATTGAAGAACATAATAAATTTCCAAACTAATTAATTAATAATTAGTCAAGGACAACATGTTGTCCTTAGTATATAAGAAAATAATCTTGACAATTTGGTATAACATTAGTATAGATTTAATTAACTTGTGTTTATATATTAATTAATTTGTTAATTTTTAGTTATTATAATTAATTTAGGTAATTAAATTAATGTATTAAATGTTCGTTTACAAATATTAGCGTCATTGGGTGTGGAAGAGAGAGGCTATGCAGGACGTATCATGCTCGATTAATTTATACTGGAAGAATTACGCGTCTAGCATTGTTCACATACTACAGACTGTAGCGCATACCGGCGTTGATATGGTTCGAGAGTTTAGGGATTGACCTTTTGGTCTACTAATGAACTTTCTTGGAGGAACTAGTTGCAATACAGCGTTACACGCAGTCATGGCACGGGAGATTACACTAGATGGTGCTGTAGAGCACGAGGTTGGTTCCATATTGGAGGAACCAACCTTAGATTTTCCCCCGTTGAGTATGCACTAGTTACGGGGTTGATGTTCGGTGGATCTGATTTTGATCCATATGTAGAGCACCGCATTCCTCGAGACAGCTTTTATAGTCGGGTATTGAGTTGTGTGCCTATCTCGATACATGATTTGCATCATAGGTTTACACACTACATGCTGGGAGACGATGTTTTTGATTATTTGAAGGTGGCCAATGTGTTGTTCTTGTACGGTATAGTGCTCGGATATGACCCGCCGCACTGCATAGACGATTGGGTATGGGTTTTGGTGGAGGATACACAACGATTGAAGTTTTTTCCATGGGGTTCCTATTCATTTGGTGCCTTATTGCATTATATTAGTCTCATTCCAGTTGAATTGACGGCGAAGAGGAAGACTTACCATTTCTACGGGCCTGTCTGGGCCTTGCAGGTACTGTATCAATTGTGCTTCTAAATTAGACTTTCTAAGTATTTTATACTGAACTAACAAACATGATATTTTATAGATATGGGCTTATGAGGCTATACCTCGTGTGGGACGACACTGTGTCATTCTAGTGTCAGATGTTGCAATACCGAGGTGTTTGAAGTGGAGGTTCAAAGATAAAACGGTTCGTCTAGGCGCATTGTTCACTGAGGGAGAGGTATGTATGATTATTTAATTCAAGTTGTAATCAAATAATTTATTTTTTTCCTTTAGTACTAACTAACCCTATAATATGTTGGCAGCTTCTTTGTCATACATTTTTACAGCCGACCAAGAATGATGATGATTTGCCCTATTTCAGAAGCACGCAGCTTGGGAATTCTGTGGACGTGCCTTATGTGGTGAAATTACAGGTGCTAAAGCGACCACGTAAGGTTACACAGTCTACAGCAGTGACTCCTCCTAGAGTGGTCAGCCCTCCTAGAGCAGTGACTCCTCCCAGAGCGCCTATACCTCCTACAGGACCGACTCCTACCACATCTGCTGCTTGGTGTATATCGAGGAGGTCTGCAGGTTGCTTACCCCGTACTTGTGGAACAGGTGCAGTGGATACTGCCACGGGCCCTACTAGTGGCCGACATCGTGGAAAACGGACCAGGGCATCCACAGGATCATCTAGTACGAGTGAGGGACATGTTTGTTGTCGCCACATGGATAGGTATCGAGAGATAGCTCGGGAGGCAGCACAAGAGGCTGCACGTGAGACGTCCAGTCGCTTCATGGTTGAGCTAGAAAAGAGAATAGCCAAGTCGAATGAACGTGATGATTCACTGTTCAATAAATTCAAAGACTTCATGACAGGGATGATCGAGAAGTTGATGTGATGTCTAGGCGACATAATCGGAGGAATCGCAGCCACAGTCGCAGCCGTAGATCGGAGCCGAGTCCTAAGGAGATGGTATGTATCTTTAATTATTAGTTTAAAAATTTCAAAATATTTTGTGTCATTGACTGAGTGAATTTATCGTAGGTTGAGAAGAGTCACAGCTGCTCTCACGAGATAGAGTTAGCTCCTGAGCAGATTGAGAGGAGACATACTATTGTAGGCCAGGAGGATGTCATCCCGTATCTTGTGAGTCTTTTGTTATTTAAATTATGTTGAATGATTTGATACATCACATATCATATATTATCTAACTTTAACGCAGGTTGAGGAGGTAGGGATAACCTCAGCACACGTGGAAGAAATGGTGGAACCAGAGGGGGGTGATGAAAACCAGTGGAATTCTGCTAGTTGAGACCTGGACTCACTGAATAGTTCAGCTCGACCTAGCATTTCTTCTCAGCCTAGTACTTCTTCTAGGCCTGCACGTAGGTCAAGATCATCAGGAGATGGCACCTTGAGTCAGTATAAGCGTGCAGAAGTAGCTTATGAAGCCTTTCGAGCCAAGGGTCCTCATGCAAAGACAAAGGTTGGAGGGGGTCATGACATGCAATTGGATGTTGCATGGTTCGACCGGATAGAGAACATTGGATACCAGCTGGAGATGGCTGAAATGGACATGTTACTGTGGACACTCCAGCGCAAATTATGGAAAGGGCGTCATCTGAGGGCTAGAAGAAATGCTGATAATACAGTCATTGTACAGTCAACCTTCTAGGTAAGTGTTTATGCTAGTATTCCTAGATTCTCTCAAGGTGGTTATCATTTTTTAAAAACTATTCCGTGTCATTGTAGTATCGATTGGAGGATGAGTGGAGGAAATGCCATCCAGACGGCTTAGATGGAAAGAAAGACTACTATTATGCATTTTACTACCAAGACTGGAAGTGGAATGAGGATTTGCTACATGAAATCCAAGGGACTTTGCCATTCTCTCGTCCGTGGTGGAATGCTGACCGGGTAAGTAATTCAGTGCTTATTTGAATACCCGAGTAAACGTACGACACTTGAGTGATGCTTTTATTTTTTACACCACTTATCTTTTCCATTTTTAGGTCATCACGTGCTGTCTCATAGGTGGTCATTGGGTTACTGCGCACATCGATCTCCGCCGCTGGAAGGTCTGGCTATATGACTCACTGTACCATGTGATGAATGATCCGGCCGATGATTTCACGTATCACTACCGTTACCGTTAGCTGTGGCCATTGATCCACATGATCCCGCCACTATTGCAGGCCAGCGGATACTGGGGGCATCAACGTCGACACATGATAGACCAGAAGTTGTGGTACGAGCGTGCTGACCTGCGGTATCAGTACAGACAGACTGATGGTATCAGTTGTGGTCCTTTTGCGCTCATGCAGGTTGATCACCTTATCTCCGCCAAGCCGATGCCATTGTATTCATCTAAGGAGTCGGTGCAAGCATACCGACATCATTGTGCTATTAGACTTTATCAGTTATGTCATGATATGTCATAGTTTACTTATGTTGGGAATCTAAAACGTAATCATTTGGACTATCATATTGGGAATTAAAGACGCTAAATTGAATATTATTTAGAATTGTGTCAGCAGTTAACTTCAATTAAAATAGATAAATTGAGAAATACAAACATAATCTGAATAACCAGTACAAACTTACATTACATGAAATTCAAATTAACTTTCATCAACTCTCAAAGGGCAAGTTCTTCTGGAGTGGCCAATTTCACCACAGATTCCGCATCTTCTGGGTTAACGTTGTCCTTGGGTTGCATTTGCCTCTGAACTTTCAATAGCATGTGGGGCTGTACACTTGGACTTGTTATGTCCAGTACCTCCACATCTTGAACATACTTGCTATCTTCTGGTCCTGGATCTCGAACCTTCCATTGATGAACGGTACCACCCTTCTTTTGGTCGTCCAGCTTGGCGAACCGCTATGAGAGGGAGGAGTAAGAAGGAGGCATGCTGGAATGGAACAGTCCATTCATCATCATTTGGTACAGAATAGACACGTTCATGGTATGTAAGACACATGTTGACCTGTTTGTAATAGTACTCCACATAATCATACATGTTATGTCCAGCACTTCTGCGAGCATATAGTTAAAAGATATTAGTAATAACTATAGATAATATAAGTACAGACGACACATTTAAGAATATATTTATAGAGGTACCTTATGGCAGCTGTTGCATGTGAGCAAGGCATCTGATCCAGCTGGAATTCTCCACAGTCACACGTACGATGTTGAAGATCAACCACAAAACTCCTCTCAGCATCCGCCACTGTGTAAGTATATGCAGTGGTTTGACGAGACACAAAGTGACGTCCCTTCTCAACTTGTTTGGACAGTTTTTGGAACGCCCCTTCTGTGATCACGTGATCTCTAGACACTGCCAGTTCCTGTCTCTTATCGAACCATCTCTCGGTCACGCTCCTGACGACCTCAATCAGTGAACACATGGGCAACCTCTTAGCCAACAGCAAGCGTGCATTGAAAGATTCAACCACATTAGATGTCATGAAAGCGTAACGCCGCTTGGGAGATTGAGAACGGGCCCAATGATGAACACCTATACTCATTAGGCTCGTGTACGCAACTTCATTCCTCGCAATCATTGACATATACTTGAGAAAACTCTCTTGTTTATATGCATATGCAGCTTTCTTGAACGCAGCAATGAGATGCTTCCCGTGTCTCGCGTGATTCTTTGCTATGTGGTAATAGCAAAATCCATGATGGGCCTCTGGGTACACTCTGGCAACAGCATTCTTGATGCTTTGATGTTGGTCTGAAATAATCACCAAATCATCTCGAGTTCCAAATCCCATTCTGAAACGCTGCAAAAACCATGTCCATGACTCGTCATTCTCAATAGGACCCACACCAACAGCTAGTGGGAAACACCTCTCGTTACCGTCCTTTGTGACAGCGACAAACAGAACACCATTGCTCTTCCCTTTCAGGTGGGTACCATCAACAACAACAACTGGCCGCATACACTGTCTGAATGTCGATATGCAAACTCCAAGTGCAACAAACATGAACTTGAAACGATGATCGCTTTTCCTGTGGATATCATACACGGTACCGGGATTGTTTGCCCTCAACGTGTATAGATATGCAGGAAGCATCTCAAAAGACTTGTCATGGCCGCCGTAAACCATCTCTACAGCAAGATTCCTGGCACGTAGAGCAACACCGTACTCGACCTCAATACCATACTCTCTCAACAACTCGACAATCATTGCTCTAGACTTCAACACAGCACCCTCATACCGTATCTTCTTCGAAAAATAGTCAGCCATCACCTTCGAAGACATTTTTCTCGGCGCATTACGTGTCAAGTCAAGCCGACACGCATGATTATCCTTAAATTTTTGCACTCTCCATAATCCGTCCTTTTCTTTTGCATATAATCTAAAGTCACATATATCTTTTCTCTTACAGGTGAATTCCAGTCGGCTCTTAGTCGAACGTGAAACATAATACTCCACTTGCCGCTGCATGTGCCAGTTTCCCACAGCAATTAGCACATCATCCTTCTTCAAGAATGTATTCCCAACCGCAAGGTCCTCACCGGCCAACTCATCCTGATCATCGTCAATGATTGGGCTGTCGTCATTAGTGTGGCCCACAGGGATCATCCAACGAGTAACAGACAGACCCTCTACAGTGGGACCTTCTTCATCAGGAGCAACAGTTTGAGAAGACATGTTGTGAGGACCGCCCTGCTCCAGAATGGACACAAACTCATCAAGATTCCCCGTCTCACGAATCCATTCACAGAACTCAGAAATTTGAGTGCGCCGTAATTCACTCTAATAGCTATCATCATCATCTTCATCCTCTTCAGCGGACGACTCATCCATTTCGTGATCCGAATCATGTGTATATACAAATGGAGGCACTTCACTTGTTGTTGGAATTTCTTGAATACTCTTCTGTGTAACATACACCGTAGGCTCATCTTGCTCTTGGACTAAGCGAATTAAATCAACATCTGTCTTAATTAGCCCCTTCAATTTTCTTCCATCACCTGCCCTAGTCAAATAATTCAACGTATACGAAGTAGTGCTTGGAGATGTCTCCATAAAGTCATGAATCTCCTGTATCAAACTATCAAGAGATAACGAATTGAATGGAAGGTGCACAACTTGATCTTCACAATCTAAGTACTCTAATCTCTCCCATCTACCACTGTGTTGTACAACTACACGTTGCCAAGCCATGTGCAGATCAAGAATTGAGATTCTAGTTAAAAAAAAAAAAAATTACACGGTTGACCGTGTACTACACGGTTCTTAACCGTGTAGTACACGGTCAAATGTGTAGAATGCATGAAACCACCGTGTACTACATGGTGGACAACCGTGTAGTACACGGTTCACCTATATATTTTTTTTTTTTGGCATTTCACAATTTTAATTTTATATTTCTACTGGCAATAGGTATGGATCCTCCTATATACATGCTAATCTATTTGTAACATCTTACAATAAAATTAAAAAGATAAAAAATGTATTTCATATCTTAATCATTTAAGAGATGCAACTATTTTCTAATACGAAATATAACGTGGCGGAATTTCACATTTCAACCGGATGATTATGATTTTTATCAATATTTTTTCCATAAATGATAAAATCTAAACAATTTAAACCATAAAAAAAATGAACATACCTTGCAATGTTTTTGCTTTTTCGGATTTTCTCGTTCCCAACTTTTCAACCAAAATCGTCCCAAACTTTTCGACAAAGGAGTATAATGGATTTGAAGTGCTAATTTTCCCTTACTCAACAACTATTATGCCTGTTTGGTGTGTGTTATTTAATACGGCTCATTTAAAATCCAATTACACATCACTGTAAGCATTGAATTGAAAAGATGAAATAAATTAAAAAATAAAAAATTTACATTTTCATTTAAAATCCAACTACCCAACACTGAGAGCTTTGAAATGAAATAATGAAATAAATCTCATTTATTTACATTTTCATTGGCCGTGTACAAAATTTTTGGCCGTGTACTTAAAATTTTTGACGGTGTACAAATTTTTACATTTAAAATTGAGAGACCGTGTTGTTAAAATTTTTGACCGTGTACTTCAAAATGTTTTGGGCCGTGCACAATTTTTTACATTTAAAATTGGGAGACCGTGTACTTAAAATTTTTGGCCGTGTACTTCAAATATTTTTTTGGCCGTGTACAAATTTGTACATTTAAAATTGGGACACCGTGTTGTTAAGCTTTTTGGCCGTGTACTTCAAATTTTTTTTAGCCGTGTACAAATTTTTACATTTAAAATTGGGAGACCGTTTAATTAAAATTTTTGGCCGTGTAGTTCAATTTATTTTTTTGGCTGTGTACTTCAATTTAGTTCAATTAAAATTTTTGACCGTGTAGTTCAATTAAAATTTTTGGCCGTGTAGTTCAATTTATTTTTTTGGCCGTGTAGTTCAATTAAATTTTTTGGCCGTGTGGTTCAATTTAGTTAAATTTTTGGGGCCGTGTATATTTAAAAATTAAATTAAACAATTTTGGCACCGTGTATATTTTTTATAAGATTAATCATATTTTGGCCGTGTACTTCAATTCATTTTTTTGGCCGTGTATATCCTTAAATTTTTTGGGCCGTGTATATTTACAAATTAAATTAAACAATTTTGGCGCCGTGTATATTTTTTATAAAATTAATCAATTTTGGCCGTGTATATTTTTTCTAAAATTAAACAATTTTGGCCGTGTATTGATATAGTCGTATTATTCATTTTTAGTTACCAAGTGAGAATATTCCAAGTGGAGCCTTGGCCGTGTACAAATCTGCCTTGACCGTGTACAAATCCGTATTGGCCATGTACAATTCTAGCCGAGCCCTCTTTTTCAAATTTCATTAAAATGAAATAAGTTTAGCCGTGTATATCTTCTATGAACGTGTACAATTTTTTTTTTGGACCCACATTCTGGCAAGTCTGTCCTCTTTGACCTTTTCAAATATTTACAAAGGACAAATTAGATTTTTACATATCTATTTAGTTAAAAAAGAAGACTTCAAAATTCTTGATTAGAAAAGAATATTACAACTTTAATTTGGTTACTTTAAAATTTCTCCCTTAAATTTTATCCATAAAATTTAATTGATCGTATGTTTTTTTAATGACGTATTTCCCTCTCGAACGACAAAGGGGTTAATTTATTGAATTAGTAGTAAAGTGAGACAAATAGCACGATAATTTTTAACTAATAATATCCATCCTTGCAACTTTTCAAATAAATTTGACATCGGGGGCAAGAGATGACAGCTTTGAGTCCAACACACAGCCCAAAAATCCCAAGCCGAAACCTTCTACTTTTCACACATCGAATTCTTTCAAGTGTATGAAGCAGTTTATATCACACAACGTTTACCTTTATTGTTGTCCCTTCGGGGACATCTGATAAAATTGGAACGATACAGAGAAGATTAGCATGGTCCCTGCGCAAAGATGACACGCATAAATCGAGGGCTTTTTCTTTTTTCAGGGTGTTTCTGCCAAAAATTTTTAAATAAAGAGTGTCAAACATATGAGTTAGCCAATTCTTTTGCTCACTAATTCACGTTTTAGTAAAACATTCGAAAATAAATGCATATTTTTCTTAAAGCTGAACAGCATTAGGTGTAATTTGATGCAAAGTTTAGCTAATTATGGTTTCTCAGAAATTTTATGAATTCATTTTAACAAATAAAAATTCTGTAAAAAGGTGGTCCAAATGTTAAAAGTTAAAAACAATTTACCCAGTAAATAGAAATCGTTCGAATATATTCACAAGCAAAACAAGAAAATAAAGGAAGTGAAGAAGAAACTGAAAAAATATATTTGAGAAAAGGGAGGTTGAGTGAGGCTCAGATCTATTAGTGGCAGAGATAAGGCATAAGAGGACTGAACCACGCCTTGGCTGCAGACACCGGTTGCCATCCGGGTCTCCCCGCCAAGATACGGGTCTCTCCTTGCCCGATCCATTAGCTCGGAAGAATCAAGAAACCTCATCTTCACAGCCCCTTAAACACTTGTGTGTGTGTGTGTGAGAGAGACAGAGAGAGAGAGAGAGCGTCTATATTTATATATATTGAGGGAAGTTTAGTGTGACGATCCGTAGGACGGTACCATATCGGATCCAAACCCATATCCATTATTTTTGTAAGGGCTGTTGGATATTTTTTGCAGAAAAATCACTGGATTAAAAGAGAAGGGCAACCAGCCTTAAAGAAAATCCCAATTTCTCTCTCTAAAAACCCTCATTCTTTTTCTGAATACGGTATCGTTTCAAGTCCCAACTAACCCAGTGGCAAAGGCGAAGGATACTACGGTCGTATCATACAAAATTGAAGGAAAATGATCAACATTTTATATTACCCGTATTGATAAATTAAATATTTTTCCTATATTGTCATTACTATATAAGTTCGCCATGAATTATATTTTCAACCGTCATGCACTCATGCAATTGCAAAACCTTGTGTAAGGCTGTAAGCTAATAATATCTTCGAGTGCGGACACAAAATACGAAAGTGCATGTACCCCCCCCCCCCCCCCCCCAGCTTGAAAATGTTGCATAATATTACCAAGCTTCAAATGTTGCTGTTGCAATTATTAATTTTATAAAAAATATCATAATCTCTCACATTCATTATAATTATAAATACGAAACAAAACTCAGATAAATGACAGTCATAAAAAAGTTGATTCAAAGAAAAAAAAAAGATGATGAATAAAAAAATGTTTACAAGGAATTAAGAAAGGAAGGACATTGAAAAGGAGGCTCAGATCTGCTACTCACAGAACAGGAAAAGAGAATCCGACGGCGCCATGGCTGCCGAACCCCCGGTTGCAGTGGGAAACCCACAAGCCATCCGGGTCGCCCCGCCAAGATACGGGCCGGGTATTCTCAGTGCCCGATTCACCAGCTCAGACGGAATCAAGAGAAATATCATCATAGCCTCAGATCACAACTATATAGGGTAATTCTATTCACAGCCCGAATTAATTAATTAATTTGTAAGAACAAATATATCCTCGACAGGAAAAGATGAGCAATCAAATGCTAAGAAACAGCAAACTCGCAGGAAAATACAATCTGAGAGTTTTGTGATGGAAGTAATAATAATAATAATAATAGCATCAATTTCCTGCCATTCAAGGGTTGTTGGTTTTTTCATTGAAGAAATCATGGGGATATATGTACAGAGAGAGAGAGAGAGAGGGCAACCACCCTTCCGAAATTCCCAATTTCTCTCTCAAACCCTCATTCTTCCCGATCTGAGCTGGTGACTCAATGAATGAGGCAAGAATGGACGTGGATTGCTCATTTATTCACTCCTTGGATTCTCATTGCACGCCTTCCACTTGATTTTCCTAGTTTGCCCCTGCTCTAAAACTGGTTCTACGGATGTCGACTCCACTACCAGCGAGAAAAATAAGACATTTTTTTTTTAATCTCGAATCTTGAACATCATATTGTACTTTTTTTTTTTTTAACAGCATAAGCCAAGAATATTATATTTATTGTGTTGTTAAATTGTGTCAATATTGTTAATTTAACACAGGTAGAGAGTATTTACCCATTCGGCAGAATGGTCGGTAGCCTTAGCATTATTGCTGCTGCAGGCCGGCAATTCAATTCCGATTTCCGAGTGTGTGCAATGCAGAGATTACTCACGTGCCAAATTCAATTATTATATTTTTAATACAATTATTATATATTCGTACATGTTTAGATAATATTTTAATTAATAAGTTAACAATGTTTTTTATTTATTCGGTTATTTTTTTTGTTTTTATTTTTTATGTCAAATAATTATTATTACAAATCTAAAAAGAATTAAATTGACAATATTATCAATAAAAAAACAATTACTTAAATACACACACATATATATATGTGTATATTGTACATGTTATATTATAACATAATATATTTCAACTTACAAAAAGTATTCATACATGTATACATATGATATATTGCAAATAATTTCATAAATGATTAATAACTATTACAATTAAAATATTACAGTATATTATAAATATGCAACACTTGTTTATACACAACGTTTTATAACATTTGTAATAGCATTTGTTGAATTTATAAATATTAATCTCTATTTGATTTAGTTATAAATTTAATTAGAATGTCAACTTATTAACTATTTCATAAAATTCACTATAATTTAAAAATATTATAAATATTATATCTACACATACAGTGTACAGAACATGCCATTGATGATGATGTTTTTCCAAATAATTTACTTGATTATTTGATATATGTCAGTAATTATTTCACATAATAAAATCTACCAAACGTTATCCATCACTTCTTAATATATGCAAATTCATATATTTATTTAATTGTACAAATAAATTTAAATATCATGTACATAATAAAATGTATATAGAGTATAATATAAATGAATTATATAATTAAAAATCTGTGATATGTGAGAAAATAAAGAGAGAATACAAAAAGGAAAAATAATTTTTTATTTATAATAACTATTGATGATATGATATTTACTCGTTTTATTATATTAGATAGAATAGATTACACATCTTCATTGATTTTTTTCCCCTATTTGGTCATCCAAATCCACCATAACCAAAGTACCACTCATACTCAAAACTCAAAAGGCAAAATTATTGAGCATTAAAAAATACACAATTTGCAAAACTAAAAAAAAAAGTAAACTTGTTCAAAAAAAAAAAAGGTTAAAAAGGAAAATAATTTGAGGCTCAGATTAGAGTAACTATAGCAGGCAAGAGAATCAAACCCGCCATGGCTGCAAAACATCACCGGTTGCATGTAAACCACATGCCATCCGGGTTTGCCTCGCCAAGAAACGGGTCGGGTTTTCTCGTTGGCCCACCCCCCTTTTTTTTCCTTTTCTTCTTTCAGCTCAGAGGAATCAAAAGAAATATCGTCACAGCCTCCAAATATACACCAGTTATTGCGCCAGTCTATTACAAAGATAATGATTATGATGAAGAAGAAGAAGAAGAAGCATTTGATCTACAAAGAGATCCATAGAGCGCGCACAGAACGTTATTTTTTAGAGCGCTACTACACACGCAAAAGGGGGGTTAGTTTGTGATTGGCAAAATCAGTGGGTAACTTCTCTGAAAGAGAAACAACCCTCACTTTCTCAACTGCTACTTGTATTTGGGAGACTCAGATGAACAAATTAGCAGGCAGGCAAAGAGATGGAGCCACCGCCATGGCTGCAAATAGACCCGGTTGCATATGCCATTGCCATCCGGGTTTTGCCCCGCCAAGATACGGGCTATATCATTCTCAACGCCATGGCTGCAGAACCACCGGTTGCATCTGTAGAGGAACTAGATGCCATCCATGATATGGATCTCAGAATTATCGTCATAGCCTCCTACTTCCACACT
Source organism: Perilla frutescens (assembly GCA_026008535.1). Taxonomy (NCBI): domain Eukaryota; kingdom Viridiplantae; phylum Streptophyta; class Magnoliopsida; order Lamiales; family Lamiaceae; genus Perilla; species Perilla frutescens. Next base: position 68,312,347 of record BRKX01000001.1, read on the forward strand.
CCTCGTTGGTATTATTATTATTATTATTATTATTATTATTATTATTATCAGCAGAAGAAAGATAGAGCGAAGGCAAATGCAGCTTCGACAGATCTATACCTTTCTCAAGGGCTGTTTTTCAAATCATGGGGGAACTGAAGAGGGAGGGGCAACCCTTACGAATCCTAAGCCTCCCTACCCCTCATTGAAATTACAAATCGCCGAATCGGAAGGCTTCGAGATGGCGACACCGCCATGGCTGCAAACACCTCCTGTTGCCCCGCCAAGATACGGGTCGGACATCACAGCCTTCAAAAATGGATCTAGGTCGCGGGTTCGATCCCAGGCAGGAACACATCCCAATGAAGAGAAGCATAAGCATTGGTCAATGGATGAGAGTGGAAAACAAGAAATTGTTATTGCAATTTTGGAAATCACGGGCAAGAAGAGAGGACCGACCACCTTTACAAACACTCGTCTCCTTCTCTCTCTATCTGCCTCATTCCTCAGTTGGGATTTCCATATTTTAGGGTTTCGGCATCATTTTCACTTTTCAAGTTTTCACCCAAAGGGTAGTTTGGTCATTAGCACGTCTGTGAGGACTCGTGTAGGGCAACTCCCAAATCCCAATGCTAAAATATTAATTACTTCAGATTTTGGGATATGTATCTTTTTATTTGATCTGATAATTATATTCACCCATGCATTTAATTTTTGGGAGTTCCTATTTCCACTACAATTTTTACTTTTGCACCATAAAATAAAAAACGTAAAAATAAAATAATTTTAAAATGACGTAAATACCATTTATATTACTTCTTCATGAATTGAAAATCAGAAACCAGACAACAATTAAAAATCAATTCGAAATATTCAGTTCGAACCCATTACTTATGTTCGAAATTTAAATTTTGAATGCACTATACATGTTCAAGAAAATATTTTAATATTAGTTGAAAGATCGAATTTTCGAAACGGTGGTAGAGGTAGACGAGGTTAGAGAATGATATTTTTTTTTTGTTCTTTTGATGAGGTTGGCAATTGACAGAGGTAGAGAGGAGGAGAAGGCTCTTGGCAGAGGTAGAGGAGAGGCCATCAAGCAGCTCTTCCTGGTGACCCGGAGACTGCAAATCCAAAGAAAGTTCTAGGCAGTTAGAAGAGGAAAAACCTCCATTTATCGGATCAAAGGATGTTTGGTTAAATGTAGTATGCTGTGGGCTGTGTAATACTAATATTCCCTTGGCGAAGGGTTACGTCTTCGTCTTCTATGGCTACCTAGTATTCTATGGAAAGGTAGGAGCGGCAAGTTGGAGAAGATGGATAACTTTTTTTTATATATATATAAAGTTAAATTAGTTTTTCTTAGTGAGGGTAAATAAGTAATATAGTGTGGTGCAAAGAGTAAAAAGTGAAGTGCACAAAGTAGGTGAAGTGCAATGAGTAATATTTGTGGTGTAAATAGTCACTCCCATAATTTTATTGATTCTTAAAAATGTGATATTACTTGTTACTTAAATGTGAAATACCACAATTTTTTGCTCTACCTGATTAAATAAAACAAATAATCCATCCATGTATGGGCATCATCACCTGTCAATTTGAATAATATGTGGTTTAAACTTATCACTTTTCACTCTACACCATCTCTCTCTCTCTCTCTCTCTCTAGGACGTGCATAATTCGCTGCTGTTATCTGATGATACGCACTAACCACACTCATGCGATGTAGCTTGCAAACCACGTACTTAATATGAGATATGTTCTAATAGCATCTGCAAAACTGTTAACGAAAACATCAAAACAAGAGCAGTAAAATGTGAGTTGAATAAGAAGATAATCCCTCAAATATCTCGTTTAGTTCGACATACAAAATCGGTTTCTAGCTCTAACAATGTATTCAACAGTCAACAGTTCAAAGAAAAAACGGAAACAAGTCCAGATACAACATCGATCAGTATAATGTCATCTATGGCAAAATCACATTCTCACATCAGCTTGGCAGAGCACTCTTAGCCTTCTTTCTCCTCAATTTCACAACATTATCATGGAAGAAAGACGACGGCCTCAGACGCCAGCAGTTGAGTCCCGGCTGATGCTTCGAAACCATGACGTTTCGTGTAATTTCGTATGAAAGGTAACGGCCGCAACGTGGGCATGGAAAACCAAGAAGAAACTTCCCTCCGAAGAGAAGAGTAAGTGTTGAACCAGAGTTCATCATTCCTCTCTGCATTCAATTCCCAGTCCATCTCCTTTTTCGTGGAGGACGCTCTGATTTGATCTCTAAATTCCGGCGGTTCTCAGTTTGAGCCGAAGACAATGATTCACTCTTTTTTGTCATGGCCTCCTTTTCACTTGGCATAGGATGTTTGAAACGCTCGCTACGCTTAAACTTCTCAACTGAATCTAAATGATTATCCTCCAGTTTTGCTTTGGCATTATTCATATTACTGCCAAAGTTTTTATCATCAACTGAAGGCTGCTGGTTTTCTTCCACCTTCTCTGGAGGTTCTTCAGAAATCTTGGTTGCCGATAACACGGGGGTGGCACAAAAATCCCTTTCCTTATGGAACATCCAATGCTCTGATTTAGAATGTCCCCTCCTTGATCCACAATGATCATCATCTGATAAGGCTTCTTCTGCTACCTTCCCCGAAGACTGTTGATTCATATGGATATCATCCTCAACACTCCGTTGCTCAGTTATGCCTCTCAAGTTCACCTGAAAGAGTAGTAAGTTCATGTCAGCAGCTTGCTTATTAAGCTGGTGCTTTAGCTGATCCTGAAGCTTCATATTACAAAATCTGATCAACTTAATGTGTGTGCATGTGTAATCGCCTTAAGAAACTCATATCTAAAGATGATCAACTCCAAAGCCATGTTGACCAATAGCATCTCCCCACAATCACCTTAAAAGTAACAAAAGATAAATCCAAAAGAGCGAAGGACCAAAACGCAGACTTAAGCTATATTCAGAAGTTGGTAAATTTGAAACAATTCTAGCTTTCAAAAAAATAAAATTATAACCTCAGAGCTCATTCATATCGTGAGCATTCAGGACGACTTATACTTCCACAGAAGCTTAGGGCAATGGGTCCAAGGATATACATACCTTCTCACTTATCTGGCCAGTGTGGTCATCTTTATTCTTCTTAGAAGATATCAAGGAGGAGCCATGATTTCCACTCTCAGATTCTTTACTCTGTCTATGTTCATACAGCCTAGAAGTATTAGAAGCATGGACCACACATTTATCGTTTCTGTCAACTCTTTTGTATCTTGCTCTCATTGCATCATTACTCTTTCGATTCCCATGTGCATAAGAATCTTCATGGACTTGGATGGTATCCTGTGGAAAACTTCCATTTTCAATTCGATCCGTTCTCTTTGGTTGTTCACCATGCCGACCTACATCCTTTGAGTGGTATTCCCTTCCAGATCTTCCGCAATCATCACTCTTTCGTGAATGATTGTTCCATGTTTTGTCTTCAACAGGTCGCCCACTTCTCATGACAGAACATTTTTCTTCTATTTCCTTCCTAGGTAAACTTTCTTCATGAAATTGTTTATGCCTGCGCCATTCATCATGATCTCTCCGTCTCTCACCCCTTTCCTTCTGAAGTGACCCCTCATGTTTTTTCTTGACATTATGAATATCATTATCTTTTAATTTGGCATTGTTACCTGATTTCCGCTGATCAGAGCTATCATCTATTTCTCGCTTCCTATGGCTGCTACCTTCTCGTTGATTATAGTTGACCTCATCATTTTTAGAATGTTCCATATTTATATGTGACCCTTCTTTCCTCCTTTTGTTGAGAAGATCATCCACTTTCGCACTCTGAGTTTTTTTATTATCATACCAATCTCTCTGTCTTGATCCAGTATTGTGATCACGATTTACCCCCCTTAAAGTACCACTCTCCAGCTGATACCTGGATGGGTGATGTTGGTCTCTTTTACTGCTTTGGCTTTCTCTAGCTTTACCCCTGTTTCTCGAGCCAATTTCCCCACCATGCTCACTTTTTCTTATGTCTTCAACTCTGATCCTTCTTCCATGAAGATCCTCATCCCTACCACGCAAGCTTCTTTCAGATGTATCAGTCTCCTTCCTCCATTCTGTACTCTCACTTTTCATGTGCCTGTGCAGTGAAGAGTTAGGATCTCCCCCTCTACGTGGACGTGGATCTTCTATTTCCTTTACTGTCATGTTGTGTTTTCGAGTTTCATCTCTTCCATGTCTACTTCTTCTATGAGCATCCTCCTCCTCATCTCCTATTGATCTCTTGCTTTTGCCTGTCTGAGGATGGTGCCTGTCCTGAGGAACTTCATCCTCAAATATGTCGTGAAACGACCTTTGATCCTTACTACTTCCTGATCTTGCTTTGCTGTTTTCACTACTCCTTGAGGCTTTAGAATCTTCTCTGTCATCATTTTCTTGAGAAACTTGCTCCACATCTGAAACTCCATTTTGCTTTGTTGTTTTACACATTTTCCCATTGTCACAAGCATCAGCAATTGTTGCACCCCGAGCCATATCTTCTCTTTCCGTATCAAAACTTCTATCATCCGATACAGATGCATGATCTTTATAATCTACAACTGCTGCAGCATTCTCTTCATCAGATACAATCATAAGAGAAGATAGATGTGGATTTTGCTTGCCATTCTCATAGTAGAATGATTCATCTCGGTCATTTATAACCTGCTTTTCTCTACTATTAGCACTAGCAGTCATCTTAGGGATTTTCACATGCCCTCTTCCCTTTGCAGACCTATTGTCACTGGAATTTAAAAAAAATAAATTGTATAAGATTATAAGTCAAGATAATGAAGCTCAAAATTCAAATGTGGTAAAATTATAGGCACTTTAAGTTCCCTCCCCCTCCCCCCCCCAAAAAAAAAGAAGTCAGAAAAGCATAGGCTAGGAATCCCTATTACCATGGAGAACCTAAGTAGATAAATTCTTTAATGCAAACTCTTTCTATCTTGAACACATTGTAGCTAGATAAAACTTCCATTTTACAAACTTTTCTTCTCCGCACATACATACTTGTGAACATCTGAAACTCAACTTTCTGACCCAACTATTCTATGCACTATGAGCTTTGTTATCCTCACTTAAATAGAGAAATCGTAACCGGTTTATATTACTATATCTAGGCCAAAGACATGTCAAGGGCACCTCTCAGCGTATTTGATGGATATGCATATTTAATGGATAGGACACGTGAATTGATTAGTCAAAGTCAGATTTGAAGAGACAAATAAAGAAAATTTACATGTGACCTTGATATAGAAATATTTATGTACCTCTCCTCGTAAGGGAAGCCAATCCGCCTATCAGGTTGGTACTTCACGGCTGCTTCTGAAACCACATGCAAATTATCTTCTCTGACACGGTTTACAGTATTCTTTAGTTGTTCACTTTTAGCAACAAGTTCTCCCTTCTGACCACTATATGCATGTGAAAAACGATGATTACAGTCCGCATCATCCTGCTGAAGATCATCAACTTCATCCTCTTCAGATGGATCATTGTCTTGCTTTTCTGCTTGGTCATCATCATCTGCAGAGCTTTGGCATATGATCTGTTTGCCAAAAAACAACAATGATTAGGCAGAAAATCAAAGAGAAGTGGCATATATGTAACAAGATAAATTGACAAATTGATGCTCACTGTTTACCTCAATAACGGCATCTGAATCCTGCATTCGTGGACGCCTGGTATCAATGGATGGGAGACGATCACCAGAACCAGTTTCAACCGGTATTTGTCTACCAATAGGCTGTTACCAAATAAAGAGAAAGCTGGTAAGATGAAATAATAAACATGATTACAAATGGATAGATTAACAATATAACCCTCCTCAAATAGATCTTCCATAATTTCATTCTTCTTGATGAGAACCCCTTAATTTAAACTGAGTGCTCAATCAGATTTTGCTACTTCATCCAAATTGCAGATTATATCAGTTTCAGAATGCATCTCAGGCATTTAGCATCATGCGAGGCCTGGAATACTGAAACAAGATATGCATGCATTAAAACTTACAGTTACAAGTGTGCTGCAATATATATGAGCTATGGAGGGAGCTAAGGGTTTGGATAAATTTCCAGCGCCACGACGTGGAGCTACAAATGAGGACTGACATTGAGATGGGTTAATAGCAAAGGAAAGACGATGCTGATCTGGTAATTCTAAACTATTCACTACATGGGTAGCTAAGTCTACTAATTGTCTAATTTAACAAACATGTTACAATCTTTTTCTAGAGCAAATAGTCAAAATTAAAGAACATTTGCATTACCCAGACATAACAAATTAACAATGACCTATCCGGGGGCAACCGCTAAAAAGAAAGCTTGTTATTGGAGGAAAGGTGATCCAGTTTCTAGAAATATATGTCTCTAAATCAAGCGTGAGCTATGTGAAAAGGCTAAAAGCAATCAAGTCATCAGGAGATACGCACACAAAACCTCAATTAGAAATTATAATATACATACAACTGATGGTCGTCCACTTCCTCTTGCTAGGTCAGTTGCGGCAGCATCTGCCTTTCCAGGATTTGCATTTTCAGATGGAATACCTTGGATACCAACTGCTGCTGCAAGCTCTGGGGGGAGATCTGGATCATAACCCTAAATGTGACACCAAACAGAATTGAGAAGAGACCCAAGTGAAGAAATTTATTCAAACTTTTCTTCGACAATAAGAAAGAAGACGTGTCACCTATTCATCAATGCTTGAAGGGTAGCCAGTTGAGTACAATAACACATGCAGAATGAGAGAGTAATCTACATTGAGATGTGGAAAACACAATATTACCTGTTCCCCCCTCCCACTTTCATAAACGCGAATCTTGCTTTGCATACATGTCCCGAGGCGGAGTTGTTCCTAAAGGTTTCAAATTCACTCAGTTTAGCTTCATCTTAGATTGAGAAAGAAAGACGTGCCTCACAGTTTTTAATTTGGGACTCAAACCTACCAGATTTTTGCAGTAGTCTTTCCAACTTTCCTCATTCAAGCCGAAGTTGAAAAAGTCTGATACATCTATGCCTGGAACTCTCCAAGGTTTTTCTTCAAAACCATCAATATGAACTTCAAATATGGTCCTTGAAAATACATGAGAAGATGCAGTAACTAAGTATGAGAAAATTGAATTTTCCATTAAAGGGCGCATTATATCATTAACATATTTTGAAAGAAACTACATCATCCGATTCATTAGAGCATTGAAACCCAAATGTACGTTCAGAATAGTTAAATTATCTTTCAGGGACAAGATGGGTGAAAACTTGGTCAGATTATGGACTCTGGCATGATTATTTACAACATTACATATTATGTATCCCCATTCTAACAATGAAATTCAACTGCTGAGGTTTCAATTCAAGAACAAGTAATGGTCTTACTTGTGTGATGGAAGAGTGAAATCCAGTCTACTTCCATAACCACGTCCCACTGCATTAGCTCCCCAAACAGGTATTCCATAACCAGGTTGAAGCCCCTTTTGCATAGGGATAGCACCTACTCCAGCTGGTTGCCAATCACTTCTTCCACGTCCAGCTACAGCACCCAAGGTAATGGGTGGACGAGCTTGACCTGGAGTTCCTCCAGAACTTAAAGAAGCTGCTCCAGGTATTGGGGCTGTACCAGGTCTCACATACTGTGCAGTCCCCCCATAACATGAAAAGGGAGAGAAAGAAAAAGGAAAAAGAGGGGGGAAGAAAGAAAAGGAGAGAGAAAAAAAAAATTAATGTTGATTGTCAAGGAATTGCAAATGAAATATCATTAGGAAAAGCTTCCTGCAAACACTCATAGCCAGAAAGAAATATGCAGTCAAATATATTGGCAAGCTAACAAGCAAAACTTGACACACCCGATAATATTCACATGCATTTGTAAAGCACTCTTTCCAGTGATTCAGAGTCCATAGAACAACTAGCCCATCAAGAATGTGGGAATTGAACTGAAATTCCAGTACAACCAACAACCTGCTTCGCCAAACAATAATGGCTTTTAGATTAATTACCAGAGCAAAATAGAGGGAGTTAATTACAATGTTCGTGTGAATTTCCAGTTAGGAAAGAATATGCTGAACAGTGTCTATTTGAAAATGTGAACCAGTGGAAATGAGGATGGGAAGAGGAATAAGACGCCTTTACATTCTCACGTTTACAATGACATTGTACCATAATGTTCCCAATACAAGAATATATGTACTTTTGAAGTTGATAGTTATGTAGTAACAGAATTTTTTAACACCTTCAAATAGTCAGAGTTTAAAATTCTTGAAAATAAACATAAATATGCATGCAGGTGTGATGTTGAGAGTAAAATTTTGTATGCTAAACTTAGCAGAACAAAGGAGAACTAGTTTTAAAATGTTCATGAATCACTTATATGAAACTTTAGAAGGACCAAGTTGAGATTCTAAATGCGACGATATGCCAAAACATACTCTGACCCTAGCATGTGCACACTCTTATATCACATAGCACAATGAAAGAGCAAATCCTTGTAAAGGGAAACCCAAATCAGCATTTGTACATTTTTTTAAGTTATATTCTCCAATTATAACATGAAACCAGCACGTTTTCAGAATTATCCACAGAAAAAAGCTGCTGAAGGAGTACTACAGAAAATATTTGTGCAATTTACATGTTCATAAACTTGATAGAAGCAACCAATAGGCGTAGCTGTACAAGTCCTGGAGCTCCATCGTCCTTTAATTGAACAATTTTTTAAAGATTATCTATCAGTGTTGCAGATTTTACAAGTTTATCATATGATAGCAGCAATCAGGGGAAAGGAAAAAAACACTAATTAGAACAAGTATTATCAACCCCCAAAGACAAACAAATCCCAGATAAAAAAAAATGTAATTTCATTAACAATTGCAGGGTTATAGGGGTACATGTTATTATCCTACCATCATGAAAATCTACAACATTACAGTCAAATTTAGTCACTACTAGTATGGCCAATTTCACAATGTAACAATTACAATTGCAGCTTAGAATCCAATTAAAATCGAAGTTCTCATCGGACAAAGATGGTTGACCTTGAACTGCGGGTGATGGTACATATGATTGCTGTAACCAATCTTCGGTTGCACAGCTCCGCTTGTCGTAGCAGCGTTGCCCAACTCCTTCCTCTCGGCGTCTGCTCCCAACTCTTTTCCCCCCATCTCTGTTCGCTGGTGATGGAGGCTCAATTCGCGATCATCTGCAACGATCACAAGGGCTTTCCCATCTTCATCATCTTCTGCTGCCATCCCTATCTGCGCATTGTTATCATCCAACACTATCCGCAAATCGTCCTCACTATCATCGCTCTCCCACTCATCGTGATTCTCAACCAAATTTTCATTTCGTTCAGCTGAAGTATACACATTTTCTTGTTTGTCTAAAAAATTAACATCTTTCACGACAAATTCGTCATCTTTTTGCTCCCTTTCTTCCACCACGATATCAAGATCATCATTATCCACCATCAAGTTCAACCCCCCCGCCCCCTTTTCTGGTAGTTTCGCACCCTCGCCCTTCTCCAACCCCCTAGCTTCAACCCCCAAAATATTGCCGCCAGCAATCCTCGAACCATCCAAATTCAAATCGAATCGCCCGAGTTCGGGACAGGCTAGGGTTTTTTCCTTGATTGAAGCATTCGGTTCCACACCAAGACCCGAATTTGAATTCGAAAATGAGTTATTCAATTCGAGAGCTCCGTAGATAATCTCCTCATCATCGCTGCGGTCGATCGGGCGGCTCTGAGACGACTTTGATGCACCGATGTCTGCGTGCTGAGACCGAACCGACGTCGTAAAGGGCGGGAGGACGTCAGTGTAGAGATCTCCGAACTCATCGTCGTCTTCCATGTGTGTGGGCGCGTGAGCTTTATTAGAGAGAGAAGGGTTTTTGAGCGAGAGTGAGAGGGAGAGGTTAATATATTTATAAACAACCTAAAATTTCGCCTACTTCATTCCAATTATAAATTTATAATCAATAAAGCTATGGATGATGGATCTAGTCTAGCTAATAATCCTAATTAGTAGTAGGGTTTTTTTAAACAATCCTGATTGCAAATTTATGATGATTTACACTGTTAATTTAATTAAACAATAACATTTGTTCATATTGGTTTTCTCATTACCAACTAAAAGAAATATTACATTTACATTTTTTATTCTAGGAGTATAATGTAATGCATCAGTAAATAGTAAATAATACAATTAAAATATAGGAATGGTTCAATTCGAAATTGTATTATCAATAAAATTTGAACTCATTCTGTGTTCTTAATAAAACAAGACTTATATCACACTCTTAATCTTCATCTCAACCTGATTGTAGAAAGGGTCAGATATTTACACACGTATTATTTATAAATATGCCTAAATTTAATTATAATGGTAGTTATGCTTATAAATTTGGGTGGGTTAGTAAATAATGCGAGTGTGATTAGGGAATACCGGCAGCTAATAAAAAGTCGGAGAGAAGAGTAGAAAGACTGTTGCAGCTCAAACAGAGAGTCTATTGTTCAGAGATGATAGGTGTAGGGAAAACCAAGCAATATGCAAACGTGCTCGATAGGCCCATCGGCAAAGGAAAGCAAGAGGTATTTCTAAAATTCAGATCTTCAATCATTCAATTTTTCTACAACTCCGCTTTAGCCGTTAAAGTTCATTCCATATGATCGGAATTTCGAAATAGAGGTAAATGGCCTATTTTCTGAAGGGTCATTGGAAAAATGTATTTTTCCTTCGATTTATGTTTAGAATGATGAAAAAAGTGTTCCTTTTTTTTTTAAAAGTATTTCAAAATTAAGTATCGTTGATCGTATTGGAAAATTAGAATGGGGATTGCGGTGGCATTTGACGAAGTGAAATCGGGCAATGTTTGAAGTTGTATCATGATCTGAGAAATGGTTCAGTTTTTAGATTGAATAGTGCGGTTGAGATTCTGAAGTAAGGATATTCTTGCAGGTTAGTTTGAGTGCATTTGCTTTCTTGTTTTCGGAGCTTGTTCAGTACAATCAGACACAAGTCGACAACATAGCTGAATTGGAACGAAGGTGATTGCGTTACGCTAATCTTGTTTAGTGGTGTGGCATTACATTTTCAATGTAAGGCTCGTTTGCACCGGTGGAAACTTGTTAACTTCTGTCTCAGGTTAGAGGATGCTGGTTTTGCTGTGGGAGCAAGGGTTCTGGAACTTCTTTGCCACAGGGAGAAGGTTAACAACTTTTTGTTAGTGTAAACCTGCTTGATTTCTCTTTTTTTGTGGTTGGTATGGAACGTTGACATTTGTATGTTTGTTTTCCAGTATTATGCATTATGAATTTATGACTAGTGCTTTGTTTCATTAGTTACTCTGCTTCTGGTTCTCAAAATGATATTACTTTTCTTGTGTATGATTATGAGGTTTGTGTGGATGAGCAGATCTGTCATGCCCAAGTATAAGAGATGTGATGGGAAAACAAATTAATCTATCAACTTTTTTAATAAACAGATGAAAAAATATATACACTTATGTTTTGACTAATCACGATTAAGCTTGTGGAAAAAGGTTGAATTATCCTGAAATTGCCTACTCAATTGGATTTATTTTGGATACGAGATATGAGTTTTGATTTCTCTTTTGTATTTACTTTTCCAAATAAATCCCCAAACATGATTTTTTCTGGAAGTAATCCAATTTTCACATGAAAATGTCATTGGAACTTTAAGTTGTAAATGTGAATGTATTGTATTAAGCTACCTTTTAAAACTTCAAAGTTGAAATGCTGCAATTTGTTTCTGGACCTACACATTGTCATGTCCACTGAAATATGATTGTAGGGGCAGCATATTGAGATAATGGTGCTGAATTGTTTATTTGTCATTTCAAAATACATTGGAAAAGAAATTGTTGAGGTTTTATTACATTTTGATGCTGTAGGGTAACAGAAGAGAGACACGACTATTGGGCATTTTATCCTTCATACACAGTACAGTGTGGAAGGTCTTGTTTGGAAAGGTTGGAATGCACTTAATTCCTTCTGCACTCTCTCACCTGATTTATGTCATTTTGGTTTACCTTTTTGCCCTCGTTTCTATGAAGTACGTTTGATGGCTGGTGGAAATCTCTTATTAGCAGGCTTGGGTTGTTACCAATCATCTTAGGAATTATATTTTCTTCCATGAGAAACCTTATCCATGAAATCAAAATCTGTAAGGAAGGCATACGGGGCTCTTTGGGTACGTCAAATGCATGTACTTCTAAACATAAACCTTCTGACTTGATATAATTTGATTCCTTTTTGTGAAGAATGATCAAGATTTTGTATGATTGTTAATCATACTGCCATGCAACATTGAAATAATTATTCTGCATAAATTCTTAAATTGTTAGTGATCTTCATGCCTTAAAACTGGTTATGCTACAAGTTTTGGTACTCTCATGTAAGTCATAGGGGTATTTTTGTACTTGATTATACAGGAAGTAATTGGTATGCAATTTTGTCTTGCCATTATTGGAAGTATTGACTCTTGAAGTTCACGCTGCAGTTTCTTATTGGTATATATGATCAGGTATCTGTTCACGGTGATCGTGAATGCTTGAAAGCATTGTGATTCTTCCATCTGCTGTAGAATGGTTGAGTAGGTCTTTGATTGTGGAGTCAAACAGTTCATTTTCTTTCCCAACTCTTATTTGCAACATTAAAATATAGAAAGGCACTAAACTTGTGAATACTAACTATAGTGGTCTAGATTGGAGGATTGATTTAATTGCCTTTTAGAACCTCTATCTTTATGATCCTATGAACAAAGTTGTAAAGAACAAGTTCATGGACAGGTTTAAGTTTTAATTATATATTTATCAGGTGGCTGACTCTCTTGAAAAAGGCACTGAACATGAAGATGAGTACATGATCAGTGAGAGGGAACTTTTGGTCAACAGGTTTTGTTTGATTGGGCTCTACTTAATGTTGTGAATTTTCTTAGCTAGATTTATTGCAATTCCCTGCTGACTTGTGATCTAATATTTTAGATTTATTTCGGTACCCAAAGATATGGGTGCCTTTAACTGTGGAGCATTTGTTGCTGGAATAGTGAAGGTATACACTACACTTTACAATGCTTATAAGTGATATTGCGGCTAGTAAATCTCTAATAGCTGTTTTTCCTAATCTTGAAGGGAGTCTTGGATAATGCTGGTTTTCCAGCTATTGTAACCGCTCATTTTGTACCGGTTGATGGGCAACAGCGACCTAGGACAACCATTTTGATTAAATTTGCTGAAGAGGTATTTCCTAAACTATGTTCAAGTCTGTCAATAATGGAGTCTTCTAGGTCTCTGGAAGTCCATGACCTGATAATCTGATTTAGATTCTTTTAATCAAGCAATGATAATTGTGTGTACAGCTCAAACGGATCTTATGAATCTTGACATGGGCTGTTTAAGATGTAGGTTATCCTTTGTGTTACAGAAAGTCCATTCTTGTATCACATAGTTTTGCTCAAAATATTTGGTTAATGAAGAATTGTGTGATAGCTGCTAGTTGTAGCACAGATATGAATCATATGATACTCTTAGAACTTTGAAGTCTTGTGCTGAGGGGTTCACCGGGCTCTTACTCAAGTTTGTCTAAGGATAGATGCCCTTGCAAGATTCCTCGGGGTCATTAAATCTATATTTTGCAGTTGATGTATTTATATTTCGTGTCTGTTTTTGTTGAAAAGGCCTTCTTTTTGGATGAAACTAAGTACGGTTCTTGCTTTGATGCGTTTTAAGGTACTACGAAGGGAAGCAATATTAGGTTGACGTCTAGCTGTGGTTTCTGGATCAATTTTCCGAACACCGCACCACCTTGGAGAGCTTATAATATAGGTTGAAGAAATTACCTGTCACATTCAATCTTCTGACATTGTTCTTGTTGCAATTTGATAGAGTTGGAAATGTACTAATATATTTTTCACCTGATAATGAAGTGATTTACACATTTTAGCTATATACAGCATAATGTTGGGATAGTTGTCGTTGATTATCTAATATGTCAGTTCCTTGGGCTGTAATATTGTTGCCATAAATTCTTCTATGAATTGATACAAAATACTAATATTCATATGATCGAAAGTCGAAACAACCGACAATAATTTTTTTTAACACAACGCTCAATCTTTTACTTTGGAAATTGAAATGCAACGTAGACAATTACCCATGCTTGCTTCAAAGTGGGATATGTGAAAACTTTGATATATCATGTTATATAGGTCAGTTTGGGAATATATAATTTGACAATATGCATATTTTGAACTTCATAATAGTTACCGAATGATACATTCATTTACTGACATCAAATTTTAATTCTTACACTTTTATTTGTTAATACAAATCCAAATGATACATTCATTTACCGACATCGAAATTTAATCCTTGCACTTTTACTTGTTCGTACAAATCCTTTCTTTTTTCACTTGCACCAAAATTATTTTGGTGTTTATGTAAGAAAACTTTGTCCACTGAACTAAGGACCAATTTTTTTTATTTTGTTTTTTTAGAGAAATGACCAAATTAGTAATCCATGTGAAAAAACAAAGAAATTTTCATAATCGAAGTACAAGAACTTGGTTTTTAATTTTATAGATGAATTTACAAGGACCCAATTCCAAGAAAAAAAAGTGTACAAATACCTAAATATATATTCTTCCTATATATTCTCATACTTCAATATGATAACCGTAGCAACAACAATCAGGGACAAAAAGAGTAGTCGGACATGGTTCAAGTCGACCATCTTGGCCTCTCTTATGGAAAGTAAATTTCTAAAATTTAGGGTTAGAAAGCTGCACAAAACCGGGTTCACCTGAACACAATCCCTCGCGAACCTGTCCAATTATGATAAGTATCGACTCAATGAACCAGAGTTACATTCTGTGATCCTGTTTTAAGGTTCAGGAGGGATGCTCGTTCTAACCATCGAAGAATAGTAATGGTGCTCAAGCTCCTTCAGGCTAGCAGATGTCTCTTCTCCAATTCTAGCCAACATGCTATTTGTATCTTCCGTCAGTTTATTGAACTCCTCTGTTCTTTGGTCTACATGGTCGTTAAGAGATGCAAATCCAGAGAAAACTGCCGTCTGTTTCAGCTCGGACACCAGCTTCAGCAGTGAGTCTGCAGCTTGAACCTGATGTTTATGCCCCCCAAATAGTCAAACATAGAACACAATGATGAAAAAGAATAAAAAATATACTAATGGACCGGATACACATTTCAGGCAGAAAACTCGGAGAGAGGCATATCAAAACCTGAAAGATCTTGTTCATTCAGGTTTTAGCCATGAAGGACATATGCATTCAAAATTCTCAATTTGCCAAGTATCCTGATGCTTTTGTCATGCTTTCGAAAGAAATAAATTTACAACGATATGAATATTAAAAAGAATGAATTTCAACAATATCTATCACCATTCTAGCAGCGCGCATCTCCATCATGAAAGATTCTTGGGAGTTTCGCACAGGTGGGTCATTAACCTGAAAGGCATGTATTCTCATCACTTGTACATTCATCATGATGGTTAATTCTATGGTAAAAAAAATGCTCAAACTTCAAATGTACCTGAGCAAGAGTGATGGAGCCCTAAGATATAAAAAAACTCATAAAAGAGGGAAAATGAAGTGTGAATGAACAACGCTATGTGGAGTTTGTCTGCATAAATCTCCCATTAAAGTGTATGTGATGAACTACACAATAGTTCCCATATGATACATTCGTTTTTCTCAAACAGAATAAAGGTTCCTAAAACTATGAATTCTTTTTCCAGACACAAGACAAATAATGTCTATTTACTGCTTCAAGAGTCGATCACCAAACAAATGATGAAACTTTTTTATCAAGCAAAAGAAAACAAAAGTTATGCATCATAAATATCATATGTGCATCCAGAAGATCTACCAACTACATCAATCCATTTATTGCAGCTTCCCATGTGGAAGACACTCGATAGTAAATTGGTTATCTATATGGATAAGGGGGGCATATTTAATTTCATGCTTTATTTTTTTAGAAAATTTGGCCTCTAAATCTAGAAGAAAAGTGTGACAGAACAACTTCAAAAACGTTAGCAGGTGTAAAGAACCTGAGCTTTGAAGAAAATACTACACATTGAAACGCAGCGATCTAGTAGACCAGCTAAAGTGGACAGTGATACATTAGGCAATTACCATACTCTCTGTCCAAATGCCTCTCAAGATGCATCATCAGCTAACACATTCCCATTTTCCAGACACGAAATCTCTAACAACTGCAGTGTAAGCAAATCTTACGCCAGATATGAAGAATAGTCTAGTTTTCTCAATACCTTTAGAGATCATGCCATTTTGGGAGGGGAAGCAAATTAATATACATCAACAATTTTAGTCCCAATTCTGCTCAAGCTTTTCCTATTAACCTTTCTACAAATTCAAATGTGGGAAAAAATAGGATACATAAATCTGCAAAAGCTTAGAATGATCAAATATACCAAAAGAAATGATATCTACATCCAATTACACCTAGTGTTCAATGATCAAATATGCCAAAAGGAATAATTTATACATTACATCCAATGACACCTAGTGCTGAATATATCCATAAATAGAGAGGAGAGCCAACATACCCGAGCTACATTAATCAGGAATCCGAAATTATCGACAAGACTTCCAACGTCTGTATCCAACCTTTGCAAAAGGGTTTTCTGTTTCTGCGCCGCTGCAGCTGCGGCAGCAGCAGTCGGGCCACCAGCTCCACCTCCCAGGCCTGCTCCTCCTTTGTTCATTTCCAGCAACAAACTATATTTTACCAATTAAACTGCACAAAATGGGAAAATCAGATATATTAATAATTCAATGCTCAGTATTAACACAACGTTGTTTAAATAACTAGGCATTCTGTAATCCAAACTCTTTTCACTGTGCAACAAAGTTTTAGGCATCTCATTAATATAAAATTTCTTTGAAGTCACGTCTATAATGATCGTTGTATACCGTTTCAGTTCCAAAAACTGATTTTTTTTAAAAAGGCACTAAATTTGGAGTGAGGAATTACCGTTTCAAATTTGGGGCAAAATACTGGGGCTTGGACAGGTGAACGGAACAAGCAACGAGTGGTGCTGATAAATCAATCACCCCAAAATCCTGACAGAAGAACCCCAAAAGAGAAAATAAACCCTAAAGTCAAGTTGGAAAAAGGAAAAGAAAAAAAAAATAAAAAAAAAGGACCATTTCTAAATGGCCAGGTGTTTCATTCAACCACTTTTGTAATAGGTCTGTCTTAGATGCAGTTTCATGAAGAGCTAACCAATCCTATTTTATATATCCGGCTTCTAAATATCTCTCTCACATAAATTTCACACTAGAACTATAAATCAACACTAGATCATATTTTCCGTGGTACTTTGTCAAACATGCTCAATAATTAGGTGTTTTGTATTCTTCAACTTTTTAACTGAGCAAAATAATTCTAAATATTCCACGAATCACAAACTGCAATGCCGATTTCCCCAAGAGTTTACAATTGCTAATTACATCTTCGAACATATTGAAAATTTAAACAAAAAAAAACACAGAAATTGGAGTGAGGGATTACCTCGTGCTTGAGAAAATCGGCAGCAATATGTGAACAGGAAGAAGAATCTGCAATTGCTGTCGTTGAGATTTTACCGCGCGGGGATTAGGGGTTTTGAAGGGGAAGAAGATGAATGAAATCGTGAAAGAGGGGAAGAAGATGAATGCAATTGCGTCCTTTCTTTTCTTTTTTCGAGTGTAAGCAGCCGCTACCGTGACGGCTAAACCCCACTCAGTATAGCTTGCAAACCCACACAGTGAGATAAGCCACACTTAACCTGCTAAATGTAACAGCTCACATATAATGAATTGGTTGTGGATTAAATTTGAGATCTTTAACCTCCACACTTAACCTGCTAAATGTAACAGCTCACACATAATGAATTGGTCGTGGATTAAATTTGAGATCTTTAACCTTAAAGTAAGGTCATTCCACCACTAAGTCACCCCAATATATATTTGTGATTTTGAAGAGGAGGGGTATCCTTTCAGACATCTATACATGATAGCAATGTGATTAAAAAAAAGGTTATTTTATTCAATTATATTTTTTTATCTCAAGTATAAAATTTATTTTTCAATTTTTTATTTATTCGATTATTTTAATTTCACTATTTGAATATCTCCATAGTCTAATTATAAGTTTAAATTATATAGAAAAAAGAGTATTGATTTAGATTTAGTAAACTAAATAAAAAAGAAAGAAAAGGCCTAATGTGTTGTGATTTTCCATATCAACATCAAAATTTAAATTAAAATTCCCACATGAGTAATTCTCATCAGTCATCACAAAAGAAGAAGAAAAAAAGTTCCCAATTAACTGCATGAGTCCCTCATGTGCAATTTTCAGCATTTTTATTTTATTTCAATGCATCTTTTATTGGAATTGCATAAACGCGAAATCATAATTACTAAATGGTTTAGTTATTTCACTTTCACCAACTGTACCCATTCACCCTCTCCCCCTAAATTGCAACCTTATATACATATTTTTTTGAAACGATATAATATAATCCAAAATTCTCAGTAATGCTATAATAGATTGTACTTCAATACACCATATAGTTATTAAGATAGATACAAAATCTAAAATTTTCAAATGAGTACTTAGCCAAGTTGTATTTATAATGATAATGATGAGTATATTATAAATAATCGGTGTGTAATTAATATTAAATTTATAAGGTATAGAAATAATTTACTAGATTAGTATTGATCATGAAGTTCTAAAAAGTAAAAACACGTGTAATCCACCTCATTTCCTTACATATTAATCCCAAGAATTAAAATATTGAATGTAGAAAGCATATCACCGCACTAAATTAAAGCCCAATTTAAATAGCATAACGCTTACGTTGTGCTTTTTTGATTTTTTATCAGTTTATTTTTCCCTCAGCTACAACTGGAAAGTGGAAACAATATATGTTATTAATATAATCATTCTCAAATATAAATTTATTTGGATAATCATTTCAATTATAGTTTCCTGCACTATCACTATTTTTTCTTTATTTTCTCTTTTAGTTTATTTGATTATATAGAAAAACAAATGAAATAAAATGTAACCCTTATTAATTATTTCAAAAAAAAAAAAACACACAGCCTCACCATACTTTCTTTTGTTTTCTTGTATTAGGTATTGTAGTTCTACATCCTAATCTTGGCCCACCGATGCTTTGACCCTATCAAGAAGATTCCTGACCGTTGGTGGCCTCATCCTGCGCCCACCCCTCTTTGATCAACGACTGTTGATAGTGCTTGAACGCCACAAATAACATGAACACTGGATCGCATGTAAGAATAAATATTCAATAAAATATGCTCAAAGCTATTAAATCGTACATAATTAATAAAAATAATTGAATAAAAGATTAATTACAAAAAATAACGCAATATTATCTGATACTGTAATTTTTACACCACCATTAAAATGCTGCAATTACAATATCACCCATCTTTTAATCTTTAAAATTATAAGATCCCAAACTTTTCCAGTAGTACAATTACGTAGTTTTAGTATTAAACTCCAGACAAACTTCACCGAAAAGAAATGGAATGTTGCAACTAAAGTTGTTTAAATAACTAGGCATTCGGTAATCCAAACTCTTTTCACTGCGCAACAAAGTTTTAGGCATTTCATTAATATAAAATTTCTTTGAAGTCACGTCTATAATGATCCTTGTTTACCGTTTCAGTTCCAAAAATTGATATTTTTTTAAAAGGCACTAAATTTAGAGTGAGGAATTGCCGTTTCATATTTGGGGCAAAATACTGGGGCTTGAACAGGTGAACGAAAACACGCAACGAGTGGTGCTGATAAATCAATCACCCCCAAAATCTTGACAGAAGAACCTGAAAAAGAGGAAAAAATCTTAAATTCAAATCAGAAAACGAAAAGAAAAAAAAATCCTAAATTCAAATCGGAAACGAAAAGAAAAAAAACAGAAGAACCCCAAAAAGAGAAAATACCTTAAATTCAAATCGGAAAAACGAAAAGAAAAAAAATAAAAAGAGAAAAGACCTTAAATTAAAATCCGAAAAACGAAAAGAAAAAAAATAAAAAAAAATTTGGACCATTTCTCGATTTATGCGTGTCATCCTTGCGCAGGGGCCATGCTAATCTTCTCTGTATCGTTCCAATTTTATCGGATGTCCCCGAAGGGACGGTTAGTACTATCAGTGTTTTCTGTTATAAACTGCTTCAGAAACTTTTCAAAACCCGATGTGGGAGAAAAGTTGAAGGTTTTGCTTTTGCCAACCAGATTTTTGGGCTGTGCACTTATCTCTTAGCCCATTTGCAAATAGGCTTATTATATTACTTCATTAATCATCACTTCATCATAAACAAGAACACCACTCATTCACACCCTACATGAGAGGAAAATAATATTTTTGTGACCCAAGGCTTACAGTGTTGTAATCTTGATATAATAACATTTCGTATAGATTCAATATTTAAAGTATTGTTCATAAGTTGTCGCAATATGCAAGTGCATTATTGACAACAGAAATTATCTTCTGTTTCAACGTTGTCACTATTCAAGTATTAATGATTTAATTCCAATGTCAATACTCATATAATATTTAATTTCTTTTATATATAAGTGTGTGTACATTAATTGTATAATTTAATAATTGAAACTAAAGTTATATGAAAACTAATGTGTCAAGGATTTTACGCAATCTTAACAATACTCTTAAGTAATTCATAACTTACTTGAATAATCATGCGATATATTATTTTTATAATTTGTGCACCATACGAAATAATAGTACTAGTTAATAATTAATACATTTTAGACTTTCGCTCATCATGTTATATATATTTGAGAAATAGTTGATATTTTATTTCCATCCCGAATATTGAAACAATGTTCTTTTTTAGATATAGTTGATATTTTATTCCCATGCTCAATATTGAAACAATGTTCTTTTTTTTATGTTGAGGAAAATGATAGGTTCGAACCCGAGACGCTCATCTTTTACACGAGAAATTATATTGCTTGGGTCTCTCCCAAGTGGATTTGATCTTTTTGTTTTAAAAAAGGGTTAATTATGAGTAAATACTAAACTTTGACAGAATTTGTAATTTAAACACGAACTTTTTTGAAATTTTGCCATTAAATCACAAACTTGCAATTTGCAATAATATGAAAATCAAACGCTATATTTCATATCGATCTTTATTTTATTAATGAAATTCAAATTATGGTTATGCTCTGTATCTATACAATATTGCAACATTTCATGTTATATATATGTTTTTCGTTAGTTGGAAAATTTAGGGGTGTCTATTTTACAAAAAATTCAAAGTTTGTATTTTGATTGCAACACTTCAAAATTCGTGTCTAAATTATAAATTATGTCATAGTTTATGTATTTAATCCTAATTAACTCCTTTTAAAATGTTCCAAAAATATTTAGGACTTTCTTTTCCCAAATACATTTCTATACTTTTATTCAAAAAAGCTTACTACAGTTCAACAATATTTTTCTCCTAAGCATGTATCAGTGGGCCATGGGGACAGTGGTCCTTAGGATTACTACTTCTCCATACTTGGTGGGCCATTTTTGGGCTTCAAAATATGCAAAGTGGGCCCATTACACATAGGCCATAGCCCACCATCAAGATCTTGTGTGTGGCTCTCTTCTACAGTCCACACACACATACAGATGGGAAAATTAAATAATATATTTACATTTTTTTTTTATTTAAAAAGAAAACTACAAAATTGAAGCCACAAACTAATTCAACAACTACCACATTCAAATCCATGTTTTATACTAGCCCTTCTTTCATCTACTCATCTACCTTATTCTGGGGTCAATATTAATTTTTTTCTTACCTACATCACATAATATCATATCAATATTTTAGTTTCTCCTTTTTATGAATTTACAAATTAATTTGGGCATGTGTTAGAAGAGGCTATTGCCTATTCGCTTCCAAAATTAGCCATCCAAAACTTTGAACATTTGAATTATAAAAAACCAAAAATCACACACACACACACACACACACCCACACAACACGCACGCACGTAGGGGTGTAAATGAGTCGAGTCGAGCCCGAACATACGTATGTTCAAGCTTGTTTGAAATGATATCGAGCTTTAAAATTTATGTTTGAGCTTGTTTGATTATCTATCGAGTAGAGCTCAAACGAGCTTTAGTCGAGGCGAACACGAGTCGAGTTCGAGTAGTTTGATATTTTTACACATGTTTGTTCATTTTTTTACTTATCGAGCTCGAGTTCGAGTCGAACTTTAAATTTTATCGAACATAAAATTATGTTCAAGCTTGTTTGATATGCTTATCAAATCGAGCTTAAACGAGCTTTTAACGAACGAACACGAGTCGAGTATCGAGCTATTTGATTTGATTTTCAGCCCCACACGCATGTATTTTATTTTTAATTCCACAAATATAACCAATTCCTCACTTAGGGCAGCTCCCGTTGGAGCTGCATTGCACTATTTTGCTGCTTAATTGATCTCCAAGGGGAGCTGCATCCTAGGCAGCATTTTGCTGCAATGGAGAGATATCGTCGCTCCTCTTCGACGGCATTTCATTTCCTTTTTTTTTTATCTTTTGTTTATTATTTTATTTTGTATTTGTGTATGTTATTTATATTGTATTTTAAATAATGTGTTATAATTAATATTAAAATTTGTTATATATGATAAATTTAATTAAATACAAATATTGATACATAAAGTTAAATTAAATACAAATTAGGCCAACAATAAAAAATAATAAAATAAATAAAATTGCACCAACAATAAAACTACATAGAAATATGGAAAATAGATAAAAGTACTTGAAATAAAAAATATTAAAATACGCATAAAATAAAATAAAATAAAAAGATACAAATATTTTCCTAAAAATACATAAAAAGACTAAAATAGATAAAAGTACATTAAAATAAAAACATAAAAATACGCATAAAATAAAATACAAAGATACAAATATTTTCTTAATAATCTGAAAAGCCACTTCCGCTCCCTCTAAGATCGGAAAAATTCCCAAACATAGTAAAGTTGCTAGAGTTGGCTTGTTTCGCTTCTTTCCGTTTGTGTAAAATTTGTTGTTGTTGCGAGCGGAAGTATTCACGTTGATCAGGTTCAGCGATCATGTCCAAGTTGAGCATCAATATGTTGTCTTCTCTCATTGTCTTTTTCAGTTCATGCTTTTCTTTTTTAAAGAGAGCATCTTCTGCACGTTGAACTTGAGATTTTGCTATAAGTTCTCGAAGTTTCTCATTTTCTTCTTTGAGCATCTTTTCAAAAGAAAGCCGCATTGTGGAGCATCATGCATTTAGTGTTTTTCAAAGTCGATTTGCAATTGTGGCAAATCCAGCACGTGAAGCAAAAGCGATTTGTGCAATATTATGACTGCGTGCATCATAATGCACAATATGATAATCGAGGATGAACGAGATCTTGATGCACCAATTGAAGAAGTAAGGGACGTGCCACGACCAGATATTGAATTTGTTATTGATGAAAATGCTCATTTTCAAATTTTTCGTGCTCGGTTTAGAAAAATTCAAGATGTAGAAGCACATTTCTTGCTTCGAAATGCATTAATTGATCATTTATGGGAGGTATATTCTAATTCGGAGAATTAGAATATATTATCATGTAACTTTATGTTTGTTTTTGTAATACTTTTAATGAATCGTATTTTAATTTTATATTAATTCAAATATATTTATTAAAAAAATATTTTCATAATTATTATGAAAATTTGAATTTAAATATAGATATTCATTAAATGAAATTTTATAAATCATTATATGTTATAAATTATAAAATAATAGTTGTAAATGAAATAAAAGGAATATTCTGCAATATTATCTTTTGGTGTAGAATTATAGTGTAAACTGTTGGAGATGAAATTGAGAATCTGCTGCATTTTAGTGATAGTGGTGTTGCATTATATTTACAGTGCAGACTGTTGGAGATGGCCTTAGTGTGCATTTTAATGTGCCATAACCAGGTGACGCTGCCACACAAGTTAACTCGTGGTTAAGGCCCATTTTCGTATTTATGCTTTTTTTTTTTCGTGTTTGAATAATGTTAATCACTGGTCATTATATTAATATATCAAAACGATTATGTGACAATTTTACATATTATTGGTGAATACGTTAGATAAATATTAATACACACACATATTCAGTTTTGGAATTTTATAGTTATATAGTTTGGAATGTTCTGAATTCCAAGTGGGGGAGGGAGATTGAATGATATAATAAGGTATGGGGGTATGGCTAGTCTTATCTCGTTTGGCGGCAAGGATAAGAAATTCAGATATCCCATAATGTTAAGATTATGCAGTTCCAATTTCCTTGGGATGCAACTTTCTATGATTTTGTGGATAGATTGTAATAACTTCGGATCGATTTCAGCATTCTGAAATATTGTTAGGCAATAGGCATATCATATTTTTTTCCTTTTCATAATTCATCGTTCTTCCTAATTAAGAAAGCAAGAGTAGTATAGTTCGATCTTTAAAATCTTGGGGTAGTCATTTAATAGAAAGCTCTAAAGGGATGCACGCACATTAATATTAGTTAGAAGAATATTGAGATGATGTATTATGGCCCATACAAATTAAATTATTTACTTGAGATGTGGAAATTCAGAATTGTGATGTGAGAAGAAGTGCAGCATGCCATTAAAAGAGATGGGAATGGGAGATAGAGGTGTCATTTTTTGAGGCCGTGGCCATCTCGTAAAATTAGAAAGAATGGTGTCAAATATTGTAACCAAAACATATGTCCCAAAATGCTTGATGACCAAATGTGGATCACCTTCCTCCACCACCATAACTGCTATTTATAGCACATTATTAATCCAATTCCAAACGACAACCTTAACCGAGAACATTAACAACATCCCATTCCCAATCCCAATCCCAATCCCACCACTTGCTAGAAACTCCAGACTCTCACTCATCATCGCCACTCGGGTTCTGCACCACCAACAAGAGCTACCATCTGCTCCTCTCTCTACAACCATCCCATTCCCAGAGGGGCAGCTGTTGGAGGAAGCTTTTGACGGAGTTGCAATGGCCGGCAGTGGAGTTTTTGCTGAGATAATTGATGGCGATGTCTTCAAGTACTACGCTGATGGAGAGTGGAAGAAATCTTCCTCTGCCAAGTCTGTTGCCATTGTTAATCCCTCTACCAGAAACACTCAATACAAGGTTCAAGGTGTGTGTAGGCTGTAATAATATTTCTGCAGTTTTTATTATGCTTAATTGATCTAGCTGAGAAGAAAATCAGTAAGTAGCTAGTTGAAAGTTAATTAAATTCTGGACTACTAGGTATTTAATTTTATGATTAATTACGATCAGCTTGCACTCAAGAAGAGGTGAATAAGGCCATGGAAGCGGCAAAAGCCGCACAAAAATGGTGGGCGAGAACACCGCTGTGGAAGCGTGCAGAGCTCCTTCACAAAGCTGGTGCCATCCTTAAGGAGCACAGAGCCCCCATTGCAGAGGCTTTGATAAAAGAAATTGCCAAACCAGCAAAGGATGCCATCTCTGAGGTTGTCAGGTCTGGAGATCTAATTTCTTATTGTGCTGAAGAAGGAGTCAGAATCTTGGGAGAGGGCACATTTCTGGTGTCTGATAGCTTTCCTGGCAATGAAAGAAACAAATATTGTCTTGTCTCCAAGGTATACACTAGTTATATAGCTCAGCTTCATGCATGCATCTCTTTTAATTTCTTCTTAATTATTTTACAGATTCCCCTTGGTGTAGTTCTAGCAATCCCTCCTTTCAACTATCCTGTCAACCTTGCTGTCTCTAAAATCGCACCGGCTCTCATCGCTGGAAACTCTCTTGTGCTCAAGCCTCCAACTCAGGTGTTCTTGCACTAGATATATATATATATATATATATACATACCTTAAAGTTTAATATTCATCAAACACTAGAAACTTCATTAATAATTTCTTAACATATGTATATATAACAGGGCGCAGTGGCTTGCCTTCATATGGTGCATTGCTTCCACTTAGCCGGTTTCCCCAAGGGCCTCATCAGCTGCATCACGGGGAAGGGCTCCGAGATTGGTGATTTTCTAACGATGCATCCTGGAGTGAACTGCATTAGGTAAAGTAATACCATACATAACAAGTTTTAATTTGAATCCATTGGAGACTGATCTCATCAGTTTCCACTCGATCAAATTCATTGCAATTCCAGCTTCACCGGAGGCGACACTGGGATTGCAATTTCGAAGAAAGCAGGCATGATTCCTCTCCAGATGGAACTCGGAGGAAAAGATGCCT
This sequence comes from Perilla frutescens, assembly GCA_026008535.1. Lineage (NCBI taxonomy): Eukaryota > Viridiplantae > Streptophyta > Magnoliopsida > Lamiales > Lamiaceae > Perilla > Perilla frutescens. The sequence goes on from BRKX01000001.1 coordinate 68,338,718, forward strand.
GCATTGTTCTCGAGGATGCTGATCTTGATTTGGTAGCAGCCAACATTGTGAAAGGGGGATTCTCTTATAGGTATTATTATGTTTTAAGGAATTTTTAGCTACTGATTGAAATTAGCAGCAGACTATTGAATATTGATATATATTGTGCGCACCTATAAATAGCGGTCAGAGGTGCACGGCTGTGAAAGTGGTCTTAGTGATGGAATCTGTAGCTGATGCTCTTGTCGAGAAAGTGAAGTCCAAAATGATGAAACTGACGGTGGGCCCGCCCGAGGATGATTCTGATATCACCGCAGTAGTATCAGAATCATCAGCAAATTTCATTGAAGGGTTAGTGCTGGATGCCAGACAGAAGGGAGCAACCTTCTGTCAGGAATACAGGAGGGAGGGCAACCTCATCTGGCCGCTGTTGTTAGACAACGTTCGGCCAGACATGAGAATCGCGTGGGAGGAGCCGTTTGGCCCCGTCCTCCCGATCATCCGGATCGGCTCCGTTGAGGAAGGCATTCATCACTGCAATGCCAGTAACTTTGGCCTACAGGTCTAGCTTTCGCCTTTCTTGAGCTGAACTTGATCGATCACTTCTTTTTTAAGTCCAAGATTCTTATTTGTGATTGTGAATGAATTGCAGGGATGCGTCTTCACCAAAGATATTAATAAGGCGATGCTGATCAGCGACGCCATGGAAACCGGGACGGTTCAGATCAATGCCGCTCCAGCTCGTGGACCAGATCATTTTCCTTTCCAGGTAAGGAAATGACAAACTCGTGTTTGTGATAGTTATTGTTTGAGTATTACATCTCGTGTTTCACTTCACTGTAGGGTATTAAGGACAGCGGGATCGGGTCGCAAGGAATCACCAACAGCATAAACATGATGACTAAGGTGAAGAGCACTGTGATCAACTTGCCAACTCCTTCCTACACAATGGGCTAGGGAGCGGCTACCATTATATATGTTGTAATGAGATTAGCATGAGTTTTATAACTAAGTCTGAAGCAAAATAAGGTGGTTTTAGATCCAAAACAGATAACGAACCACACGAGTTACAATTAATTGATCACTATTTATTTAGAAACTTTAATGTATATGAAGCTACCTGTTTAACATAACATTTTCTTTAAAGTAGGTAACCGAATAGTTAAAATGACTGAATGAAATAAAAAAATTAAGTAAATGGTTTTTTTTTTGGGTTCCATAATTACAATACAAATAACTAATCCAAATTGTCTTATTTATTTAAGATAACCATACAAATTTAGGAATATAATAGATATTAATATTAATTTTCCATTATTCCTGCACAGAGCTACAATGGATATTAATTATCAAGGCATTCTAAGTATTTAATTTCGTTTTGAAAAGTACAATATAATAATTTATTTAATATATAAACAAATAAAATATATCTGCCCTAACAAAGAAGAATAAGACACCAGCACCTTTGATCCGCCGTCATCCCCTCGCACTCGCATTAATAGGAAACCCTCATTGAGAATGACCCGACCCGTATCTTGGCGGGGCAAACCGGGTGTTCGCAGCCATGGCGGTGTCTCCATCTCTCTGCCTGCTTGTTTCCGGTTCTGAGCCTCTCCCTTTTAAAATTTTCAACGATTCTCAGCTGAGAAAAGAAATGAGGGGGAATGAGGCTTAGGATTCTTTTATGCCGGTTAACATTTGAGCTGCATCCCCAAAACTTATTTATTTATTTATTTATCTATTTGTGATTGGCGGGGCAACCCGGATGGCTCTATAGATGCAACCGGTGGCTCTGCACCAAAACCCAACTCGGGATGAGGCTAAGAGAGAGAGAGAGAGAGAGAGAGAGATGAATGTATGAGAGGGTGGTGTTTGCTCCTCTCTTCTAGCCTATGATTCCAATGCCAACTTAAAAGTAAGAAGAAAAAAAAAACGCCATCCTTCAAGCATTGAACTGTGTCTGTTTCAGATCTCAGTGTGTGACTGTGTCTGTGTGAAAAGGTTCGGTTTTTGTTGTATTTCCTGGGCGATTGTGATTCTTGATTTTCCACTCTTAGTCTGTCACCAACTCCTCACACGCTCTTTTTCATGAACAATCTCCTCTGTGACTGTGAAGGCTGTGATGATGAATCTCTTCCGGGTTGGGTCGGGCATTGAGAGTGATATGACCCGTATCTTGGCGGGGGAAACCCGGATGGCATTGGTCTTCAATCCTTATGCAACCGGGTTTTTGCAGCCATGGCGGCATCTCCATCTCTATGCCTGTTTAATGTTTATTTCCTGATCTGAGCCTCTCGCGTTTTCTTCTTTAATTTTAATTTTAGTGATCGGAAATTATATGTTTTTTTTTTTAATTTATATATAAATGGAAACAGTTCTTTATGAAGTGTCGATGATCTGGGAAATGAGACGGCCTTTGGTTTTGGGATTTCATCTATCTACAGAAGCAACCGCTCTCTTTGGTTCATCAATTTGTACCATTGAGAATTGAGAGTTGAGTTGAGTACTGGGAATTAAAAATGATGGGAAAAAGTGTGGATGTATGAAATGCTATTAATTTTTTCTCTATTGAACTGCAACATGCAACCGGTCAATCTGCAGCCATGGATCTAATTTCCCTGCTCCAACGAAAGAAGCTGCGAAATTCACAACTTATAATTATGCATTCAAGTTCTATTCATGTATGGGTTAAGTTTGTCACGAATTTCTCCTAGTACAAAAAGCAAAAACAAAAAAAAGGGAATACAGGTAATGAAAAATGGTTGAAAGACAAAAGAAAAAGATTGGTGTGGCTGTGCATATATGGAGTTTCCTATTAATTGCTACTGATGGTACTTCGTAGACACCTCTTTTTTCCACCAACATTTACCTCTTTTTTCCACCAACATTCCCAAACCCCAAACATGATACTCCTGCTAGGAAGCTTCGACCCTACATCGAACTGCAGTGCACCTCCAGCCTCAAATCCCGCCATGTGTAACGCCTTATGAAACCAGGCCATGTGACCGAGTCGCGGCTGTGTCAACTCGTGTGCCCGTCTCAACTCGGCAAATCTTAACGGCCGTTAAGTATAACTTGTAAGAGACGTAGCTTTTCTTAAAAGTTATTCTGTGTATATCTTCCCCCAACAAAACATTTTGGGGATTCTACATTGCTATCCACCCTCCATAAATAATAAAGACGGAAAATTTTAACAAACAGCTTCATTTAGAATCAAGTTGGCCCTTGTAATCTATTAATCTGTAATAGGGAATATATATCCTTAACCAATGAATTCTGTAATATGATACCAAAAGAACCCTTTATTTTCAAAATAAAAAATTTCGAATCAGTATCTAATCGCGAACGATTACTGTTGCGGTGGATATCGCTTGATTTCAACTGTAAGCAGTTGATATCCTATCCTCCACAACATTATGAAGACCGCGAAGACTCTTCCAAAATCCGAAGTTTGTTAAAATTAATTTGGGGATTTTTTCATCTTGCAGCACATGTTTTGCGAAATTGAAAGTTTAGTAACTGCTATTATATGTTATCTGTTAATTGGACGGAATGATTCATCTTATCGAACTGCAACAAAGATTTGTATTTCTTCCTCTGTTGTTTGTTGATAGTAATTATTTAGCATCGAAGATCTTATAAAGTATGTGTATTAAAAAATTAAAATTTCCTACCAATTTTGGAAAAGAATGTATTTATGTTCTTGGCGTGGTGTCTTTGGCTGTTATTTGTTCAAAAAATATATGAAAATTCCCAGTTTGTAATTTATCCCGACCTGTGCTTAACAATTTGACGTAGGTGCACTTGTTTCCGGTCGTGGCCCTCTTTCCTGGTTGGACGACATTAAACAACATTTAGGAAATGACAACATGCAATTTTTGAAGGGTTCTTGCTTTGGCAATTTTTTTTTCAATTCGTAGTATGCCATTTCAAGGGCAGTTGTACAATGCGTTAATTAGAAAACTCGAGAAGAGTTCGCTATCACGGCTTCAACTGTCTTTCTGCATTAATGGCCGTCTTATAGAATTCGGTCCTAAGGAATTTTGTTTGATTACTGGATTGAAGTTCAAAGATTGAGAAGAGCCGCCACTTCATTCACAGATCCATCGTGATCTGTTCAACGGCAGCTCTGATATGATAGTTTGTGATATACAGAAAATTTTTAGAAGGGAATGCAATGAAACTGGTGGATGTTCAACAAACTCATTGAAGTTAGCCTTTCTTTATATTTTGTACGGGATTTTACTTATTTGTGCCCGTAAATCAAAGAAGATTGAGTTGAAGTACTTGCATTTAGTTGATAATCTCGACAAATTCATAAATATGTATGAGATAGTCATAGGAAACTCGGAGAGTGTAAGAGAACCCTTGTGAACTGAGATATGTAAGATCCTCAAGATCAATGAGGGAATACAACTTATCACGACACGAATGAGTAATATGTACGAGATAGTCATAGGAAACTCGGTCCTAAGGGAAAAGGTTGAAATTGTCGAGGTTATCAACCATGTGCAGATAACGCATGTCAATTGTATCCGTTATGCGTTCCCGATTTAGTAGTATGCCAAATAAGATGTAAAGCAAACCAAGTTTTAAAACTATTTCACCACCACCGTTATTTCGCTTGGATTCCATTACAAATTTATCACGAATGTCGATAAAATTTAACTTTCGACTGCCACCAAATATTACATCATGAAAATGGGAGGATGAGGGCGGCTCAAGTGAGATATCATCAAATTTCAACCCCGTCGTTAAAATAAAATCGCTTGGCCCAAACTCAATTACACCGTTTCTTAGTCGGAAAGAGAGGGAATTCCTTGTGAGGCTACTCTTTTCGAGTTTACGAAGGAGTTCACGATAGAGATGACCTTGGAAATGCAATGATGAAATGCCGACCAGTGCAAAACAAGTTCTTCCGATAATTTCTAAATTCACACTGTCCAAACGATCTCGAACGGGATCAATCCGCCAATTATAATCGCTAAGCCCCATCGATCTGCACAATATAACACGTTTCAGGGTCGTAAAACAAGGGAATTTATACAGTTACACGGGTAAAAAATTGCAATCAAAGCACATAAATCACACTTGTGCAGATTTTAACATTTATTGCAACTGATGAATAGAGTAGATAATCTCCAAAAAAATTTAAAAATCGGGTCAAACAAAAATCAGGAGAATATTGTTGTGGGATGGGTAAAACAAATAAACCAAACCACATAAATCACACTTATTATGAAGATTTGAGCATTTATTGCAACTGTACAATAGATGATGAATTTTTTTTCGAAATGAAAATTTTTGTGGTTGCACTTGTACATAGACAATTAACACATGGATCTGTTCTATTCTTTTATCGTCAGAACATTTGTAAAAATTTCTCAAATATAACACATCAAATCGTCTTGAAAGGTGTGTTTAATTCACTTCACTAAGAACGTTCAGCGGCTTGCAAAAACACCCGGGTAATCATGACCACGAACCACATGATTTTGGGTTTACAGACACATAATAAATAAATAAATGCTTTTGAACTTCATATTCAGATGAAAATTAAATTTCAGATTTCTTGAGGGAAGAAAAGGGCACCTGTTAGAACAACATGCAATGGTTGCTTCCAAATTTCTTCAGCAAAAGATCTGCAATGGGCGCTGCCCCTCTCACATAAATTTAATCAAACAGGCTAATGGCGTGCGAGTGTGAATTGGATGAATACCTCATTGTCTCTCTTCTACAACTAATAATCTCAAAATTGGGCTCGGAATTCAAGATTCATTGCTTCGGTTGGTTAGCAGAGATTTCCAAAGCACTAATACTAAATTTTTTTCACATTTAAGGATAATAATTACCATTTTTAAATATCTGTAAATTATATTAATCCTTGCATATTTAAATAATAAATTAAAAATTTTAATTCATATAGAGATAACATTCGATTTTAAAAAATAGATATGTCGTCAGCTCTTCCAAACTTCTGCAAATATTTACAATTTTACACATTTTTATTCATAACACAATATTTAAAATCACTAATTCAGTGGATAAATATAGTTAACGATGCTAATTAATTACTAGATAAATATTCATTTCCTTCGCCGATAGTTTTCTTCCTTTACCACGGCAGCCTACACCCTCGCATTTAATGTGTCTCGACCAACGAGCTCCTTCTGCATTTAACAGAGTATTTTAGCAAAGTTAACGGTCAGCTTATTCTGTTAGGAAACTAGGTTGGGTGAACAAAAAACGAGTACAACCCGGCACCAAACTCACTCGACGAGTTAACTATTCCAAATTTACACGTGGCAATGTTTAACGGGGGAGTGCAGTGCACTTGGTTGCAGTGTCGAATTTTCCCTCCTGCTCCCTTGTTTCTCTCTCTCTTGCTGACTTATAGCCCTAGTCATATATATATTCTCTCCTTTTCCCCCATCATCTTTATTTTGATCATTTTTAATTTATTTTATAAAAAAAAATCATTGAATCTGTTTTGTTATTTGTTGCGCGAATATTTGGTTTTTGGTTTTTTTGCTTTCCGATGAAAATGAAATGTGGGCAGTTGAGGAGGGAGCGAATTGCGGAGAGCATGAAGGCTTTGCAGGAGCTTGTACCCAATGCTAATAGGGTAATAACTTTCGACTCAAATCTTTTCTAATTTTTTTTCTTCAACATCATCGTTAATAGATTTTTTTTAGAGAAATACCAACGTGAATAGTTATATACACCAAATTCTCAATTTTTTGTAGCACGATCTCAATTATTACGGATTTGATTTTTGTAAGGGTACAATGACACTATCATGTGTTTTTTTTATATAACTAATACCATGAAATAAAATAAAACATCAAAAGAACTCTAAATATGGACTTAGATCGACTGAAAGATATATATAGACGTAAATATATTTATTTTTTAAATAAAATTTTAGGAGTCTCTCTATGTGAGATCGAGGGCGTCCAAGAAAGTTCGTTGTGGGGCTGAGGGCTTTTTTATTCTTATACCTTTTTCATTTTAGCGAATTATTATCATAACTTATAAGTACTTTTAAGAAGAGTAGCAAGAGTTTGCTGCTTAAATCCGGAGTCACGTGCTGTTTTGTGAGCCATTAATATACAGATGGAAGGGGTGTCACATGTGGCACGTGTCGGAGTAGGAAAGTGTTTGCCAGAGAAAGTAAAGATGGAGGAAAGAAAAAAAAATCATATTGAGCTGACGCTGACTCACGCAGAGTTGTTTAAAATTAATCACTTTTATAATGGTGGGACTTATAATTTAATAAGCCTCGGGATGGGAAGAAAGAATTGTTAATTGGATAATAATAATAATTCTTGGAATATAGAAATATTGAATAGTTTATGATACTATAATCTTTCGGGATAGTGAAAGATTAGCTTATTAATCTGAGTTTTCATTATTGGTTGACAGACAGACAAAGCCTCAATGTTGGATGAGATAATCGATTATGTCAAGTTCCTACTGCTCCTATTAATAAATATCCAAGTCAACAGTCTACTCACACGTGGAAAGGGCCCTAGTTTACTTTTTGTATATTTCATATTTTATCAATATTGTAAATTGTTAGCCAATGAATTATCGAAACATGTATTAGTGGTTAGATCTCTTTTGCTTTTATATGGAGCTCACTTGTATCTCTTCTTGGTAAGATCTATAGAATCGGAATACTAAGAACCAAAGTGCAGAGCTTCTCAGTATATTAATGACTTTTATCTATTGTGCAATCTGTATTTTCTTTCATGGTATCAGATCTCTGATACTCTTCTCCCCAATTTTTAATTTTATTTTCTGCACAATGGAACACTCAGAAACTTCCGTGAATCGTTCCACCGCTACCAACACCTCTAATCCAATGATTAATACACCAATCCAACCTCACAATCACCCCATCTCCATCAAACTGAACGAATCAAATTATTTGATCTGGAAACAACAAGTTTTAACCACTATGAGGGGATACGGTTTGGAAGGGTTCATCACCGGAGCATCAAAACCACCGCCGGAGTATATTCTGGATGGAGAAACTCAAGAATTAAGGATTAATACTGAGCATCTCGATTGGCACAAACAAGACCAACTTCTCTCATCTTGGATTCAATCTTCACTCACCGAAGGTATTATGATCTTAATAGTTGGTCTTTCTTCAACTAGGGAGATTTGGGAGACTTTTGAAACAAATTTTTCTAGTCGATCTAGAGCGAAACTCTTGCAATATAAGTTGCAGCTTCAAACCTTAAAGAAAGAAAATCTGAGCATGATGGATTATCTTAGTAAAATCAAAACATGTTGTGATTTACTTGGATCTGCCGGATATAAAGTTTCTGAGGAAGATCAAGTGCTTCATATTTTATCTGGTCTAAATAATGAGTATGACCCAGTTGTGGTATCTATAACATCTAGAACTGAGCCATGCGCTGTGAGAGATGTTCATGCCCTACTGCTTGCGTTTGAGGCGAGACTAGAGTCTTCGAAAGGAAATCTTCTAAATTCTGAAGGCTCACAACCTTCAGCTAACACCCTTACTCAATCTAGAAGCCACAGACCTTATGCAGGACAACAAGCATAAAGAGGAAGAGGCTATCAATCTGGAAATCAGAATGGTAGAGGTGGTGGTAGGAGTTTTAACAGAGGTGGATACAGAGGTAGAGGAGGAAGAAATTCAAGTAATCGCCCAGTTTGTCAAGTTTGCCATGTACCTGGGCATACAACTAACATTTGCTGGCATCGTTATGATGCGAATTATGTTACTCCAACCCCCCAAAATCAGAATCAACAAGGAAACTTCAATTCTGGAAATTATCCTACACATTCTTATAACAATCCCACCTTGAATGTTACTAATGTGCAGGCACCATCTGAGACCAGTTTTGATGCATCTTGGTATCCAGATTCTGGAGCTACAAATCACGTCTCAAATGATCTATCAAACTTGAACATAGCATCAGAATATCATGGAGGAAGTAGATTGCACATGGGAAATGGAGCAAGTGTGGATATTGCCCATGTTGGTAAAAATTTTCTGACATCTCCTTCATGTTCTAAGCCTTTTGTGTTAAATAATCTCCTTCATGTACCTTTCATCACAAAAAAATTTGCTTAGTGTCTCTCAGTTTGCAAAAGATAATAATGTTTTCTTTGAATTTCATCCTTCCTTTTGTCTTGTTAAGGACCAGGTGTCCCAGGAAACACTCCTCATGGGTACTCTTAAAGGAGGGCTTTATCAGTTTCAACAATTGGTTCCTTCCAAATTTTCCGACGTCTCTTCTGTGCAAGTTTCATCTATCAACTCTAAGTTTACTTCCCAGTTATCTACTAATTCCACCACTTTAAATAACACCAGTCTAGATCTTTGACATCTTAGACTAGGTCATGCAGCCTATGATGTTGTTAGGAAAGCTTTGGAGTCTTGTAATGTACCTTTTGATTCTAAAACCTCTTCAACTCTATGTTCTTCTTGCATGATGTCTAAAAGTCACCGTTTACCCTTTCCTATCTCTGAATCTATCTATAAAAATCCTTTTGAGCTTATACATAGTGATTTATGGGGCGCATCACCTATTACCTCTGTGAATGGTTTTTGTTACTATGTCAACTTTATAGATCATTGCACTTGTTTCACTTGGATATACTTGTTGAAAGCTAAATCTGACATTTATAATGCCTTTAAGCATTTTCACAGCTTAGTTGAAACTCAATTCAATAAGAAAATCAAGAGTGTTCAGTCTGATTGGGGAGGAGAGTACAAAGGCTTAGGTGCATTTTTCCAAGAACATGAAATTATTCACAGGGTATCTTGTCCTTATACTCCTTAGCGGAATGGATTAGCTGAGAGAAAACATCGACATTTAGTTGAAATGGGACTTTCATTTTTAGCTTAGGCTAATCTTCCAATGAAACACTGGGATGATGCTTTTATCACCGCAGCATATATCATCAATAGACTTCCTACCAAGGTGTTGAATTATTCTAGCCCACTTGAAAGGCTTTACGGTCACAAACCAGATTACTCAAAGTTCAAAGTATTTGGATGTTTGTGCTATCCATTTTTTAGGCCTTTTAACAAGCACAAACTGGAGTATAGATCAGTTGGGGGTGTTTTTCTTGGCTACAGTAATCATCATAAAAGCTATAAGATCTTGTTACCAAATGATAAGGTGGTGATTTCTAGAGATGTTCTATTTGATGAGACTGTTTTCCCATACTCGACAATTAAGGAATCTACTCTGCCTAGTCTCACACCACAATAAACTTTAGCTCATACACTACCTATTTCCAAAATTATTGCTGAAAATGCAAGTTTCAATGCACCTTCGGTTATGCCTCAAGAAGATAATCCATCATCGGAATCAAACTCTCCCTTGACAAGTGAATCCCATAGTTCAGTTGATAGTTCATCACCATTCAGCTCCTCACCCTCACATCCTCCAACCAATACAGGTCATCACATGACCACTCGATCCAAGGCAGGAATTTTCAAGCCCAAGCTTTATCAAATTGAATCTGCTAGTAGTCTGGATGAGGCAGAACCTACATCAGTCACAACAGCACTCAACAATGCAACTTGGAGACAATCTATGAAAGAAGAGTTTCAAGCATTATTGAAAAATAATACATGGGTGTTAGCTGAATTATCTCCAGGTAAGAATTTAGTTGGGTGCAAGTGGATTTTTAAAATAAAGAGACATGCAGAGGTACAAATCTAGATTAGTGGCTCAAGGTTTTTCACAAGAGGCAGGTTTTGATTATGGTGAAACATTCAGCCCTGTTGTTAAGCCAACCAGTATCATAATTATCCTTACTCTAGCAACACATTTTGGTTGGTCTGTTACTCACCTTGATGTCAACAATGCGTTTCTTAATGGCCAATTGGATGAGGACATTTACATGAGACAACCTCCAGGATTTGAGGTATCATCTTCTAAACCCCTTGTTTGCAAGTTAATTAAGTCAATTTATGGCTTAAAACAGGCTTCAAGATCTTGGTTTCTTATTGTTAAAAATGTGCTACTCAAATTTGGTTTCACTCAGTTGAGAGTAGATAACTCTTTGTTCATCAGAATTAATGGTTATTGTGTTACTTATTTACTGATTTATGTTGATGATATTCTGGTGATTTGAAATAATGTTTCAGAAATAAAATCATTGATTCAGAATCTTGGGAATACATTTTCTTTAAAAGATCTTGGTAATGTCACACAATTTCTTGGTATAGAAGTTCAACGAACAGCTCAAGGACTTCATCTCAGTCAAGGAAAGTATATCAAAGAGATTCTTACGAAGGTGCAGATGCAAGAGGCCAAAGGAAGTCCTACGCCAATGATTTCATCTTTAAGACTTTATAAACATGATGGTAACTCGAACATTGATGGAAAATTATACAGCAGCACCACGGGCGCTTTGCAATATGTCACTATCACAAGACCAAAGATCTCCTTTAGTGTGAACAAGGTAAGTCAATTCATGTCATGCCCGTTAGATTCACATTGGAAAGCAGTTAAGAGGATCTTGCGGTATCTCGCTGTAACGGCAGATTATGGTTTATATATAGAGAAATCTAGCTCACTCAATATCACAGCTTTTTCTGATTCAGATTGGGCTGCCGATTTAGATGATAGACGATCAGTCACTGGGTATTGTGTATATTTGGGCAAAAATCTTGTGTCGTGGTGTTCTAAAAAGCAACATGTTGTGTCTCGTTCTAGCACAGAAGCAGAGTACATAAGTGTTGCATCAGAAGTTACTTGGATTAAATCATTGTTGAGTGAATTATCCATTCAATCTTCTAAAATTCCAATCATATGGGTTGATAACATCTGCACAATTGCTTTAGCTTCTAATCCAGTATTGCATGCTCGCACAAAACACATTGAGTTAGATCTTCACTTTGTGAGAGATAAGGTTGCAGCAGGACACTTGGTGGTGCAACATCTTCTATCCCATGCACAAATTGCTGATGTTTTGACGAAACCATTAAGTCGACAATTCTTTGCCAGGTTCAGAAATCAGCTTGGAGTTTCTTCCTTCACCTCGCTCGAATTGAGGGGGAATATTAATAAATATCCAAGTCAACAGTCTACTCACATGTGGAAAGGGCCCTAGTTTACTTTTTGTATATTTCATATTTTATCAATATTGTAAATTGTTAGCCAATGAATTATCAAAACGTGTATTAGTGGTTAGATCTCTTTTGCTTTTATATGGAGCTTACTTGTATCTCTTCTTGGTAAGATCTATAGAATCAGAATGCTAAGAACCAAAGTGCAGAGCTTCTCAGCATTAATGGCTTTTATCTATTGTGCAATCTGTATTTTCTTTCAGCTCCAAGTCAAAGTACTCTCTCTCTCTCTCTCTCTCTCTCTCTCTCTCACACACACACACACACACAAATATGGTTTTGCACAGACACACACACACAAATATGGCTTTTTTTAGCCACTAGCATGATTATGTTAATAAGTAGTAATTTGTTATGGGAGAGATTTTTTATATTTTGAGAAAAATCTATTTTTATTCTGGGATGTCTAAAGAAATGATGTGATGTAATTTGTTTAATTTTTTAGTAGAGTAGTGTAATTTATTTAGTTTAGATGTACGAAATATAGGACTAGCAAATTATTTATTCGTGTCATGTTTCGTGTCGACATGGAAATGATATATTAACATACAGTCTAGACACGAACATGAAAATGAAATTTTCATATTGATATGATACGATAACGATACGAATATAAAAAAATTATTGTTTACGTGACATAAATTGACATAACAGGAAAATGAAAAATCAATTATACTTTAGATTTTTGTGTTATTATCCCGTGTCAACAAAACAATTGTTGGTCTTAATTAAAGAACTAGTTCTAAGATTCTTTGGCTAATTCGCAGGTACTCAGCACGAGCAGATTATAATAATTCATCTACGAAAAATGCATTTATTTCTCCAACTTATTTTGGGATTCATTGTAAAATAAAATAGGAGATAAACCATAGAGCACTTTTCATATACCATTTGTTTATCAACTAAACTAAAAGCCCTTTTGATCAGTTTAATTATATTGAAAAATGACTGACTTAGCTTGTGATTATATAATGAAATCAAATTAAAGTGAACCCCACCCAATAGCAGAGTTACCATGACCAAGATCGGTCAATTATGCCAGAACATGATTTTATTTAATTTTTTTCAAATCATGTATGAAATATTGCGCTTATACAATTGACAAAAAAGGGTAATATTGGAGAAGAGTCGAAGAGGGGGGCTGGGGTGGCAAAGCTTCTGGGTTCTGCCATGCAATATCTTCAGGGAAAGGGACTCTGCCTCATGCCAATTTCTCTCGCTACCTCTACTTAACAACCATTAATAGCCAATACCAGAGACCTGTAATTAATTTCCGAATACTTTTTGCCTCTTGCTCTTAATTTAAATTCTACACTGCGATCATAGCCCATAAAGGAAACTAGTGACCTTCCTACTCGTACCATCTTTTTTTTTTTATACATTTTGCTTAAAAATACACAAGATTAACTAAATTACATTTTCTAACTAACTTAATTAAAAGACATCAATTCTGATTAACCATTATATAAACATATATATAACTAAAATATAAAAACAATGTAATCAATATTACTTAATAATTATTATCTAAAATAATAAATAATAAGTATGTAGCTGAAAGCGAATGAAAATTGGGATTTTTTTTAACGAGGTGGACTTGCATGCAGCAGGTCTGATATATGGTATTTCAGACGGGCCGGCCCAATACAATTCGGATCCAGCCCAATAGAATTCAGACCCAGCCCTAATCTAAAAAAAAACTTTGTAACTCAAGCCCAATACAGAAAAACATACCCAAAGCTAAACATTGGCCAGCATCCGTCACGCCTTATCCATCGCGATCGCGGAGGCCGTCGTCGCCGCCGTGAACCTTCGCATCATCACCGCCGACAACCTTCGCACCGAATTCAAATATCACGTCGTTTCCGTCGGTTAGGGTTGCGGCCACAGTAAAGAATGAGTCGACGCCACCATTAAGGAATCACGAAGCTAAACTCGATCAAAATTTCATCTCAAAATCTGAATTGGATCTGGATTCATCCAAATTGAGGTAAAATCAACTATGATAACATCATTGGAGTTACTTTTATAGAATTTGAGTTGAAAATCTAATTTTTTATTTTTCTTTTTGGATTTAGATTAAAGGTTAGGATAAAAAAAATGGATGAACAAGCTATAACCATAGATGAAAATTCTGCGGATGAGCATGAAGATTGTATTGCTGAAAAGGAGAAGAGTAAATAAATCTTAATTTTTATTTTAAAACTTAATATACGAAAATTTGTTTAGTACCCAATCTGAATTTTTTGCATTTTTGATGCAATTGTGGCAGATAATGAATTATAAATAGTTATGATCACAATGTGTTCGTCAAAATGTCTGAATGAGGGTGGCTTGGACTTGGAGTACCATTCATATATTCGTTTGAGGCCACCTTGAGTCAGTCTGTTTCAGTATCTGCTATCCGTTTTGCATTTCTCGAAGAAATCAGCTATTTTGATGCTCGACTCATCACCGTTGTTGGGATCAATGTGGAAGCCTGAGACCCCATCAACTATGATCTCTGCTGGCCCTCCTTGATTGGTTGCAAATATGGGCAGTCCACAGTTCATGACTTCGATCACTGTCAGACCGAAGGCTTCGTACAATGCAGGCTGTACGAAAGCCCCCTTCGTGTCTGCAATGTAGCGGTATAGCTCACTGTTGCGGTATTTGTCAGGTTGAGCTGCTATCCATCTTAGTTGGCCCTTGAGTTGGTATTTCTCGATCAGGGCGTGCATCTTCTTGATCTCTGCCATTTCTTCCCTGTCTTTCGACTTGGATGGATCAAAGAATCCACCTACAATGACGAGGTTTACTAAGTTTTTGAGCCTTTTGTTCTTGCCATACCATTCTGTTAATCCTGTAATGTTCTTGACAATGTCTAGCCTTGCCATTGAGAAGATGATTGGTTTCTTCCTATCTGAAAGATATCCACTGTTCAAGAAATACACCTTTTTCCAGTTGGATAATATTGGGAAAAGAATGCGTTTATATATCTTGATCAAGTTGATGGACTTACAAGTTGAAATACATGCCTGAACATATCTCTCCAAGTAAGGATAGATTTCGAATCTGGAGACCCATGGTCCAAGAACACCTTTCTCAGTGATGAATGGAATCCTTAGGATGTGGGAGTGTGTTGTGCCTTCAATAAGCTCCATTTCTTGATTGCATTTGTTTCCTTTTGCATCCGGGATTAGACGAGTCACCTGCATCCGGTAATTGAATATAACAGAAACTTTGATACAGGACACCGATGTCTCATCATCATGCATGACTGTCCTTGATCCTCCAAAAACAACAACCAATGGGAGAAAAAAGAGAATTAAAGGACAACTTGAGAAAGACAGAAAGAAGAAGATAATTGACACAGTAAACTCAATTCAGTTGGATGAGTTTGGATCCAAAACTCCCAACCCTCGATTGTTTTCGATTAATTTTAGGTTGATACCTGTTTTTATCATACTTGGTACTTTTTTTCATACCACATGGTACGTTTTTTTGTATCAACTCATGTTTTCCTTTAATTAGATTTTTTATCATTGTTAATACTCTTTTTTCCTTACCAAATGGTACTTTTTATAGTATCATACTGATTTTTTACTTTAATTAGATATTTCAATTCAGTTGGATGAGTTTGGATCCAAAACTTCCAACCCTCGATTGTTTTAGATTAATTTTAGGTTGATACCTGTTTTTATCATACTTGGTACTTTTTTTCTTCCTACATGGTACTTTTTTTTGTATCAGACATATTTTGCTTTGCTTTGAAATTATTGGAATCATGATTGTTTTAGATTAATCTAAAGTTGATACCTGTCTTTATCGAATTTGATACTTTTTTTCTTACCACGTGATACTTTTTCTTATATCAACTCATGTTTTGCATTAATTAGATTTTTTATCGTAGTTGATACTTTTTTCTTACCACATGGTACTTTTTATTGTATCAAACTCATTTTTTGCTTCGATTAGATTTTTTACTGTTGGGATTTTTTTTTCCATGTACAAGGATTTGGTGATCATTCATTTATGATAGTTTCGTTTAATTTCTTAAAAAACACATACAACATAAAAAGATTACAAAAAAGATAAAATGGTACTCTTTCATTTATCGTGTGATACGTTTATGCTCTGTACGTTATACTATTATTATATCTAAACAAGAACTAGATTTCTTTAAAATCAGGTTATGAATGATCATTAAATAACTAATTTACAACTAAAGTTAAAGCAAAAATATTTCTGAAACACACGATAATTTTTTATTGAGCATATAGTGTGAACAAAGTTACATGTTCATTGGTACCTTATTTCACATTAGGTGATACTTTTTATATGCTTAACATAATATGAACAAAAAAAATACAATAAACTGTAGCATAAACAAAGCTCATTTGCTAATGATAAAAAAACATGGACAAAATATATAATAACATCATTCTTAAAACATTCCAGACATCCCATCTATTCGTGATTTCAGAAAGCCTCCTAACATATCCAACAAACTGTATCATCATGCTATTACAAAAAATAAAATATTTCCTCTTTCTGTCAAACACCAACAACATCACAAATCAAAGATCAAGTTTAACCATAAGATCAATATATTTGTCATCCCACAACATCCCACCAAAAAAACATCATTCAATCACAAATATCATCATCTGTTTTTCTTGTTCATGAAGTCCAGCACAGATTGGTGAACTTCAAAACTCAAGTCCTTCGTGCCTGAAAGTAAAATTCGAGTACAATACAATGCCCGTAACTTTCTTCTACCAGACGACTGTAAAAAGAAAGTTCAAACATTTCAATAAGCAAAAAAAAAACACATGAAACATAAAAGAAAACGAGTGTCTGGGTTAAAATGCTGAACAAACCAGTGCACATTTGACCAATGAACACATGCAAAATCTTGAAAGAAAAAAGCAACCCCCCAAAACCAATATCTTTTACAGCCTTTCGCTGCTCCTCCTTCAGTGAACTGATAATAGAATTGATTGAAGAGGGTCGGGATTTAAATACATAATCATTTCCACTACAATAAAAATTCAAAGAAAAATGAAACATAATTCACAATCTGCAACATAAAGTACTAACTAAATGCATAAAATGTACCACTGAAATCACATAAAGGTAGGAGTTCACAAAATAAATTACCTCATTGTTTTTTAACAAAACATCCCAGTTCTCATAAATTTATCATACATATGCATGTATAAATTCATACCTAGGCAGCTCAAATTTTCATAAAAATTTTAGTACTTCTTTCATGCATGAAAGAGTACTTATACATGAATAAACTGATACTTATGCATGAATAAATTGATACCCATACACCTCAAAGAAAAAATAAACATAATTCACAATCTGCAACATAAAGTACTAACTACATGCATAAAAAGTACCACTGAAATCACATAAAGGTACTTATGCATGAATAAATTACCTCTTTTTTTTCATAGAACTCTGATACTTATGCATGAATAAATTGATACCATACACCTCAAATTTTCATACCAGTATCCTACTTATACATATATAAACTCAAACCACAGAGTTTCAACAACTTTCAACCACTAACACAGAGAAAACCACCAGATCAGAGTCACACAGGCAGAAACCAAGAAAAAATATACAGGCAAGACCCGAGACTTTCAGTGAACCCTCCACTGCCCCTGCTATCCAGACTGCTATCCAGGCTACTCGCATGAGGAGACCCACAGGAGAATCCAGACGAACTGGACCGTAAGTAAGGGGGCAGTTCGAGCACTTGGCTCACAAGCGTTGAATGCCAATGTTCACAAGAAGGTGGGCCAAAAAAAATTCACAGAGATCACAGAAAAACAGAAAATGGTACATATACTTCATACACACACACACACACATAATACTTATACATGTATAAAATCATAGATTAAATGTGTAAAACATAATACTAAACAAAAAAACAACAATTTCTTTGATATAATAAGACAACCGCATCCATAAACATCAATCAATTTTTTACAACAAAACTCACACATAAAATATAAGCAAGTAAAACTTTAAGCAACATACCCTAGAAAATAAACAATACAACCTGTAATCGCACCAAATTAACGAAGAAGCTGCAAAACAGGATCGAATGGATGATAATTTCTATTTGATTGAAACTGCGAATACAAAAAAAACATAAAAATACTCAATAATTGAAGAACACATAATATATATAAATTAACACCAAACCAAAAACATACATATTGACAAATCTCACCTCTGATGCCACCAGATTGAAGATGAAATCGAAAAAATCGGATATTAACTACTCTTCGACAGAAACAACGGCGAAATCTCCAACAAATCTTCGCCGAAGTACCGATCTCCCTATTCTCATGAAACTAGGTACAAGAATAATCGAAAATCTTCAGTGATGTAACAACGAGAAGTTTTCAGGCGCGATTCTTAGATCTAGGGTTTTGGAAAAAGAAGAAAATTGATCTGAAATCTCTGCCGCTATGCACAAACTAAGGTTACTAACCAGAAATCTTCAGCGATTCTTAGATTTAGGATTTTGGAAAAGGAAGGAAATTGCTCTCAAATCGCCGCCGCTATGTAGAAACTAAGTTAGAAAGAAAGCAGAATGAAAATACAAAGATGGAGCGGTTTTTTTATATATATATATGTCGGGTTAGAGGTCGGGTCGGACCCGACCCGTCTGAAATAACAATATGTGCACTAGGTGCATACAAGTATTTGCGTTTTTTAACAATTCACCAACATTTCTAAACCTATTGAAGAAAACTTTAATAAGTATCAAATAGTAATAATCAAATTATATAGATTTTTTTTTAAAAAAAATAAAGTAACATAAAAGTGGGATTTTATTATTGAAATCTATTTTTGTATATGCACACAAGGCAGTATGATAGTCTATTTTTATTTTACACAATGTAGTAAAATAATTATTATATAATATATTTACTGAAAACTCCTAAATCATTATTCTTTCATCTGAAACGGATCAAATAAATTAAAATTATAAATAGAGCAATAAAATTAAATTTATTTAGCATATATAAAAATAATTATCATAAATTCCAATATAAGTTATTTTGCAATACATACACACTGATACAAGTAGGGTGTGTGGGTTTTTATAGGCCTCAAATTTAATTTAAAAAAATTCAAAATTATAATAAAAAAACTAATAATATTGTTTAAACTAATTAACAACTTGATAGCACTTCTGAACAAATAATTATTAAACAGACAATATGAAAGATAAAAAAAAAAAAAAAAAGCAGAACTGAGCCTAATACAAATAAATATACGTGTATCATCAAAATTGATTTTTATTGCATTTGGGCTAACACTATGAACACATATCCACCAAATAGCCCATGAAAAAAATAATCAATATAAATAAAGAAAATACATTAGAACAGATAAAAAAGTAAGTAAAAAACAAAAACTTCATCAGCGCTGCACTTCTTCGATTCTTCCCAACTTTTCTCTTTTTAACTAAAATGCTATGCCATGGACGAAAAATCCTTCACAAAATATCATTCTTTTTTATTAAAAAAAATTCCATAAATTTGCATATCATTTACAAATCATGAATGCCACCGTCAACCACCCGCCCGCACGTCGTGGTCCTCCAATTATGAATATCAACTTTTATGACTATTAGAGCAATGAAGAACGAACGAAATAATTAATGATGATGATGCTGATTGAGGAGTGTAATAGTGATTGTGAAAAATGAATGGAGGTGGTGAGACTGGTTAATCAATCTAGGTGAACGGTTAACTTATTTTGATTCTCATTCTTTTTTATACCAAACATAATGAATGAGAATGGATTCATTTCCATTCCCATTACACACTCGTATTATCCCATATCAAGCACCTCTAATATGGTAGAAGCTACTCTTTTATTTGAAGACGACGTATGAATGTCTACTTTTATATGGGCTGCTGAAACATTTAAGAAACAAAAATGTGTCCACCAAAAGCCCACACATATCAAACCCCTCGAATGCCAACCGCTACACCACATGCATACTTTCATATTATGTTTAACGAGAAATTCTTCTAAAAGCTGTTTTTAGTCATCGATTTATTACGATTTTGATCTTACAATTTTGTATTAATTACACATCAGTACTCAACGTTTGTCTGTTTTCATATTTTCGTCCTGAAATTTAAAAAGTAACACATAAGTACCCAACAATTTTATAATTAACACTTTTAGGACAAACGCAATTTTTCGGCAACGAAATAATGACATAGATTGCCGAAAATCTTATATGAATTTTTGCCTGATTTAATAAAATAACATGGAAAATAAATCTCTTACCTGACAAATAAAAAAATGTCATTTCCTGTAGTCCCCATCATTATTTGATTTGTCTGAAAATTTCAGTAATTCTAAAAGTGTTAATCATGTGAACACTAGGTATTGATATATTTTTTTTAAATTTCAAGACAAAAAGCGTGGAAAGGGTCGAACTTTGAGTAATGATATGTAATTATCCAATTAATATATGTATAAGCAGTATAGATAGATAACTTAATTAGTGGTGGTGGTTGACTTCGAAGTGGGCGATCGGGTCAAAACTAGTCGTCCTGTATTTGGAACGTACGAGACAAATGTGTTACAAAACATTAAATAATGCAGTGGAAATCCGAGACAAGCCAATGTGGAATACTAAATAATTTAATGTGGTAGCTAGACGTCACCGTAATAGTAGTTAGTACCCACAGAATGGACGATTTAGGATTTGTTTGTTTTCATTTTCAAATGGTAATTTTTTATTTTTTACAATTCAAAACATCAAAAATATGTTTGTATTATTTATTTTTAAACTTAATTTTTACTTTTTTCAATTCTATATATTTTATTTAATCATATATATATATATATATCATTATAATGGAATCCATTAATTAAATATTCATAATAACCACGCAAATATTTCTCTTTTCATCTCAACCACACATTTCAAATTGAAAATATAATTAAACAAACATTTTTCATTTGCAAACCTATAACTCTAAACATTAAAGCATTTATCATAAGAAAATCATTATATTTTTTTTTTCAAAAATCAATATACATCGTAAATTGAACTAGAAATATTGAGAACTAAAAATTGATATTGAAAATAAAAATAAACAAAGCCTTAGCTCTTGTTTGTTTTGATTTCCAAATGCAAAATTTTCTAATTTTTACTTTTCAAAACACTGAAAATACATTTATTTTACTCATTTTTAATTTGAATTTTCTCTTTCTCCAATTCTATATTATCTATTTAATCATATAAATATAATTACAGTGAACATTACTTAAATATTCATTAATCAATCAAAACCACATAATTTTTTATCTTTTCATTCAACTACAAATTCAACTTGAAAAAAATAATCAAACAAACATATTTTTATTTTACAAAGTTATAACTCTAAATATTAAATCATTCATCATAATAAATCATTACATTCCAAAAATCAATACATCGCTCGTAAACTAAATTGAAAATGCTGAAAACTGAAAATTTATGTTATAATTAAAACCAAGACTCTCTTAATTTTCTTCGCCATCACCATGTAAACCCTAATACCTATTCATTTGGTATTTTACAAATTAAACGTGGTGAAACTTCTTCTTCTTCTTCTTTGAAAGAAAAAACATGGTGAAAAATCCATGATGATGATGATTTTTACTATATGCTTACTTTCCCATTATAAATATAGACACTAATTGAATACTCCCTCCATCCCGATTATATAGGTCATTTTTTATCCACACGTAGATTAAAAATATTTATGAAAATAAGAAATAAAAGTTAAACTTCCAACTTTACCCTTATTTAATGAAAATTAATAAAACTTATATCTTAGCTCAACTTTAATGTATTTTTTTTGAAACAATCAAAATATACAATTAATGATATAAATCAAAACTAACAATATCTAAAATTCTAAAAGATTTTAAACTATTGAAACTAAAAAAAAATCTCTAAAAATCACACGGTCACGCACATCCTACAAAATTTCTATAAAATTTAATTTAATTTTTTATATACTTTGCGCCAAAATTTCATTTTTTTTTTCTTAAAAAAAACTATGCGCCAAAAACCATACATGCATGGTGGACGAAAGAAAAAGGTTTTTTTTTTTTCATGAAGTGCAAATGAATATCAATAGAATTGATCAAATCCAATCTTAAATGCAAATTAATAGGGGCACACTTGTGTGAGATCGTCTAACGAACTCTTACGTTAGACAGATCACGATTTCCGTCTAAGAACGACGCGATCCTTCTCCCACCTGAACCCTACCTGCTCCTTTCCACACGAATCAAGATAAATTTATCTCCAATTCACGTGATTTTGTGGACGATTTAATGGATAAATTGGGAAAATCAAACAATATTCCCTCCGGTTAAATTTCAGTAAATTCCGGTGAAAAAACTTCAGCAACAAATGGTATGTTTCCTTAGTTTACGAGTTTTGTAATTTTATGAACCTTGATCAAAAGGAACCAACTAATAAATAAATAAATATTTTAAATATTCAAATCTACAACTCTAAAATATTAAATTTATCACTTATGCTAATATGTTGGGGGAACTGATGGAAGAAATTTCATATCTCATGTAAGAATACCACCTTCCAATGAAAAGATCACGACACATCGGTAGATAGTTTATTTATTTAAACAAAATTATTAATGTATCGTTGTCTCTACAATGAATTAAAGTAACATTACTCCTAAATATGTTATAGAAATTCACATTGAATTCATAGCATATCATTAATGCTTTAGATTTGATAAAAAAATAAATAAATTAAATACAATCCCTCTTAAATAGGGTTGTCTGATACGATTCCATATCGATTGATGAGTATTTAAATTGATGGTCAAATGATAGTATCCAAATAAAAAGTCCTAACACTATCATAAAAGCTAACTTAAGAATGCAGAGTTGACCATCGACTTAAATACATATCCATAATTATTTATGAATATCATTCCACGGCCACCTTTAGAAAAGGGCTACTTGCAGGAACCAAAACAATCTAGCTTGATAAAGTACTGCCTAGAGACGACATGGTCTAAAGTATGAGTTATCCAAAAAGTCCGACTTACCAAGATCAGTGGCGTAGTAAAATTCCACGTTAGATTAATAAACAATTGTCAACCATCCATGAACCATGAGCAAGATTTTGTGGTGGAGATAGTACTTTGACTTGGGTCTGTCATTATTTCCCAGGACGTACACACTGATCTCATGATCATTACATATTTTGATTTAAATTTCTTCATGTAATAATTAAAATGAGTGATTAACATTAAAGAATACAACTGCCCCCCACCAAATGTCACATCTCACCATCGATCATTGGCCGTATAAGCCAATCAAATAATCACTGTTACCCACGCACTCAAAATTATAATTTCCGAAACTGCCATTTTTTTTACCACACCATTTTCAAAAGGGGCATTTTTGTCTATTAAAGTTTGTTTTACTTCAAACTATTTCATAATATAGTGTGGTGTGACAACGATAAAGTTGATTATATACAAAAATGTAAATACTAAAAAATGCGAGTATAATGCAAATTAAATGAAATGAAATGCCAGTATTTGCATTTGATACAGACAGTGCAAATATATATAGATTCTCTATATTTTTGTTAAAATTGGATTTTATTAATTTGAATCAAAATTGATTGGATATATTAGAACTTTTATCTAACTTTCGCTATTTGACAAAGGATCAATAAATATTAAAACTCAAGTGGTTCTACGTGTTCCTAGTTGAGCAGTTTTGCATGGGGTATAAGATCTCTAAGTTAGTTTTTCATATCTGATTTGATACACCATCTACGAAGATATTAAAAGGAAAAAAACACCTATATACCAAGATTGTGATTTCTATTCAGTTCAAGGCTCTCTAGATTCAAAAAATTTAAACGTGGAATTTATAAAATCTAATAGGCATAAGCAATGGCTAGAGGTATGTTGTTTCGATTTCTTCCGCTGCCATACAATTTAATTATGACTAGATCGATTAAGTATATTTTCTACATTTTTTTATTTTATTTGTATTAAAATTGGTATGGGTATCGAGTACAACGAGACAAATAATTATGATGTTTTGATTTTGACAATATTTGGCTGTTGTTGCAAATGATTTCAGATCCTTCTTTGTTACAATCCCTGTATCAAACCTATACTATATGTATATTTTTTAAAAAAATCTCTATCTTTATTTTAATTTATTATGATTTATTTTAACTTTATTTAGATCTATCATTCCTTAACTAGGGAATATTAAAAAAATTGAAAAAAATTATAAAAATTAGTTATAACACATGAAATGTAACACGAATTGACATGGAGAATTGGATCATGCAACAAGATTGTGCAAAATTGGACTGGACCGTACGGACGGACCAAATATTGCTAGTTTTGGTTGGTTTTCAACCTTAATTCGGTCGGTCCAATGCTCTTTTAAGGAGACCGAACAATTATTCGGTTGGTCTGGTTTTTGAAAAGTATTAATAACCCCGACCGAATCAGACTACTAAAATAAATAATTAAAATTTAATATAATATAATAATACATTAGTAGTCACAATATATAGAGTACATATATTATAATACATAATACTCCTTCCATCCCAATTATATAGTCATATTTCTTCTCGCACGTAGATTAAAAATATTTATGAAAACAAGATATTAAAGCTAAACTTCCAATAACACCCCCATTGAATATTTATGACTTTCAACATTTAAGTTGTTATTTTTTTAATTTCCAAGATTCAACAAGGGTTTATTTGTTCATTACTATGAAAATTAATAGTATTTATAGTAATGTGACTATATAA
Source organism: Perilla frutescens (assembly GCA_026008535.1). Classification (NCBI taxonomy): domain Eukaryota; kingdom Viridiplantae; phylum Streptophyta; class Magnoliopsida; order Lamiales; family Lamiaceae; genus Perilla; species Perilla frutescens. The sequence goes on from BRKX01000001.1 coordinate 68,363,692, forward strand.
TTGGGACACCTCAAAATAATAAAAGAGACTATATAATCAGGACGGAGGGAGTATATTACTATTATAATATATCCTAATTCGATTGTGAGACACTCCTTTTTGCTTGTGAATTTGAAATTAGTTTATTACAATTTGGAGGAAAAAAGTTTCGGTTAGACCAACTGATCAAATCGGTCAGTCTTCGGTTTGATCCTAATATCATGTTTGATTCCATTCAGACCAAAATAAAATCACGTTCAGTCTATTTAGTCTAATCAGGTCAGAGCGATCGCTCACCATTAGATGCAACATCAAATATAACAAAAAAATTGATAGAATCAAATTGTATGAAATGAAAAGAACGGCACGAACAATAATGATGATAACAGAAAAATAAAAAAAATGGTGGCCCTAACATCGACATGGTTGATCGATATTAGAAAACCAAAAAAATATGTGGAGGATTGAGATAAGAAAATGATGAAAAATAAAAGAGATATATGTATAAATTAGTTAAAATTGAGTGAAAAACAAAATCTGATCGATGTGGATTTGGGCACTCATCATATCTTACCTTATTGTATTTTAGTGCTATTAGCACTAGCTAGCTCTAAAATACAACATGATAAACTATAATTAAAAAAAAATAGCACTAAAATATAATAAAGTAAATTATAAAATCGTAGTAAATAAGCACCGTCCTAGTTCTCACACGAAAACTAGTATCTATTTAAACCAAATCATATATATATATATATATATGTATATATATAATGAGAAGTATATAAATAGACTTAAATGTGCATGTATTTTTTATTTTTCTTATTGTTTCAACTACGAGATACCACGTATAATATTGTAGCAAGAAATCCGGATTGCCTATAATTAATTTGTTCAAACTATGCATGTAGCCCGGGTCACTCCAAATAATGCAAAAGGAATAGTCGAGCCTATTCAATCATAGTTTTTCTTTATAATATATATATATATATATATATATATATATATATATATATATATATATAAACAATTATAGTAGTCCTAAAAAAGATTAAAAAGTAAAATAAAATATAAGTCATTAGCTGGCCTCACTCTAGAGATGGTGGTGACAACACCCGAGGCTTCTTTCTTCTTCTTTTTTTTCCCCTTTATTTTTGGAGAGCCGCCTCCACTTAAATTAGATCGAATGAGTCATCTTATCTTCACTATATTATCTGTTTTATTTTTGAGGTGGGGAAGGAGATGGAGGTTGAACTTCAATTTCTCACTTTTAAATGAGTGAATAATACCATTAATTAAATTATCAATATGTGGTTATAATCTAAATAATATCGACCAACCTACGCTTACGGATTATATAATCAAGCATGTACGTGTAGGAAGGGAGCCACACTTGGCCAGAGACAGTGGTCTCCTCTGAAATTTAGAAAAAAAAGGTATTATAATAGTTTTAAATGTTGATAAAGTCATGGCGGTTTCTTTATTGACTGTCAATTTATTGCGAAAATTGTAAGAAACGCATAAGGTGCATATCAAACCAACAATATTTATAAATCATATCAGTAAATCTTTATTCATATATTAGTAGTATGTTATTAGAGAAGCTCTTGCGTACAAGAGGCGTGTATGTGCGCGGTGTGCCTATATAAGACGGCGCGTGGGCGTCACGTTCCCGTCTATTTTTTTTTTTCTGGCTATTTTTTTAATTTTTTTTTCCGATTTTCTTTGATTTTTTTTTAATTTTTCCTAAAATAAAATTAATGAACCCTAAAATTAAAGCGAATTGATATAATTTATTTGAAATAAATATAAATTTATACTATAAAATGAAATTAATAAATCCTAAAAAAGTACAAAATAAAACCCTAAAAACACCTCCCCAAAAAAACCCCTAAAAACACAATAAAAAAAACCCTAAAAAACCCTCTAAAAATCACAAAATAAACCCCCCTAAAAGCAAAAAAAAAAAACCCTATAACACACAAAATAAACCCCTAAAAACACCTCCAAAAACCCCTAAGATAAGTGACAGACCTTTACTATTTAATAATACAGGTGATACTTTTCGAATTTTGAGTGATACTTTTTAATGTTACTGTTAATACTGATTTACCGCTTTTTTTTTTGCGGGTTGACCCGTCAGTCTGGAATAAGCCTTATATGCACCTTGTGCATGCAAGTATTTACCGTTAGCTAATCATTGTTCACATATTACAATATGATAAATTAGTGATGTTACAACATGTTACATAATATTATTTTTATTATGGTCCAATATCGTGTGAATGATGTTTAATGCGTATCGATTTAACAATATGATATCCTCATGTTGGCAACATAATCTCATCATGTTAAGAACACATGTAAATCATGTTAGCTTATCAATACACATGTCTAAAATAATAATGGTTTTAAAACATTATCTATTTAATTCTAGAAGTTGAGTCTAGAGTCCATAAATCATAATATAATTTCTAAATTACCCCTTTCATTAAGATTATCATATTATTATAAGTTTGCCGTTTCATTTTAATTAAAAATTGACTAAATAAAGATTATTAAATCTAATTAAATCTAGAACTTGGATTAACTCATATGTTCCGCATGGGATTTGGTGCCAATTTATAGTTAAAATAGTAATTGTCAAAAAATAGTCCTTTCCTCATTAGAACAAAGCAACCCCACCGTGTGGGAGTAGTTGTCCTTACGGTGCCCTAGAAATTATAGATATATATCTATATATATATATATATATATATATATATATATAATCAGACGACAAAAAATCAAGCAAGTGGTGGGGATGCAAAGTCACATGGCCATGGTGCCCGCAGTCCCTCTCCACTCTCTCTCTCTCTCACAAGAGCTGAACCGACGCTTTGGGCATCAAAGATTATTACCATAAATAGTCTAAAATATATATAGATAGATGAGAAGGAGATATAATTGTAATCGTAGCCGTAAATGTGCAAGATTACTGAAAGTACATGTGATTGTTGAATGTTGACCAACCATCACCCAAAAATAAAAACCCCACTGCACGCCCAGAAACCCTAATAATTATTTGCTTGCTGTTTTCAGACATTCTTGATTTCCGAAACTGGGTTTTCAGATCTAACCTTTCTTCTGCCATATATGCATATAGTGAACTCAAAAATCGTCGAGAAAACGCATGGTTTGTGTTACTGTGTATGTGTTGCAGTGTTCAGTCATGAGCAGAGAAGAGGGAGATTGGTCAGAGCTGACAGAAGAGAGTGAGCACACGCAGGCAATTGTATAATGTCTATATTTTTGTATATACGTGTGCTCACTTCTCTCTCTGTCAGCTTACCCTTTCTCTCACTTGCTCTTTCTGCCTTCATTACTTCACTGCACCACATCTACCACATCTACATTAAATTAGCGCTCTCTGTTTTCGTGTGTGTGTGTGTGTGTGTGTGTGTGAGAGAGAGAGAGAGAGAGAGAGAGAGAGAGGGAGAGATAGGGGCAGTTCCTCCTTTTTTTCATTTTAGTTTAGAAAAGAATTAAGGGCTATCAATCCGGAAATTGGTAGTTTCACTGTCACACGCCACCGCCCTTCCATAGTGATCCACTAGCTACAAAACACACAAACACGTACACAGTGAAAAGTTTGAGACATTTGGTTTTGTTGTATATATATATGTGTGTGTGTGTGTGTGGAATAAGTTCCTCCTGGTCTTAGATTGATCATAAAGAAAGCTTGAATCTTGAAACCCTCTTCAGCTCCCACCTATCTAGGAGATTATGTATTTAATTGTTATATTGTTTTTTGTACAGAAGAAGTGGGACAAGAGAAGTAGTGATTGGATTATTATTTATTTATTATTGAAATGTTTGGTTCAGAGGCGTGACTTTTGATGTTGTTGATGTAGAGGACGAAGATTTGGCAAGGTACGCCTGCCTACTGTTCTGATTTAACGGAAAAATATTTGTGGCTTTTTTTAGGGCCATATCTCATTTTCCTAAATAAAATAATGGGAAAAAAATTTAATATTTATCCTTTCATTCTTCCCTTCCTGCAACAGCACAAGTATGCTGCTACAGTGATTTCTCCCAAAATCCCTCTATTTCTTGGTAGCAAAATTTGGGATTTTCGCTTTTAGATGTATGGACTTGATTCTTGCTATCTTTCCTCCCCCAGAAAATATGGAATTTCTGATTACATTGCCCATATTTTATGTGATTTTTTTGTTATCCAACTACATGGGTTTCTCTCTCTTGAATTTTGTTATGGTAATAATTTGCCCTTTTCCAATGAGTGTGCGAGAAAGAGACGGTTGTGGATGCAGCTCGAAAAAAGGAAAGATTTTTGTTTCCTTGGCGGGACTGATACGCATAGAATTATGGATGTCATCACCGATGGAAAATTTATATGTGCAGGTTAGGAAAATTGGATCTTTTTTTATTATATTCGGTTCATTTATTTTGTTTCCTTTCTGCAAAGAATCCCCTCTAATATATATTTGTTATTTCTATCTTCAATATTTGACTTACTTCTTGCGATTAATTTCTTGGACAGCACTTACTACTTGCTGCTGGGGGCTGAAACTTGATTTCTCAGGTATTTCTTTTTTCATGTTATTTTATTACTCTTTTATTACAAGCTTTTCGCAATTTGATTTGAAGTTATATGATGCTGATGAATAATTACTTGAAGATAATTGCTTTTTGTTCTTGTAATTATATATTAACTAATCGTGATGCTAATTGTGTGTTGTTGAACTATCTTTGCGGCTGTCTGGTGCTGATAGTTTAATTTAATTAAATTTATGTTATATTATGTTATGTCATGATTGATTTGGAGCAAAATTCCGTTCTTTAAATGTTCATAAAAGTGGACAAATATTTATTATTTCACCTCCAGGAACACAACAAATTGAGACTCTGCGGAAGAAAAAATGGGAACCCGTAAATCTATAAGAAAATACTATTCAACTAAGATCTGTCATTTAAATAAATTTCCATGGATGGAGGCTCCCGTGAAAAGAAAAGCAAACACATTCCTTTAATTTGGCAAAATCAAATGTATCAACATGCACAACAACCTTAATTCGGTCTTATTAGTGCTTCCTCGTCTTGCAAAGATAAGACGGTTTATTTCCACTATGGATTAAGAAACAACAATAGATATAAATAGAAGTGTAGAACATTATTATTATGATTATTTTTACATATATTGTTGGGTGCCGTGAGGTCACGACTATTTTGTGAGTGAAACTAGAGATGTGATAGGTTGATTTGTGGTGTGGATATAAGAAACTGCAGAAAGGTCTCCCTTTTGTGGCAAATTTACTTACTTCGTTTAATAGACTATTAGGTTGCATCTGGATATCAGATTGCAAAGTTTCAAGTTAAGATTAATACAGCACTATTAGATAAACTAAAGCATCTTGAAATTGGAGTTGAGACCCAAAATGTGCAGCATCAATTCCATTTTACCTTTGCTAGATTTTCTTTATTTCGTGTAAGAAGTTCCTTTTTCTTTTTAATAAATTTACTAATGTTGGTTTTGTTCTATGAATTGGATACTCAGTTCATTAATTACTGTTTACTGATATGTGAAAAGTTGACTATTACGAATCTTTTATTCTTCATATATTGGGAGTCATAAGAGAGATGATGGATTCACATAATTAATTTACTTGTGTTGATTAGTTTAATTTAGCCTTTGGATTCTAAAGAAATAATAATCTTCAGCCATTCCAAGCATGGCAATTTTGTGGAGATGAAAATTGGGTGATTAAATTAATATGTGACATTCTTGAAATACTATATTTTCTTCTAGATGTTAAAAAGCATTTATTACTATTGGAAGGATGTAAGAAATAAACTGGTTATTATGATTGTGCTACCTATAATTTCCAGAAAGGTTTTCGAAAATCATAATGCATTTTGGAGAATTTTCTACTCAATGAAATATGATCAAGTACTGGAATGTACTTGATAAAGGCTTATTGTTTCAGAATAATACTTTTATAGTCATAAATTTGTGAATGTATGCAGAAATGATGCAAAATATTTATTTTGATGGATGTCATAAATCAAGTTTTGATCACCATATTTTCTTGTAGCATTTTTCACTTCCAAATTGTGCCTTCACAACCATGCTATGGAATATATGAAGAATGTTTGTGCCTTTTCAATTCCATATTTTCTTGTGAATATATATCTTGAATAGTTGCCTTGAATTTTCCTTTTGAATTTATTTTCCCTTGTACAGTTTGGCATGTTTTCCTGAAATAGATTTAAGAGTGATTTCCAATCTCTCCAATTGAATAATGGGGTGCGTTTTACCCTTATCGGTCCAATTTCATCTTTATGCATCCTTTTGTTGCATTCTAGTATCGAGTGTTTTCTCGAGTAATTGTGCACTGTGTCGAACCTGAATTGAATGTGCAAATTATCGCCCAAGTGTGTTGAACCTGAATGAATTGAATGTCCAAATAATTGTCCGTTGTGTTGAACCTGAATTTGCTGATGTATCTTTCCTTTTTTCCTATTTCCTCTTCATACAAAGTTTGAATTTGAAAAACATTCAATGCGGAAAGGTCGGATTTTTATTCATTTAATGTTTACTAGGCGTTGTCCAACGTTCCACTGAATCGTTGCTCTAGACATTTCTTTCTACATTTCCTCTCTCTATAGTGTTAAGAAGAAGAGATCTGGTCGGTATACATGTCAGATGGACTGAATATTTTCTTTAGTGTGTGACATTGAGCTATCAATATTCACCTAGACACAATTTGGGCTGGTTCAAGGGGAAATCCGTTATCTTGTAATAACGTGAATTTCTATTCTGAAGGAGTACTATTTTAGTTTTGAAGATCTAGTCAGTTTAATGGGGTGACAAAGTGATTAATATGTCCAAGGAATTTAAGCTCCAAATTTTTTTCTTTACTTTCGAAGGGTGGCACTAGTTTATATATGTGTTATGAATTTTTCTGTTTCCTTATTATATCAAAAGATCTGACAATTATTGTACATGTAATAATCTAGAATAATGTGTGCTTTGGGTGTTCACTAGATCTCTTTCACTTTTCTTTTGTTTTACTAATGCTATGCTTAATTGAGCAGATCATTATGGAAGAACCGAGTCCGTTCACCGTTGCCACAACAAATCAATGGGGTGAAATTCCTGATTCCAACAGCAGTAGTCACCATATTCCTATCAAGCATCCAACAAGTAGTGCCGGGGTCTTAATCTCTGCATCGAAGTTTAAAGGCGTGGTGAGTCAACCAAACGGGCATTGGGGTGCACAGATATACGCTAACCATCAGCGCATTTGGCTCGGCACTTTTAAGTCAGAGAATGAAGCAGCAATGGCATATGATAGTGCTGCAATCAAGCTTCGCAATGGATTCACCAATAGAAACTTCCAATGGACCGACATCACAGTCCGTGAACCAAGCTTCCAAGATCAGTTCAGTACAGAAACAGTACTCACCATGATCAAGGATGGCTCGTATGCTTCCAAGTTTTCCGATTATCTGAGGGCTCAAGACCGGCAAGGCCTCCGTTTGTCAACGTTGCACGATGCACCGGGGACTAGATTGAGGCAACTCTTCCAGAAGGAGCTCACACCAAGCGACGTGAGCAAGCTCAATAGGCTTGTTATTCCGAAGAAGTATGCTTTGAAATACTTCCCTAGAATTTCTGATGTCAAGGAACGAAACGGAGGTAATGTGGACGATATAGAGCTCGTGTTTTTTGATCGGTCGATGAGGTCGTGGAATTTCCGCTACTGCTACTGGAAGAGTAGCCAGAGTTTTGTGTTCACTAGGGGCTGGAATAGATTTGCTAAGGAAAAGGGGCTGAGATCAAGGGATAGGGTTATTTTCTCTTCTTATGAATGTAGTGGTCAGAAACTGTGTATACTAGATGTAGCATACGATGACAGAGATCGCAGTGGCCCCATCATTGAAGGTAACGACGACGATGATGATGACGAGACATTGCAGGTGAAGATCGGGCCAAGAGATGAGATTGAAGGAATGGATGTAGAAGGCTATGCCGGTATGAATGAGAAGGAGAGTAGGGGAGAAATGAAGGACAATGTGAAGGGCCTTAAACTCTTTGGCGTGCAAATTATTTAATGCACGACTCATCTTCAACTCATTAATTTGACATTTTGAGTTGCTCCTTTTTTTTTCTTTCTTAGCTTTCAAATTTGATTGAAATTGTGTAGCCCGCATTTTTAGTTTATTGGCATTTTCGACATTTGGATGTTGAAATTAGTGGCCTTCTGCTATCAATTGCTCTTTTCAAAATGTAGTAGGCGTAGCTCTTCTAATTAAGATGAAAATATTGTTGGACATTCTTCCTTTCCTTGAGTAACCAATGGGAGGTTTGGTTTTGTGTTATCACTTACTAGTAATTAAAGGTAAATAAATCTGCAAACAAATCTAAAGTAAAAAAACATTTAAGTCAGATTAAAGATCCATATTAGTTCTCTATAGTCGATCATGGAACAGAGTAGTTCACATCATTATGGTTGATCAGTTATAGATCACTCGTCACCTAGAGATATATGTGAATAACAACAATATTATGCCTATAATTGTTACCTAACTTAAACCCTCAACATTTTCGATGTCCATTGCAAATTACACATATTAATATCTCTTTTTACCTAAAACAATTCACAAGTAAAATTAAGAAGGTGGTCACACGTTTACTTAACTAATTGTATTCATCAACGTTCATCACATATTTTAATTTGAAATCATTCAAATTTAAACCCATACAGTAAGCCTCGCGATTGCTTATGACAAATACTTTACTTGAATCCGACTCAAACTAATTTACTAGCCAGAACACAATAAAAACATAACATAATAATAAGAAGCAAAACATATTATAAACTTAGAGTTAGAGTTTTTTTAAGGACAACAACTTAGGCTGATTTGGAAAAGAGGACAAATTTATTGTGGGCCGAAATTTAAGGACATTAACATTTAAGTATTGCGTCCATAGGTCAATTTTCAGCCCGAACGGGCTACGGAAGCCAATTTTCAGCCAGAACGGGCCGAAATTTTAGGACATTAACATTTAAGTGTTGCGTCCGTAGCCCGTTCGAGCTGAAAATTGGCCTACGGATGCAACACTTAAATGTTAATGTCCTTAAATTTCAGCCTGCAATAAATTTGTCATCTTTTCCAATCGGTCTAAGTTGTTGTCCTTAAAAAAACTCCAACTCATTTGCTTATGACAAATACTTTACTTACCATTGATGAAAGAATGAACTCTAACTCATTAGCGACCGTAAATAAGAAGCAAATTAATAGTGTTCTTGGGGATGATCTATTGGTGGAGTGGTGTTTCTTGAGGCTAAAGGTCTCAAGTTCGACCCACCACCAACACCACTAGATGTGAATCTGTCACACCTGATTTCCCTCCCCCTGTGTATGTTTGCAAGTTATTACACAGGGGCGGGGTTTACATCGACATCTAAAAAAAGAAGCAAATTAATAGTCTTTCATGCTGTGTACAAAAAATGGAAAATTATGGCTGCTTTAAATTAGATGAGATCTCTACTCCAAATTGTGTGTCCTGTGTGCCAATATTAAAATTACTAATTTTTAATAATGTTTTCATAAAAATAAAATTCATTATATTATGCTAATCATAATTAATATTTATTAATAAAAATTGAAACTTTAAAAAATTATACTCTGAGCTTAGAATAATCAACCTTAAAAAATCAATTACATTAATTAAAAAATGAAATTAACACTAAAAAATAATTATAAATCCTAATTGGGTGGAATAAACTCTGAATAATAATGTAAAATTATACTAAGCTGAAAATAATTAAAATTGAAGAAAAACTAATAATCGTGATGTTCGGTACATAATTGACACATAATTTTGAATTAGAGGATCTCAGATAATTTTAAACTAGAGAATCTCAAATGACTTTTAATAATCAAAGTGGCTATATATGTGACTTAAATAATTGGAGAGGAGGGGAATGCAAGTCGTGACAATAGTCATAGGAGCTATATGTGACATAAAAAGTTGGAGAAGGATCAATATGAGCGTCTAACAATAGTCAAATGGGCCACCTAACCCTTAACTCAAACGTCGAATAAGAGCTCTTTCGTTAGTCCTAAAATTTAAAAACACATCCACTTGACCTACATAAGTCAACATCAATTTTTAGAAGGTTCCTTGTAGTTTTTAGCGTGTCGTAGAATTTCCCGCATCTTGTTCATTCCAAAATTTAAAAACAATTGAGAGGGAAATAATTTGTTCAGGCAGCACCTCGTGATGCACGAGGAGGGAGGAAAATTTATGTAGGGGAAGAAAACTTAACTTCCGTGAGAGGGAACCAATAATCACGTGTCAATTATCAATGCCACTTTCGAACGACAATTTTTATAATTACACACAAATAGTGACTACATGGTGTCATGGTGAATGCTTTAATTTTATCAAAATATAACTATTTTTGTCCGTCATCATACTTCAGTTTTTCATCCAAGCGCTGTTAAAATTTAAACGAGCTGGTTTTTATATACTTTAGAGTATGACTTTTACAAAAAAGAAGAAAAACGTTTCATGATTTATTCCAACATATATTTTATTACTGAATATAATAAATAAACAAATAATGGAGTTGTATCAATATAGGCTTAGAACGTAAGTTAGTCATTAATTTAGGACCTAAAGTATTGAAACTATCATTCTAAGATTGAAAAATCATGAATATTGATTGCGTTTTATTTTTTTAAAGTTATATTTATGTTTTTCAATGAACATTAATTTCATCACAGACTATATATTATAATTAATAAACAATTTATTAAATATATTGAATTCATGACTTCTTAGTTTTTGAATTGATAGTTTCAATTATTTAGATCCTAAATTGATAATCTTCATTTTTGTTAGTCCTGAACTGATAACTAATCTTTCTTTTGAATCTTTGATGGAAACCCTATAAATAAGACTTCTATGTTATCATGTGTGTTAAAATCTCTCTTTTTTTTGCCTCCCAAAAAAAAAAAAAAAGCTTGGACCGGCATGTGCAGTATTTTGGCAATTAGGTGTTGACTTACTTTTAAACGAGGGGGACTTTCGCAATTCGCCAAAAACAGGGGATAAATTTACATTTTGCCCTAAAATTTACTTGCACGCTGCAAAGACGAATGACAAATTTTAAAATGAGAAATTGTTACTGAATGTAACAAAACAAAATAAAATGTTGGGATGCAAATTTATTGCATAGTACAGACGACGGGTTCCACGAACAAATTACCATGTGCACATTTGTCATTCATATATTTCACTCAATAGGTATAACTATCTACTTTTGTCCTCTAGAAATAAACATGCCAGTCCATACCATTCTAGAAATGCCCAGATGCAACCTAAACTATTTAAGGGAAAAAAAAATCTAATGATGTATATAGCATGCCTACCTCGTGCAAGTGGGATAAGATGTTTCTACATTTTGCAAGTTGCCATGTTGCCCAACACTAGAAAGAGAAACTAGAAAGAGAAACGCTGCAACATAAGTATCCAATATGTTCATGAGTATTGGTTACAAGAAAAAAATCATGTACTCATATATAAAACCTGCTGCCTGCCAAGTTTGACTCATCATCAACAATATTGATTACAAGAAAATTTTGATGTAGCAGCCTCATTCCAAAAGAATGGTGCAACATTCTTGGAATTTTGTCCCTGATACAATGGAGACATTGTGAGAGGTCCGTACATGTAGCAATCAGTGCCATCCCATATTTTGATATGTTAGATAGTTCTGGAACATAAAACAGATAACGTACAAGGATATTGATATTTAGATAGTCCGAGAAAAATGGCCCGCTAAAATCTAAAGGATAATGTGTATTTGTTGTGTTGTGTCATACCATATATAAATCTGTAAAATAATTCTAGAACAAAAAAAAAAACAGTCCAAGAGAAAGTATTAAGTATATTGATTTTGTTAGATAGCTTGAACAGAAAAACAACCACACAAAAAATATAAAGGGGCATGCTAGTAATAGGTGTATTTGTCGTACCATACCTTTTATATAAAACTGTTAGATAGTTCCTGAACATAAAACCAGTCCGGAGAAAGTAGAAAAAGTATATTGATACAATAGCCGGAACAGAAAAACAATGCAGAAACAAACACAAAAAATATAAAGAGGCAAGCTAGTAATCGGTGTATTTGTCGTGCCATGCCATAGATGTATACATTTGTTAGATAGTCCTAGAACATAAAAACAATTTAGAGAAACAAACACAAAACATGCAAAGGGGAATAATAATTATCTTTGATCACCATATATAACCGATCAACAGACACATAGTTGTGACTCCTATGTGGCTGAGAAGTTATAACAATGCATTTCTAAAGAGAAATATACAACTCATATATGAACATAGCATATCACAATTTAGAGTTCAAATAAATCAATTTAGAGCTCAAATAAATCAATTTATTTGTAGATGGATTTGAGAATACTCTACTTTAATAAAGTAGAAGGAATGAATTTATTTATTTATTTAAATAAAAGAATGAACATGAAATGGTAGGAAAATGCACACACAAAATTGACAAAAAATTACATATACATGTTCCGTCTTTCCTGTCCATAACCATAAGACCATTTCACTAAAAGAGCAATGAGATGAAGGAAACAAAAATATTCCATTTAGTCATCATGGTTCATCATTAATCTCGAGTCGTTGAATTAAGCACATTATTAATACTTATAAATTGTTAGTGAACTACTATACCAAATTAAATCATATCCACATAAATTTCTTTCTTGAGATATTAATACGCTTGTTACGCAATCATGTCATTTCCATAAGCTTAATAAATAGGAAAGAAATTCAATCCCAAAAGCTACATTATTATAATTTTCATTTTCATGTTGGCAAATAAAATAAAAGGGATATAGATACAAATAATAACTTACCTTTCCACATATAATTATATTTCAGTCACTTATTACCTTTCTATTTAATAAAATTATAAAAAAAATAAAATCATATTTGTGGGCACATAATGAGTTCTATTTTATTTAAAAATACTATATTTAATTAAATTTATACAAATTGAATATAACTTCCCATTGAAAATAAATATAATAAATAGTTTTTTTATCTAATAACTTCAAATTTATTCTACAAACAAACTATAATTGTATGCTATATAATATGAGCATGCATTTACAAAATTGTTTTATGTTATTAAAATAAAGATATAAGCATAATATTAGCAAAAACAATACTATTATATATTAGCAATTAAAATTCTATTGGTTCCTTTAAGTATTTTCTTATGTACTTCTAAAATTTAATTGAAGAAAAAAAAAGAAAGAAAAGGTATGTGACCAAATGTAAACACAAAAAAAGTAATTAACAAAAATAATAATGAATATAGATATAATTGACCATGAATTAAAATGATAATTAATTGACTAGGATGTGACAAAAGATAGTTACTAAGGCATCATGTTATCTTTCCGACTACTAAACAACATATGTTACAATCAATTGTTCAATATCCCTAAAACATAGATTATTGAGTGAGATAGAATACAATGGAAGCTCTTTTATATATATTTCCATTAAAATATTACAAAGGTTTTTTCACAAAGGTACTTTGGATTTACATATGGAAAATTGAAAAAACCTTTAACTCCTTAAATTCTAATAATTGCTATTTCTTCTCATTGTTGTTAGAAAAATTGTCTCCTTATTTTCATTATTGAACAGAGATGGACATAAGTAAAGTTCATTATGTGGGTTTTCTATGTGTTATAAAGAGCTCAATTTAAACATGTCCTAGACCTCACTCGTACATACCCACATCTAGGTTAAAAGCGTTAGACCATTCGACCAAATTTCTTCATACAATTAACTTTATTTTATATATTTCAAGTAAAAAGATTCATTCTTAACAATAACATTTTTATTCTCAAATTAATCAATGCTATGACCGCTAAAATCAAACAAATCAATATTGAATAAGTTCTTCAAAAGAAAAATAAAACAGAAGATATGTTAATTATCAACATTCTACAACAAATGGATCCTCAATCATAAATCACTTCTTAAATTAAGTGTTCATCAAATGAAAAACAAAAGACAAGAATTTATCATGCAAATTCAATAGTAGATCCATAATCGAACAAAACTAAAAGTGATTAGATAACTTGATGATTGTCTTACTACTATAATCTTAATTATTATCTTTGCCAAATTGAGCTTGCAAAAAGAATAAGAGAAAGGATAGTTGGTCTATGTTAACATTAATAAATTAGGGGTTATATATAATAGAATAAGAAAAAAAAATCATACTAGGTTTATGAACTATATTGGGTGTGGCAAGATCTTTTGAGCAATTTCATGTTTGTGCAAGTTTAAAAACTAAAACTCTTTATTCAATCAAAAAACATTTAACTTACACATACCCAGTTCAAATGAGTTGGGTACATGTTGAGGACTTCTCTACCCATATACATATATACACGTAGTCATCCTTATATATGTTACACTCCATCTCCTTGTAGAAATTGAGAGAGAAATATTTTCAACCAGTACTTACCCATTGCCAACTTGCATTCAGCCTCATCATGAGTGTGGTATAATAATAGTTTTCAACCAATCTAAGTTATCTAATTTTATTGACCAACCTTTAAATAACTTTTGATTGAAATAATTGTCTGTTTGTGTCTAATTACATATCTCATAGCTGTTGCTTTTTTTTAAAAATATTTGCATACAGAATTAGAAGCAAATTAATGGTATTCTAATATACATAAATAAAACTTTTTTTTCTATTAAAAAAGTTATAGATTTATGTTCAGTGATAATCTTGGATAATCATAAAATCGATTGACAATTATTGAAACAAATTAAACATGCATGGAATTGTTTATTCTAGTTTATAGCAATAATTCCTAGCCCGGTCTTTATAATTTCATTTCAGCTAATTTTGCATTCGGCTGCATGTTCGAGTAGCAATTTTCCTTATTAGAATATAATGGACTGTGGACATTTGTTAAAAATAGTGAAGAATAGCCACTAATGAGAAAAACTCAAAGGTACCAGCCAGGAGATATCATCAAGGCTCAGCACCATACAGTATATGGAATAATGTTAAAACAACATATCGAACACAAACAATTAGAAACAAATATCTATTTAATTATTGTCATTAAACCTAAGCCTCATATTCAATAATCTATTGTCCGAAATCATCATAGATTTGTGCCATAGATTTGTGCTAAAAATTTTGGAGACTCAAATACCACTTTGTTGGAATTTAAGAATAGTAAGAGGCTTATATTTATAGAATGGTGTGGACGGGTATTCATATAGGGCTGCGGGAAAATATTTGGAGCAAGTGTAAACTTTTAATTCAATTTTCTTCACTCTCTTTAGCCTTGCTCATTTTCTTTTTTATACAATACACATATATAGTTACACATGTTGGTTAAACTAGTGGTTAGGAGTTGTATATCTAGACTAATCTAATTCTAGAATTTTCTACACTTCAACACAAGCGCACTTGCAGATTTTTCTTTTAACCTTAATTCTAGATTTTTCTTCACTTATTTTATTACAAATCAAGTTTATATTACAACAATCTGAACGACGTCCTACAAACTTTGTCAACTTTTATCCTACACATTTGGAAACATCCCTTTCCCAAAATTTCTATCTAACTTATCATTTCCAAGCAATCTATAGTCAAAGTCACTGTGGTACTAATCTTAGATATAAAATTTATGAACTTAAAAAAATCATATAGTCATAGCTAAGGTCAGTTTGGGTTGAAGGACTTAGAGGATGGATTTGAAATACATGATCAACAAATCAATTTCGATGTCAAGATAAGTTCATTATATGATGGATTTAAAAATTATTGCCCTCTTTTTGAAGTTTTTTAATAACTTTGGTGGAATAATCCACACAGTATAAAGTCAATTAGAATCCTTAAATCTCTCCCCATCTCGAATCATTCAATTCAAAATAAGTTAATAGAACGTCAACCCACAAGAGCTTTCAAGGTTTCATGAACCTTTAGAACCAGAATTAGACACTATTTCTTAACCACATTGGTAAATATCATGATTCATGAGCAGTCACCAAATCAAAAGGCTTGCAATTTTGGTGCATCAAGATGTTCATTCCATTAACAATAATCCATATGTTTGTTTATAATAAATGTTGCAGATGAAACTCATTTTGACAAAATGAGTCTGGTCCGACTTCTTGATGGTTCTACATTTAAAGGCACAATTATCGGACATTATTGTGTGTGTCTTATGACAAAATAAGGGATAAATGTTGAGGCCATTATAATTGACTAGTAAGGATTTTACCACTAATATTATGATATTCTGGCCATAAGGTTTTAGTATCATGCTTAAAAGTCATTACAAACCATTTACTGATTATCTCAATCACTTATGAAGTGAATTCAAAAAAAGAGAGAATGGATTTATAAGAACTCCATATTAAGTATGTACTGTGGCAACTATCAAGAAATTAATAGTGAAAATGCAGACGAGACGCTATAATCAGAAACATAAGCTAATTGAAGATATCACAGAGTTCACCCCAGTAAGAGAACACAAAAAATCAATCAGAATCCCAAATAAATCATAAAATCAATAATAGCAAGGAAATTATACCATAGGGATAGGTCCAGAAGGAATCATTCTCCGGGATACCATGAACTGGAGAATCAAGTTATGCATAGGCCTAGAAAAAGAAATAATTTCATATAGTGTAATAGGTTAATTGAGCGCTATGCAATGGATGACAAAAATATGATGATACTCACAAGAGACATTTTTCATTCCTAAATGTGAACACATATTTGCAGATAAAATATCTTGGTGACCAAAGCCATCTATTCAGCGATTCTTACTCTTATCAAGCCCAAATTCAAGAAAGAATCCCCAATAGCTCGTGAAAATAATAAATTAACCACATAAAATATAACTAAGTTAATCAATATTTTTTTTCTCCATTAAATAGGACAACAATAGAAATAAATTAACCAATTTAAGCACTTAAAAGTGAAATGGATGTAAGATTAGCAAGAGATACTAGAGAGTTCAGCTAATCATTGTTTCTCTATAAATAAAGATTGGAGAAAACAGTCAAAATTTGATATACTATTTCTCTTGCATATCAGATTCAGTATATGGCCCTAGAAAGAAAATAAAAATACATAACTTGGTTAAAGAAGAACAATAATCAATTAATCAGGCGTACCTATCTCATGGCCTAGTATTAGAGGGCAGGCTCCATCATTCTAAATTATACAATCATGGCTTAGCTTTAGTTATCGTTTTGTGTATGCTGGATAATTAAGGTGGAAATAGCTTGAGAAATAAATAAAGAGGACTCTAAAAAGAAATTAATCCAATCAACATGAATGCCAAAAAGAAAAAGAAAAAAAAAGAAGAAAAAATCAAGTCAAAGTAGTAAGCAGGAAAAGGTTGAAGGCGAGGTTGCACGGTGGCGCTTGTGGACGAGCTACAGCGCATGTCGTTGTGTTTTGTGTGTGTGTGTGTGTGTGTGTGTGTGAGAGAGAGAGAGAGCGAGAGAGAACAAAGGGCATGATAATGTCTAGATATGAAAAATTTAAGCAGAAAGGAGTAGAAAGAGAAGTTGAGTTGAAGTGTGGTCAGAAACTAGAAAGAAGAGGAGGAGAGAGAAGTAGACGTGAAAACTGGAGAGAGAGAGAGAGAGAGAGAGAGAGAGAGAGAGAGAGCGAGGGGTAGAGAGAGAAGCTGACAGAAAAGAAGTGAGCACACGCATCCACAAGGTATAATCTATACAAATTGCCTGCGTGTGCTCACTCTCTTCTGTCAAGTATTGAATTCTCCCTCCCTATCTCCCTCAAAAAACACATTTCTTGGCAGATTTTCTCATCTCTTTGATCCATAATAACACAAACACAACAGATCTGAAAACCAGAAACTAAACTAACCGTTCCACAGTTGAGCAACAAAAATGAAACCTCATATATTAGGGTTTGAGTTTCTCCAGAAATCCTTGATTTCCAGTGTGAATAACAAACTAACCCCCCCTTCTTATAATAGCAAGACAATAGTAGTTGGGCCACTGCAAGAATCTGGTTCATGCAACATCGAACAGTTAACGGAGATGCTTCTCGACGCCATGTCAATCTTGACAGGGAAAAACACCAAAAAATTATAGCAAAATGGCGCGACGACTTTTGGCTTGCTCCCCACCACTTGTGCAACTTCTTCCATCCATTAATTCATCACTACCAAAAATAACATCAGATTGTCGGAAGGATTAACATGAGGATTTTTCTTTTTCGCATTCGTGCGCTGTCGTCAGATGGGTTATTTGGGTGCGACGTGGATGAATTAAGGCCGTTGGATTTGGGTGGTGGGGATATGCATAATTAGCGGGTTTTAATGGGTCATTCTAGCTTTGGGAGTTGTACCTTTGATTAAGACCGGCTAAAGGACCATCAACTTTTGGGATTAATCTAACAATTCTTCATCATCATGCCTTTCTCGAGACCTAATTTTTTTATTTTTTTTTTCTAAATGCTTCTTTTTCTCTTGTGAAATTGACTATAGAATATCATATCCATACTTTATTTCCAGGTCTTTTCCCGAGGATAATCCACTTTCAGTTTGATATTTTCATATTTGATTTTCAGTTTATACACTTGGAATAATGAGTTCTATTGCGTTAAAAATTAAAAGTAATAAATTTTGAAATTCCATGAATTTTAGAATCCCCCACCCCTCTTCTTTATTCTGTTTTTTCTTTTTTTCTTTTAATTTTTTCATAAAAAATATTACCCTAAAATGAAATTATTGAAATCCTAAAATTAAATTGTGACGGACTCAGACACTGCCCTCATAGTTAATTTTTTGAAATATATATACTTTAAAATGAAATTAGTGAACCGTAAAAGTAAAATAAATTAATTTAATTTTTTTGATCTGATGGTTCGTGTACTATGCTCAATAATTAATAATACGTAATTGAGATTATTTGTTTTCGAAAAAGAAAATTTATAAAATTTAAAAATTAATAATAAAATAAATTAGTAAATTAGCGCATGAAATATGGTTTTTGTTAATTTTATAAAATATAGTTTCTCCACGATGCAGGGATTAGTCCACCACCTGTTTTATAAAATGGTCATAATGAGTTATAGAATTATCCGTGATTTGCATGTATTTGAATTCTACTTGATATAAAAACAGATAGATGAATGATTAATCATGTTCATTGATCCAAGATATGAGTTAAACATCCTTCAAGTGTATTTCTTGATGAATCTATGCACCATGGGAATTTAATTCAAAAGGTATATGACTACATTAATTATAGCATTTTTATAGTATATTTACAATTACTGAAATTATATAATCATAATCTTTTTTCTATCACTTTATTACTTATGTATGTACTTATATAGTGATGAGGGAAAGGACTTGAGTTAAAAACATCTGGACATTAAGATAGCATCATTTAAAGTCACACAGCAAATACGGCCAATAACTTTTGGACTCATTCAAGATTGTGTAGCCATTTCTCTAAGACTGTAACCCAATAATATTTCGTTGCTGAAGTAATTAATATTCATATACCAAAAAATTTCAGTGTGTTAATTAAGAAGTAAGAACGTATAATTTAAGGGTGGGCGATACTCTACCTAAAAATATCGCAAGATTAAATTCTACAAATATTTTCTAAGTTAAGGTTCACGTACCTGCAGATTTTTTAGATGTGGTTCTTTTTTTTTTTTTTTTTTTTTGTAAACAGTATTGCGAAAAATGAGTTACCCAGCCACAGCAAACTTTTGAATTTTTTTTAATGGAAATATCAAACTTTTGAGCTGATCATGTAGCATGTGGACTGTTGTAATTTGTAAACGAGAATTACTCATAACAAATCCTCGAGTACATGTACACATGCAAATAAAACAAAACATGTTCATTCGTTGAAAGTTAGTTAAATATTTCAAACGAGTCAATCACTCAATTGAACATAATTTTACATTTGGTAAGATTTAATATATATATATATATATATATATATAGAGAGAGAGATCAAATGAGAACCAAATTCATATGTAGGAAATAGGAACGGATCTGGATTGTTGATTCAATTATTTTGGAAGACCGAAATTGATTTGGAAAAATTGGGTCAAAAATGCAATTTTTTAACAATTATTTTTAAGTAAGGTTATAGATGTAATTTTATTTATATTCCATATCAGTTATCATAAATCGTGGGATTAGATATATGTTAAGTTATGCAGTTATATTTGGACAGTTATTTTCATATTATTTCTTCCATTTTTTTTCAATCGGCGATTCGGAGGAGGCGAAAAGTTCGGCGTCTTCTTCACTGTGTTCGCTTATTCAAGTTTCATCGTTCAGTTAGTTTTATAAGTTGGTTGATTTACAATCGAAGAATTTGTATAATTTCGAATCAACAAGACATATACACAAAGTCGTTCAATCAGTTTATGCCGCCGCATATGGAGAATACAGGTTTTTATTTAGAAAATATTTCGTATATATTTGTTGCAGTTGTTTTGATCGTACAGTTCATATGGTATTATGGATTTTTTAATTATGAGTGTAAAATTTTCGTTCAGAAAAGCATATTTGGATGGCTATGTTATACTATATTATTTGCTAGCATGTCATATGTTAGTTGCTAACATGTATATATAACCTTGCTGGTTCATTATTATAACACTTTTAACTAATTTTTTTATAAATCAGATGGTATGCACAAGTGATAAGTTAGTTGATTACTATGGAAGATAAATTAGTGTTATTTGTAACCGGTTTTGAATTTTTTTTTTTATAAATCGAATGGTATGCACAAGTAATTATTTATATTGTTGTGTGCATCAGAGTGTATAAGTAATTGATAATTATGAATTATCAGTTTGCTTGTAGGAAGCATGTTCGGTTTGCTGTTAACTATTATACACTATGCTAACGTGCAATATAAAATTTGACAACATACATGACTTGATATTATGGATTATATATACCAGTTCTATATTTGCTGGAATATTAGCTAAGACACATACAATATTTTGCTAACTACACGCAAATATTTTGTTAATATTAATTACTAAAAATTTATTGCAATCACAGAGCCCATCTCACTTTATCAAATTTGAGTTAGCATATATTTTACAGTATGATAGCAGATATATATAAACATGTTAGCGATGTTAGATATATTAGCAACGTTTCCAGCATTTTCAATATCTTGTTCGTTCACTCCCATAGCATCATTCAGTTGATTTTTAACAAAAAATTAAATAATTATTGAAATAGTTTATGAGCAATGTAATAAATATATATATTATAAAAAACAAAATTGAATTGTACCTCATTGCGACGTCCTACATCAGATGTGTCTTCCATAATTGAACTCTGCACATTTTTAAATGTCTCAAGTTAATGAGGAATACAATAATGTTTGATAATTTAATTTATTAGAAGTTTACCTCAGGACGATGTGGGGTGCCATGAACATCAGTGTTGATACCAGCCTCTTTCTCAGCCAACTCCACAGCATCACGTGCCAAATTCACTATACCATCCCATTCTTGGGTTAGATCGAGACTGAAATTGGGCATACTACACAGTTCCTTCTGGAGCTACTCCCTCTCAATGGCTGCTTTCTCAATCTCCATTATGGCTACTATATGCTCTGGATTATTACAAAAATCCATGTCATCCTGTGTGGGGGTTGGTTGCGATGAGGATTCGCCATGAATGACTTGGTCTTGTCAGCTCAACATCATGCTTGCCTCAACAGTCTTACGGAACGCCACATTATCAAGCATTCCAGGCGGTAGCTTCCGAACAGTCTCCATTATAGTTGATAAAGCATCACTAATCACTTTACCTTACTTCAAAAAGGCCTATGGCAACTGCATGCATGTCTGATAGGTCATCTATCACATTTTCATTCATCGGGTTCAATTGCTCATCATCATTTTTATTTATATCTCCACCTGCATCATGTTCGACTACTGGCGGCACACCCTCATTGACATTGACATTGACATTAGCTTCATTCTCCTGCTGCATTCGTCCGGCACAACACCCGCAACATCTTACTCTCTGCAAGGCCCGTCACAATACTCATGTCCAAAGCCTCATTCGACAATCTCCATGTTTTGTCTCCTTAAAATCATCATATCTTTCCATTCCAAAATGGCTGAAATGCTCCGTGCAACCCTTCTGTATCCCAAGACAACTTGATCCACATATACCAACTGTTTTTGCACAAATAAATAACAAATTAATAATTCATTAAATTTTATTTATTAAAGTTGCAATTACCAGCATACACAGGTATAATGGATATATTATTAAGAATGAAAAAAATGCTAAACTGCATATAATATATTGCTATTAGGCATATGAATATGTGCTAATAGTCAAACATATATTTGCATAATATCATACTAAGATTAGCTAAGAAAGAAAGAAACAGTTGACAAACATCCATATACACGTGGTTGTTGTGCATATATTAAATATTGGTTGCAAACTATTAATAAATGGAATAAAGTTTGATAAAGATACACTTACTGTGATGAAGAGTGTAGGGCCGGTAAAATACTTATTCGTATTCTCCTTTCAGGATGTCGTGTGCTCTATCAAGCATTTAAGGACATGCGCACACCAATTGAAATCCGATGCTCTATCCACATCCTCAAAGCAATCCAGAATATGTGAAGGAACATAGCTGTTCCCGTAGCTCTCGATTAGACAAAAGCTGAGCAGTACCAGGAAGTGCTTTTTGAACCAAATACCACCCTCGCGATCTTCCAACATCTTAATACAAACGTCAATTGCATGAATGCGGCTTGGTGGTCTTTCAAACTGTGACCTCCATCCTTTTATGACATCGGAAGTCTCAATCAGACTTTGCTTCTCGATTTTACGCTGTCCCCGTGGAAAGCCAAACATCAATCTCACATCATCCTCAGCCACATGTACTCTCCTATCAATACCTAGAATAATCTCTCTTTATTTTGGATCGAAATGAGATAGAACCCAATAAGATAACTTAGGCGGCACATCCTTAATCTGCAAGTTAAGAATGGATCCAAATCTCAAATCTCTCACAGCTCGCTTTTGTGCAATGGTAAGTTGGCTTATTGAATTATGCAACTCGAGTGGGCTTGTCCTGTGCTTAAGGTTTGGATAATCTTTCTTTGCATGTTTTGCCTAATGTCCTCCAGGTGTGTTGTCATTTGCAGCAACATTCACATCATGTTGTGCCTTTGTTCGTCTCTCATGTGTGATGTCATCCTCAGCATCATTCACATCATGTCTTGGATTTGCTCGAACCTCGCGCCCTAAATCTGAAAATAATGTTAAAATAAGTGAGAACTACTAGGCATCCGACCGGGTAACATCAGTCAGATTCACCATGATAGGAAGTATGAAAATGTCACAAAAATATGCTCGAACACTACTACTCATGCTTGATTACAGTTTAAAAAATAGTTACTCTTCAAACATTTATTTGCTATCATTCACGTACATATTTGCTAAATACATAAAGATTCACACGCATCAAACATTGTTTTCAAAAAATAATCAAACACTAAAACATTTGCAAAAAACACTCAAACATTCAATATATTCTAATTATGAAACATACATTTCCTAAAATTCATATAGATATTTTCTAAACAATCACATATATGTATTGATGTGTAAATAATAGCTACTTTTCAAACATATATTCGCTAACAATCACATGCATAGTTACAAAATACCTACATATTCATTTTGCATTAATATTAGCTAACACGCATTAAACATTTTGCTAAAACACACTCAAAAATTTGATAATATACATATTTGCTAAACAACCACATGACACACTAAACACCCACAATATTTTTATAACAGATTAATTATTTCACAAACTAAAAACCCACAATATTTGCTAACTACTAAACATTTATTTGTAAACAATTTCATACATATTAGCTTCGTTACTCAACAATAAAACTCAATTAATACAATATTTGCTAATCATTAAACATATATTTGCAAAAAATCTACATATATATTTACTTCGCATATCACATTAATACATTGCTAGGAAATTTGCTAATACTCATACAGAAATTTGCTGGATACACACAAATTCTCTTTATTACAGTCTAATATATTGGTTGCAAAAAAATTAATTTCCAAAATCCATGAAAATATAGGTTCATTAATCAACAAGAAAACTCAATACCCACAATATTTGCTAATTAATTAACATATATTTGCAAAAAATTACATACATATTTGCTTCTCATATCACATTAAAATGTTGCTAAAAATTTTGCTAACATTCATATAGAAATTTGCAAAATACACACAAAATCGCTTTATTACATTTTAATTTATTGGTTGCAAAAAAAACATAATACCCAAAATCCATGAAACCCTAGATTCATTAATCAACAAGAAAACTCAATACCCATAGTATTTTCTAATTACTAATAATAAATTTGTAAAAAATTACATACATATTTGCTTCGCATATCACATTAAAATGTTGCTGAAAAATTTGCTAACATTCATATAGAAATTTGCAAAATACACCCAAACTATTACTAAATTGAGTGATTTTTTCAACAATCACAAATCTAAATAATAAGTACAATTACCTAAGTGTCTCAAACCTACTACCTAGGGTTGGAAGTATACTACTAGAAATTTATCCTAAGTTTTTTAAGGGTTATTCTAAGATTTTAATTAGCCCAAAAGAAAATTGCTCACCAAAAAAATAAATAAAAATTGCCTCCCTAAATTGATTGAATTAACATATCTAGTATTGTTTGGTTCAGTTTCATTTTTCACTTTTTTGTAGCGTCCGAGTATTGTATTATTTTTCTTGCAAAAAAAATAAATATATTTGAATTTTGGTTATGCAATTTAAAAAAGGTGATTCTATATACAACTAAAATTTTATATAGTACAATCGCAATATAAATATAAGAGTTTTATCAATCTAAGGCCCAAAAGATGGCTTAACTATCAATATAAATCTTGAAAGATTTAAAACTATTAATTTAAAGCTTGAAATATCTAAAACTATCAATTCAAAACTTTAAAATTTAACAATGTTAAAACTTCATCCAACATAAACTGACGTGCGTGACCGTTAAATATCCATGTCATTTCAATACATTTTACAATTTGTGTAATTTATTTTGAATACAATTTTGAAGATTTGTTTGTGTGGGGTATCCGTGCCTTGTTAGGGTTCACCAACTTGGTTCCCGACTCATCTTGTCAGCTGCACGATCGTCTGGTCTTCGACAAATATAGTGGCAGTGACTCTTAGAGGCGTTTCTCTTTCAGATTTTCTGCCCCAGCAGCAAGAACAGTAAATCTGATCTTCAATGTTCACGGCAGCAGCAACATTGTTCAACTTCGACAGGCTGCAGCTTTTCTACAGACTCAGGCAGTCAAGGCAGAGGCGCTGGTGGTCTTCTCCGGTGACTAGCAGCACAGCAGCAAAGACATCCTTCTTCACAGACGACGTGAGGCTCTCCTCCGACCCCAGCACAGAAGCAACGTCGTTGGAGGGCTCCGGAGACTTGCTGCGAATCTGCAAATTCAAAATGAGAGCAGTAATTAATAACTAATATCAATAGTAGCAGAACCCCCAAAAGATGATATGTCTATATATATATATATCTATAAAATAAAATAGGGAAAAGATGAATATATCGATAGATGAAAAACTGGAGAATTGATAAAGTTTTTGTGGCTCAAGGATCCAAAGGAGGCGGCAATCCTTCCGGCAATAACCGATCAGTTGGGCTCAACCAAGAATAGACCACAAACAGGCTAAGAAACGAGAGGGGAAAGTAGAAATCAGCGAAGGTCTACTCAATGCACTCTCACGAAGCTTTTTCACACAATCAATGCCAAACAGGAGACCGAAGAACAGGAATCCGGCGAGGAGTCTAGAACGAGAATAGCAGAGCCCTTTCTCAGAGTGAAATTCTCAAGCTTAATTTGACATTAGCAGTGCAAAGGAGGTTTATCGAGAGGAAGATAGAGATTAGGGCTAATTAGGGGTAGATCGGCCAATTAGGGGTTTGGGCCAGCAATACATAAAAGAGCCCAACAAATAATAGATCATTGGGCCAACTTCTACATTTCCACCTTTGGCCCACTGATCTTTATGTCGCCAAGGAAGGAACACCGCACACCTTAACCTGGATATCATCATTATCTATTTTTTCTCCCGTCTATCACGAAGACAAGACAAGAGAGGGGGAGAACTATACTATGCGTATTGAACTCAGTCTCAACACTAGAGACCAACCCTTTTGCAAATCATCTCAAGTCACTTAATGACTATCCTTGACAGAGATGCAACCTAGTACAGTACCAACGGGAAAAGGCTAACCAAAAATAAAAAATAAAGAAAAAACCACAGAAAACAAATAAGGTATCCAGCCTCAAGGCCTGAAATACCATCACATAAAGCTCACATAAAAGAATTCAACCAAGATCAAAGTTCAGTGGTCTTTTGCAGAACATCAACTTTGCAACTGGAAGGCACTTAGTGCCCATATTTGTAGGGTTAAATTCAGAGGGGATTTTATCAAGCAAAACTTCCCCTTTTTCAACAACATCCCGAATAAAATGGAATCTCACATCAATATGCTTAGTTCGATCATGAAACACAGGATTTTTGCACGGTTGTATAGCAGATTGGCTATCAAAATAGACCATAGGCTTATCATCAATAAATTTAATCTCAGACAACACACCATTTAACCATATAGCCTCTTTCATAGCTTCAGTTGCAGTAATGTATTTTGATTCAGTTGTAGATAAAGCAACGATGGATTGAAGCTGAGACTTCCAACTAATGCACGAATCACATAAAGTAAACACATAAGATGTTGTGAATTTTCTATTATCTCTATCATTCACATAGTTTGAATCCACATAGCCCACACATTTCACACCATTTGCAGACTTGCCAAAAGTCAGACCACTCTTCATCGTGGCTTTTAAATACCGGAGAAGCCACATAAGTGCTTCCTAGTAAGGTAATCCAAGATTAGCCATGTATCTACTCAAACAAGAAACGACATATGCAATATCAGGCCTCATGCTAATCATCAAGTACATCACAGAACCAATAACATTAGCATAAGGCATATTTTGCATTTCAAACATTTCAGAATCAGTCTTTGGGGACTGATCCTTACTTAGCACAAAATGAGAGATGAGGGACATGTTAACAGGTTTACAATCTTCCATATTAAATTTCTTGAGAACTTGCTCCACATAAGCAAATTGATGCAACATAAGAGTGGAGTTGTCTCTATTTCTATTAATGTTCATGCCAATGATCTTTCTAGCATCACTTAGGTCCTTCATATCAAAGTTATCACAAAGGCATTTTTGCACATGTTTCAAAGTTTTAATGCAAGGACTAATGAGCAACATATCATCCACATATAATAGCAAAAACATGGAAGTTTTAGTTTTCATAAAATATAAGCAATGATCAAATTTGCTACGAGTGAAGTTCATGCTTTTCATGTATTGATCAAACTTAATATTCCACTGTCTAAGGGATTGTTTTAAACCATATAGAGACTTCTTTAGCAGACATATATGCTCAGGATTGTTTTTATCAACAAAGCCCTCGGGCTGATTCATGTAAATGTTGTTTTCAAGTTCACCATGCAAGAAAACAGTAGTAACGTCCATTTGCTTAAGTTCCCAGTTAAAGTGAGCAACAAGAGAAAACATTATTCGCACAATAGTAAACTTAACAACAACAACAAATATCTCATTATAATCGATGCCTTCCTTTAAAACATTTTGCTACCAATCTCACTTTATACCTCACATTATCAATTTCATGCTTGATTTTAAATAGCCATTTGCATTCAACAACAGAGCATTCATCAGGTCTTTCAACAAGTATCCAAGTATTGTTGTCATGCAAGGATTTCATCTCACTGTTCATAGCAGCAAGCCATTTATCAGATTCATCAGAGTTCACATCTTCATTATAGGTTCTAGGCTCAAATTCATCAACATTGCTAAAAACATTGAAAGCATATAAAGACAGATTATAGTCATCATATCTGGCAGGTAGTCTCACATTTCTTCTTACCTTATCTCTAGCAAGCTGATAATTGTTCAAATTCTCAGGTTCAGGAATAGTCTCAGGTTCATTCTCAGTGCTAGGACTAGATTCAGAATCAAACACATGCATATTATTAATTGGCTCATCATTAGCCTCATGCTCAGACACAAAATCATCCACATTATGATTATCAGACTCATGCTCATACTCAGTGATAAGTAAATCATGATGCACATTTTCAGATTCAGATGACATAGGAGTCAAATTCTCCATATTATCCTCCACCTCACTTGGAGCAACAAGAGGAGTAGGCATAAAATCAAACAAGTTCTGATCCAAGTATTTCAAATTCTCCACCTTACTTGGAGCAACATAAGGTGAGGATTCAGGTAAACAAGGAAAATCATGCTCATTGAATATTACATCACGGCTAATACATGTTTTAAATCCAGGCACACTTCTATCCCATAATCTATAGTCTTTCACACCTTCAGAATATCCTAGAAACACACACTTCCTAGCTCTAGGATCAAGTTTGCTCAGCTTTTGATGAACATATGCAGCACACCCAAAGACTCTCAAATTGGACAAACAAATAGGCTTATTTAAGAAGACAGATTCAGGCATTCTACCAAGTAGGGGCACAGATGAAGATCTAATAATTAAATAAGTCACAGTCATGAGAGCTTAATCCCAAAAATGTTTAGACAGACCAGAGGCAACAAGTAAGCTCCTAACTCTCTCAATGAGAGTTTTGTTCATTCTTTCTGCTACTCCATTTTGCTGAGAAGTATAGAGCACAATTTTATACCTTTTAATTCCTTGATCAGAACACCAATTATCCATAGCATGATTACAGAATTCAAGCCCATTATCAGTTTTAATGCATTTAATTTTCCTTTTTGTTTGATTTTGAATTTCAATCGCCCACATAGAAAAATTCATAAACACATCAGACTTGTTTTTCATTCAAAACACCCAAGTTTTTCTCGAGAAATCATCAATAATAGACAGAAAAAACTATTTCCACCATGGGTGGGCTCTTTAGCTGGACCCCAGACATCCCATGTAAATATTCAAGAATTTTAGAACTAACATGCTTTCTAGGATAAGGCATAGTGACAGGTAAATGAACTTTATGATGTTTGCCCATAACACAAGGTTCACAGAAAGGTATAACAGACACTTTATCTTTGCCAAACGCACCAGTTTTATGCAAGATTGCAAGACCCTTATTGCTCATATGTCCTAGTCTAGCATGCTATAATGCAATTTTATCCTATTGGATCACATTAAAAACAAGCAAATGCACAGATTCAACTTGGACAACATACAAATCACCCTTTCGGGGAGCAATAAAATAAAGCACTGAATCTTTCTAAAATTTGAATATCAAATAATTCACAGAACCATCAAGCATCTTATCAGCAATTTTGGAAACATATAACAAATTAATTTCAGTTGAGGCACATATCTGACATCACTTAAAGTAAGCGTGCTCCCATTTTCAAATTTCAAGCAAATATCACATTTTCCTTGAATATCGCAATTTTGACCATAGCAAGAGCTACATGTCCAGAATTCATATAATGCAGGTTATGAAATAGATGTTTAAATCGAGTGACGTGAAAAGTGCAACCAGAATCAATGAGCCATTCATTATTTGAAACATATTTTAACACAACATTAGTGTAATTGATGAACTGAAAATCATATGCATCATGCACCATATAAATACCATCATTCTCATACACATTATTAGCATGTTGTTTAGGCTCATAATT
Organism: Perilla frutescens; assembly: GCA_026008535.1. Taxonomy (NCBI): domain Eukaryota; kingdom Viridiplantae; phylum Streptophyta; class Magnoliopsida; order Lamiales; family Lamiaceae; genus Perilla; species Perilla frutescens. The sequence goes on from BRKX01000001.1 coordinate 68,393,644, forward strand.
CACATAACCCTTATTTCTTTTAGGTTGCTTACATCTATTTGAAAAATGACCAGGTTTTCCATAATTCCAACAAGTTTTTCTAGGTTTTTGATCAAAATTCTGATTTTGATTCTGATGTTGAGTTTGATCAAACTGTTTTTCTCTTTTATGTCTCTCAGCAACCAAAACACTGGAATTTTCAGGGTTCAAGGGACTATGGTGAGGATTTATGTGATTAATCATGTTAACATACATAATTTCACCATGCATTTGCTTAGGTTTCAATCTGAGCTCACTTTCTTTTACTTTCAAGCCAGTTACAATCATATCACAAGTAACTTTTGACCCACCATATTTGAAAGCAGATTTAACCTTAGAGAAGGACTCAGGAATAACACCTAATAGAATTTGAGGAGCATATTTTTCAATAGAATCATCACTAGCAAGTTTCAAATCTTGAAGCAGTTTATTAAAATCATCCATATTGACATCAATATCTTTTGAAGTATCCATCTGATACGACATAAATTGTGTCTGTAAAGACCATGCAGACTCTTCAGTATACAGAGAAATTAAATTATCCCACAGATCTTTGGCATATTTATGATGAGAGATTTTTCTAACAACAGTACTACTTAAATTTAGCAGAATGGTAGCCCTAGCACTGTCATTCATATCATGCAATTTTTTTATCATCCACAGATTCATTTATTTTTGTCAAAATGGCTTTATTCACTTTTTCTTTAACCAAAATGCATTCAATTTTAGTTTTCCAGTCTTGAAAATTATCTCTACTATTAAAAGGCACCATATGCACATTATTCATGGTTAAATGCAATCACAGAGGCAGCAGGGGAAGCAATAAACCAACAAACAACCAAGAAACACAGCTAACCATAGAGAAAATAGAAATATGCCCTTCTAGGCAAGAAAACAAGTAAACAAAGAAGATAAAGTGCTGAGGCTAGCCCATTTCTCAGCACAGATTTATCTATGGAGCAAGGATTCACTCAAGACAACCCCAGGCTTGTTTTTCAAAAAGAACTGACCAGGAATCAGTTCCCAGAAACTCAAAAAGCACTGAGTTTCAATAGGTTTCAACAAAACCACAACAAAACACTCACAGAGCAGGAAATAAGCCCTACTTGGCAGAGAAGCAAGAAAACACATGGTAATAGAGGCAGATCTAACCAACAACTTGAGATTTCCGGTGAACCCTTCACTACACTTGCTATCCAGGCTATTCGCACGAGGAGACCTACAAGGGAATCCAGACGAACTGGACCGTAAGCAAGGCAGTTAGAGCACAGAGCTCTCAAGCATGGAATGCTAGGGTTCGTAAGAAGGTAAGACACTCAGAGAAGTCACAGAAAATAAGAACGCGGAAGCAAGTAATAGGATCGCAAGATACCGAATAGAGAACAGGGATACAACAACTATATTTCCAGAGCAGAATATCCCAGAGTTCACCACAACTCACCAAAAAATCCCAGATTCTCCCAAAAAATCAACACAGATCACCAATATTCTCCCAAAATCAACACAAATCACCAATATTCTCCCAAATCAACACAAATCACCAATATTCTCCCAAATCAACACAAATCACCAATATTCAATGCAAATAGCAAATAACCCAAACCTAAGAACTAGGGAGCTAGAGTTTTTCCACTTTACCAGAGCAGATCCTCCCGGAAAGGGGAAAAATCTAACATACCGTATTCCTTGCTCGTCGGGAGCGAAAAAAAGCAGCTGAGGGTGGCGGGGTGGGCTGGTGCGAGTCGGAGGGTGCCCCGGAAAGGTCCTTGTGGCTCTGATACCACTGTGGGGTATCCGTGCCTTGCCAGGGTTCACCAACTTGGTTCCCGACTCATCGTGTCAGCCGCACGATTGTCTGGTCTTCGACAAATGTAGTGGCAGTGACTCTTAAATGCCTTTTTCCTTCAGATTTTCTGCCCTAGTAGCAAGAACAGTAAATCTGATCTTCAATGTTCACGGCAGTAGCAACGTCGTTCAACTTCGACAGGCTACAACTCTTCTGAAGACTCAGACAGTCAAGGCAGAGGTGCCGGTGGTCTTCTCCGGTGACTAACAACACAGCAGCAGATACGTCCTTCTTAACAGGCGACGTGAGGCTCTCCTCCGACCCCAGCACAGAAGCGACGTCGTTGGAGGGTCCGGAGACTTGCTACGAATTTGAAAATTCAAAATGAGAATAGTAATTAATAACTAATATCAATAGTAGTAGAACCCCCAAAAGATGATATGTCTATATATATATATATATATATATATCTGTAAAATAAAATAGGGAAAAGAGGAATATATGGATAGATGAAAAATTGGAGAATTGATCAAGTTTTTGTGGCTCAGGGATCGAAAGGAGGCGGCAATCCTTCCGGAAACAACCGATCAGTCGGGCTCGACTAAGAATAGGCCACGAACAGGCCAAGAAACGAGAGGGGAAAGTAGAAATCAGCGAAGGTTTGCTCAATGCACTCTCACGAAGCTTTTTCACACACTCAACGCCAAACAGGAGACTTGAGAACAGGAATCCGGCTAGGAGTCTAGAACGGGAATAGCAGAGCCCTTTCTCAGAGTGAAATTCTCAAGCTTAATTTGACATTAACGGCACATAGGAGCTTTATCGAGAGGAAGATAGAGATTAGGGCTAATTAGGGGTAGATGGGCCAATTAGGGATTTGGACCATCAAGACATTAAAGAGCCCAACAAATAATAGATCATTGGGCCAACTTCTACAGTTTGTCATTTGTGCTACAATTGGATGGATGAATTAACCCATCCAAAGCCATCTACTTTATGGATTATCACAAAAATCAACAAACTCCCACACTAATTCAATTTGCGGAAACGCAGTGGCTTAGACAATCTCTAACATCAACCACCCAACCACGTTAATATTTAATTAATTTATCTCTTTTCTATATCATCAATATTCATCCCAATCCAACTACATCTATTTTTGCATGGTTTATTCATGACCACTCAACCACAACATTATATATATAATTCTTTTATTTTATTTTTAAGATTAAACTATTACTTGTACTAAAAATAATATAAAAATTATAATTATAACAAGAAATTGAAAGTATTCCAAAAATGAAAACTGGAGAAAGAAATAGTAGATGCAATGTGTAGAGAAAGAAGAGATCATTCTAAAGTGGGTTGAAATATAGCAAAATTGATCTCTATTTGTAAAGGATGAAAATATGAATTCTTGAATATTTTTTATTTATTTTTATTATATTATATAAAAGATATACTAATTTTATTCATATATGTTTAAATAAATTTAATTGACTAATAAAATGGAGAGAAGTGTCTCTCTCCCATTGGTCAAGAGTGGAAGTTTTGGAGAGATCCTCCACGATCTCATTACAATGGTGGTCGGCCACTCTTAACAATTATTAACAATTTTTCTTTTTCTTTTTAAATATTTCCGTCTATGTGGCAGTCGACAACCATTGAGAAATGTTGCTTTATATGAAGTCGTAGACAAGTATTTTTTGATCCTCTTGTATATATATGTATATATATTAAGAATGGTTTTCAAATTTGCAACATCAATAAAAATTGAATGTGATATCGACAATGGAGATTCTGGATGTGTAATTTGTTGAAGCTTGGAGATGAACACGTACAGTTTGAGGATCACAAATTGATAGCAAATTTTACTATTGATCGGATATTTGGTAAACATTAATTCTATTACATTTTTTGAGATCTTCAATTTTGAAACGATTAGATATTTTTTTTTTCTTTTTCTCCTTTTTCCATGCATCCAATTGCTTAAATTATGAGGATAAAGGATATAGTTTTTATATTTTTTAAAGAATACGTGTGAGTATGATGATGAATTACAGGTATTTTTAAAATATATCAATTTTGTTTATTAGTCTCTCTAAAGAAGAGCATGTACGGATGAGTTGCAATGTTGTGTATTCATTAAAAAACTGAAGAAAGACAAACGGGATGGAAGGCCGGGGTTACACAATTAGTAATTTATAAGGGTAATTTTGCAAAATCACGCAGTTTTTGCATAATAATTTAAGGGTTAATTGCTAAATAAATCACCACGTTTGCACCCTTTTGTAAATTAGACACCACGTTTAAATATAGTCAATTATAACACTACGTTTTAATTTGTAAGGTATTAAACATCTCTAATTTTTCCGGCGAGTTAAGTATAACGTATTTGGTCAAAAAATTACGTTGGCAGCCATGTCAACACACATGTGTAACAAATGACGCCGTTTTTGTTACTTTTTCTTCTTTTTTTTTTATTGGAAAAATCATTTTTATATAATTATTTATTGAGAAAACTAACAAAACCGACGTCGTTCATTATACGTGTGTGTTGATGTGGTTGCCAACATTGTTTTTAGACCAAATACGCCATACTCAACTCACTGGAAAAATTGAGGATGTTTAATCCCACACAAATTAAAACGTGGTGTTATAATTGACTAGATTTAAATGTGGTATTTAATTTATAAAAGGGTGGAAACGTGGTGATTTATTTGACAATTAATCCCATAATTTAAAATGGGGGTTATAATAATGAGTAAAATGATGACTGTGTATAGAATTATCCATTTAAAGATTATATTTTTGAAAATATTATCGAAGTTTATGTGATCTGAAATCTTGAAGTTCTAAAACTTATTTTTGCCTTTATGAGCTTACTTTGGTACATTGGAGCTTGTTGGGCCTAACCGCCTAATTGGATATCTGATATTCTAATAATAAAGTTTAACCTTTTATTTTGGTAAAATAATGTTTTGGGTCATTGTAGTTTTTCTTTTTTTGATTGAATCTCTCTATTTTATTTGGTTAAAATGAAGTCCATATACTATTAATTTGGTTAAAATAAGGTTATGTACTATCAATTTGGATAAAATCAAGTCTCTCATGATTTTATTTTATCCAAATTGATAGTACATGTACCTCATTTTAACCAAATTGATAGTACATTAACCCAATTTAAAAATAAAAAATAAATTTCATTTTTTAAAAACAAACAAATAAAAATAAATACAAATTGATTTTTTAAAGTAAAATGTTAAATAAAAAATAAACTTAATTACAGGGACTTGGTTTTATCCAAATTAATAGTATAATGACCTCATTTTACTCTAATAAAGTAAGGAGTCCCAATCCGAATTTTTTTTAAAAAGTAGAGGAACCTAAAGTAGTGTTTTGCATTTGAAAAAAAAGGATCAAACCTCATAACGTTATATAAAATCTGCATCAAATTCTATTGTTTTTTTGAAATCATACCCCCCCCCCCCCAAACAAATACTGTCATTCCCAAAAATTGAAATGCTCAAAACTAATTAAATAATGATATTTTGATCCAAAATTTAAATAAGAGAATTTTGTGCATAGTTTTTAAGAACATAAAGAAATTTAGCATATTTTAAAAAACACAATTATTTCAATGGTACAAAAAGATTTGACGCACTTTACCGGAACAAATAAAGTTTCAAAAATCATAGAAATTCAAACTGGGACAAAAAAAAATCATCAAACTAAATTTGGGCCATGAAATAATAATAAAAGAAAAAAAAACCTTTAACCAACCTAGTTTCATAATAACTAGTATTTCTCTTGTGTGATGTATAAATAATAATTATTTTTTAAATATGTAATGGTAGAATTATTTTGAATTCTATATGTTGTTTATAATTTTTAAAAATTAATAAAACGATATATACATTCATTATTAATTAGATAAATAAAGATTAATTTTGTGTAGTTATGACAAACAAAAATTAAATTAAATTTTAAGAACTAAATGAAAATAATATCGAATTGGAATATTTCAAATGACACAAATTTATAAATAATAATGTATAATTGTCCACGATTAAAGAACATTTGATTTATTTGAATGAGAAAAATAAAAAATTATTCCAAATTATTATTATTATTATTATTATTATTATTATTATTATTATTATTATTATTATTATTATTATTATTATTATAGTACAATATAAATGAAAATGATTTTTTTAGGCGACAAATATAGAGTACTACAAATCCTCTATATATGCATAAAAAAAATGAAAAATGTTACAAATCTCTTAATTCCAAATAAAAAAAATTAATAACTATGATTGCAAAAATATTGTTAAAAGACAACGGTTGTAATATAAATCGTCGTCAAAAATGCAAAAAAGAAGAAGAAGAAGAAGAAGAAGAAGAAGAAAATTTACATTAATAAATGTCATTATTATTGTCTATGAACTCAAAACTCTTGTCTATTATATAAAATAGATTGTCTAAAATATAATTGTCAAATTGTGAAATAAATAATGGATTATACCAGAACCGTTGTCTATCATGATTTTGTCTTAATATATGTAAAGTTAGATACAGTAGATAATAATAATAATAATAATAATAATAATAATAATAATAATAATAATAATAATAATAATTTTTATATACATTTTTTAATTTTAATTAATAATGACAACATAAATAAAACTCCCCAGCTTTTTTTTTCCTGACTTGTTATTCAAGAAAACAGAGGATTTTAGAGACGAGAGGGCGAAGAAGAAATTCGATTTTGGGGAGAGAGAAAGAATGTCGCTGGAAGGTTACTCGTTGCAGGTCCCCGATAAAGTTCGCACAGATGTTCTCTCGCAAGCCAGGCTAGCTTGCTACAAGGCAATCCTAACTCTATTTATTCTTCTATTTTTTTTTTCTATTTGCCGCACCTTTTTTCTATTCTTCTTCTTCTTCTTGATCTTCCCCTTTTTGCGTGGGAAATAAATTATAAATTATAATTTGAAGGAGAGAGATAATTATGGTAAATGTTAATGTGTTGAAGGCGCGGGACGCGTTCTACGCTTGTGTAGAGAGAGAAGCAAACAAAAAGCCCACGGAAATTGCGTCGGTGGGGCTGCTTTTCCCGGCGGAATGCAAGATGTGCAGGGAGGAATACGTTAACAGCTGCCGCCCTACTTGGGTAATTTCTATAATTATGGATTAAAATTATTATAATATATTCCAAATTAGGGAAATTTGGTTTGGTGTAGGTGAAGCATTTCGATCGGGAGTATTGTGGGAAGAAGAGGTGTCGGAGGCTATTGGATGATAATGAGACGAGGAGAGGTCCGTTGACGCTGCCCCAATCCATTAAACCCCGTTCGTCTTGTTCATCCCAGCTATCGTGAAAGCATGTTCAAATTTTATTATTAAAAAAAAAGGATCTATTGATTTGATCAAATAGTCTCTCTTTTAGCTTAAGCTTTTGTTAGGAATCTACTAACTTCATGAGTATTTGCCATTATGTACGAATTCAATCGAGTGCAATTTACTTTTCAAGAAGACTGTTTAGTAGTATGTTGTACTTGCTTTTTTTTTTTAAGCAATTGAGATTTGAGGGGGCGACTATTCAAATTTGTTTGATGTCGTGAACAAATTTATTGGATAATCCGAAGAATTGAGCATTTATTCAACAAAAAAAAAACAATTGACTGTCAAATGTAGCTGATATTGATTTTCTAAGATATCCATCATTCCATACTTGGAAAGTCATGTATCAGAAATTGTTATCATATTATTATGTATCTAACTATTAATATTGTTATATGATCATTGGACATTATAATTCCTCTTCATCTTGAATTATCAAATTTATAAATATGATACATTTCATGAGATCGTGGCAATTGACATAACAAACAAAATATGAAAATAATTTATCCTTAACGGGCCAATAGTAGATCAAGGCCCAACTAACGTTAGGCCCGGTTAACTGATGCATTTTTCTTCCAAGAAGAGGGAAAAATAGAAAGAAAGAAAATTACGGAAAAATATAGCGAAGAATTTGGATTTTGAAGGGAAAAACGAGAAGAAGATGGCGTTGGAAACGCGCTCGTCACAAGCCCTCGATACGGTTCACACAGATGTTCTCTCACAAGCAAGATTAGCTTGCTACAAGGTAATTTCTCAACATTAATCGAATGGTGTTTTTCAATCTTGAATGACATAAATCTCTTCCCATTTCCTTTTTAGTTTATTAATATAGTTGAAGAGTTCTAATCTGAACCTTTAATGGGTGGAATAGGCACGGGATGCGTTTTATACGTGTCTAGAGAGAGAATCAAACAAGAAACCTACAGAAATTGCGTCGGTGGGGCTGCTTTACCCAGCTGAATGCAAGAAAAATAGGGAGGAATATGTGAAGCACTGCAGGCCCACATGGGTGGGTAATTTCTGTAATATCAAATTAATTATGGTCTTAATTTTTTGTGCTAATGATCCTAATTTATAAATGGAGTTATTTATTTTATTTTGAAATTTTGTTATGAGTAGGTGAAGCATTTTGATCGGCAGTATTGTGCGAAGAAGAGGGTTCAGAGGCTTCTGGATGATAATGAGCCGAGGAGAGGTCCGTTGTCACTCTCACAGAATTCTACGTTTAGGAATTAATCCCTTGAATTGATGTTGATTTTCAATAGATTTTAATCTTACATAAAAATTTTAGCATGAGTTCGTTTAGTTGTAGCGTTGTAAATGGTTGATGATAAAATTACACATCTGTTGAGGCAATCATATTACATCACAGTATCACATATTTGAAGAATAACTTGATTGTGAAATTCTAAATGTAGAACTCTTATTAGTTATTCATACTCCTTTTTCTAATGTCATGTGTTTATTTTCGTTTGTCAACATATTAGCTTTTTGTTCGTGAAAAATTAATGGGAGAAATATTTATTGTGATGTTGAATTTAATGCCTCATTAGCTTGAGCTGAACTTATGGGATTCGGAATGTGGAGATGTTAATGTTAATTCATAACCCTTTTTGAAAGGTTACATGTGGTTGTTTTCGTTTGTTATGGATTGGTTGACACATTATATTTTGTGTTTTGTGAGAAAGATGATGATGAAAACTCGTTTTTGTTGCGTAGTTAAAGTTCATGGCTTCATGCCTCATTAGCTTGAGTTGAATTTGGCAGGAGGCTAAATTTTGGTGACTCGGGGAAGAAGGAGACCGGAGATTCGACTGCCATTTTAGTTAGCCTCGTAACTTAATGGGTACCTCATCCATCCATCCATCATCCCCCTGCTAAACTTTCGACAGAAAATGAAGTTCTTATGGATTTATATGAAGTCTGTTGCTTTTGGTGTTTACATATAAAGTTGATGGAAGGTTTATTTGATTGTCAAAATTGCTGAAAGAGAAATAAGAATTCTATTTCTGTTAGTTTTATCTAGAAGTTTAAATTAGCAGATCATATTATCCTTTTGAATGCTTTCAATCTATTTTACACTCCAATATACATATATTGTGCTTTCATTATAAATACACTAGGTGCTTCTAGAATTCTGATTTTAGTAAACTATGTAGCATGGATGACGGGGCGGGCAGATTCTCCGTTCCTACTTTGTTTCCTTCTAGTCGTGCTCACGCTATGTATGTAGACTGGCCTAAAATGATAAATAGTCAAATAGAGCGTGAGATTGATTGAAGCATATGGTTAGGAACAGATTGATTTCAGTTTGATTTTTCAAATGTATTTGTTGGACAAGATGCGAGAAGCGTTCGAAAATGTGCGTGTTGGATTATGGATCCTTTGTTGTTTTGTGTGCTTGTTTCGTATTTTATTTTATCAATATACGTCGTGTCGTGTCGGGCATATACTGATGACACTAATTATTATCTGTTATATCAGTTTGATATATAGAAGCCGGTATGGTTCCTGAGACAGCTGCAAGAGGAAACTGAGGAAGAGAAATTTGAAAATTAGGCTCCATGGACTGAAAACATTTTCAATTTGTTTTTAGTCCGATGCGTTATGCAGCAAATTATGTGTGAAATCCTCAACAACTTAATCGAGCGAGACCACAAGCATGTCCTTGTAGTTTATTGATATTTCTCACTTTCTTATTGGTGAATCACTGGGCTCAAGCCTTAATTTAGGAACAACAAAAAAGCCGGAAATATGTTAAGTTTATAGATTAGAGCGTATAATTTAAGTTCTTTCTGAAAAAGTATATAGAGGTTCGAACTTATTTGTCAAGTAATATATATTATCTAACTCTTTCAAATTGGACAGTTTATTAATAAATTTGCAACTATTAACATAATAAAAGATTCATAGTCCTACTACAATATATTAAAATGTTTCGATCACTTATTCTTAGAACACAATAATATTTTACGAGAACAAGATGCAAGTAATATTGTAGGTATTCATTTAAAAATAAAGTGTTCTAGAAAATTATATTTTTTTACAAAAACTTGTATGAGACCGTATAACGGGTCTCTTGCGTTAGATGGATCAAATATGATCCAACTCCGTCTAAAAACCCATTCAAACCTGCAAAAACAGTCAGGTTCACGCGCCTTCCCACGTGCGCACACGCGCTTATTATTATGTATAAAACAAAGTATCACTATATATGAAATAAAGTATCACTAATTATATGTTGAAGTATCATCAAGTATGCAATATATATATATATATATTTGCTATTAATTTTTTAGATCATGACAAATATAATTTCATTGGTATCTCTACCAAGTCTTGCTCTTTAAAAGATTTTTTTTAACAAAAAATCACGAGCTCTTAGTTTTCTTTGAACTAAAAAATCGATAAACAACTAATGAAATATAAGTGTCATTATATATGAAGTTAAATTTTACTAGCAAAGAAACGAAGTATTATTACCTATGAAGCGTCTGACAATTTTCATTGTTTTTTTCAATTTTTTTAAATCTTCATTTTGTATTGAGCCTAGTGCATAAGTCCTCATGTTAGCGCTGGGCAAATGCACTGGGCGAGACGTCGGATAAAAAGTAAATTAATTCAATTTAATTTTAGGGTATATATATTTTAAAAAAATTAATTCAAAAATAAAATATATATATATATATATATATATATTTGTAAAAAAATGAAGAAATTAAAAAGTGAAAAAAACTAAAAAAAGAAAAAGGGGGAGAGAGAGAGGGAGAAGGGAAGAGAGACCACTAAAAAACAAAAAACAAAAAGGAGATGGTCAAATAGAGATTCGTCTAACGTAAGAGATCCGTTAGAAGATCTCACACAAGTGTGCCTCATTTTTTTTACTACTTCTTTCGTACCAAAATAAGTATCATTTTATAATTTTTAATAATAATAATAAAATATAATATATTTTAACAAATATATCCCCTCTTTCCATCCCATATCAATTCCTATTAAGATATATTTTTCTAAAAAAATACAAAATTTCCTATTAAGATAAGGTTAAAATTGAGGGAGCGTCTGTGAATGATAATTAATTTGTTATAAACAATAAACTCTAAAGCAACAATTAATTTGATACGGAGAGAAGTTATCAAGATTTTATGTTGGTTTCTAAATAAAGAATTGCGAATCCAAACAAGATTTCTAATAAGCAAATTTTCTAACTTATTTTCAAGACATTATCTCAATTTAACATAGTTTTCGATTTAGATAATGGCAATTACAAAAAATGTCACCATTATTATCATCTCAAATATGGAAAATCCTACGCGAACTCTTTCGTACTAACTCCAAGAATTTTTTTAAAAAAATTGTTGACGTGTTACAATTTGTACGATCTGCGAGTATTATTCATGTAGATATAGTGAAATTTCTCCTCAATAATTTCATGATGCATATTAAGCTTAAATAAAAATTATTTTTGCCTTTCTAACTACTTAAAATTGATGTAGAAAGTATTACTTAGAATGGAAAAAGTGAATAGAAACACCCATAATATTTATCATGAACGTCCGACTAACCCCTTTTAAAGTTAAGATTTTTTTTTCCAAATATCGCCTCTAATGTTTACTTGAAAGTGTAAATCCCTCCTCCCCTCCCTAATTTATTTTTTGTCAAAAGTACCATTTTGGTAAGAATATTTTTTTAAAAAAGTTTCATTTTTAAGAATTTACTTATTTATATATATCATTTCACTTTATTTATAGATTTTTTATAGGACCTATAATTATAGACCTGAAATCATATCTATATGACTATATGTATAAAATTAATACTAGCTTGTTCTTTAGTGAATTAAATTTTATTACAAAAACGTTTGAAGAATACATGTAAGATTTTTAATAAATTTCAATAAGAAAACTACATGTTCAATTATAACAAAATAAATATAATTTTATGCATTTTAATACTCCCTTCGTTTCACAATAAGTGTCATTCTACCACTTTAATTTTGTTTCACAAAAAGTGTCATTCTACACAATTGAGGTAAAAATTTCACATTTTTCTCATATTTGCCCTCATTTAATGTATCCAAATAACCATATTTAACTCATTTAATTTAATGTATTCACATAAGAGTGTATAAGGTAATTTGATTATCTAATTAATGTCTTTATTAATATGCGTGCATTTATCCAGAATGACACTTATTCATAAACGAAGGGAGTATAATTTTTTAATTAAATGGAAATTTACAAAAATAATTGTTTTTGTAGGGATCGGAAAATATTTAGGAATTAGAAAATAATATCACTAAATATTTTTGCACCAAAAACTATTTTTTTGGGGGGAGAGGGGGTTGCACATTATGATAAACATTTTAAGTGGTATTTGCTCCAACAACAACAACAACAATATTAATAATGGTACGGTGGATTCGTCCTCTCGGGATAAATATTAGGGGTGTTTTTCATCTTTTCTCTATAAAAAAAAATAACTTTTACTACTAACTTGCAAGTAGCTCGGTGTTGTTGGACACAATTGACTTTAAGGTGTAAAGTTTATTAATTATTAATATTCTTGTCTGCTATGTTAATTACTTGAAGTCTCATAAAATTGGGCCAATTTGAGATCTTCAATTTTATACCCAATTGTCGAATAAATCGCACCAACTTGCGATGCCATGTTGACAAAATAAAAGATATTGATATTGTAACGAACAACAACCATATAATTAAAGAATATGATATGTTTTTTTCTAGGTTGCAAAAATCTTGTCCAAAACATTTGTTTACGCGTGTATGTGATTGTAGTGTGTGTCTCTCTCTAAGGTTGCAGTTTTCTATTAGACGTGCCTCCGTGTACGAAGTTGAAACAATTGGAACTTTAAAAACATAATTTTAATTCCTGATATTTTGGAAATTGAAGAGTTGAGCGACATTGTGTTTGAAGATATTACAAGTTTTTTTTTTTAATGTAAATTTGATTTGAACTTCGAGATGAAGAAGTTTATAAGAATTATATGTCTCCACCGGTTTCACGTACAAACTGAAAGTTATAAAAAAAAATAAAAAAATCTTAGAGGGCATTACAAAAATATCCTTCTAAGGGGGATGGCACCATTACTTCTAAGTTTGAGGAATGAGTTGAGTTTTTTTTTTTTTTTTCCTTCTTCTCATGACATAGTATAATTAAAGACAATGTCGATCCATAATTTTAAAATTAGGGATATGATATATAATTATAAAAATGTATAAATAAATTTTCTTCAAAAAGTTTAAAATCTTTAATTCAAATTATCATTCTTAATTTTAAATTTCTAAATCCAAACATCAATTCAAAATCAAATCCCTTTCATGCCTGTGAAATTCAAACCATATGTACATAAACTCAAATTTTTAATTCAAACACATGCAGACCCCTAGTTTAATATAAATAAGCAATTAAATTAATAATATACATACAAAAAGTCAAGAATGAAAGAAAAAATAGCATCAATCAATCGAGAGTGTTGTTTGTGCACTTCAACTTAAAATCTTAATGTATTTTTGAAATTGTTATATATGGGTTGTATTTTGAAGAATTGCATAATTATACATGTCTTGTTCCTATATTTTTAATAGAGTATGTATGAGATTTAAAGAGGAGTAAGATGAAGAGTTATGAATTAATGGTTCATTGATTATTCACCACCTCTTTTTTGCAATAACATTACTCACGACGTGTCAATTAAAGTACTCAACCACTACTTTTTTTTTTTCATTTTTATGACCTTACTTAATATATTCTCCAATAACAAAATAGATAATTATATATATATATATATATAAACTAAAAAAAAAATAAAAAAAAATTGGATGTACCACCCCCTTGTACTATACCTATGTGTGTACCGCCACTTATTAAAGATATCAAAAAAATTAAAAAGCAATAAAAAATATATTAAAGAAACTTGAAAAGTGGTGATTTAAGTTCAAATAATTAATTTCCACATTTGTATCATTCAATATAATTTTTCTATCATATGATTCTGGAGGAGTACATCATTAAGATATGAGTACACTCTCAGAGACATCCAAGTGGAGCGAAGATCAAAGTGTAAAAGAGAGATCACTCATATTCGAGATTCACTGCTCCCCCTCTTCAATTTTATTTTTCTAAGTAGATTAAATTCATTAATTTTTAGTAATATGCATGAGAAGGGTAAAAGTACTATATTAACAAACAAAATCATTTTTCCCACTTTCTCTATCCACTAAGTGTTCTATTTCGATTTTTATTAGATTTTTGTTCATTTTTTCTTCAATTTCAATTTGTTTGATTTAGTTTAATTTTGTAATTATTATTTAGGATTTATTACATCAATTAGGGTTTATATTTATTATTTAATTATTATTTTTTACAGTTACTATAATTGATCAATAGTTTTAATTATTCCAAAATTAAGCTATATAATTTTTTAAAATCTCATTTTTTAGCCATAAATATTAATTATGATTGATTATACTAAAATAAATTTTATTTTTAAAATATTAAATGTGATACTGTAATACAATAATGGAATAGAGAATATGGACTAGAGGAATTTAACCCGTATATTAGCGTACCATTTTATTCCTAAACTCTAGATTAATATTGCGTATCCAATTTCATCAATTAATCGGAAATTAAGTACTACACAGTAGGTAAAGAAAAATGTGCTTTTATTTGATTAGAAGACGATGCATACGCATGCAGCTTGATATACATTTCAAAGTTATATATAGTTAATTAAATGATGTGATGCCGATTAGGAAGCATCAGTCGAGCTTGGAAGCAGCGGTAACGTCCTTGAGAGAGAGTTTTCTGCCGGCGCCGACGGTAGCAGACTGGACGGTCATAACTGAGGTGCTAGGTGACGACGGCCCACCACCCTCGCCACCGTTGGCTGAGGGCGGCAACGGATTTCGGGAGTGTGACGTGGCGGTGGAGATGGCGGTGGCCAGAGAAATCGGCATGAGGCACAGCCCCTTGCCTTGAAGATACTGCATGGCGGACCCCATGTCCTCTTCCAGCAGCTTCGCCACCTGCTGCTCCGTTACCGCCATCCCCTCCTTGTTGTTCGCCGCCGCCGCCGCCATCCCGTTACCACTCCTCCCCTGCTTGCCCACATAAACGTACAAGTAGTTTTGTAAATTTATTTTGTCATCATATATGAATGTAATTAACATTGTCACGACATCAGAATAAAAGATGTAACTATTACTAAGCCATAGTAAGAAAATAGGAAAAAAGAAATGACATATTTTTCGGAGGCTAGGGGTACCTTTTAATTTCCTCCCCAGATTGTTTCTATGCTTTTGATGCGATCCTTTTAATTTGTTCTTGTCAATGCTAGTAAGTTTATTCCTATTTAAAATTTGTTATCTATTATTTCTTCTGAAAAGAAGGTTACTACTTACTAGTCTACTATCTAGCCATACTTGAATTAATCATCTCATGATACGTACTGAAATGGTGGATGAAGGCTTAGTGTGGATTTAGAAGCTACATTTAGTTAAACACGCCTAAAATCCAAGTTTGATCTCGATCTCGCATTTTTATATTACATTTCATGTTTACCTACTGGTGATAAAAATGATCATATCAGTGAGCACTTGGAAATGAAAATGAAATATGATTACCTCAGCAACTAAAGGAGCAACAGCTGCAGCACCACCTAATCTGCTCATGCTAAGAACCTGCAGTTTGTCACCACTTAATTTCTCAACAATATATATCTCTTGATAGAATATTAGAACAACATACAGGCATACAGTTTTAATTTACCATGCTACAGCTAGCTCATGCTGTATTATATATTCACAACCCAAACAATTTGTCAACCCAAAACAGATCCTTTGATATATTTAAATAAATTCATCTAGATATATGTAAATATATACACACATATATATATATATATATATATATAGAGAGAGAGAGAGAGAGAGGATACTTTGACTTGGAGCTGGAGGAATTTGACATAATCAATGATCTCATCCAGCATCGAGGCCTTGTCTGTCTGTCATTCAACAAATGCACCAAATCATTAGCTTAATATATCTTTCCTAATCTCATATGATTACTTTGCAAACCCAAATATTCTAAATAATTATCAATTCATCTAGCATCATTCTATAATATATATATATATATATATATATAATTTAATCAACAGTAATAAAACAAAAAAAAAGGAGTTATAATATATCATCGTCAGCTGATTAAAGATATAATCCCTCTCTACTATATACTTTCCCACGTTACTTTCAAGTTTCAATACCAAACATATTCTTTTTCAATTAATTATTACACGATTTCTTTTAGATGGTATAATGTATAAAATACATAAGATGCAATATCAATAATCTAAATAATAAGTAAAATTACATTCAATTTATATGAGCCATGATACACCAATTTATTTGTGAACACGTTCCGCAAGATATGCACTTTGATTTCTAAACACAAAGGGTCATTAAAGACCACGTGGCTCTGCAATTTGATTAGCAAAAAATGCAAATTTTCTTTCTAGTTAACAAGAATTAAGAAATAGTTGTCCATTAAGGAGCTCAAGAGATGAAGCTTCATTGAATCTGCATTACTACTACTGTGTGCTATATATACTTCCCTTGTCAGTTCTCTTGCATAATTAATTAATATAAGCAGTTAGTTTAATTATTGTTAGCTTAAAATATTACAGTATGACATGATTAACAGACACAATATTTGATCGTATAATCACAAACTCTTTAAAAGAAATAAAAATACGCACCAGAAGATAATGATAACAATGAGTATGACTAAATTCAAACAAAATTACTTGGTACGTTAGATAAGAAAACAAGTAAATTCAAAAATACTATTATGATCAGCTATAATATTTAGCTCCATGAATGAAGAAAAAAAAAATCAAACAAATTGAGCCTGATTTGAGTTCGACACGAATTAGAGAGTATTGAAATAATATTTAAAGTTCAATAAAAAAAATGGACATAAGAAAGAGCAATAAAAAAGAAAAATAGAATTGAGAAGTGGAGGTATCACCTTGTTAGCATTGGGTACAAGCTCCTGCAAAGACTTCATTCTCTCCGCAATTCTCTCTCTTCTTAACTGCCCATATTCAATATTTTTCAATTTTTCACCCAAAAGTAAAGAAAATTTAATTTAATATATACTATATATATATATATATATATATATATATTCTCTCAACAATGAGAAAAAAACAAAAGCAGAGAAATGACATCACAATAAAATCAATTTCGAGAAGAGGAAAAAAACAAAAAAGCAGAAGAAACTGCTTCTGTAGTATAGTGGTTCCTACTCTTTCAGCGATGCTGTGAGGGTCTGTCGCCTGTCCTCTCCTTGCCCTCACCTTCTGCTTCGCCTGCCCCGCCGCCCCTCCTCCGCTCGCCGCCGCCCCTCCTCCAACATTCTCAGACTGTTGCAAACCTCCTCCCTGTTAAATTCCAATATAAAAAAAAAAAACAAAACCAGTACATGGAATGTTTATGCACAATTTATTTGTAATTAATGAAATAAACATGATTTGATTTGGCATAAAAATAAAATAAAAGGAACAAGTAAAAACCTGAAGGTGGTGGAAATGCTGAGATTGATTAGAATTTTGACCAGGCGATCCGGTGAAGACGTTGAACAGACCTTTAATCGATGCATCATTTGCCTGGATTTATTTAGCATTAATCCGTCAATTATGCAAACACATTATTTCTTCTATAATTGCTTCTGAGGAACAAAAAAAAAGGAAAAAATTGAAGAAACGGCAGACCGGATTAGCGGAATTGGAAGAGGGGGAGTCAACGACGTCGTTGTGTTCAGCATGATGCATCGGCGCATTAGCGGCGGCGAAGCCTCTGGAAAGCAACAACTGCTGCTGAAGCATCAAGGCCTTGGAGGCGGCGCCGCTGATCTGTTGGTGCCTCATCCTCGACGCCAACAGCGAGGCGGAATGATCCTCCGAATTCCCCGGCGGCGGTTGCTGGTGGTCGGCCCAAGGGAAGGAGGCGGCGGAGGAAGGCACTGAGGAGAGCATTTGCTCGAGAAAGTCTTCGTGCGACGACGTCGGATCGAAGTTGGAGGGCTGCAGCATTTCATGGAGGAATTGGTGCTGATTCAGCACTGAGTTGATGCTGTTCATCCCGGGCGATTCTGCTTCTCCATTGGGTTCTCTCATCGCAATATTTTTCTGCAGATTTTCGAGAAAATAAACTGAAATTCAAGTGATAGGAATCAGTTGCAGAGGAGAGATCTTGAAGGAGCAGTCGTTTTCAAATTGAGGAGAAATTCTTGAGAGAGTGGAGAAATATGAGAGAATAAATAGCATACAGATGTCACCATTTCTCCTCCTAGTCCGATTTTTTGATATATATATATAGTGATGGGATCTGATGAGAACCGGTCATCAGGTGGGAATTTTTTGATATATATATATAGTGATGGGATCTGATGAGAACCGGTCATCAGGTGGGAATCGGGAACCGATCCCATCCATCTATTCTGAAAAATGAACGCACTAGATGAAAGTAAATTTTCGATGGCAATTTTATAATTAAAACGAAAATATTCAATTCACGCGTCTCATTAAGGGTAGAATTGGAACAATTGACTTTTAAAAAAAGTGACATCATCATGTTTTTGAAAAAATTCTTAAAAACTTTAAATGATCATAATTTATTCATTTTTAATCCGATTTACGCAAATCTTATATCAAATTAAAACTCTTTTCATACTCTTTCATTTAAGATCCATATTGCATATGTTTATTTGAAAAAAATAGATGAAAAATACAAAAAATCATTTTTAGGCATAATTTTCGCATAGAACAACCCCATATTTATATTAAGCATATTGTATACAACATTTTAGCATAACCTATATAACATTTTAGCATATTGTGTAATACATTTTAGCGGGTGATATTATGAATATATTTCTAACAGTTTTATATAAATACCTACACCTATATAGATACTAAAAAATGAAAAACACGAGTTGATAATAAAAAAGAAAAAAGAATGAGAAAATGAAGCAACGAAAGAGATGACTGGCAACTAAGAAAGAAAATGCATAAATATTTTCCAAAACGAGATAAACTTTATGAGAGCAAAATATATGCTGCAATTCTAAGGGCAGAAAGTAACATACAAATTTAGCCTCCTACTTCACTTATTTTAGCCTCATTAATTTCTCATTTTAGCATGTGTTGATAAACAAAATATGGAACGATGATTTCGTTGGAATGAAATACAATACACTCAATTTGGGGATAGTGAACCCTAATGGAAATCTCATAATTACTAATTGAGATCAGATGAGCCATAATTGGAACGTAATAAACCCTAATTGGGAATGGTGAATCCTAGTGGAAAATGTCATATCAAATTTAGCCTCATACTTCACTCATTTTAGCCTCATTCATTTCTCATTTTAGCATATTTTGATAAATAAAATATGGAACAATGATTTCATTGGAATAAAACACAATACACCTATTTGGGAACAGTGAACCCTAATGGGAATCTGATAATTACTAATTGGGATCAGATGAACCCTAATTGGAACGTAATAAACCTTAATTAGGAACAGTGAACCCTAGTGGAAAATGTCACATCAATTTTAGCCTCCAATTTCGCTCATTTTAGCCTCATGCATTTCTCATTTTAGTAGCATGTGTTGATAAATAAAAATGGAACGATAATTTCATTGGAATGAAACGCAATGCACCCTATTTGGGGACAGTGAACCCTAATGTGAATCTCATAATTACTCGTCGGGATCAGATGAGCCCTAATCGGAACGTAATAAACCATAATTACTGAACTCAGAAACTGCCCAAATTCAATTTGAGCCTCCTACTTCACTCATTTTAGCGTGTGTTGATAAATAAAAATGGAACGATGATTTCATTGGAATGAAACACAATACACCCTATTTGGGGACAGTGAACCATAATGTGAATCTCATAATTACTAGTTGGGATCAAATGAGCCCTAATCGGAACGTAATAAACCCTAATTGGGCACGGTGGACCCTAGTAGAAAATGTCACATCAATTTTAACCTCCTACTTCGATCATTTTAGCCTCATATGATTCTCATTTTAGCATATGTTGATAAACAAAATATGGAACGGTGATTTCATTGCAATGAAACACAATACACCCTTTATGAGGACAGTGAACCCCTACTGGGAATCTCAGAATTACTAGTTGGGATCATATGAGCTCTAATTGGAACGTAATAAACCCTAATTGGGAACGGTGAATCCCAGTGAAAAATGTCACATCAAATTTAGCCTCATACTTCAATCATTTTAGCCTCACGCGTTTCTCATTTTAGCATCTTCTGATAAACAAAATATGCAGTGGGAATCTGACAAGGTATTTAACCTCATGCTTCCGTTATTTTAGCATCATATTCTAAACAGTAACTGTGGTTAATAAAACTTCATAGTAATATAATTACTGCAAAGAAAATGTCATAAACACTTTTATTAAAAATCATATATATTCTTAAAAAAATGTGTTGAGAACAATTCAAAAGCATGGTAAAACATGATATTAAACTATGCCCAATCGCTATAATAACATCAAGCTGGACAGTTCCTGGCATCATGATCTAACAACTTGTAGCTATTGCTGCATATTCTGAGTGGTTTGTTCTCCTTTCTCTTCGTTGCCTCCTTCTTAGATATCAAATGACTGTCGCTATCTTTTGTTTTAACTGGAATAGGTGGATGAACAACAACTTCAAAAGGGACACGTAAACCGTAGAATTGCTCAAACATCATCATCTTGCTATGTGAAGTAGAACCGTCCATATCACCGTGTGAGTAATCTTACTATGGTCACTTCAAACAAAATAAGCTAACACATTAAAATCAAAAAATTATAAACTGAACAAGGTAAAATAATAATACAATCACATCAAGAGATGTTCAGACACACAAATTAATTTTTAGCATTAGGTATGTACCATTTTAGCATCATCCAACATGCATTTTAGCACCAAAGTATTCTAATATTTACATGGTGTCTATAACATTGTGTAGTCGGGTCACAAAACATACACACACACACACAAAAGAAAATGAAAAGCAAAGCATGGTTTGTATGGCATGTTTCACAGAGTGCAGTAGAAATAACATTAAACCAGCATGTTATCATGCTAAAACATATGTGACGACGGGCTAAAACGACTACATTAATAGGCTAAAACATATGTGACGATAGGCTAAAATGAATACATTAACATGCTAAAACAAATAAACAGATCAAGTTAATACATATTTTGTGTATTCTCGTACATACTAAACCCTAGAATTCCTAACAATTAGAAAATAACTGATATTTTTCTCAAAAAAAAATAAAAATTGATACAACCCAGATCTGAACGACAAAGATCAAATCAATCAAAAATATCGAATCTTCGTAACAAAACGATAAAGCCATAAACTAAAATAAGATGAGAAATAAAAATCACGAGAAGACACGAGAAACAAATCGACATATCAAACTGCTAAAATAAATTGAAAAAAAAACACATACATGGAGTCACCATATAAAAACAGCGCCGCCGATGAACTCTACGAATCACAGGGTCGAATCCTCGCGATAAAAAGAAAGCAGATGCTGAAAAATAATGAGAAATCAAAAGGGAAGAAGAAGAAGAAGAAGAAGAAGAAGAAGAAGAAGAAGAAGAAGAAGAAGAAGAAGAAGAAGAACGACGTAAATCAGCGAGAGAGGGAGAGAAAAGGGGAAAAAATCTGAAGAGGGAAAGTTGAATATCTAAATTACTATATTGCCCCCCCTTCATCAAACTTGCCAAATATTACAATTATACCACCACCCCATTCACTTAATCTGGGCCGTCCAGATTGAACCAATGAAGGGATAGGATTGGTTCCTAGTTCCCGCCTAGGGAAAGGGTTCTCATTTGATTCCTTCCCTATATATATATATATATATATATATGAATTTTAATATTATAATAATATGATATCAATTTTTTTTTCTACTTTAACTTTCTTTTAGATAAATATGTATCGTTCAACATATGTAGAATATGGAATATATGATGTATAATATAAAACAAAAGGAAAATTACAATTTACTAGAACATAGTTTGTTTACTAGTGATACATCAAACATAAATAAATCAAGTAACATCTCATCTCTTTAAAAATAGTCAAACTATAGAAATCCCTACTTAAAAATAGAAATATATCAAATTTGAAAGTCATTGCTCATCTGCTCTCAATATCAATAGTCAAACTATAGAAATCCCTACTTAAAAATAGAAATATATCAAATTTGAAAGTCATTGCTCATCTGCTCTCAATATCACGAGGGTGTGTGAGTAAAAAAAAAATCTAAAATATTAGCATACGTGATATAATCAACTTTCCATTTAATTTCTTATTGGTCTAAAGCAATTCTGTCCTCCTTGGACACAATTATTTAAAAAATACTGTTAGTTAAAAAAGGTTATTGTCAATTAATTTTTTTACCATGTTTGTTTTATTTAATAAGAGATGTGATAAATCGCCACCAACATTTAATTGTTCAGGTGGTGCCCGGCAATTGCATATAATTAAATTGAAACTTATAAAAACAAGTGATTTTTTTATATCATCATCGAAACCATTTACAAAAAATAAGAAAATTTGCTCCGTTTCAATTTAGTAGGTTGATTTAATTTTATTCAAGTTGTTAGTCAAACTCCGTCAATCGTATATTGGTATGTCCATTTAATTTAGTACCAAGTTTGAACACATATACGCAAATATTTAGGGGTGAGCAAAAAACCGAAAAAACTGAAAATCGATCCGAATCAAATAAATTTTAGTCCATTTGGTCCGGTTCTTTCGATTTTTCGGTCCGATTCAGTTCTTTTTTTAATAAAAATTTGGTTCTCGGTTCGGTCTGGTCCTGCAGACAACAGACCAAACAGACTGAATAAACCGAGCCTTTTTAGTTATTATTAATTTATTATTTTTTTAATTATTATTTGTTGGATACTTCAGATGTTTGTATTGTTATTTGTTGGTTTAGTTTTTTATATTAGTTATAAATATTTATTTATGATGTTAGTTATAGATTTATGACATTTGTTTATTATTTAGGCTATTATTTCCACATTTAGTCAATCAATTCAAAATAAAAAATAAATAGAAAAATTATATCAGACCGAACCGAACAAATTTAGTTCGGTTCGGTCCCCTCCTTAATTCGGTTCAGTTTAGTCCTAAATATTTTTCAATTCGGTCTATTCGATTTTATGATTTTTGAATCGAAATAGACCGAATAGACCAAATATTCACCCCTACAAAGAAAGCATAGTTTTGTACGAAACTAGTTCTTCTAGTATTATATTCGTACATTTTATTTTACCCGTATCAATGGCGATACCATTAATACTGGTTGTATATGTGAGAAGTTAATAAGGATAGATCAATAGCAAATTCCCAATAGATAATCGAAATTTGCATATCGCAACATACATATTCTTCCAGGGACCCTTTATTATCTTTATTATTATTATTATCATTATTGTCGTTATTATTGTTGTTAATTTATAAAATACACACATATATATCCTTTCGGCTCTTCAATATTTTATATATTTAACTTTCAGAGTTTTGAAAATAAGAGAGTAGGAGGTAGCCACTTTATATTTTGTCAAAAAGTGAAAGAACTAATGATATTAATAAGCAAAAAGTGGAATCTCAATTATTTAAATTACTCATTAATTTGATTGGCCAGGTCTTTTTTTTTCGATTTCCTTTTTGGAAGAGAGACTAGCTCAATCTTATTTTAATGAAGAGCTCCACGTAATTAAATTATGTCTATATGTTTAGAGAATGATTGAATGAGACATTCAAGCGATAGACTTTCTATATGTACTGGTATTGCCCGCAGTGTCACAATAGATTAATGTGACATGGAAATATCACATTAGTCTATTGTGACAACTAGACACTACCCACATGAATAGCATAGAAATTCCCGTACAAACGAGAGATCTCACGTTCAATATTCATCGCTCTTCTCTCTCCTAAACTAAAAAAACTTATATGCAAACACACTAAACTAGACTAGATTATTAAAATGATATGATATTTTAAATTTGCAGAATAATATTTAGACGTGGATGTTAATAACAGATGGTGTAACTAAATAAAATCCATCATTATTTGATACCATATATATATATATATATAAACTCATTAAACATTCGAAACTATTACATGACAAATCCTTTATTTGACCAAGACACTTTACTAATTTAAATTCAATATAATTTTATTTCATTCATATAATTAAAAAAAATTATAACACATTTGAAATTATTACATTCCAACTCCTTTGATCAAGTTCAAGACACCCCAAAGATGGCCTAGAAAATAGAAATGCCATTCCTGCGATCAAATATGTGCAGTCATTGTCTCTGGTGGAGTAGGCTTATCATCTTAATGGGCCTAACCTCGAGCCCAATCTATTTAATTGCCAAAGTAAATATCTTTATATTATCATTTCGACAGGTTAGGCCCAATCTATTTAATTGCCAAAGTAAATATCTTTATATTTTCATTTCGACTTAAAAATATTGGTAGAATTTGAATTTTACGACCTTTTAACGTTGGGTAATTCTGAATACAGGTCTCATTTTATTATTCATAACCTATTATTTATATTAAATGAAATAAATTATATAAAATCTTTGTTTTAACCCTACTATTAAACAACCATTTTCTTTTCCTTCTTTCAGAGCCCCTGTTTGGTAATTATTTAACATAACTGTAAATACACAGTGAGATTTATAGGACAACGGTGAATAAGATCGTATTTACAGGGACTTAATAATTAAACGACAAATTATCTAATTTTTTTAACTCCACAAGTTATATAGACCGCCTAACATAATTGGGATATGTAATTATTAAAGACTGAAAATAATAAGTGAAATAAATTATCACCACATAAATAACACACAGATGCAGAAAACAATGAAGAGAAAGTCCATTCTAGAATTGGAAATTCACTATTTAGTCAATTCTCCTAATCAATTCATTCAGCATCTATGTTGGGATTTAAATCATGCTAGAGCAACCACTTTTGTATTCTAACTTTCTTTCGAAGAGCCTAGATTGTAGATCACATAATAAATATTAACGTGTTCGTTTAATATCTATTGTGTAACTCCTAACAGTTCTCAAGGTTTATTGTCGAGTGATATTGATTAACCAATTAATTATTTCAGATCTTGTGCTAAAACTCCTCTATCGATTTATGAATTAACACATCAGATTGCATCATTTAGTGATCAGATAAATAATACAGATAATCACGGGAATAATCAAAATATGATCAAATTATAGACACCAAATAAAATGAATTAAAAGAACTTAATAAATAAATCATAATCCGATCATAGAATTCTAGAGTTTTAGCTATCGGTGACAAAATAAACAACTAACATAAATCCATAAGAAAACATCGTAATTCAATACTAAAGTAAATAAAACCCAGAAGATTTAATTCGTTTATAATCTTGAACTCCTTAAATTCCTTAATCTCCACGTTCCTCTCTGCTGGAAACTTCAGGGCATGATGAATTGTGTGTAATTTTTGCACAAAAATCATATTTATACTTAAGAAATAAAAGCTCAAAACATGATAAAAATCGGACTGGGCTCAGATGACCCGTGACCTCGCTCGCGATAGACTCACACATGGCTCGTGTCATGGGTCCACGTGTAGCTGACGTGGCAAGAAATTTACGAGCACTTTCATTACCCACGACCGTGGTTGCGAGTTTTCTTCTTTCGCATCCCCTCTCTGTTGCAAACTCACTGGTGCGTCGTTTTTCACCAAAAATAATCCGACACGCAGTCGGTATGCCCAAACTACCCAGAATAGTAGCAAGCAAGATCGTCTCCCAAAGGACCGGTGAGAACTATTATAACCCTCAGTTTGCAGTAACCAACTTTCCACACGAATATATTGATTATAATGTAAAAACCAAATTTAAAAGCAATTAAACAAATGTAGTTTTCTTAACAAATTAAAAAGGTATTCCGGCTTCCAATTAACTCCACCCTAGCTTAATTATTCCGATCATTGACTCAATGATATTTCCAATTAATTCATGCAAACCAGTTATAGCCACCGAAGACACTTACTAACGCAGCCTAATTTCTCCTTAGCTTCTCGATAATTAGGAAGACACTTCACTAATTATTTCCCTAATCGACTGACAACCGTAAGAGACACTCTATAGATTTAATGAGCCGACAGCTTTATGCACTAGAGAAATCCGATTCAAAACCAACAGACTCTGACACAGGACTGTCGAATTAAGACTGCTCTTCCCTCGATTCTGAAGAATCGTTGTACCACTAATTAAACCTAAACCACAATTACGGATGACCGATTTAATTGGCTACTAATTAATCCCGATCTACTAAATATTTGCACCTACCTAGCAGAGACGAAACAATTAACAACTTTAAACACAGAGAATCACAGATGCATTCATATAATTAGAGTATAAGAACAAATTAGATCTCACAGAATAAATACGCCAGGGATTTGTTAATCTTCACCGGAATAGAACGCGCTTAGCTTGAATTCATAATTGGATTGGCAATTCAGAAATTAATTGAAAAGAAGAACAATGAAGAAAGGAATGAAATTGAATAGTGAAAATAATCTGCAGAGAAAATCGTTCCTCCTAATGTTTCTGGCGTTGGAATTAATCTATACTGCAATGGATAGAGTCCTACTCTATCTAGAAGTCTTTTTATCCAAATCCTTAATTAATTAATTAAAAAGCATCCTAATCATAATCCAACTAGGAAAATAATAAAAATAAAGTCCAAAAGTAATAAAAGAAGCCATAATTTTCGTTCATGGCCCATAACTAGTGCAGATCCACTATCTCCAGTCCAAATATTCGCCCAGTCCACCAGTTGGTATGCCCATACCGACTGCTTTCCAGACTCTTCAGCTTTCTTCAACCCAATTGTATCCAAACCCTCCAAAACAATGCCAATACCTCCACTTCCATGTCAACCACCTGAAATCAACCACAAGACACAATTCTTCCACAAAACTTGACCAAGGGGTGAGTAACTACGCAAAAATACACCAAAATGACTCGAAATATATACGAAATAACAACCTAATCACTCACAGACGGATACCACTTCGTTAACTCGCAACTCGGGCCATGACCGAACTCGTGAGTCCTCTTCTGCGCCGTTTCAATCTCGTTCTTGACTTGATTTCTTTAACGCACGATCCCGGGACATCATCAACTATTCTCTTCTCAAAAATACAGCATAAATGGGAACAAAACCTATAAAAATCACAACACATACCAAACTCCAGAACGAGTGAAATCTAATTAAACTGTGATTAAAACACGACTAAATCAAATAAAATGCACAATTAAATAACATGAAAACTAGTGCAAAATCTCAGTTTATCAACTCCCCCAAACTTAAGAGTTTGTTTATCCTTAAACAAATAACAGAAACCAAACATGGAATTCAAAAAATACACGCAAGTATAATTTACAATCTAGCATCTACAACTTCGAAAATCCAACTGGAAAATGACAAAAACAAGCACAACACTCAAATCATTTAACACATGCAATATATTTCAACGAGCAAATATCAAACCACTGGTCCTCACCAGTGTGTGTTTCGCTCATACACTCAAATTGTGATAAAATAAGGGTAAACACTCATCGAAGCATTGAACCATACGCTTGATCTACCATAGGCTTGCATGATCCCAACTCTCCGCTGACAAATAAATGTGCTCAAAACTAAGATCAAATAGGACTTTTGTAAAGTGACTCAACAATTATAAAACAATCCACCACTTTTACTTTTGTATTCCCAACTATTTTCCACTTCATGCATTAGTTGGAAATTTTTCAGCTTCCTCCTACACTACTTTAAATCATCCAGTCAACATTAGACTCTTCGAGTCTTCATAATATTTTTTTTTCAACTCAGGGACCTTTGGGCTCTTTTCTTATTTATTTTCATTAGCACTTTTTAGATTTTTTTTCTTTTGTGCTCTTTTCAAAAATTTTCTTTTTCAACACTCACATAACACTCTCCTTTGTGCACCAACAAAAATCACTAATTTATCACTATACATTTTATTTTCAAATCTCTCACCCATCCCAAATCCATCATCCTCTACCATTCCTCCTATTTCTCAACAAAAGTCAACAACTTTAACCACAAATAGGCGTTCAAAGAAAAGATATTTAGACACAAGAGGGCTCATAAAGGAATAAAATGAACTTAGGACAGTGCATGGGATAACATGGCTAAAGAAACGATGGTCTATTATCATCTTCTATTTTCAAGCACAAAAACTCAATCTCAAGCAAGACGACATGCAAGTTCTAGAGAAACAAGTGCAGAGAAAACCAACACACATCAACAAAAATCAAGACAACAAGTCTTGTAGGCTCAAAATCTTATAGCTAAACATTGGACAAAATAAAGCTCGAAAAACTCTAAAACATGTGCTCATTCAAATAATATTATATATGCTCAAATCATTCTCAATCAAATACTCGCAATCATAAACACTAAATCATAAACACAAAGCATATATAATCCAAATCTCAAGTAAAATCAAGACAAAATTCAAAAATATCCGGGAAAACAAACTAAAACTAAATAAGTAAAGCAGGTAAAATAAACAACGGTCTAGACACAACAAGCATACACTCTCCAAACTTATTCAAATCGATGGGATATAATAACTTTGTAAGAATGTATAAAGATATTGTCGACCACTCACAATGATCAAGTGGATGTCCGTTTGAATGCCATGTCCTCCTCCAAACTTGTCAAAAGATAAGTTGATTGATTAATCACTATCCTCCATGATGCAACATTCAAGCATTCTTTACCTATAGAACTCAGAAAAAGAAGTGAAAAACATAAATAAGAAAAATTAAACAAAAGAAATAAAACCAAACACATTGGGTTGTCTCCTAACAAGCGCTGTATTTAACGTCGACAATCAAACGGCTTGAAAGCTGAAGTTCCCCAAAGTGGATGGATTGGTATCCTTCATTCTCCTTGTTCAGTAATACTAGGGTTTTAACTATCCATGACAAAATAAACAACTAAAATAAATCCATAAGAAAACATCGTAATTCAATACTAAAGTAAATAAAATTCAGAAGATTTAATTTACCTCTAATCTTGAACTCCTTAAACTGAGATTAAAACACAAGTAAACCAAATAAAACGCATAATTAAATAGCACGAAAAGTAGTGCCAAATCCCGATTTATCACCCCCTCAAGCCTCAATATGTACAGTCGAGAGCAATTTTCTCACATGGGCTTACTCGAAGTGCATAGGAGGACTGAAGATCTGACCATTTGAAGATTGAAAATAGAAAAATCAAATCTTGAAGGAACAAAAACAACAAATTATTATTAGCAAAAAAATCTCAACTTGAGGTCGATCGTTTTGTATCCAAACCCATGAAATCGAGTATTTTTATTTGTTTGAATGAGCAGTTTCTTAAACTTGATTTAAATCAAAGTTGCATACATATTCCTTCTTTTATGCCTTTCTATTTTCTAAGTTTTGATGAAGTTGATATTAGATTAATTTTTATTCAAGAATGAAGAAAATTCTTGGGCAGTGAGAAGCCCTATCTATGATTGTACATGACCATTCTTGTAAAAAAATGACACCATGATTCTCCAGTAAGAAAATTATGTATAAAAAAATGACACCATGATTCTTCAGTAAGTTCATGTTATTAAAATTACATTTTTTAAAACGTGTGAAAAACCAAAAACATCTCAAAGTTTTATGTATTTTAAGGCAATTTACCCATATATATATACACACACATATACATGTGTGTATATATATGTGCGTTGATCAATTCTTATATATATGCGTTGATCAATTCTTGCTTCATCTGCCTAAATTGATAGATTAATGATGTGAAGCTTTTTTTTTTATCAAAGAGATAGATGAAATAATTTTGACTGTTGCGGGTCAATGCGAATCTACTGCTCAAGATCTCGTGAAGAAGATAATCGGGGAATAATCTAAATTGGGAGCCTACGAGGACTGTATTTTTTATTTTATGATTATAGGGATAAAATAATTAATTTAAAATATATTTATATTTAAATTAAATATGGGAGCTGTTGAGAGAAATTTGGGCGCTAGAATAGAATTAACCTTTAACGTTAACAACTACTAGGTCACCCTGTGAGACTGAGGAAATGGTAATGCATTCATTATAAAATTATTTTTTTTCGGACTTTGAATAAAAATGGATGCATGAAAACCCAAAGCATTGCCTTTAATGAAAAACCCAACCGAATTCATATTTAAATTAAATCTTACTGCTCAGCTAGTGGATTCTTGTGTATGTTCTGTAATATAATGCAAGCTTTGAAACCTCTCAACATCTAATTTAAAATATATTTTATTTTTAAAAATAATTGAAAGTATAATAATAATAATAATAATAATAATAATAATAATAATAATAATAATAATAATAATAATAATAAGATGTGAACTTTTTTATATTCTCTCATAATAACTCGATCTTTTATACATTCTTACAGTACGTATACCATTTAAAGCTTTCAAAACCTAGTTCAATGTAAATCTAATTAATTTTATTACAAGTACATCATGCCTATTGGCATAGTTATAATGATGATGATGATGATGACGACGACGACGACGACGACGACGACAAAATATATGAAAATCCTAAAAGAGTCATAATACCAGAAAGAAAAGGTTCAAAAATATAAGTTCATGAATGTATTAAGGCTAGACAATTTGATAGAAGCAATACTTACAAAAATTGATTAATAGAGGATATATGTGTAACTAAAGAACATAGGTTTGAGAAATATTTCAATTCTCACATCAAACCACTGCATGAAAAATAATGATTCAAAAAGGCTACAAATTAATTAATTAATACATGATAATTATCGTAGCAAATACTAAAGTATATATGTGTGTGACTGTGTGTAGATTCATAATACGCACGTCTTCATTAATTTGGGATGAGGAAGTGAGGAACACTTCTATACACAACTTTTATGTGCACCAACATCACACAGGCGCATGGCCCATACGAACAGCCACGCGACAGCCATTTTTTTTTTTCGAGTGATTTTTTTATTTTATTATTTGATTTTCTATATTTTCTTTTTTTTTTCCAAAATTTTTATTCCCTAAAATAAATTTAGTGAACCCTAAAATTAAAGTGAATTGATTTAATTTGTTTGAAATAAATATAACTTTATATCCTATTTAAAATGAAATTAATAAACCTAAAAATAAAAGTGAATTAATTTGATTTTTTTGAAATCCGACGCCTCGCCCAATTCACTCGCCCGACACTTACGTGTGTACTTGTGCATTACAATCGATAATTAATTTTTTCAACTTAAATATAATTAGCCCATAATTGAGATTAATAAAACTTAGAAAAAAAAAAGCAAAAACCCTAAAAAACACAAAATAAAACACTAGAATCTAAAAAATACTAAAAAGACCCCTAAAAAATCATGAACCCTAAAAAAACTCTAAACTCCTAAACTCTAAATATTAATTGAAGTGGAAAAAATCATAATTTGAACTAAATAAACTAATAGTATAAGATAACTAGCAAACCCCTTATTTACACTATGTGCAAAAGAAGTGTTCGCGATTTGGCCGGAATTAGTGGCTACAAGCAAAATACTTGTTTAATTCTCGAATTCAACTTCACTACTCTTAGAGCGCAAAAAGGAGTCGACATCTTCACTTGTTTCCTCAACAAACTCATCATCGCGTGTCCACTTTTGTTTTGGAACAAGCTAGATATATATTAATCGTGTCAACATGTTTAATTTGTCACATTTATATGCTCTTTTAATTTATTCTGAAGGAGTCAAGCTAATATGGCAATACTTTAATTAATATAATCAGTTTATATATACTTGATAAATGATAATATATATAATGCAATATATATATATATATATATAATTTTGTATATATACGTATATGTATATATGTTTCAAAAATAGGGATTTTCATACATCTAAAAATATAAATATTTTTTTTTTTGAAGAAGTTTATCAAATTTCAAAGATAGTTTCTATAAGTCATCATATATCAAGCTATATATTTAATTATTGGGAAATAGTTTGGGAAACTCATTAGCGCAATTTCAAAAATGTTGATCTATACGTAATATATCTATTATCTATAGCAATTAATTAATTATTGGAACGTAATTTCAAAATGTTGATCTACACCAAATGAAATCCTCTATTCCACTTTTCTCTATCTCATTCGGTGTCCCATTTTGATTTTTATTCGATTTTCATTAAATTTTTTCTTCAATTTCAATTTGTTATGGCGTAGTTTAATTTTATAATTATTATTTAGGGTTCATTAAACCCAATTAGGGTTTATATTTATTTTTTAAAATTTATGTCTTATTTTTTAGTTAATATAATTAATTAATATGGTTGATTATTCCAAAAGAAGGGTATATAATTTTTTTAAAAAATAATTTTTAGCAATAAATGTTGATTATGATTTGTAATACTATAATAAAATTTATTTTTATAATAAATAATTTTAAAATATTAAATTTTATAGTGGGACACAATAGTGAGACATGAAAAGTGGACTAGAGGATTGTATCCCGATCTACACGTAATATATATGTATATTATCTCTATTTTCTACATTAATTAATAATAGATACATCGTGCATAGTATGTTAATTATATGTATTTAGTGTTAGGATGATTGTAACATCTCATTCTTAGAAAAGAATTGTGTGCATTCCAGATTATTCTGATTGATTGATTAATTTAATTTGATGTTGACAATTTTTGGGAGAAATAATTTCATTAAACGGTGAGTTTGATTTTTGAGTTTTTAAATTACTATATTGAGATTGTAAGAAAACTTTGGGACCTCAGAAAACATAAAGAAAAAATAAAACATGTGCGGGTGTAAATTTACATCTTCCATCCATAAGTAGACGTAACAATTACTAAATCTTTATCTCTATATATAACTATAACTAGGAAAAAGGTGCAAAAATGGGGAAAAGGGATCGGAGGATTTGCACCTTGTGGTAAAAGTTAGGGTATTTTTTTTTTACTCACACACACGACATGTGGTATTGAGGAGATTCGAACCCGTAACCGTTGGTTTCCAAACAATCTCACTCCATCACTAAGTCATCCCCTCCGGAACGGTAAAAGTTAGAGTGTTAATTGTTCTAAAAAAATGTTAAGCGAAAATACTGTCCAAAAGATAAATATTAGGAGGAGGTTTGCACCTTTTTCCTTTTAAGAAGCAATTACATAATCATCCAAAATACATGCATGTAAGTCCATTCTTATGTTATTTCTAAGTAATATTCCCTCTGTCCAAAAAAATTAATTATTTTTATTCATCTCATAATTATAGTTCACTTTTCTTATTACATGTGTGACAATAAAAAAAATATTTTTCTTAATATACTTCTATTTAATATTTTTTGAGTTTAACAATCTTTTTCTTGGACGGGGTCGGGGGAGCAATAAATAATTTTATCAAGAAAATCATATTAAAATCGGTAGGTAACTTCACGGCGTTGTCCAACAATAGACAACCACTAACTTAAATTTTTTGTACCTAAATAATGACTATTTATCAATTATCAGTATGATTATTATTTTTTATTAAGTTGATCAAAATGATTTTTTTTAATGAATAGTTTCCCTCATGTATAAGTAGTAACCCGTAATCCATATTCTAGGATGGGACTAGAGCATAATAATAGGACTAGATTAGACATTGTCCTTAATAATTATACAGACCTTCAACCCATCAAATCTCTTTCAACATTCAAATCTTGTCGACTACGAGCAGTTTTGGGGATTTTCAGTTGCATCAAAATTTTAATATCTTCCCACGGAGGTTTGTTTCGAATGATCATTCATTGTGAATGAGAAATATATATTTCGAGTGATAAGTATAAAAGAAATTAGAACAACACAACACAAGAGAGATGAGACACCACTAATATCTCTGACATTGCATATCTTACACACGGTATAAATACATTGTATATATAAATAATATGAAATACGAAATTGAATAATCCGACATCGGCGCGCGCGCGCCACACACATATATATATATATAAATATGAAAAAAAAAATTAAATAATCAAAAGCAAATGATAAATTATTTTTCTAATCAAGATTTGGAAAATATTCTTTTATAACCAAACAGAAGTGTAAAAGTATAATTACCCTTGCAGTTTGGAAGACATTCTTGAAAAAGGATGATGTGATAATTGTTGTGGAAAACTGGCATATGCAGCGTCAAGTGGAGTATTATGTTTCACGTTCGATTAAGAGCCGACTGGAATTTATCTGTAAAAGAAAAGATCTATGCGCCTTCAGATTATATGCAAAACAAAAGGACGGATTATGGAGAGTGCAAAAATTTGAGTATAATCATATGTGTCGGCTTGACTTGACATGTAATGCTCCGAGAAAAATATCTTCGAAGATAATGACTGACTATTTTTCGAAGAAGATACGATACGGGGGTGCTGTGTTGAAGCCTAGACTAGTGATTGTAGAGTTGTTAAGGGAGTATGGTATTGAGGTTGAGTACGATCTTGCTCTACGTGCTAGGAATCTTGCTATAGAGATGGGTTATGGCTGTCATGACCAGTCTTTTAAGATACTTCCTGCATATCTATACATATTGAGGGCAAACAATCCTAGTACAGTCTATGATATTCATAAGACGAACAATCATCATTTCAAGTTCATGTTTGTGGCACTTGGAGTTTGCATATCGGCATTCAGACAGTATATGCGACTAGTTGTTATTGTTGATGATACCTATTTGAAAGGTAAAAGTAAGGGTGTTCTGTTTGTCGCCGTCACAAAGGACGGTAATGGGAGGTGTTTTCCACTTGTTGTAGGTGTGGGTCATGTTGAGAATGACTAGTCATGGATATGGTTTTTAGAGCGTTTCAGAATGGATGGAACTCGAGATGATTTGGTGATTGTTTCAGACCAACATCAAAACATCAAGAATGTTGTTGCTAAAGTGTACTCGGACGCCGACCACGATTTTTACTAGTACCACATAGCAAAGAATCATGCCAGATACGCCAAGCATCTCATCACTATATTCAAGAAAGCTGCATATGCATACAGACAAGAGAGTTTTCTCAAGTATATGTCAATGATTGCGAAGAATGAAACTACGTGCACGAGCCTACTGAGTATAGGGGTTGATCATTGGGCCCGCACTTAATATCCCGTGCATTGTTATGCTTTCATGACCTCTAATGTAGCTGAATCTTTCAATGAACGATTGCTATGGGCTAGAAGGTTGCCCATATGTTCACTCATTGAGGTCATTAGGAGCGTGACCGAGAGATTGTTTGATAAGAGAAGGGAACTAGCAGTGTCGATGGATCATATGATCACAAAAGAGGCTTATAGAAAGTTGTCCAAACAAGTCGAGAAGGGTCGTCACTTTGTGGTTCGTTAAACAGTTCCAACGTGTAGTACACGTTGGAATCCAACGTGCACAAATTTAAATCTTCAAATTTATTTTTTCTCCGGCAAAACATTCATCGATTTCAATCCACAATCAAAATTCAATCCAATTCACAATAATAATACAACTACCCATCCATCAATTCACTACTTAATTGAACAAATTCTACTAATTAACAAAAAATGGACGAATTCAAGGAGGAAAATTGAAAAAAACTCGTTGAAACTCCTCCATCTTTCGGCGACGGCGGGATCTGAACAGAGATCCTTGGCGGCGGCGGGATCAGCAGTGACTGCACGGCCTCGGCATTCAATTGATGGTTTTTTACACGATGGAGTTTTGCGTGTACAGGGCTCGTGTACAAGAGTTCTGTGTGTACATGTTTCAATTGTGTAGTTGAGAGCTTCTGTTTTTCCACGTGTACGTGGTTCAATTGTGTACAAGAGTTCCGTCGTGTACACGGTTCAATTGCTGATTTTACACGGCATGGATAAATTTTGGGTGTGTACACTGTGTACATAAATTGAGTTGTCGTGTAGCTTCTTTTTTTTACACAAATAAATTTTGTTGTGGATAAATTTTGGGTGTGTACAAGGCCTTCTGTTTTTAACACAAATAAATTTTTTTCGTATACATAAATTTTCAGTGTATACACCCTGATGCGTGAATATATCTTATGTAAATGGATAAAAAGAGGCAAAATAAAATAGTAATTGGGAAAAAAATTAAAAAAGATATAAGGCTATAGTAGTTTTATGGGCAATTAGGAGTGTAAATGTTTTGAATACCCTTATGACACACATGTCCCCACACCCTAATCATTGGGGAAGTGTACTTTTTTACATTTTTTCCATAACTAAACATTAAATGCACCATAAAACCTTAAACCCTAACATATACAAACCCTAACATATGCAAACCCTAACATAGTGAATAACGATTTTATATAGACAATTTATTTTTAAAATTAATAATAATGAATAATGATAAGGATAACGAAACTGATAGTAAATAACGAATAACAATAATTAAAGACTAACGAAAGTAATAATGAAAGTAGTAATAATAATAATAATAACAACAACGAAATTGATAATAATAATAATAATAATAATAATAATAACAACGATTCTTAAAATTTATAATAACGATTATTGAAATGTGAATAACGAAAGTTAAAAGAAATATGAATAACGAAAGTTAAAGTTGAGTATGCCGTGTAACGAAAGTTGTCTATTTAATTTATAATTAATGTTCGTTGTCAGGGAAGTAATATTTCAATAATCGTTATGATTTATGCATAACGAAATTTACGATTTTTTTTTTACTTTTCGTTGGCCAACATTAAATGAACATCAATCCATTATTATTTCTTTTTGTAGCGGTCAAAATGAGGTAGGTAAAAAATGCATAAATTTGTATTTGTATAGGTAGGTATTAGTTGAGGTAAATTAAATTGAATTTAATGCCTTTAATTTTGTGTAAGAAAGGTTGGTGCTTTGGTGGTATAATGTGCATATATTGAATGAGATGAAGGTTTGATTCGGAACATTCAACACAAAAACACAAAAAATGTATTGAGAGCTTGATACAGAAGATTATTGAAGAAAGCAACGACGTCTTCATCCAAAAAACACCCTCCGGTCTCAACATTTTTAAAAGTTTTTAAATTTTAAAAGGTACGTTTTGAGTTTATTTGTGCAAGAAACGTATGATTTTTTTTTATTTTAGGCTACCTATTGCTACGTTTCTATGTTTCTAGTTCTAAAATAATATTTAAATTTTCGAACTAGTGTCATGGATTCTTGATTTAATTCTGTAATGTTAGGCTAAAAGCATAACGATAGAAATAGAAGGTTAGATTGAACAATTAAATAGAGGGCATAAGAATAATTAAAAGTAAGCCTAACGATAAACCATAACATTAATTAAAATGCACACAGCGACAATTAAAATAAAGGCATAACGATAATTTAATTAAAGTCATAACGGTAATTAGAAATAATGTGATAACTATAATTAAGATAAAATGCCTAACGTGAAATGCAAATTAATAATGATAAGTAAAAAAGAATAACGAAAGTCCATAATGATTTCATCAAATTAGCATAACGATTTATTATAATTAGCATACAATTTGAACTAAAAGGCCATAACGATTTATTAAAATTAGCTTAAAGATTAATTAAAAAAGCCATAACGATTAATTAAAAAAATTCCATAATGATTTCATCAAATTAGCATAACGATTTATTAAATTTGGCATAACGATTTGAACTAAAAGGCCATAACGATTTATTAAAATTAGCTTAACGATTAATTAAAAAAGCCAAAACGATTACTTAAAAAAAGCCATAACGATCTCATAAAATTAGAATAATGATTTAATAAATTTGCCATAACGATTTAAACTAACCGGCCATAACGATTTATTCAAATTAACCTAATGATTAATTAAAAAAACCATAACGATTTATTTATTAACAAAAGGCCATAACGATTTATTTATTAAAAGGCCTTAACCATTTATTTATTAATTAACAAAAGGCCATAACGATTTGAACTAAAAAACCCAAAAAATTTTATTAAAATTAGTATAATGATTAATAAAAAAAAGCCATAACGATTTATTAAAATTAGCATAACGATTAAATAAAAAAAGCCATAACGATTAATTAAAAAAGGCCGTAACGATTAATTAACAAAACTTTCGTTATGCATTGAAATTGTATCGTTGCACATCTAAGAACCTATCATTACACCAGATCTCAAAATAAAATATGAAAATTTCACAAAAAACATGCTTTTAAGCATCTCTAACATTTTTATCTTACATTAATAAAAAAAAAAAACAAATCGTTAAGCATAACGAAAAATCTAACCTCTGTCAAACCCGTCGGAATTTCTCCTGCATCCTCCATCGTTCGATTAACTGATTCTAACAATTAAAAATGGGTGATTAGATTCATGACGATACACGAGAGACGAGAGGAGAGACAAGAGATGGGAGAGAGAGATTTCAACCTTATCCGTTCTCGACGTTAATGGCAGCCCACCTACTTCTCTTGAGAGACAACGAAGCGTGAGGGTGAAGAAAATTCGAGCTCCTATGGCGTGAAGGGAGCAGATTTGATTTTTTTTTTTTTTGGTTTTGGTTGCTTGCTTGCTTGTTATGGTTACAGAGAGGGGGAACGAAATAATTCGAGGTTGAAAGAGAGCAGATGCGAGAGATAAAGTGGGTAGTTGCAAAAAATTAAATACCGAGATTAAAGGAATAAATTCCACACGTCTTTTTTTTTTTTTCAAACTAAAATTGAGTTCGGATAGATGAGAGAGAGATTTTGTTCCATGCAAATATTTTATTCTTTCTGCATAGAAAGTACAAATATGTAAGATGTTTTTTCAGAAAAGTAAATGAATATTCAGCTTTTGTTGGTCAAAGATTTCAAACATAGTACAAATTGCCCATATAACTCCTACCCCCTTAAAACTTGCTCAACTATACCGATTTTAACATTTTATTGTCTAGATAAAAATTTCTCCCATATATCTTTGTAGTCAATTTACCATGGCGTGTTCTGTAATTTTTGACCGGTTCCACAATTCAATGAGGGTATTATGATGAACCAAAATATGTTTAGTTAGAAAAAAAAGAATATGCAATCTTTGATTAGAAAAAAGTTTTACAAATTAAAAATGGCTACGAACGAAGATATAATCACAATCTATCTATCTATCTATATACATATATATGGTTGGGTTCCAGGAGGAACCACACCCTAGGTGAGAACCGAGAACCAATTTCAGCCACATACCTCGCCTATTTAGACGGCTAAGATCTATTCCAAAATAAAAAAAAAATGTGGTGGCATAATTGTAATAACGTCCAACTTCGCTGCCCCT
Source organism: Perilla frutescens (assembly GCA_026008535.1). NCBI lineage: Eukaryota > Viridiplantae > Streptophyta > Magnoliopsida > Lamiales > Lamiaceae > Perilla > Perilla frutescens. The sequence continues at coordinate 68,433,412 of BRKX01000001.1, forward strand.
AAATCTTATTAAGGGTAAAATCAGAAATGTCAATGTATATGTGATTCACGCGTATATTTTTTAATTTAGGGTTTTAGCATTGTCATTCCCTATTTTAGCACTGTCATGACTTATTTTAGCACTAGCATGACTCTTATTTAGCATGACAATTATTTAGCATTACAATAAAAAAATATCATCTGCATCTTTTTATGCTTCATAATCTTCCGTTTTAGCACTGTAGTTTATAATTTAGCATTGTATATGTGATTCACGCATATATTTTTCAATTTAGAATTTTAGCATTGTCATTCCCTATTTTAGCACTGTCATACTTATTTTAGCACTATCATGACTTATTTTAGCACTAACATGACCCTTATTTAGCATGATAATTGTTTAGCATTACAATAAAAAAATATCATCAGCATCTTTTTATACTTCATGATCTTCCGTTTTTAGCACTGTAGTTTAGAGTTTAACATTGTATATGTGATATACGTGTATATTTTTCAATTTATGATTTTAGCATTGACATTCCCTGTTTTAGCACTGTCATGACTTATTTAGCACTAACATGACCCTTGTTTAGCATGATAATTGTTTAACATTACAATAAAAAAATATCATCGACATATTTTTATGCTTCATGATCTTCCGTTTTTAGCACTGTAGTTTAGAATTTAACATTGTATATGTGATTCACGCGTATACTTTTCAATTTATGGTTTAGCATTGTCATTCCATATTTTAGCACTGTCATGACTTATTTTAGCACTAACACGACCCTTGTTTAGCATGACATCAGTGTACTGTATTTCTTCTACTTGAGTGATTTTTATTTGGCTGTTGTAACAGGTGGTTGCAAAGAAACAAATGCAAAAGTCATAGATAATAACTATAATCAAGCAAGGGAAATTTTCAGACATTGCAGAAACAATATAAAAATGAATGACTAGATTCAAAATTAGATAAATATTTTTCTTTACATTAGAATAATGAAAAGTGATTTTGCAACATAAGCTAGCTAATGTACAGAAGCAAAATCTTTAATGATGAAGCAAGACACCATATCTATATACAAAATTTGAATCTACATTCTTCTCCTTCTCCAAAACTGATGATCATGTAGTCGAAATAATCATTCATCTAGAATAACGAAGAATCATACAACTCGACTGTTCCTATCATTTTTCCTCTATTGTGCAATGATCTCGCCATCAATGTATCAACTTCCTTCTTGTAGCCATGTCGAGATTCAGCTCCACCAACAGCAGTCAAATCCCTAATCAATGCGTGCTCCTTCTCTTGCACAATTTCCTCTTCAATCCATTTGATTTCTGTTCAAGTTCAGCAGTGCTAAAACAGTTCACAGTAGTGCTAAACTAGGTTTCAACAGTGCTAAAATAGTTCACAGTAGTGCTAAAGTGCTAAACTTAATCAGCTTAATCAACATAAAACACAACAAAATCGAAAAATTCACAGGAAAAGTACAACAAAAATATTTTTACCCCGGCATCATCATCTAAGAACAAGAACAACCAAAACTCTAGGGGAACTCGCGTGAATGACGATTAAGATGAATCGACTTGAATCTAGATTACATAAACACAACAAAATCGAAGAGAATCACGTAAAAAATCTCAACTTCATCAATCTTATCAAACAAATATAAAACAAAAACAGATAAAAAAATCGCAGCAAAATACACCAAAAAAACTTTTTTACCCGGCATCTTCATCAAATAACAGCGAACAACAGAAACTTCAGGCAAAAAATCGCGTGAACACCGATTGAGATGAATAAAATTCGAAGAGAATCGACTGAAATTTCGATTATATAAACATAAAGGAAATCGATATGTAGAAGGAAACAGATTTCGATTACAGACGGGAAAGAGATTTTATGTCAAAAATAATAGAATTCCTAAATTACGAAAATACCCTTGCTTCATTAAAAAATCTGTAATATTACAGCAATGCCACCATATTTTTTTAAGTTTGAGACAGATCTTGACCGTCTAAATAGACGAGATCTGTGGTTAAAATTGATTCTCAATTCTCACAGGAAGGTATGGTTCTCACGTGATCCCATCTTTATAGATATATATGTATATATATATATATACCTAACAATAAATACACTTTAGTTCAATAATTAGATGAGGCAAGCAATCACACCACATGATGCCCGCCCACTTACCCAATGAGAGAATCTATCATATATACATCACTTTATATATAACCTTATCATAATTTGTATTTCAAAATTACTTCATAATACCATCTTCCTACTTTTTTATGTCATCTCATCATTATACACACGCTCGGATCCACACACTTTCAATTAGGTCGGAAAATTACAAACTATATATATGTTATTATCTCAGAACTGTCCCCTACCCAGTATACCATTTCCACATTTTCCTTTAAAAATAATTCATCATGATAATATTGTTGTATCTACACTGCTGCACATGCTATAGTATTAAAATAAGAAACTAAAGCCTATTTGAAATAATTTTTTTACGACAAAGCTGACAATCAAGAACGTTTACACTGGTCCTAGTCCTAGTGTTTATGATTTTTGAATTGCCAGCCCACTTGCAGGAATATTTGACACGGAACATTGAATGTTCAACAAAATCCAGAATCACAAATCATTTACATAGACATGCATCATCAAGAACACCGAAATCTAATACTGAAAAGTAGAAAACAACTGAAATGTTCACCAAATCATGATCCAATCTAAAACAATCCAACAACACAATTAACAAGTTTCAAATTTCAAGCAGGCACTGAGTTCCCAGTAGTGGATGTCCAAACAATATCCTTGAGCGCGGGTCTGAGCTCCTTGCTGCAGAACTGATTGTACTCCAAGGTATCACCGCTCGACTTCTTCACCTCCACCACCAGAAACGACGGCCCCACCGAGAAGATATCGGCCGCAATCCCCAGCTTCCCTTTCCTCCCATTCTCCACCCCCTGCAGCCTCACGCACGAATCACTCTTCTTCACGCTGAAATTCTTCGTCTTCGCCACCTCCTCCAGCGTCGATATCACACTGCTCGCAGGCCTCATCGTCGCGAATCTCAATTCTTCCTTCTCGTCTCTCTTCTTCTCCTCGAACAGCGGCGACAGATCAAACCCTTCCGATAATGAAATGATGTGGAAAGCATTGAAACTTTGCGATTCTTTTCCCTTCCCAAGACTCAGAGCATCCATCACTGCGAATTCCTGCTCTTCCTTCGCCCTCAAACGTTTCGGCAAAGACTTCTTGAACCACGACGATTCCATTATTTTCGCGATGCTAATTCTGGAGCTGGGATTTGGATCCAACATCTTCGTAATCAGCTTCCTCGCCTCCGGCGACAACCACGGCGGACACTTGAAATCGCCCCTGTAAATCCGCCGATACATGGCCACAATGTTGTCGTCCTGAAACGGCAGATATCCGGCCAACAGCACGTACAGAATCACGCCGCACGACCAGATATCGGCCTTCGCCCCGTCGTAGCCTTTCTTCCCGATCACCTCCGGCGCGACGTACGCCGGCGTGCCGCATGTCGTGTGCAGAAGGCCGTCCTGCCTCAGGTGATCTGACAACGCGCTCAGACCGAAATCGGTGACCTTGAGATTACCGTCCTCGTCGAGGAGCAGATTCTCCGGCTTGAGATCGCGGTGGTAGACGCGGCGGCTGTGGCAGAAATCGATGGCGGAAATGAGCTGCTGGAAGTAGCTCCGGGCGAGTTCCTCCTTGAGGCGTCCCTTGGCGATCTTAGCGAAGAGCTCGCCGCCACGAACGAACTCCATGGCGAAGTAGATCTTGGATTTGCTGGCCATGACCTCGTGGAGCTCGACGATGTTGGGGTGGTGCATCATCTTCATAACGGAGATCTCGCGCTTCACCTGCTCCATCATCCCGACCTTGATCACCTTCTCCTTCCCGACGATCTTCATAGCCACACTCCTTCCAGATTCCAGATTCCGCGCGTGGTACACCTTCGCGAACGTGCCGTGGCCGAGGAGGCGGCCGAGCTCGTACTTGCCGTGGAGCACGCCACTGCATTTTTCTTCCGTTGCCATTGTCATTTCTAAAAGAGGATTTATTATGTATGTACGAGTACTATGGAAACTACTACAAGTAGATATATGTGCTGTAAATGGATGGCGGTTTTGTGGTAGCGGTTTCACCCGTCTTCGACGTGTTTCCGGTGGCAATTACGGCCGCTGGTGAGCGGTTTCTTGGCCCTTCCACCGCCGAATTGGGGGTTAGAAACCGGATATCTTATCATCTCTCTGCATTCCCTGGTGGGGCTCCTAGTCCTCACCAAATTTTACCGGAAAAATTGGTAGAGGATTAATATGGGGAATATTTTTTCTAGGGTTTTGAGTCTTCACAAGCAATGATTTGAGGGAGGAAGCTCAGTTTCTAATCTCTTTTCTTTCTCAGGCGGAAGCGATGGTTTTATAGAGTGAGTCGAGGGTATATTGGTCAATTAGAAGAGCTTGATCGGACGGTTGGAAGTGGTGGCAATCGTAGCGTGTCATGATCGTAGCAGTGATGCAACTGCTGATTTGGAGGTATGTGAATAATTGACGTGTCACGTGAGCGGCACATGGAGGCGCGGGTTTTCGTTATCGACGAACGAACCAACCAACCGCCTTTCTCTGGAGTGGACTGTCTCCGTTGATTAATGTGTTATTACCTTTTTATCCTGTTGGGCGAATTGCCGCATTTGGTAAATGGTATATTCTTTTTGAGAGATGAAAATGCTGTGGGGCCCCCGTATTGATGGTTAGTTTTCTCTTTTTGGGTGTGGGAAAAGGTGGGGTGATTTAATTTTTTTTTAATCTCTGGGTAAATATTGACTATAGTATCGATTATTCATTTATAAAAAATGGTACTTTTTCTGAAATGTCTGAAATATTTTATTTTTTATATCTTAATTACTCATTCCGTGTCAATATTATATATATATATATATAAATTCCATTTATTTGTGAACATGTCTGAACAAATCATATCCATTAATATTTTAATATCAAATGACACTATTAGTCATTGGTGAAATGTATAAGAATACTAGTTTTTCAATTTCAAATGCAATCAAAGTTAAAATTGTACAATCAATTTTTGTTATATTTGGTACCATTTTAATGGGATTTAGAATGGTAAATTTAATTAATAAGCTTTATGATCACAAACCGTTATTATTTAATTTATTTATATGTAGTACACTAATCAAACACAAATACGGAAAAAAAAAAAAAGAATAGTGGAATTGTAGAAAAAAAACAACAATATATATTCGCTCCAAAACCAGCACCATATATAAAATTATGAAAAATAATGATGTACACATGATCAAAAAAATCATTGGCAACACTATACCACCGGGGAAAAAAAAGCAATTCAATTGCTCTTAACTTGAAAAAAAAACCAGTGACAGTTCTTTATCATTGGGAAAATAGCAATGTAAATATTATAAAAAGCATCGTAAAAAATTTTAATTTTATTTAGATTAATATTAACATCTAAAAGTGAGAAAAAAAAAAACAAAAACAAGAGCAACGCCATAACGTATGTAAAAAACCAATATAAAGGGCATAAATATCATAAACTTAAAATATTTTGTGTTGAGTTAACTATAAATATTAAATATTGTGCTTGTTCTTAATATGGTAAAAACGATTGCAGCACTACACCAGGAAAAAAAAATTAGACATTGCAAATTATATAAACAGCAAGGTCAAAATTATTGTGCACCAAATTTAAATATTCATAGTAATGATACATCATAATTCTTCACTTCAATAAATTAATATGGGCAGGAAGAAAAAAATTATAAAAAAGCTCTACATAAATCTAAAATAGCATTCATCAAAACTATTGTTAATTGATTAAATTTTAATGACGGATTTTACCATATTTATATAACGTGTTACAGTATCTATACAATAAGGATTGTGACCCAGAAATCTTCATGTAATTTTTCTTGGCATGATATTTATCTTTTTCCTACTGTTTTTTTCTCACTTCTTAGTGTCGGCTTTTGATATTTGGTGTTGACCTATAAATCTTCATGTAACTCATAGTAAAATAGTTTTTTACATGCTATTTATTTTTTTCCTAGTGTTTTTTTCTCGTTTCTTAGCAATGACTTTTAATTTTTGGGAGTGAATTATGCTGATGGACCATTACTGTGCAAATTTAAGTAAAAACAAAATATTTTAGACATTGTTATTTATTCCCTTTGCACTGTTGTTTTTTCACTGTTTTAGAGCCATGCCAATTTTAATTACTGACATCACCTAAACACATTTTACATTCAATTCATGCACAAAATGATCTTCACACCCTTCACTCGTCAAAATATTTTGAATTTAGGTGTGTATGCAGATTACCAATCAATAATCAATGTTAATCACAACCAAATAATAAAAGCACTATAAAATTAAAAAAACAAGCAATGCAAACGGCATAAATAACATTAGTTGAAACTATTGCGGTTTCATGTTATATATAAATATGAATGTACTATCTCCATTATTAAATTTCCAAACTAATATTATTGAATTTAAATGAATAAAAGGTTCGATTGCATAAAAAAAAATAATCATAATTAGCAGGAGTATATATTTTTCTTAATTGTTATACGAGAGAGTATGTAATTTTCTTTTTCAAATTCCTTAAAAACGAATACTACCAAAAATAATAAAATAAGATTGTATAATTTTACCCATGTGCATTTGAAAATTGAAAAAAAAAAATAACTTCAACCCTTAATTAATAAATATTCATTGATTTTATCATATTGATAATTATGATTTGTCTATAAATTATATTGACGTCCTAACACACACACACACACACACAAACACACGAGGGCGCGCTCTTTAAAGCACATTTAACTGTGCGTGCTGTGAATGGATATTGCTGAAAGCCTCAACCTAAAAGAAATTAGCAAGATACAAATTCGTAATTTTTAGGCAATTAAAAATGGAAATTATATTATATGATATGATTTGATCTTTGATATCCAATAATGGTAAAAGTAGGCTTGGTATTTTGTTATGATTCAATAAACATGGACAATGCCCCTGACAGGTTTTGGCTGGGCCCCAACCTACAGAAATGACCTTCACCAGATCTTGCCTACCCCTATGTTTCTTATCCTTAATAACTACCTTACTGTATGTACTTTTATCAATAATTTAGTTCCCAAATATTCCAATATTTAATTTAAATAACCTAACATTTTAATCACAATTAAATTTTCACCTTTAGACATTTTAATATAATGATCCAACTTTTTTCGATAAAAATTGATCTTTCGATCGAAATTGAAGTTGGGTATTAATTAACCCTAAATAAAATCAACTTCCAATTTCCGCCAAACAACAAAGGCATCAAGTCCCTCATTTTATTATTCCCATTACATAGATTTCAAAAAAAAAATTCTTATTTCATAAATATTCTTATACTACACTTCTAACTATATAAATAATTATACTTCCAAATATATATTCACAAGAACTTATATCCACATATATGATTGTTCAGCCCCAAAGTTACGCTAAAATTTTATAATCAAATGTGCAAATGAAGATATTAGAGTAAATTTCATTTTTGGTCCCATTAGAATATAGTCAAAACACTTTTAGTCCTAAAAGTTAATTTTTTAGTCCCAAATGAAATTTTTTCGATAATTTTGATCCCATAAGATATTTTTTCGACAATTTTAGTCCCATAAGAAAGTTTACCAATAATTTTAGTCCCATAAGATATTTTTCCAACAATTTTAATCCCAAAACTAACAATTTTGGTGAATCTTTGATGTGTCTCATTCATATGAAAACAAACAATATACGTTCCGAAATCCAATGCATCCTATCATTCTATCTGAAATCAATTTGTGTCGTCTAGCACATCAAAGGTCTCAATTAGTTTGGGACTAAAATTGTTGGAAAATTTTCTTATAGGACTAAAATTGTCGGAAAAATATCTTATGGGACCAAAATTATCGAAAAAAATTCATTTGGGACCAAAAATGTAACTTTTGGGACTAAAAGTGTTTTGACCCTATTCTAATTGGACCAAAAGTGAAATTTACTCGAAGATATTATATGGTACTAATGGAATTTTGCATATAGATAGTGTAAGCAATTGAAGTTCGGTCATCAATTTTTCATCGCTAATTCAAAAAATAAAATAATATAATTCACCATAAAGTCTTGAGTATTTTTTTTAAGGAAGAGAATGTGGATAAGATCTAAACTCGAATCCTCCTCATGTTAATGAAAGGTAACATAATTTAGAAGCCCCTAGAAGTAAACCATCAACTTATTTTTCTATAAATTAGAACGGAAAATGGTAACTTCAAAACTTGACAAATTAAATCAACAAAATTGAAATCAGTGGCTGTGCAGTGTGCAGTTGTGCACTCTTTGAAGTGTGCGAGAAGATAATTTCCAGTATATATATGTATATATATATATATATAGATAAAGACAAATTTGCCCATCAATGGCTCACAGATTCTTTCTCCATGACAACCCACCAAACCATATGATAACATGACGGGTTAACTCTAAAACCCAATAATCAATAGTCACTTCAAACTTAGGTAAATTGATTGTTTCTTTGAATTATTATGATTGAATTTGCTTTGAATTATTACTCCACATATGATTCTCATTAATTAGTAGTCTAAAGAAATTATTAGCCTTATTCTCTATATTTTATTTTTTTGTTTTTATTTTTTTAAATACGAATAATTTGTAAATGATCATGTCATATACATTTAGGAAAGCCGTCGATCGCGGTAATGTATTATCGCTTGTCAGGTCAAAAAATAATTTAGACTTTTAAATAGAGAATACAAAGTGTAAAGTTCACATACTTCACTGAATTGAAAAATGGAAAAATAAAGAAAAATATGTCAAATAAATAAAGTAAAAATTCCATCCACCGCTCATTCTTTACTCATTACGATATCATATTTAAATTTGGGTGTTGTTAAATACACCATCAGAATTATTTATGCACCACTTTTACTTCACACGCTACACTTTTTTTTTTTTCTCAATTTTTCTTTACATACTGTTGTAAACTAGAGAGAGGCGAGATAAAATATGAATTGTGTGTATTCAATATGAGGACCAAATGCCTCTATTTATAATAGTACAAGAGATAGGGTTTTAGAGTTAGTAACTTGGTCATCACTCATATCATATATATCTATGAGATATATTTACAACACTCCCCCTTGAGTGACCAATCTCTAAAATAAATGTTGCCTCATTAAAACCTTGCTAGAAAAACCCATTGGGAAAAAATCTAGTCGAAGGAAAAAGAGTACAACTGCTCCCCCTGATCTTGAGATCATTGTAGACCTTGGAGTCGGCGCATGCCGATCTTGTGTACAAATTTTCTGAATGTTGATGTTGGTAATGCCTTTGTGAATAAGTCTGCCAAATTGTCACTTGAGCGAATTTGTTGAACGTTGATATCGCCATTCTTTTGGAGATCGTGTGTGTAGAATAACTTGGGAGAAATGTGCTTTGTCCTATCACCTTTGATATATCATTCCTTGAGTTGTGCGAAGCAAACAACATTGTCTTCATACAAAAAAGTTGGAGTGATCTTTGATGAAGGTAATCCGCACGACTCTTGGATGTGACTTGTCATATTTCTCAACCATACACACTCTCGACTTGTTTCATGGATTGCAATGATTTCAGAATGATTTGAGGATGTTGCAGTCAAGGTTTGCTTCACAGACTTCCATGATATTGCAGTTCCACCACATATGAAAACATAGCCAGTTTGTGACTTGGCTTGATGTGGATCGAATAAAAATCTTGCATCCGAATACCCTACCAGAGAAGAATCGGAATTTTCCGAATAATATAATCCAAGGTCTATGGTACCCTTCAGATAACATAGAATGTGCTTAACACCATTCCAATGTCTCAAAGTGGGTGCAACGCTATATCTTGCGAGAAGATTTACAGAAAAAGCTATATCTTGTCTAATATAATTAGCCAGATAAGTTAATGCTCCAATTGCACTTAGATATGGTACTTCAGGACCAAGTATCGTTTCACCCTCTTCAATAGGTCGAAATGGATCTTTTTTCGTATCAAGAGATCTAACGACCATTGGTGATGCTAATGGATGTGCATTATCCATGTAAAAGCGCTTTAACACTTTTTCTGTTTATGTGAATTGGTGAATAAACGTTCCTCCTCGGACACTTTCAATTTGCAAACCAAGACATAATTTTGTCTTTCCCAAATCTTTCATCTCAAATTCTTTCTTCAAATATTCAGCAGTTTTATTGAGCTCTTCAGAAGTCCCAATTAAATTCAAATCATGAACATAAACTGCTATAATTGCAAATCCACATTCAGTTTTCTTTATGAAAACACAAGGGCAAATATCATTATTTTTGTATCCTTCTTTCAACAGATACTCGCTCAATCTATTATACCACATACGGCCAGACTGTTTCAGCCCATACAATGATTTTTGCAGTTTAATTGAAAACATGCTTTTGGGTTTTGACTTTAATGCTTCAGGCATTTTATAACACTCCCCCTTGGACATTATGACGTGATGTTCATGCCTCGTTAAAAACCTCGCTGAAAAACCCAGTGGGAAAAAATTAGTCGAGGAAAAGAGTACATGGCATACGTTTATATGTGTTGCATTAGTTGCCTCATTAAAAACCTTCACTAAGAAAACCCCGTGGGAAAAACTTAGTAAGAAAAAAAGAGTACAATCATTGAGCCTTCAGAGCATAATGTAGACTTACAGGGTCTGACCTTCAGGACCTAATCTTCTAGATTATTTTGAAAATTATCGCTCCCCCTCAAAACTACAATCATTGGAGCGAACTTTAAATTTCATAACTCTTCTAGAGTTTATATGTGGGTAAAAGAAAATAATATGTGTTACGTCAGGTAGCCTTTAACTCACCCACTATTCATTTGTGCAACACAAATACATTGTCTTTAAATAGACAATAGGGGATAATATCATTCGTCGCGCTACACATAAAAATAACATAAAAAAAAAACCAGTCTCCAATATGACAATACGAGGATCAGAATATAGCCAACATTTGAATAGTCCACCAATGTCATGCCATTGTTTATTTCAATAAATAATATCTATAATTTAAAAATAATGGAGGATATAGTAATTAACATGCTAGTGTCTCATTGTAGAAAAACACTAAATCTTGCTTGCAAGTTATTTATAAATATGGTACCTGGCCAGGTAATCTTGCAAGATAAAATATTGTAAGGAACTGCTGGTCCTAAAATATCCTCATTATCATCTTTTGAGTTTAAATAAATACTCATTCACTTCAAGTGATCTAACAATTATTGGTGTGTTAAATGTGTGAAGCTATTCATAGATAGAATCTCCATAAATTTTGAAATAGATTGACTGGTGTATATATAAAATCACATAAGGTGATTCTCGATCTGCAAGCCGAGACAATACTTGGTGCTATCCAAGTCTTTTATTTCAAATACTCTGTCTTTAGGCATGAGTTAACTTTTCTCACAATAAATGTTGCGATGTTATACAATAAATTTTAAATCCATCAGGATTTGCGTATAAATATTATCGTTCAATGACCCATATAAGTATGTGGTCACAATGTCCATTAATTGTATATCCAATGCTAAAATTACTGCCATTTATTTTATGTAGCGCAACATAATGTTATTGTTAATAGGAGAATATAATTTATGGAATATGGGTCTCTGCGTAAACCCATAAGCTACAACCTCTTTGTATGTCTTACCACCTTATTAATTTTGTCATTTCTCATTCATAGAAATGCTCATTTGTGTCCTATTGAGACAATAATTGTTTCGCGGTTGAGCTTTACGCTTTTACCTCAATTGCTATTTTTCATTTTACATAATCAGAATATCAGAATGCTTCTGGCAATCTGTTTTCATCGTAAGTTTTGGATCCAAATTATAAAAGCAATTGTGGAGACAATATATGTTCTCGACAACTACATTATTTATGCTATATATCTCTCCCATATTTATAAATTATATGGTATCTTTAATATTAAAATTAATCAGATCATTGTCTTTTCCCATAATATTTCAATATGATTGTTCCGCAATCTCAGTATTAAGATTATTTGGTGCACGTGCAAATATACTGAGATTTTCATCTTCAAGACGACCCTCTTCAGGAGGTTCTAGGAATTATTGCATGTCTTTGATTTTTATTTTCCACGGATTTTACATTTCAAATAATTTTTCGCTTCTAGCGTCAATGAACTCTTTCGCTTCTGGCGTTGAGTAATTCGAACTCGAATCTATATATGTGGAACTTTCATAGTTTGTAATGCAAATATATTTAATAATAACTCCATTATGATAACTTTTGACAGTTATGAACTTCTAGTTCATGTAGTGTGTGAAAATATTTAATTCAATGAGAATTTTGCGGCATTATTTCAGTCATATCTCCCCCTAATGCCGATAAATGATCATAAAATCAACGTACCAATAAACTGATCCCCAATTATTGGCTCTAAATAGGTCAAATATGATAGAGTACTATTTATTTTTCTTTAATTAAAGAAAGTCAATATATGTACGTTTTGGTGGTGATAACAAGAATTCATAGATAGGAAATGTTTCTTTTGTTATTCACACACTAATATAAAAGGGGAATGGCCCAAACACTCGTGCCATAATTCCAAACTTTGGGTCTTTAAATTTTTAATTTATCGCAACATAAAACGTTTTTGGTTGGATAAAGGTTCATTACAACCTTGATAAATTTTGAAACTTAACTAGAGTAATATTCAAATGGACATATAATATTTAATAAATATTAATTTAAAAATATCATCAAATACATTGAATGATGTTCAAGTAATCATTGACATCACCATTTAGTCTTACTGACAAATAATTTCATGTTTAACAATGAAATTATATATTAATCATGAAATGCAATATGGTATTTATTTTCAAATATAAAGTCAAGTAGGATCATAAAGAGATTATTGCCTACTGGGCAATGCTTATAAATTGAGAATGAGACAATCGATCCCAAAATCATATGAGGTATTAATATCATAAATTAATTACAGAAATGTAATTCATATATTTTATGTAATATCAAACCAGAATAGAGAAATCAGATTTAAACTTGCAATTAAATAATTCATGTGAATTATATGGATTTTCTCTTTATGCTAGCATTTAAAATAATTCTTTCTAACATATAGATTTAAACTAAATTTCAAATCATATCAGAGACCATCATCACCTAGCATACATATATAATCAAATAATATATTCTATCAGATTATATCAATCGATCATTCTTAAACAAATTTATAAGTCAAATAAAAGTATCAATTTAAAACTTTTGATAACACATGCTAACCACAAGAGATTTAGGAGTGTTCGAATTCCGCGCTTTAATCTTCGATGATTTCAGTACTAATTCACATCTTCTTTACAAATCAAACAATTAGTTATACAATTTTTCAAACCCACAATCACAATCAAATTCTTGATTTCATAATTTTGATTTAGAAGTTATTTTGATTTAGAAGTTACCTCGCAGGAAAGACACGATTCTTTCCTATGGCATACCTCCGATATTGACTCAAATTCTCAAACTCAATTGGCTAGTGAATCGTCAATTGGCTAGAGAATCGTGCTGATAACGTGTTGTAAACTAGAGAGAGGCGAGATAAAATATGAATTGTGTGTATTCAATATGAGGACCAAATGCCTCTATTTATAATAGTACAAGAGATGGGGTTTTAGAGTTAGTAACTTGGCCATCACTCATATCATATATATCTATGAGATATATTTACAACACATACCACAATAAATATCACTTTTATCCTTCTATTTTTAAAATGAGATTTTATAATTATTAAAAGGTTTTTAATTACTCATTACAAATATAAAAGATAATAATTAAAAAATAGAAACATTTTTTCCCTCTTCATTCCAAAGTCCAGACCGGCGATCGTCGACCATCTTTCTCACTGTAAATTCCATACCAAGTGAATGAGGTTCAAAATTTGATTTTCGACAATTCTTAATGTGCTTTGAAAATTAATTTTCGAACTCAACAAGGAGGTAATTTGAACAACTAAGTTTTCGAAAAAAATTTCAACAGTTCCAACGAATTCGGTCGGGGAAGAAGACCATAACTTTTTTTTGGAGAAAAAGAGAAATCAAGTTTAAAGGTAAAAACGAAAACGTAAGAACTTGTTGCTGAAGAAGAAGGTGACATGTGAATGATCTCCACTTAGAATTCTTGCTGGGGAAGAAGAATATGGTAGATACGCCGTCTGGGGAAGAGTGGATATTCCCTTTTTATTTTATTTCTAGCTTTTTGATTATTTTTAATTGATTTTTTATAAAATATTTAAAAATAATATTTACGTAAATTTACAATTATTTATTTTTAATCAAATTTAATCGAAGTACGTGCTGTGTAAACTCTGCCTCTATGTAATATCCTGCAAACCACATAAGGGAGGTAAACCACACTTGAAAAATCAATTTTGACATAGGAGATGTAAACCACACTTGAAAAACTAACCATGTGTGGAAGGTAAACCACAATTGGAAAACCAACCACATAAGGAAGGTAAACCACACTTGAAAAGCCAACCATATGGGGAGGTAAATCATACTTGGAAATTATGTACCACACCTGGAAAACCAACCACATGAGAATGTAAACCACACTTGAAAAATCATGTGTGACAGGATCACACCTATTGATATCAGTGGTGGATTTGAACTTCTGACATTTCGTCTCAAAAAAACACCACTCCACTACTAAATAATTCCCAAAGAAATCTGAAATTTTATATTTATCCCATATAGTTTGGCTATCCTTTTTAAACCCGAAACCACACAAATACATATATTTATAAAAGTCACATAAATACCTTGTTTAATACACTAAACCTTTCCATTTGTGCGATTATATGTCCCATCTTAACTAACAAACCATCGATAACGAATTCATAACACAAAAAGAGCTAGACCAAAAGAAAGTTAACCAAAAAACTTTACCTTATATATATATATATATATATATATATAGGGATATTATCAGATTTTAGTCCGACCTTTCAAGTAATTTACAAAAATGTCATGATCTTTTATAAATAATAATTTTATACCTCACCTTTTGAATATAACAAATCTAGCCTAAAATTAATTTTCATGCTTTTAGTTGCCCACGTGTATCTTTTTATATGCGGTGTGGAGTGAAATATAATTTTATTTAATCAATTGACG
The DNA here is from genome assembly GCA_026008535.1 of Perilla frutescens. Lineage (NCBI taxonomy): Eukaryota > Viridiplantae > Streptophyta > Magnoliopsida > Lamiales > Lamiaceae > Perilla > Perilla frutescens. Next base: position 68,448,732 of record BRKX01000001.1, read on the forward strand.
TGGCACAATTATTTTCAATATCATTAAAAAATTCAGGCAAAATGATACACATCATCAACTAAAAGCCCGAAAATTAATTTCAGGCTAGATTTGTTGTATATTCAAAAAGTAAGATATTAAATTATTATTTATAAAAGGTCAGGACATTTTTGTGAATTACTTAAAAAATCAGGTTAAAATCTAATAATACCTCTATATATATATGTATAGAGAGAGAGACGAGTTATAATGGGTACTAGTTCTTCTTGTAAGATGTTTATTTACTACGATTTTATAGTTTATATTGTTGTATTTTAGTGCTAAATGATCACTAAAATACATCAAGATAACCTATAAAATAGTAGTAAATAAACACCATTACCTGGGCACACCAAGAACTAGAACTCATTTGAACTAAATCATATGTACAATAAAACATCTGTATAAGAATACTCTATCTAAAAATAACCCCTTATAGTAATAAAAAGTTAGGGTCCCATCTTGGGACTAGTTATAAATAAGAATAACCTCTGCATTATTGTAATATTTCGATTTTTTTTTTGGAACATCCTTAAAAATTAACCTCCATATAAAATGATATTAAATTTCAAATATATTTAAATATCTATGTAAAATACATATGTTATATAAAATATCTACTTAAATATTTGAGTACATATGTTATATTAAACTTAAAATTATATAAAATACTTATCTAAAGTTGCATGTGACAATACTTTAATTTTTTTGATTAATACCATATCATTTAACTTGTGAATTCGAGGTAACTCGTCAATACAATCACCTTCTTATTGAATTCAAAACATTTCTAATTTATCCAACATGCTTGAAGCTTCTTGACATGAGACTTTTTCTATTTCTACATTATCATTCTCTGGACATGCGCTTCCTGCTTGATTTCTATAATGATATCTTTTTGGGTTAAAGCACATGAATGAATCTTACATACCTTTTAAATTCGTGTTTTTAAAATATGAAGGGACATTTTCAACTGTTATATAATATATATTAATTTTTTTTAAAATAATAATTTTTATGTGCAAACTCTATATCAAAATAACTTCCATATATATAGTAATATTTTTCTTTGATTTTAACAATATTAATGTATAGAGATTTACTATATATATATATATATATATATATATAGAGAGAGAGAGAGAGGAGCTGGTGTGGAACGTGAGAACGGGGGGCTTGTTTAGTGTAATTTTAGTATTTTTTATTGTATTCTGGTGCTAAAACATTTAGTATTAAAATACAATAAGAAAAACATTAAAAATAAAAATAAAAATTTACAACAAAATACAATAAAAAAACACTAAAATTATTATAAACAAGCACCATTCACTATAAGAATTTTGCTTATTAACGACGGAATTACCGACGGTAATTTTTCGGGTCGTCTTTCCCGACGGACCGCCGATGGACTGTCCGTCTGTAATATCTAACGACGGACTTACGATGGATCGGGCGTCGTTAACACTTACGACGGACATGATCCGTCGTTATAATTTCTGGAAATATTATTTTTTAAAAATATTTTTTTCTAACGACGGACATATCCGTCGTTAATTATATTCCGTATTTATTTTATTAAAAATATTTATACTTAACGACGGACAGAGTCTGTCGTTACGTTTTTCCTTAATTATTTTTAAAAAATTTAATAATTAACGACGGACGGTGTCCGTCGTTAAATTAATCCGCATTTATTTTATTAAAAATATTTTTAATTAACGACGGTCGTCCGTCGTTAATTTTTTCCGCATTTATTTTTAAAAAAATTTAAAATAACGACGGACTGTGTCCATCGTTAAGTTTTTCCGTATTTTTTTAAAAAAAAATTAAATATTAACGACGGACGCTGTCCGTCGTTATCCGTCGGTAAAAAATGATTATACATAGTCTGTATCACTGCAATTTCATTCACGCATCTGCCCTAATTTCCCAAATTCCCCCAACCCCCCTCTACCCGGCGATCGGCGAAGACAAAGGCGGCAGGCGGCGGTGACTGGCCTGGCGAACGGCGGCGGCCGCGCAAGGTAATCTCTCCCTCTCGTCTCTCTCACCCTCTGCATCTCTCTCTCTCACTCTGAATTTCTCTCTCTCCCTCTCGTCTCTCTCTCCCTCTGCATCTCTCTCTCTCACTCTGAATCTCTCTCCCTCTCGTCTCTCCCTGTCTTCTGCTTATTGTTTTGAATTCATCCATTATGATCAGGTTTTGGAAAAATCTTCTGCTGTTTTTGAGGACAAAAATATTGACAGTTAGTTAATTTCAAACAATTTATAAAACTCAGGCTGAAATCAGTTTGTTATACATTTATTCTAAAATTGAATTAAGATTGTAAATAAGTATAATTATTTGGGAGTTGTTCGAAGTTTAATTCTTAAAAAAAATGTTAGTTTAATGAGATTCACTAACATAGATAACTGAAATTTGAACTTGAGAATGCAGTTGTGAATGGGTTGATGAAGTGAAATTAATTATGGATGAATTTGCTGCTGTTGTTGTTGATGAATTCCACTGTCATATGGTGGAGTTGTTGGATGGGAAAATTCTAGGATATTTTCATTGAATAAAAAGCATGGTTTGTTTTGTAAAGGATGTACCTGCCCTCTTGCTCCCTTTCTTAAAAGAATAAAAAAAATTGGCTATCTTTTGTCAAATTGAAAGTTACCGATGTTTACTTGTGTTGTATGATTGTATCTTTCATGGATAGGTTCACTTTCATAATGAGACTTAATTGTTTATGCTTGGTTGATTATTTAAATCTTAAATTAATAATTTGTTAATATTTTTGTGTAGGTTCACTACAAGAATTCTTCGCTTTACAGTGATATATACGAGGTTAGTTAGTAGCTTTACAATTAAATAAGCTAAGTATGCAATTTTGTTAAAGTTATTTTGTCAATTTATGCTAAGTATGTTATTTAGGCTAAGTATGTTATTTATGCAATTATCATGCTAAGTATGATATTTATGCATTTATATGTCAATTAATTATGTTAATTTTTTTTGGACAATTTAGGCTAATTAAACTTGTTATATATGCAATTATCATGCTAAGTATGATATTTATGCATTTATATGTCAATTAATTATGTTAAATTTATTTGGCAAATTTAGGCTAATTAAGCTTGTTATCTAGGCAATTATCATGCTAAGTATGTTATTGATGCATTTATATGTCAATTAATTATGTTAAATGGGATGAGGGCACCTGGATCCCTCTTTATTGAATTGTTGGTTTCTGTTTGGGATGAGGGCCCCTGGATCCCTCTTTATTGAATTGTTGATTTCTGTTGGTATTGTTGTTTTGAATCGATTAGAAGAACATAGATCAATTAGCGTAGAGTCGAGAACTTGGGACTAGGAAATTCACATAGGTGCTGCCGAATTTTTAAAAAAAATTAGTACCGTTGTTTAATGAATTATTTTTATATTTCATTGAACGATAATCAGTGCGTATTTTACGATCAAAATTTTTAGAAATTGGCCTTCTACAATGAGTCTAGATCGTGAATGGATGTACCGGCAATACCTTCAGAATAGTGCTTTGAATCCGGACTTCCTTAATGGATTAAATTCTTTCATCGAGTTTTCCTGCAATCAACCGTCCTTCATGAGTGTAGACAAGATTAAGTGTCCATATCGTAAGTGTAAGAACATTCCATTCCAAATGTCTTCTACCGTTAGACTACACGTGGTAAAGAAAGGATTTGTGCACAATTATCGTGTATGGATTTATCAAGGCGAACAACAGATGCATCCGGACACCGATCAGAATTTGGGTGGTCATGATGGAATGAATACATACCAGAACATAGTAATGGATGCTGCTGGTCCGCATATCAACGTCAATGTCGATGATCATACCGAGGAGGCCCCAAATCCAGAAGCGCAACGATTTTATGACATGTTGAGGACCGCAGACAAAGAATTGTGGCCGGGTTGTCAGAACCATTCTCAATTGTCACTCGTTGCTCGTCTGCTGAACTTGAAATCTGAGAATAACATGTCAGAGAGATGTTTTGATCAGCTAACTCGATTAATGAAAGAGATTGTTCCTGAGAACAATTTGGTAACTGATAATTTCTACACCACAAAGAAATTACTACGGGGTATGGGGCTACCTGTTGAGAAGATCGATTGTTGTTTCAACAACTGTATGATCTATTGGGCTACTGATAGTGAATTGACTGAATGCAAATTCTGTGGTCATCCCCGTTTCAAGGAAACGAGTCGCCGTTCGCAAAAAAGACAGAAGACCACAGTTGCACGTAAGAAGATGTATTATTTTCCACTCACTCCGCGGTTACAGGGGATGTATGCATCTAATGCAACAACAAAGGATATGCGGTGGCATGCATCATCTGTTGATGACGGAGTAATGCGACATCCAGCAGACTCTCCTGCATGGAAACATCTGAACATAATTTTTCCTCAATTTGCTTCTGAAGCACGTAACGTTAGGTTGGGTCTATCTACTGATGGGTTCCAACCATTTGGGCAATCAGGACAACAGTATTCTTCGTGGCCTGTCATCATTACACCGTATAATTTACCCCCATGGATGTGTATGAAAGAGCAGTACATGTTCCTAACTGTATTACTGTCAGGGCCACGTAATCCGAAAGAGAAGTTGGATGTATTTTTACAATCTTTGATATCTGAATTGATTCAATTGTGGGAGGTTGGTGTGCCTACATATGATGTTTCATTGAAACAGAATTTTCAGATGCGAGCAGCATTGATATGGACAATTAGTGATTTTCCCGCTTACTCCATGTTATCTAGTTGGAGCACTGCTGGAAGATTGGCATGTCCACACTGTATGGAGTCCACTGACACCTTCACCTTATCATGTAGTGGTAAACAATCATGGTTTGATAACCATCGTAAATTCTTGCCTGTAAACCACCCTTTCCGAAAAAATAAAAAAGCATTCTTAAAAAAAAGTGGTGAATGGAGGACCTCCAGAGATGAGATCGGGACACGAAATTCTGGCTCACATTGAAGCATTGGGTCTTCAAAAAGTCACAGAGAATAATGATAATGTGACAATTTCCAAAGGTTGCGGGTGGAAAAAGAAAAGTATCTTTTGGGATCTTCCATACTGGAGCACACTGTTGATTCATCATAATCTTGATGTAATGCACATTGAAAAGAATGTGTTTGATAATCTATTCAATACTGTGTTGAATGTGTAGGAGAAGACAAAAGATACCTCCAAATCTAGAGAAGAGTTGAATATGTATTGTTCAAGACCAGAGCTAAAACGGAACGAGTCCACAGGCAAGTATCCAAAGGCTTGTTATACGTTGGACAAGAAAGAGAAGAGCATCTTATTTGAATGGGTTCAAGAGTTGAAATTTCCAGATGGGTACGTGTCCAACATGAGCAGATGCGTGGATATGAGAAAATTGAAAATGTTTGGCATGAAAAGCCATGACTACCATGTGTTCATGCAACGTCTTATCCCGATTGCATTTGCTGAACTTCTTCCTTCCAATGTTTGGAAGACAATCACAGAATTGAGTTTATTCTTCAAGGATTTGACAGCCAGAAGTATCACTGTTGATGATGTGTGTCGGTTGCATGAAAATATTCCAATCATATTGTGTAAACTTGAACGCATTTTTCCACCAAGTTTCTTTGACTAAATGGAGCATCTACCTGTCCACTTGGCTGATGAAGCCAGACTTACTGGGCCTGTACAGTATCGATGGATGTATCCATTTGAACGGTACTTGAGGAAGTTGAAAAACAACATCCGAAACAAAGCAAGAGTTGAGGGCTCAATCTGCAATGCTTACTTGGTGGAAGAAGCTTCGACCTTCTGTTCGTATTATTTTGAAGATTTTGTAAAAACGAGACATAGAAACATGCCTCGTAATTATGAAGGTCTTGGAGACGCACAAGATGACAGTGCAACAAATCTGTCGATTTTCAAGCAGCATGGTTGACCATCTGGAAGAATGTCAAAAAGATATTTGACAGAGAACGAGTATGCTGCAGCACAGATTTACGTGTTGCTTAATTGTCCAGAAGTTGAACCGTACACAACGTAAGCATGTGAACTGTTTAAAATTGTGTTATTGTTATTTCACCAAATTCTAATCCATGCTTAATTTTTTGAAGTGTGTTTGTTGACCAATTGAAAGTATCGTGCTCGAATATCTCAATGGAAGATATTGAAAAATGAATGGATAAAGAATTTGTGAGCTGGTTCGCCAAATATGTAAGTATATGATATCCGAAAACCTTAATGTAAGTATACATGAGCAACTGTAACATTGTATAAAGTTTTCTATTGTAACAGGCACAAGATCCAACTAATAATGTCAACAAGATCATACGTGATCTTTCAAGTGGGCCTTCTCATTCCGTTAATATCTACCATGTGTACTTTATTAACGGGTAGAAATTTCACATAATTGCCCACGGCTCACAGCGAACTACAATAAATAGTGGAGTCTGCATTAAAGGGACACACTGAATATTACGGACGATTGATGGAGGTGATTGAGTTGGAATACGCTGGTCTGCCTATTAAGAAGACAATGTTGTTTAAATGTGAGTGGTTTGATATATCAACACAAGGAACAAATGTGCATCCTGACTACAAAATGATTTCTATAAATCATAAGCGTAAGTATTCAGGATCTGATCCATTTGTGCTTGCTAAACAAGCAATCCAAGTGTTACTGTGAATACCCAACTTTAAATCGCTCTCGAAGTGATTGGTGGGCGGTCTGCAAAATAAAGGCTCGTCTAATGTTGAAGTACCATCAGAGGATGATAATACAATCATAACCTCAGCCTTTCAAGAGGATGAAGTTGATGGTTTGCATACCCTCACAATAGATGACGATCCTATACCAAATCATCCAGATGGTGGGGTAATAGACATTCAAGAAGAAGAAGAAGATGATGATGAAGATATAGAACCAAAGATCGATTCATCAGATGACAGTATAAGTGATGATGATGAAATAGATGATTAGTGTGGTTGGTCTTATTTGATATATATAGATGTTTTCTTATTTAAGTACTTAGTACCGTTGCAATTTGCTAACTTCATAAACTAAACTTAATATGATTTTGCAGATGGAGGGAGACGGTACTACCTCAGCTGGAGGTTCATCATCGTCATCTGTGGGCCTGAGCGGCCCAGTTGGCGATATCTCACTACATGGATCGTCACTGCCCGATGTTGATGCGCAGGGTCGTCGTCGTTGTTGGCTTAGGGATGGGTATGTTGAATTAGATAGTTTTGAATATTTTTTTACAGATTATTATTTTAATAATTGTAATATTCTAATATATTTATTGTTTTTTACATTTGGAAGCCAATTGATGCCGAGTTATCCCGTCTCAGCCACCATCACATCCAGTTTCAAGAGGTTTTTGCACCCGGGTGCCTACACCTGGAAGATGGTGCCCCATGAGAGGAGGTAGACATATAGAGAGGAGTTCCGGGTATCTTATTATTATATATATATTTTTTAAAATGTTATATAAGTTTAGTATTTTCATATGTTCTCAATATCTTACAGAAGGAGTGGTTTTGGGATCCCACTTTAGAGGATGCCATTTGGGTAGCATGGGAGCTCAGGGCTCCTCAGAGATACAGGGACATGGTCCATACCTTCAAGAAGGATAGGACCAAGGGCTGCCCTCCATTCATGCCAGTTGAGATGTGGGAGGGCTTCAAGGCACACTGGGACAGTGATGCATTCAAGAAGAAGTCAGCGATCGCATCAAAGAATCGTCTGACTGAGCCCGATGGTCCTGGCACAGGCATTGTGAAGCATCGAGGAGGCTCTCGGAGTGCAGTTGCGCATGCTGCAGCTTTGGTATGCAATTAAATTAATATTTATTTATTTATTTTTTAATATGTTTGTGCTAACATCTCTATCCAATAAGCTAAGGAGAAGGGTGTGCAGCCCAATGACGTGGCGTGGGAGACATTCAGAAGGCTGCACGACAATCCCGATGGATCCCACACAGATGGAAAGTCTGCCCGTATAGCTGAAAGTTAATTTATCGATATTTATAAATTTATTAATAACATAGAAATTAAATATTTAATCATTCTTTTTTGATTTTGTGAATAGGCTGATGTATTGGCTCGGGTTGAGGAGTTGAGTCAGCCGACTCCTGGTACAGATGAGGCGCCACCACCCGTGGACATGAGCGCCGTATACGTGGACGCTGCCCTCCGACACTCGAAGAAGAATCGAGTGTTTGGGCTCGGCAGTCGATCTAGGAGTTATTCAGCTCCTAGCGTCTTATCTACAGCTCCTCCACAGCCCGACACTCAGGCTGCCATCAGGGCTCTCCAGGAGAAGATGGATGCCCAGCAGGCGGCTCTCCAGGAGAAGATGGACGCACAAGCAGCGCTTCTCCAAGCCCAGCAGGAGAAGATCGATCAGCAGCAGGAGATGCTGCGCGAGCAGGCCGAGATGTTCGAGCTGATGCAGGCGCAGTTTAGGGGCCCTCCTCCATCTTCATCTTGACACTATTATTATTTGTATTTTATACACTCTTTATTATATTATATTACATTTTATGTATTTTATTGGAGATTTTATATATATTATTCAACGTTTTATTACAGTTTTTCCATAATTTATTTACAAACAATAATCTAAATTACAAAAAACAAATTAAATAAACGTAAATAGAAATAAACAAAAAAAAAATTAACGATGGACGTTGTCCGTCGTTATATTTTTTTTTATTTTTTTTTTATTTTTAATTATTAACGACAGACATTGTCCGTCGTTAAATTAATCTGTTTTTTAATTTTTATTTATTTTTAATTATTAACGACGGACCGAGTCCGTCATTAAATTAATCCGTTTTTTAATTTTTATTTATTTTTAATTATTAACGACGGACCGAGTCCGTCGTTAAATTAATCCATTTTTTAATTTTTATTTATTTTTAATTATTAACGACGGACCGAGTCCGTCGTTAAATTAATCCGCGTTTTATTTTTTATTTATTTTTAACTATTAACGACGGACATCGTCCGTCGTTATGTCCGTCGTAAAAAGTAACAACTGTAGACGACACTAGAGTTAACGACGGATAGGGTCCGTCGTTATGGCCGTCGTTAAAGCTAACGACGGCAGGTATCCGTCGTTAAATTGGATTGCCGACTAACGAAATAACGACGGTGAATTTCTGTAGTTAATCCGTCGTTGTCTGAAAATAACGACGGAAACGCTTGGATTACCGACGAAAATTTCCGTCGCTAAATCGATGAATTCTTGTAGTGATTCTCACGTTTTACACGAAACACTAATCCTTATTTGAACTAAATGATACACACGGGTCAACAGTGGCTCACTATAAACAATTTTCCTTGTATTTTCTTGTGGACCAACGCTAGTCTCTCGAGTGAGGCTATATATTAGGATAATAGTCACTTCCCAATGCGCCTGGTCTACCAAATTTTCGTTAATAAAAATAAAAATAAAAAGAAGGTACGTTTCTGATAAATGTAAAAATGAAAAATAATTTAAGTACCGTAAATCTGTAACAACGACGACATTTATTATTATTATTATTATTATTATTATTATTATTAAAAAGTGGATGCTCATTGAATTATCGTCATTTGATCAATTTAATTGATTTTTTAAGTTTTCGTCATGCTATTACTATTATTATATGCATAAGTGATTACTTATGCACGCATATAACTGGAAGTCTGAAACATAACATGATTAATTTAAGAAATATCCAAATAAAACCTACCACTGACCTAAATTTGAAAATTACAAACAGTTGCTTACATTTTTCTCAGTTTTATAAACCGCACCCACTAAAGGGGTATATTTAATTTGTAAAATGAGGAAGTATTTACTTTTTTCTTATTTATTTGATCTTAGATAATTATCAATGTTTAATTAGAGGCAATTATTTTATTGATAGATTATTGAATTTAATATATAATGTATCATGTTGATCAACTTGATCTTAGAATCTTCGGCGAAATAGAAAAATAGGTATATATATGTTGGCCAAGTCAAAATTCTAAAATGCGTCAATATTTTGTTCAAATGAGACAACTTAATATGACTAAAATTTGTGGCTGGGAACACTGAATTTCTTGTGTGTGTTGTCTTTCTTTTTTAGAAGATTAAAAAAAACAATTAAAATAAAGCATTCAAATTTGATACCATCATATAATTTAAACCTGCAGCCACCAGCCCACCAAACGAATTTTCTGAAAATAAAAATCATATTTAATAACTGGAGTAATAATCAGTGTTATGTTCTTGTTCATGAACCTTATTTAAAACACGTGCAACACTAAAAACGATTAAATATACGCATGTAAAATGACGTCGTCAAATGCCAATTGTATTATATTGATCGAAATTTTATTTTTCATTATTTATGACGACTATAGTGTCCAATTGAATCATTAAAAAATATTTAACTCTAACATATAACTTCTTAAGCCATCTTTAATTTCTATATAAGAGATTGGGTATCCTTAAAATAAAGTTATTTAATTGGAGTAACCTAGTAAGACTTATTTTCTTTTGAGAACTTATAATAAATACAAAGTAGTACATCATGATAATTGACTGAAATCTAAAAATGTTCAATTAGCTTATAAAAATGAGCAAGCACACATAAATGGGAATGGTGAGATATTTAATGCCAAAAATGAATTTAACCTTGATCCTATTTCCAATTTTGGACTGTCATATGGAATTTAAAAATCTTTTTTTTCAATATTGTCCTTGTTCCATTTTGATAGGTTGATTGATAGTTTTCACGGGGATTAAAACAAAAGATTGAGAAAGATAATTAATCAAGAAACTTGTTAATATAACCCTATTTATTTATTTGACAGTGAATTAATGTTTAATGTAAACATATTAAATAGGAGTATGTATTAGTAAATTAGCTATATATATATATATATATATATATATATATATAAACATGCCTATATATATCAAGACATCCCAAAAGACAAAACAAGTCTATCAAAATGGGACGGAAGGAATAGTTTTTTCAACAGTTATATAGTTGTGAAATTTCTAAAATGTTCATGACAAAAATTAACTGATTGGATCAAATTATGGAATACAATTAAATATACAATTCTGGATGCATAAAAAATTAGCATATATACAATTCTGGAATATAAGATTTAATTCAATTTTCTAAAGCTACATATTGTCAGTTGTGAAATTAAAAAAAAAGTGAGTACTTATATTTATGCAGGATAAGAGATGGAATATATATAATCTAGGAATTTTTTTAAAAAAATATCGTCTCAGTTTTAACTGTGTTTTCAATGATCCTATTCAGCTGTCAAATTTCTAAAATATACATGGAAAAATCAATCGATCAATAGAATACAAAGTTTAGATAAATATTCCAGCTTTCTATATGTTTGCTGTTTTAAGATTTTTTTCTAGAATTTATAAATAACTTTTTGTTCTAATATATTCATCTCTTTTATATCATAAAAAATATATTCACTTATATTTTCCTAAAAAGTTGACAATATTTTTTCTCGCCATATATTTGTAGGGTTAAAATTAGCAAAAATGTGTAATTATGTATAAAACAAACATTTCTTTTTTGACACAAAATAAAACTCCTAAAATAACAAAAATATACAGAGACGGAGGGAATATATCTTTTTATTTTCTTACTGAACCGTGATTTTCTTTGAGAAGAAAACAAAGAAATAATTGAATTTTTGCTTTCACGCATATTTAAAGTAAAGCTAGTTAATTAATCATCAAAATCTGTCATAATCTTTGTACTTTGTCAAGCACTAAATGCCCATTAATCAATAATTCATTTACAATTGCAAATAATTTCAACTTTCCAAAATATAATTATGTTGGAGGATGGGACAAAATCAGATATACATTAACCAAGAATTTCACATAATTATGTATATAGGCTTAATTCAACTCAAATTGTAGTTGTGCTTGGTCACTCTTAAATCTCACAATTAGATCGATGATCGACGTCAACGTCAAAGTTGTCCCTTCGGATACATCCAAATCGTAAGTCTTCCTTGTAAAAAAAAATTATCAATTTAGTCACGGTGAGGATGGTGTAGTGACGGAATGAGGTTGCTTGAACATCAAATCCCACGAGTTCGAATCTTCTCAATACCACAGATCGGGTGTGTTAGTAAAACAAAAACCACTAATTTATATCCAAATAGAAATATGTAAATTGAAATTAGTGAGGTGGATATTAACTAGCCATGGTGGTAGAATTTATTATAAATAATGAGGTTGTTCAAAACCTAACATATATATGCAGAATCTCCTTTTTTTTTTTGACAGAAATGTATAAAAAATTAATTAAAATGGAGAATCTTATTTGGGAATTTTTGTTACATTCAAAAAGTAAGAAATTAAGAGTTAACACAATAATAATAATAATAATAATAATAATAATAATAATAATAATAATAATAATAATAATAATAATAATAATAACAACAACAACAATACGTATCTTGGTATATCATGTTATAAATATATTTATTATATATGTGGTCCCCACTCTAGGATTTTGATTTCTAACCCTATATATTTTGTAATGTGCTGTAAATCAACACGTCGAATTACACCGATAAATAAAATTATATTTCCGTAAAATTCTATATTCTTCTACTTTCTATTATTTATATCTTGATTATTATTATAAAGTTCAATTTACAACATATTAGAAATTTTAATTTTATTTAGAGGAATGTTGGTATACATATCAGATTTGATAGTGTTATTCCGCTGTTTGTTTTGCGACCACAGAAACTACATGTGCAGTGAGCGATGAATATTCGTGCCCTCGAAAAGTTCCAACTATATAATGGCAGGGCCTCTGCCCCTGCAGACATCTATACATGTACAAGTTTTTATTATTTTGGTAAATTATTGTATAAAAATAACATTTTTTATGACCTGCGATAAGTTTTCCTGTGTGCGGACAGTGGAATAATAAAATAATTAGCACAACATAAAATATACTGTGATATAAATATTATTTAAGTTTTTCTGTGTGTGGACAGTAGAATAATAAAATAATAAGCACAGCATAAAATATATTGTGATATAAATATTATTTAAGAATTTAAGATAGGGCAATCACATCTACTGTTTCGTTGTTTGTCTATTGTATGAATAAATTCTGACTGATCTCCGACGTGATGTTGTTTTTTTTTTCTTTTTGTAATTAAACTCCATGAATTTGAAGGGCTAATTCAAATTTTACTTTAACAAGAAGTATTCAAAATTTCTAACCATTAGTTTTTTTTTTGTTGTTGAAATGATCTAACAATTATTATATATTTTGGTCAATTCTCTCGAAATAGTTAACTACTTATTCGCAATTTAAGCAACTAACTAGTTTCTATTCGGGCTAATCTATATTGAATACAATTACAATTAAGTGGCAAAGTTTTAGTGGGGATGACCTAGTAGTGGTTGAGTGAGATTGCTTGAAAACCAAAGGTCTTGGGTTCGAATATCCTTAATACCACAGGTCGTGTGTGTGAGTAAAAAAAAAACAAAAAAAACAATTAAGTGGCCAAGTAATTAAATAGAGAGAAAGAGAGATCATATAAAATGTAAATATTATCCTAGTATGTAAAATAAGAATTAATCTGAACCTTCAATTTAACTGAATGAACGGATGCCATTTTTTTATGGCAGGTTTGTCTTCATATTTTACACAAGAGGTCACTTTTGTAATTTTGATGTTTGGTATGTTATTTGAAATCGCAAATATTTCGGATATGCGTTTTTTTTCAAGCAATATATTCGATAAAGAGTTATAATGAATAGAATTTTGTATTAATAGTCTTTTTCTCAATCTATAATATATTATTCAATCATAGTACCAATGCTTAAACAACATGTCACATGAATTCTAATATATCTTCAAGACATGTAAGCAATGACTATCTTAGTTTCACTTTTCATTTAGTTTTTATTTAAATTTTTATTTATATTATTTAAATGATTATCATAGTGTAGTTTTTTTTATGCTTCTATTCTTCATAAAATTTAATTGTTGTAATGATTAACATTATGATTTTTCATTTAGTTTTTATTTAATATTAACGAATTGTTATAATAATTAATAATTTATATTAACAAATAAATACAACATTTTCTTTTCTAATACATTTTTAATATTAATAAATTGTTATATTTTAGCAACATCTAAACAACAATTTCATGTGTAGTTAATAATAAAAATTACAATCCTAAACACAAGCATCTAAGATGACAAAGGAAGCATCATCATATCACCTAGTAAGCCACTAATCATACATTAAAGCGTTATAAAATCACAAAATAAGCATCATAAAATCTACAAATAACTTGATGATTTATGTTGACATCAAACGACCTAAACTGATCAAATAAAAAAATTAATAAATAGTGTAAAGAGCATTCAATGGAACAAAAATAACATATGAGTACATTATATTATGGCACTGGATAATTTTTTTACAAGGATTAAAACACAATCAATTCATTATTATTTATAAAATGTCATGCATTATTAATGATAATTAATTTTCCATATTAACAAATAAATACAACTTCGATTTTATAATTCATTTTAAATACTAAGGAATTATTATATTTTGATAGCATTAAAGCCATAATTTCGCATGTTTCATGCATGATCAATACAAAATATTAGATTACTAATTATAAATTACAAGCATCTTGGTTAACAAAAAAGCACCATCATATAATCAAGTAAGACACTAATCATGCATTAAAACATTATAAAATAACAAAATAAGATCACGAAGTCTAAAAATAACATAACGATTTATGTTGACATCAAATGACCTAACATATACTAATCAAATAAGAAGCATTAACAGATAGTATAAAAATAGCTAGCATAACAATATATTATGACAACATATATTTTTTGCAATGGTTAAAACATAATACTCCCTCCGTCCCGATTATATAGTCCATTTTCTACTCGCACGTAGATTAAAAATATTTATGAAAATAAGAAACAAAAGCTAAACTTCCAACTTTAACCTTATTTAATGAAAATTAATAGTAAAACTTAAATTTTATCTCAACTTTAATGTATTAATTTTTTGAAACAAAGAAAATATATGATTAATTAATGAAGTGCAAATACAATGAATATAAATAGATTTGATCAAATTCAAGTACATGCAAATTAATTAAGTTGCTTAATTTTAATTAATGTTTCTCTTTTTTTGAAAAAATAACATTTAAGATTTATAACTTTCACAAACTTAAATATTTAATTTTTTAAATTTTCAAAACCTAATAAGGGTATAATTATACATTCCTATTAAAAATAGCACTGCTTATAGTAATGAGACTATATAATTGGGACACCTCAAAATAGAAACGTGGACTATATAATCAGGACGGAGGGAGTAAATATTAGCATTAGCATCTCCACAACAACACTAATCTAG
Source organism: Perilla frutescens (assembly GCA_026008535.1). Lineage (NCBI taxonomy): Eukaryota > Viridiplantae > Streptophyta > Magnoliopsida > Lamiales > Lamiaceae > Perilla > Perilla frutescens. The sequence goes on from BRKX01000001.1 coordinate 68,464,229, forward strand.
TATTATTGAATGTGAATTAAAACATCATGTTATGAAATGAGCACAAAAAAAAAAAGGATTTCCTAGCAAAATTTGTATTTAACATAGTTGACAAAAGTGCATCAATATACACTCTCATAAATTTTAACATTATTAAATTAACAATAACAATAAATATCATTACAAATATCAATCCAAATTATCACAGAAAATTAGTATATCTACATTAAAAAATCAAAATAAACTCTAATAAATTATCATTTGAATACCAAAATCGAACATGGATACTAAGAGCATCCACTATAAGGGTGCTTATATCTATGTGGTAAAATAAGCACCAGGTTCCACCATAGTGGAACACAAGTCATGGTAGCAAAATAAGGAATGAGTCCCTTATGCAAGCACCTGGTTCTTGAATTAAATTGTGGGCCCAAAAATTTTATCTCTCCTCCCTTTTTGCATTTTTGGTGTTTTCTCTCTCCTTCCCTTTTGTATTTTTAGTTCTTGAATTAAATAGTGGGGTCCATGAATAGTTAAAAGTGAGGTAGCACCATAGTGAAGAAAATATTGAGTAATTGAAAAAAGAAGTGGTTGATGATGTGGCATCACTATGGGGTAGCACCATAGTGGATGCTCTAATTACCAGCAAAGAGGGTTTTTCTGATTTTTTTAGGGCCGATTTGACTCCCAAATATATCACCGCCATACTGCAAGTTTAATTTAAGGAAGATTAAAGTGTCCAATTTGCCCTTGAAAGAAACATATGATTATTTGAATTGATGGGTTGATCTACAACTATGCCTCAACTAATCAAATCAATTTCAATCTATTGGATTATATATATCAACAGATTGTTGAGATTTGTCCTTAATTTATACACTAGAGAATTGTTCAAATGTGAATCACTTTCTCCTGTAGAAACTGTGAATTAATCTTAGTCATCCTGGCAATTTCTATCTTTATACAATATCTTTTATTATTATCTTTCTTCTACCAAAAAAATTACAGCGTGAGTTATATTTGGGTACAATCTATTTTTTCATTATTTTCTCCATCAAATTAATAAACTACACGTCTATGCCCAAAAAAAAATGTCTCAACCGGATATCAAGTCTTCACTTTTCCAAAAAAAATATCATTTCAACCAAATATCATTACTATCGGTTCTTATTATTACTGCAATCTCTTCGTGTTTATGCTTTGGGAGATTCAGGTTACCATTAAAGTAATTAGTTTTTTTTTTCCCCTTTTATAGTGGTATATGATATTTTATTCATATTTTTTCATATATATATATATATATATATATATATATAGGGGAGGGGTTAGGTAAAAATCAATCTTAGCGTGGGAACTAGGACCACATCTCACACCACACAATCCTCAAAAATCAAAAGTCCAGATTTGATTAAGATGGTGGTGGCAATTCTGTAATCTTTGAAAAGTTTTTCGCGCGGGGTATTAATGCAATTTGGTAATTCTTAATCGCGGAGGATTTGATAACAGATCGTCATGCTAATGAAGTATTATCATCATGCTAACGAAACGTTATCGTTATGCTAATTAAAGTTTTCAAACATTGTTAGTGAAAAATGCATTCTAAAAATTAATTATAAATCTAATTTGATTTAACAAATTTTAATTAAATGGAAGAAACTCTAATTGGATGAAATAAACCAAATTAGATGAATTAAATATTGATTTAATGTGATAAACCATAAATGAGTTGGAATAAATCATAACTATAATATATATGTACTACGTTAGCATTATGATTTTGCTTCGTCAGCACTGTGAATACACTATGTTAGCATATAACAATACTCTGTCAACATACGTTATAAATCATAACTGGATGGAATAAATTATAATAATCAATTAGGAACTATAAAAGAAAAAATAAATTCAAAAAAGTAATCATATTAGATGGAATAAACCATAATTGGAATGAAATATATCATAATTGAAATTGAATAAACCCTAATAAATCTGTACTACGCTAGCATTATGATAAATATTCGTTAGCACATTGAATACACTGTGTTAGCATATGACAAATGCTTCATTAGCATACATTATCATAATGCTGACGAATCATTATTATAAGCTAACCAAAGTATTTATAACCTGAGTATTCGTAAAAAATTATCTTTTGTATTTTTCGTCCATATTTTTTCATCTAACATAGCCTTTCGACATCTAAAATGAAAGAGTATGAAGAGAACTTTAATTTGATATATTTTTTGTGTGCATTGGATTAAAAACGAGCAAGTTATGATTGTTTAAAGTTTTTAAAATTTTTTTAAATTGTTCACATAATCAATTTTAATGGATTTAGACGAAAATAGCCCTCATTCCTTTATTTTTTACCTTTTTATTTATGAAATTACCACCATCTTTTACATTAAATTTCAATCATTAAATCATCAAATTAAATGATGGAGATATGGTCCTAGTTCCCACACTAGAAAAAATATCTTATTTGATCAATTCCTTATATATATATATAGTATATATATATATATATATATATATATTATTCAACGACCAAATCGATTAACAAAAATCTATATTACCAATTGTAGTATTGAGAGACTAAATCGAGTCATGCATCAAAGTTTGAACAATTTTTTTCCAACTAAAATATTAACTAAATGTTCAATTATGACTATTTTTTTATTTTAGCAAATAATTGAAGAGAATATTTTGATGTTGAATTATTGTGTCAATCATGGAGCTATGCCCATTCTTGGAATCTACACGGGATCCCTAGATGTTAAAGCAAATATATATTTATTAGTAAGTATATATAATTCAATAAAACATTAATTAATTATTTTAATTTATGCATGTTGTGTGTCTGATGAATGTTTCTGTTCGTTGGCCTGCACCAATTGTCAAGGAAACCAATAATTCATTTATTAATAAAGAGATCAAATTAAATATAATTTCTCTTCTCAACATTACGAAGAGACCGAATTGAATATATTTAATAATAAATAAATAAAAATAAACAATTGTGGATTAATTAATTCGCTCATGAATTTATTGTTAGTTAAAGAGGAGATTGATACTGAGTGAGGAGATTATAAAAGAATAAAATAATGAAATTAGGAATGAAATGAATATGAGAAATGAATAATATAAACAATATGCATGCATGATTCCAAAGCTGGGTATGTTCAAGCAGCTAGTTTTTGTTACTTTTACGAAAGTTGATAATATTAATATTCATAATAAGATTAGTAAAACCAGTTTTTTACCACAAGTTTTTATATAAATCACTCATTGATTATATGTTATTCTTTTTATATAGTTTTTAACTTTTGATTTTACGAGCTAGGCTAGGGTATCTATAATTTAAGGAATATTAATTAAAACAATTAGTTACGTGATCTTATTTTATATTTATAAAGCTAATATTTGATATAAAGATGTTATTAACTTGATATTCAAATGAGATTTAGCTCATCTTTGAGAAAGTCATTTCAGGAAATATGAACCTTTAGTGGCGAATTCAAATTATAATAATACATGGAATTACATTAATGTACCTCGAACTTCAATTTCATAATATCTTGATATTTTGATCTCTGTTCTTATTTCATATATTTAGCGAGACATCCCAAATATTTTATTTTAATCCAAAAAAATATTTAAATATTCACTGCGCTACTATCCGAGAAAACGAAGGCAAACTGTACACATGTAATTTACTACATTTAAAACTTAAAAAATGCACAAAAAAAAACTTCAAAAATGTGGTTCTAGTAATTTAAATTAAAAAAAAAAAGTGATGAATTTATATAAATATATCTACATACAACTAGAAGGTGGTAGTAATTTGAAAAAAGAGCATTGGTATGTATATATATATATATGTATATATATTATCGTACAATATTCATATGTCTCACCATCCATCAATTAACAAGCTTGTTGCCCGGACCACTGCAACGTACATACGTGTCTTCACCTAGGCATTAATTACATATTTAAATCCAAACCCCATGTTTTGTTTATATGATACAATATATATATTATTCACAACCAATAAAATCATACGAATATTTCAATATTTGCTGTCATATATAATCTCGCGCGCGCGCATATATATATATATATATATATTTAGTGATCGCGTTTCATTTAAATTAATTACTTTATAATACTTAATATACGTATACCGTCTGTGCAGCCACATGTATTCGATCATTCGATTCATGAAATGTACAGGAGTACGTATTTGAAACAATGTTCATCGTTACTTGGATGTTTTGAGATTTTTTTATTTTATTTTGTAATTTGTTATAGGTCCATGTGTGAATTTGTGAAGTCAGTAGGACAGATATATGGAGATGAAGAATAAGAGCCACAAATTATTATTAATTCATGAGAGAGAGAGAGAGAGAGAGAGAGAGAGAGAGAGAGAGAGAGAGAGAGAGAGAGAGAGAGAGAGGGTCAATATCATGTACTACATGTTTTGTATGGCGTGAAGTTGTTTGAAATGTGTTGCGGTGGGGTGTTGTAAAAGCTCTTGATGGAAAATTTTATACTATCATAATATAAAAATTGTACCGACACACGTATACATCAAAGTACATGTATGCATATCCGTATACATACACACACACATATATATATCTTAATCATCAATACTATATATTCTATTAGGGATTGCTAGCTTATTACTAAAATAAGAATGAGTGTATGTCGAAAAGTAATCAAGAAAAAAAATGATAGCAAGCAAAGAATTAAGATGGCAGTGGATGCCATGTCAACTCTTATATATAAAGCTTATTTACTTTAATGGATAAGGATGAATTGATAAGTTATCAATCTATATCACATGTTTATTTTGCTTAATATTAAAATGGCCTGGTGAATAATTTCAAACCTGTTATAAATGAGTTTTGAGTGCCCATATGAAAGATATGTATGCACTTAGAGAAGTGAAATATGATTTATATATGTATCCAGAAAACTATCTAGCCACTAAGTTATATGTCATCAAAGTAAACAAGCCTCTACGGGACTAAACAATATATATTCCTATATTTTATCAGAATCAATTAATCTAAATTCTTTAAAAAAAATATATAACAGATCGACAAGGAAAAGAAATAATTGACTAAAATGAAAATAACTGCAAATGTAAGTTCATCCATTCAATCGTATAATAAACAAGCTTAGGGGAATAATCCTCTTCCAATATTAGTTGTGAGAAATGTATATATTGAATACATTATTATAAATCAAAGGAAATAGGTTTATTAGGGCACCTCTCAATAATGGCACTAGTGTTCCGTATATAGCACGTAGGAGGAGTATATATAGGGATGAGATCTGGTGAGAACCGGTCGCTAGGTGAGAATCGGGAACCGATCTCATCCATCCATCCTGCAAAATCGACGCCCTAGATCTATCCAGATTTTCGGTGGCATTTTTGTAATTATCTCGAAAATCTTCAATTCGCGCGTCTCATTAAGGGTAAAATCGGAACTGAACTCAAAAATTGCCCAGATTCAATTTTAGCATCCGACTTCGCACATTTTAGCCTAATGCATTTCTCATTTTAGCATGTGTTGATAAATAAAAATGGAACGATGATTTCATTGGAATGAAATGCAATACACCCTATTTGGGGACAGTGAACCCTAATGAGAATCTCATAATTACTAGTTGGGATCAGGAACTTAATAAACCCTAATTGGGAACGGTGAACCCTAGTGGAAAATGTCACATCAATTTTAGCCTCCTACTTCGATAATTTTAGCATTATGCGATTCACATTTTAGCCTCATGCGATTCTCATTTTAGCCTCAGAACAAAAGGGAAGAATTATTAAATTACTATATTACCCCTCCGTCCAGAAAGTTGCCGAAAATTACAGGAATGCCACCGCACATCCACTTAAATCTGATTTAATCTGGACCGTCCAGATTGAATTAAACAAGGGCTAGGATTGGTTCCTAGTTCCCACCTGGGGGAAGGGTTCTCATTTGATCATTTCCCTATATATATATATATATATATATATGCTACCATGTAATTAAATAATTTCATAATTTAAGACTATTAATGTAAGATTTATTGGTCTGAGCTAGTTCCATGTTTTTTTTAATGCATTCCTTCTTTTTTAAAGTTTGAATCATTAATTTCATTGCATGCACTATTTAAATCTTGTATTTCATTTCATTTATAGTATACTTAATAAGAATGATCATTATATATGTGCACATTAATAAAGAAATTAAGAAGTTAAGCATTATGTGCAATGTAACTGATTTTTTGGGTCATCAACCGATTCAATCCAAATGTGACTCGATTGATAATGAAATTCAAGAAAAAGGTCGTGCGATTAACTATAATGGACACAGCCGCAGGAACAAGTAGGCCCTAAAAGTGCTTAAATTATTTTCTTAATTTCTGTTTTCTTTTAAGTCTTTCACAGGTTGCGTAATGAGGTTCAAAAAGAGAAGAAAACAAAATTTTAAAAGTAATGCAGGTAATTATCTTGTGATTTAATTACAAGTTTAAGACGAAGACTTAACTATTCCTTGGTTCCCATGCATTTTAATTACATTTAATTCTCTAATTATTGATAAAACCTCAGATGAATTTCATTTAGGGACCGTGCTAAATGGCACAATTTGTGCCGGCACAAATGTAAAATTTAATAAAATTTTAATGTTAAATGACATTGTTATCCTTGATATGATTTTAATTAAAATTTATTCATCATTTTCTACACAATTTCCAACTATTTAATGTGAATGCATTAATGGTCAATATTGCATGAGATTCATCCCTCATTTTCTACACCCATTCCCAAATACAATGAATTTGTCTAAAAAAATAAAACCAAAAATAAAACCACTCAAATAAATATTTCTACTTGAACATGAATATGAAAATAATTTAGAAAACATATATACATAAAAAAATACATTATAACACTAGTTATTTTAGTGAACATGGATGATGCTAATATTATGGAGCAATTATTTGGTTTGAGTGAAAATGATAGCCTTATGAATGATAAAGAAGCAACCGATAATAATTTTCTCATAATGTACAATTGATAATTTTTTTAAATGTTTTTTAATCAAGTAATTATAAATTGAATAAACATTTGATTAATTGAAGAATTGGAGTTCAAAGTATAATTATCTTCTAAGAAATATTTTTTGATATATTATAAAATTGAACTCACTGTCATACTATGAATTGAATAAAGCCATAAAGTTAATTATATAATAAGATACTTTTTTTATTAATCAAACAGTCATAATTAAATTGGGTTGATCAGTGAAATTTTTAGACCAAATGGAATATAATGAGTTCGTATAAAAGCACAATCTGAAAAATAATCAGTGGTTGTTGAAGCTTTATATAGTGAGAGGAGTTGTGCACTATGAATCGAAAGCCATAATGAAATTCTAGAGAAAATTTCGATTTTGATCTCATAGGACATGGCCTAGTTTGATTTTGGTCCCAACTCTATCACATTTGGTCTTATTTCAGAAATTGTTATTAAATCTGGTCCCATAGGACCTGGATTATCAATTTTGGTCCCACAATTTAGACGGAAAAAAAATGGGATAACGACCGTCAGTTTTGGGACCAAAATAGATACTATGGGACCAAAATTGAAATTTTCAGCGAAATAGAAATCCTAAAATGCAATCAGCTATGAACGATTTTTCAATTGAAAAATTGATCAAATGTTAGATTTGTAAATAGAGGTATTTTTTATTAAATTTTTTTTAAAATTGGGTCATTTAAAAAAACACTACAATAAAAACGCGATTTAACAACGGATTATATTTCGTTGTTAAAATACCGACACATTAACAAGTGATTAAGATTAAGATAATTAATGACGGTTTTTTTATTTCTTTATGTTAACGACGTATTTTAATTTTTAATTTTTATTTCTTTATGTTAACAACGTAATAAGGACAGATTTTTCTAATATTTATTATTATTATTATATATATATTCTATTTTTCAAATACTAATTAATTACATATATAATTTTTTTAATATTTTTATTTATTTTACATGATAATTTTTAATTTTTTTAATGCTATTAATTTTTTAATTACTATATAATTACGAATTTGAAATCAATCTTTTTAATATTATTGATTTTTTATTTATTTTACATTTTACAATTTATTTCATTTTTTAATTTTTTAATAATATATAATATTTTTTAATATTATATATACTAATCAATTACGAACATAATTTTTTTTAATATTTTTATTTATTTTACTTTGTAATTTTTAAATTTTTTAATATTATTAATTTTTTAATTACTAATTAATTATGAATTTGAAATTAATATTTTTAATATTATTAATGTTTTATTTATTTTACATTTTTAATATTAAATATATTTTTTATTTTTTAATTACTAATTAATTATGAGTATAAATTTTTATTATATTTTTATTAGTTTTACTTTACGATTTTTAAAATTTTATATTACTTTATATATTTTTTTATTATTTTATATTATTTTTTAATATTTTGGACTTGGCTTGACGCGCTTCCATCGCTAAATTGTGAATTTTTTGTAGTGAAAGTTCAAAATGTAGGTATGCAAGTATAATTTTTCCTTGATTTTTTACTTTACATTTTACAAGAATTTAATTATGAAATAATCAACCATAATAATGAATTATTAGTTGAAAATTAAAATTAAATATTAAAAATAATTATAAACTCTAATTAGATGTGGTGAACGCTCATAAATAATATTGTAAAATTAAACTAAAGAAAAAATTTCTCTGCCTTTAGGTGTGTAAACGAGCCGAGTCGAGCCGAGTATCTTCTTGATCGAACTCGAGCTCGATAGAAAATTAAACTAAATAAAAAAATTGACTTTCTTTTGATTTAGTAGTTGTTATTTGATGATTTGGTGAGTAGACATATATAGATGCATGTTGGTGGGAAATTTGGATCCAAATCAGGTTAAATTTCCTTCCAAATCAGTTCAATTTTGCCTCCAATTGACTTGTAAAATTTTTTTTGAAATTTTTCTGTATGAGACCGAAATTGATACCAAAATGGGACCAAAATCGATAATTTTTTTAACGGAAACCGTGACGGCGGGACTAAAATTGATAATTCAAGCGATTTAGGACCAAATGTGATAGGATTGTGACCAAAATCGGACTAGGTCATGTCCTATGGGACCAAAATCGAATTTTTCTCTAAAATTCTATAAGACACGTTTTTTTACTAATTAAACAATCATAATCAAAATGAGTTAATAAATGATTAATGGAAGAATTGGAGAGTTTATTTAATAATGATAAGAGAGAGATGCAACATAAATTAATGGAGAGAGAAATATAAAGTTTCAAATTTTTAAAAAATAAATAGTCCAATAAGGACAATCTAGTCATTTAACATTAATTTTCTACTATTGTGCTAGCACAATTTGTGCTAAATAGAATTATCCTTCATTTAGAGGAACAACTCATTATCCTTAATCACTTCAATGATTTCACTATATACACACACACACACAAAGTCTCTTATTTTTCAAGCTTTGTTCTCATGTCTCTGTGTGTGTGTGTCTATATATATATATATATATATATATATATATATATATAATATGAAATTTTGTAATTAAATAAATTAATCTGATCAAATAATTGTTGAAGGACAATTTTGTAATTAAATAAATTACATATCACACCCTCCCAAGTTGTGATATATATGCAATTTCAGATATAATCATTAAAAATATCGAACTAAAATACGTACCCTTACTTATAGTCCATATATCCGTACAAAATATTTATTGTTTTAGATATTTTCACACCCTCTCTGTTAATTTTAACCATATCCAAAATCCTACAATATCTATTAATTCTAACTTAAGATTTGATGACATATGGAAGGGAGGGATATATTAGCCAAAAAATTACTTCTTAATTCTAGATCATTTAAACTCCTAAAACAATAAATATTTTGACACCAAAGTAGTATTAATTAAAAGTCTATTATATAATTATTCACATGATATATGTTAACAGTCAAATAATATTTTAAGAATGGTAATTATATGCCAAATTTAATGCATTCAACCAAACAATAAATTATTAGTAACATATATAGTGCATATATTAATTATAAACAAAAACAAACATAATATTTATATCCTATATGGTAAAAAGACATCTCAGTGAAACATGCCAAACCATATATCATACTACCTAGCAAATGAGTTCTAAAAAATATCTTAGTCAAATGTATCAATTGCATTATCTCATACTGCTTAGCAATCGAGTCCCAAATATATGTATCATAATTAATATTATTAATGATTTATTACAAGATAAAATAAAATATATTCCATGTAAAGATGTCAATTAAACGTGAAATCGATGGGTTGATCTGAATAGTCTGATAACACAAAATTAAGTGGGTTGACCCAAAAAGCCCGAATTTCTATTATTTATAATTATATTTTGGTTAAATATTAAAAAAATTATATTTGCTATAATTAAATTTAAGCACCATATAATTGTTGAAACTTAAATTATTTAGTGTTAATTTGTTAAAATTGGAAGTTTAGGCGATATGAATTGACAAATTTATGTATAAAGATTTTTTCGTAAACTTGTTGGCCGGATGAATTAGTCCGAAAACTGAAAGGTTATGGTTAATTAGCCTCAAGAATTTCCAGCCTGAAAAAATATAGTTCAGATTAGCTCGAATAGCCTCATAATCCGAGAGAAATTCTCTGAAATTGAGCGGGCTTATCTAATTGACATCTCTAATTACATGTATATATTGTTGACGTGCCTAGTAATGTAGGAATGGAATGTCGTATTATAGAAAATTCGAGACACGTATGTACTCATGCATTTATGTTTGTACGTGCAAATATATATGAATTGGGTAACTAGTCTCATAAATATTATAAATATGTTAAGAAAAAGACATTTTTCCACAAAATTTTGCGACACTATTTGACCAAGTACGTGGAAGGATCGATGTTTTGATTTGATAACTACGTTGTTGGAGTCATTGTATTTTTATGTAGTTACGTGCAATGCATCAACAGCCCCCCTTTAATTAATTTTCAAGAACGTCCCACATTTTCGAAAATGAAATATGTGGTGCAAATTCTTCTAAATTTACATCAACGATTTGTACTAGCTAGCTAGTAATTAAGTTGAATTGTAAGCCGTGTAGCGTGTGTGAAGTGCGATGAAAACCGTTAAATCAAAGTCATAATATTTTGGGGATTTTTGGTTTTATTTCCAATTATAATTTTCATTTTTCAATATTTTCAATTCAGTTTACGAGGTTTATTAGTTTTTGGAAAGAATGTAATTATTTTATTATGATGAATGGTTATATGTGTGTGTGTTTGTGTATGTAGAGTTGTAAATTTGGAAAATTAAAATATATTTGTTTGATTATTTTTCAATTTGAATTTGTGGTTGAGATGAAAGATAAATATAGGTGAGGACTTGCACACTTTTGATGCTTGAATTCCTTCCTTGGTAAGGTTGAGAGTTATTCACTTGGAAGTCCAAACTATCTCAAAAACTTAAATATCTCGAATTATGGATTCAGATACGCTTTTGTTTTCGTGTGATGATTTTGATAGTTCACAAAATTGTCATCGCCAATTTTCAATTTTCTAAATTAAATAGCATGGTTATCGAATGTTGATTTAAGCATCCGTTTATTGAATTTAATCATTCATATGTTGAATTTTAGCATTGTATTTTCGAAAATAATTTATAAACTTTTTTTCAGAATCCAATCCATTAAATTATCTCAATATATATTAAAATTTAACTCTAATTTACGTACTAGAAATATGTATGCGTGCTAAGCCTTTCTATATATTATTTTGAGTTGATTTAGTGGTGAAATAAGTGGATCAATTTTAGATTGAATAATAATGATTTTCGAATTTTTCGTACCCTTCACTTTCTAAATCGATAGAGTCAGGCACATGCACATTAGAACAGTGGTTGGCTGGCTGGCAGCCCTCGTTAACATAAAGGGAAACCATTTGTTATCATATACTCCCTCTGTTTCATTTTATTCGTTGTTTTAAGTTTTTTTTTATCTAGAATTAACAATTAATTTTATGGACAAATATACTCATCATTCATATATGTCACAAAATTTTATTTAATTATATTTTCCTAAAATAGAGTTTGTGATAGGGTTAAATTAGAAAAAGAATGTGTCAAAATATATAAAATAACAAATATTTTGAAACAAAATAAAAAACCTAAAACAACAAATAAAACGAGACGGATGGAGCATGTAATATGTTGAATAAAAATACAAACAAGATCACAGAATACAATACAAGATTATGAAAATAATAATAATAATAATAATAATAATAATAATAATAATAATAATAATAATAATAATAATAATAATAATAATAATAATAATAATAATAATAATAATAATAATAATAATAATAATAATAATAATAATAATAATAATAATAATAATAATAATAATAATAATAATAATAATAATAATAATAATAATAATAATATGCACTTTGCATGCGGAGGAAAAGGTCGGAAAATTGGCCAATTAAGTAATTTCCAGGTCGCTTTGTTCGAAAAAGGTATAGCACTTGCACGATAAGAGATTTTGAGATCTTATCTTGTTTATTTTATGTATTTAGTTTTTAATAAAAAGATAAATTATCGTAGCTATAATTTATAATTTATTTCATGTATGTGCAAGATATATGGAGAGCTTTTCTCTTTTCTCTCCCTTTCTCTTTGTTTCTTAATTTTTATCTTTGTGATGAAAAAATCATGTCCGTTAGCTTAACTTAATTAAAAAATATTAATGAAATTTGAATTCATAACTTTCAACTCATACATACACTCCACTACTAAATGGACCGCGTATTAATGTTTGTTGATTTATGCGAAATTGATATTGGGCGAATATATATATATATATATATATATATATATATATATATATATATATATATAGGGATGAGATCTGGTGAGAACCAGTCACTAAGTGGGAACTAGGAACCAATCTCATCCCTCCATTCCACAATCTGGACGGTCCAGATCAATCCAGATTTTTCGGTGGTAATTGTGTAATTAAAACGAAAGTCTTCAATTCGCGCGTCTCATTAAGGGTAAAATCGGAACTGAACTCAGAAATTGCCCAGATTCAATTTTAGCATCCGACTTCGCTTATTTTAGCCTCATGCATTTCTCATTTTAGCATGTGTTGATAAACAAAAATGGAACGATGATTTCATTGAAATGAAATGCAATACACCCTATTTGGGACAGTGAACCCTAATGAGAATCTCATAATTACTAGTTGGGATCAGAGCCCTAATCGGAACGTAATAAACCATAATTGGGAACGGTGAACCCTAATGGAAAATGTCACATCAATTTTAGCCTCCTACTTCGATCATTTTAGCATCATGCGATTCTCATTTTAGCCTCATGCGATTCTCATTTTAGCCTCAGAACAAAAGAGAAGAATTATTGAATTATTAAATTACTATATTACCCCTCCGTCCACAAAATTGCTGAAAATTACAGAAATGTCACCGCTCATCCACTTAAATCTGATTTAATCTGGACCGTCCAGATTGAGTCAAACAAGGGCTAGGATTGGTTCCTAGTTCCCACCTGAGAGAAGGGTTCTCATTTGATCATTTCCCTATATATATATATATATATATATATATATATATATATATATATATATATATATATATATATATATATATATATATATATATATATATATCGATTAAAATTAGAGCAACTCACATTCTTCACACATATGAAAGTCAATAAATTAAGTTGTGTGATAGACTGATTCTGGCCTACCTTGATCACTTAGTTAATTAATTAATAGATATAAGAAGCTTAAACGTTTTAAATAAGAAACATATATTTACATAAGCCAAGTCCTCGAGAAAGTTTGTCTAACTTGATGGCCTGACTTGTTTACTATAACAATTCATAACATTTATATTTTAGAATAAATGATACGTCTACGCCTAAATATTTAATTTGATCTGTTCAGTAGCTAAAAAAAGATCTAAAAAAATATTTTATGTGAGAAAATATGAGTTTTAATTTGTATAGGGTAAATTACAGTTTGATACCTGAACTTTCAACCTGTTAACAAAAATGTCCCGATCTTTATATATTTACAGTTTGATACACAACCTTGTAAACTTTTGTCAAATCTATCACATGGTCAACTATCTAGTATCCTATAACACATGTGGACAACAAAAAATCTTATGTGGATTTTTATAAGGGCAAATTTCATATTACTGCCCTGTGTTTTCGCGAAAAATCAAAAAACCCCCTGTGTTAAAAAAATAGTCTTAAAACCCCCTCTGTTATGTATAATTCATCAAAAAAGCCCCCTTTTTAAGAAAGTGTATTACATTTGCTAAAAAAGAGTATATGATTCTTATTTTTACAATTTTTGTATTATTTTTTAAATATAATTAATTTTTTAAAATAGTAGTTTGACCAAATACTATAATTTTTAAATACTATAAAATATATTTATATGTAAAAAAAATACGTAACATAGGAAATTATCAAAATAGCTAAATATTAGTAGTATAACCAAATACTAAAAATTTTAAATGATATAAAATATATTTATCTATAACAAAAATTGTAAAAATAAGAATCATACACTCTTTTTTAGCAAATGTAATATACTTTCTCAAAAAATGGGCTTTTTTGATGAATTATACATAACAGAGGGAGTTTTAAGACTATTTTTTTAACACAGGGGGTTTTTTGATTTTTCGCAAAAACACAGGGGAGTAATATGAAATTTGCCCTTTTATAATGCCATGTCATACCTAAAAAAATAAATATTAAAAACTTTATTTATTTCGATGTAAGTTTAATAAATTAGAAAATGACAAAATCATTTGGGGTTTGTTTAATTTTAAATATAATACATTCATTAAATATTTTAATGTTATTTTGTTATATAATTATTTTTAATGAATATTCATACATTATTTAATAATTAACTATCCACATAATATATAAAAGATTTAAATAAATATATATTTTTTTTTGAATCTTACGAGTTACAACCTTTGACAAATGGATAATTATATGTATTCTCATCGAATTTTAGGTATGACTTCTTTAATAAGTGATGGTAATAATATATATAAATATTTTAATTGACGTTTATTGATCTAACGTCAATTAAAATATTTATGTATATTATTACCATCACTTATTGAAGAAGTCATACCTAAAATTCGATGCGAATACATATAATTATTCATTTGTCAAAGGTTGTAACTCGTAAGATTAAAAAAAATATTTAAATCTTCTATATATTATGTGAATAGTTAATTATTAAATAATGTATGAATATTCATTAAAAATAATTATATAAAAAAATAACATTAAAATATTTAATGAATGTATTATATTTCAAATTAAACAAACCCCGAATAATTTTCTCATTTTTTAATTTATTAAACTTACATGGAAATAAATAAAGTTTTTAATATTTATTTTTTTAGGTATGACGTGGCATTATAAAAATCCACATAAGATTTTTTGTTGTCCACATATGTTATAGGATACTAGATAGTTGACCATGGGATAGATTTGACAAAAATTTACAAGGTTGGGTATCAAACTGTAAATATATAAAGATTGAGACATTTATGTTAAAAGATTGAAAGGTCAGGTATCAAACTGTAATTTGCCCATTTGCATATGCTCTAAATAAGTTTTCCAGGGTCAACTCATATCATTGAAAAGTCGAACTAATTAAGTGCTATAAAAGAAAACTTTGATAGACAATACATCAGACTTAGACCTAATTTTAATAGATTAGGCATGAGTTTATTGATCTATTTTCGTATTTAATCGTACAATATAATATGCGTTGAGATAATATAAAATAGGTTGCATAATTATTGGAGTAAGTTATTTTTCAATGCGCCATTACATTATTAGAAGAGACAAACAACTTTTCAAGTCAGGAGTTGGCAATGTGACTACTCTGTAATTTACTATGTATATAGATTTCGTAAATAATTTAAAGAAGATTAATGTGTAATATATTGCGATATAAATTTAGAACAGTTGAGACTTGAAGGGAGGTAATAAATAACTAATAGACTAATTGGTAAATAATAATGCAAAATGTTTAATAATAATTTATATAAAACATATAAATTATTTACTGGATTTGAAAAATCAAATCCAAATTATAAAATTTGTGTGAACGTTTGAGAGTACCCCACCCTTTTTTCACCATGATAAGACATGCACATGGCAGGGTGATTTCTCTTTATATCGATTAATATAATTATATTAGATTAGAAGAAAATGGTTAAAAAATAAACAAAAAATAATCTTAATAGGTTATTTTGAAAATAGTTAAGTATATAAAATTATTTTTTTACATTTAACATGCAATCTAAAAACAAGTCACTAGAAAGCAACAGGTGCCAAACATGGAATGATTACTACTAATTATTGAATTCGGAATTATAATTAATATAGGCTTAATCATAATAAGTATGCATGCATAATATTTTTAAATTAATATAAATTTATGGGAGAAAGTTTTCCAAATGTACCAATAAAATATAATAATGTCAACAAAGAAAAATGATACCACCAATTAAATACAAAAGCTCAAGCGATCGATCTGACCTATCAAACTCACTTCAGATTTTTATTTTTTGCATCAATTATTTGAGGAAGTTGAATTGTGTGCCGTTCCCTAAAATTAGTGGGAAATTAAACACATCCAATAATTTCATATCTACGTATATAAAATCCTATTTATAAAATAATTCCATTTATACCGTACTCTTATCATCACGGAATCAGTTACTACTACATAAATAGGTCATGTAATTAACCTCCTCTCTCTCTCTCTCTCTCTCTCTCTCTCTCTCTCTCTCTCTCTCTCTCTCTCTCTCTCTCTCTCTCTCTCCGTTAAATTTTAGAAGAAGAAGTCCCTAACTATTGGTTATTGTTGAGTTGGCATTTCAAGGAAATGTAGTTTAATTTTAAATTAATAATCATGGTTTTGTAGGTCTACGTGTCGAAAAATAGCCAATAAAACGATGACAACTATCGTATGTGGTTCGTGTGGTTACGCTGTCAATTACCTACTCCTACCTCACATATGATAGAATTTTTATGATGCAATTATTGACACTGAGACAGACAAGATTCAATATATATGTTGCATATAAGGAACTACGATGTGGACTCCTTTAATTTGTTGCAAATCCATATGATATATTTAATCTTATTTCTCAATTATTTTGATTCACTTATAAATGTTGCTTACAAACAGAACCACCTCATCTTATTCCCAAATCATATGATGGAATCTTGGTTTTATTAAGACAAATATTAAATAATACTACTAGCTAGTTCAAGTTGTATCTGTAATGTATATGCTACACGATGACAGTGCGACTTTATTAATTAGGACAATGATCTTGATTGTATTCGGAAAATGTATACCGGTAGTGCTACTATCTATATAGTTTTTATTTTATTTTTAAAGAAGTCATACAAATATATACAATTATATATATATATATATATAATTATGTTCTGTAAATTATCGGATGAAATCATCTGCTACATTATGTGCAACATTCTATGTTATGCACTAAAAATTATTAATTTTTATTCAATTTTTTCTTCGATTTCAATTGGCTATGCTTTAATTTAATTTTATAATTTTTAATTAGGGTCCATTTCTTCCAATATTAGGATATATAATTATTTTTCAATATTTAATTAATAATTAGTTATTTCCTAAAAAATAAATACCCTAATTGGGAAAAGTAAACACTAATTAACACGTAAAATTAAACTAAAACGTAATAACTTGAAATTGAAAAAAAAAATGAATAAAAATTAATAATTAAATGTATAACACAAAGTGTTATATGATCAGCCAAATCGAGCCTCGTATTTTCTTCATAATTCTCGCAACACATGAGAAGCTAGCCTCAACTTTCCTAACAAGATGATTTCATGTATTTGGTTGAAGTTGATGAATTTTTTATTTTATTTTCTGATAGAAATATCCGGATGATTATATTTTTCTCAAATTTTATTAATGGACACCTTATTTGAAAGAAAACATCGGGTATCATTTGCAATCAATATAGATCTCATGACGAAACCGCGACATCAACCCTCATCACAGCATCCACGTATCATGTTATTTTGTGGAAGAACCAACTTCAACGGAATAATTCCAACTTCTTCAAGAGTAAAAATCTTTTTACAATACCAGACAAAAAATAAATAAATTTTCCAAACAATAATATTCTTCAAGAACAGACCAATTTATTTGGTCGCTTTGATGCTTTTCCTATTCAAAGATGAGCCCCCAAAACAATCAGTCGACACAACACATTTGACTATTCGAGCATGTATCTCTGTCATTTTCCACAGGTGATGGAATAAATAAATAAATATATATATATAAAAGAGCTTGATATAGAATAGAAGGCAGAGCACCAATAAATCACGTCACCTACATTGCTGGTCCTAAAACTGGTTACTATAGACAAAACCCATGATTCGACTTTTTTCAATCCCCCTACGACGTTACAAAATCTTCTTTCATGGAAGGTTACGCTAATCCAACCACCTTCATCAAAATCTTTACTAGTGTTCAATCAAATCTGGGTTAGCCATTTCAAAACGTTGCCCTTTTAACAAATCTAGAGCACACATTGGCTAGTGCAGTATATGAGTAGGTTAGAAAACAATTACAACTGAACTAACTTGCCAGGACAGGGGTTAGATATAAGGGCAAAAATGGATCATTTACTCTTTGCAGGAGTAACAGGATACTTTTCTTCCGGCTGCTTTTTCCATAAATAGTTGGAAGCCTCGATCCACCCTGGATTCACGAGAAACTTTTTCTCCTTCACGGCCCAGCGCGATTTATCTGTCCCGGAATCT
Source organism: Perilla frutescens (assembly GCA_026008535.1). Taxonomy (NCBI): domain Eukaryota; kingdom Viridiplantae; phylum Streptophyta; class Magnoliopsida; order Lamiales; family Lamiaceae; genus Perilla; species Perilla frutescens. Next base: position 68,483,233 of record BRKX01000001.1, read on the forward strand.
AAAGACACTACATGCGTAACAGATGGATCAACTTCCGCTAAGCAAGTAGCTCCTAGCTGCTCTGCCATTCTCCACAAGGGATGGTGCTCAGCCGTGAAGTTAGTCGGGAAAACACGGGTGAACACTACTCTACAATCCTTCAAAACTTCCTTCCGGACAGTTTTTAGCACCTGCGAGGCAAGTATGAAATATAATAATGCCATAAATCATGCAGACCATCTGAAAGTCAAAAGAAAGCAATCTATTCCCTTCATCACCTCAAAAGGTGCAACCGAATGCAATAAAATGAGCTAAACTTACTGAAGCAAGTTCTAGATTAAGCATATCATTATTGAAGACTATGCGGTAATTCACTGCGTGCATGATGACAACGAGTGGATGATGCGAACAAAATATTTTGGATTAGTGCCAAGTAAATATTAGCCCCGTTTATTATCCTTACACGCTAACTTAGTGGCAAATCAAAGAAATCCCCCCCCCCCCCAATAAAATAATTTATCTCGAGCACTATGCTTTCGAAGTTAAAAGGACATGACAGTCTACACCAACTACCAAGAAGTAGAAAGGACACAGCATTCTCAGCAATTCAACCAAGAGTTACCTGTCTCACATCTCGGTCCTCTAGATTATCCTTGCGCCCCTGAAAAAAGTAAATTTAATAAAATAAGCTAAAAAAGAACCTATTTAAATTCTATTTAGTTAATAATTTGTACCTTGTCAAAGAATAAACTGTGTATTTGCTGAAGAATCTTAAGAACCGTGGGGAGAGCTCCCTCAGTCTCACTTTCATCGGTTCTTAGTTGAGAAAGTGAACTATAATTGAAGCCGAAGTTCTTACAACTTGAGGCGAAAAAGTGGTATCTATCCATCAATATCAAATTGTCCTTATGCTCTTTCCACACCTAAAATAAAAGAGAGAAATATATTAACCAGATGCACATTTAAGTAACTGATTAGAAAAACTAATTCAGTCATTGATCCTCACAGAGTTCATTCTATAAATGTCTAATCGAACAAAAATATGAGTCGTTGATTTTTAATCATAAGAAGTACTAAGACGGATCAGCCGAGCTATTTCACCAAAAGTCTAACAGTATTTGTGATTCAAGAAAACATTCTTTGAGATTTTTTAAGTGAAGTATTCTGTGCAGTATGTAGATCTTGAACTGCTAAGTAAAATTCAGAGACGTCTTAAAATTTTGCCTCAAAGAGGAATGCAATTGAATCTGTTTGCGATAAAGGGATCTGCCAAAAAATATAAAAGAAGAAAAAAGCAGATATCACATTTAACTACTCTGTATCATCTACCAGAACTAAAACACGGACAAAAAAAAATGGAAAAGGAAATCCATCCCTATTGCCCATCAATGGATCAGATGCAGCAAATAATGCAACATATAAACTAACAGTAGCAGTCAGCTCACCAAAGATCAAATCTAGTGAGAGTTCTTAGAAGTGAACAAAGTTTTCTTTGTGCAGTTTTTTAACCAAAAATTTTATAAATTTACTTTTGCTAGAATATTCATGAGACTAAGTCGTCATGAAGTGCAATTCGCAAAATAAACTCTAGCATGTTAAGAAACCAACTCAACACAGTTCATCAAAAATGACATTAAAAGTATAACCACAGATTGCAATGAGTTCCGGAATTCGAGTCACTCACCGCTTCTGTGTCGTCGAGGATGAGGACAGTGCTTTCCTGCCCCAAAACAATATCAAGACCCTTTTGATACTTCTGAGTGCAATCACCTTGTGCAATGATTCTGGAATGGAAGTATTTATCGCTAGGATCAAGTAGCTTTGCCATTTCCAACGCATAGGGACGCTCACCCATGGTGTATATATACATCTCAAACAAACTACTTGCTTCTTCCAAGAAAGTGTGCACAAATGGCCTCAACTTAGTCATCATGTGCATCCTGTCTAGTCTGAACAGGCTAGTCTTTAGGGCATCTGATTATTAGAAAACTGAGTCAAGGAAATAACATATAGGATAGAAACCAAAGCTGAAAATGGAAAATAAGTCTGACTTCTGCAAAATAAAAAATAAAAAAAAAAATACACTGATAATTTAGCATGATAAATAAACTAGAGTCACAACACGTGATAGCTCAACAATGATCTACTTAAAACAATATGATGCACACCATAATTATTTGAATCATCACAGCAAAAGTAGATTATCAGATCAGGTACCATAGAAAATCATAAGGAGAAAAGTACCTGGCAAGGCGTCTCTTTGGCTGCTTAAGTATTCTTCTTCCTCTTTAATATCACTTAGCCGAGCTGAATTGAGTAGTGTGTGATCTAAATCAAGGACCAAATAAAGCTTTCTTCTATGACATAACAAATCCTTGACATCTTTGTCACGTAATCGAGCCATCTCATCATTAGCAAGCCTCAAATTCTGCATGGAGGATAATTTACTTCAAAAGATTATTCAGCCTACAACTGCAATATCTTATAATGCATTGCTTTGCCAGAACTTCATGCAAAGTTATGAACTAGAAAAAATCAGCAGATATGTACAGCAATTTTTCACCATACATGAGAGAATAAACAATTGTAGTGACGCTATCATTCATTAATGCTAAAAGCCTAAAACTACTAAGAGTTTGAGGTCAACAGTAAGGTCTTTTCTTTTTTTTTCAATTTCTTCTATTTGTGGAGGTAAGTGGCTGCTTATTTTATTCCTTCTACAGGGCCTTGGGTAGGGGATTTAGAGCAGAGTTTGAATTTTAACCCAAGCACTACTTATATATCCTCAAATGTCTAAGATACCTGCTCATGATAGGGGAGTTTAATTTTATAAAAAAGAATACACAATAATACTAATAAGACAACTTTGATGCCATTAATCATTAATGTTAGAATAAGATGTAAAATAGAATTAAGACATAACAGAATTACACAATATGTTCTGAAGAACCTTATCTATGTATTTAAGTGGAACAGCAGAATCATCATCCGCTGGTTGCCCACATTTCATACACATTCCTGCAAAAAAACCAGGATGTGCGCAAATTTCCTCCTTAGGCAATGATCCTGCACAATTGAGTCACAGAAGGTTAAGGAAAAAATCACTTATGCTAGAACATTCAAGCTATTATGTTGATAAATGCAAATTGGTAAGATCCAAGTACTTCAGAGGAATAGAGAAAGATACAAAAAAAATAAAAACATTCTACGAACAGGAGAATATGCAACACAAAGAAATAGCCAACATGGAAGCAAATTGAGTTAAAATGTGACATAAAGGGGAAAAAATGAAGCAAAATAAAGCTAACAAATCAGGTTGTGTCTGCTAATTTTTAAGCCTTTATGATTGATAGAATTTTGAACCATTTCACGTACACAATTAAGCAATGAATGATTAAAAAATCAAAAGAAACTAAATAGATAATGAGCAAGCTACCTGATGACTCTCCTTGAGATGAAGAACTCTGTGGATTTAGTATGCCAGGGTATAACTCAACCTTTTGTCTTTTAACTCTACAATTACAATATCATGATGATGTGACAGTGATGATATAACATGATTTGCAAAACATGATGTGGTTGAAGTATACCTCTCAAGATCCAAGGCAAAGTCAATTTTCTCATCATCGTCTTCATCAAAATCATCACTACTCTCCTCATCTTCCGGAACTTCTTCCGAATTGCCTGGTGGATCAGAAGCACTATCCAACTCTGCATCCAGAACTGCTGCAAAGTCATCGCTGCTTGAAGAGTGTACAGGTGAGTCCTCTGCTAAATTCATCTGTCATGTCACCCACAAAATCCATAACTAACTACCTTGACTTAATAAATTATCTATTATCATTAATCAACTAGTTCATGCAGAGTAAATTCCTAAAGTGAACTTGTCTAAAGCCAACATTCATGTTGACCACCTCATTCTGTGACATATTATTTTCATAACTTACCATGAATGTGAATTCAACCAATTATCTCACCGCATTAGCTAAACATATTTCAATGACTCTCCAAACCAAACCATAGATTCACAAACATAAGACCTCCAAAACACTCACAAGAACCTGACCTCCAAAAGCAGAAACAGAAGAACACTCTTAAATTTCTGGTGACTTTTAGAGTTAATGCCATCAAATTGACTATGTGGTTCATTCAACCACATATTACAATGCCATCAAATTGGCCAGGTGTTTCATTCAACCACTTTTGTAATAGGTCTATCTTAGATGCAGTTTCATGAAGAGCTAACCTATCCTATTTTACATATCCGGCTTCTAAATATCTCTCTTGCAGAAATTTCACACTAGAACTATAAATCAACACTAGATCATATTTTCCGTCGTGTACTTTGTCAAACATGCTCAATAATTAGGTGTTTTGTAATCTTCAACTTTTTAACTGAGCAAAATAATTCTAAATATTCCACGAATCACAAACTGCAATGCCGATTTCCCCAAGAGTTTACAATTGCTAATTACATCTTCGAACATATTGAAAATTTAAACAAAAAAACACAGAAATTGGAGTGAGGGATTACCTCGTGCTTGAGAAAATCGGCAGCAATATGTGAACAGGAAGAAGAATCTGCAATTGCGTCGTTGAGATTTTACCGCGCGGGGATTAGGGGTTTTGGAGGGGAAGAAGATGAATGAAATCGTGAAAGGGGGGCTGAACACTGTGTCGGGAATTGCTACTCCTTTCTTTTCCTTTTTCTTTTTCTTTTTTTACGAGTGTGTACATACGCCTATACGGAATACGGTATATATTTGTGATTTTGAAGAGAGGCGGTATCGTTTCAGACATCTATGCATGATAGGAATATGATTAAAAAAAAAGTTATTTTATTCAATTATATTTTTTGTATTTCAAGTATAAAATTTATTTTTCAATTTTTTATTTATTCGATGATTTTAATTGCGCTATTTGAATATCTCCATAGTCTAATTATAAGTTTAAATTATATATAAAAAATAGTATTAATTTTAGATTTAGTAAATTAAATAAAAAAAGAAAAGGCCTGATGTGTTGTGAATTTCCATATCAACATCAAAATTTAAATTAAAATTCCCGCATGAGTAATTCTCATCAGTCATCAGTGACTCATCACAAAAGAAAAAAGAAAAAAAAAAAGTTCCCAATTACCTACATGACTCCCTCATGCCTCATGTGCAATTTTCAGCATTTTTATTTTATTTCAATGCATTTTTTTTATTGGAATTACATAAATACGAAATCATAATTACTAAATGGTTTAGTTATTTCATTTTCACCAACTGTACCCACTCACCCTCTCCCCCTAAATTGCAACGTTATATACATATCTTTTTGAAACGATATAAATATAATCCAAAATTCTCAATAATGCTATGATAGATTGTCTTTCAATACACCATATAGTTATTAAGACAGATACAAAATCTAAAATTTTAAAATGAGTACTTAGCCAAGTTGTATTTATGATGATAATGATGAGTATATGATAAATAATCGGTGTGTTATTAATATTAAATTTATAAGGTATAGAAATAATTTACTAGATTAGTACTGATCACGAAGCTCTAAAAAGTAAAAACACGTGTATTTCACCTCATTTCCTTACATATTAGTCCCAACAATTAAAATATTGAATGTAGAAAGCATGTCACCGCACTAAATTAAAGCCCAATTTAAATAGCATAACACTTCCGTTGTGCTTTTTTTATTTTCTTATCGTCAGTTTATTTTTTCCTCGGCTACAACTGGAAAGTGGAAACAAGATATGTTATTAATATAATCATTCTCAAATATATATATGAATAATCATTTCAATTTTAGTTTCCTGCACTATCACTATTTTTTTTTATTTTCTCTTTTAGTTTATTTGATTATATAGAAAAACAAATAAAATAGAATGTAATCCCTATTAATTAATTCCAAAAAAAAAAAAACAACCTCAACATACTTTCTTTTGTTTTTCTGTACTAGGTATTGTTGTTCTACGTCCTATCCTTGACCCACCGATGCGTTGCCCTTGGCAAGAAGAATCCTGACCGTTGGTGGCTTCATCCTGCGCCCACCCCTCTTTGATCAACGACTGTTGATAGTGCTTGAACGCCACAAATAGCATGAACACTGGATCATATGTAAGAATAAATATTCAATAAAATGTGCTCAAAGCTATTAAATCGTACATAATGAACACAAATAATTGAACAAGAGATTAATTACAACACATAGTGTAATTTTTACACCACTCCTAAAATGCTGGAATTACAATATCTTTTATTCTTTAAAATTATAAGATCCCAAAATTTTCCAGTAGTACAATTACGTCGTTTTAGTATTAAACCCCGGACAAACTTCGCCAAAAAAATGGAATGTTGCAATTGCAAAAAAAAAAATTAAAAACTGATATTTATAACTATAATATTTTTAAAATTGTAAAAATTATAACTTCAGATAAAAAGTTGTACTCCTTTCGTTTCTTAATAAATGTCACTCTAACATTTAATTTTATTAAAAAGAGTATAATTCTACAAATTTGAGACAGAAAATTCACATTTTTCACACATTTGTCATCATTCAATGTATTCAAACATTTATGTTTAACTCATTTAATATATTCACACAATAGTGTATTAAATAATTTAATTAATGACATTTATATAAAAAAGGAGGACGGCGATTAACTCTGAAATAAATACGTACCGGCCCAAATTCGAGCAATAACGGACGATAAATTCCAAACAAAGGCGAAAAGGGCAAATCCAACAGCTTTCTTGTGAGAACACGACGCCCAAGCGTCTTTAAATCGTCGTATCCAAAATGTACCTTCATCAAAGACCAATTTATCATTAATCGTAAAAAAAAAATACATTTGACGTCAAACACTCAAACTATATTCCATCAAAGTATATTATATTTTTAATTTATACCAAATTCCCTTGTGTTTTAAAAAACATGCACACTTTATATTTTTTGTCCAAAATACTCTTATTTCCTAACAAAATCACAAGTAAATAACGTGCAAAATTTGAGAAAAAGGAAGTTGTGCGTAGTTTTTTACAAATGCAAGGGGATTTAGTACAATTTAAAAAACACAAATTTCTTGCACATTTGATTGTACAAGGTATTTGATGCAATTTATCAAAAATAAATTTCAAATAGGATAAATTATTCTTTGATATCTACATTTTGAATACTTTTTTAAAAAATGACTCACTTTTTCAAAATTAGCAAATAATACCCTATTTTTTTAAAAAAAAATGCAAATCACATTCAATCAATTTTACGACCCGAAAATCATACATAATTGATTGTAATTTAATATTTATTGATTGAATGAATATTTTCTACGTGGCTAGAGAAATATAAATATTAAAATATAATCAATTTTCGGGCCGTCAAATTAATTAAATGTTAGATTTGCAAAATTTTTGAAAAAGTGAGTACTATTTTATTAATATTGAAAAGATAAATCATTTTAAAAATGTGTCAAAAATATAGGTATCAAAATGTAATTCACCATTTCATGAATTAATCACAAACCATGACTCACGAGTTTTCTTACACATCACTCCCAAGTTATTTATTTTGAAATGGCGTATCCATAAAAACAAAGAGCATTAAAAGTGTGGGCCAAATGTTTTAACGTAATAAATTAAAATAACTTTCCCTTTTTTTATCTCATTATCATAAAGCAAAAGGAATATATTCGAGTGGATCTACACTCTGCTAACACCCCAAAAAAATAAGAGCCGTTAGTTGACATGGTGAATTATCATCAATTACTTCCTTCAATCCATTGGATCCACACCCTATGTTTCACCACCTACCGTCTGTTGTTAAAAGGCAATAATATTATACCCTCAATTATAAGTTCAAGCTTAACTTGTTTATATTAATGATATTTACTAAATGAATTCAAACTAACTTTTGTCAAATCCAGATCCAATGACTACCTAAAGACCTATACCTAACTATACGAGATAATGAAGGAATGTCAGAAAATTTGATCCTAACATGGGGTAGCGAACTCATTCATCCATAATTGTCTAAATTTGGGCACCTACATTAAAATAAATTATATATATATATAATATACATACAAAATTAAGTAATCCAAATTGTCTATTCTTATTTCCTACCTCTGGCAACAAATTGTCCTCAGATTTTGTAGACAGACAAAAATACATTTGATTTAATTACTTAATTTTGTACGTATATTATACTTACTCGTTCAGTTAATTTTTACACAGGTGTCCAAATTTGGCCAAGATCTTAACTTTTGGATGAATTGGAGCACTGCCTGGTGCTATAATGAAAATTTCCTATGAATGTGGGGTGCGATTGGAAAAATATAATAATCGCATAAACTTCCGAGTATATATTTATTTACCGTATGCAGTTATCTGAGAGGAGTAGGTTGAGCAGATTTTAGGCACAGTAAATACTCCAATAAACCCTGACACAAGGTACACATTATTACATACTATAAATTATAAGCTACGCAAACGTAAATGAATTGAAAATCACAATAATCAGCGACAATAATTTGGAGGAATTCGTAACGGGTCAATTTTCTCATTTGGCACACACGCTACTTGATTTCTTAAAATATTATCGCATAAAATATATTCCAATTCAAGAGCTTTCATTTTGAATAAATACATACTTAATTATACTGAAATTGCAGAATTCACTTCATTTTTTTGGTTACGAGGCTACTCATAATTGAAAAAAAAAACAAACATTTTTTCAGACCGGTCTTGTGATAAAATTGAATCCTCAATAAGCATAAATGTCAAAATAAAACGAAATATTTTAAGGAGAAAAAACTGACCTAATTTGGCCATGGTCCAAATGGTAACTGAGCTTCCACACCTTGCCAAAATGAATAGCAACACTGCTAACTGCCAGAGACAGAATTTGTCATTTTTTTCTGAATTTTACAGGAGTTTCCAGGCAAGAAACAATGCAAATTCTACAATTTTTTCCAGTTACACCAAATGAAATATATCAAATAAAACATTTTCAATTTTCAATTTTTAGATGTTACAACAAGTGAAATATATCGAACAAAACATTTCCAGATGCGCGCTAAGTGTACGTGTGCAAATAAACGATGGAAATCTACCTTCATTGTGGTGGCAGGGTCCCCCGAGAAAAGGGCTCTCAATTTGAGAAGAAACTCATTTATATAAGGCAGAAGTAATTTTATCACCCAAATTGCTTCTTCTTCACCAATAACACAATCTTGATTTGCATTATCATTCTCTACTGATTCTCTGTCACATTTCAGTAAACAAGATTTAACATTTTTTTAATCAAAATACTAATAAGTTTGCTGAAATAGTTCATATTTCATAAATTACCTGCTGATAAGTGATCTAAAAAGAAAAATTGCAGCAAGGTACACAAGTCCCAAGTAGGAAAGAACAGAAATAAAGCTGCAAATGCACAAAATTATTAGTCAATTTTCAGGTATAATTATCTGAAAATACAGAGATTTTTAGTTTAAAGAATTATTATTTCTAAACTAAACCTGATGTTGAGACCCCTTGTGTATGAAGATGATATGATAGCAAATGTTCCAATCCCAAAAACAAATGCTGATTTTGATGCATCTCTCCACATTACTAGGTCAACTAATATCAACCAACCACCAGCAAGGGAAAACTATTATCTAACTGCAAGAAAACACACACACAAACACAAAAACAAGTGGCTGAAAGGAACTCACCAAAACTTTGTAGTTTGCTGTTTGTTCTTGGACTTCCATGGAAATTGTCTGAATCTTCAAATGGGAAGCAAGGAAAACCATTCACGAGAGAGAGAGAGAGAGAGAGAGAGAGAGAGAGAGAGAGATTATTAAAATCAAGAAATGGCACTTACTACTAGCATTGATATTTGTTGGGGTTGGATGAAATAATCTGGCATGATTTACAGCAGGAGGCTGCCTTTTGATAATTGGTGAAATGGGAACTGATTTTTGATTGGCGTGAATCAATTTCTTCTCCTCGATCACAATTCTCTTGGGCTTATGATCATTGACAGCAATTTGTTTAACATCAACGCTCTTGTTTTCAACTTCAATTTCCTTATCTTTGCCGAAATCTGGTTCATCTTCACCATTGATTTGTGCCACATTGCTAGTAACAGTAGCCTTGATCTCTTCACAAACACCAACTTCTCCACACTCTTCATCAGATCCTGGCTTCTTTTCTCTCTCATCATCATCATCAACAACCACTTTCTTGTCACCATCAGAATTCTTGATTTTCTCATTAACAACAGCTTTAGCTTTCACCATCATCTTTCCCATCTCAGAATTCCCTTCATTTTTTCCATCATCAACAGAGTCAGATTTCACCTTTCTCAGACTCGATTTCTTGATTGAAATGGGGCTTCTCTTTATCCCATCACCCGATTCTTTGCTATGTTCTTCCAAATTCCTGTTCAAATCAGATCTCAAACTCGCAATCTTAACAGGGCTCCCATCAGAACTCTCTGATTTCCAAGTTTTCCTCTTCCCACTCATCCCAATGGGGCTCTGTTTTGGCGTCACATTTTTGCAAATCTCAATCTCTGTGTTTTCCTCTGTGGCAGCACTATTTGGATTTGGGGTGCTGCAGCTGTTTTGAGTATTTTGTGCAGAATCTTCATCAGTGGCATTAAAAACTTTGATGCCACCTTTGACTTCATCAATCTTCATTCTGCTCTCCCAAACAGACCCTGCTTTTGGGGCACTGCCTCTTCTTCTGCTGCTGCCACCTAAATCCATTGATTCTTTACTACTCATTTTTCTTCCTTTAAAATTGAATTAATTGAGTAGACTGTGGAGTGTGGACCCAAATTTCTCAATGGCCTATTTGTGGGATTGTAGCTTTGAGCTCAAGAAATTGCAGTTGATGAGAGAGAGAGAGAGAGAGAGAGAGAGAGAGAGCTTATTCTCTTGTGTACCGCTTTTCTATTTTTGCCCAGAAATGGTGACTTTAGTAACTTGACGATTTCATTGACGACACCGCCGCTACATAATTTGATGATTTTGTTGTTGTCGTGATCTCATTATTTAAATGCTGTGATAAATACTTTACAATTATTCAGATTGAAGATCCAATTTAAACAAAAAAAAAATCACGAATATCCTGAAAATATCACATTTGCTTCTCTTTAGGTCAAGTCTTTCAAATATTTAGTGAAGATTTTCTTACAATAAAGGCTGTTATTTTCTCATATGGAACATAATTCTTTAATAGTTTCCTTTTTTGATAATGAAACGTGGTGGGGTGAAAAATGAGATAGTATATTACAAGGAAATTAAATAGGGCAAAAAATAAATAAATAAATAAATTTAATTCATTTGCTTTTGTTGTCAAACGGCATCTCTGCGTTTTATAAATTAAAGTTGCATTTATAAAACCTACTCTTGAATAAATAATTGCAATTGTTTTCCAATTTTAAGTTATAGAACTCCTTTTTTTAAGGGAAGTTATATAACTCTTTGATGCAACACGTTCGGATTGAGAAAAAAACTAGCAGCTAACTGGAGTTTATAATTAGTTTGCCACAGTCTCCATTTCAAATTTTTTTTAAAAAAAACACTGAGATGGCCATGAACTAGTTATTGATGGTAAATTAAATTGTCCATTGTATCAGTGACAGCATTTGAAGATCACATGGGTGCAATCATTCGGTAAATAAATAAAAATACATACAATAAACGCAAATTTCAATTATAGTCGTGTGATAATATATGTAATATTATTCAGCGGATACATAGCTATTCATCATGGTAGGAGATCATTTTCGTTCATTTGAATTTTATTACGTAAATGAATTTGTCCAAAAAAAGTATTAACAACTACGCTATAGGCTTTTTTCCCACTTCCTGAAAATAATAAATAAATCCAGTTTTACTTTCCTTTTTATTTTCAGGTGAGGTGATAATTTTAATTTATTGACATTGGTTCGTGTTGTGTGTGTGAATTAGATAGAGAAGCGTATTGGTTGCAGCAAACCAACGAGGTAGTCATCAGCCACATAACTTGAGCCTCATTTTCCTCGAAATTCTTTAAATCAAACGTTGAAATTTCGTGCAAAGTTACTCAATTTATTTTGTAATAATAGCAACAATGCAAATCGTAGACAGATCACTGGATATATTACTGCCAAACCATAACAAGAATGCAAATTGATGGGATCCAAGAACTCGAATTCAAATCTCAGACGCGTAATTTTTTAAGTGTGATTTACTTCTTCTATGTGGCTTGTAAATTATTGTATAGAAGTAGGATTTACCTAGTATACACCCTTGATCGGGGCAGATGCATGTAGATGGTATATGGGAGAGAGAAGTAATGGTTGGGTGAGGCTTTGGTAGCATAATTAATTAATAAACTGTTACTTCCTCTTGTCTTATTTTCCACCAATCTATTCTTCATGTATTTTTTTTAAAGGGGAGGTTAATATCAATTTTTTAGTGTTATCGTTCAAGTGATTTAGAAAAATGTCCCCGACAATTTAATACCTGATGATATTAGCCTGGGTTCAATTGTAAGGCGTTTTAAACTAAGTAGAAACTTAACGTAAATGATATATTTATGGAACTAATGTCAAATTTAAATTAATGGTGAATTGTGGTTTATTTTCATTATTTATCTGTTTTAATTTTTTATTTGAAATTATAGATCCATGTTATTCACGCAATTTATTTTATAAATTATATTTTACGAAATTATATTTTTATTATTTCGTCACTCGCTTTAAGAACCTTTTAATATAATCTATACTTGAAATTACTATTATGGATTTATTCTTATTTATTGCTAGTCATAATCAATTTAATTTTAATTAATGAATAAGTTTTAAAAAAAATATTTCAATAAATATTTTATTCATTTTATTATTTCTAGTTATTTATTTAAATAAACAGCAATATTTTTCTATGTACATGGTTTACCAAGACGAAGATGTGAAATACAATCGAAATGGCGCTGTTTCACTGAATAAAACTATAAAAATACAAATGACGTCGTTTCACTGACAGGGCTATAGAAACTAAGAAATTAAAATCACAAATGTGGACAATCGTCTCTCCTTCACAACTATAAAAAGTTTAAGAAAAATTAAAAGTGGCAATCGTCTCTCCTTCACTATTCTTTCTTAGTCGTACTAGCAAATCCATCACTAGCGGGTTACTTTGACTGAAGGTATTTTGCTGATAAAATCATGTTGACAAAATGTTATTTGTGTATAATAAGTGCGAGGGTTATAATAAGGGTTAATTACTATAAAATACACAAATTTTGACAAGATTTATAAATTAAACACAAACTTTAAAATTTTGCAATTAAAACACAAATTTACATTTTTTTGCAAAATAGACAAACTCAAAGCAAAATTTTAAAATCAATTGAATTTGAAAACCACAAAGCTATAAAAAATTGTTCACCTTTCGATTTAGATGACATTGCATTGGTTTTAATAAGTGAAAATGAATTACATGTCGCAAATTCTCATTTTTCCGTTAGTCCGAAAAATTTGAGTTTGTCTATTTTGCAAAAAAATATAAGTTTGTGTTTTAATTGTAAAATTTTAAAGTTTGTGTCTAATTTGCAAATCTTGTTAAAGTTTGTGTATTTTATAGTAATTAACCCGTTATAATAAGCTATATCTACACACCTTTTTCCGCCCACAGAATAGGCAGAAATATAAGTATAAAAATATGCAATGTATGAATGTACAACCGAGCCATTTTTGTGTATTCGATCTATTGAAATACAGACTAGTTGGATGTGTTCATTATTTTAAAATTACTGTACTTGTAACTATATATGAAAATTAATTTAAGATTCTAATGTCATAATAAAATCAAGATTACTTATGTCCATTTATAATAGACAAAAAATTATATTACTTAGACCGTCTTATGGATCTCTTCTACCAGACGTGTCAAAGTAGCCAACATGCCAAAGAACTTGCCGGAGCAATTATTTTATTTTATTTTTTCAAAAATCATTCATTTCTTCTTGATTAGATTTTATTGATCACAATTAAAATTTATATTTAATTTAAAAAATTAACTATCAAGCGTAGTGCACGAGCCCACACGTTAGCATCAGACGCGTGCACTGCGGAGTCACCAGATAAAAATAATAATAATTCACTTTAATTTTAGGGTTAACTGATTCTATTTTAGGGTATATATATTTATTTAATTACGAGTATGGTGCACGAGCCCGCATATTAGCGTCAAGTGCTCCATATTTTTGAAAAATAATAAGCAGAAAAAAAAAGAGGCGGGGATGAGACCCCTCTTTATAATATAGTTAGGGCTCATTTGCTAGACTATATGGTATAAGGTTGAATATGTTTGACATGTGATGTGTTTTACCGTATAAGATATGAATATCATGTTTGTTTTGATATATTAAAATATATGTATTAATAATATAGCGTTTGCTTAGATGTATTAGATTCTCTATAAAATTGCAATTCCTGAAACATCATTTAATCAGTTACCATAAATCGTGTGAATATTATATAATAAGATTTTTAATTAATATCTGCAAGGTTATTTTAGTCTGTAATTTATAATAATTGTGTATGGTATTATATATCCCACCTGCAGGGTGTGATATGTTATATCATATAAGTGGTTAACACATGTCGGAAACTTGCATACGTGAGCTTTAATATTGCTGGTAAACATTGTATTAGAATGTCATAGGTATTTATCACACTTTTTTACTGCCTAACAAACAAACTCTTATAATATATTAATATAATGCATGTTGCAATGGAGAATTCCAAGTGAGATGAAGTAGTTTTTCAGAATTCAAGTATACCAAGATAAATATGCTAAAAATGTAGATTTGTGCATATTTAATTGGAGTGGAATTAAGTTGGCTTGTATAGAGTATATGACATTAGTTAATTGTGTTAAGTTACTCAATCATGCATCATAGCAATATGACTAGTTCTAATAATTTCTACTTTTGTGAATTCACGAGGACCGTGACCTCTAGGGCCCTAGGATCCAGACTTTATAAATATAACAGGTTCCTTTTTTTTATTTTGTGTGTGATTAATTAAAGGTTAATGGGCATGTGAAGGCATCCTTGTAGGTGTATTTAGAATAAAAAATAAGTGATTCTTTTTATAAAAATTAATAAATATATGGCACTCGATTGTTATTAGTAAAAAAGGTAATGTTACAAACAAACAGTCCCTACTGTTGAGCTTCCATTTCCATGATTAGTCATTTTATTATGTTTTTTTTTTTATGACAGATTGTTGCGGAATGTGGACGTTGGACCGAATCCATGCGTAAGGCTGCGTTTGGGTTGCGACAAAAGCTGCCTCTATGTTCCCACCGACACGTCCTGTATTTTTTTTTAATTTTTTTTCAAATTTTTATTTTATATAAACCTTATAACATTCTACTTCTCCGCGTTGAAAGTGATACTCTTAATATATTAGTATTATAAGAATGTCGCAGCTTTTTATTTATTTATTTATTTTTAGTAATACTTTCAAGTAAAATAAATGTTATATTTTTCATTGTTAAAGTGAATAAGTGATATTTTTAGTTTTTCATATTAAAAGTTATACCTTTTTTCGTGTGACATGAGATTTATATACAATCAGTGTAAACAAGATCAACTTTTTTTTGGCCTCTACTTATACATTTTCCAATCCAATCTATGTCCAATGTATCCATTCATAAATTAAGAGGTGAACTGTTGGTGTTGGCCCAATTGTATTTCACTCGGCCCAGTTCCTAAATAAATATCTAACCCGGCCCAAGCCCTAAACCCCTAACCCTACCCGACGGTCCATCTCCCTATTTACTCCTCATAATTGAAGTTGCTGCTTCTCAATGCTCTAGAAGCCTCTTTAACTAGAGATGGATCCCCTCCATCCATCATCGCTCACCTCACAGATCTATCTAGCATTCTCTCTCTCTTTCTGGATTTTCTCAGCTTGCTCCCACGGTTTCTCTTGCCGGAATCTTGTGTTGTGATTCCTGTTGGGCATATGAGTGTTGGAAGAAGCTTTGGTTGAGAGAGAAAGATTGAGCGTCGCCCATCCCCTTCAAACCCTAGTCGCCGCTTCCTCTTCCCCTCCCCCCTGGTCTGGGCATCTCCTGTCGCCGGAGTTGCTAGCGCCGCCGTTCGTGGGAAAATATGAGCCAAACCATGCCTAGGGCACACTTTTCCCACCGATTGATACACTGATTCATACTATCTCTGGCTGTTTCTCTTTCTGCTCTCGTTATCTGCAATATTTCTGGACCTAACTTGCTTTGCTTTGTGTGTTTGCAGAATTGAAGTCCTAGAGCCCTTAGCCTGTGAAGAAGAATTGTAGATCCTTTAGATCTACTCCTCTGAGGCCTGTCCAAGACGAAGAACAAAGTTGAAGCCCTAGTTTTGAAGCTTCGTTGCTAAAATACCTTCTGTAATCAACTGTAATAGTTTGCAATTTTTTCTTTCCCTTCCTCGTTGGGTCTCTGCTACTTGAGTAGCGAGTGTGTGAGGCCGCAAGAGTAAGGGAACCAAGTAGTGAAACCCTGGCTAGGCGATACCACAACAGTGGTATCAGAGCATTGTATGAACTGTCAAGAGATAGGCTCAGTCAATATATGCATTCAATGTGTTCAATAATGTTGATTCATCTGAGCCTAAAACATATAAAGAAGCTATTACTTGTGCTGAATCAGAAAAATGGATAGAAGCCATGAAATGTGAGATAAACTCTTTGCTTGATAACAAAACTTGGGTTCTTGTGGAAAAACCTGATACATGCTCTCTTGTTGAATGTAAATGGCTATTTAAAATAAAGCAAGAGGTTGATAATGTCAGATACAAAGCAAGGCTTGTTGCTAAGGGTTTTACCCAAAAAGAAGGCATAGGCTATACAGAAATCTTTGCTCCTGTGGTCAAATTTACTACAGTTAGGATCATGCTTACCTTAACTGCTCATTTTGATTGGGAATTGAAACAAATGGATGTAACAACTGCCTTCTTGCATGGTGAATTGGAAAATAATATCTATATGAAACAACCTGAAGGTTTTGAAAATAAATCACATCCTGATCATGTTTGTTTGCTTAAAAAGTCTCTGTATGGATTAAAACAATCTCCCAGACAATGGAACATTAAGTTTGATACATGCATGAAAAGCTTGAATTTCTCAAAAAGTCAATTTGATCATTGTTTGTATTACATGAAATCTTCTGTGCCTATGTTTTTACTGCTCTATGTTGATGATATGCTTCTGATAAGTCCCTGCCTGAAAACCTTGAAGCATGTTCAAACCTGCCCGAGTGAAAACTTCAACATGAAAGATTTGGGGAATGCAAGAAAAATTCTAGGTATGAATATTGACAGAGACAGAAGCACACACACTCTATTGCTCCATCAATCCTCTTATGTTGAACAAGTGCTAAAAAGATTTGATATGGATTTGTGTAAACCTGTGAATGTCCCACTTGCATCCCATTTTCAGTTAAGTAAGGATCAGTGTCCCAGAAGTGACACTAACCTGAGTGACATGTCTGGAGTTCCCTATGCTAATGCTCTGGGGTCTGTTATGTACCTCATGATCAGCACCAGGCCTGACATAGCCTATGTTGTATCCTGTTTAAGTAGGTATATGGCAAACCCTGGGCTGCCTCATTGGGAAGCTCTTAAGTGGTTACTAAGATACCTAAAGTCCACAGCTTCTCAAGGTCTAATTTTTTCAAAATACCCTGATGGTGTTAAATGCATTGGCTATGTAGATTCTAATTATGCCAATGATAGAGATCAAAGAAAATCTACAACATCATATGTTGGTTCTTGTATAAGTTAGAAATCTCAGTTACAGAGTATAGTTGCTTTATCATCCATAGAATCTGAGTACATTGCAGCTACAGAAGCTGTAAAAGAAGCTATATGGCTGAATGGTGTGTTAACTGAAATTAATTTCATTGATGATAAACCATTGCTTTATTCTGACAGCCAATCTGCTATCCAACTTTGTAAGAATCCAGTTTTTCATGATAGAACAAAGCATATTGATGTAAGATACCATTTCATAAGAGACATAGTTGAGAAAGGAGAAGTTCTGTTGGATAAGATCCCATCTGAATTCAACCCTGCAGATATGGGCACTAAGTGCCTCTCAGTTGCAAAGCTGGAAGCCTACAAAAGGTCCTTAAACATGGACTTAGGTTGAACCAAAGTTGGTGATGTCTTGAGTTATCCTGACCTGATGTCAGGGTAACAACTGAGCCCTTATGGGCAGTGTAAAAACATGGTGATTTCCTTTGGTACAAAAAGCTAGGTTGATTCAAGTTAAATAATGGTCAATGATCTTGTGAGACCTAAGACTTGTATCTATGATTTGGGTTGGTCTCTTGTGTTGAGACTGGATTGAATACGCACAGTGTTCCTTCCTCCCTCTCTTAGTCTGTCTTTGTGATAAACTTAAGAGTAAAAATTACATGGCAATGATGATATTCTCTTTATTTTGTTTTTGGCAGGTAACTCCATGGTGACAGGAAATACCAATAGGGCCAAAGGTGGAAATGTTGGTGTTGGCCCAATTGTATTTCACTCGGCCCAGTTCCTAAATAAATATCTAACCCGGCCCAAGCCCTAAATCCCTAACCCTACCCGACGGTCCATCTCCCTCTTTACTCCTCATAATTGAAGCTGCTACTTCTCGATGCTCTAGAAGCCTATTTAACTAGAGATGGATCCCCTCTCTCCATCATCGCTCACCTCACAGATCTATCTAGCATTCTCTCTCTCTCTCTCTCTCTTTCTGGATTTTCTCAGCTTGCTCCCACAGTTTCTCTTGCCGGAATCTTGTGTTGTGATTCCTGTTGGGCATATGAGTGTTGGGAGAAGCTTTGGTTGAGAGAGAAAGATTGAGCGTCGCCCGCCCCCTTCAAACCCTAGCCGCCGCTTCCTCTTCCCCTTTCCCCTGGTCTGGGCATCTCCTGTCGCCGGAGTTGCTAGCGCCGCCGTTCGTGGGAAAATCTGAGCCAAACCGTGCCTAGGGCACACTTTTCCCACCGATTGATACACTGATTCATACTATCTCTGGCTGTTTCTCTTTCTGCTCTCGTTATCTGCAATATTTCTGGACCTAACTTGCTTTGCTTTGTGTGTTTGCAGAATTGAAGTCCTACAGCCCTTAGCCTGTGAAGAAGAACTGTAGATCCTTTAGATCTACTCCTCTGAGGCCTGTCCAAGACGAAGAACAAAGTTGAAGCCCTAGTTTTGAAGCTTCGTTGCTAAAATACCTTCTGTAATCAACTGTAATAGTCTGCAATTTTTTCTTTCCCTTCCTCGTTGGGTCTCTGCTACTTGAGTAGTGAGTGTGTGAGGCCGCAAGAGTAAGGGAACCAAATAGTGTAACCCTGGCTAGGCGATACCACAACATGAACCATAGTCACATGTTAGTCTTTATTTAAAAAAACATCCGTGTATAATTATTTGATTAAATGTCATCTTCTAGATGCATTATTTACCTATCTAAACTATATTAACTAAATTTCACCGTAAGTAAATATATTATATATTGAATAGATTTCTAACTATTTGGTTCTGAAATTTTATTTCTAAATAAATTCATCATATAATTTCATTATTGATAATTTCACACGTTTTCAACAATTATTTCTTTTAGATGTCAACTCAAAAAAAAATATTGTACATTATATGTCATAAATATAAAAAATGTAAGCAGTTTTTTCGTGATTTTTATTTTTATTCGTGGCTGTTGGGCCAGGATTGCCGTTGTAGTGATTTGGGCCAACTTTTATGTGGACTGGGCTGCAGAAATTCAGGCCCAACCTCTGTAGGGGTAGGGCAACCTATAGTACATGACAATGTAAAGATTAAAATGAGCGGATCAGATCCATATAATGAATAGTGTGACATCTAATGTGTTATAATAAAGTTTTTTTTAATATTGTTATTTTTTTTAATATATCCTAATCAGAGAAGGATGAATCTAAATAAATATTTTAAATTAAATTAAATTATAATAAATTAAAAAAGAAAAAGATAGACATGGCTTAGAAAATGTTATAGAAAATGGCACAGAATCTCATGTGTAAACAAGTCAAATTGATATGCTATTATTATATTTATGTGAATATTTGTTAGTTTTAAAATTAAAATCGCGTTTGAACCTATGTGATCATCAATGTAGTCGAACTTTATTCAAAAGTTAAAAATAGGATGAGCTTGAGTAAGTTAAATTTTCCAAAAAATATATTAAATATAAGGGTTAATTGGTTTAAATATCACAGACTATTCATGATTTCTGGTTTTTAACACGAACTTTAAAATGTTGCCTCCATAACACGAACTTACATTTTTTTGTAAGTACAACATCAGTTCAAAATTAAGTGCAATTACAAGCACAAATATTAAACGAAATACTTGATTTTTTTTCCTATTTTTTTCTGTAATACATTGATACAATTTTATTTCTCATGTATGTTTTATTTTATTAACATTGAAAATTTGATGTAAATTAATTAGTATTTTATCTATGTGAGGTATGAGTATAAATTATTTATAAACACAAATAAATAATTACAAAACTTTTGAGATTGAGTGAATTATTACGAAAAATAAAAACATAAAAAATTATATGAAAACAGAGTTTAAATTAATATTCGACATGTAATATAATCAATTTTTTGGATATGACAACATGAATCTGTCATATTTATTTATAGAACGACAATACTAAATAATATTACGAATACATGTAAATAAAATATAAAATGTATCATGAAATATATATGTAAGTATTTCATGATATTATAATTGCAAAAAAAAAAAAGATGTTATAATTGGAAAAAAAATGTAAGTTTATGTTATATGTATAACATTTTAAAATAGATTAAATATTTCATATAATTTTTGTACTTGTAATTGCACTCAATTTTGAACTGATGTTGTAATTACAAAAAAATGAAAGTTCATATTATGGAGACAACATTTTAAAGTTCGTGTTAAAAACCAAAAATCATGAATAATTCGTGATATTTAAACCAATTAACCCTAAATATAAATTACAGTCAAGATTTAAATCTTTATAGTTCAAACACGTTCTTAACTGATCAATCTCAAATAAATTGGCTGAACCTTAAATTTTTGGCTTTTTTCTTTCTTCCTATAATCAAGATTTACAGGTTTCACCCAATTAATTATTGGAGATAATGCCCCACCATGTATTTGGCATAATTAATTATGGGAGATAATGTCCTACCATGCATTTGTGGCCAAGATAACCACAACTTATATATATTCAAAGATTAATATATTAGATTTCATCGGGACATCTAAAGTTCCAAACTATATAAAAAGTGAGACATCTAATAATCGGGATCCACTACTATCTCTTCTCCGCCTAAAAAAGAAGATGGAAATAAGCACCACACATTACTACCTTATATTTAAGAACAAATATTTCCTCTTAAATTTCTATGAAAAATCCGAAAAGGGACTCTTTAGACATTTAAATGTATTAATTACCACTTAAGTAGGATAATTTGGCTTGACTTGTAAGTGTATATAGTAGCCTAAAGTTTATGTCACATTTTATAAACTTTGAATTGAAATAAAAATAGTTTGAATATGGTTTGCGTGCCACCGTCCTATAAATGGATTTGTTGATCCTCCACTAATGTGCCTATGAATATGGTCTCCAATAATAAATTGTTCAAATTTCTTGACTTTTTTAAATACGAGAACTTCTTTAACTGACTTATAAGAAAGAGATTTGAATATATATATATATATATATATATATATATATATAAAGCTTTTTTAACAATTACAAATTAGGGAATTAACTATTTTTACTGTGAGGGTTTGTGAAGTTTTTTTTTATTTTTTAATAGTTAAAATAATTTATTGTGGTTGCATGATAATAACTGTTCTAACGTTTATGTTCTAGTTAGTAATGCTAGCTTAATATAACAAAAATATGCTAGACAAATTTTATAATTTATTGCCCAAAGTGAGACTTCTGATAAATGATATTTTGTAAAAGTGATAGTTTTGGTTATTAAAGTGACAATTTTGAAACAACAATATTACTTTTGTTCGAAAGTCGGTGAGAGAACTTCCCACAAAAATTTTCCAAAAAGGAATTTCATTATAATAAACTTAATTAAAATATTAAATTGCGTCGAGGTATTTCGTTACTCTTACCATTTATTTGCCGTTTATTTTGTGACGTCCTTGTAAATAATGTGACGCGCACATGATCTTTGTACGAGTTAATTATAATCCTACTTCACCGGCCACCATATTACTAAGTCACTGATGATCAATTATATATTGTCTAAATACATGATTTTGAAGAAAATTTAATAATTCAAAATGCATGATAGTTTGAGCACTGTATCGATAAGTTTTATTATTCAAACTTTAAATTGATACGTATTTTTGTATATCTTTTAGGTTCCAAACTATAGAATTATTGTTAGACATATATATAAAAAATGATTTGTGGTTCCAAACATTATCATATGTAGCACCTTTAAATTATATATAATTGTAGTTCAAAATAAAATGCAACATATTATGGTCTCTTTCACACAAACCACGACTCCTATCATCAACATTCTCGAAACTTTTCAAGAACTCCTTAATCTCATTGATCTTAAGAATGCATATTTTTTAAGAAAAATAATTAACCATTCAATTATCTTGATTCTTTTTTTATATTCCCAACAACATTGTCTAAATCTCAAGATTCGATTTATAAGACATGCATCTCTCTAAAATTAGACCCTTTTATTATTATTATTATGAAATATTTGTAATTAATATTTTGTCTTTGCATATAGTGTGAATGACTGAGTGGCAATGAAAAAGTGACATGAAATTAGAGCGATGGATGGGTGTGGATTGTGAATTGTGAATTGTGATTGGATGATTTCTGGTCCCAAACAAATTGTAACCAACTGTGTGCGCGCAACTTGATACTCGAACTCGACAACTATGTCCATGAACTATCACTATATAAACCCCCCTACCACAACATCCTTAGGTTCAGGCCCCA
Organism: Perilla frutescens; assembly: GCA_026008535.1. NCBI lineage: Eukaryota > Viridiplantae > Streptophyta > Magnoliopsida > Lamiales > Lamiaceae > Perilla > Perilla frutescens. The sequence continues at coordinate 68,506,273 of BRKX01000001.1, forward strand.
TTTTCACTTCTTTGCCAAAATTCTATCTTCACCTGCCCATTTGCTCCGAGGAGAGACAGATAGAGAGAGAGAGGCAGATACGGAGCAGTGCTTGGCTGCTTGCTATTGCCTATTGGAGAAAGAATTGAAAAGGGTCTCCTGAATTGGGGTTTTCTCGACTGCCATGGCGTGTAGACTTGCACACTCTGGCTTCCTTTTCTTGGTACGTAATTCTCTTCTCTATATTTGATTCTTGAAGGCTTTATGTTTGATGTTTTCTACGTTGTTTCTGTTTTTTCTTTTTTTTTTTTGAATGTGTTGTTTTATTGGATTCTGTAGGGGCCCCAGAAAAGGCCGAATGAGGGCAACAGAATTTTCCCTCAGAGTTCTACTTCATCAGGTATCCATCTGTGTGCGTGTCTGTTTCTTTTCTTTTGATTTTTCAATCATGAAATTTGGATTGAGTGTCTGAATTACGCGGTGGGATTTGTTTCGATCATGCAAAGTTTCAATCTTGAATGGTATCTAGGTTCTTAATAATGATTTCTTCAATGTAGAAGCCATTGTTTCATTTCAATCGTTGATCACTGTTTTTCAAATTGGGAATTAAAGGTACATGTCTTCTGAAGTGGGAAAGTCTTCCTCGGAGATTAAGCAAACAGAAACAATGCCTTATATCCATCAGAAAGCGTGAAATCGTGAAAGCTGTGGCTGTCACAGTGGCACCTTCCCCAGCAGCAGACAATGCAGAATATAGACAGCAGTTATGCCATGAATACGGCTTTCGACAGATTGGAGAACCCCTTCCAGATAATGTGACTTTAAAAGATATACTTGATACACTCCCAAAAAAGGTACTTTCTTTGTTAGCTCTTAAGCGAATTTCTTTTTTGTATTTCTGTTTTCTGCTGGTAGTGCTTTTAGGAAGTCATGCCTCTTGTCTGTACCGATTTTACAACTGATCATCCAAACTTTTTTTTTTCTATCTTATTTATGTGAAAGGTGTTTGAGATTGATGATGCAAAATCTTGGAAGTCTGTGTTGATCTCTATAACATCCTATGCTTTGGGGATCTTCATGATCGCCAAAGCACCGTGGTACCTGCTTCCTCTAGCTTGGGCTTGGACTGGAACTGCGATTACAGGGGTTAGTTTTGACTTTCTTTTATTGTTTTACACTTTATGATTTTATGCTGGTTAATACTCAGAAATGCTAGAAGAAACATGTTTATAAAAATTTGAGTACCTGTAGAAATTTTCTAACAAATTTCTCTTTGCTGAAATGACACAGATAGGGAGCATATGAACATTTATGATTCTATACTTCCCCTCCCAGTTTCTGAAAATCGTGCAAGAAATTTCCCCCCTAATTTCAAGCTATAGTGTTTTTTGGCATATAATTTACCAACTAATTTTATTTTGGTTTTCCCCTCCCGTATAGTTCTTTGTCATAGGGCATGATTGCGCGCACAAATCATTCTCGCGGAACAAGTTGGTGGAAGACATTGTTGGAACTTTGGCATTTATGCCTCTCATTTACCCTTATGAGCCATGGCGTTTTAAGCATGACAGGCATCATGCAAAAACAAATATGTTAGTATAATCTTTCTTTTCACCTTTTCATTAGCAAGAATTTTCATCATGCTTTACAAACCAACATCAGACACATGTAATTTCTTAAATGCTAATTCTGCTCTCACAGCAAGCTGAGATTATGTATTTATGTGAATAAGTACAATTTTGTGTAGAACAAGCTGTTACTAAATCTTGTAGTATATAATGCCCAGAACTAAGTATCTATTTCTAATACTGCGTTTGATTTTATTTTTATTATCTTTTTAAGTGAAAGAAATGAGCTATACTTAGTAGTTATACTCCTCTACAATCCGTGCATGTTAGTATTGAGGAAATTTTACTGGAATATTGGAGAAAGTCACAACAAGGCAGTAGTGTGGGCAAATACACTTGGTGGTCTATTCTTTCACTTTATAAATTGTTAAAAAGAAAAATATTTTATGCAATATAAGATAGAGTGACACTATTTTAAAATCAGGAATAACATCATAAGACTAGATATCCCTTTGAGAAGGTGATGGTGGGAGGTGGGGAGGAAGACGGAGGAAATATACAAAACAAGGAAAAAATTTCCTTAATTAATACAGAGTGTATTTATATATTTTTACATTAGTTTGTGTCAATGATGATAGATCGATAGCCAAACTGTTGTGGTCTATATGAAACATGGAAGAGAAAGTTGTTGCTTCTAACAGTCACTTGCCAAAACTGTGTCTTGTTCCCTGGTTCTGAAAATTGTGGATACTGATATTTCAGAGTTACTTATGCATTTTCTTAACGTACATTGAGGCTACTGCATAACTTAAATCTGTCTCTCCTCTCATCCTACGTTAGCTATTTGAGGAAAAACAAGGTGAGCTAAACAAAATGAAAGAATCAGATATTGATCGGATAATATCTGACATTGACTTGTAACTGTATTTTTTGTTTCCTTCATTTTGATTAGGCTGTCCTCGCACATCAAAACAGGAGCTGATATTTTAAATATTATTCAGTATGAGAAAATCTGAACCTGCCAGACTCAACCTTCTTTCTCACTTTCATTGCAGGTTGGAAGAGGATACAGCCTGGCTCCCTGTTAATCCAGAGGATCTTGAGTCTTCAATTCTCCGAAAAGCTCTCATATATGCTTACGGACCATTTAGGCCATGGATGTCTATAGCGCATTGGTAATACTCTAATATTTCATAATTAAATGTTTTGGGTAACACTAGACTCTATCTCACTATAGTTTACTATAGAACTTTGTTGAACTGACAATTTGAAATATCTCATAGGTTGCGAATGCACTTTGATGTAAAAAATTTCAGACCTAATGAAGTTAACAGAGTGAAGATAAGTTTGGCTTGTGTCTTTGCTTTCATGGCAATTGGATGGCCGTTGATGATTTACAAAACTGGGATCATGGGATGGATCAAGTTCTGGTTGATGCCATGGTTAGGTTATCACTTCTGGGTATTGCTTCGCTCACCTCTTTCGTGAGATTTTGCAGTATGCTTTGTTTAACTTGTTGCTAGGAATCTAGGATAGGTTTTCATTATTCGGAAGATAATAGAAAACATTATTACTACTTTCAAATGGCATATTTTGCATACCCCTACAAAATTCCAGTCTGCTGGTGTTGTTGGTATCAACCGCAGGCAATGTAGACTCATCGCTTCTCTTCCATTTTAGACGCATCAACTTTAAATTTTACTTTTGAGCATTTGACTTCAACTTTGAACTTTTAATGTCATGTGATGGTGATCCTATTGCAATTACCATCTCCATGTAAGCTGATTCTTATAGTATGTCCTGCCATTGTGGCTGAGTTTTCAATTAATTTGTCTGAGCCCTCTGAATTAATGATGCGTCAGTGCCTAATAGATCTATGACAATCATGTGATCATATATCTGATTCTTCAATACCTGTCCATACATCATTGTTGGAGATTTTGTATCTTAAATTATTTGCCTAGCAAGTTTTTTTCCTTTATGTTTATTAGAATAGTACTACTAATCCATATTCTAGGATTCTACAATCTACTGGTGAGCTCTTTTGACACTTTTCTGATAAATTCACTGTCTACTTTCATTTTCAGACATCTCATCTACATTATTTGTGTTACTTATTTACCCTAATAGCATACTCCTATCGATGTTACATTGTTATTTGAACAATCTATTGTTCATCTTAAAAAGTTTCTATTTAAATGTTGCAGATGAGTACTTTCACGATGGTCCATCACACAGCGCCTCATATACCCTTTAAATCCTCGGACGAATGGAATGCTGCCAAGGCTCAGCTCAATGGCACTGTTCACTGTGATTATCCGAGTTGGTAATACTTCCACTTGCTGGCACTTGAAATCCAAAAAGAATTATTTATCAATTGAGGAGTTAAAACTGAATAAACACTAACCTACAAGAACTTCAGTGCCCTTTCAGTAATGTATAGGAGTACAAAAACTATTTATTTTCCTGCAGATAATTGAAATCCTACTTTTCTGCTCGACAGGATAGAAGTTCTTTGCCATGATATCAATGTACACATTCCTCATCACATTTCTCCCAGAATACCGAGCTATAACTTGCGGGCAGCTCATAAATCTCTTCAAGAAAACTGGGGAAAGGTAGGATCGTATGTGTGTGTTTGTTTTATGAAACCGAAACCATACACTACTATTCTAGCAAGAACAGCTCCAAAAAGGGAGAATGAAAACGAATAAATAACAAGACTAGAACACTATAGGAGTTTATGATTGATCAATATCATAATTTTCTCAACTATCTATTGATATCCTAACTCTTCTTCAAATTTCCTTTCTGATTATTCAATAGTACATGAATGAGGCTTCGTGGAACTGGCGTTTGATGAAGACAATATTGACTGTCTGCCATGTCTATGACAAGGAGAAAAACTATGCTCCCTTTGACGAGATTGTCCCTGAAGAATCTCAGCCCATCACATTCCTTAAACAAGTAATGCCTGATTATGCTTGAGTTATGCTTGAGTATTGGTATGCCATTAGGCCTCAACAACAGCCATTTTTGTTTCTCTTAGAACCATAATCTCCTAAGTTAGGTATCTTAGCACAGCCAATATACGCCGTATCTCGTTTATTCATTTGATGAATCCTCTATGATACAGTCTTTACTGTCTTATACTGATGCATATTCATTGAAGGTGGATTAAGTTCCTTTTCATCCATGACCTTCATTTCTGCAACTCCATTTTCTAAAGTAGCAAAAATCTCTTATGTGATGTTATTGGATCAGAATGCACTGTTGAGGATAAAAGAATCAAATATTGGATAATATTCTTGGGAACCTGAGTTTTTTTTTGGGTAGATGGTTGACTGATTTCATTGCGTAACATATTGAATATTATCATATCTTATATTAATAATATTTAGTATTCAAACATCAATCTTTAGAAGAGAGTTTGTGGGGCTGACATTAGACCATAATTTGTGCAGTGCACAATTGTTATAATATTGTTGATGCATTAATTAAAAACCTTGGTTTCAGCTATTAGTTATCCCATTTGTTGTGCAAATAGCAGGCCGAAGTCAATTTTGTACAACTTGTTTTATATTTTTTGTGGGGCTACCTAAGTTGGGATTTGCTCCCACTACACCAGTTTGAAATTTAAATTTAGTGGACTACAGATTAAATTATTGAAAAATTATGATGAAATAGATGTATTATTAAAATTTGCAGATATTGAGGCACCTTTAACAAAAGATGTTACCATCGTCAGATTTTCTAGAAATCTCAGCGGCTCTAGTATAAACAAACCCTTAAATTTATTCGTCTCATCATAGACACAGTAAAGTTCATTTAAAAAAAAAAAGAGGGAACGCAGACATAATAAAGTCGTTGCTTAGCTTTATGTCTGAATCTTGAATTTATGTTGGATATCACTATTGAAATATAATTCTTTCTAGAAATGATATTTTAGATTTTTGTGATAAAAATACAAGATGGCGTAAATGACCAGTTGTTTGGTGGGAGATGGAAAAAGTGGTTGGAATGGAAAATGGAAGCATGATCTTTCCCATTTTTTTATCTGTTTGGTGTGTTGTTAATTTTTATAAGTTGCCTCCTTCATTTCCCACTCTAGTCATTCCACCATTCTAAATGAGGATACGATCTCGTAGATGCAACACTCGTGAAGTGGTATCATCCACTACACTACACGAAGGGGCATGCCCGATTGCGTATTTATAATATATTAGTTGCATTTTGTGTAAGGTCGACCAAGGCAACTAACATGTGTCTAGACAAGCTCAGAATAAAGCAAAAATACACCAAATCTTTTGACCTAATGAATTGCTCCATATCTACCAGCCAGATAGCAGTTCTAACTGCTCACATGCATTGGGTGTCTTTATGCCCTCTTAGGAATCTGGTATCTCACAAAAAAAAGGGGCTATAATTTCATTACATTTATCCAATTACTACTACAAGGATAAGAATCATCTTTAGTAAAGGTAAAGATCAAAAGAAAAAAAAGAAAGATTGTTGATTGACACTTTTGATGGTCCCAAAAAACAATCAGAATAATCAATACATACAAGATAGAATGGGTCCAACTGTAAATTCAATTATATTAAAACTACTACCAAGATCTAAATCACTGTTGCATACATAGAGATAGAGTAGAAGCCAAGACAATTTCAAATATATGGTTGTTAAGCAATCAGTTTCCTGTCATTACAAGATCTATCTATACAACACTCAGGAAAAAAAACACTCATTTTCTTGTATGGAAACTTCAATCTAAACAAAGATAAGATCAGAGATGATATAGTAAGCAATGAAGCTAAAAACTGAACTATGTGAAATGAAATCAAGAATCACATAATGGGAGGAGGCCTGGTCTCCCATATGTCGAACACATTCTCTTCACTATGCAATGCAAAGAGCCTATCTCCCCCTATTGAGAAATCACAAATGGAACCACCATAACTGTTTCTGAGGCGCGACGTCAGCACCCAATCCGCACCACAGAAGACAGATATACAGTCATTCATGGATGAGTAGAGCTGGCCTTGGTGCAATGCCAGCTTCGGATAGCACGGCTCATCGGGCATCTTCCCCTTCATCAGCCGGCTTCTTGAGCTCCACCGGACTGCTCCTGCAGCCCGTCTCAAGTCCATAAACCCTAAATCCTCGTACTCATTCACCACACACACGGAGTTGCATTCCTCCATGGCTATTGCATCCCTCACCCTCCGTTCATCAGTTGCGGGTGCCCCCACATCAGACCAAGCCCACACCATGTTGTTCTTGTCTCTAAAATCCAACAAACTAATGTAACAGTTGTCCTTTCTAGGAAACAATGTTGCAACCAACAAACAGTTGGTGCCATGTAGCCATTGCAGCTTGTCTGCCTCTCCTAGAGACCATCCAAAGGGCTCGTAGAAAAAATCGACCTGCTTGCCACTCACTTGATCCCACACGCCAATCCCATACTCATTGCTCCTACCTTTACAACTAGAAAACAACTTGTAATCAGAGTTGAAGCTCAATGCTCCACCACTGTAGCTCTTCACCTGATCATCATGCCTGACATGGAACTTATGCCTCAACTCTCCGGTCGACGCGCTGAACAGTCCCATCCCTCCATCATCCCTCCCTAACCTCTCACAAGCACTCATCACAATGCTCTCTGAATCCACCCAAACCGCATCATTCACCCTCTGATAATCAAGATTCAGAGGAGGGTGCTCCTCCATCATCCAGTCATACACATGGACCATACTACCATGAGCCACGCAGCACCCCCCATCCGGCCCGGCCCGGATGGCGGTCCCATCCCCGGGGGCCCGGCCTGCAACCGACCGGGACAAATGGAGCATGTTCCCATCAAAGGGCCCCCACTTAGCAGCTCTGACATGATCCAATAGGCCATAAAACAGGGCCTCCCTGTACAGCAGTTTTTCAGGAATGTTTGAAGGGATGTAGAGCTCCCCTGTTCTGAGGAGGTCAAGAAGGACGGCGAAACAATCGGGATTCCGATCAATGAAGTGCTCGGTGGTGGTGGTCACGGCGGCGGCGTCGGGGTGGAGATCCCAATTCTCATCAAACATAGCTCCGAATAGAGAATTCCGGCCGGCAATTGCCAGCGTAGTCGCCGTCGTTTCGAAGATTCTGCCGCCTACATTGAACCTCACTCTATCTTTCTGAACTCCCATTGAATTACACAAAATTGATTCTTGAAAGAGGGAAGACGGTAGAAACAGATTATCTTGAATACGAAGTGAATATTTTATCCTCAAATCAAATATAAGCAGAAAAATCAAGAATCGTTCGCTAAATCAAACGGAATAATCAATCGGGATGGACTTGTGACGTTTGAAGTAAAATGGGGGGAACCCGAATTTAAAGTTTGAAACTTCATATCAGAACGCCACGAGATCTTTAACTCAATATCAGAAATTAAAATTCAAATAATTGAATTAGAGGAGAAGATATGCACACGATCGTAGAGAGACAGTTGAAGGAAAGCGCGTATGTTCACCTCACCACCAACAAAACGATACACAGAGATTAAAAACTGTTCCAAATCAACAAGAAAACATTTTATCGTGTCGAATTATTTGAGGAAAACACAGCAAAAGTACGATGAAAACTCAATGAAATTCCATCACACAACTGAAGAGAAAAAACATGGCTACGGAACCGATACAGCAGAAGTAACGAACCAAAAGTGAAAAATCTGTGAATGATTTGGAGAGAGAGATTATTATGCGGGATTTTGATTTTGTGGAATTTGGAAATTCGGAGCGGTTTTCCGCTTCAAAATTATGGAAGACGGGATTCTGCAACATAACATAACTAATCTTTTTCTTTCATTACCTCTTCCCTTATAAAAATCAACAACTTTTCTTTTGTTTATGACCGTCGGATTGGTGAAGACTCAATCTACGGTGTAGGACCCAGCCAGGTTTTCGAATGGGGCTGGTGGTTTAAGTCAATGAAGTCAGCTGTAAAATTCCACCCCATTTAAACCCATGAAAAATTTTGGGTAATAATTAAGAAACTTGGATTGTAAATTTATATTTGTCTAAATCGTGTGCTAATCATTCACTTGACGCTTTCAGATAAAGTACTATTATTATAATGTATCTATATTTAACATTTATATTATATTTACAAAATATAAATAACAAATATACTTGAACTGATGTATTTGAGTGGGTTGGGCTTTGACGCCGTCGCCCTTCTATCATTCAAAGTTCAATTGATTGTTTCTTGTTGAGGGAAAATTCATCCACCATGTCCATATATATATTATTTATAGTGTAAGGAAATAGGAAATAAAAAAATAAAAAAAATAGTCAATATAGTAGAATATAATTATACACTCCCTCCGTTTCTGAATAACCATTTTAATTTTATTTCGAAAAGTGTCATTCTTCAAATTTGAAACAGAAAATTCACATTTTTCTCGCATTTACCATCATTTAATGCATCCAAACACCATATTTAATTTATTTAATGTATTCACACAACAGTGTATTAATTAATTTACTAATTTGTGTGCATTTATTCAAGATGACATTTAAATAAAAACGAAGATAGTAGTATTTTATTCTATTTTGATTAATGACATCAATTATTTATTCATTATATTTCTGTGTCCGAACTCCGATCACATATGTGTGGTGGGAGGGGTCTGTAGGTATTTTCCATTAAAGGCACCTCGAATTTACCATAGTTGAAAATTATCCAAATCATTAATTATGTAATGCTTGATTTAAAAAAAAAATCACTAATGTGATAGGAATTTGTGTTCTTCTAATTTGATTAAACATCATATCAATTTGATTATTCCAGCCCATAAAAAAATGATTATTTGGTGATAAGTTTGGAAAATATAATTGACACAAATTGACATATACACCATTATTTGGTGATAAAATCATTAATTAATTGTCAATATTGAATAATGATTATGCAATTCCAAAATAGGTAGGATCCTTTGATTAATATTATATTCCAATTCTGTATTTTATTTCATTAATATACACAGTGATGGATTTAGCCATTTAGGATTTCAATATATATGCATGTTTTATTTTTTATTTGTACCAAAATTATAATATACACTTTCTTTAATAAAGAAATGTTAACATTTTCTAATATACCAAATATTCAATAAGCTTCTAAATTAATAATCTTTCATTTTAGGTGATCACATGAAGGTCATAAGTTGAGTGTATTAAAGGTTCGAAAAAATTGACGCCTACATTTGTAATTATAAATAAGAACACAAAAGTGTTGTCCAATTTATTAGGTCTGTCTTAAACATGCAACCATCATTATTTTCTGATGGCACATCACATCTTCAAGCTAAGCCTTTCTCTATCAAAATTTAAATGCCGAATAATCATCCTAATTGCAGAAAAATAAATCATATTTAATTAATGAAAATAATTACCAGACGATATATTTTTCAAAGATCCAGTTGCATATATATCTACTGCATCAGCATGCATTATTATATAAACCCTCCATCACTGCTGTAAAAAAAAAGGTCATAGAAAATGGTAAATTATAATGATATATTGCAATAATATTTCCAACAACTGAGTAGGACTTAAGTTGGAGGTTTAAGTGGTGACTAAGAATTGACAACACAAAAGATGAAATGATTAAACTTAAACTTGATGAAATCATCATAATTTAACTAAACAAAGACTTATATCTTAAGCTATTAATTAATAAGCTAACCTAACCATAATACGTCGATTTCTTAACAAAATCGTCAAATATGTACGCGTCATGATAACAACAAAATTAATTACAATAGGAAATCTAAAGTGTGCAATATTATTCTGCGCTGCTGAATTCTTATTGAAATTGATTTAGGTCGAACAAAATTCAAATTACTTTTAATACAGACTCGACTACTGTGATTTGGTGTTTTTTTTTTTTTTATGAAAAAAAAAGTCACATATATATCTTATATAACCCAAATCGTATTCCTCACCTATTGCAGGAGAGTTGTATCGTGTATGATGTTTCATTTCAAATTTTATCATCACTACTTGGGGGGAAAAAACTATAATTATAATTATAAAGCAGCAATGAAATCATCCAACAAATTTCTTTATAATTCAAATAATAACATCATAGGAATTGATACAATGTATTCTACACCAAATGAGAAGGGGGAATGAAAATTAAAAAGAAATCGATAATGTTACAACAAATCGCACCAAATAAGCACAAAACAACCAAATGTTTATGTTTTCTATACCCTATCTTCTTGTCTGACAGAACGCAATACAACGCAGAAAATGCAACTCTGGAGAGACCAAATGCAGGTAATCCAAGCAAGCAGGGATCATCTGTACTCCTGAAAGTTCACGTGCCCCGTCGCTTGCGCATGCTCGACCGCCTCCTGCAAAATTGAAGGCAAGTGTCGTGGACTGTAACGAAGAATTGAAGAAATTGAGCAACGAAGAATGTGAGCGAGATCATACCTTCTGCCCCACAACTCCGATTTGGCAAACACCACATCGCAGAGTGAAGCTTGCAGTATCAGTATAGCTCCTCTTCCTAAAATTTAGCAAAGAAATTACAATGAAAACGGGTTGCAAGAAAGGAAACGAGCAATGCTGGGAAAGCTCTTATCTGCCATTCGATACGAAGATGTATTGACATGGCTCATTAGAAATTTAACACAACAATAATAAGGTCATTCTAGAAGCTATTTACTCCAATTTTTGGAGACAAAAGGATAAGTTATGATAGAATTTTCTTTTAATGACACAGGAAGGTATAGAATGTTAAGAGGAGAAAAGGTCGGCAACAGCATCAAGGGAAAATTAAACAAGCAACCCGCTGTCAAAAATTGAACATTTTACCTATGCTGGTCTTTTACAAGATTAAGGGCAAGTCTCTCAACAGGCCCTGCAGTTCGGTCCTTCTGCACTGTGAATACCGTCTGATCAAATTCCTCCGGAGCTCCTTCAAACGGCGACATCTGTTGAAACATAGATGTTATATACTGATATACTGATCGAGCTAATAGTAATATCCATAAATTTGATGAAAAATAGATTGTCAAGACAAAACTCAATCATGCAATGATCCAAATTCATAGAACTCTTAGAATCAAGATATAGGTCATATGCTATGTAACCCCCCCCCCCCCGGGCATTAGGTGCTCATAGGTTGTTATTTTCTCCAATCTTTCCGTTGTTATGGAAAATCAAGTTTAAGAGACATACTTAGACTACATAACTCATTCAAGAAAGCCAAATCCTAGAGAACATAACAACTCATATACGCAGACTACAAAAGAAATGAAAACTCTAATTAATCCCAAAAATAAAACAACTCATAACATGCACGCTTGATGCACAGATGCATACCAAATGCACCCTGAGAATATAAAAATCAACTAAAAATAATTTAGTACAAATCTAATCTGAAGGCATAAAGCAGTTCAATTTTTACAATGGATTCTCATTCATTTCGAGCAGCTACAAATAGACATAGTTGCACAAAAACGCACAGAGATATATCAAGAAAAAGTGGTAGAAAGATAAAAACCATACAGCCAAAGCATCATAATGGAGGCCATCATATATAAGCATCACTCTTTCCCCAAAGTTCTTTTCCTGTAACAATCCAAAAGAATGAATAGTCAACTATCAGTAAGAATTCTGCCCATTACATATACCAAAACAACTAACCTAGATCAGACACGAAGTGCCTAGCACTCACCTGCCCATACAAATCACATCTTGTGGTTTGTATATCATAAGCAGCAATCTCTCATCCAAAATAATCAGCCAATATTGCAAGCTCAATAGCACCTTAAGATTGAAACCAAAAAAAAGATCAGACCTTTAGATTAATGAACAAGGTTCAATACATTAAGTTGATATCCTATCCTGTAGAGAGAGAGAGAGAGAGAGAGAGAGAGAGAGAGAGAGATCTATGCAAGGATTTCATGAAATAGTGAAGACCGTGAAGTTCACAAAGCCAGTTTAGGATTAAAAATAAAAATTGGTGCACGTCATATGGAATAGCAGCTGCCATCCAATAATTAACTGGAACATCTAATAGGCAGTAAAAGCGAGTGAGAGCAATGCAAGATAACAGAGACCAGAAGAGTTGATTGTAAGATTTCTCTAACTTGTGTTAAAAGGCAACAGACAAAGTACTGGTTGCATAGGGCATATTTCTCACTGTGTGAAACATACGAAATTGTGATACATTACGTAACTTGAACTATAAAGTTTGAAAGACTGCAATGATTTGCATATTAAATATAATAAAGCGAACCCAAATAGAGATTTCTTGAAGTTGAAGCACCAGTTGCAATAGCCTAGATACAAAAAAATCTTAAAGATTGATGACTAGCATGCCATGTGTTGGGGTAAAATAAAAGTACCTGGACGTCACCACAGAATTGTATGCCTAAAATGATTCACATAAGTGAGGAGAAAACAGTGCAAATTTCATAAAGAATGGAAAGTAGTTATCGTTTACCAATCATGATGCACTGAAACCTTGTGCAGAAGGTGAAAAAATTAATACTGACCTCCCCACTTTTCTGGGTTAAGAATCCATGCACAGTATTCTTGATTAGTCTTTCCAAGGAATGCTTCAGAATACTTCTCTGGATCACTGGCAACTGTTGCTGCTATAACCTTCACCATTTTGAAGTTGCCATTGTCATGTGGAAAGAATGAAAGAAATAAATCAAATCAAATTAAAGAACTAAAATTGTTCATACCCAATGTATGTACCTATAATGTAATGCAATGTAAACTCTTCTAGTCAATAATGACTTACTCAATTAGAAAAGACACATTATGCCAATACGATAGTATGTGTTAGCCACATCATTGTCACTCTTCACCAAAATTTAAAAAAATCTAAGATAGTTTTCAATATACAAATGTACAATCAAGATTTTAATGATCCCGAACAACAAAACTATTGCTTACCTATTTTATTATATTTTAAACTATAACGCACATTTATTGCTACAAATATCATGTTTCGTAATCTGATTTCTTTCTAAGAATATTCACCCATATGAAAGTCGTGATTGCATTTAGGGCCATAGTAGGGATACTTTAAACTTCTAGTAATGTTCATCTAAAACCCCACCCCACCTGTTCAATTGGGCAAGCTAAAACCAGAGCCAAAAGGACAACTATGGATTGAAGCAACGATGAAGGAAAAAAAAAAACGGAAATTAGTATACATATATTGTGTTTTAACTTCGTAAGTCACAAACCATATCAAATGTTATAAATCAAATCACAGCTTTCAGAATCCATTGTTTCCTTCCTATATAACAGAATAAGTGGCATAGTTTAGGAACTGTATTTTTCAAACATATAATGTAATTTGATTCAAACCTGTCTCAGCTCAGAAGCCTTGTTTCTGTCGTGATCCATGACATAACTGCAAAATGAATTCCATCACCAAGTTACTAGATATAAAAACACGTGTTTATCATATAAACCAAGTAACTCATGCCATCAGAAAAAAGTCCCATCACTTTTCCTTTTTAAGCAGTTCACATACATTAGAACTTAGAAAGCTTACCCGACCGCATTGAAGAGGCAACTGTTATCAGAAGGGATAACTCTCCGAACAACAATACCTTCCATTTTTAACCTGAAAACAATAAAACAAATCTTTAACCCTCGCTCAAAATTTCAGGCACAAACCAACAAATTTATGGAAATTCATTATTATCAAATGACCACCCCTCAATTAGAAGAATCAGACAACCTAAAGTAGCAACTGATAAATTTATGCCTCGAAGAATGATACATGTTAACACTCCAAAAAAATGAATTTAACTCGAACAAATTAAAAATTATTCAACAAGAAACAAAACAGCAATCAAGAAACCGTCTTCAACTCAACCCATAAGCCCTTTAATCCAATAACTCATACTGAACATTGAAATTACAAGAATAAGAATTAAAAGAAAATCATAACAACTAACAATAAGAAGCTACTTCATCAATAATAACTGGAAAAAAGATCGAAATGAAAAAATGGGCACCTAAATAATCTGCAAAAGATGAAGCGAGAGACAAGCTATACGTCTGAGTTACGTCCCAATCGAATGTTGTAGCGTGAAGACTGCAAAAGCAAATAAAGCGAAAGGGCAACTCCGCCAAAATATATATGTATAAATACAACGAATTTATAATGGAATGTTTGCAGATCGTCACGAAAGCTGGTTATGAATTTGAAATTAAAAAAGGAAAAAGAATTACAGATAAGAAAATTCCGATTTTGTCGCGAAATGCAATAATCTCAGTGGTTGTGCAGCTGTAGATTTCTTGTATGGATTTTATGCAGTTTGTTCAGCTTCAGAATCTATCAATTATCATTTTTATCAATTTATCATGCGTCTCAACCGGGTCGGGTTAATGGTGGGTCCGGGAAAGAGTCGTTTTACCCTTTTCGATTCGGTTCGGACCCTATCGACTGTTGTGGTTTCTAATTGGATCGGTTCGAAGCCAATTGCAAATGCAGTCCCCAACTAGAGAGAGAGGGAGAGAGCAATTATGATAGATATCCTCAACAAAGAAGCTTTAATTGGAATATAAATGTAAGACAAAAACTTTCATGTACCAGGTGTAAATAAGGCTTATTTGGAACGGATATGGTCAAACTGTGCGTTAACCCGCAAAAAAAAAAAATCCGACAAAATCAATATCAACTGCAACATTAAAAAGTATCATTCAAAATTTAAAAAGTATCATCTGAATCATTAAAAAGTAAGGCGTTTGGTAATTATCTTATACTAGTTTATTTAGTTCAAATTGTGATTTTTACCATTCCAATTAATGTTTAGAGTCACAGAATTTATAGGGTTTTTTGGGGTTTATGGTTTTTAAGGTTCAAGGTCTTTTTATGGGTTTATTTTTTTTAGAAAGTTATTTTATGTTTTTTAGTATTTTTTTTGGGGAGGAGGGTTAGGGGTTTATTTTGTGTCTTTTATGGTTTATTTTGTGTTTTTAGGGGAGGTTTTAGGGGTTTATTTTGAGTTTTTTAGGATTTTTTTGGGGGGTGGGGGTGGGGGGTGTTAGGGGTTTATTTTGTGTTTTTTGGAGATTTTTTAGGGATTTATTTTGTATTTTTTAGGATTTTTTTGGGGGGTTTTTCGGAGGTTTATTTTGTATTTTTTAGGATTTATTAATTTCATTTTAGAATATAAATTCATACTCATTTCAAATAAATTAAATCAATTTATTTTCAGTTTTTTTTTTGTTTATTTTAAATTTATTTTCAGTTTAGGGTTCACTAATATTATTTTAGGGTATAAAATTTTGGAGAACAAAACAAAAGAAACAAACAAAAAATCGGATAAAAAAAATAAAAATAAAAAGCAAAAAAATCACCCAGAAAATAAAAGAAAAAAAACTAACATGCGCGTTTGACGCCCGCGCGCCTGTCGCATATAACCGCAAATAGGATTTGGTGCACGGAAGTCCTTCTCAAAATGTAATAATCTTCAACTTGTATCACAATGGATAGTTATGCTGATTTCATAAAATTCAATCTTGTCAGCTTACACACTTTATATAGACACTGTACCGTCTGTGTGACAATTATGTTATCAGTTTTTAGAATTCATTTCACTTTATTAGAGTTTAAAATTATTTTTTAGAATTTAATTTTTCATATTTTTAGTTAAAAAAAAATTAAGTTTTTGGGTTGATTATTTCGCAACTATGATATATAATTTTTCAAAATTTCAAAGCATTATAATAAAATGCTAATTATGATTGATTATTTTACCATAATTTGTATTTTTATAATAAAAACTAGCGATAATTCGCAGAAAAGTGTTCATAAAAAGTGTGCAGGAATGTTGATAAAAAAAAATCTCACAATTTATATATCAAGTTTTTTGTATGCATAGTGTTTAATAAAAAAAAATTATAAGAATATTCGACTCAATCTTATTAGATTTGTACATTTAGCTTTTAACTTTTTTTTTTAAATTACAGATCTATTAGAAGAATGTAGATATTGACCGCTATACACTTTATGACCGGAAAAAAACCCAACTACATATGCCTATTAAAAAGGCATTCCTATATTTTAATAAACTGACTGTGAAAAGTCCAACATCCTATTTTCAGTACTATCTCATTCACAGGCTCATGAAACACTTACAAAATCTTAGGACTCTAGCAAATATTGCAATGAAATTATATGCCTAAAATTACTCTAGAATTCAGGCAATTGAACTTTCTATATATAAAATTATAGATGGTTTGAAGGAATCACAAAAATATTATGTAAGCTCATGGCTTATGCTGCTCTCTCACCCAATACCTTCTTCCGGCTTCTTCTCAAAATGAAGCTGAAGGCAGGAACTAAATACACCACGGCAAGAACAATACAATTTTGAAGATAAAAACGCGTAAAAAATACACAACTCACAGGTCTTTCAAAGCCTTGTAACACCACCTCAACAGCAAAATTGCAACAGAAAAGAAAGGTTCTCTCCATGGAATGTCTCAACATCCCCCAATGCTCCATCACGTTCGTATCCTAAATGGCTGGTTCCCGCCTCTTGATCTGTCCAGCTTTGCTCTCTTTTGTCTTTGGGTTGCAATTTCTTGGAACAAATTTGGTCCGTCAAAGCTAACTTTGGGACCCCTTACCTTCTTTCTCTTTCCTCTGTCATACTCCTCGTCCCTGTCAACAAGAAAAGTCACAACCATTACATAGGTGTAGGTAAGAAGTGAATAAACTTTGTCTCCGCAGGCAAAGATGTTAAGATGTTATTATCTTGTAAATAAAAAATTTACCGAATCTAACTAATGAACACACCTGCCTAAACTAGCATTTCAAGATCTGATAAAGTTTGAGAGAGGTACAAACTATTTTCCTGTGATTTATATAAAACGTGAGATTTTAAAAATCCACAATCAGCTCTAGATAACAACTCTGGCATCACAAGTTGAAAATGTTCTTCTAGGCTAATGAGATTCCAATATAGCACAAAAGTCAGGAGGTCCATCTACTTGACTAACTGCTATTCATACTGGGGGCACATTTATTTCTATATCCCTTTCCCACGTGTTAGAACCTCAACCCACACTTGCCTGTCACTCAAAGCACACCGACAAAAAATAACAAAGAGGTATAAATCCTCTTATCTCTTCATAAACACTCTGCCAAAGACTTTCATGATAAAAAGATTAGACTCAACCACTGATTTTTAGAAAAAACAATTCTGCTTTCCTTACCAAATCACAAGTAAAAGTTCTCCCTAGAATACAAACAATAAATCTTGAAAGTTTACAACAATCAACAGTAATATATATAAAAAAGACTGATCTTTCTTCCATATGAGGACACTCACCATTCATCCCCAATGTAACCGATTCTTACTGCTCTTGTTTCAGATTTTTTAGAAAGTGAAACACCGATATCATCCCAGCGAGCAACTGCAATCAAGCAGAAAAATTTAAGAGAAGAAACAAAAGTCACCAGTTGATAGGATGATGTATTTAGTTGGTAAATGAGCACAAAGAATGTTCTATACCGGTTGTCTCTTCTACGCCCCTGGTAAGGATGCTCATGACATCAGTTTGCCTCAATTCTCTTTGGCACTCTTCAGATATACCAGTTACTTGAGAGGCAGACTGCCTTATTTGAGATTGCTTTTCAGCAGAAACTGCGGAGCCATTTTGAAGGACCCTCTCTCTAAAATCATTATCAATAATATCACCTGATATGCTACTGCCGCCACTGATCTCTTGTGTGCTTAAGTTCTGATTTTCACCATCTGAGACATATTTTGATTTCTTTTTCCGGAAGGAACTACAATGGTCAACAACTGGAAGAAATGATTCTTCAGTTTCAGATTGCACTAGCTTCGATGGCAAGTCATTCTGACCCAACAAATCCTTCATTTTGGGAGACTTCTTTTGCATAGAACGGTGCCTTCTCTGCTTGTGCCTTTTCTTTCGTAAACAGAGGCCCGCACCTAATATAATGTTAGAGCTGAGTGATGTGGTGACAACCTGACACTTCAAGAGCTTCCTTTTTACTTTAAGATCTCGCCTTTTTGTCTTAGTTATCCCAAGTGAGACATGCTCTATGGTGGCTGGTAAGTCTGATAGCAACTTGGACTGCATATCGTCCATTCTTTGCCCATTATCAACAGTTTCCTCAGTTTTTGGGGCAAAAGTCTTTATAGAGGGAGCATCAACCTTGAAATGACAATAATTTAGTGAACTCGTACAATTGTTAATATAGTTTATGCAAGAGGTGGCATGTACCTGTCTGTCTGCAATGCTTTTCTGTGGTGAAGATAGCATGTCATTAATTTTATTCAATGGTTCACCAGTTGCTCCCATGGGCATGATCTTGTTATCATTCTGAATGGATGAAAGCAAGCAATGAGAAATGTTGTCTAACCTAATATCAAAAGACTGAAAGAGAAAGCAAAAACACACAAAGGAACAGATAGACGATAATTCAATTACCCTAACAGACTATATAATACAAGTAATATACCATCGCAGAAATGGTGCCATCCATTTTGCATGATTCTCCAGATGATGTGCTGAGGATAGAGTTGTTCGGTGGCTTCTCAGATGGTTCACTAGGTTTTTCCTTACCACTGTCCTCGCAGCCTGATGGTATGCCAACAAAGTCACTTGATTCTTTCTTGTGAACTGAATCCTGCTGCCTACCACAGTCAGGCAATATAATAGCAGTTGTGATCTGCTCTTCTACAGCACTCAATGTGTTATTGCAGGTAATATTTTCCGTAACATGACCTAAATTGGAAGTACCACCCAAGCCATCAATGCTAGAAGATGTATCTCCTTTACAACCCACAGAATTTATTTCCATTACAAAATGTTCCTTCATTGGAACCTTTGATGGTGGCACCATCAACGATTCAGAGTTTGAGTTACTCACATGGCCCAAGTTCTCAACAGTCAATTTTCCATTTATATTCGAGGCAGACATCTTTTCTGAAGGAATGTCCTTAGGTAGAGGGGTCACTAGAGCATCTCTCCCTGATAAAGTTGCAGACAAACAACCATACAACTTTTTTTCATTTGGACCATTTTGGATCTTCTCTTCCAATCCCACATTGAATTTTGAATAAGCAGCATTTCCTATGGCATTCATAACCATGTTTTCTCTCTTGAGGGCATTAACATGAATCTTTGCACCAACATTTTTCCTATCACGAACATAGAACAACATATAGGCCTTCTGTTCCAGAACCTTCCTCTCATTAACTTGGACAACCTATTAAATGCCACAATAATGGAAACCATAAATGAAATCCCAATAAACTGAGAAAATTGCAAATAGAATTGAAAAATAGGTTTGCATTTGTATCATATAATAGCAGAAACATAATCATCTTTCAACTGAAGAATTAACTAATTATTACAAAGATCCCAGCCCCAGGCATCAATAGACCTTCAACAGATAGTTTCTCATACCTGATTGTCATCAAGGGAATACCACATGCCACTTGATGTGCGAACAAAGCAGTAATAATGGCCGGAATGAGTGCTCCAGCCATAATGAACAAGAACTCCATAGAGTGTGTAATTTAGATCCCCATCCTGCAGTTGTTACAGTACAGAAAAAGGATAATATTAATGCAGGTGTTGAGCAAGGATTGCCGTGGAGAGTGGTGGCAGGTTATCAAGAAGAACTTTGTTTGAATGCAAAGCATGTGAGGCAAATAAATATCATGAATATAACAAATTGAAGCCTCCATAAGAGAACAAACATAACTACAGAAAGGAAAATGACGACAAACTAAGCTAAATATAAATCAAAAAGGAGGAAGATGAGGATAAAGGGCTACATTAAACGAACCCTCTGAAAGGACAAAACCCAAACATATGGATGAGCAGAAGGATCGGAAGTGAGAACAAGGAGCGTTAAAAGATGAAGATGCAGAAGATATCAAATTGCACACAATATTAAAACAAAAGGAAAAGTAGAACTTACATATGGACCAGTGACAAAAGGTTTCAAGTCCAAGGTAGTTCCGAAAGCAACTTTTCTATCAATTTTTTGGCCAGGAGCATGTGAACTAAAGCGTTTCAGGTGAACTGCAAGTACTTGAGGTGCCTTGTGAATTGTTAGCTGCTTGAGAGCCTTTACTTTCTGTTTACACTGATCACACTGATATTCCCTAGCACCTCCATCTAACAGCTCTTTGGCGGTGAAATGATCAAGTGCCTTATGCATTGAGTCTGCTCTAACTATTTCAAGACTTAAATCCAAGAATGGGTCAAATTTGTTAGAGCAATAGGAACACTGCATACATTTCACCTAGAAAATGGCAAAACATAATTAGCACAACAAATAGATAACCAAAACAGAAGGAACCTTAAATTCAATACAACGAGAAAATTTTACATCATACTTCTGGTAGACATAAAATTACCTGACTGCGTAATCGACCACCAAATATCTTGTGGACTAAGCTTTTCTCATAAGCACCAGGAGATTCACTTGGCACTCCAGACGGTAAGCAGCACTTATGCATTGATTCAAGCAAATTCACCATATACTCATGAGCATCTTCTTGCCTGGCATTTCGAAAGCTCCGAGATATGCCTAATATCTTTATCAAGGACTCCAACTTGAACAGCAAATAACCCAATGATGTGTATGATTACATACTGCTAAGAGACTCTGAATGACTCCCTAGACATTAAATGCTTCTAGAACAGAGAAATAACAAAGAGTAGCATCAGGACTTTCTGGTAAAAATTTGCAACAGGAGCAACAAACATTTTGATATGAGGTACGATCCTTTTAAGGTTCCATACCCTTATTGGGAAAGGTTAACAAAGGAGAGAAGCGGTTAAAGAATGGTACAATAAAGATCAAAGAAGCAAACCATCTAAGTAACACATCTTTTGTGGCCAAAATCACATCAAAACAATCAAAACAATTTCATTATTTAAGTTTCTAAAGAATAATAAAATTAGAAAGCATTAAATTGACAACCAGCAAGAATATGAAGAAAAGATAGGCTCAAAATCAGTCAGCAGAAGTGCAGAACAACATATATTTTCATTTGAATAAACGCAAAGCACATCTCTTCCATAGGATACAACGCAAGTTCGAAACAAGATCCTTAGGCTCTAGAATTCTCCCTGTTGACTGTAGAGCTCGGCTAACATGTTTCTGGATGGCACATAAAGCACAAAACCCCGAAGTGCGACCTTCATAAACCATAGAAAGTGGTCAAAGTAAAGATATGCTTAAAAATGTATGTCAGAGGGTAATCGCACATTTTTGGCAAGAAAAGATCTACACCTGGCAGATAAGAATCTAAAAATATAAGGGCAACTACAAGTCCTGTAATAACATCACCAGTAAGGTTCAACATGAAGCAGGCATGTCATTTTTAGGCCCAAATTATTAGGACACAAATATCCAAAACCACTCCTTAGTCCTTCCAGCTCAATTGTGCTTCATGCATATTGAGTGCGTCTACAGATACTTTTTCAAAGGAATACAATATTTCTGCTCACAAAAGCAATGAGTTTCTTTTCCTTTTACTATGTTATCCTACAAGTTAACCGCATTTCCATGAACCAGTTAGCAGCATAGGATACTTCATCTCATATTAAGACTGTTGGGTGATAACTTGCATGCCAAATCGGGCATCATTTAAATGAATCACAAAAGCAAAACTACAAGTAGTAAATAGAAAATTCAGCAAGATTGTTAACAAATGCATGAACAGGCAGAGCAACCATCATACAAATGTGAAACAAGCTTCATAAAACATCATACAAAAAGTTTCTCTGGCCGGTCCTATTAATAAATCCAAACCAGATAAAGAAACTGATGAGATAGATGAACTGAAGAAGACTCACAAGAACTTTGATGCTTCCCACTTTGAAGATATGCAGCTAATGGTGCAGTATAAGTCAGACATTGCAGTACTGAATTAAGGAAGCAAGTGTTTCCAAGATTACGCAAACCTGCGCCCTGAAATAGAAGTTTGATACTTCATACATGGTATTTGACTCCTTAAAAAAGAATATAAAAAATGTAGACCCATAGAAAATAATAAATATCGGTTAAAACCAAGGTTTTCAAACACAGTTTTAGCTTCAAGGCGTAAACCTCATGACAATAAGAATAAACATAATTCTCAGTTTATAACATTACACATAAACCCGTATAAATAATAACAAACAACATAAATTCCATAAAAAATATGAAATTCATAAACGCACTAGCTTGAAGTGTTAAAATTATCAGCTAAATGCAAAGTTAACACATTATAAGTTCCACTTCCAACTCAAATATCCCCATCTTATCTATCGGTGTCCACTCCTTCAAATTCCTCTTCCTCATCAAATTCCTCATCCACAAGACTTCGGACATTTTCCCCTTTTCCTAAATTAAAAACCCGACTTCGCGTCTTCGCATGCGCTGCAAGAGAACTGGAGGAGAGGAGAGCCAAGCTGGAGGAGATGAAGAGAGAACCGAGCTGGAGCAGATTTATTTTTTTCTATCTCAAATTGTGTAGTGAGGTGAGAGGAGATATAACGATGAGTTATAACAGTGCAGGGTTTAATTTTAGGGTTTATAAGTTATAAATTGAATATACAAAATAGCCCAATATAAAAAAAAGCCCAAACAAAATATTTAATAGTGCAGCCCACCAGGAAGAGAACAGAAATCACGATGAGGCGCCGACTTGCCTCGACTTGGGCACCTCAGCAGGACCAAGGCTTAGGCCTCACCAGATAACAGGGAGGCAGCACCTCGAAGGTGCTTTCCCAGCGCTTGGTCTTGAGGCACGCCTAAGTTATAAATTAAATATACAAAATACCCAAACAAACTATTTAATAGTGCAGCCCACCAAGAAGACAAGAAATCACACTGAGGCGCTGCCTAGCCTCACCTCGGACACCTCAGAAGGACCGAGGCTTAGGCCTCACCAAATAGCAGGGAGGGGGCACCTCGAAGGCATTTCCCCAGCATTTAGTCTTGAGGCGCACCTCACCGCCGTTTTTTTAAACATTGGTTAAAACCATACAATAGATCAAACTCACAGTTGCTGTAAATCACCAAACGTCCAACATAAAGTTAGCTCATTTATAGATGCCATAGGAGCGACTCATTAAGTTGAACCTCCAAGAAGCTAAAAGCAAACTAAATCACCAAGTATACAAGTGAAAGTGGGTCTATGAGGCAAGCGATATAGGTTCTTCTCTTCCTCTCAAACACAAATCAACTGAGTTCCTTCTCTAGGAGATAAATTTTGGTTGTCAGTTCAAATGGCCAGTCGAGTTTAGAAAGTATTTGAATGTAAAATATAAAAAACAAAACTCATTACATCAAACTAATAACATTAGGACTGAATCATATTGGTGCATTTCAAGGAATGCCATGCTCCCACTCATCAGCAAGATGCAGGCATTAGAAGTGTTACAATGCTAATGACTGCTACTTTACTATAAGAAGCAGTTTTAGGTAACATTAAACCATTACTGATTTTATACTTTTAGCAGTGATGTTTAGGGAAAAAATGATTCTTAAAAACTAATGCGAAAAAACAAGAACAAGGAAAAAATAGAATACCGGCGAAAAAATAATGTGATACCATATCCAACCCAACATAGATGGGAGGAAAAATACAGTAGATTTCATGCGACAGTGAAAAGACAAGAAGCCAATAGTTTCGGTGCAAACATGGAGAATAAGTAAACATGTTTGGTTTCCTTTCTCCAATTGGCACCTAAAAAGCTTTTCCGCTTTTGTTAAACAAGTTCAACTGCATCTCAATCTCCCATCTTTAGGTTTCGATGTCATCACATCACACAAAATTTCAAATATCACTAAAACCCACTGTCTTGTAATATTACAAAACAAAGAACCCAACAAATTTGAACATGAAAAACTTGAAAAAATAGAAAGAAAAAAAACAGGCACATGAAATTTTTCATAAGTGAATAGACGGAATTAACGACAAGGAATGACATAAAAATAAAAACAAGCAACCGCCGCTTCTGAATGAATTAAACTAAACCATATTAAAATTCGAAAATTTCCAGAACTGATCGTTGCAAGTTAGCAAATATAAATGACAACATCCAGACCAACTCGATATGAAACTCACAATTCTGCGAAAAGTAATCTCGAAGCTGAGCTCAGGATCCAATCCGGCCTCGGAAAACTCAGACGATTTCTCGGTTTTTTTGCCCCAACCGAAAGCCTTGACCGGCTCGGAATTCGGGTTCAGTGTCACCAGCTTAAACCCATTGGTGCTATCATTTCCAAACCCACCAAAATGCTTCCTCGCCTGGTGAAATTCGATCCTCCGGTGAAACAGCGTCGAATCGGACTCGCCTTCGGGCCCGCCCATCCGGTCCGAGTTGATCATCGCCGCCGTCTCCCCCATAGAAAAAAATCCGACAGTTTACCAAAAAAAACAAAAAATCTCTCTCACACCTTATAAACACATAAACAAAAAAAACATGTGTTTCTGTTTAGGCTTCCACAATTTCACGCACTTGGAGGTGAAAGTAGGTGTGAATGAGAGAGATGAAGAAAGCTTTCGCGAATGTCGGCGGCGACTGTTTAAACCCTACATACAGAGAGTCTGTGTGCGGCGGAGATTAAGCGCGTTATACGCTTGATTATGTTTGCATGGAGGATGAATCGGCTGCGGCCAGGTGTATATTATGAATTGCAGGGTTTCTTTTTTTTTTTTTTTTTTAATTGTAGGGTTTTTTTTTTTTTTGATGATGATTAGTAGGGTTGTTGACTGTGAGTTCGAATCAATTACCAATTTTCTTTATTTATAATTATTGGAGTTAATTGCCATAAAAAAACCAACTTTTAAACAAATTTATAATTTAAATATGATTTTTAAAACATTTTAATAATAACATGATTTTTTAGCCTTCAAACTTTTATTTTTCTTTGATACATTTTGATTGGGAAAAATATTACTTAAGACTTAAGAATGATTGCTTGATTCGAAGCTTTAATAATACTAGTATTTCTCATGTGCAATGCATAAATAATTCTTTTTTTTTTATTTGTAACACTATGATTATTTTAAATTATACATGTTGTGTTCAATTTTTAAAAATTAATAAAATAATATACAAATGCATGAATTAATTAGATAAGAGATAATTTTTGTGTAGTTACAACAAACAAAGAGAAAATTAAATTTTAGCATTTAAATGAAAATCCATATTAGGAATATCAATTTGGAATATTGAGTAAGACTAAGGGCTTGTTTGCTAGATAGTATAAGGGTGGGATAAATACCTATGACACTCTAATACTTTGTTTGCTAGCAATATTGAAGCTCATGATTATGCAAGGGCCCGGTATGTGTTAACCATTTATATGGTATACCATATCACACCCTGCTGGTGGGATATTTAATACCATAGAGAATTATTAAAAATTGTAGACTAAAATAACCTTGCATATATTAATTAAAAATGTTATTATAGAATATTCACACAATATATGGTAACTAATTAAAGGATATTTTAGGAATTGAAATTTTATAGAGAATATAATACATCTAAGCAAACAATATATTATTAATACATATATTTTAATACACCAAAACAAACATGATATTGATATCTTATACGTGAAACACATCCCATATCAAACACATTCAACCTTATACCATACAACCTAGCAAACGAGCCCTAAGAGTATTGAAGTGGACAATATGTAATCCTAATTTTTATCTTTTTTTCTAAATTTAAAGAATATGTACACAATAAAAGATTTGATATCAACAATAACAATTCAATTCTTGTTCATGGAAATGTAATTAAATTTATTTCATTATTATTCAATTTGTTTTGCCTTTTCATAATCTTCCATATCAAATATTTGTTAGTGGAGGTGAATATTAAGTGAAATTATTTAAGAAGAGAATGTGTAGAGTTCTAATTTTAGTCTTTCTTGTATTTTCCTTAAAATTTAGTATATATATAATTTTTAAAAAAATTAAATTATCACCATTTCCCATGAACTTTTCATATTGTAATCATTGAAATAATTATATTTTTTAAAAAACATTTGAGACGCCACAAAAAAAAAATCAGTTGAATAATAGTTTTTAAAAAAAAATAAAAAAAAAAAAGAAAAATAAAAAAAAGAACGAAAAAAAAAACAAAAACCCAAAAAGAAAAAAAAAATATAAAAAAAGACTAAATAAGAGAGGCACCAGTTTCAAGCACAAGCTAATGAAAATTATGAGCCAACCATTAACCACTATACCAGATCACACATTCTGCAATTATTCGATAGAAATAATTTTTAAATGAACTTTTCACATGTTTTTTTTGACAATTTTATCCCCACGATTTTGCCTTAATATATGTATAGATTGTGCTGAATTTGTTATATACTCTTACTAGATTTCCGCCAGTCCAATTATGGGTTCATTCATAACCTCAAACTCAATTATTATATATTTAATGTAAGTGTCATGTCTTCGTATTTATAGATAATTAATATTTTATTAATATTTACTCAAAAAAATATTTTTACTTAATAAGTTCATGCCATTTTTTATTTGTCAATTTATCTTTTTTTTTTATGTCAGATAATTATTATTTTGAATCTAAAAGAAGTTAAGTTGACAATCAATAAAATAAATAATTACGTGATTACACATACATACATATGCATATCAGTACATATTATATTATATATTTTAAATAATTAATAAACTACTACAATCAAAATATTATATTATAAAGTATACAACACTTGTTTGTATACAATGCTTGTAGTAACATTTGTTACACTATCATCATCTTTACAAGTAAAAACTTTCAAAACAGCACGACTTGTGACTCATGAAACAACTACGCACAGTTGACCGTGACTAAAAATTTATGAAAAATATACGTGAACAAAAATTATAACAATAACTTATGTTTCGTTTTAAAGGTTTGTAGGGTTGTATATTTATAAAGATTTGTTATATTTAACTCTTACTAAATTGATAATTATGTCGTATGTAAAATAATTGTTAATAAATATATATTGCTACATAAAAAATTTAATTTAAGAAACTATAATAATGCAGCCTACATATCTTCATTATACCAATCTTCGATTTATTGCATTAAAATATGATTGGTTACATTTTGATACCCAATGTTGGAACGCTTTTACATTTGTGTTCAAAAATTTTAAATTTACAGATTGATAGTGAACATTAGCACAAATTACCGATTATTGATAAACATGGGGTTTATATGCATTTCGGGAGTTATTTTGTATTCATTTGAGTTGATTGCATGTGCCTTTGTGATTAGTTTGGTTTGATTTTAGTGTATGTTACTATGTCACGAGTTTATCGAGTTTTGACAGAAAAATCGCCCGTTCCGAATGAGTTTTTGACTAAATGCGGTTGGAGGTTGAATAGATATATCCAATCATGGTCTAAGAGGGTATGAGAAGATGAAAGGAGGCCAGAAAATAAAGTATCGGATGTCATAAGAAGAGCACGGACCGTGCTCACAAAAGACAACACTTCCGAAGTCCGAACCGTGGCAAGAGACGCACGGTCTGTGCTCCCTAGAGCATGGCCCGTGCTCTAACTAACTTTGCTCTAAAAAAAGACCAAAGATGAATAACTTTGTGAAAAAGGGATAAAAAAAATAAAAATAAAATAATAAAAGTTGTCCATGGTTGAAACGAAAAAGGGGAAAAATAGCATTAAAAGTTTGGAATATTGTTGTTGATCTTGAGAAAATTTTAAATGATGTGGTGTGTTTTAAAACTTTAAAAGTGAAAGATGACTTGTGTATAATCTTACTTAGCACATCAATTTCATTTTATTTTTCTTTTTTTAATATTGTTCTATTTTTTAGTTATTTTTTCAAAAACATATACCATAGATTTGAATTGTCGGCGCCTCACGTGATGGACAAATTGTTCTGAAATAAATATGTACCCTTAAATAGAATCGTCAACGTCTTACGTAGTGCAATGCACTTGCTCAGCGCTTCAGGCTTGCGCACTAAAGCGTGGAACGCATGACACGTGCATTGTGCTCGATAATTAATTTTAAAAAATTAAATATAAACTCTAATTGGGATGAAATAATGTTTATGAAAAAAGATGATAAAAAATAGAAAGAAAAAAATTGTTGGTGCATAGCTGTCAGCTTGTTGAGCAGGTTTTTTAGGCTGAATTGGGCTGATTTAACCCATTTAATGGATTGTAACTCGTTAGATGATCTATTACCCAAACGTTGAGTGTTGAGATATTTTGTACCTTTGAAAGATTTCAATTTGGAGAGGCTTTGTATTTTTAGAATTTATTTTGACTTAGACATCTCCAATCATTCTACCTAATTCCGGGTGTAATCACGGTCATATCATAAAACATATATTTATTATCTATCTAATATATATATATATATATCTTCAATCATTTTACCTGAAAAGTTATTATTATTGGTCCCGCTGTCATATCCACTCGTTTACCTTATATTATATCTTATTAATTCATTTATTTTATTCATATAACTCATTTATTTTACTTGCATATTTAATTTTATATATGTCTTAATTAATAATTTAATTTAAAAGTTGATCCACCAAAAAATTGAGCAATGATAAAAATTAAGTTAATAATTTGTTAATTATTACCGTAGAGTGCCCACATATACTCGATCAAGTCCACTCGAAGTTGGTGATATTTTTCCCTATCATGTAATTCGGACCTTTCTTGAGATAGTCATGAAATACTCTCATAGAGCCTTGGTTCATTTATGGATAATTATTGCTTGATTCGATGTCGAGTTCATCTGTCCAATCAGGTGATGAATCTCCTTCGTCCTCGATAATCATATCATGTAAGATAGTGCAAACTAACATATTTTATTTTGAGTTTTTTTTGCCAAAGGGTTTGAATTTCTAATCATTGTCCAACGAGTTTGTAGCACCCCAAATGCCCGTTCAACATCCTTTCTAGCAGTCTCCTGCATTTTCTTGAATTTTTTTCTCTATGGATCTTGAGGACACTGAAAGCTCTTGACAAAAGTGGCCCATTCCGGATAGAATCCGTCTGTTAGGTAATATACTTATGAATATTATGCACTATTTATAGTGAAATTCACCATCGCTGCATGACATTGTAAAATGTCATTGAACAACAGAGACTGATTAAACACGTTAATGTAGTTATTTGACCTACCATGCCAAAGAAAGCATGTCATATCTACAAATTAGCAGACGCTACCACTTCAAGCATACTTGTTGGAACTCTATGATTGCCACGAGTATATTATCTTTCCAAACGATCGGATACTTTTCCATTCATAATGCATGCAATCGAGACTACCGAGCATCCCCGAAAAATCATGTCTTTGTTCATGTATCCATATCAAGTGATGATAGTCAGAAGCATTGGGTTGCCTCAAGTAATATTCACCAAATAATTCAATCACACGTAGAAAAAAGTTAAACAAACAATCGATGGTCGTTGTTTCTGCAACAATATGCTAAATAGACTACCATATGCTAATTGTCTGATAGTCTCCGTACATTTCTAAAATGGTGAGAAACCTTTTATCATCATTGCGCTCTACTGAAAGTATTCATCGTGAGATTCTAAGACATTGACTATGCGAGTGAATAACTCTTTACGCATTCAGAAACGACGTCAAAATATGATGGGACTATACATTAGATTTTCATCGAAGTAATTCTTCATAACCCGAGCATGAGACTCTCTACGATCTCAATTGATATACATTCTCAATCGAGAACCTGAAACTCTTTCCATAAGCTTGGAAGCATTCATTCGACTGTGTCATCCACTAGCTAATCCATGATTGTGCCATCAAGAAGTTGATAGTTATGATTATGACTTGTAAAACAGTAATCCGTGCAACACTTGTTTTAGTTATCTGCTTAAAGTCTGTTATATGATATGTGTGAGACAGATGCAAGAACATAAAAGAATAAAGCAGTAAAAACGCACGAGATGGTAACCTAGTTCGGTTCAAACAACCTACTCTGGGGGATTGTTCCCAAACTTGAAGTTCCGACTGTTACTCCTTCGAATAGTGTATTAAGGATCTTATACATACAAGCCTCCCGCCTTATGTCGCCCGTTCTTCTCCTCGAACTCTTTCACTAGCCGAAAGTTGTAAGATCCCCTCACAACCGTTACACTAGACTTCCTCTAACTACCCACGACTTCAACTTACAATCTCTCCTGAGATTGCGTACAAAAACGGAATGAAAATCCCCTCACATGTTTCACTCGAAAACACTCAAAACTAGCCTACCACGTTGAACTATTTAATGAACAACTACTAGTTACAATGACCACAAACTGACTCTCAAACAATCTAACATGAAAATCTAAACAAAATATAAGTGGTACCGATTGCTTCTCAATTCGGTCTTCATAGAGGCTTTGACGTCGATCTCCATCCGCCGCCAACATGGTAAGTAGATTGTCGTTTGTGGCCTTCCAAATGTGTGTAGATACTCTTCAAGTATAGTGGGGTTAATTCAGCACTGGATCTACACCACAAGGCAGTAAAACGAATATATCTTGACCTTCCAACCGAATTCGGCGCAAGATCTTTCCAACAAGGAAACTGCCAAAAATAGAGTGTCTCTTATTCTGTCTGGGACACAATCTGGAACAGTTCACCAGCTGTTCTTCTTTTCTTGCACAGCGGAAAACAAAACTTCGTGGGACATACCCAGGCACACATTGTCGAACATATCTCGCCAATACAACAACACAAATACTTAGTGCATGACGGTGACACTAACAATCTCCTCATTTGGCGTTTATGGTCGACAATTATCATCACGATCTGCACAACACTTGAAAAACCTTCGCAGATCAAAATATATAAAAAAGTGTGATATATTTAAAAACTGACAGAGACAGTTACAAGCACATTCCCCCTGAATCTGAACTGGGAGTGCCTTCAACACGATCAGAGCACAGTATAGAACTGCATTGTCAGTTGATCAAAAAATATAGTACAGACCAACAAAAATAAAATGGGGCAAACAGCATCCCCAATAAAATGTTTGTTCAGAAACCATTGAACATAAAAAAATGAGCACACGCTCAACACAGCAGCAGCAGCAGAAAGACCAGCCTTCACAGCATTCTTCACCAACAATCTTCTCTCCCTTAATTGTTGCCAGAAACGGCAAACAACATCCTTCAGACCAGAGAGGCATGAAGCTTATCATCAACATTGACATCAGCAGTAGTAGACTCACGAGCAGCGGGGACAGAAGAAGCGCTCGGCACATCAAGTGGCGAGGCAAGTCTAAGGGCTCTGGCTCGGAGATCAATAAGCAAAGCCTCCAATTCCTGCTTCCTGGATTTGAAAGTCCGGATGGACTTTGTCAGGCACACCACTTCTCGTTCTAAGGACTTTATGTGTCTGTCAAAGAAAACAGATGTGACAGAAAAAGAGGCAGCAGATCTGTCTGGGACAGATGACGGCATAGATCCAGAGTGTTCATCAGCATCTCGGGCAGGGACATCCGGAGCATGCTGGGATGAAAAGAGCTTGTGACTTATTGTCAGTGACTGCGAAACGGGAGCATACATATCATTGGCAGAAACCACATTATGCTGAGCCATTATGATGCTGAAGATGAGACCAAGATAGCCAACAAGTTGCTGGGTACGAGCAGATTCAGCATGAGCAAACACATGCTCAAATATGAGCAGACCCAAATTGAACTCGCTACGAGTGCCCACTTTAAACAACAACAAGGTCATGGGCTTGCCCACAGTAGAATTATGAGTACTGAGCAACCAATTCCGAACAGCAACCTTGTGAAGTATCGAGTACTTCACACTTAGATCAGAAGCTAACAGAGCACGCCCCGATGGCCAAACACACCGAATTCCCTCAGTCAATTCTGACACAACCTCATTCAAATCAAATACCAGTACAAGAGCAACAACATTCTCACGACCTAAAAAACTTATTAATCACCGCAGGAGAGAAGACAATCCAATTACCACGCACAAAAACAGAGAAAGCATGTTCATACGAAGCATCACGCATGCGTTTGGACAAATTGGCATAAAATTCATGTACTACAGCAGTAATGAATAGAGTTGCAGTGTAAGTAGACTTTTCCAACCGAAGATCATGCAACAAAGAATCAATACCCGTCCCCTTTATATTTGCCTTAATCAAACAATGCTCGGAAACCAATAAGCGACCAGCAACGAGCTTGAATTGGTTTTGATGAAAGGCATAGATAAACTTACTTGAATCAAAGTCTTATAGATCGAAATCTGATCTATTTGGGACAGACTTAGGGACATCATCTGCTTCATCATCAGAGGGGGAAGAAGCTCTGGCTTGCTTCATCAGCGGGCGACGATGTTCCGATATCAATCCCATCCTTTGCCCAGACACACTCCATGTAACACGGCGGGTAGGAACCACAACAGGTGACTTAGCCGGAGCCTTTTTCCCAGAATACTTCACCGAAATGGGGGGTTTGGGGGACGACCCATTCTTGGCAGCAACTTTCTTCGATTTGGGGGTTTTAGAAAGAGGCCCCTTCTTCGCAGCAACTTTCGCCAACACCTTTGATTTCAAATTGGCGATAAGGGTGTCATCTTCGTCATCAGACACCGGAGGAGTGACTGGAACATCTCTCAACTCCAACTTGCGTTTGGACCCGTGAGTCTTGGAGGAGGTAGCCTTTGGAGATGGAGCAGAGTCATCCTGAAGAACAGAAGAATCTTCATTAAGGAAGGAGATATCAACATCTTCATCACCTTGTCCTTGATCAAGGGTTTCATCAGCAGCAACAGATGACACTTCACCTAGGGAAACTTGAACAGTGACAACGGGCGTGTCACTAAACACAAGAGCGGCAGTAAGAGCAGATGGTTCTTGCACAAACTTCAAAGCATCAAGAGATGCAGCAAATTCCTCAATTGAGGTGGATTCTTCGCCAACAACAGAGGCGATCAAGTCATCCATCGATTCGATGTTCTCCAGAGACGGCGAGAGAGGAACATCAGAAACCCTAGGCGAGGGTTGAACAGAGAGATCTGTCTCAGACACAGACCTGGGTAGCGAAGCAGCAGAACGTGCCACAGATGTAGGCACAGAAGCAATAGCTTCGGAGGAAGAGACAGATGTCTTCACATGAGCAGCGACAAAGGAGCTTGAAGAGGAGAACACAATTGGTTGAGAAAGCTCCGCTAATTGACGTCGTAATTCCTCTGTGGAGATTCTGGGTTTCTTGGCTTGAGATGGCTTAGCAGAACCAGCTTTGTCCGCCATTGAATATGTAACACCCTAAATTTAATAATTTAAAATGCTACTTTTTCTTTATTATTTAAATGCGGAATAAAATAAAATCAACATTTTTTTTAATAACAAAATACAAACTAATAAAAATCTTAAATTAGCTCCTCTTGTTGTGTCAATAACCTTGTCGGGTTTACTTCTCTCTTTCGACTAAGCGCATTAGCGACTACATTAGCCTTTCCGGGATGATACATGATGGCACAATCATAGTCTTTAACCAACTCCAACCATCTCCTTTGACGCATATTCAATTCCTTCTGAGTGAAGAAATATTTCAGGCTCTTGTGATCTGTGTATATCTCACATTTACCTCCATAAAGGTAGTGTCTCCAAATCTTCAATGCATGAACAACTGCGGCCAATTCCAAATCATGTGTAGGGTAGTTCAACTCATGCGGCTTCAATTGTCTGGAGGCATAAGCAACCACTTTTCCTTCTTGCATCAACACACAACCTAAGCCCAATTTCGACGCGTCACTATAAATCACATATCCCTTCGATCCATCAGGAATGGTTAACACCGGTACAGTCACCAATCTCCGTTTGAGCTCTTGGAAACTCTTCTGACATTTCTCGGTCCATTCAAATGGTACTCCTTTTCGTGTTAACTGTGTAAGTGGTCCAGCTATTTTGGAAAATCCCTCTATAAATCTTCGATAGTATCCCGCCAAACCAAGAAAACTTCTTACTTCTCCTGCGTTGGTGGGTGGAACCCAATTACTCATAGCTTCTACTTTCACCGGATCTACCTCAATGCCTTCAGCAGTCACTACATAACCTAGAAAAGCTATACGATCCAACCAAAACTCACATTTCTTAAATTTGGCATACAACTTCTCTTTCCTCAAGGTCTCCAATACCGTCCTTAGATGTGCTTCATGTTCTTCTTTATTCTTTGAGTACACCAAGATGTCATCGATGAACACAATAACAAATTTGTCTAGGTAAGGATGAAAAACACGATTCATTAGATCCATAAATACTGCTGGGGCATTTGACAATCCAAAAGGCATCACCACGAATTCATAGTGGCCATACCTCGTCCTAAAAGCCGTTTTAGGAATATCCTCCTCCTTCACTTTTAATTGGTGATACCCCAACCTCAGATCTACCTTCGAGAACACGCTTGCTCCTTTTAACTGATCGAACAAATCTTCAATCCTTGGTAAAGGATATTTGTTCTTTATTGTGAGCTGATTCAAAGTACGATAATCGATACACATTCTCATGCTGCCATTCTTCTTTTTCACAAACAGTACTGGTGCTCCCCATGGTGAAACACTCGGACGAATATAACCTTGATCCAAAAGCTCTTGGAGTTGCATCTTTAATTCTTGTAACTCTGATGGTGCCATCCGGTATGGGGCCTTGGACACTGGGGCTGTCCCAGGCATCAAATCAATCGTGAACTCCACTTGGCGATTGGGTGGTAGTCCAGGTATTTCTTCGGGAAACACATCCATAAACTCCTTGGCTACTGGCACGCTATCCACTGTTGGTGTTGCAGGTGTTGTTCCAACAATGTTTACCAAGAATCCTTGACATCCATCTTTTCTTAAGGATTTTACTGCCTTCATAGCTGATATTATCTTGGGTTGTCCACCTAACTTAGCTCCATGAAATGTGAACTCCTTTTTCTCAAGCCTGTGAAATACCACTTCTCGATCATGACAACGTATTGTCGCAAAATTGCTGCTTAACCAATCCATTCCCAAGATTAAATCAAAATCTCTCATCTCAAGGGTATAAAGATCGGCAACTAATTCCTTTCCTACCAAATTCATTCTAACATTCTTAGCCATTTTATTAGTCCTTGACGTCTCTCCTGAAGGGATTCTTACATCAAGAGTTAAGTTTGCTACCTCAATGTCCATTCCTACTTCAACACAAAGCTCAGAAGAGATAAAGGAGTGCGATGCTCCAGAGTCAAACAAAGCTAAAGCTGGCATCCCAAAAACAGATATCATACCTGACATTGTGCCACTACCCTCTCCCGCATCTTGGTGTGTAAAAGCATAGAGTCTAGCATTTCCACCTCTTTTTGGTTCCTCGCCTCTTTTCTTTGGACAGTTTGGTGCGATATGCCCCGATTCATGACAGTGGTAACAAACACGGTTGCACCAAAAACATGGTCCCGTATGTGGTTTCTTACAATCCGGACAGAGTGGATTTCTCGCTGGAGGTCCATTCGGGGGACGAACATCAGTCCTTTCTCTTTTTGCAGGAAAATTTCCTCGTCCTCTATTCCGGTCATTCCATTTCCTCTTCCCATTATGATCAGAGTTCCGAGTGGCAACTCTATCACCTTCCAGTCCAGTAGCTACTTCATGGGCTTGTCTAACTGCTTGGCCATACTCAGTGATCCTTTGTGCAGCCAAGATATCACGTATCTCCGGTCGAAGGCCTCTCATGAACCATTCAGCCTTTTACCCTTCAGTCTCTAATAAACGTGCTGCATAACGTGATAGCTGATTGAACCTCCGCTCATATTCCGTAACCGATAAGTTTCCTTGCTTGAGTTCCAGGAATTCAGTCTGCTTCTGAATGCGGAAAGAAGTGGAGAAGTACTTTTCCATAACAATTTGTTTGAACTTATCCCAGGTTAATTCTTGCCGCTCTTCAGCTGTCATGCCATTCCTATAAGATTTCCACCAATGGCCCGCATCTTCAGTGAACTGAAAAACAGCACATGAAACTTTATGTGTTTTGGCACATTCAATATGTTCAAATATACGCTCCAGCTCCATAATCCACTATTCCAAGGCAAACGGTCCACTCTGACCATTAAATCAGGGTGGAGTGTAGCGGCGAAACTGCTCGATCACTTCATTAGTAATTGGTACAACGGGTGTAGCATTTCTAGCATTCTCTGCAGTTTGTTGTTGATCAAAACTTTGTAGTGCCATGATTAGTTGTGGTATGAACTGTTCAGCCCCCGTGTTTGGTAGTGGAGTGTCCTCCTGATTTCGGTTGTTAGGTTGTCGAGCCATAACCCTATAATTATTACAACATTTCTTTTTAAATTAATTGGTTGATAAACTAAAGCCGAGTAATAATATGTTCTCTCCAACATTACCCCCAAGAAATCACACTTAGAAAATCACAAATAAAACTTCATTTATTTAGATCAAATATCAAATTATAATGTATTGCAAAAACTACCCCAAAAGTGGGCAAACACAGAAAGAACAATACGCAACCATTAAAGTATTCCTTAAACATGAATTCTAAATGGAAATGGGAAACTTCTATCTTATGGGAATGGGAATTTTTCCTAATCGTCATCGCTACTGACATCAACGACTTCCGGTTCCTCAGGTTCCCACTCGAGGTCCTCCTCAGGATCCTCATCAGGCTCCTCATCGGGGTCTTCTTCGGGATCTTCTTCAGGCTCATTTTCTGGCGCTGGATCCTCTACCATTGGCTCTTCCGCTGGGGGTGGTGCTTGGTTTTCTTCATCGTCTTCAATCACCTGGATCTCTCGAAATATATCAGCGTATTGTTGGATGAGCTCCGCCATTTACACCTCGAAATCTATCATATCCACTTGGAAGGGCACCCGAACCGCTAACTGATAGTATAAGGTAATCACGGCATCTCGAACTCCTAATGGTATGCTATAGATGACCCTCCAACAAGCCTCGAATGGGTCCAAGTGTGGGCCAAAATGACCCGTTTTCCTCCACATGGTTCTCCATCTGATCAAATAGTCTTGCAAAGGCTCAGCGACGTTCCATGTTCTAGCTCTGAATCGAGCAATGCTCAATGCATGCAGGTGTGGCGCTTGTGGTGGTGCGGCGACCATCTACCTCTCGAGAAAAAATAAAATCTAATAAATTACGATTCTATGTTCTTTCTAATTCCACGATTACCAGTTGTCAACAACAAAAATATAGTTTAAACAATGATACGCAAATACCATCTTTCCTCATGCTCTAAAACAAAAGTAAATACGTAAATCAAACAATGTACCTCTAAGCAGGAGCGCGTGGCGGAAATGGGTGGTATACCGTATTATTAAAATTAAATAATTTAAACACAACACAATTCGAGTCTACAACAAAGTAAACCTGGCTCTGATACCACTAAATGTAACACCCTAAATTTAATAATTTAAAATGCTACTTTTTCTTTATTATTTAAATGCGGAATAAAATAAAATCAACAATTTTTTTTAATAACAAAATACAAACTAATAAAAATCTTAACTTGATGATTAAATCCAAAATTATATAATAAATAAATCCATAGAAATATTCCCACTAACGTCTAGCAATAATTAACTCAATCAAAGCGAACAACCAAATAATTTCCATGTCTAGAATTTTTATTTAAAGCAATAAAGTCTAATTATTAGTTTTTGATAAGTGAAAACATATAACCACGACCACCCCATTTCATCCTCGCAGCTCCAAGCTCAATTGCCTGAAAAAAAACATTTCAAAAAAATGTGGGATGAGTACTTATAAA
Source organism: Perilla frutescens (assembly GCA_026008535.1). Lineage (NCBI taxonomy): Eukaryota > Viridiplantae > Streptophyta > Magnoliopsida > Lamiales > Lamiaceae > Perilla > Perilla frutescens. Next base: position 68,544,652 of record BRKX01000001.1, read on the forward strand.
TAGTACTCAATGAGGGGATACACGAGATGTGATTAAAAAAAATTCTCATTTTTTTTCTTTTTCTTTTGCTTGTCCAACATTAAAATAAATCGTAGAATAGTGGTATAACCCATCTATAATTCCACATCACGAAGGAAGAATTATAGAAAATAACATTCCACATCACTAAGGAGGAATGATTCCACATCACGAAGGAGGAGTCTCAATCATATTATTCCACATCACACAGGAAGAATAATAGACTCATACATCGACTGTGCACAGGACATATTCAATCACATAGTTATTCCACAACAATTCATGAACGACAATTCATGTTGGACAATAAAATATTTCTCAACACATCCAAACATATCTTATAACTTTCAATAATAATCAATGATTCATCTATTTCAAACACAATTTCAAAGCATGAACTTTAAATAAATTTCTAAATCACAAGGATAAAGACTCACATTAAAATACATTTACCCACTCAAAACGTAACTTTAAATTGATTACCCATATAAAGGCATACTTTAAATAGATTACCCACCTCAACAAGTAGAGCTAGTAAAATAACCACGAAAAATCACAAGTTGGACGAGGATCCAAATTGCGCTGCACCTAGTTAAAACAATTACCATTAATTCTATAAGGACCAAAACAGTTTATTTTAGCTTAAATAAATCTGAAAATTTGCACTAAGAGGTAAGATTTATAGCATTTTCGAAAGGAATATTATTCTAGAAATTTAAACTAATTATTCCAATAAAACCAAATTAAATTCTTAAGTGTTAGACAAATAACAATAAAATTTTCAAACATTATCTTGGTCTGTGGTGATAAATCTGAAAACCAGTTACTGTATTATTATAAAATACTTAGGTGCTATTAATTAATTAAGCTAAAGTAAAGAAAATAATATTATAACCCAACACCCCAAAATAAATCCCATCCCAAACTCTCTCTCTCACGTCACTACCTAGAAACCAAGGAAAAACAATTCAATTAAAGTCTAACTTATCTCTCTCTCTCTCTCGTCTACTGCCACCTAGGGAGACCAAATAAAAAAATCTCTCTTCTCTCTTTCTTCTGCATAACAACCAGAACAAAATTAAAACTCCACTCTCATCTTTCTTTCGTCTATAGCAAACCAGAGAAGGGGGAAAAATCCAAGATCCCTAAATTTTCTCAAGACACAGGCCTCAAATTCCCTTATATCCCCCATCTTCTCCGGCCACATTTCACCACTGCCGTTGTTCTTCGACCGCTACCCGTCTCAGAACTAATTGCAGCAAGAGTATGCTCGAAGAAATCAGGATCCTATTACAGCCGACTCTTCTCTGTCGACACCGGCAACTACCACAACTCCTAATTCGACAGCCCTCTTCGGCGGAAATGGAAGCTAGACATCGTTCCCACTTCAAGACTCGACTCTACTCTACTCAACACTCTCTCTCTCTCCCTTCCAACGTCTATGTAAAAGAAAAATTTATCATATTTATTTATTTATTGTTGCAATATCTCTGTCTCTAGATCTTGAGTCCAGCATGTGAAGTTAAATTTTAGTTTAGAGATGCTTTGATGTTTTGGTAAAAAAAAAATGAAATCGAGACAGAGAGTTGATGGTGAAAATCTTGTGATTTTTAAAGCATTCAAAAATCCGGTAGAATTATTTGTATGCTATAAGAACAAGGGTGAGAAATTTACCAGAGAGTGTTATGAGTGCCTAGTGAAAATCTCGATCTTCTGGGCTGCTACTATTTTTTGAAAAGATTTGTGAAGTATGAAATGATTTTTTTTTCTGTGTGATTCCATTTCATTATTAAAATTGTCATGCAAATTTTTGGAAAAACATCCCTACCTATCCATTCCAAAATTAACACGATACAATTGGCGATTTTTTCCAAAATTTTAAAGCTGAATTTACATGAATACGAGATTTAAAACCTTGATATGCGATCTTCCATTTTAAATATATCACATGATGCCTTTGCTGATCTTAATGAATTGTAGGTGAAATAGCGACTAGGTTCATACAAGAATGCATGGCCCTAAAAAAAATTAAATCCTTCAGATTCTGTTTTTCTTAATTCTAAGCCCACTAATACCACTCCCCAAGTTCATTAAGATACTTGGACCAATTATTTTGCAACAGGCCCAACAAGGAAATTCAAACCTACATAAAAAAAATCCTAGGCCCAAAATCTCGACTAAACAAAATATCAATTAGAGCAATTTAAATTAATTTATTAATTAATTAAGACTATTAAATAATAATAATAATAATAAATAACGGGATGTTACAGAATACAAGTAACAAACTTCAAGCAAATACCAGAGAAGAAGAGAGAGCAAGAGCGCGAGTGGAGAAAAATTCTGTCTCTTTTGAAAACATAAGGTTAATACCTTAATTAGGAAATTAAGTTACGTAAATTTCCTTAACTTACACACCCCACACACACTGCTCGGTACGGCGAAGTGGAATCGATCGTGGTGCGAAAAACAAGACATTACTAGCCGTTAAAAGGTAACCATTCTTCCATAGTAGAAACTGTCCGAGACAAATATTGGCACAACACTTACAGACCATATTAACCATGGTTATTTTATACTCTCTATACATACATCACTGACCAAGACTGTATAGAGAGTCTTCTCACAACGGAGAAGTTTAGGGAACATAAAGACCCAAGGAGGATCTTAGTGTTTCAAATCTTCTACTATCAAGCGCCTTAGTGAAGATGTCCACAAGCTGGGCATCTGTTCCAACATATTCAATCACAAAAGATCCATCTTCAACAAACTCCTGGATGAAGTGGTGACGGATGTCTATGTGCTTTGTACGTGAGTGCTGAACAGGATTCTTCGAAATATTTATCGCACTCATATTGTCACAGTATATGGTAAGGACAGACTGTGGGACACCATAGTCATGCAACATCTGCTTCATCCACAAAAGTTGAGTACAACAACTTCCAGCAGCAATATATTCTGCCTCGGCAGTAGACAGTGAGATAGAGTTCTGTTTCTTGCTAAACCATGAGACCATGTTATTTCCAAGGAAGAAACATCCTCCAGAGGTACTCTTCCTATCTTCAGTACATCCTGCCCAATCTGCATCGCAAAACCCTACAAAGATAGGGTTCGTATCATAGAAAAACCAAAGTCCCAACTCAGCAGTACCCTTTATGTACTTGATTATGTGCTTGACAGATTTCAAGTGACTTTCTTTAGGATCAAACTGGTACCGAGCACAAACTCTCACGCTGTAACATATGTCTGGCCTACTTGCTGTAAGGTAGAGTAGACTCCCAATCATACTCTGGTACAAGGTTTGCTCAATAGAAACACCAGCTTCATCTTTTGACATCTTTGAAGATGTCCCCATCGGTGTTCTTTTCAGGCTGCAGGTCTCCAATCCAAATTTGCTGATTAAGTTCCTTGCATACTTCGTTTGAGACACAAAGATTCCATCATCCTTCTGCTTCACTTGAAGCCCCATAAAGTAGGTTAATTCACCTACAAGACTCATCTCAAATTAAGAAGTCATGTTCTTCATAAATTCTTTCACCATTCTGTCCGAGACAGATCCAAAGACAATATCATCAACATAAATCTGAACGATAATCACGTCAGATTTTTCTTTCTTGATGAAGAGAGTTCTATCAGCTCCACCATGAACATATCCTTTCTTCAGAAGGAATTTGGTAAGTCGTTCGTACCAAGCTCGTGGAGCTTGTTTGAGACCACAGAGGGCCTTCTTCAGTTTGTACACATACTCAGGATGGTACGGGTCTTCAAAGCCTTTGGGTTGGCTCACAAACATGTCTCCAGACAAGTACCCATTTAAGAAGGCACTCTTCACATCCATTTGGTACAATTTGAACTTCATCCATGCAGCCATGGCGAGAAGCAATCTAACAGATTCAAGCCGTGTAACATGAGCGAAAGTCTCGTCAAAATCTATATCTTCAATTTGGGAATAACCCTGAGCAACAAGTATTGCCTTATTTCTAGTTATGTTCCCTTCCTCATCAGTTTTATTCTTGAAAATCCATTTCGTCCCGATCACATTCACGTCTTTGGGACATGGAACCAAGTCACATACTTCATTTCTTTCAAACTGTAAGAGCTCTTCTTGCATGGCGTGTATCCATCGATCATCTTATAAGACTTCTTTAACATTATTAGGCTCAGTTGTAGAAGTGTAGCAGACATTTGCTATCATCTCACTATAATTCTTTCGAACTCCTTTCATTCTAATTCCTTCTCTTACATCACTAATGATGTCTGTTGTACACCTTTTGAAGGTTTGAAATCATCCAATTTTCTATTCCTCTCCTCAGTCTGGTCATTGTGCTCCGAACTGTCTGGAACAGAAGCTGGCACATAAACAGTGACATCAACAATTTCCTCATCAGTCTGGACAATAGGTTCTTCCAGATCATCTACAACAATGTTGATGGACTCCATCACCATCTTGGTCCTCTTGTTGAACACTCAATAGGCCCGACTATTCCTCGGGTATCCAAGAAAAATACATTCATTTCCTTTGGCATCAAACTTGCCAAGCTACTCTCGGTCTCTTAACATATAACAAGTACTTCCGAAGATGTGAAAGTACTTTAAGTTTGGTTTCTTCCCTTTCCACAGCTCGTAGGGAGTGACTCTCATCTTGGGTCTGAAATACACCCGATTGATAACATGACATGTTGTGTTCACAACTTCAGCCCATAGGTTGTCAGGGATAGATTTTGCCTTCAATATGACTCGGCTCATTTCTTGAAGCGTTCGATTTTTCCTTTCAACAACACCATTTTTTTGAGTTGTTTTTGGTGCAGAGAAATCCTGAGCAATACCTCTTTCTTTACAGAAACATTTGAAGAAGACATTTTCAAATTCCCGACCATGATCATTTCGAATTCTCACCACTGTAGTTCCTTTCTCCACTTCAAGTATGAGACATATATTTTTGAATGTATCAAAGGTTTCAGACTTATCTCTAAGGAACTCAACCCATTTGAATTGAGTGAAGTCATCCACGCATACACAAATAAACCTCTTTTGTCCAATACTTTCAGTTTGAACAGGTCCCATTAAGTCCATATGCAACAACTCCAATGCCTTTGATGTGGTAATCTTCTTAACTGATTTATGTGAAGTATGAATCTGTTTTCCCACTTAACATGGTCCACAAAATTTTCCATGATCAATATCAAGCTTCGGGACTCCAATCACAGCTTCCGTCTTCATGAGACGTTGCATGTTTCTGTAACTAACATGGCCAAGTTTTTCATGCCATATGTTTGCTTCATCAAGTTGAGTTCTGAAGCAATTACCTTTTGTGTTGAGAAGGTAATAATTGTCTCTTGATCTGTCTCCATCCATCAACAACACACATTCTTTGTTCTTCACAAGACATTTGTCTCTAGTAAAGTAGACCAAGAGATCTTGATCGCATAGTTGACTAATGCTAATTAGGTTAGCTTTTAGTCCTTCAACAAGCAGAACATCCTCCAAGTTAGGCATTCCTTCAACATTTAGATGACCACGGCCTAGCACTCTTCCCTTGACACCGTCTCCAAAAGTAACGGATTGATAAGAACAATCCTTTTGAATATTCTTCAGCATACTGGCATCTCCAGTCATGTGTCGTGAGCATCCGCTGTCAAAGTACCAGCTGCTCTTTGCATGAATATTGAGGGTAGTGTGAACAACATAGTTCCTGTGGTTGTTCCAGGATCTGTTCCGGACATTTCTTCTTCTGGAATTTAGGTCACTCTGAGATAGACCTTTCCTCCTCATTCTTCTGAGATCATTGATGTAGTTCCTACAGTATGGTCGAATGTGACCAGGCTTTTCACAGTAGTGGCAAACAACTCCAATCTTTCAAGGTTGTGACTTTGGAGACTGCCGAGTTTGTGGCTGCTTGAACTCAGGTCCAATTTCAGATTTAGGAACAGATTCATCATGCGTTCCAGAGGTTTGTCCTTGACAAAAACTGTCATAAACCTTCCCATCTGTGTATCCAAGTTGAGTATGGTCCTGTGGACTTTTTCCTTTAGAGAGGATGTCATCGAGCTGAGATGATCCAGAGTTCATCATCTTAACGAGCTTCTTTAGATGAAGCAGTTCACCATTCTGAGAGTAAGTATTGTTTCTGGATTGTTGAAGATCGTTCTGCAGCTCACTGAGGTGCATGGATAGACTATCTCTTTCTTTAATGAGATCACCATTCTATTTCATCAGCCCTTCATTGACTTTAACCACCATGATCCAGCTCTCATGGAGCTTTTTGTATGCTTCTATGGCAGACTCTTCAGTGAATTCTTCATCATCACTGCATTCAGACACTTTATCTTCCTGATTGTCAAGGACATAATTAGACACAAGATCTTTGTGAGATTGTGTCATGAAAGCAATATAATTGCTCACACATTCTTCATCACTCCCACTATCATCTGGATCATCACTTTCACTAAGTGTGGAACAATAGGATTTATTCTTCCTTTTTAGGGTGTTGGCGCACTCAGCTTGATAGTGCCCAAGACCACCGTATTCTCTACACTTGACCTCCTTGTGTTTTTCTTCACCGGGATCTTCGTCTTTAGTTCTCCGAGGTTTGGAGAATCTGTTCTTGATAGAATGGTTCTGTGAAGACTTCTCATAACGTTTGACAAATTTCAAGAATTTTTTTGTCAGCAAGACAATTGACTCAGCGAGATCATGTTTGTCAAGGACATTGCTTGGCACATCAGTACTGAAACCGGCTTGAAAAGCTATGCTTTTCTTCTGGACTGTCTCTTCATCTGTTAGTCCCATTTCAAATATCTTCAGGGACCCCATCAGCTTCTGCAACTTCATCTTGCCCGCGTCCTTGGCTTCTTCAATTGCCGTGACTTTGTATGCGAATCTCTTGGGTATAGATCACAGAACTTTCTGCACAAGTTTCTCCTCAGATATTGCATCCCCAAGCGCAAAGCTTTCATTGGCAATGTCATAAATCTTGGTGTTGAAGTCAGCAAGCTTTTCACCTTCATCCATTCGAAGGTTCTCAAATCTAGTAGTAAGAAGTTGCATACGGGATGCACAAACACTACTTGTTCCTTCGAAAGTAGTCTGAATGATATGCAATGTATCTTTTGCCTTATCACACGTGGAGATGAGTTTGAAGACGTTCATATCCACTAGAGAGAAGATGACGTTCATGGCTTTAGCATTCAACCCCATGATCTGATAATCAGCATCGTCAAATTCTTCTTCTGGCTTCAGCAACGCTTTGCCTTTCTCATATTTCTTAGTAGGAGGCTTCCACCCTTCAGTCACCATCTTCCAGGCACGCTCATTAATTGAGCGAATGAAAGCTGTCATTCTAGCTTTCCAATAGGCATAATTGTTTCCATCAAGGAGCGGAGGTCGCACCATAGAGGCTCCTTCTTTCATCGAATCTATCTCGAAAAAACAACATAAAGAACACAGATTAATACCCCAAGATCAACCCTGAATACAGGCAACCCGCTCTGGTGCCAATTGTAAAACAGTAATCCGTGCAACACTTGTTTTAGTTATCTGCTTAAAGTTTGTTCTATGATATGTGTGAGACAGATGCAAGAACATAAAAGAATAAAGCAGTAAAAACGCAGGAGATGGTAACCCAGTTCTGTTCGAACAACCTACTCTGGGGGGATTTTTCCCAAACTTGAAGTTCCGACTGTTACTCATTCGAATAGTGTATTAAAGATCTTACACATACAGGTCTCCCGTCTTATGTCGTCCGTTCTTCTCCTCGAACTCTTTCGCTAGCCGAAAGTTGTAAGATCCCCTCACAACCATGACACTAGACTCCCTCTAGCTACCCACGACTTCAACTTACAATCTCTCCCGAGATTACGTACAAAAACGGAATGAAAATCCCCTCATGTGTTTCACTCGAAAACACTCAAAACTAGTCTACCATGTTGAACTGTTTAATGAACAACTTCTAGTTACAATGACCACAAACTGACTCTCAAACAATCTAACACGAGAATCTAAACAAAATATAAGTGGTACCGATTGCTTCTCAATTCGGTCTTCATATAGGCTTTGACGTCGATCTCCATCCGCCGCCAACATGGTAAGTAGATTGTGGTTTGTGGCCTTCCAAACATGTGTAGATACTCTCCAAGTATAGTGAGGTTAATTCAGCACTGGATCTACACCACAAGGCAGTAAAATGAATATATCTTGACCTTCCAACCGAATTCGGCGCAAGATCTTTCTAACAAGGAAACTGCCAAAAATAGAGTGTCATTGGTTCTGTCTGGGATACAATCTGGAACAGTTCACCAACTGTTCTTCTTTTCTTGCACAGCGGAAAACAAAACTTCGTGGGACATACCCAGGCACACATTGTCAAACATATCTCGTCAATACAACAACACAAATACTTAGTGCATGACGGTGCCACTAACATGACTGATGGTGGAGTCATTATCAGATGAAGACATGTTTGAGTGATTTGGGTAACGTAGACAACAAATATCTCACCTCCAAATATATAATAAAGTTATAACATATAGTTTTGCAACAATTAATTTGTCAATGTCTATTTTTTTAGACTAGAAAACAATGAATTATTTATTGGACATAACTATATTTGGTAGTGATGCAAAAACAACTATTTATTCAACAACTATGTTTTTTTAGAACAGAAGACAAACAATAGTATGATTAGACATAGCTACAGTTGGGTAAAATAAAATAGAAGACATACAGTAAATGTTATTGACAAAATGTATTTTGTGAAATAAATTTGAAGTTATTATTTTCAATTTTATCTCTATGGGTAAAGAGAAACAAATTAATTTCTCTAGATTCCTTATAATAAAATTTATAACATTGTAACTATACTATGACAAAGATAATAAAATTGATAAGACTAATTTATTATAAGTTGGAAAATATGTTTACGAAAATAAAATAAATCATTTTTGAAAGTTGTGTTGCTAAATAATTATTTTTTGTATGTTTTATGGGACATAAGTGGCCATGGTTATTTAAATGAGCAATTATTGATGACTAGTATTCATTTTTTTAATGGCAAATTATAGTAATTTTACAAAATTATTGTATCATGTTATACAAACGTTGACAAATATTAAAAACGTTTGTGAAATATGTTTCAGAAGATAAAAATTGTGTTGTTTCATTTATTTATTTTGTATCAGACACGGTCATCGATGCTTATTTGGGTCAACAATGGTATTAAATTTTTTATCACCAAATTATACTAATCTTAAAAATTTAATTTATCATGTTATAAAAATGTTGGCAAGTAAGCTTTTTTTTATTTCCTAAAATATTGTATTGTTTTTTTTTTCATTTTCTAGTATTATTGCAATTTCTGGTAATTTTATTAAATTAAATTAATTTTGAAACGAGATTAAAATTTATAATATAATTTAAACCATTGGGCATAAAATAAAAAACAATATATTAGTAAACAATGATTACATAAAACACAATATTACATAAGAGACATTACATAAAAAACAATATTACATAAAAAGCATTACATAAAAAAATTACTTTCCATAAACATAACATAAGAAAATTACATTCCTCATTTCTTCTTATTGTCCAACATCATTTTATGTATGGCGCATTTCTCTGCTTTGATTTTTCGCTCATCCTGCATTAGAATTTTATACTTCTTTATATCGATTATATTCTTAATAATTTCATTTTTTACATCCATAGTCTCTTTGGTTTCCTTAAAGCACTACCTTTCATTTGCCCTTACCGTTCCTTTTTACTGCCTTGTGCCCCATTCGACGAACTTTGTCTACACCATCTTCTTCCTTAGCACTCGAATTTCGGACACTCGCAAGAAGTCCCAAGACCATAATACGTATGTAACCAAATTTGGTGTAATGCTTATTCTATTTTTCTTATGCCACACACACACATACAATATATATACATTATAACACACTTCTACACCATAGTTTTTCCCGCTTATTAACAAGGTCAATTTAGTTAATTTGTCACAATTTTTTATATATGGATTTGCTTTATGAAGATTTAATTAGACGAGTTTTCCTTACAAAAATTTAGTAAATTTGATGATGGTATAATTAAATTTAATGAAATCTTCTAAATTTTTATTAACCGCCCATTATCGTGGCATAATTCATGCCCAAATTTAATCTCAATCTCTATCTCAATATACTATATAATAATGGAGTCTTGAACAACAATCCTTACTTTAATTTTTTTTTTTCCGACTAGCATTTAGATATATTTGCATTGTATTTTTTATCTTGCTTTTGAAATACATTTTATATATTATATACATAAAAATAATGTATTTTGTGCAAATAGTCTGGAAGCTTCGCTTGCTAGGAGACGTCGAGACGTGCCATCAACAAATGTAAGTACAAAAAATGTGTATATAATTATGATTGTATATTATGAAAATTCTGGAATACTAAAACAAGCCCCCTAAGCGATTGTACATTCTATATTCCCTCATATACAAGAAAATTCATTTGTAGTTTACCATATTTCTTTGTTGAAGATGATTAAATTTATGCAAGCGTGCGCTCGGTGACAAAATCATGCAAGTTTTCAAAATCAAGTTATGTGATTTTTCTTAATTAAATAGTCATATTTATGTAGATATCTTGAATTTAAATTGCTTTTCTAACTTATATTGGATGGGTTTATGACACATTTTTTATTTTGCTTTTTTGTTTTTAATATATTGAATTTCATAATACTTTTTATTTATTTATTCTCTAATTAGTAATCGTACTTTATAATTCCTTGGAGCTTTTTTTTTAGCTATGGATTGGGGGATTGAGATTATACACATGTCCATCATCCTTGCAAATGGGAGCCTATTTTAATACATTGTATGTTGTAAATATGTGATCCAATTTTGTAACTCATCAATATGATCTCGAGTTTTGCTATGTATATTTCTTTGTGAATCTATTCAATGCAATTATGTTGAAATGTATGTTCTATACTATATAATAATCATTACTTATGACTAGCCCCTAAATTATAAAAAAATATTTAAACTTTCAAATAAAAGAAGAATACATAAGAAATTAAATACAATTAAAATTAAACATTTTATCTTTAATTAATAACTATAATATGCTTTTCATATTATTGCTGACATTTTAATATATATATATATATATATGTGTGTGTGTGTGTGTGTGCATCGCACGGGAGAAATGTTAGTACTTAATTAATAATTCAAGCACTAAATAGAAGCTTTGCGATCGATGTGCTACTCCGAATAGAGATCGCTGATGAATGAAATTCCTGATAATAAAATTGAAGTATTGATGCAACAGAAGAGCATAAACAAACATTTTTCAACAAAAGGTGGAAAATGATAGTTATGAAAAATGTCAATCTCTGGTATGAATTGTTACCAATTTATTTTTGTGAAAATTCTTAGGTGTTTTATAGTTAACTAGTATGTCTCCCGCGCGATGTTCGGTATTATATTATTTTATCATGAATGAAAAATTAAAACCAAAACTCAATCATAGTTAGATATATATTTGCAATACACATGTAGGTGTGCTTTGAAACAAATGTATAAAAAAATTTAAATAGACTAAAAAATTGAACTTTATTTTCATATATATATATATATATAATTATCATAATTATTTAAACAAACAAATAATTCAATATCACATTGGAATCAATAATAAGGATGCCATAAAAAAATGGTGCAAAAGAAATTAATTTAGCTCATGTGGTTTGTAGTTGTAGAGTCGGAAATTGCTCTGAAAAATTTAATCTAATTACCAAATATACAAAAATATCCATAAAATCCAACAGACTTAACCATGTAGTGCATGAAATTTTTTATGCAATTGTGATTTGATTTGCCCTATATATTTTATATTTTGATTAATTAGAAGTGAATGTTTATATTATTTTAACAGAAAATAGAAACGGTAGAAATTACGTAATTAATTAGGTGAAGATGAAAATTTACACAAGAAAATGTTATGATTGCACATAGTTTATTTGGCCACAAAGTTTTCTACTTGATCGGTCACAATATAAATTACCAAAATTCACAAAACACGGTCATAAGATAATTCAAATAGAATTAGAACATTCACGTCTAAAGAAACTTTTAACAATTTACAAATATTAGTGCAACCAAACAATATATGAATCCAGAGCATTTATAATTAAATTTGGAATAGACCTAAGTATATATATAAATATAAAAGTTAGAAATTGAAATTTCATAACTTATTATGATAAATTTCATAAATCAAATTGTTAAACCACATGTCCTATCATGAATAAAAATAATTTAATAAAATAAAAAATTTAAACAATAAATAATTGAAAACAATTAAATAAAAATAAAATGTCAAAAAACATTTATAAACTAATTATAAATTTATGCAAATATCATAATGCAAGCATCAATTATAGCACCCATGTAATTAACTTTGCCAATTAATATACATACATTTTTACACTTGCCCAACTCAATCAGAGAATAATGAAAAACTCTCCTTCCATCCTGTTCAAAAAACACAAACAATTGCCTTAATTGCAAAAAAAAAATAAAAATATATATATATATATATAATGATAAAATGAGGGAAAAATGTTAGGAATAAAAAGACCACAAAATAACTAAAATGTGAACACAAATAATTGCCTTAAATGTTACAAAATATGATGATAAATTGACGGAAAAACTTAAATGAAAATAAATATTATGATGATAAAATAAAGTAACAGGTTGGAGAGACAAAAAATCACAAAACAACAAAAATACACAAAACAACTACATGTCCAATAATGAATAAAAATAATTTAATGAAATAAAAAAATTTAACAATAAAAAATTGAAAATAATTAAATAAAAATAAAATGTAAAAAAAAACGCATAGAAAGTAATTATAAATTTATGTAAATATCGTAATGCAAGCATCAATTATAGCACCATATAATTAACATTACCAATTAATATACATTTATTTCTATACTTGCCCAACTAAATCCGAGAATAATGAAAATCTCTCCTTCCATCTTCTTCAAACACACCAACAATTGCCTTAGATGCAAATAAAATAAAATTAAAAAATATGATGATAAAATGAAAGAAAATGTTAGGGAAAAAAAGAGACCACGAAACAACTAAAATGTGAACATAGACAATTACCTTAAATGTAAAAAAATATGATGATAAATTAAGGGGAAAAAACTGAAATCGTAATAAATATTATGATAAAATAAGGTAACAGGTTGGAGAGAGAGAAAATTCACAAAACAACTAAAATAAAAAAAAATGCACAAAACAACTAAAATACCATGCGCAACTTAGGTGGATTGAACCCAAAAACCTCAACACTTGAACACGCAAGATGCTGCCAACTACGCTAGGCAATCCAATTCTATGATTTTTAGCATTAATTTTATTATGTACTTTTTGTTGCTAATATTTATTATTTACAATTTTACCCATACGATTTTACTTTAATATATGTATAGATTTGTGCAGATAATTTTTGAATCTTTTTTTTTTTTTTGCATAATCTTCAATGTCTGATTTTGATCGAACTTGACAAGATATGGCCACTCTTATGATTTTCTATGTGACTATATAATTTATGATTTTATTTTAATAATTTTAATGTTTCCACCTAATTTGGGTTAATTTAACTAATATTGCTTTATTGAATACTTGATACTTTAGTCTTTAAATAAACGTTTTGAAATTTGAAAAAAAAAAAGACAAACATTTGAATCAAAACCAAATGTATGTATGCAGAGTTTACTCTATTTGGGATACATTACTTTTTAACAAATTATAATTAAAAAATTTAGGACTTTTTTCTTCTATGCTATTGGAGCTGTAATTATACCACGCATTAATTGTCCCATATGCAACTCCTGTCAATTATTGCTTTTGATCTATATCAATATAAGTTGGGAAGTAAAATAAACATGTATGTTAAATTAAATTAAAGTTGTGTGTGAAATCGTCTTATTAGTTAGTCAAAATATGTAAGACTGGTAAATATTTGGATACAAACAAATCAAACACTAGCAAAATTACAAATGTGTCACCGAGTATGAGTTTGGATTCAGATCTTGACCCTACTTATGAAATTTGACCCATACGGTCTCTTTCTCACACAAGTTTTTGCCATTAAATTAAAGAAAAATATTTTCAGTAAATAACAAATATAGAAATCTTTACAGTATATTATTTAAAAACTATAACTATAAATTGATTTTCGTGCATCGCACGAGGGTAAAAGCTAGCTTGAATTATATCACTGTCACTTTTGCCCCTTTCCCATTCTTTATGAATCATGTTGTAGCAATCACGAAACCATCTTGTTTGCTTCTGAAGTTTGTTGAAATGTGATTTCAAGGTATTCTACTGTCTATCTCTCATGTTGGATGGATGATTTTGTTGTAGAGATCCGCAAATCTCATCCACATTTGATCCAGCTTTTGATCTTAAATAAGTGTTGACATCGATCCAACACTATACAAAAAACTCATTTTCTGCAGAAGAGTAATCCAACTTCTTGAGCTGTACAATGTTGACTTGATCATCGACATCTTTATCAAACTTGAGTTTGATGCTGTCAAGACCTTGTGGAGAACAATGTTGTTGGAAAGAAGACATTTTTTTCTTCAGAAGATGGTGTACCGTCATCTTTGTAAGTGCTCGTTCCATCTGTGTTGTTCCTCCTTGATGTGTTTGAAGCTTGTGTCGAATATCATTGTATGGATAACATCCATAATAAGGAAACCCTTGAAAATAAGCAGATTCAAATCCGAACATATGATCAATTGGAAAGTCTTGAGTTTTTGACCAATTTGGGTAATGATAGTTGGGACGAACACTAGATCTTTCAGAAAATGAATTCAAATTGAAGTTGGGAAGAAAATTTTAAAATTTTGACCAATTTGGTTAAAAAATTTTGGGATGAATATTGGACATTTGAGAAGACGATTTTGCTTGGAAGTTAGAAGAATTAAACAAATTGGTGTTGGGATCATGAATTCATAATCCATTTCGATGGAAAAAATTTAGAGTTTTATAGAAAATTAGATTTAAAGTGAGAGAGCTTAAAAGTTGTGTTGTTGAAAATTGTAAAATTGATATAATATAATGAAGATGGTCACGTCTATTTATAATGAATTTTTCATAGAAAAAATATTACCCTTCATATCAACGTTTTTTTTCTAAGATGTATAAAAAAGATTTAAATATATGTATGTTTGTCCATGGAATAAAAAGGTTATAAATGCATATATACATAACAGACATATATTTATATATATTGATGAAATAATAAAAAGGAAAAATATATATGGTTCATTTGTGAATATCTACCGACATTACTACAAGGGTGAAAAATGTGAAAAAAAGAAAAGATGATGACACGAAAAAAATTATTTATATCCAGTTAGATAACTATCTACCATCAATTTCAATCTACAACATCGACCCAACTCCCTATTCCATCTATCCATCTCACCTATATTCTTTTCATATAAATCATCTAACATAAAAAAATGTAATGCTTAACATCTTATGGATTAAAAAACAAGAAGAATTTTTGAATGAGTTCCCGTTGGAAATTCAAACACCTTTTAAATACTATCTATAACACTTGCACAAAAAAATAAAAATAAAAATAAAAATAAAAATAAAAAATCTATCTATAGGACAAATATTTAATACGAGACATTAAATGGACTACTGGTATTCATGTTTAGTTCATAAATTCGGAAAAATTTGAATTGGGCTCTTAACTGAACTAATCGTAACGGGCCCGCTACGAACTATATTAATTTTGGTTTTGCTAAAAAAAATAGTTAATCATATTTACAATGTATTATACATGCAATTTAATTTTGAGATATTCAAAATTTTACATCTAACCTTCATATTAATTATTTTAATTTTTAAGAATGCCACGTTGTTTTTGTAAAATTATTAACTGTATATTGGGTTTTAAATAATATTTAACGTAGTTGTTAATTTTCTGCTTTCATCTATATGTGTGTGTGTGTGTGTGTGTGTATGAGAGAGAGAGAGAGAGAGAGAGAGAGAGAGAGAGATGACAATCCATTTTGATTTTATTAATGTCATCTATTCATCATAATTGCAATGAAACGGTCAAATTAATTTGGTAGGCCAAACCCGACAATATATGAACAATACAAAAAAAAAAGTTAAATTATAATTATGATTCGTGCATCATATGTTCTATTTTTTACTTTTTATTTTAATTCAGCAATCAGAAATTCAAAATGCTAAACAGTGTCGTAGATTGAGGCTTATAATTGATTTGATACGAAAGTTTTGTATTTGGATTCCCGAAAATACCGTGAATAAATTAACTAACTAAATATAATTGCATTGTGGATTTGTGGTCATGAATTTTATTTAGTAATGTAAAGTTGAATCACTAATCCAACATGCGCTGCCTATAAATATTTTACAAAATTAAACGAAATGTTCTATAATTGAAATTAAATGCTATAGGTTTGCTGTCATGATTGTGGCTTGCCATTTCTTAATAGTTTATAGTACAGTATATATTTCTTAATTTTTATAAGTGTAATTTTAAATAATTTTGTAGTGCAGATGAAGCCACCCTCCACGATAAATGCAAATCATTTAACTCTCATACTTGCTTTGTTTCCAACCTGTCATTATTTGAATGCCGCTGCCTGCCTCATTTCCATGCGTAAATTATGGTGTTATATTCTTCAAAAAATAATTCACTTTTAATTTTAGATTTATTTTGCAAGTATTTTATCTGAAGGTTGATTATTCTAATTGAATGCACGAGGTTGTGGTTTAAAAAATAAAGAAAACACAAGTCAAATGATTGCATGATGCGTAGGACTGAAAATTAAATTAACTCATTTAAAATGCTCAACTATATATGAATATGATCATTACAAAGTTCGATTTGTTTTTTTTTTTTTTGTGTTTTTGAAAAAAAAAAAGAGCTTTATTGTGTGTTATTAGATCGATCGATGAATGTGATGTATAATTTCGTTAAAAAAAGAAAAAGAAAAAAAGAAGCGTTGCATTCGTCAAAGCCCTTAATTCAGAATTATATTAAAAAATCAAAGCAGAGTAGCAATAAATCCAACATATATACTTAGTTTGCTAAAGCTCGAAATATTCAATTCAAATAAATTTGAACAAATGACTTGTCTTGACTCAATTTGTTCGCAGGCACATTGTTTATTATTTTTTAAAGATAAATTTACTAGGTTTTCATGCAACAATTAAACACGTTCTATTTAGTGTCATTTTTTTATCTACAGATTGAAAATAAACATTTTATGGGGGGGGGGGGGGGCAAATACATAGTTTATAATAGCTAATTTTTGCGTACGAATATGTGTAGCAAGAAGGTTTGATATCATTAAGTACGTTGGATGCATGATTTTTTTTTAAAAAATGCCAATGTATGTTATAATTTAGAATATATATATATAGATAGATAGATATAGATATATATAACAAACTAATTAGTAGCGAAAGGAAAACATCAAATGTTGCAAAAATTCAGTCAAATAAATATATTTGTTACATATGCGGGCAATTGGACTTTTAATTAAATTAATGCATGGTAAAAAAAAAAGAATATACTATACCATGCATTTGAAAAAATATACCCACTTTGACTTGTGCATCTTGTTTTTCTTTGGATTCTTCGATAATTTAATTCAATGTTTTTTTAACTTGAAAAAAAAGAGAATGGAGTTGGGCGACCATTCTTGACATGATAAAAAATTAGACACGGATATAAATAATATAATAAAACTTTACTAGCGTTCGACAGGAAAAAGATACGAAACGTAAAATATAAAAAACAAATTCAATTAGAATTATACATTTTTTAATGTCTATGATAATAAACATAAATAAATAAATAAGTCTGGCACATACATACACAGTATAATTGTACGAAGTTAGCAATTTATTTCTTATATTGGCTATAAGTCGATTCCAATTGGTTATGGATGTTGGACATTAACTACCATACATATGCACAGAAAAAAAATAAAATAAAAAAAATAATGCGTATTTCATAATTCAATAAATTGAACACATCCCAACCAGTAACGTATGTAAAACCACATATTTACATTAAATATCAAGGTACGAACTTGGACCAAAAACCTCAATAAAATGACAAAAAAGTAACACAAAATTCAGCAATCTCTTGGTAAATATTGACCATAAGAGACAGCAATAGATAAGGCTGGTCCATCCTGTACACCTGCTACATTGATAATGTAATATTTATTTTCCCTAAACTATTTTTTTCTTAAATATATTAAAATACATGTGAAAAAATAACTTGGCCACATAACCCCCTCGACTATCTAAAATGACTCACATTGTCCTTTCTATATGGATGAAAAAACTAACACCATTAACAAACACACACTAACACACATTTTCTCACACACTAATATATTTTCCATATATTTTTACACATAATTTTACAATTAACCAAAATTGCTACAAGTTGATAAATTGTGGTTAATAAATAATAAAATAATAAATACCCATAAATTAATTAACACATAATAATAATATTAATAATAATCTAGTACGGAAATTTCAATATCTATAGTATATATATACATTAATATATTGAGATAATTTAAATTATTTTAATCTACAAATCATCATCCTAGTATTTCAAATTTATAATTAAGCATTCGACTTCATTTTTAATGATAAAACGAACCTATAAATCAATTAATATCACTGTATAATGACTTTTGAAGATGAGAATCTAAGCAAATATAAAATTCATAAATTAAATCACACTCCATTTTCAAAACATCAAATCATTATAAACGAAAACTCAACTCTATTGTAGAATTCATCATTGAATCATCGAATTTCAAAATTCAAAATAATTTTATAAATTATCTCGATATATATGTGTGTGTGTTAAAAATATTAAAATTTTCATACTATATTACTATTATTACGCATTACTTAATTTATTAATAAATTTGTTGGTATTTATTATTTTATTAATTATTAACCATAATTTATTAATTTGTAATAATTTTGGTTAATTGTAAAATTATGTGTAAAAGTATGTGAGAAAAATGTGTGTTGGCATGTGTGTTTGTTAATGATGTCTTCTCCATCCATAAAAGAGGCAATGTGAATCATTTTAGATAGTCGAGTGGGCTAAATGGACAAAATAGTTAAAGAGAGGGCAATGTGAACCTTGTAGAATAATCGAGATAGTTAGGTGACTCTTAACCCTATAATTTCATATTTATAATTATTTGAACGTTTTGAAAAAAAACTGGTTTTTTAGGTGTTGAAGCACTTTGTTATGAGGAAAGCCAAAATAAAAAATAAAATATATGGGGTTAATTGCCTTCTCCACCCAAATAAAAAACTCAGTACTTTCTATATCCTGTGCTTGCATTATTCATTCCAACTTTTTTTTTTGCAACGTCCATAAGAACTCCGGCAAATTAAAACGATTTGGAATTCAAATAATGTGTCGATATTGTTTGTAAGGTGGACACAATAAAAGAACTTGAAAACATGACATTAATATATATGTCACCGAATACCAACATAAGCGTAAGCTCTATTTTTTGAATTATAACAACATCAACACATCATTCTAATTTCAAATCGTTTAAGTTCGTCGGAGTTCATATATATACACATGAAAAAAATTCATGTTGAATTTCTGATCGACATAAAATTTTGGGGTATTGAATTTGTGACAAATTGATTGTGCTATTATTGTAACTTTTTGAAAACGGTGCTATAATTGTAAATATGGTGATTTTTTTTTTTCAATTAACCCTACAATATATTTGTAAAAGTAGAAAATAAAGAATTCCATGAATTTTAATGCCTTTTTATAGTGTACAATTTTCATGTGCTGATTATACTATAAAATTCAGTGCGCATGGAATTTGGTGAAACATCATGATATAGTGGAGAACAATCCAATTAAAGGAAAATTCAGAACCTTTATATATTCTCGATTGAATTTTCAGCCGAAATTGAAAGTAGACGAAAATCAGTTTAAAAAGCAGTATTTCCATTATGTAGTGGTGAAAAGATAGTCAACTTTTTTGCGCTTTCTAATTTCTACACGTTTTGCTTTAATTTTAGTAAGTGTTATTCTAAACAATATTCTAAAAATAGTGTTATTTTAAACATTTTCATCATTATAAAAAAATATGTAGTCCAAAAAAGAATTATACACTTTAGTAAAAACTGGGGCAAAGTGTAAAACAAATTATCAAAGTGAATAATAAATATATCGAGAGTTGGAATTTAGAGGTAAATTGAAAAGTAAAATAGTATCACGATCTAAAACGATATTTAATATATAATGAGACTATTATTAAAAAACTACACTTAAATTAAAACTGAGTAATAAATTTCTTTGTAGCTTTTATGGGATCGAAACATTTTTATTTATTTTTTTAAATGGATAGATATATAATGTCTTAAACTTTCCTCTTTTTATTTATTTATTTATTATATATAGAGCTTTTTTGCTAAGTAGTATAAGGGTGTAATAGATACTTATAACACCCTAATATTACGTTTCCTAGCAATGTTAAAGCCCATGATTATGCAAGGACTCGACATCTGTTAACCATTTATATGATATAACATATCGCACCTTGCATGTCAGCATGTGGAATGTATAATACTAGAAAAAGTATTCCATGCACAAGGTTTTAGGCCAGACTAGGTGCGACAGCCCACGCGCGGGTTCACGCACACCCACGCGTGGCGCGTGGGCGTCACGCGCCTGTTGGGTTCTTCTTCTTTTTTCTTCTCCTGTGGACGTTTTTTCTCTTTTTTTTTTTCTTTTTTCTATTTGATTTTTTGTTTGTTGCTTTTCTTTTGTTCCCAAAAATTTTATACCATAAAATAATATTAGTGAACCCTAAAATTAAAATAAATTAATTTAATATTTGTTTGAAATAAATATGAATTTATATCCTAAAATGAAATTAAAAAACACAAAAAAACCCTTCCCCGCCCCCTAAAAAAATCCTGAAAAATACAAAATAAACCCCCTAAAAACACCCCTCCAAAATCCTAAAAAAACACAAAATAAATTCCTAAAAACAGCCCCCTAATACACCTAAAAAACACAAAATAAACCCCAAACCCCCCCTCCCCAAAAAAATCCTTAAAAACACAAAATAAACTCCTAAATCCGCCCCCCCAAAAAAAAATCCTAAAAATACAAAATAAATCCCTAAAAAAACTTTGAACCTTAAAAACCATGAACCCCCAAAAAATCCTGAATATATAAACTCTAAACATTAATTGGAATGGAAAAAATCACAATTTAAACTAAATAAATTAGTATAAGATAACTACCAGACGCTTTACTTTTTAATGATGCACGTGATACTTTTCAAATTTTGAATGACATTTTTTAGTGTTGCAACTGATACTGATTTTACCAATTTTTTTTTTGCGGGTTGACCCTATCCGTCTTAAATAAGCTTATTTACAACTGGTGCATGGAGGTGTTTGCCATGATACTGTACATAATTATTAAAAATTGCATACTAAAATAACATTGTAGATATTAATTAAAAATTTAATTATAGAATATTTCCAATATATGGTAATTACTTAAATGATATTTTAAGAAGTGATTTTTTTATAGAGAATCTAATACATCTAAGCAAGTATTGTATTATTAATACATATATTTTAATACATCAAAACAAACATGATATTGATATTTTATACGGTAAAACGCATCTCATGTCAAACATATTTAGCCTTAATTAAACCATGTTGTCTAGCAAACGAGTCAATAATATATTGGAAATGACTCAAATGAGATTACCTGTGACAATCTCGGTTGCATTTCCTGTTTCAACTCTTTCATTTAAAAAAAAAAATATTTTTTTAATTTTTAATTTATTATGATTTATTTTAATTTTAGTTTTCTATTTAAGGTTCGTCCTTCCCTAATTATAGTATATTAAAAAAAATAATAAAAAAAAACTTAATTATAAAACACGAGATGTAATATGAATGTGAACGGAAATCCGATCCGAATACGTTGAGCCATTGCCCGTTGGCCAATTGATCGACATTTCTTCTTCTTCTTCTTCCTAGGTGAAACTAATCTGATCAATAATCGGCAGCCGACTGGATTAAAATTTTAAATACGGTCATCTATGTAAAAAATAAAAATAAAATATTGATAGTTAACTTTCATTTTTTTTACAACATATAATATTTTTAAGTAATAATAACTTATTATATAGTAAGTTATTTTTTTCATTTACTACAATGTTAAATTTCGAGAGTAAATCTATTATGTTATTGTTTCGCGTAATAAAATCACATTGATTTTTTTATCGACATGGTCAGGCCGGAAGTTAAATCACTAATCAACAAAAAGAATTAATTGATTATTTTTATTATTATATTTTTAGGCGAACTAATTAATTAAACTGATAAACTCCGATCACAAGTTTAAGAAATCAAGAAAAGAATCACATATGAAACGTGATGATCATCCACCATCCATAATCATTTAAAACCAAAATCATTTAACTTGCATTTTATTTACTGTGAATCAACTTGAGGGGAAAAACAAATGATGAAAGGCACACCTAAATCAAATCATTAAATTTCCAGTTTTATTTACTACTTATAATCCAATTTTAATAAAAATAAAAATAAAAATAAAAATAATTTTCTTTGCATGATGCCGTCATTTATGAACCCGTCCCCAACTCCCGTCCACTCGCCACTGTGAATCTCTCTCTCTCTCTCTCCACACCACGACCACGTACGCATAGAAAAAAGAAAAGAATTAATACTATAGACCACCATCCGTTTATCATTTAAAAGGACTCGTTTGCAGGGAAAAAACTGGCTTTCTAGTGTGTGTGCGTGTCACATAGACCAAAACTTCTCAGAGTTTAGTTGTTTTCTTTCTTGGCCTCATTAGAACATGCGCAAGTTCACTTAATAGTCCTTGGGTTCAATTCTCTCTCTCTCTCTCTCTCTCTCTCTCTCTCCGAATTCAAGAATGCTTGAAAAGGTCTGTCAATATTGTATATGCAGTATGCTGGTGGAGTAGCAGCACTTTTTAATCTTTTAGTCTCACTTTTGAGAGTGCTTTAATGTTTGCTTGAAGCCTCGCTTTCAGTGGTTTATGGCGGTGGCGGTGGCGGGATGTATTCATAATTCATTTGTGCTGCAGGTTCGCTGAAGCATTAATGATGCAAAAGTTGCAGTCTTGAACTCTTGAAGGGTTGAACACAGGGGTTTTAGGAGGGGTGGTTGAAGGTGTTTGATTAAAAAAATAATATATATATATTTATATATTGTCAATTCTTCTCTGTTTTAGGCCTAATTTGAGATGGGTATCGGGATTTATGGTTCTGTTCTGGTTCTTGCATTGTTGTTTAGGCCTTTGGTTTGCCAAGAACCTAACACGGATGAATCCTTTGTCTTAGAATTCTTTCAGAAAATGGGCAAAAATAATGTTTCTGGCTCATTCTGTTCATGGAAAGGAGTGTTTTGTGATGCTAATGAAAATGTCGTGAAATTGGAGGCCTCAGGTTTTGGTTTATCTGGTGTAATCCCTGATTCCACCATTGGTAAACTCACAAAGCTTGAAAAATTGGATCTTAGCAACAACAAAATTGTTGCTTTGCCTAATGATTTCTGGAGTTTGGGTTCTCTCAGGAATCTCAATCTCTCAATTAACCAAATCTCTGGGGGTTTACCTAGTAACATAGGCAACTTTGGCCAACTCCAAAGCTTAGACCTTTCTTTCAACAATTTTTCTGGGAGCATCCCTGAAGCAGTGAGCTCCCTCCTCAGCTTGCAAGCCCTTAACCTCAGTCGAAACGGGCTTGAATCAAGAATTCCATTGGGCATTCTGCGTTGCCAATCTTTAATTTCGATTGATCTTTCAGAAAACAATCTCAATGGTTCTCTTCCTAGTGGTTTTGGTGCTGCATTCCCCGAGCTTAAGTTCTTGAACCTGGCTGGGAATAAAATTTTAGGCCGGGATTCGGATTTTGCAGGGATGAAATCAATCAGATATCTTAACATTTCAGGCAATCTGTTTAAGGGCTCTGCTGTTGGTGTTTTTGAAGGGTCACTGGAGGTGATTGATCTGAGCAGAAACCAGTTTCAAGGCCACATTGCTCAGGTAAACTTCAGCTCCACCTTCACTTGGTCAAATTTGCTGTATTTGGATGTCTCTGAGAACGCGTTTAGTGGAGAATTTTCGACTGATTTAAGCCGTGCTGTGAATCTTAAACATCTCAACTTTGCACACAACAGGTTTAAAAAACAACAGTTATTGCAAGTTGATATGCTTTCCAGTTTAGAGTATCTGAATTTATCTGGAACTAATTTGATTGGTCAGATTCCTAGTAATCTCTCTCGTTTGAGTAGTTTGAGAATTCTTGATCTCTCCAAGAACAATCTTAGTAACCGTATTCCTTCGATTATTGCGAAGAACCTTCAAGTTCTTGATCTTTCTTGCAACAAGCTAACAGGAGAGATCCCATTGATGCTCATACAAGAGCTCAATGCGATGGAGAGGTTCAATTTCTCTTACAACAATCTTAGTTTTTGTGCATCACAATTTACCTCGGAGATTCTCCAAACAGCTTTCATTGGATCACTGAACAGCTGTCCAATTGCTGCAAATCCGGCCTTCTTTAAGAGAAATCCTCCGAAGCATAGAGGGCTAAAGCTCGAGGTGGCTCTAACCCTCTCAGTAGTTTGTTTGCTTGTGGGGATGCTCTTTCTAGCCTTTGGTTGTCGAAGGAAATCTTCAATGTGGGCAGTGAAGCAGAGTTGTAGTAAGGAAGAGCTTACTATCTCCGGACCCTTCTCGTTCCACACGGATTCAACTACTTGGGTAGCTGATGTCAAGCAAGCAACAACAGTGCCAGTGGTGATCTTTCAGAAGCCATTGCTCAACTTCACATTCGCGGACCTCCTGTCTGCAACTTCTCATTTTGATCGCGATACATTGCTGGCTGAAGGGAGGTTCGGGCCTGTTTACCGTGGTGTATTGCCAGGAGGCATTCATGTTGCTGTCAAGGTATTAGTCCATGGATCCACAATGACAGAATGTGAAGCTGCAAGAGAACTCGAGTATTTAGGCCGTATCAAACATCCTAACCTCGTTCCTCTAACTGGATACTGCTTGGCTGGAGATCAGAGAATCGCCATCTATGATTACATGGAGAATGGAAACCTTCACAACTTGTTGTATGATCTTCCCCTTGGTGTTCAAGCCCCGGAGGATTGGAGCACCGATACTTGGGAGGATGAAAATCATGGGATACGGAATGTTGGCTCTGGAGGCTTGCTAACAGCTTGGGGATTCAGGCATAAAATCGCCCTTGGAACTGCCCGAGCACTTGCTTTTCTTCACCATGGCTGCTCCCCTCCCATCATTCACAGAGATGTCAAAGCTAGCAGTGTTTATCTTGACTCGGACTTAGAGCCAAGATTGTCAGACTTCGGACTGGCTAAGTTATTCGGGAATGGACTTGAGGACGAGGTTGCTCGTGGATCACCAGGATACGTGCCACCCGAGTTTCTTGAGCCAGAAAGTTCCCCCAAAGCCCCAACTCCAAAATCTGATGTATATGGCTTCGGAGTGATTCTTTTTGAACTCATCACAGGGAAGAAGCCAGTTGAAGATGACTATCCAGAGGAAAGGGAAGGAAACTTAGTGACTTGGGTGAGAGGATTGGTGAGGAAGAACCAAGGATCACGTGCCATCGATCCAAAGATACACGGGACAGGGCCGGATGCACAAATAGTCGAGGCCTTGAAGATCGGATACCTATGCACAGCTGAAACTCCTTCCAAGCGGCCAAGTATGCATCAGGTGGTTGGGTTGCTCAAGGATCTCGAACCAATTACACAACATTGAAGACAGTTGGATAGGTACATTGCGGTCCTTAGCCTTGTTTTTCGGTTTTTTCTTCCTCAATTCTTCTTCTTGTCATGTAATGAGTTTTGTTTTGTGACTTTTCTATATATGTTTCTCATTCTTGGCCTATGCATGCATGGTTTGATGCATAATATCTGTTTTTGCTCGTTGCTTGCTACTTCTTCGATGTTATTTTTGTCAAGAATCGCATTCTTGGATGAGAATCCACAGCTTCAAACATGATTTTGAGTTCACTCGCTATGGGAGATTGTATGCATCTGCAGACTGCAGTTGTATCTAGATTTCTGGATTCTGGTGGACCTGTTGTTATGGTTAGTTGTGAGCGAAATGACATTTTTGGGACACATTCTGCAACTGTGCCATGGTGGGAGATAGGACCACATAGGGGTCATTAAAGTATTTTTGTATCTTTCTGCAAATGAGACATGCATGCATTGCAATCTACATCCAACTACCAATCTGTTTGTAACAAAAATAACAACAGAAGTTTACCTAATGCTTCT
The DNA here is from genome assembly GCA_026008535.1 of Perilla frutescens. NCBI lineage: Eukaryota > Viridiplantae > Streptophyta > Magnoliopsida > Lamiales > Lamiaceae > Perilla > Perilla frutescens. Next base: position 68,571,164 of record BRKX01000001.1, read on the forward strand.
TCATTCAGCTTCAACATCTTGTATTTGGCCAGAAAATCCGATCAAATAACTTAATACTCATCATCGTTCATTAAAGCTCGGTTCAATAAACATCTCAAACAAGCTTGAACATAGTTTTGTGTTTGATAAGATTTTACACTTGGGTTGAGCTCGATGTCTCGATGCCTATAAGTAACGGATCAAATAAGTATAAGAATAATAGAATATTCAATTCGATTAAAGATCGTTTGAATTTGACTCGATACCTAAGAAAAAAAAAACCTGAGACCGGTGTTCATATCATAGCAAGAACTGTATCATCAATATTGTTCTTTCATTTCTAAAATAAAGACAAAAACGATGCATTTAATAAATAAGAAAGTAGGGGTAGGAGAGAATTGGACTATAAACGCATGCAATATTCAAGATTTCAGGTAACTACGCACTCAACTGTATTATCTTCTTTGTTGTTGCAATACCAACTTCATTTAATAAATAAGAATAATATAAACTATCGTGCTTAATTTGATTTTAATCATTCTAGTTGTCTGCTAGAATTAGGACTCCTTTTAAATATGATGACAACATTTAGTGTAAGGTCCCTATGTTCTCACAGTTGAAGTAGACAAGCAGCATATTTATAATAAACAATGTATCTATATAGATATTCAATAATATTCAAATTTTGGGACCCTATTTTATAATACTAAATGATCAAAGTGACCACCTCCATATATTGAAGTTCAAGATTACTCAATGCTTCGTAGAAGTGTGGAAACTCCAACTAAACTTTGTCCTCAATTATTACGAAATAGTTAGTGTTAATCTAGCTACCAAGACAAAATGCTTTAAAGGATCATGTGATGACATCATCAACCTTTTAATTTTATTTGAATATTTTATTTAATAAAAATATTCCTCGTATATTAATAGACTATCGGTCCATACGACACGAAAGACAACAAGCTATGCCGATTAGCTTTACAATATGTACATATGAATTAATCATTAAATTAGTCCCAAATTAACATAGAGACATAAGACTACTCACATAAGTGACATTCATCCAACCAAACCCTCAAATAAAATATTAATTTTTCTCTTCTCCACATCCACAGCCCCCAACATTTTTAAATTTGCATCCAACCTGACATTCAATTAAAATATTAATTTCTCTTTCTTCCAATCTATATCAAATATTTATTATTTTATTTTTTAAATAAAATATTATTAATAATAATTTTTACTATATTTAAAAAATCAAAATTAATTTATTAGATACATTTTTAAAATTCATAATTAAAAAAAAATACTCATACAGTTATAAATTGATAATTTATAAAACATTAATATCATTACACGCACTTGGTGTTCCAAAGAATGCATGCCATATTCATAAATCATATGATGCAATGGCTTCCAAAAAAAAATGATTGTTGGCTTTCCACTTCTCCCTGTAAATTGCCCAGTCTAGGTAGTGGGACAACTTTTCCATTCCCAGTGCATGCAATCAATACTACCAATCATGCTAGGGAAACCATGTTGTTCCCCAACATAGAGTAATCTTGCCAAATCTTGTTGACTAGGCCTTCTAAGGTATGTATCATCGAAGCAGGAAATGACACCGTCTACGAAATGGATGACAACATCTCTTGTAACCGTTGCACTCATTCGTAAGTATTAATCAACAACATTAGGTGATGTCCCATAAGCCAACACCCTCATGGCTCCGGTACATTTTTGCAATGATGAAAGACTTTTTCTACCTGTGCAATCAGGCCTTTGTTGAAAATATTCATCATTGGTAGTAACGGCATCCACTATACGAAAAAAAGTGATTTCTGCATAAGAAATCGACGCTGAAAGAACTCCGGAGAATACGTCGGATTAGAGACAAAATAGTCTTTTATCAAACGCTCTTCACCAATCTCACGTTCTCTATCACAATACCTTCTTCTAATTGTAGAAGTTTGAGCTCCTACAACCAGATGGGGATTGGTTATGAGCATATTCTCTATGATGTTATCCTCTTCACGACGTTGTTGATGAACTCGTTCTTCCCATTCATCAAGTTCGTTGGGATTCGAATCATCAGAACTTGAGTTTGATTCGATTGAAGCATCATCATTAACCTGCATTTTTCTGAAGAGAAATGAAAATTGAAGAGAAGGTATGTAATATAGAGGATTTTTGTGTGAGTTTAGTTTTGATATGTATTTCATGATATATTTATAGATAATGCTAAATATAAAAAAATTAAGTTGAGTCAGAATCCAATGTTCATAATGTGACAGCCGCATGTGATTATTTGCAGATAAATTGACAACACCTGCATATGATTTCAATTTGTTGATAGACAAGTGCATGTGATTTTTTTGCAGATAAATTGACAACATCTGCATTTGATTTCAATTTGTTCATAGACAGGTGCATGTGATTTTTGCAGATAAATTGACAAGACATATGGATCATTATTGTTGATGTTTGGTGACCCGAATTTATTTGGGTTGAGCCCGAGAAGCTCGCGGTGCGACAGACTTTGATTTTTTTCGCAACGTAGTTGTGGCTATCGGGATTGGTCTCTTGCATGAGAATCCAATGCAAATAATTTGTCTCCTGTATGTGATTTTTTGCAGGTAAATTGACAAGACGTACAAATCATTATTATTGACCAACTTGCAAATAATGTGGCAGATGCATGTGATTTTAATTTTTTGCAGAAGATTGTTTGCAGATAAATTGACAGCACCTGCATGTGATTTCAATTTGTTCAGGGACAGGTGCATGCATGTGATTATTGCAGGTGATTGAGACATATGCATGTGGGTTTGTAGGAAAATAAATAAGAGTACTAGATAAATATAAAATACATTAATTATATGTGAGGTCTGTGAGGAAAAAGACAACTCACGATTACAACAGACATTAATTATATGTGGGTAAGATGAACCACACAATTACAACACACATTAATGTAATGTGAGGAAAGGACATCTCACAATTACAATTATATTAATCTAATTTTACCCAAATAAACGAGTAATTAGTTGGCGTTTCAAAACTTCTTCTTCTGGAGATAAGTGATCTTTCCCCAGTAATGTGTTCAACAATTTTTTATCCATCTTCAAGGACATCATTTGTAGCTTTTGGTTCTCGAATTCGAGTTTCTTAGCAATTAACTCATTTTCATTGTCTCTGCTGAGCCTCAATGCACAAAGTTCTGTAGCAACTTCAGATTCAGATTCTTTTGCCTTACCTTTTCATTTCTTTTTCGACTTATCTCTACCTGTTGGATGAGAAATAGTCGAACCTCCAGTGGTTGGAGTTTCTGGATTTGAAGGAATTTCATACTCCCCATCTACAGAAGTCCTCGATCTTTTGTTGCTACCACCACTTTCTTCATGGTCATCTTCAGGACAAAATCGTGTTGCATCGTTATGAAACGATGCAGTCCACCTTGAATATTTACTCATAACATCATTATAAACAACCAAGTCTTGAAACTTGCTGCCATTTGCTTCATAAATTGCATGAGCTTCCATCTCAATATCCTTCTAGCTCGTTCCACTTCTTTTTCTCTGATATGCTTCTTCCAAAGCAGCAACCCACTTGCCTGCATTTTCACTAAGTCGTTTCCAACGACCTTTCATTGATTCGATATTTCTTGGATTGAGCTCGTCTGGATTTTCAGCTTGACTTTCGTGATACAATTTATGCACACGTGACCACAAAGCGGGCCTCTTTTGATTATTTCCGCGCATGCTGTCTGTGCTAACGTTGATCCAAGATAACATAAGGTTACATCTGCTTTCACAGACCAACTTACGTTTTTTGCTCCTTTCTGATTTTGGTTTGAGGGTTGAACATTCCCAAATAAATTGCGAAAGATATTTTGTGTGGTGGGAAGTTCTTCAGATGATGGAATTTGAGTGAGGTTTTGTGAAAATTGAGAATTTTGATAATACTGAGAACTTTGTTGATCTACCGAATTTAGAAAATTTTGTGGAGGAAAGTAAGTTCCAAAATTTGAAAAATTTTGGGAATCATGATAATAATTTGGGTGATTTGGATCCATAATTTAAGATGAAGAAGAAATGTGAGATTGAGAATTTTCGAGATCAAATAAGCTATGTGAGAAAAAGAGAGTATAATTGTTTGTAAAAACATACTAATATTGGCTCCATTTATAGAGAAAAAAAACTATGAATAATGATTTTTTTTTAGTTATATAAATTATTTAAATTTTAAATTATTAATATATATATAAAAATAAAGTGGCACCCAATCAAAGGGAGTCACGTGTGCAGGGGCGTGACACCAACCTTGAGTCGGTTGGTCGACTTGGTTGTGCATTACCATGACTTTTACAATTTTTTTTAAAACTTTGTTGTCGTTTTCTGGTGACACCCGAGTGGGTGTCACCGTTGTGGATGGTCTAAGAATATCTAGTGGAATCTCACACACACACACGGAGAGAGATAATTTTGTTATCTTACACTTAGAGTGTTAAATATTTTAGAGGTCATGTGCTAATTATAAAAATTGGGATTCTAATACTAAAAATATATTTTAAGCTATTAATAAAAACTTAACCCTAATATTAAAATAAAATAAAATTGGACCTCTAATATTAAAAAACTGAACTTTAATATTAAAAAATTAGGCCCCTGATATTAAAAAAATATGCATGGGTTTTGAGGGGCCCCATACTAAAGTGCCCATCGCGCCCCTCATTAGCGGAAAATTCTATGCTACCCCCGGGTATTACCTTAAGTGTCACAATAGGTCTATTATAACACTACAAAACACCTATTGTGACACTTCAGGTAATGCCCGAGAGGTAGCATAGAATTTTGCCTCATTAGCCGGCCATATTACACACTTTTGTGGGCACTGCCTATGTGGAAGTCACATAATTTTAATTATGTTTTCTTGGTTTAGTTTAATTATATAATTAGACTATGTTTATCAGCAACCACTCCAACTACCCAATCATCCAACCTTTTTAATATTTAATTCATTTCTCTCTCTTCCACCTCACTATTACTCATCACAATCCAACCACATTTAATTTTGATAGTTTATCAATGACCACCCAACCATTCAACCACAACATTATATATAATTATTTTTAAATATAATTTTATGAAGTATATCAACTTGTTAAAATTAAAATAAAATAATAGCACAAATAAGAAAAAAACTCATAAAATTACAAACAAATAAAATTTTGAAATACGACAAACCAAGAACATAAATAACAACAATCGAAATACGAAATAAAAAATACATAATTAAGAACATAAATAACAACAGTACGAAATAGTCAATTATCATTGCTAATTTTTTGCCATAATTGTGTGTATAATTATGCCGATATGAGCTCTATTTATAGACAAATAAATAGGAGAAAGATAGAGGTTTGAGATTGAAAATTGATAGACAAGTGTAGAAATGAGAAATTTTTTTTGTATGTATAATTATGCCGATATGAGCTCTATTTATAGAGCATGCAAAAAGAAAAATTTTGGTATAATTATTTTTAATTTTCATAAAATCCAAAAAATATTAAAAATTAATTAAAAATATATCAAATACAATTTAGACTAGCCAATCATTTGTTGCCATGTGTCTTTTATTGAATAAATAAATGAGCAAACCACAAGGTTGCCTTTGGTTGATGGTTGATCAAGGTTGTCGATTGGTTGCTTTTTTTTATTTTTTTTTTATTTTTTAATTCCTAAATATCTAGGTGGAGGTGACCATGGTCTCCACATGGTCACCAATAAACACAGTCTTAGTAATTAGAGTTTATAGTTAATTTTTAGAATTTAATATTCATATTTTTAGTTAATAATTGACTTTTATGGTTAATTATTTCTTAATTATGATATATATTGTTTAAAAACTTTAATTTTAACCATAAATGTTAATTATGTTATAATAAAATGTATTTATATAATAAAAAATTGTGAAGTGACCGCTACACAAACGATGCTCACAAAGATGTGTAGACTAACATAACTCTCTCCCTATATATGTATAATATTAGTCTTAACATAGAGACACAGAGACCTGCAATTTCGTAAGGATCAATCGGTAAAAGATTGATCATGTAAATAGGCTCAAAATTATAAATTACACAATATATAGTCATTAGACGTAAAACAAATTCTAGAAGATTGTATTCATATCCTATTCCTATCTCTAGTATATTAGCAGTTTAGCACATCATCATGAATACGAGAATAATTCATATACACACTAGCTAGACATCTTTATCTATATAATAGCAATGGTCATCAAAATATAAATTCTTAATTTTTTCCACCAACATAATTGATTAATTATTTTTCATGAAAATATATTTAGAAAATACGTAGTTGCATTGGTTATATACCATATCCTCACTAACCCCATCATCGTGTCTTAAGTTATTTTGAAAACTGAAATTATTTTATATTTTGAATAATAATAACGAAAATTTAACATTATAGTGTCTCGTTATACATTTACTATTTTCATATTGAATTAAAAAATATTAAAATATTAAAATATAATTATCACGCGGGAAATACTAGTTCGTTTATAACATAAAATATGAAGTAATACATATTCTAATGAAATTTTAGGGAAAAAATAAGAAAATAAATATTAATACGTGTTCTTAATTACCTCATGTGAAGTAATCATAATCAAGGTCTCGAATAAAATCGTCAAATGTGGGGAGTTAGGTTCCTATCTGTGTAATGATGAAATGACATTACTAATTATAATAACATGCCCTTCCATGATTGCTTGTAAGATCATGTTTCAAATCTTGTTATTGAAGTTTTTTTTTTTCACTTTTATTTTTCTTTCAAGGCCATCTATCATGTTGGATTTCTTAATTAGACTACATGAAATGCTGGCGAAATATAAAAAGGAAAAAAAAACACTAAATTTCCATTTAAAAACAATGATTAATTACATAAAATAGAAAGCGCCAAGTTTGAAAAGTTGCTTAGCAGCAGCAAAAATGGGCTGCAGCAATAAGTTTAAGCTTCAAATTCCAACTTAGAACGTGCTCCCGCACTATCAAGTGCAATTATTATAAATTAAATAGTCACCCCCTTCGGAAAAAGGGAGATTTAATTTATAGTTATATTATGAGCAATTTATTCAATAGTTATGTGACATTAGTCAAACCACATTTCTATTTATACACAGAACAAATAACAATATTTGATTACACAAGGTTGGAAAGCAAGCTATTTGGGCTCATTTGTTTTTGTTTTCCATTTTGTATTTTCTTGAAATTCAACCGCAATTAAGTATTTTTTTAATTTTTTATTAAGTATTGGATGAATGCATATTTAGATGTATGTAATTTTAAGATTTTTTTTAAAAATTGGGTCCGTCTATTTCGATTGTAAATATTAATTAATGTAATTTCATTTTTTATTTTTTGTTTATTCCTTAATTTGATTTATGAATCTCCATTTGTAAACACTATGTTCTTGCACTTTCATTCGTGTTAAATATTGGTCTACTTTTGTTATAGCATAAATACCTAATATGATCATAACTAGCAATTAAAGGGTCCCCAATTTTATATATACAATGATACAATTTTAACATATAATTATTGAAAAAATATAGTCGATAGCTCATTTAAAAAAGTTAAAAGTACATATGCACCTAAATATGGATTTATCCCTAAGTATTCTCAAAAAATCAATTTCATATAGTGTACGACGAACACTTGTCTTAACTTTAATGTATCAATTGTTTATTCATGGAATACACGGTCATAGCACGACAGAGTTTGAAAAATATGTAGAATAATACATTTTCAACATAGTAAATTATGAAAAATCTATATTACAAGTTCACTATCTTAATATTGGTAATATTTGATTTGATAGGAATAGCCCTGAACATGGGTCATTTGGCCCATCAAGAGGTCGTGTAATACTTGGCCCAAAAAGGTGGTAAAGCCCATTCAAGAATTTGATGAGTTTCGTAATCCACCCGAAGACTCATAATTGATTGTTAGTAGAAATATACAATAATTTATAATCAACACGTCAAACTCAAAATACTAATCATCTCATGTTTTGCACAATGATGTGATTTTTCCGCCGCTAGTTATTAATGACAGACGTTTTCCGTCGTTAACATTAAAAATAAATAAATATGTACCTATATAAAAAATGTGGATGTTTCTTACAAAATATGATTTGCCTATTATGTCCACAATTTGCACTTAATTTAAGGGCAAAAAAGTAATATTATGTTTCTTACAAAATATGATTTGCCTATTATGTCCACAATTTGCACTTAATTTAAGGGTAAAAAAGTAATATTATATATTATAATTTTTTTGTAAATATAATATATTATATTTATTTCAATAATTTTGTTATAATTGAACTCTACTACATAAAATTTTGTAAATATACTATATTATATAATTAATTATTCACATATAATTTATTATATTTATTTCAATAGTATTGTACTATTCCAATTCTTCATCCACATCATATTAATTTTTCACCAATTATTTCTCTATCATCTCAACTATAGCAAATAAGAAAAAAATTAAAAAATATAATTCTGCATCAATATAATATAGTATATAATTAATTCAACACATATAATATATTATATTTAATTTTATAATTTAAATATTAATTCAATAGAATAAAATAATAACGACGGACTTAGTCCGCCGCTAAGTAGTCAAAATAATTCAGAATTTAAATAAAAATATAACAACGGACTATTTATGTCGTTAGATTTAAAGACAACTTTCGTCGTTGTTTCGTCATACATTTTAAGCACGAACCATTTCCGCAAAAGTTTAGGTTTGGAAACGTTAACGACGGACACACTGTCGTTAGTAGCGACGGAATAATATTCATCGCTAAATCTTGATTTTTGTGTAGTGTTATGTATAATCAATCTATTCACATTTATCAATAAAAGATTGGAATTTAAAATATTATAAATCATATTTATAAAATAATCAACTATAATAATCACTTTTTTAAAAAATAAATATAAACTCCTAATTAGGCAGAATCAAAATTTAAACTACAAAAAAAGGGAAAAAAATTCATGAATTGAAACATCAAATATAGAATAGAACACCCATCCTGAATCCTAAATAGGGGATAAAATGAAGATATGCTATGCAGAATGATATCAACTCCTATTACATTTTAATATTACACAATCATGTTTATCGAACTCATTTTAATAAAAAATTCATCATCTAGCACACGTTTCTACTCAATGTACGAATATTTCAGTCAGATTCACATAAATTTCATCGGCAAACTCTAATTGAATGAAATGTGTATATATGTCAACGCACAGAACACGACACGAGCCTGATACTTCATACTACAGAACGTTAGGAAGTCTTTATAGGGAATTTCTTAGTATAGTAGATTAGTATTTCCTCCGTCCTATAATTATAATACTTTATTTTTATGTTTTAAAATTATAGTCATATTTTTTTAATTTGGATGTTATTCAAACATTTTCTTACAAATATAACCCTATTTAATATATTATGAATGAAAATAATAGAATAGAAAATAAGGATAATACAGAATAATTGTGTATTTCCAATATACATTAAATAAATTTTATTTGTATGCATGAAAATGAGAACTGCACTATAATTATGGAATGTTGATCTTTCTTTTCTAAATTAATTCCACAAGTGTATTAATGTGATGAATTGTGGTGCTATGCGGTGCAACACTGATGAGTCCGTGCCGGGTCGTATCAAACACGCTAGAATTAGATTAGTAATATTAAGGTTTTGAGTGCACACAATTTTTTTTTTTTTTGAAATATTTGGTTTTAATGGTAAAGTAGAAATCAATTTATAAATGGGAACCTTATATATTGGTAGACAATAAAATTTCCTTCACTCTTAATTTGATTTCATCCCATTCTTTCAAAGTCAATTCTCAAATTTAATATATAATAATTTTCACCTAACATTCAAATCCCTCACATTGTAATTTGTGAAGACCTCATGAAAACCTCAAATTCAGCCCAACATTTCATTACAGCTACCACAATCCAGGAATTTAAACTAGCTGGATACATGGATTAAACAATTGTCCAAACAATAATTAAGTTTTACAAAACACCAAATACAAACACGCAAAACTTCACAGTTCACACCACACCATGCATTAAATTAACTTCACATAATCAGCCTTAAACAGTACTACCGTCTCATTCTTCCTCTTCTGTGTCTTCTTCTCTTGTCACTGCTATCAAATATCATTTCAGCAACCTGCTCAATTTTCTCAAAGTATCTCTCTCTAAAGCTTTTGTAGAATAAAAGTATCCACAAAAAGCTTCCTAATCCCACAGCATATCCCGCCGCAGCAAACACGTAATCCCACTCTATCTCTTCATCTTTCCCATTTTGTGGCTCTGAACTAATTCCGCCAATGCTTCTGCAGCTTATGTTGAGAGGGAAACCGCATAACCCTGTGTTTCCTTCAAAGGAATCTGCGGAAAATGTTCGGAATTGAGGGCCATCTGGGATCATTCCAACCAGCTCATTGTGGGATAAATTCAAGAATGAAAGGAAGTTGAGCCGCGCTAGCTCCTCTGGTATTCTTCCTCTAAGCTGATTTGCAGAGAGGTCGAGCGACTCCAGGTCCGTCAAGGCACCAAATGATTTTGGAATTGAGCTGATGAGAGTATTGTGGGATAAGTTGAGATGATAGAGTGAGCTCAAGTTACCGATTGCTTCTGATATATCTCCTTTGAAATTATTGCAAGAGAAATCAATGGATGTGAAGTCAGGCCAAATCTTGGCAAGCGTCTGCGGGGACCCTTTGATAGTTAATGTGACCTCATCCTGGTAGTACTGGTTCGCACTTAGAAAATCATAGTCTGAATGGTTGAGCCTCAAATGTGAACCACTTTGTAGCATCATTCCACTCCAACTTGAGAAGTTCACTCGAAGCAGACTTCCATTGAAATTATTTGAAGATAAATCCAAAATTTGGAGATCCGGCCAGCTTTTGTCACATCTCAACTCTCCATGGAATTTGTTGGAGCGCAACACAAGGATGCGCAAGCTCGATGGGAGCATGCATGGAAAACTACCATCAAAAAAGTTGTCTCCAACATTCATGACTGCCAATGATTCGCAATTTGCCACGGATTTTGGAATCTTCCCGCCTAACTTATTGTTGCTGAGGTCCAAGGTTCTTATGTTGCAATTAACAGAAAATTGGTCTGGGATAATGCCATCAAGGTTGTTTCCCCTCAGGTTGAGCACTTCAAGAATGTCGTCAATGCCATCTTCAAGTAGACATGGAGGTATATCATTACTCAACTTATTGAAAGACAAGTTAAGAACTTGAAGGGATGTAGCATTGCAGAAGCAGGTTGGGATTGATCCACTTAAGCTATTATTTGCAAGAGATACAAAACGGATAGAAGTGAGGTTTCTCAAGATGTTGTAGGGGATGGTCCTGTCTGTTGTGGTATCGCCTAGCTAGGGTTTACACCTCTTGATTCCCTACCCCTTGCGGTTCCTAACACTCGCTACTCAAGTAGCTATGAACAGAAAACAGAAGATTACAAGATGAAGCAACAACAATGTCTAATCTAGGGTTTCTTCAAGTAGCAGCAGCAGTCTCAGAGATGAAGGTCAAGCGAACCTTCAAGGTTCTTCACAGGCACCAAACACTTCCAGATCTGCAGAGAAGTCAAAGAGACAAGTGAGATAACACAGCAGATAAGTAAATGAAAGTGACAAGAAAAGACAAAGAGCAATCGGGTGTGGGAAAAGGTGCCCAAGGCACAGCGGCTCAGATTTTCCCACTGGGATCGGCAGCAGCCCTCTCCGGCGACCGGAGAACAGTCCTGGGAAAGAGGAAGGGGAAGCGACGGCTAGGGTTTGAGGGAGGCGACGGGTTTCCCCCTTTCTCTCTCTCAGCACACTCCTCCCTTACACTCAGCGGCCAAACAGGAGCCGATTGGCAGAACTCCGGCCAGAGAAACCGAGGGAGCGAGGTGAGAAGATCCAGAAATAGAGAGAGAAAATATGAGATAAGATTGATAGATCGAGCGTATCTAGAGTGAGAGAGATGAGTGATATTATAGATGCTTCTAGAGCATAGGGAAACATCAACAGCCTTAATGTTGTTTAATTAGGAAGTTGGATCGACAATTAGGGTTAAGGGTTTGGGGCTGGGCCGGGTAGATAGGGTTTTTAGTATTGGGCCAAAAGAAAAGGACAAATGGGCCATTTCCCAACATTTCCACCTTGGCCCTTTTGGACTGTTTCCATCACCAAGGAAGAGGACCTGCCAAAAAGAAACACACGAGATTATCATCATTGCCAAATATTTTTACTCATGAATGTAACACAAAGTCACACTATGAGAAGGAGGAATTAAACACTATGCGTGTTTAATCCAGTCTCTACCACGCGAGACCAACCCAATAACAAGTCTCTGGTCTCAAAAGATCATTGACCTTCATGAACTTGTTCAAAACCTAGCTTAAAAGTACCAAGGAAAATCACCAATTTGAGGCCACAACTGCCTCAGAGATAAGGATGGGACTTAGAACCACAGAATCAACTGTGAGATCCCATCACATATCCCATAAATATTAACCAAAGTCCATGTTGAGGGACTTCATGCAAGACTCCAGCTTTGCAACTAGTAGGCACTTAGTGCCCATATATGCAGGGTTAAATTCAGAGGGGATCTTATCAAGCAATACTTCTCCTTTCTCTACTATGCCTCTTATGAAATGATATCTCACATCAATATGCTTTGTTCTATCATGAAAGACTGAGTTTTTACAAAGTTGGATGGCTGATTGACTGTCAGAATATAGCAGGGGTTTATCATCAATGAATTTAATTTCAGTTAACACACCATTCAGCCATATAGCTTCTTTTACAGCTTCTGTAGCTGCAATGTATTCTGCCTCAGTGGAGGACAAGGCAACAATACTTTGTAATTGTGATTTCCAACTTATACAAGAGCCACATAGAGTGAACACATATGATGTTGTAGATTTTCTGTGATCCCTATCATTTGCATAATTAGAGTCCACATAGCCAACACATTTGACTCCATCAGGAGATTTTGAAAAAGTTAAACCACAAGAGGCAGTGGATTTCAAGTATCTTAACAACCACTTCAGTGCTTCCCAATGGGGCATGCCAGGACTGACCATATATCTGCTTAGGCAGGATACAGCATAAGCTATATCTGGTCTAGTGCTTATCATCAGGTAAATGACTGATCCAATGGAATTAGCATATGGAATATTTACCATTTCTTTTAACTCAAAATCACTTTTGGGGCATTGATCTTTACTCAACTGAATGTGAGATGCAAGTGGGACAGAAACAGGCTTGCAGGCATGCATATCAAAATTTTCCAATATTTGTTCAACATAAGAGGATTGATGCAGCAGTAAAGAATGTTTATTTCTATCCCTATCAATGTTCATACCTAAGATTTTCCTTGCATCTCCCAAATCCTTCATATTGAAGTTGGCACAGAGTTTAGTTTGGACATTCTTTACAGTCATCAAGCAGGGACTTATCAGCAACATGTCATCAACATATAGGAGCAGAAAGACAGGCACAGGGGATGGCATATAATAAAGACAGTGATCAAACATGCTTCTGAAGAATCCCATGCTTTTCATGCAGTTATCAAATTTAATGTTCCACTGCCTAGGTGACTGTTTCAAACCATACAAAGATTTCTTTAACAAGCATACATGATCAGGATGGTTATTATCAATAAAACCTTCAGGCTGTTGCATATAGATGTTGTTTTCAAGTTCTCCATGCAAAAAGGCTGTTGTTACATCCATTTGTTTGAGTTCCCAATCAAAATGAGCAGTTAATGCAAGCATGATTCTCACAGTGGTAAACTTAACAACAGGAGCAAAAATTTCATTATAGTCAACACCTTCTTTTTGAGTGAATCCTTTTGTAACCAGCCTAGCTTTAAATCTAACATTGTCAATTTCTTATTTTATCTTGAAGAGCCACTTACATTCCACAACAGAGCAATCATCAGGTTTCTTAACTAAAATTCAAGTTCCATTATCATGTAATGATTTCATCTCACATTTCATGGCATCAACCCATTTTTCAGAATCAGGACAAGTAACAGTAGCTTTGTAAGTTTTAGGCTCAGCAGATTCAAGGTTATTAAACACATTGAAGGCATAAAATGATAGATTGCATCCATTATACCTGGAAGGGGCTTTAATTACCCTTCTAACTCTATCTCTTGAAAGTACATAATCATTCAGGTTCATTTGCTCAGAGTTATGCTCAGAATTATGATCAGAGTTATGTTCATGAAGAGACTCAGATGATTCAGAAACATTCTCATGCAAATTATGTTCAATGAGAAGAGGTTCCACCTTAGACAGATCATGGATAAAGGTAGCATCAGAAGGTTTCTCCACCTCACAAGGAACAACAGAAGGTGAGGATTTCATCAAACATGGAAAGTCATTCTCATTGAAGGTAACATCTCTACTAATACAAGTTTTAAAGCCAGGTAGAGTCTTATCCCACAGTCTATAGCCCTTTACCCCTTCAGGATAGCCAAGAAAGATGCATTTTCTAGCTCTTGGTTCAATTTTACTTAACCTTTGATGTACATAGGCACAGCAACCAAACACTTTCAAATTATCAATGCAAATGGGCTTATTAAAAAACACAGACTCAGGTTGCCTTCCTAGCAAAGGAACAGAGAGAGATCTATTTATAAGATAACATGCAGTCATGAGAGCTTCCCCCCAGAATGGCTTATCAAGCCCAGAACCTGCAAGCAGGCTCCTAACTCTCTCCAAGAGAGTTCTATTCATTCTCTCTGCAACCCCATTCTGTTGGGGGTTGTAAGGAACAGATTTATGTCTTTTAATTCCCACTTCACTGCATAGATTGTCCATGGCATGATTACAAAATTCCAAACCATTGTCAGTTCTTAAGCATTTAATTCTCATATTGGTTTGATTTTGTATTTCAGCAATCCATTTTGAAAATTTCATGAACACATCAGATTTATTTTTCATCAAGAAAACCTATGTTTTTCTTGAAAAGTCATCAATGATAGATAAGAAGAACATGTTACCACCATGGGTTGGAACCTTTGAAGGTCCCCAAACATCTGCATGCAAGTATTCTAGGATTTGAGAACTCAATTTCATTTTTGGATATCCAGCAGACAAAGGGAAGGGGGATTTGTGTTGTTTTCCCAGCAAACAAGGCTCACAGAAAGGCATAGAAGATACTTTGTCATTTTTAAAAGCTCCTGCCTTATTCAAAATGTCTAATCCCTTGTTACTCATGTGACCTAATCCTGCATGCCAAAGATGAGTTTTATCAGATTGGACCAAGTTTGCAGACAAGATAGGCATAGGTTTAGCAATCACAGAGTACAGGTCTCCCTTTCTAGGAGCATCAAAATAGTGCACAGAATTCATTTCAAAACTGAAGCATTTTTGGTTCACAGAGCCATACAGCAATTGATCAGCCAATTTTGAGACATATAAGAGATTATACTTCAATTTTAGCACATATCTCACATTCTGCAGATTGATCATGCTATTATTTTCAAATTTCAGGCATATGTCACATTTTCCTTCAATATCACACTGTTGGCCATCAGCTAATGCAACAGATTTAAATAATTAAATAAATATGCTTGAAGCTCCTTTAATATCCATTCATTTTGTCAAAGTTAAGAAAGCAATTGAGATTCTGTTTCATAAATAAAATTGAAAATATAAATTTATGTAAATTTATATTTAGTTAACATGTATGCATATTTAAATAAGGGTTGATTACAGGATTTAATGTAAAGTTTACATAATTTTTTTTATTTTCACATAACGTTTAAAAATTTACAATTGAACACACAATTTTTAATATTTTTGCAATCGTAATATCCCCAATATTTTTCCGACGAAACCAATTTGACGTGGTTGATTACTACCACGTGTATAAGGTTAGTTGTGGGATTTAACACAATGTATATGTCATTTTTTTTTTGCACAACATTTTAAAAGTTTGCAATTGAACATGTGACCTTCAATATTTTTGCAATTTTAATATTTAGACACCCTTTTGATGTGGCTGATTTTTAATCCACACGTATAGTATTTCCAGCAACTTAAACAACATCATTTAGGTTGTCATTGGGTTATGATTAAATGGCATCACTAAGGTAGATTTCCAGTATTTTACCCACATTCGATGGAACACTTGCTCTTTCACAATCTTCAAACTGTTGGAGGGTGAATGATGCATCAAATATTTCAATTATCATTTAATTAAGTTGCTGAAAATACTATATGTAGATGTCATTTTCTGCAAAAACCTAAAATGGGATAGCCTTCAAATCATATGGGATGAAGCAGTCAAACCTCGGTTGGGTCGAATGGTTATAAGAGAATGAACAGTAAGCTTGACTAGGACTAGAAAAGATAGACCAAGTCAAAACCCTACATGAAATAAGGGGTAGATATACTGAATCTTACCAAAAAAGATCCCTTGAAAAGGGAGGTCTGTTGAAGATGGCTCAAAATAGGACTTGGAGAAAGGTTAACAAAAGGATATAACATTCTCGAGCTCTAAACTAATATTTAACCTCCGTGCTAAAAACCAAAACTCTTTCAATTCCCACGTTGCTCTTCAAATTCTCTGCATTTATTTTCTCTATGTTTCAACTAACATGTTTCTTACTTGAGTTTGGACAATCGTTCAATTATTAAATCCTCCAACGATCCTTCGACTTCATTATTATTTTATCTTTATTTTGTAGATCAACAGAGGTCGGATCTTGTTCAAGTCAATTGCAGACTTTTTGGGTCTACACTATACGCGTGGATTAAAAATAAGTCACACCTATAAGTCCCGCATGAAAAAATTTGGGATATTAAAATTGCAAAAATATAAACAACTGTGAACTATGTATTCAATTGTAAACTTTTAAAAGATTGTACAAACAATGTGTTAAATTTCACAAATACCCTTATACACGTAGATTAATAATTGACCATGTCAAACGGGTCTCACCGAAAAAATATTGCAAAAATGTAAAAAAATTGTATTCAATTACAAAATTTTAAAGGTTTTGCAAAAATTACAATCATTCAATTAACCTTTAAATATTAGTGTGTTAATGCCCTACCCCACCCAATATAATAATATAATATATCTTCGTGAAGACAATATAATAATATGTGATAAATATCACAATATTATAATATATTAATAATTGTGAATATATAATAAAATAATACATCAATAGTTATTTGAATAACATAATAATATATTAATAGTTGGAAATAGTGTTGTTTCACACACACACACAGTACAAAATTCAATTTTAATAATTAAAAATAAAAAACCATTCAAAAATATGTAAAAAATACTAAATGCATTTTCCCTTTTTTTGAGTGAACATTTTCCGTTATTTCAATTGGGCAAGCAAACGTGAACATGAAATATCCCGTCCAAAAAGAAGAAATTAATTTTTACAACAACACATAATCAAGTAAAAACGTAGTAAATGTTAGGGTTAATTATAATTAGTGCCATGACTTTTACAACTTATCACAATTATACCCTAATTTATATTTAATAATAATTTTATTATAATATTTTATTATTTTCATAATCCTAGCTTTTCTCAATTTTCCAACAACTGAAAGTTGACTGAGTAAATAGGTTCGATTCAATTCGTAATAATATTTTTATTTCTGAATCAATTTTCAATGGTTGAAAATTTAATAGAGGATATTATTATAAATAAAATAAAATATTAGGATAAAGTTACTATTAAATATTGATTAGGGTATAATTATGATAGGTCGCAAATTTTGTGATACCGTATTAAGTTTAATTAACCCTAAATATTATCTCAAAAAGTCTCTTCTCGAAATAGCAAAACAAACTTGAGAGGGAGAAGAGAGAGAAATGTCGGACGAGGAGCATCACTTTGAGTCGAAGGCCGATGCAGGTGCATCGAAGACTTACCCTCAACAAGCTGGCACCATCCGCAAAAATGGCTACATAGTCATCAAAGGGAGGCCTTGCAAGGTCCAATTTCAACTGTTTTCTCTTTGTTTTCTGCGTTTTTTGTTTGTGGGATTTGATTCAAGATTCGTTTTTTATGGGGTTTTGTTGTTGAATCCGAACTGGGCTCATTTTAATATCCTCAGATCTTAATGGGTTATTCTCTTTTATATAGATTTATGTTCTTATATGTGGACTTTTGTTGATTGTTGTTGTATTTAGCACTACTTATTCTGTTTGGGTATTGTCAATCTCCAATAGAATTACCTGTTTGAATGCTATTAAATTTTGGCAATTTTCGATTTCATTTTCCTTTTTTGCCCCACTGTTGAAGAGAAAAGCTTCACTTTTTTTTTTATACTGGAAATCCAGCTACAGTGAGACTGGACCCGTTGGATGAAAAATATGATTTCTTGAATTACGTTTCTCCTACTTAGGTATTTGCACCCTCAGGCGTCTACGTGTTTGAATAATTTGGGGTAGAAGTTTGTTATTCTTTTTGTTGAGGTTCCTGAAATGATTCTATGATGGGAATGCAGCTGTAATCCTTTCTGATAAGACTGAACATGTGTATGAAACTATAATTCTTGTGCGGTTGTGCCCCTCCCCCCAAAAAAAAAATCTAAAAAACATAATATGTTGCCCTGGCAAGTGACAAAGCTATTCTCTCTCTCTCTCTCTCATTTCCTTGATCGTATGTCTATGTGGTGCACATCTATCTATCCTCTTGAATTGTATCAGCGTCCAATGCCTGCATAACCTGTCATATCTCTATCTGAAAGTTGGCTCCCGGCTCCTTTTTATGAAGTCAGGTTTCAAGAATTTATTGTAATAAGCTTCCAATTGAGAGACCTCAACTTCTCCATATCATGCTCTATCTTCACAAAAAAAAAAAATCAAAGAAAAAATCGACTGCAAAAAGCTTGTAGTTATTTTGTTAAAGAGTGAATTTTAATTGGTTGTACCACATTTTGGGATTAAACCATTTGTAGTACTTAAAAAAAGTCTTGTGAAGTTTGAATAATTAGTTCATGACCAGTGTCATAATATTGTTGATGTTACATTATTGCTCTATAGTTCTATTCAAATGCTTCTGCAGCTTTGACGCCTGCAGATCTTAGTATTTTCCTATAGTGGATTTTCATAATAAAACAAGTATTTATTATTCTGAAAAGTGAAAATGTCCTATTTTTGGAATCAAATTACTTGCTAGTGACAATCTCTAAATGTGACTTAGCTGTTGTTTTACGTTTCAATTCAATAGGTCGTTGAAGTCTCTACCTCAAAGACTGGCAAGCATGGGCATGCCAAGTGTCACTTTGTAGCAATTGATATATTCAATGGCAAGAAGCTTGAAGATATTGTACCATCCTCCCATAACTGTGATGTAATGTGCTTTCCTATTATCCTTTAATTGTTTCTAAATCCATCACACCATACATCGTTCTTGTTTAATACCAAATAAATTTAGCTGATGTTGGTTTACAATGTCGTCTCAGGTGCCTCATGTCAATCGTACTGATTATCAACTGATTGACATCTCCGAAGATGGTTTTGTAAGTTACTTTTGCTTTTCAATGATTTATAGATCTTTGATATTATGGCATCACACTCCAACAAATTTACAACTATTTATTTCCAAATTACGAAGTCTTTTAGCTCAATCTCATAATAAAGACTTTGTGATTTCCAGGTCTCTCTTCTGACTGAAAATGGTAGCACCAAAGATGATCTTAAGCTTCCAACTGATGACAGTCTGCTTAGCCAGGTGAGCACATTGTATTTACTTTAGTAGTTCATCTATGGATTGTATTTACTTTAGTAGTTCATCTATGGATAAACATTTTCATTCAACTTAGACTCAATTTGATGCCATTAAGCACAATACTTTAACTTAAAAAAAAATCACCTCGTGCAGATCAAAAGTGGGTTCGAGGAAGGGAAGGACCTCGTAGTGTCTGTCATGTCTGCAATGGGTGAAGAGCAGATCTGTGCTCTGAAAGACATCGGTCCTAAGAATTAGATATGTTGCTTCTCGTTGCGATATCTTTGGATAACTCTTATGTTTCGCGATATCTTTGGATAACTTTTATGTTTCCAAATGTGTATTTCCTAAATTTGATTTGGCTTTCTGATGGGTAAAATTGATACATAAATGGTAATGCTGCTGAACTCAAAGCACACATTCAAGCTTCTATAGACAACTATGGTATTTCGTATTCGATTTTGTTGCATTTTTTGTGTTGAGATTTTCAAGCTTATCTTGGTGCATTTTTTGTCTTAGATTTTCAAGCTTATCTTGAGATTTTCAAGCTTACCTTGATTGTTTGGGCATACTTCTTTTGCTTTGCTCATCTTCTTCGGACACATTTGGTATGGTGTTAGAACACATTGAGCATACAATTTGGTTATGTGATTCTTAGCTTTTTTGTTCAATAATTTTAAGTTCCAAAACCTATGGAATTTTGTTTTTTTAAGAATCTTTTTTGTTCAATAATTTTAAGTTCCAAAACCTATGGAATTTTGTTTTTTTGGATTATGTGTAAGGTCTGTTTGCGTGGTTGAGATATGTGGATTAAGTGAAATTTGAAAAATAAGTGCAAGTTTTGTATAAGTGAAATTTGAAAAATAAGTGCAAGTTTTGTAGCAAATGTCCTTGACTGCCCAGCAATATAAAAATGATGAATACCATTAAGCTACGTGACTTAATGATTTTAATAAGATACATTTGAATTGTCTTTAATTTGTTAGAAAATGCAAGCGCAATTCAACATGAATTAATGCTGGTTCATGGAATTTGGGAACTTAATATTTGAGAATTTTGTTTTTATTTTCAATTTTCAGTTTGTTAAAAAAAACTCGAACTGAATTGATAGTCATTTAAAACTTCTAGTAGTTTGATTTGGTGTATGCGTTGATCACATGTAAAGTTAGCTCATGCACGATGCACAGTGTATCTTCCATTTCTTGAACCTTTCAAATATTTCTAGATTTAATTACACCTATATGCATTATTACCGTAATCATAAGAATTGTTTTAGAGAGAGAGAGATTTTAACTTGTGGAAGCCAAAGAAAACCACCTAATCTCTCTCACCCACCGAACTTAAAAGTAGAGGAGATATCAAAGGATGTTGGTTTTACTAATTCAGAGCCACATGTAGTCAAACACCAATCAACACCACGCTTTTTTTTACTTTTTTTGATTTTCACTTGATTTATTGATTCTTATTTATCTCTATTAATCTCCATGTAGGATTGGCCAGATAAACATGAATGCATTTGTTATAATATTATAATTATATGACCCGTAAAATATAATATTAAAAGTTAAAATTTCATTTCCTTCCTATCTCCAATTATATACGAACATTTCAAGATTTAAATATGACAATTATGGGAGTTCAAAATACAATAAAAAAAACATGACAACTATGTGTATGATAATGCAGAGAATTAAACTTCATTTAAAAGTCATCATTTTAATAAGATTACCTGCACCAATCTATGCACGCAGCAAGTTTTTCCCATTTCTTACGTTAGATAATTTATTATTATTATTATTATTATTAGTATTGTTATTTTGTTATTGATGTTGTTACGACAGCGGGGTTGTGAAAAAAATTAACCAATTTATCTCATAGATGGTGAGAAGTATAAATTCATTTTGCAACAATTTTTTGTTATTTTTTAAAACTATGTTACTAATCATGTCCTGTCATTTCTTATTATTTATTTAGATGTTTAAAATATTTTGCATTCAACAAATAACAATATGATGCTCAGAATTCTAATATTGCACGAATGAAATAGTAGCAACGACATATTTTGGGGTAAACATTATTAATTGTTAGTAGATTTCGTGATAAATGTGTTTGAATTCGTTCATGTAATATTTGGTTGTTCAATTAAAAAGGCAAGGAAAAAGTGTCCTTTTTAGGTACCTATCGTCGATCCCTAAAAGCAAGGGCATTTCTGGAAATCTACCTCACGAACCGGGGTCAATCCAAGTCAACAGAAATACACAGAAAAATCCAAAACCGGAATAAATGTCCGGTTCACAAGAAATTCTGATTCGGACGTTAGCAACATAAAACACAATTAAAGTTCCCTATTGCCACTCCAAAACACCAATCTCCACTCCACTCACCACCTTCCTCATTACGAATTCCCTATTCTACCCAACACTCCGTCATCATATTACGCTGTCATCGCCTTCCTTCTCCGTAAATAAGGCTTTAACCAGCGGGGCTTCAGGTCATTTGACACACTAATATTCTAAAACACAACGGAAAAAGGAAAAGGTATAATTACTAAGAAAACGGTTCTTCGAAAAGAAATGAAAAAAAAAAAAAAAAAAAGCTTTTTATTACCTGTGAGTCTGAAAAGCACGCACCTCACACACTGACTCTGTGTGAGAATCCGCAATGGAAGGAGCGAATAATCGGAGCTCCGATGCTCTTTTGGAGAAGGTACGCGAGGATTCGGAGGCGTTGGAGAAGAGAGAAGGAGATAATCGAGATGAAAAAGCGGAGAAAATTGATGAACTGAGGCGAGTGAGCAGTGGTAGTAGCAGTGATTGTGCAGTGGGGAACAGTTCTAGAGGAGAATCAAAAGCTTCTCAATTCCAAACCCTAGCCTCTGTGGAGCTTCCCGGCTCCGATTTCCGGGCCGATTTTGATGATTCAACCGATCACCTCTCAGGTAGTGTGTGCGTGTGTGTGATGTTTTTTCTGTTATTTTTTCCGTTTTGGTTGTAAATGGCATTCTGCTTGTAGTTTTGGCATAGCGGAAGTTTTTTTTGGACATGTATGAAAACATGTGTATCTGCGAGTGGGAGATAATGAGTGAAATGTGAATGGATTTTGAGGAAATGTTGAATTTTGCAGAGGTTCCAGTGGAGTACTCGCTGCAACCGCTACAGTCGGGAGGAGAATTAAAGGTTTGGGATTTTTTTCGAGGCACTCTCCTTTTGTTGCTCTGTGAACTTTTTCGCCTTGGCCTTTCTCATTTGCCCTGTCTATGAGGAAATAGGACAGAAAGAAGAGATAAATTTTTAAATTTTATGTTGCGGTTGTGGTTCTTGTCGTGAAGCTGAATTTCTTCTGTTGCTGCTGTTGTTTGTTGTCTAAGCATGAATCAATATTCAGTTGAAGTCAACAAATGTCAGAACTGTTTAGAGTTTTAGTTTACTAAGTTATAGAATGTAGTCAAATTAGTATATATTTGTTTCCGCAAGTTTATGCGGCTCAGCGCCTAGACTCTAAGTAACCAGCACTCTTTTTTTTTCCCCCTTGGTTTCTATTTTAGAACATTTTTGGCTGCTGGAATGTCTTAAGGAATTCACATGAAGTATAGCTTATTCGTTTTGTGATTAAGTAGATGGACATATTGATGCTGCTATCTGGAAGGGACAGTTTCTTCATTCTGTGATTAAGTAGACGAACATAATGTTGCTGCTTGCTGGAAGTAGTAGTTCCAGTGACTTCTAGGTCCTTCTTCTGTTTCTTTTTTTTTTGCCAAATATTCATGAGAAAATATTTTTTTTGGTTAGTTTGCACATGCCAGCCATTTATAGTTCGTATTTAAGTCAAATCTCTGTTTGACTGTTTCATTTGAATAGGAAGCTGGATGCTCACATGTATTAAAAATTGTTTAGGATTATTGAATGCAAGGCTGTTCTTTCTCATTAGTGTTTTTCTGTAACTGTTGCATGCTGTTTTGGTCAAATCTTTTATACTGCAGTGATATAATGAGTCATTTGTATGCTACTTGTATTATCTCAAGGTACTTACTCTGATGACTTTGGTTGATTAGAATACCTCTGTCGTTAAACTTTTAGCTACTTTGTGAATTCAGTTTAAATATATATAAATAGCATTTGTATTGTGTATAATATCCACTTGGTTTAATATTTCATTATTTGTTCTTACCTCAGGATCAAGTAAAATCAGTGCACAAGGAAGTGTTGAAGGATATTGGTGGTAAATGCAGTCCATCTGCTACAAAGTCCTCTGTTGCAAGTTCAAACCTGCCAGAACAAAAATCGCGATCGGTAGAGAATGGGAGCAATGTGTGCGTCCCAGAACAGGACAAGCAGAATCCAAAACGTTTATCCATTGTGCCTACTCCAAGAACTCCTTCTGATGGGTATAACTGGCGCAAGTATGGTCAAAAGCAAGTGAAGAGTCCAGAAGGTTCTCGGAGCTATTACAGATGCACATTCTCTGACTGCTATGCCAAGAAGATTGAGTGTTGTGATATCTCTAGCCGTCTCATAGAAACTGTCTATAGAAGTCATCACAATCATGAACCTCCCCAAAAATTGAATAGCACTAGAGAAAATAAGCCTGCACTATCAACTACACCTGTTAATGGGAGTAATGATTCAAGTCATCTAGTGAGACGTTTAAATGATCCGGTGCCATCTACTCCATCCAAAGAACAAGTAGTGGCACTTTATGAGAAACCTGAAACTAAACAGGAGTCAAGTGGTTCTGATGAGACCACAGGAACTAATACAAAGGACCAGTATGCTGACGGGCCTGAATCAAAGAAAAGGTATGTTGCTATGATGGCCAGTCATTTTCATGTTGTGATATACCTTTTATCAGAGTTATTACCGGATGATTTGACCTTTTTTTATTCTCAATAAATCACCAGGAAAAAAAGAAATTCCACAGCTGAGGTTGAATCCCTTCCTAAACCTGGAAAGAAGCCTAAATATGTTGTCCATGCAGCTGGTGATGTGGGAATATCAGGAGATGGTTACAGATGGCGCAAGTATGGGCAGAAAATGGTGAAGGGCAATCCCCATCCAAGGTAACCTACCAGTTTTAAGTTATTTATTATGCTGACTCTTGAGCTGGCTTAGTTAGAAATTAGAATCATTCCTGACCATGCTATTTTGGAAGCGACCAGAAACCTAAATGTTATCTTCTGCAAATGATGTGGTAACACATTTCTACAGCTGACCTTCGCGCCACTTGTTAAATCCATAGTCCTAAAATCTTCTTAATATTTGCTAGTATTCTATTTTTGTATGTGATTCCCAGACTCTTTGCATGCGTGTGTATATATATTATTCTTTTACACCTTTCCTTATCAAGGTTTATGTCCAATTTAGGTATAATGTGTCTGCATGCATGAATGATTTAATTCAGCACTAATTACATAACTCCCTAATCCACCCCCCAAGTCCATGATAATGTGAACTGAAACAAGAGAGAAAAGGACAATCATTCCCCCTGCATATACTCTACCTTTTATTCATCTTTAAATTTATCAGAATTTTACGATATACTCCTGTGACATGAAGGGCATGACATCTTTGAGTAGCAATTTGGCTGCTCTCATTCAAGTTATTGTTGTGCAATTAAGAAATCAATAATTGCCTTTAGGGTGGTAAACAGTGAATATGAAGAAAATGGCAGTACTGGACTGTTTATTTTTATAGCTGGGATGCCTGGTAAACAGAGAAAGACAAACTAATCACCCCGAAAAAGAAAATGAAGAAAATGAAATTGGGAGGTAAAGTACTTTCCAAACTGAAGAAGGCTTTTCTACTTAATTGTAAATGAGGACCTCATCCTAGAGATCCGAGTGCTTGGCCTTTGGAATGCAAAAGGTTGTAATGCCCAGCAGAACCAAAGGAAGACCTTGTAGACAGTTCCTGGGGTTGGTTGCACACTTTTGTTTCTCTCTAGAATCACACTCTATATTCTTTTTTGTCATTTCTCTTTTTCTAATTTCTGTTATGACCTAGTAAGTTAGGATTTATAACTTCTATTACTATAAAATTGTAAGAGTGGTTTTTCTTGTCATAATTTTGATGATGGATCGGCACAGTAGGATTCTGAAACCTCCAAGAGTTTATCAATT
Organism: Perilla frutescens; assembly: GCA_026008535.1. Taxonomy (NCBI): domain Eukaryota; kingdom Viridiplantae; phylum Streptophyta; class Magnoliopsida; order Lamiales; family Lamiaceae; genus Perilla; species Perilla frutescens. The sequence goes on from BRKX01000001.1 coordinate 68,597,126, forward strand.
GTTGGAGAGTTTATTTATAGCTCGTTCATGTTGCACTTTTGATGCTAACTTATTGCACCTTGAATATTTCATTGTAGTACTTCCAGCTTATACTGTGAAGAAATATGCACAACCTACATGCTAGCAATCTAGCATACAATTATATTTGCTAAACTTGAAGGCATGTGTTGTGGCCACAGATAGGTTTTGACTCATTGATGCTATAAGTTTCTTCATCATCTGCCTTTAGTGAAAATGTCTGACCACTCAGCAATTCCATGAACAACATTATACATAGGCAGTTTGGTCCTGTACAAATCATTATACGTAGGCAGGAGTTTGAACGCATCATCAGAATCTCATGCAGAATACCCACCCCAAAAGAAATTACTTAATCAGGAACATGAAGACACCCAGCAACTGAAAAATTATGTTTTGGATTCTAGAGATAACTTGTTGCCGACACATTCTTTTAAGTTGGTTTAATCTGTAGTTGCCACTAAATGGTGGGTCTGGCACATGCATTTCGGTCATGAATAGAAAGGGCTGCTCTAGTTTCTCTGCCTTATACTATATAATATCATTTATACACTGAAATTGGACCTGCGAACTGTGCAGTGAAAGAGCGCAGCATCTATCAGTGTTCTATCATTAATTAATGAACCTCAGGTTTATGTAGATGTAATATGGTTTCTGGATATGAAATTTTTTCTGAACATGGTAGTAAAAATTTTACCATATCTTTTTTTTTTACAATGACTTTTGCTGTAGCGTTGATCGAGACACTTATGGTGGGTAGATATCTAGGTTTGACAGCTGAGTTTTGGGCAGATTAACAACCAAAGCACATGTCTTCGGGTTACATTAGATGATGTTTAGTTGCAAACCACTATTGCTACAGTGCTCATAATGTTTGGGAGGCCCTTGAAATAACTAAACTATTGATCGACTGACCATTACTTTGTGAAGAATATCCCAAATTCAGAAAGTCTATGTATTTTGAAAATTTGCATAGCCTGACACTATTCAGAGTGCAGAAACCAAACTTTTTTGCCGGTTTTAACCACCTTGTGTATGAATTTTCAGGAACTACTATAGATGCACTTCAGCTGGGTGTCCAGTTCGAAAACACATTGAAAGGGCAGTTGATAGCTCTAGTGCTGTAGTAATAACATACAAGGGAATTCATGATCATGATACACCGGTACCAAGAAAGCGTCATGGCCCAAAAAGTGGTATTGCTGTTGCTACTTCTCCCATTTCCTTAAACGATATGCAAAATAAAACCAAACCACACAAGAGTCAACAAACCCAATGGTCAGTGGACAAAGAAGGTGAATTGACTGGTGAGGCTCTTGTGGTTGGGGATAAAGCATCAGAATCAGCAAGAACACTTTTGAGCGTTGGCTTCGAAATAAAGCCTTGTTGAAACCCAGCAATGGTGGTGGCACAACACGAAAAGCCTAATAGTGGTGCGCATTTCATGTTCAATTTATTTTCTAATAACAGATTTTGATTTCTTCCCCCCCCCCCCTCATTCTCCTATCTTTGTATGTTTTTATTTGTTGTAGTTTTATGTTAGTTTTCAGCTAGTGTGGTAATCTGTCTGTAGAACTGAGTAATAATCATAGGTTGATTGTAGTGATAGTGTAATATTGATGGGAGTAAGTTATGTAAAATTATTGTGGACCTAATCGAATCCTTCATTTAGCTTGAGCAATTTTGAATTTTCTTGGATTCCTCTTGATTCTGATTGATCACTATAGGAGAAACTGGAACTTGGTCTTAATTATAAACACTTACCTAGTTATATTGCTGGAAAGGGATTTTTTTTCCTGCTTAGTTGGTTGCAATTAGATTTAAGGACTTAGATCGGCATAGTTGGAGTCGATAATAGAAATGCATTGAGTTAGTTTGGATTGATTCATCCTCTGAAAACCTGGATCCTTCAATCAAAATGCCACCTTATAAAATCTGATGAACTAAATTCTGTAGTAAAAATGAATATTGATGAAAGAATGAAGCAATCTATGGAAAGATTTGGCGCCATATTCTTTTTTTATAGTAATTGCTAAACATATGACATACGTTAGTTAATAATATAATAAGAATAATATTTGCATTATGTAAAATAAAAGCTACAATTCATAGTAATATTGCAAACCAAAAAAAAACATAAGTTACATGCTAACATATTCTAATTCTCTGAATTATAATTTTCATTGCACAAATGATCAACTAATGCATTTTGAAGCCTGAAACATGCATTTGCATCTTCGATTTGTGTAAATCGAGCAAGAAAATCTTGAAATCGAGGATCTTCATCAACAAATTCGATATCCAAAGGTGGCACGTGCCTTGCATTTTCAATTGGAGCATCAAGATCTCGTTCATCCTCGATTATCATATTATGCATTATGATGCATCCAGTCATAATATCTTGCAAATCACTTTTGCTCCAAAAATCTTCCGGATTTGACACAATTGCAAATCGACTTTGAAGAATTCCAAATGCATGTTCGGCATCCTTTCTACATACTTCATGCTTCGTTGCAAAATATGTTTGTTTGGAACTGGCTGGTGCATTGATAGCTTGCACGAGAGTTGCCCATTTGGGGTATTTATTATTAGCTAGATAATACCCCATATTGTATTCTTTTCCACATATAACGTATTGTGCAGGAGCAATGTTTGTAGCAAGATTAGAGAAAAGATTTGACGCCTCCAACACATTAATATCATTGTTAGATCTCGGAAACCTGAAATATGCATGCCATATCCAAAAATCATAATCAGCTACAACTTCAAGAATAATGCTTGGAGATCCACCGGTATATTGTCCTTCCCAAGTTGTTGGACAATTTTTCCACCTCCAATGCATGCAATCCAAACTACCTAACATTCCTGGAAAGCCACGTTGCTTACCAACATAAAGTAGTCTAGCAACATCATTAGCAGTGGGTGATCTTAGATATTGTTCTGCAAATACCTCTCGAATAGCGCGACAAAACCTCTTAATACATTCAATCGTTGTAGACTTTCTAATTTTGATATACTCATCTGCTGCATCTATTGGATCTGCATGTGCTATTATGCGAAATGCAGTTGTTACTTTTTGGAGAGTAGACAAACCTGATTTTCCAGTTGCAGTCCTTCGTTGCACGAAGTAACGATCATGATTTTTTACTGCATCAACAATCCGTAAGAATAAATTTCGAGACATCCGATAGCGTTGACGAAACTGCTCTTCATTATATGTTGGATTTTCAGAAAAGTAGTCGTTGAAGAGGTTTGCTGCAGCTACTTCTCGATCACGAACAATTGCTCTCCGCCGCCGAACTGAACCTCTATGGGCAGGTTCAGCATTTTGTTGCATAAGAAATGCAGCAAGCATGAGATTGTTATTTTGTATTTGTTGAAGAATCACTTGCTGTTCCAAATCATAATCATCCATCAACTGTTGAAACTCGTCGTCGGATGAACTTGAAGAAGGAGAACATATACCATATTGACCAATAAAATTGAAACTCATTTTTTTGGGAGGCAAGTGGGATGACTGGATGAGGAAGGAATTTGGTTTTGAATACAAATAACTAAATACGCAAATGATGTATTGAAGTGAAGTGGTTCGTGAACATATGTTCAATATATAATTATAGTACTGAACTATTCTAAAAAGTATAATCCATGTGCTTTCAATACTAACCGTTGATAATCAAAATAGATCTTTCAATCTCAACCGTACGATTTATCTATAAAAGTCATAACATATTTTAAAAAGCACAATCCATGTGTTTTTAATACTGACCATTGATAACCAAAATGGATCTTTCAATTTCAGCCGCACAAATTCACTGCAAAACACCAACCTATTTTAGAAAGTACAATCCATGTGTTTTCAATGCTAACCATTGATAATCAAAATGAATCTTTCAATCTCATCCCTATAATGTAATTTGATATAATTGAAATAACTTTAATATTAATTTCTATTTACGTAATTAAAATTTAAGATAATTGTAGCATTCAAACAGATAAAAATATTCAAAACAGTTTGGCGCTCCAGTTTCCCTCTCATATTTTAGTTTTACACAATTCGATTTTGCTGCACTGCTGGAGGATATTCTTCAACATGGAGATAGTCTCACAACATTATGGGATGGCCCATCTCCCAGCCACAGCAAATCAAACTATATTTAAATTTCAAATTTTGCCGTTGAATTTAACACATTGGTATTTTTTTATTTTTTATTTTTATTTCTTGGAGATGGACACTAATGCCAGTATGCCACCATGAACACGTTACTAATTAACCAAACACCACTTATTTCAATTTTAGGCAATATAAATATATAATTGCATATTCTCCCCCCCCCCCCCCCCCTCTCTCTCTCTCGATGGAATGAAAACAACATTTCTATGCTGGGATTCATGTCATATTAGATCTTTCCATCAATTACGATGCAAAATCTCGGAGTTCAACTCTGCATTATCCATTTCATCTAAGCACTTGGTTTTTCTTCTTCTTAAATTTATGGCTCTCTTTTTAATAGAGGCAGCAAGGTACTAGTTTACTTTTTTTTTTGTCGGAAAATTGGGAGATTGAGATTTGTATCCGGATCTCAACTGCATGCTAACGATACTAACGTACTTAAAATTAATTGATATGAAGTAATGAAAATAGATATAAATCGAATGAGTTTAAAAATGATACTAACTTACTTAAAATTGGTTGATATGAAGTAATGAAAATAGATATAAATTGGATGAATTTAGAAATGAAATGATGATAAAATATGAATCATATCAAAATGACACTTCATAGTATTAGTATGTTAGTGCGAAAGGAACACTGATATTTTCTTTTTATATCCTACAAATTGAGAACAAAAATATCCATATAATTAATGTTTTGTAAGTAAAAAACTGTATAGAATATAGTATCGTCTTTACTGTTGAAATATCTAAACTGAAAATTTATAATTTTAGCTTATTGCTTGTTGAATACCAAAACCAAATGATATGGAGTACAGAAATTATTTAAAATTCATTATAAGTATATATATTCATCACCAATATATACTATATTGGAACAATTTTTTTCACTTTTATTCAATATAACCAAAAGATATACATCACGTTTTTCTTTTATAATAATAAAAAATGTCAATTTATTTTACTGAAGATTACCATTAAAAACAAAAATACGGTGATATTTTTATAATTAATAGTAATATATTTTGGATTGAAACAAAAAAAATCATTTTTAATACTAAAAGCGTATCATAAATTTTGATCTGATCGAAGCAGTTGTACCAGTTTGGTACAACGGGTATACCCAAATTTTTCCCTTTTTATATCCAAAAAAAAAATATTAAAGTTGAGAATCAAACCTTTTACGAATGGAAAATCTTATTCAACTAGTAGTAGGCATCAAACACGATTCGGAAGCAGCTGATATAGAGTTGGTAGGCAAAGAATGTATCACATTCGCATATCTAAGCAGACCCCTAATTTTCTTAGTACTCCGTCTCTAAAATCTCGTAGAAGAGAAAATGACATTTTTTTTTAATTTAAGATTAAAAGGTCTCAAATTATACTACTTCACCGCCTGGTAGACCACAGTAACCATCTTCAAAGACAAAAATAAAAATAAAAATATATGTAGTATCATAGTGGTTAATGAAATTATCCACTACAATTTATAAAATTGCAAAAATATCCATTTTACAATTTTTTTATAGATATATATGAATCGGATCAAAATTCAATCCGGGTATAAACTATCCATGAAGTTTTCATTCAAATAGCTAATTAACTCATATATACTTCTAAAATGTCTTTGAATTCACGCCCCTTCATCGAGTTTAACATTCTCTTTAACATTTTTTTAATGTCGCGGCTAATCTGTAGCCGCTATCAAAGTATGCACCGGGTAAATAATGTCTCTGTGTAATAGACTGTAAATTATTATCGAGGTACGCACTGGATAAACCATGCCCCTGTCTAATAGCCTGCAAACTACACAGTAGAGGTAAACCACATTTGAAAAATCCTGTAAACCACACTTAGAAAATCACCCCCGTGTAATATCCCGCAAATTACACATGAGACTTGAAAAAATATGCAAACCACACAGGAATGATAAATCGCATTTGTAAGGTAAATCACACCTGGAAAAATCATCATGTGCAATAGCCTTCAAACCACACAATTTGAAAGGCAAACCACACTTGGAAAACCATGTGTGACATACTCACCTTTAGTGGAAAACATCAAACTACATATGACTATATGAAAGGTAAATCACATTTGGAAGGTAAATCATACTTGAAAAATCATGTGTGACAGACTCACATCTAATGATATTAGTAGTAAAATTCGAACTTGACACTTTTGACTTTAAGTGGAGACAGCCGCAAGAATTTTAACTTTGGGGCGAAATGGGAGAATTTAATTTTTGAGAGACGAAAATTAATATTATATATATATATATACTTGACAAAATTTGAAGGGACCAACTTATTTAAATTCGTGCATAAGTTCATGGGGTGGTCTCCTGTGCACCACCCCTGCCGCACACACGCGCCTGTTTTTTCTTTTTCTTTTTTTCTTTTTTCTGCTTTTCTTTTTCTTTTTTCTTTTTTTCTTTCTTTTTTTCTTAAAAAAAACACAAATAAACTCCTAACACGCCCCATCCCAAAACCATAAAAAAACACAAAATAAATTCCTAAAGCACCCCCCAAAAAATCATAAAAAATACAAAATAAACTCCTAAAAACACCCTCCAAAAACCCTAAAAAGCACAAAATAAACCCTTAAACCTCGCCCCAAAAAAAAAAACCCTAAAAAGCACAAAAAAAACACCTAAAAACACCAAAAAAAAAAAATCTAAAAACACAAAATAAACCTCTAAAAACATCCCAAAAAACACAATAAATCCCTAAAAACACCCCAAAAAACAAAAAAAAAAAACACGAAATTATACTATTTAGTGATCGAAATGGTACTATAAGTGAAGAATTTTTTTTTAGACGGATCAGAAACGAATCGGATCAGATCATCTAATGAACCGATTCATACACCATGATTCACAAGAGACTTGGTGTAACTTTAAAATAGCACCACACCACCACGGCACCACCCATTCTAAGGAGACCTTTTAACAATTTTGAAACTATTAAAAAGTGTACATGTTTCGTAAATGGGACAAAATGTACCAAAATTATTTAGTGCGGGGCCGGATATGTGAAATATATAAAAAGTACATATTTTCTATAGTGGGATCAAAAGCAACGTTTAATTTAGAAAGCGCTAAATATAAGATTAAATTATTTGGCGCTAATGGATTATTTAGTGAAATGACAACAGTTGATAGGTCGAAATATTCTCGATACACGTAAGCTAATCGAGGTATATGAAAAAATATTATTATTTTTCGATACGAGATGGTGACAACTGACGCCCATTAATCCCAAATGAAATTCTCTCTGTTTACTTTTATAATTATTATTTAGGACTCATTTCACAATTAAAGTTTATATTCATTTTTTTTATATTTTTTTAGTTAATATAATTAATTAATAGTGTTAATTATTTCAAAATTAGGTTATATACTTTTTAAAAATTTCAATATTTAGCAATAAATGTTGATTATGATTTGTTATACACTTATACTATAATAAAATTTATTTTTATAATAAATATTTTTTAAATATTAAATTTCATAGTGGGACATGAAATGTGAACCGATGATTTTGTCCCCATTAATCCATAGTTCATAATCATTTAATTAATCAGATAAAACGGATAATCTTTGCCTCTAATACATCATTAATATTAATATTGGGTAATAAAGCCACAAAGGCTCTTCTCGTTTGTCTAAAGGACTAAAACGAAATTGAAGATTTTATTGATTTATGACCAAATATATGGTATCTATCGATTTAATATCTAAAAGAGAAAAAATATTATATTTAGGATCTTGATGATTATTACTTATCAATGACTGAAAAAAAAAATCATTTGCTACATGGATGACTTTGAATATAAAATCATTTGCTATATGGATGATCTTAAATTTAATAACAATAATAACAACAACAATAATAATAAATCATTTTTTTGAATCTATAGTTTCAATTACTTAAATTTTAAATTGATAATTTTTATATTTTAAGTTTGGGATTAATAAGTAAATATAATATTGAAACAATTAGGTGATGAGAACACAGTCCCAATTCTCTCCAACTCAACGTCAAGAAGACGTGTTCACACTGTATCTATCTGTATGTATCTATATGTATCTCGACAATGACCGCTATCAGAGTAGCATCAACCGCTTCTCTCACTCTGCTCGCTACCGCTTTATCTTCTTCTTCCTATCATTCTTGCCCCTCTTTTTTCGCCAAATTGCACTTCCGCCCCATCTGGCAGATTTCCTTGACCTTCACGCCCCTCTCTTCCACAACAGCAAAGCGCATGGCTCACTCCATTGCTCACGCCACTCTTGGCCTTACTCAACCCAACAAGATCGCCCCACCAAAGGTATATTTCTCTGGATTCGTTGCAGTTTACTGGTTTTTGTTATTTGTTTGATGTTATTCATTTTGATCGATGATTTTGAGTGATAAAAGTTTGATTTTTTTTTTAATCTTTGTTGACACTTTGGATTAAGTGTGGCTGGACCAAGTTTCTTTGAGTGGACTATGAAAAGATTGAATTTTTCATTTGGATCAACTGTCATATTTGATATCGGCTGGAAAATGCATATTGGAATGGTTTGCTAGTAGTAGGTCTCATGGATTGTAAAGCGATGACTATACGATATAGTTGTAGTAGAGACCCTTTTGTGCCAGGGTCTTGCTTATGGCCTCTCACTTTCTTATAAGTATGTTTTCTTCTTGTCTTTTTAAGAAGAATTTGTTTGTGTGTTGCATGTTTATGTGTAAGAGTATGCTTGATTGATGGATTAGGGGTATTATAGCTGTGTTCCACGAGGGAACTGATGTGTTTTTTGGAATGATGATAGATCTCATTTGCTGCAAAAGATATTGATTTGGTTGAATGGAAGGGAGATATACTTGCTGTTGGTGTCACAGAAAAGGACTTGGTGAGAGATGAGAACTCAAAATTCAAGAACTCAGTTCTTCAAAAGCTAGATTCAAAATTAGGTGGATTGTTGTCTGAAGTTTCAGCTGAGGAGGATTTTACCGGAAAGTCTGGACAGTCGACAGTTCTTAGGCTTCCTGGTCTTGGTTCGAAGAGAGTTGGTCTGATTGGGATTGGTTCAGGTGGATCAGCAATTACAATGTATCGCAGTCTTGGTGAGGCTGTGGCTGCAGCAGCCAAGTCTGCTCAGGCGAGCAATGTTGCCATTACTTTTGCTTCTCCTGAAGGAATCCCTGCAGAATTGAAGCTGACAACTGCTTCAGCTATAGCCTCGGGTACATTGTGTTGACTTTTAGATATTTAAATTTAGCCTGTTTCTTGCATATATGGAAGTGATCATAATTCAATCTTTAAATTCTGCAGGAACTGTGTTGGGTACATTTGATGATACGAGGTTCAAGTCAGAGTCAAAGCAACCAGCTCTCAAGTCAGTGGATATCATTGGTCTTGGTACTGGACCTGAGATAGAAAAGAAACTCAAATATGCCGAAGATGTTTGTTCCGGGATCATCTTTGGGAAGCAACTTGTAAATGCTCCAGCTAATGTGTTAACTCCAGGTTGGTAGTATTTGATTGTGTAATAGCTTTCTGTTTACTTATTAAGGTTTGACGAATATAAGATATTGGAAGTCTTCTGTGATAATGGTTGGTCCCTGTAATTTCATTTTCTTCTTTTCATCTTGTCATTATTGCTTTTCATAAATTTCAGGAGTACTTGCATCCGAAGCCCAGAGGATTGCTTCTGAGTACAGTGATGTTTTGTCTGCAAAAATATTGGATGTGGAGCAATGCAAAGAATTGAAAATGGGTTCCTACTTAGGTGTTGCTGCAGCATCCGATAATCCTCCTCACTTTATCCATTTATGCTACAAACCACCAATTGGAGAAGTCAAAACCAAGCTGGCCTTAGTTGGAAAAGGTTTGACCTTTGACAGGTAATAAGAGAACCTTTTGGATATTCCATTGAATCGTCGATCAATATTTTTCTGTAAACATGTTCTCATTCAAATTTTTGTATACTTGTCTGTAATTCAGTGGTGGCTACAATATCAAGACAGGACCTGGCTGCTCCATTGAACTCATGAAAGTTGATATGGGAGGTGCAGCAGCAGTATTGGGTGCAGCAAAAGCTCTTGGCCAAATCAAGCCTGCTGGAGTAGAGGTGGATATTTTTCTTTCTGGCCAATTTTTAAGGGATATGCTGGTTGCCTGGCTCCTCTTGTTTTCTGAGTTATCAGTTTTTTTTCTTTTGGTTTCCCTGTATTATGCATTTTTTTTTGCTTAGTTGTTGAACGTATGTTTCATTGTTAGACCAGAAGGATGAGGTAGACAAAGTTTCACCACACAATATTATGTCATTCTTACTCCAGGATTTCAAGATGGATTACAAGAAAATCCAATAACTTTTTATGTGTACGCAGGTTCACTTCATAGTTGCTGCTTGTGAGAATATGATAAGTGGAGCAGGCATGAGACCTGGGGACATCATCACGGCTTCAAATGGCAAGACAATTGAGGTATTCTCCCTATATTAGTAGTACACTAGACAACTGAGGTATTCTCCCTTTATTAGTTGTACACTAGCTTTTCTACTATCATATCATTGCTAAATCAGTTTAGGACATGGACATGGAAGCCCTTCAGCTAGAATTAGAGTTAACTGTAAATTGGTACCAATTTCTAAGAAGAAAACTAAAAAAAAAAAGAAATAAAATTATAAATGGAAAGCTGTAATCCATCAGCTTGGCGTGTTCATATATTTGTACTGAATGGTACAGGTTGGTAGGAATTGTTCCTTTTTCTTGATAGTTTATGTTATTTGATGTTAGGTAAACAATACAGATGCGGAAGGCAGACTTACGCTTGCAGATGCTTTGGTATATGCTTGCAATCAAGGTGTTGAGAAGGTATGCTGAGGTGTTGATAATATAAGTTGCTTTTTAGGGTATAATGTTCTGAAATTTTTAGCTTTCAAGTTGCACAGTTCTTGAGGAGTAAAACTCCCCCCGACTTAAAATGACAACCAGCAATTAGCTATTCTATAACTCGCGGACCATGGAGTGCATTCTTGAGCAATAGTCTTTAATCTTTGTTCACTTACAAAGTTTAATTTTTCGACAACCAGCAATTATCTATTGTATAACTCGCGGACCATGGAGTGTATTCTTGAGCAATAATCTTTAATCTTTGTTCACTTACCAAGTTCAATTTTTCTTGAAGGGTAAATTATCTTCTTTAATCTATAAAATTGATAACCCACCCCTTCATTTGAAGAGATTCTTGATTGGAATGAGAATGAAGTAAGTACAGTAGGAATGAGGAATTTCGTATGGAGTGGACAATAAAACTGAAGTACTGCTTCCTGAGGCACATTGGAGTAGATTTTTAACGGTTCTTTTTATTATTTGTTCATAGATTGTGGATCTTGCTACGCTGACTGGGGCCTGCGTTGTTGCTCTTGGACCCTCTATTGCTGGTAGGTGAACTTTGATTAAGTTGCTATGAATTGTTTTGCATGGGGACAAATCTCATTTAAGATTTGAAAGCAAGCAAAACTACAATACAATGTCTTGAGATACAAAAGATGCATACTATTGTTTATATCAGGCTGGCAACTTTTTACTTATCCTTCTTAGATTTACTTAATTCATTCAAAAGTAGTTTTGATTGGATTCACTCACCATTTGAAACAGGTGTTTTTACTCCTAGTGATGACCTGGCAAAGGAGGTAATAGGAGCCTCAGAGGCTGGTGGAGAGAAACTTTGGAGGATGCCCTTGGAAGAAAGTTATTGGGAGTCTATGAAATCGGGAGTTGCTGATATGGTAAACACGGGTGGCCGCCAAGGCGGGTCCATCACTGCAGCTCTGTTCTTGAAGCAGGTAAAACCAGCAAGACTTTCTTTTTCTCGCTCCAGTTTTTAAACTGTACGCTATTTAAACCAGTGCACTCGAAGTAGGATAGAGTTTCATAGTTTCTGTGCGCTCTATGGCCATGGCCATCGACAGACAGATGCTAGCGTTTGGTATTTTCTATAGTGTGTATGAGGAAAGTAATTGCATGAATTATGGTAGTATGAAAATGTTGGGACAAAATAGAAGAGCCAATCAGAAACACGCATGAAAGATAACAATGCTGAAACTGTGGAAGAATTATGTTTTACTTTCTAAACTAGGCATCCCCTCCTTAAAAGCTAGGTAACCTAGTTGTAATAGATACCATAATAAACGAACTCATATTCAATGAAATATGAATTATTGGCGTATTGTATGTAGCTCGTGAGATCTGACTAACAATATATGTATACATATACAACTGCAGTTTGTTGACGAAAAGGTCCAGTGGATGCATATTGACATGGCCGGCCCTGTGTACAGCGACAAAAAGAAAGCCGCGACAGGGTTCGGCATTTCTACGCTGGTCGAATGGGTGCTGAAGAACTCTTGTTAAGAGGGATGAATACTTCTAGGACATTATTGGCAGAAACAAGCAAGTCATAGCTTGTGCAATAAAGGAAGGTTGTTTTGATGAATTTCTCCAAATCTTGCCTCGGTGGTTTCCTTTTTTCTTTCTTTTTATTATGTGCTTGCATGCATTGATTTTCGTGTCCGGTCGGATGTAGTATCTATCGTTTATTTACACAAACCCGTGTGATTTTTCGGTGCATGAACTATAGTCTGTAGATATTACAGATGAATTGAGTAATATAATGGCGCCTTTTGATCTAATTACAGATGGTTGATCATCATCTAGTTTATTTTTTTGAGGAAAATTAGTGAACTTTTAATGAATGAGAATGTCCGTAAGTTGTTGAATTTATGAGGTTATTTTAATTGGGGGGGGGGGATGGAAATATATAGCTGTTTACCTAATCCAACTCTGCAATTTGACTGACAAGAATTCTTTTTTCATTTTTTTTAATTACTTGGCTCTGCATTTTCTTATCTTTCGATCTAGGAACTAATCATAGTGTTTTATTGTTAGTTGCAAATTTTCAAGTTTCTTTCATATCTTTTAAAATTTTAATATTTTCAGATAAAAGTTATCAGTGGTTTTTTTCTTGTTTGGCCTTATTAACTTTTAAAAACTTGTGTACATTTTTTGCATTTAATAATTAAGTTTTAATAAGAAGCGTGAAACCCATCATTGGCAATAAAAAAAGTAATTTATAATTAGTCAAATTTAACGACAATTAGTAAGAGGGGCTATTTCCTCCGCATTTTCGGCCAAAAAAAAGATTGATCCGTTCATCGGAATAAAAATTATATGCGGATTTTCACTTTTCCTCTTTGCTAGCTTGTAAATAATTATTTATCATCTTATATATATTTTTTCACTTGCTCTTTTAATTTTAATCCTATTAAATTTTTAGAAATCTTACTTTTAATATAGGAAGAGAAATTTTTATACAATTAAAAAAATATATCTTAATAGAATTGTACAGGGAGGTGTATGTTTGTCAAAATAATTATATATTAATTATGTTGAAAATACTAAGATAAAAATTTAAGGAGAGTATTATACATATTATATTATTATATTATACGCGTATATATATATTACATTATAGCTCTAAGATAGCAAAATTGTGAAAATTTCTAAAGATTTAGGTAAGTCAGTTAGTTTCAATGAATATTGAGATCTATCTATATATATTTTTATGATGAGAGTAATTCAAATTAGACGAAATTTTGTTAGGAGACATAGTATCAATATAAAGTTGTACACTATACTAAATATAAATTATTAGCAATAGCCAAATAGCTGGGTAGTTTATTAACAATGCTCCCGAATTAGAATTTAGAGCAAGCAAAATACTAGTAGCTTACTGTCTCACGTGCCTCCCTTGGAAGCCTCACGTGCCGTTCCGACAGACCCTCTCAGAATGTCCGTTTTCACTTTGATTCAATTCCCACTCTGATTTCTTTGTTGATTTTCAACTCCCGAAAAGCAAGCATCAACTTCCGCAACTTTTTTGTTTTCTTCCTCTGTGCTTTTTTTGATTGAATAGATTTCGAGTCAAGAATGAAGTGAAAGGCGCAGCAGCATCAAACAAGAAAGATGAGCGTTTCTTTGACTGTAATGACCTTCAATCTTCTCGAAGACCAGCCAGAGGACAGCCCCAATTCATGGGACAAGCGGAAAGAACTGTGTGTTACAGTCATCACTAGTTATTCCCCCATGATTCTCTGCACACAGCAAGGTGTGCCACTATGTGTAAATGTGTGTGTGGTGGGATTGTATGTGGTTATGGTTTCGAATCTTGGTTGTTGGGGATTGTGCGTTTCTTGAAATGGTTGATCTGAATTTACATCAGGCAGAAGGGGTTTGTTTGCTTTCACCAAAGTTGTTACCTTTTCGGGTGATTTGGTGATCTTGTTCTGGTTTGAGAGTTGATTTTTTTTCTTTGACCTTGTTTTATTTTTGTGGGCATGTTTCAGGGGTGAAGTCACAGTTGGACTACCTACAACAATGCTTGCCAGGTAAAGTTCTTGATGATTTTCTTGTGTATCTATTGGTAACATTACTTGCCTATTCTTGGAAATTTGGAATGGACTGACTTACATAGCTAGGAGAGCAATGTCCTCGATTGATATTATGAATGCAAGCAATTGTGAAAGAAAAGTCTGGCTGAATTTGTTGGTAGTAGTTGAGTTGACACTTACATAAAATTTGTCTCTCTGATATGAGCATGACCCAGGAAAGGATCTCATTTTATAATCATAGTAGAGTGTAATAGGGAGAAAGTAAATGCCTGCTCTTAGAGGGTAGTTGTTGTTGAGGATGCTTTGATATCAAGACTGCGAGACTATTTTGTTGGGATTTGGGAACAATGGTTCTTTTAGAGTGAATGTGTCAAAATTGCAAACTTTACCTAATTTGTCTCTAAAGGAACAGTGTGCCGGTTAATGGGGAGCCTATAGGCTGAAAGGCATAACTTGTAGAAACTTGTTCATTAGCATTATGTTTGCATTGACTTGGATGCATATATCCTGGTGGTTTGGCATTTGCCCACAAATTTCATATTGCAAAAGCCAAAAAATCACGTATCACCTGTATGTACTTGTTCTTTTATTAGTTTCTCAACCTAACAATTGTTATCGAACTTGAGTGGTATCAACTATCAAGCATCTCGTTCTCCACTCTGCTTTGTGAAGGACTGAAGGTAGCTCCAAAATTAAGCCATACAGGTGTGGATCCTTATAATTGCTGCTTCCGGATACATAAAAATAGTCACTACTAGGTTTAGAGTTTTTAATACCTCTAGTCCTTACCTACATTTGTTAAGCCCTCATTTGAACATGTAAAATACCTCATAGTAAGACACCGTGTAAAAATACATGATAATTATTTTGTATTATCTCTTAAATCAATGACATCAAGTTGCAGTGAAAATGTGAACATCTATTCTCACATGTCTTATATGTTCGAATTGAAATTCAAATTGTTTTGAGAATCAAGTTTATCGTATAATGGGCCTATTTTCAGGACAGAGAGATAATTAATTAAAGCATTAAGTATCACTTTTAAATTATACGAACTTATCTCTTGGTTTTTCCAATACTTATGAAGTAATTCCACTCTAATTGTTTTGAACAAAAAGGATGACATTTTGGAATTCTGCCATTAGTTTATAATGGGCCTGGTCTTAATGATGCGAGTCTGCTAAACTGGCTATAATGAGCATAGGGTGCATATACTCTGTTAGAAAGTGATCATTTTCATCTACAGTATTCTGATACTGACTTTGTTTTTGTTTCTGTTGAGTGTTGACTAACATTTGGGTTTTTAAGCATAAGTTCACCATGTTGTTGATGCTCTCTGTGTTCTTATGTTTTGTTTAAAAAAATGATGTCTAGGATTCGTGAAAGCAATTTACGGTGGTGCTTGTTTTGATTTTTATATGCCACCTCTCTAAGTTGATATTTTCCACCTTTGGACTTTCGTGTTCCGAAATTGAAAGCTTTACATGAGTTATTTATGTATGCTGAAAAGGTTATGAACAATTCGGGATTTCGAGAAAAGGACCCGGAGATACTTCTGATCAGCATTGTACAATCTTTTATGAAAAGGAAAAGGTGAAACACTATATTCTTCTTTGAACTGTCATTTGAGTATTGTCTTATTTTGGCTAATTAACTGATATATGAATTGTTTCAGTAATCTCGAGTGCTATATAATGCAGGTCGAGCTTCTAGAAGGTGGAACCTTTTGGTTGTCCGAGTCACCTTCAGTGCCTGGAAGCATGTCATGGGGTTCTACAGAGCCATGCATATCAACATGGGCTATATCCTTCATCTCTTTTGTATAGGCATCTTAAATTACAAAAATTGCCATCGTATTGATACATCGATTGACGATTGATGTATTGTTTACCTTGATTAATTGTGTACACATTCCAGCTTAAAGGTGTAGAGCCACCAGGTTTTTCATTTCAGATTGTGAATACGATCATGGACGAGTTTAGTCCTCGTGCTCGCAGGCGTGGTGCTTTACTCACCTGGCAGCACATTGCTTCCTTGCCTCCTAACTTGCCAGTTTTGTACTGTGGAGGGTTTAACACACAAAAGGAATCAACAACAGGTCGTTTTCTTCTCGGAAGATCCAGGTACTACTTTTAGTTGCTATAAGCTTCATTCCCGACATAGATATATTCCCCAAGACAATCTTATTAATTGAAATAAGAACATGACAATTGACAAATCTGCCTCTCTCAACAAGCATCTTTTATGACAATAATTTATAGTTACACAGAACTTGCACTTTTTCAATAACTGCGGTTGATTTGTAATGTTTTCTTGTAAAATTAATATCTAATTTGTTATTAATTGTGCATTTTGAACATTGCTTGTTAAGGGGCCAAAATATCAAAAACAACTTTGTATTTATTTGCATAAGAGGATTCAGCTGCAGTTTCAATTTAATTATCTTGTTCCAATACTTTCTTGCTTGCTGCTTCTTTATTCTTTGATGATATCCTTTTGTCTTTGGACTCACGACATTGCACGCCTTAATTGACTGCAACTTGTAGTTTGTGTGTCGATGGGAACAAATGTCATACTCTAATTCCAATGAGTAGGATCTAGAAGCAAGATACTAACATAATGAACTCAGCCAACGACTGCTTTGCAGTCGTCGTTGTTTTGTAAAATACTGTAGTAAAATCAAGTTTGTAAGAGAAAACTTTAGTCTGTTGTACCAACTTATGAAACATTATAATTTGGCTTTCATTTTTGAAACACGGCCGCTGGCATCTCTTCCACTACTCGTGTTACAGGGAGCATGGCGTCGTTGGTGATATGAGGGATGCTTGGCCCAACGCTCGTGTGAGGAAAAACGTCTCCTTAATCCGCACTTACCATGGATTCAAAGGTATCTATATCATCACAGTCTCATGTCAGTTGTCCAATCTCATTTCTGTAATCTCATGCCATTCATCCATCTCTATTAGGTGATAAACAGGGGGTTCTTGAATTCTTGAAGCTGATATTCAGAGCTCTTTGCCTTTGCTGGGATCGACAGACTCAGGATCTGCACGTCGACTGGATTCTTTTCAGGGGCAGGTCGTTGATCCCCGTCTCGTGTGAGGTGGTGAATGACAATGTCGATGGCTATTACCCTTCGTCGCGCTACCCTATATTTGCTGAATTCATGCTTCCGCGCACAGTGAGACTGACCGAGACACCTACTCAAGATCAAAGCTAGACAACATCATCATCATTTCAATCTCCCCTGTTTTTGTGCAGATGAATTTGTAGGATTTTAATGAAGTGGTTTGAAGCTCTTGCAAGGTGGATTACAAAATCCAGTTAATCCAACTTGTAGCAAGATTTCAACTTTTATAGCAAAGATTTTCAAGGATTCTGCTCACTTACAATAATCAACTTATTTTTGAGGTGTTCTTGCATTGTTGTAATTTGAACTCGTGTTTTTTTGTTGTACTTATCCTATTTTATCATTATTAGGGGAATTATGTCGAATGATAAGATGAAATAATGCCAAAAATAGTGAAGGTCAATATGTGTGTGGTCGGTGATCAGCACTTAAAAATTAAAATTTCCTATTACATTCTCTGCGGTAGAGGTGTCCACGGTTCTGATTCTGGCCGGTTCCGGTTAGAAACCGCCGGTTAGGCGGTTCCGGAAGGCTGGAACCGTAACCGCACTGTGGTAAGGCGGTTGCCGGTTACGGTTTTGTAACCGGAACCGCCGGTTTGTCCCAACAGCGGTTAGCACCGGTTAACCGTCGGTTTTTGATTTTTGGTTTTTTTTTTTTTTTTAAGGATGATTGAACGAACTAAATCAACAAAATTACAAATTTACAAGTTAAAAACTAAGAAGTATGACAAAACACAAGTTTATTTGAATTTTGATATTATTATATAACTTTATAATTTATATCTTATAATTTACAAATTACAAGTTATAAGTTACAACTTACAAGAATATTGAGAAATGACAATACAATTTAATTTGATAAATAATATGACATTATAAAATTACAAATTGTAAATTAATCAAACTATGAAAATATGAAATTACAATTTATAAATTTACAAGTTACAATTTAATACTAAATTACAATTTACAAATTAGAATTAACATTTAACAATTTATATCTTATAATTTACAACTTACAACACACAATTTACAACTTACAAGAATATTAAGAACACAAGTTAATTTGATAAATAATATGACATTATAAAATTACAAATTGTAAATCAAACTATGAAATTACAAATTAACAAATTACAATTTAACATCAAATTACAATTCATTATCATGATTTTAATATATCCATTATAAAATATAAATTAATTATAACATAAATAATCATAGTCAACATTTATTAACAAAAATGAATTATAAAATTTAATTTAAAATAACCAACCATAATAATGAATTATTAATAAAAATTAAAATCTAAATACTAAAAAATAATTATAAACACTAATTGGGTGATTTGAACCCTGATAAACAATCATGAAATTAAATTAAATCACAAAAAAGTAAGATCGAAGAAAACACCCGTCTCAATGGATTACTTTTTTATTTATTTGGAAATAATTTGTCAAATGTTACATGTGTCAATGGAAGGTATATAGTTTTTTTCCTAAATGACAATTGAATTTATTATTACCAAAACTAAACACAATAAATTAATTATAAGAGTTAGTGAATATTTGTGCAGTTACCCGAGACAGGTAATCGATCATTTGCATGTGTATATATTAAAATTTAGTATTAACAAAATTATTAACTTTTACTACAGAGATACAAAATAAATGAAAGATAGAATAATCAATCCTACACGAAAGTCAAATTTATCATTACAATACATGAATGGAGTATAGAGCATTAAAAAAAAACCCAATCCAAACCGGCGGTTAAACCGTCAAACCGCCGGTTTCTAACCGGCAGTTTGTGAACTTCGGGAAGGTTAAACCGAAACCGCACTGGCGGAATCCGGTTGACGGTTACGGTTTGTAAACCGTAACCGTCCCGACGGTTTCCAAACTGGCGGAAACCGGCTAACTGCCGGTCCGTTTCTGTTTGGGAGTCACTACTGCGGTACATTCCGTATTACATTTTCGAACTGTGTTTTTTTTTTATATATTTTTATTTCTTCAATTATACTTTTTTTAATTTAGTTTAATTTAAAAAAAATTCGGGTTCACCCCACCTAAATTGGGTTTATAATTATTTTTTAACATTTAATTTTCAATTTTTTAATTAATAATTCATTATTATAGTTGATTAATTCAAAATTAAATTTTATAATTTTTGTAACTCATAAAAGTGTAACAGAAAATTTGAGCCCCATGACCGGACATGAAATTCCCTATTCTACTCTCTACTCTTCCCGTTTCAAATTTATAATCGTTTTACAATTTCTAATAATATTACTCCCTACTCTCTACTCTCTACTCTACCCACACCCACCCACCCACCCACACTCCCTCGCTCTCCCTCCCCTCCCCCCTCCCTACCATTCCCCTATTAAATTCTATTAAGATATATTTTATATTTGGATTAGATGGGAATAACATTAAGAGAGTGTATGTAAAAATATAACTATAAATATTTGTAATCAAATTAAAAATTCTAAAATAACAATTAATTTAAAATGGATGGAGTATTATTTAATAACAAAATCATGCCAAAAATAGCAAGGCAATTTTTTTCTTTCTCAAATATGCAAAAATAATGATAGTGCAATATGTATATATAACAATTTGCTTTATTTTTATTTGTAAAGTTAATAATGTTATGTTGGATTTTGAAATAACATTAAATAGACAACATGCATCTTATAGAATTGATTATATATATATATATATATATATAAAGAGAGATAATAAATAAAAACATTAAAGTAATTATGTTGAATTAGCTTTAAATTAATGTGAACATTACATACATACACGGGGTACCGTACAAAGAAAGTAGTGATTGTACAACCGAATAAATAAAAATGAGATGTCGCATGTCTCTCTCTAGTCTCTACTGGATTTTAGAAAATGACATTAATTAAACCATGAAAAAGCTAGGTAGCCAGCATGCACCTTTAAATAATTTGGTCAAAATCTAGAAGCCCAACCTAGCTAAAAATAGGAAATTAATTAATGTCCGACATGAATAAATAAATAATTTTGCTATTGAGCCCCAAAATCCCATAGATGAATAGTAGCATCATCAGCAGAAGCAGCAGCCACATACCTTTCATCTGCAGTGAGGGCACTAACCTCCACAATTCTCTCTCTAAAATTATACAACTCTTCACCCCGCTCAATCCCCCAAACCCTAATCACTCCACCACCCCACGTCACTCCATACCCTCTATTCATGCACCCCAACACCACACCCCCTCTCATTGTCAGCCTACACACTTCCTCCATGTCTACCACCCGACGCACGGTGGCCGCGCCCCGTGCCTCCGGTATCAAGCTCCAATCATTCACCGCGTCGAAGGCGCCCACAATGACTCCCCTTCTGAATTCCTCCTCCTCCAATACCATCCCTTGGTTTCGCAGGTGGAATACCGTAACCCTAACTCCGGTGCACGCCACCGCCAAGTCGTCGTTCGCCACTCGAATTCGCCCGATGATTCCGGTTAGCTCCGTCAGCAAATGCCACCCCATTACTGCCTCCGGATCAGTTAACGTGCCGCCGATGAAAACAAGCTCTTCAGTTTCACTGTTCCATATATGAAATGCATGCCCCGGTACACCTGCGCATGCGAATCAATCAATATAATGAATATATATAGAAGATGCAATGCTAATAAGTAATAACTGCATCTGCATGTACGTACCTGCATAGAGGCCAACCCACCACCGGTCGCAGCCGGCGAAGTCGACGAGAGCGCCGTCGTTGACCACGTCGCCCAAATGCGCTCTCCTGAGAGGCGTGATGCCGTTGATGACGGCCATGTGAATGTCGCCGTCTAAGGTGGCGAAGACGAGGCGGGCGTCGGAGAGGATGATCCCAGACACGGCGCTGGAGAAGCGGCCGAGGCGGTCGCGGTGCTGCGGGTAGAAGGTGGAGAGGTGGAGGCTGCTGGGGATGTGGAAGAGGTGGACTGCGCCGTCGGAGAAGCCCGCCGCGAGGTGATGGTCGGAGAGGGCGAGGCGGCGGCAGGTGAGTCCGTCGTCGTTGTTGTTGTTGTTGTCCGTGGGGACGAAATGGAGGGTGGTGTATGCGTATCTGCGGTGGCGGAAATTGGCGGCGGTGCGGTGGCGGTAGATGTACTCCTCCCGCCAAGAGTCGCGGAGGGAGAGGCTTGGAACATTCCAGATGTTTCGAGTGAGGTTTTGCCAGAGAAGATCCGACCGCGATATGGCTCGCCAGCTAGAGCAGACCTGTATTCATTCAGCTCCACGCACTTCGCACTTAATTTTATTCAATTTTTTTTTATAAAATATATATAATTATACCAGATTCACACCATATAATAATATATAAAAAGTTGAATTATCCATATCGCATCAAATCACATGAGATAGACTCATCCGCCTTCCCAACATTAAAAATATTATTTTTTCTTCAATTTTAATTTGATTTAATTTTATATTCTTATTTAGAATTTTTATTTTTAAATTAATATAATTGATTATTTCAAAATTATAATTTTATAGAAATTCAATCATACCAATAAATATTAATTATGATTGATTACAGTATACTAAATTTTATTTTTATGATAAACATTATTAAAATTACATAGTTCTAATATGAAATATGAGACGCACACTTTGGACCAGAAAATCTCATCCACCATCAAATTAAGATGTAAATGATAAAACTGGATTGGGAAATCCAATTTCTATCATCTATTAAATATTTTCAACTATATTTCTATCTACCTCTCACATTCATGATTTGATGGCATACCAAATGTGTAATATTTATTCTCCTAAAAAAAGTGTAATATTTATCGTTGTATAGCTAACGATTAATTATTGAAAAAATGTTATATAATAGTTTTTAATATAATATATATTAACATGCTTTTTTTTTCATCACATGCCAGGTTGATGTATTTACAAATCTAACATCGATTTTATTTTCGACATAACTGAAGCTGATGCAGGTGTCGTAACGTATATGTAGATGGGTCGTCTAGTCATTAAAAATTGTGTCGCTTTAAGAGACTTTTACTAATGATCAAAAAATGTCATTTCTAATTAACAGATATTAAAAACAGAAATTATGCCAAGTTCATAATTTTAAAAATATTTAATCCTCGCCTTTCTAAAAAGTCAAAAGTTTTTTTAGTTGAAAAGTGAAAGAGCTAGTTTAAGATAACATGCATAAATTCGTGAGAAAGTATATTCTTAATTCTCATGTTGCTAATCATCACCACATGTTTATTCCAGAATTGAAGTCAATAAAGAAAATAATGTATACTCAAATATTTAATATATTATTCTATTTTGGAATATCCCAATACCCATATATCATGCGGTATTGAATTACCTAATTCTGAACAAATATTTATGCGGTTTTAAATATTAATATAAGAAATAAAATCATTGTAATTAAGTTTTAATCTTTCATTGAATACGAGTAACACAAGAAGTCATTTTACGAAAAAGAAATTAATCAAAGTGGACTAAATATTTGTGATAAGCACAATTTGAAGAATCTTCGATCGTTCAAAATAATTGGTGGTGTGAATGCAGAGATGAAGGACAATTTGTGTAAATGATATGATTCTTCGAATGCATTTCATATAATTTACTGTATCTGTTAATTTTGCATTTAATTCATATTTATATACATGTCTGCGAGTGCAACACATTCCAAAAACCATATGAAAGTGGTAACACTTACTACTTAATAATTAATGTTTTTTTAATTTATGCATTCAAGTGCAATGAAACCGACAAGGAGTGTAACATATAAGGCATTAAAATTAAAGCAGCAAGAGAAGCACACAAAACGACAGAATTTGGAGCATGCAGTCCACACAACATTATACTACAATAATTATAACAAACAGTGATAATAACGACATATATATGTATATAAATAGTAGCAATTAAATTAAGTAAAAAATACTAGTATATATATGCTGACTTAGGAAAACTAAAAGGAAGTGCATTTTTCAAAGCTTTACTCTCCTGCAAATGGATGGCGACATTGGAAAGGAACCCCTTTTAACCCATGCTTGTGTCGTGTCCATATAAATAAATCAAAAGGATGAAAAAACAAGACCAAAAAAAAAAGACTGTTTAGCCAGAAATCCAAGAATTTATATGCAGGCATGCCATGCCAACCTCTCTCTCTCTCTCTCTACTTAAAGCTGATTTTCCACTCTCGTTTATATTAAATTAACTGTGCATTGAAACTGCCTGCAGTCAAATACAAATAACCACTATTACAACAAGACAACCTAGACGCCTTCTACTGCGTGTTACTTGTGTTTGTGTTTCTCTGAGAGAGAGAGAGAGAGAGAGAGAGAGTGTTGAAACTCTTCAACTATCTTCCGCCAACACAAATTAAATGTCCAACGAGGAATCCATACATACCATAATATATATATATATATTTGTGTGTGTGATTCACATTTTGGTTCAATTATTTTTGCTCTTAACTACGTGCCAACAAATTAAAAAATTGTGGTTCAGCTCTTCTTACACAAATCAAGAACATGTCTTGAATGTTTTCGGAAAAGTAAATGAAAGATTACTAAATTTAAAGATCATTAAGGAGGAGTAATTAATAAAGAGGCCTACAAGTTATATAAATATATATATATATATAAAGAGAGAGAGAGAGAGAGAGGGAAGGAGATCAGAGCAGACTAAATAAAGTAGGGTGGGTAGTAGCTAGGGAAATGGATGTCTAGTATTATTCGAGCTGTTCCATATAGGTATAGACATGTCTGATAGTCGTCCAAAAAAAAAAAAAACTGACAGCTTCCGTCGTCTTAAATGTTATCATTCAGGTTAAGAAAGAAGATAAGCAAGCTAAGGCTGAACAGTAAGTACAGATCTATAGATGCAGACAACATCAAAAACAGTGGAGCTTTAGTTCTGTTCACAGCTATCTGGATTTCTGACACACGATACATTTTTTGTTACTTTTAATAAAACCCCTTAATTATTCAATTTCTTCATTTATGAATTTTGAGTGCTGCGTAAAGCCCAAAGGATAATGCAAACATATATCATTCCCTAAATAAATTCAAACCTGCAAAATTTATTCATCTCAAAGAGAATTGTTATATCCCAATGGGGAGATGAGAGGGATATGGTCAAAAAAGTTGTGGGTTTTTTTTCCCTCTACTGTTGTTCTCTGCTAAGAAAGTGAAACAACAAAAGAATCCTTTTAATATAAGACTCTCCAAAAATAGGAAATTTGTCTGGTGACATTGGAGTTTTTCTTACACATTTGGAGCTATAAACATAGGGTATAATCACATGTTCTTGTTTATATATGCTTTGTCGTCACAAGTAGACTTGCAGCGAAATTAAAACACCCTTGTGCTTGTTCATTTCTTCAGGATTCTCTCTCTAGCTATCACACACATACACAAGTTTATCAACATAACTCATCACAACTTCCTTCCTTCCATAGATATATATATATATATATATATATGGGAACAAACAATCAAGAACTACATATATAAACATTGAGATCGCAAAGAAAAGGGGTGTGTGTGTGTGTGTGTGTGTGTGAGAGAGAGAGAGAGAGAGAGGGTACCTGAAAAAGGCTGGAAAGAGCTTCTTGAGCAGCAGCGAGGCGGCCGATAGTGCGAGAAGCATCAACAGCAACCTGTAAAGCAAGGGCTTCGAGAAATGGCTCAGGCCAAACCCCATTGCTCGGTCTCATTCTACTGCGGGAAGATGAAGGCCCTTCAAAATCTCCGCCACCTCCACCGCCGTCTCCGCCTTCTGCGGAGGAGGATGAAGACGAAGTTGACATGTTGTTTGGTATAAAAGAATGGATTAGGGTACTTCAAAAGTGCAACGGAAGAAATCGCAAAGATTTGGAGACAAATAAACTATGCAACAAAAAGGGAGATAGAGACACAAATACAAATGAGGGGGCCCAAATGAGTGAGTGTGTGTGTATGTGTGTGTGTGTTACGAATTTCAAGACTTATATGTAGACAGATTGGGAGACTAGATTTGGCTATTACAAACCAAATAGTAATATAAGTAGAGCATAAAAGAGAACAACTTCCGGCATGCAGAGAGCCAAATGTTGGAGGTTTCAATTTGGATTCGATATTTTTTGTCTTACATTTTTTTTTTTTTGGTAATTAACTTAATTGTCTTTATAGATAGTGTTATGCATTTTAATAATTAATTGTTCCTTTTATGCAGGGTACTGATTCATCGGAACATGAGATAAATTATGGGGTTTAGAGTATTAATATAAGATCTCATTTAATAAATTGATTTTATGTTGATATGTCTATATATATGTAGTGTTGATTAGCATACGTTCGTGCATATATTTCTATCTAATTTTTTGAATTTGATGTGTTGGTTATATGTTGTTTGTGTATTTTTATTATTTTTTTTTGAAATTTTATTTCTTAATTTGGGTACGGTATGGTAGCTTAATTAGTAGGGTTTGATTTCTAAATCTTATCTTCTAACTAGCGATAGTATAGAATAATACTAGCTAGTCAGAATCTAATTTTTTGATGATTAATAAAATTGTATTATTAATAAATTAATTATGTTAATTATTAAATGCTATGTTTTTACTATATTATCCTTCTGTCATGAAATTGATGATTTGTAATTAATTATTAAAATCACTCCAGAAGCGGATCGAAAGAAAGGGGCGTAGCTTCATCTTCTTTCTTTTCTTCACTTCTTTATTTTTTTTCCATCTTCGATTTCTTCTGAATTGAAGTGCATAAGAGTTGCCCTAATTATTATGGAGGGCATCAATGTAAATTTATTGAATAATTAGTATTTTATTAATTAAATTAATTAATTATTAAAAATAATAAAAAATTCTGACTAGTCAGAATCTGGCTGAAAATCACTACTCATATATATATATATATATATATATATATATTATTAGAAAACGCTGTATTTTGTCTCGTGAAGTTTAATCCTATATTAATAGGTATAATAGAATTCATCCTAAATATTGTAGGTCAATCGTATCATGAAGATTCCGTTGACTCCTTGTAATAAATTATTAATATTATATTGAATATAACTAATTAAGTATCTCATCATATTCTATTTGAATTTGACATCAAATCAGTAATTTATAGAAGAAAATAAAGTTATAGTATTATATGATTAAAATATATTATAAGCACGTTTGCAATTAATATATATTTTATGGTACTTTTAGTAAAACTCATTTTGATATGTCTAATATATTTAATATAGTATCTTATCTCATAATTATTGATACGATATATCTATAAAAAATTGATTATATATGATTTATGACTACATTTATTACATACAATTTGGAGTTAATGAGTATGTTGTTGAGTACAATTTCAAATAAATATAAAATTAAGCACACTCTGATCATCAATTTTTAAGGTGTTCAAAACTCGTTGTTAATAATTCATATCCATTAAATTTATAGTTTTTCTTGAGGTGGGGAAGGAAAATAGGGGATGAAAAATCACGATCTATTGCCTTTGTAAGGACTAAATTAAAGAATACTACTAAATCACAAACTTTTGTGGTGTCGGTCTAGCTATAATACTTCAATTAAACATATATATCCATATTTACCGTTTTCTTTTGCAGTTGGAAAAGTAAAAAAGGAATAATTTTAAGTGAGAGCATATTTGATTTAATTAGTTAGCAACTGTGGTTTAATTAATTTCACTAATAAACTTATAGTAAAGGGGGTTTATAATTTAATTTCGCTCAAATTTTGATGGAAAAAGCTGTTTGAGACTTAGCTTAGTACTGTTATGTCTACCTAATGAATTGTCTTGTTTCCTGCTTCTTTTTAGAAAGATATAACATATTTTTACTGTCACGAAAGATTTGTTGTTTTTTCCTCATTTTCTTCTGCAAGTTATGTTGGAGAGCACATTTGCTGCTAAAACATGCACCAATTTGGGCCCCCTTTTCCCATTTGTCACAAAAGTTCATATTTGGGATCTTGCATTTTAAAACTACATGCATGTGAAATATTTTATTATATATACATTATGCTTTATAATATAAGTACACATTATAAGCAAACTAAAACAAGAATTAAAAAATAAAATATATTATAATATAAACAAGTAGTTGAAGTTAGAAAAGCCTGAAAACTTTTTGATTACATGCATCCATATGTTGATAACTCAATTAAGTATATATACCTCAATTTTGCCTTGACTAATCATGCATGTGAATGAATAACTTCACTTATAATAGGCTACCTAAGAATTGAAGAATTATAGGACTTTCATTCTAGTGTGTTTTCACATTACAATGATAATCTTTTTTTTTTATAATCTATTTATAGGCAAACTATATAAATCCATATCTTCAAGAAGATTGTCTCTCATAAAAAATATATTATTTTAATCAATTATGTGTATGTAACAATCTTATAATTAGATGAAGAAAATCAAATACCGATTCTTCTTGGTTTTTTTTCTTTTAAGGAAGAATCAAATATTGATTCTTAACGTATAGAAAATAATTTAATTAATCAGTACTCGCTCCGTGCAATAATATATGTTGTTTTTGGAGTTTTAGCTTGAATTAGTATGTATTTTTTACTAATATATCCCTCCCTCCAATATGATATTAAATTTTATTTACTTATATTTTCCTAAATAAAACAAATTTCTTCTCTTTACATATATTTTATAGGGTTAAAATTGAGAGAGAGAGAGAGAGAGTGAGAGTGTGCGTGTGAAAATATCTTAAACTATAAATATTTTGACACAAAATAGAACTCTTACACCAACATATATTTTGACACGGATTCAGGATTTGATGTGTGTGTGTGTGTGAAAATATCTTAAACTATAAATCTTAAAATTCGTACGTACATAAATAATTTTATCAATTCAGGATTTGGAATATGATATGAATTATTAAAACTATCAATCTTCTCCTTTAAAAAAAAAGAAAGAAACTATTGATCTAAGATTAAAAAAAATATTTATTTCAATTGTTTAGTTATGTACTTATATTTATAAAGTAATTATAACTATTACTTATAACACCTACCTTAATAAAATAAATAAAAAATATTAAATAGTGTAAAAATGTGGGTGAGACATTTCCTTTTAAAATACTAGTCTGCATTAACTATTACGAAGTTTAGGTATATGGGTTGTGCTCGTAAAAGTAGTCGATAACTATAAAAATATAATTTACTAAAGAGTTAAAAGAGATTGTTTAAGAATATTCAAATATATCTATGATACTAAAGCACAAGATTAATATAAAATAAGTTCTCGTCCTCCTCATAAGCCGTCATCCATCTATACATTTCTCATAACTTGTCAGAGCTTTAACCAACCGTGCATTAAGGTTCCACATGGTATTAAATTTACCTACAATGCATGAACTACGTGAGGTAAGGCTCAATAAGCAGAAATCATGATCATCATTTAGTAGCTTGACTCTCTTCACCAACATGAGTCATGAGCTCATAATATAATCAATATCACCTAGCCATAATATGATTAGTGCACTCATGTGGATCATCCTTACTAGACCCCAAGGGACACGTCTCCTGTCTGTTTCATTTGGTCCCGCATGAAAGTTATCACACTCGTGGCACAAATATCAACGCAGCACAACACGGGCTGGTGACCAATCTCAAAGATTACATTTTTTCTCTCTCAAAGTCATTTCATGCATGCAACCTCGACAATATCTACATGTATGTGTTGTGCATGTATATGCTTGTGCTTATGTACAAAATATTTAATGCAAAGGAAGAATATCACAAGTATCACATTCATTAAATCATAACGACATAATAACATATAATAGTCATATATAATCAAATAATGATATGTTCATGCATTGTAGTTACAAATGAATTTTTATTTACCTCAAGTTCAAAGCTTACAATATCTATAGTCCTAAACAAGACACTTCCTCTCCGAGATCTAATCAAAATAAATAATGAACATATATACATCATTAATAAACTTCTCTATCCATTAATCACGGTTTAGCCACCTTAATACTTTACACACTATATTCATAAGTTATTATTATTAAATAATTAATGTTGTCTATATATATATATATATATATTCGATATTGTGATTCTCATCCACAATGGTAGAACACATAATCTAACTCATATCTATGTGTAAATAAAAAATTACGAATTCAATTGTTCACTTATCCTTATTATTGATATTTTATATTATTATTAATAATTTAATATAAGAAGAAAATATGATGTGGTACCATAAGAGCAAAATAGTGAAAATAATGTTTTGGTCATTAGTTCTTGTTTAAGGCTACATGATACTAAAGCATGCACATACATATAAATCACATATCATAGTCTTCACCTAAAATCACATATCATAGTCTTCACCTAAAATTGATCATTTCCTAATTATTTTCTCTTATAAACAACAACGATAACATCAACATGAATGGAAAAGTATATCCTAATAAATTTGTATTAGAAAAGAAGAGAACCACAAATAATAACCAAAGTATTAAGATTTATGATTTCCTATATAAGTTATAAACAAAATGAAATTTGTGATTCAAATACACAAACTATATTATCATTTACATCAAAGATTAAATTACCACCGTATGAAATCTATTAGAATAAAATTAAACTAAATTTAAAAACTAACCTTTTATTTAATTTGTTCTATTTCTAACTCACCAGCAATACTCTCTCTCTCTCTATATATATATATATTATTTCCTAGCTACTTTATATAAAATTGTAGAAATGAATTGATTGATAGTTTGGAGTCACCGCCTCATCTCTATTACTTCTTTCTTTCTTCTTTATCCACCAAATTACTAATCCTAGCATAACTTCAACCTTACAAGTTGATAACCTAATTATGTGACAAGTGTTTCTCACGTGGAAGTGCATGCAGTACTTCTCTATTTTTTTATATAATTCATGATCAAGTAATCTTATAATTCAAGTAGTATATATAATTACCATACAACTAATGTTGGCTCGTTAAGTGTGTGTGTGTGTATATATAAGAATAAAACATGCGATCTATTGAAATTATTTTAAATAATGTGTTAATATATATATATTAAATACAATGATTCTAGAAATAGCAACTTATATTTTTCCCGGCTAAATACACTTGTCAAAATTAATAAGTCCACTAAATATATATTAATTTCATTATATATCATATCTTTATATAAAATACAATATAATAAACATCAATATATATTTATAATATATATAATATTAATATTTTGTAATATGAATAATATATATGTCATATTTATAATTTTTACCAAAAAAATAAAAAAAAAAATTGAAAACAATTATGAAATCTAATATTATATATATAATAATTTAATCGGATATATTAAAAAATCATGTGTCAAAATATATATAATGTCTAGTGAATAATCAATCATCACTTAATTAAATATCTAATGAATAATCAAATTACGAGAAAAATAAAAATTTAATTACAATTTATTATAATTGTAATCATCTAATCACACCCAAAAAAATAAAAAAAATAATTGTAAGAAAACACATTTTAAAAACATCACGAATCATAATCAATTCATGATTACATAATCATCAATTACATGATTAATTCATTAATCATATATTTACCATAATTAAATATGCTAGTCAATATATTGCCCCGATTATGTATATATATTATTGAAAATCAATTATATTTAACACTAATTATCCTTATTGGTCGAGCTTAAATAGAATTATCAAATCATATGATATTAATTTATTGTAGAAACACATAACTTTTATATCACACATATAACATATGTATAATATATATACACACACATCTAATTTTTGTTTGGATAAATCTTTCTTCCAACAAAAAATGAAAATTTTCTTATATGATATATTTATAATTTATAATATATACTTTTCCCGTAAATTTGTGATGATTCAGCGAAACACACTTCAACATGAAAAATTGTGTAAGATAACTTATTATATGATGCAAATTAAATATATCGCAAGTATATATAGATGATAAATTTTAATTATGGAAACATGCAAATATCGCACACAAACATATATATCTAATCTTCAATTGGTAAATCGATCCACATACATTCAAATTTGCACAATTAATAATTAATTTAATTATATCATTTCAAATTTACCACTTCGTCGTTCTACTATATATACTTGCATATATTTTATGAACTCTTTCATCCATCACACATCACTCCAAAGTTGTTAGCATTCCTATATTAGTCATAATTTTTGGTGGGAGAAATTTCGGGAGATATGCAGAATTATGAACGACAGAGTGGGAGTTGGGGAAGAAATGTGATGTAGTTAGAAATGTCTGACACAAGAGCGGCACAATTAAAGTTTAAGTTTTGAATGTATTTCTCCATTTTCTCCTATTTTTGGAGAAAAGTTCCACAAGTTTGTATTATTTTTATGATGAACTCGACATTGAGTTGAAATTGTGTAATATTTTTCTTTTGTCTATTTAGCTATTTCGTGGACATGTACATGTGTAGTTTAATTTGACTTATAATTAATTACTTAATTCTTACATTAGATTTATTTATTTACTTTTTGAAAAAAATTATATCTATTTTTATTTATTCTAAAATTATGATTTTCTTTTCTTTTTTGTTTTTTGAATATTTATTTACTCGATAGTGCTATCAAGCTATTAGTTAGTTTATATTTTTTTGTTAAAAATATTAGGTAATTAGTGCTGCTAAGTTATTAGCTAGCTATCATTTAGTTTTAACATTTTTTTTGTTATTGAATATAATTTTGCAAAATTAAATTATATTGCAAATATAATATATATAAATATATACAAACATATAGTAATCTTACTATATCTAAAAGTAAGATAGTATGCCTAAAAATGAAAGTAGTTTTTCCTGTCCAAATAACATTTCCGTGACTAGAAATATATAATATATTAATTAATTAATATTCTATTAGATATTCAATTATTTAACACAATTAGCATATCATAAAAAAATCGCCCAGATATATTCCTTAATTAGCCAATTATTATATAAATGTGTGTGTAACATAATTAGTGATAATTAGTCAAAAAATACTTTTTACATATTTAAACGAAAAGGGACTAACTAAATTGTTGAACAATTATTAATCAACCAATCTTTATATATCATTAAAGATATATATCAAATGTACTATTTATATGTTTTAACGAAATGTATTCAATTTTTGTCCCTTGATTAACCAAACTTAATAATTATTATAAAGATTATCAATCAAATCATATATTGCATTTATATGTTCCAAGAAAAGAATCTATCACTATGTAGTATTATATTGATTTAAGTTCATTATTTTTCGTGCAAAATAACTATTAATATATAGCAAATCAATAAATAGAATGTGGTACATGAAATCAATAAATAAAATATGGTAAGTGGTCCTATGAAATCTGTTAATATATTGAAATATTAAAAATATATAAATAATTAATATGCCCAAATTAATATATTAATATGCCTGAGATGGTATACGGAAATATATTTTTAGGGAATTAATATAATTATTTTCATATGCATACATACATATGTATATATATTGTGTGTGTGTATTTATAAACCATAAAAATGAAAATTAAGATGATTAATCCTAATTTACAGCATGTTTATAAATTCGTTGGCGCATGATGTGACGGTTAATTTTAACAGCACAAAAGTATGGAGGCATTCGAAAGCGAGAGTGGCATTAATTCCACGTCAATATTTAAGTTATCGAAAAATTGCATTAATGTTATATTACTATATGTGTTACTTTAGCAAACTCTAGGCATTGAATTGTAACTTTTGAATTTTCGGGAAAAACGTGAAAAAGGGGTCAAACACTCAATATTAAGTTGTAATTAACCCTTATTACTATGAATTGCTATTAAAATACTGCTATAATATAATATTTCTATATTTACGACTTTTATCCGTGCATCACACGGCGAGTAATGCTAGTATATCATAAACGCAATTGACATGTGAATAAGCATATAATACTTATATATATATATATATATTGTTAGCATATAAACACTATTGTGGGCACTGCTCATATGGCGATCTCCTCACTCATTTTTATTATAATAATAAATATTATTATAACATGATTAATCATAATTAACATTTATTGCTAATTGATTTTTTAAAAATTTATATACGTTAATTATGGAATAATTAATCCTAAAAAATAATTATAAACCTAATTGGTTGGAATAAACCATAATTAACAATTATAAAATTAAACAAAACCAAGAAAAAATAATAAATAATAAAACTTTAAAAAATAATACATTTTATATTGAAGTGTAATTTTTAAAATTTCGTAATAAAAATGGAAAAGGGACAAATTGTGTGTACTGAAATGTAATTAATCCTAAAATTTACTAAAAATTAAATCTAAAAAAAATGCATGAAAAATGAAACCAAACCATCCCACGAGCTTGGCGGAGTTGACGTCGTGAGAGCGAGGACTATATGAGTTTTTTGAAATATATACATGATTCATTATTTTCAAGTGATATTTCATACATACTTAATGTAAATGACGCGCGATATTGCTTTTTAGTTTGATACTGTATTAATGATATTATTTTTTCTTCAACCAATATAAATAAATTTTGTAGTTACTATATCGACAATTTGAAAATTATATTACAATTTATGTTTTCTATATTATCATATCATATATGAAAGATCACTCAAAAACTCAAGTTGCATGTATTTTAAGAAAGTCGAATAATATTCACGCGGGCCATCGATTCTACCCACGAGCTTGAAGCCCACATAAGAAATAAACTATGTATTCACCCGAAAAAAGAAAAATAAAAACTGAGATCAAGATAAATTCCTCTTTTTGACTGAAAAGACCAAGAAATATGGCATGCTAAAGTCTAATCAAGACATTGTAGTCTATATATATATATATATAAATTTATATATATGCATCTCTCTCTCTCCCTCTCTCTCTCTAGCTAGTTGTGTGTCATATATTTATGTTTGAATGGGAATATTGAATGTGGACTGAATCTTGTCTTTTTATCAGATTTTAGAGCAGTCAGTAAGCAATGAGGGGTAAATACAAAGTACAGAAAAGTAGCTGACAATACCCTCAAAAAGTAGTTGAAAATTAGAGGAAATAGTCTCTGAGTGACGCCTAGAGCTAATACCTCAACTCTCACCATCTATATTTATATACACTAAAAAAATAGTGTCAATTCAATTTCATATCTAATTATATATTTATAAATTTGTTTGTACTTTTGCGGTGCTTGGATTCTAATCTAAATCCATCTAATAAATTTTGACGTCTCAAAAGAAATGTAGAATTTAGTTGTACACCTTTTATTGGATACAACATATAAGAGCTGTAGCTATATGTATAACATAATCCAAAAGAAATAAAGAATTGAAATACTCAAAGAAAACAAATTCGTTTTAATAGAATGGGAATGCGTCTTCTTTCGTCGTGTTCTTGAAATTGAAAAAAAAATCAAGTTGAGAAGATTTTAAAGCTCTGACTAACTTTAAAAATAAATTATTCGTTCTTTCAGTAATAACAACACTAATTTTAAAGTTCCGAGGAACTAGATGATGTAAGGATACCGAAGAGTTTCAAACGAACTAGATGGTCTATTATGCATGATACATTTTCTTTGATTTAAAAATGGCTCCAAGAGTATCCTATTTATAGACACTCTCCAGATCTTAATATGTTTTAAGGGCATTAATTTCAAGTGGTGTAACATTCAAGAGGTATGGGTATAGCTATCATCACTCTCTTAAGGGCATTAATTCCAAGTGGTGTAACATTCAAGAGGTACGGGTATAGCTATCATCACTCTCTTGTATAACTTTCGGAGGTTACATCCTCACTCCTCTAACGTACTTAATTTCGGCATAATCTCTAATTTGAATTGAGGAGGCTAGCTCAGCTAGGAGTTACATTTCTCGGGTCCATATTGATCCTGTTTCACATTCTCCCGTATTTTAATGCCCTCCCTAATGATTAATCTTAATAATTAATTTTCACTCACCGAAATTTGATTTTGAAAAAAATAAAAATATTACGATTGTTTACTACAAATGTAGATTAATCACACACTATTTAGTTCCTACAATATTAAATATTTTGACCACACAAATCGAATAAAATGAGATGACGGCTCATTTTATTAGACTCAATTTTCCAACACATTTTTCAATATATACAAGTAGAATTCATTCAAAATCTAGTTACATATATTCTGTATTACATAGAACTTGAACTAAAAATAAATAAAAAATCTACACCAGTATAAAAAGTATGTTATCTTACAATTTTAAGTTTACCTATTATAATCTTATTTTATATTTTATTTAAGGATAATAATGTAATCATCTAATATTATTTATATTCTAATAATTTTATAATTTTGAGTTTATTTATTATGACTTTATTTTAAATTTTATCTAAAAGTAATAATGTAATCATCTTATATTATTTAATATTTTTTATTTCTTATATTTTAATAACTATCTATGATTAACATTCTAATATTATAACCCTAAAAATTCTAATTTATTAAAAACCTGACAAGATAACATAATCCTTGAAATAATTAATTTAAATTCAAATACATTATTAAAATTCATATTTTTAATTTGTATAACATTTAAAATAAAAAATGGGCTAAACAAACTTTCAAGATCATATTTTTATAACATTTCAAAACAGCCACATAATGACATAATTTGTGAAGTTAGGTATATTTTTATAAATTAATAACATACTCACATAAATACTAAACATTGGAACCCACAAATCAATAAAAAAAACCGAATTAAAATTCTGTTTTACTTTAAAAGAATGATTAATTCTTTACAAAATTAAAAAGGAAAAACCAATATATTTATAATTTGCTACCACAATAATAAAAAAATATTTCATATTCCCATACCATGCTGTAATATTCTTAAAAATGTAACAACTAAGACATTATTAAAGGCACGTATTGATAGTTAACATAAGAAACTTGTACTTTATTTATATTAATTATTAATTTTTTTAGTTATATTCTCTTTGTTATGAGTTACGAATATAATCTACTATTGATAAATATATATTTATATAATCTACTATATACGAAGAGTTTTGTAATTTTAGTTTGTCTATTATAACCCTGTAATACATTTTATTTGAAGATAATAAAATAATTTGATATATTTACATGTGCATTTTATTAAGAAAAAAAAATCCACGTACATTTTATTGACAAAAAAACTCATTGAATATGATATATAGAAGTCATTAAGACATAATTATTGGCTCTATTATATTAAAATATATATGTTTAATTTCAAATGATATCTGAATTAGTTGTGTTATATTGATCAACAAATCATGAAACCCAGAAACTAACACACCAAATGTTCAAATCAAGACATTAGGTGGTAAAACTCAATAAAACCAAGCAATATAGGTGCACGTAAACGTGCATGTGCCGACCAATCTGGCCAGCCCAAACTAAATTTGAGTCAAATGATCTTTTATAATAACAGACCAAATTCATTTTGATTCATACATCTTGTAGGTCGACATTAATAAGTTGAATGGGTTTAAGGCTCTCGGCTCAAACCAACACAAACAAAACTGTTACTTTTTATTCTTTTTAAATATTTCTTATATATATGTTAAATCTTAAATGTAAATAATTATGATCCCGTATTTATGATTTCATTCTCAATGTCCCACTAATATGCAATTAACGAACTATCTTAATTCTCAAACACATAAATCCTAAATATATAACTTCAAACTTTCACTGTTCTTCTCTATATAGGGTAGTCTATCAGCTTTTTTCTTTATCACGGGTACATTGGCAACCTTCAATGTAGTTTATAATAAATTGGCGAGTTTATATTTGAGTTAATTGTTCTACAATTTATTGTATTAAATACATAATCTTCCTGACTTTACATGCACTAACTTTTAGAAAAAAAAAAACAATTTGGGCAGGATACTTTGGGAGAACCCATGAAGAAGACAGCTGAAATAGTGTTTAAAAATCCACTTTAATTTTTTTTGTCACAATCCAATAAATCCACATATACCCAATCCAACCCTTATATATTAATGAAAAAGTACTTGTGTGCATGTATCCCTACTTAGCAAAGTAAGACCCCCAATGGAGGAATCTCTGATAGGAAAATAAATATCTACTAAAAAATAACAAGTTAAAATGAATTGATGTTAATTTCAAATGATGTCATATATATGTATATTTATAGTCCATTCACTTACAAATTCTAATTTAATGTAGAATCATGGGCAATTCATTAATATCATTAATTCATTATATATTTATTAGATATGAATTATGAATCATTTAACCATAAATACATTGCCTGACCCTGCATGTATTCATGTAAGAAAAATCTCTCTTTTTTATTTGAGAAATTAAATGTACTTTTAACTATTAATTTTTGAATGTTGAATTTGTATACTGTGGATAGTGAATATACGAATAAAAAAAACGGTGATATTATTGAAAAGTTTTAAAACCGTGTCGAATTACAAAATCTGTCAAATATAGTGATTTATTAGGAAATCATACATTCCTAATATAGTAATTTATTAGTAATTTATTAGGAAATCATATATTGCTATAATTTATTCAATATATATACCTATAAATTACTAATTCACATCATGTGATATCAATAGTGTGAATATTGTTACTACTAACATGTAGCTTAGTTGATATTCTCCTCATTTGTATGGGTGAACTACAATAGATATAAGAAATAGTAAAATACAATATGCATTTACAAATAGTACCGATTTCATTTCAAAGAGCGGAATAGAACTCTTAAGTGCACAAAAAAGTTAAACCTAATGTGTTTGTATTAATTACAATTCATTTTATAAAATATTATTTTCACAAATTATTTGTTTGTATTAAAGTGGGGTTTTTAAGTTATTAATTTGTAAAATTATGTTGCAATTTAATGTCATGCACTCATGCAGTTTAAATCATAAAATTATTTTTGTGGAAAATTTACTTATTGTGTCAAAATATGCTCCACAACTCATTAAACTTAAGGTTAATTGGTTTAAATGTCATTGACTATACATGAATTGTGATTATCAACAAGATCTTTGAAATGATATACACGATCTACAACACAAACTTGCATTTTTTGTAATTATAACATCAGTTCGAAACTGGGTGCAATCGAATCTGACATGACCGTTAGAAGATAATTTTTTGTTATAGGGATGATATTCGTATACACTTCGTAATATTTAAACTTATTAACCCTTAAACTTAATTTTTTGTTTGATATTATTTTAACAACAGAGAGATTAATATATTCAAATATACATATCGGCGAAAAGACAACAATTTAAATATTATTTATAAGAGAATATATCAATTTGAACTTTACACTTACAGATATATATATATATATATATATATATATATATATATATTCTGTAAATCAAGAATATGGAGTATATTTTTATGTTATGTTTATACTATAGTGGCATCATAATAGTCATAATAGACACGTTATTATTTCTAAATATAAATGTATTTAACAATATCAATTTAATATATATATATATCATATGCATATAAATAGTTTATTTTTACTTAGATGATAAAGTCTAAGAATAAATCATAGTATTTATTATAGATGATTTACATAATTTTAAATAAAAAGTTAAAAAAGCTACAAAAATTCAACGATAAACAAAATACCACTGGAATTTGAAATAAAATTAAAACATTAAAAAAATGTGTAGTATATTCCCGTTGGAAATTCAAAAAAAAATGTCAAATTTGATTCATTTCTTATTTATTCGGGAGCACTTTAGTCCATGTTTACCCTTTTAGTCTAAATTGATATCTTAACTATTTTAAAGATATCAATTTGATCCCACTAACACAAGTTTTTTTTACAAAAATATGATTTAAGCACAATTGTTTCAAAAATTATAATTCAAAAAATTACAAAGACTATGTTGAAACAATTCAAAATGGACGAAATCAGAAATTGTAACTCAAAATGCCCAAGATCAAGATTGAGGGACAAAATAAAAAACAAGAAAAAGTAGAGCATAAAGTGTTTAATTCCTATGAGTGTCAAAAAATTGTGTTAGTATGTGAGAAAAATGTGTGTTTTAATGGATGTTATTAACTTCCGCCTCCCTTCGTCTGTTAAAGGAGCAAAACAATGATCAAATTGAGACTTTTAAAATAGTTAATGTATCAATTTGGATAAAAAAAAAAAAAGGTAAAATGTGCGGACTAATGGACTATAGTGTTCCTAGGCTAATAAGAAACGGAGCAAAATGAACCATTTTCTAAAAAAAAAAAAATAGTAAGATCAAAATACATCTACAATATCTAGCGAGTAGAAACTCTGTTAGAATTTCGAGCGAACATAATTCATGTTCTATATTTTCTTGAAATTGAACATGGTAATAAATTTTGTTATTTTCAAAAGTTAATATTATAAATACACATCAAGTGTATTTTCAAGTTGAAAAATGTTTTTCAACCATACATATGACAAACATTTGGGCAATAATTCATATAAGAAAATTATTAAATTATCATGAAAAAGTTTAGAAAATTATATTGAATTTATAAATGTTATGATAGTCAAATATTACTCTTATAGTGACATAAATACTAATTCAATTAAAATGTAGACATCTATTGTACTTTTTCGACTACAAAACCAAGGGTATTTTTTACATTTAAATACTCTATTTATTATTTATATTTTAGTAATTTATTAAATTAAATGTAGAGGAATTTTGGAAAAAAATTATGTTTGATTATTTATAAATGTAAAAAATAATAAACATCATGATAAAAATGAAACGAAATATAAAATGCACTTATGAAAATTTATCTGTTAAAAGCTCAATCTTTACACTCATGATTATATTATTTCAATTGTTATAATTTCTTAAAAATAAATTACATAATTGGAGATCATTAAATCTAGATAACAATCTAATCAATTTATTTTAATCAAGATTAAATTATTGACAATCAATTTAAGTTTTTTTTTTTTGTTTTGTTTTATACAAATTTAAATTATATTTCACATATTAAGAATTAGTGCTTAGTAAGATACAAAATTCAACATGAAATTTAACTTAAAGATTAATTACTTATCATTCATTTTTATATAAAATAATTTATTTAAATATGTTTAGTATAATCTAATTCTAAATTTGACGTTTTATAATTCTAATATACCTCATAACTAAATTATACATATTATATCATTATTTAGTAAAATCATACTAATTACGCGCAACGCACGTTATCTTTAGTAAAATCATACAAATTACGTGCAACGCACATTATCTATGCTAGTAGCTATAAACATATCTTGAAAATAAATCAACAATAAAACTATATCTATACATGTATCAAGTCTTGAAAAAATTATTGCATGCCTGTTTAGGTACCCAAACATCACTAAGATCGTGCCATGTCGATATAAAAAAAAATTACGAGCATGACATGGTTATAAGGATTCGTTTGCTAAGTTTGATGGGATAAACTTTGATATGTATGATTGGGATGCCTTATGCCAGAGAATATATCAATATTATGTTTGATTTAAAATATCTCCACCTGTATGAATTGGTAATCCGTTGTTTGGTTTAGGCGGATCAATTTCTATATAAAAATACTCTTCTCTGAAATGTCCTTAGTTTTTAATGTTTTTACGTATAATACCATCATTAAGTAGCACTTGTAAATTCATCTCGAAAAGATAGTTTATTTCAGGCAATTATTAAAAATACATCATGATGTCCAATAATCAAATTTTCATTCTACATTGTCTCGTCAAAATTATTTAATTTGCAAATAGTACAATCCAATTATTTTGACAAAATAATTATATCAACAATATTGTTTTGTCGAAATATCTAATCGCTGCTTCAACTAATTAGTTTAAGATCAACACAAAAAATTGCATAGCCAAGGATGTATAAACAAATCTTTCATTAAAAAACCATTAACAAGAGAACTGAAGCAAGAGTGGAAGAACACGACGCCCAGGAATTGAATTGAGGGCGGGAGCGAGAGAAAGAGTAGGCGTGTTGTTATTGGGTTAATAATTTATATTAATGAATGATAATTAAGTCCAATAATAAATAATATGGATTATCTTAAAGTTTGTGATTACACATCCCACCTTCAAGGTGCGATACCAAATCGAGTATAGGTCTAAAATGGATGACGAAACCTCTCTTTTTTCAAGGGCTTTAATTTTCCAACCAAACAACATATTTAGGTAAGCATACAAATCTATCACCCTCTTATCATATGATATTTATGCTAGGATCATAGAACTTCTCGACCTTCATAAAAGTATCAACTTATTATTGTATGTAAAATTCGAATCTTAATATATATGTTTTTTTTTTTTAAATAGAGAGCCCGCATCCCTGGAATATCTTGAAAAGAAAGGAGCCTCCACCCTCCATAAATTGAATTGAATTTATTAGTTTGAATGTAATAATTTATTATTAAGCTTATTTAAAGTGAGATCTGAGTAGGCAGGCCAGCTATGATAGTGAAAAAGATTAGCCGACTGTTGTATTAAATGTCAAGACAAGAGCAAGAGGAGCTGTCAACACCATAAATAAATGAAGGCAACCTCATTACCAAATCTCCCCTAATTTTGGTTTCCAGACTATATATACACACACACACACACACACACTGAAAATGAATTTAATTAATGTATTTCATGTGAATCCAATTCAATCCTCCAAATCAATAATACTTGCACTTTTATCCCTAAATAAAAAAATACTTTTTTTTTAATTATGAATATGGACTATACGAGTAATGTGTGTGTTGGCAACCTTATTATTTTTGTTAATAGTTTTAAATGGTTGGGCTGTATTTATATTTTAATTATGAGGTTATAGCAGGAGAGAAATGGGCTGATGAGTAGAATTTCTTCAGTAAGAATTGTACTCCCCCGTCTCATAAATTATAGTGTCTTGTTCTTTTTTTATCCGTCCCAAAACTATAATCCATTTTCCTTATATATGTGTGTATTAAATTTTCATTTTCCTTAATATACCCCTATTTAATGTTCTTTGAAATTAACATCCATTTTCTTTTGAATCAATAAATAAGGGTATAATAGTAAAAAATTATGCTATTTTAGTTTTCCAAGTACATAAAATTATTATTTTTAATGTGTGTAAAAAGAAGAAGATGGCTACATTTTTGAGGCGGATGGACAACAATCTTGTTAATTTGCAAGCTAAGTTTCGTTGATGCACCCATTACATATCGGCATTACCCCTATGGCTATACATAACAATGCATAATATCCCTGGTGATCATTTCCAAATTAACCACACAATATATGTGTGATTATTTCAATTTTTAATGCATGTGCTTCTCTGTCCATCTTTCCTCTTTCTTTTAGAATGAAAGAAGCAATAATCTACTTCTATACTCTAACCTTACATGATAAAATGAAAAATTAATTTGCATTACTCTTTTTTTTAGTGGATAATAATAATTTGCATTACTCTGATTTGACACCAAACAAGATTAAACTTTCATTGGAACTGATATGTATCAATATCAATTTGATCATCAGTCTAATTACGAAAACACCGGCTGTAGAACTCACCACAAGTGTCTCGATCAAAGCTCGAGCATTAGTAGTTCCAACTTCCAAGCCAAGAAACATTCACCCGGACAGTAGGAACAAGCACATTCAAACACCATCAGAATCCCCAGCATCACAATTCTGCCACTCACATGCAGTGCCTTAAGGCTGTAAACAGTTTCTAACAGCAGCAGAGAGTACCATACCTGTAAGATTCTAGAAGC
Organism: Perilla frutescens; assembly: GCA_026008535.1. Lineage (NCBI taxonomy): Eukaryota > Viridiplantae > Streptophyta > Magnoliopsida > Lamiales > Lamiaceae > Perilla > Perilla frutescens. The sequence continues at coordinate 68,640,826 of BRKX01000001.1, forward strand.
TTCCACCCGAGCAGCATTGAAAGAGCCATCCTACCCAAACTGGGATCAGCCTGAAAATGTCCTCCATCTTATGATACGTTTCTTGCTTCGAGCATATCCAGAAACCTGATGGCGCAGGCGAATTGTTCAGCTTATTAGAAAGCATATCCAAAGATTAAAAATGATTATATTATAACTAATCGAAATCTTGATTTAAATCCTTATGATATAGGTTTACAAATACATTACGCTACAGTAGAATTACAGTACGACAGAGTTAGAGAGGTTTTTCCTAAACGATTTATGATGTAAGAAAACAAACATCTCAGAGTTACCTCTGAACAGTCTAGCTTGTATGAAATTATGTTTGAGCTTTTGGATGTTAAGAGGGATTCTAATTGTTGTGTTTTTTTCCATTGCAACAGGTAGAAGTTATAAAGGATAAATAAATAAATATCAAACTGAAGCTTGAAGAATTTATCATCTAAAGTTTAATCACTCCTTCAGAAAGGCTCCAGATGAAATTGAAATTACCAAATGCATTATATCACTTATTGGTTTTCGTGTAAGCAAACATGATTTTATACTGCTAGAGTACCTTTTTCACTGATGCCATGTAGAAAAGAGTGCTCCCTCGAGGAATTTTTTTACCACATGGCTCTTCAGGAAAGATTTCGTCATATAACAATGCCGATTCACTTGTTCCGCCCACCCAATCCACCTTCTCCGAATACTCAGACGAGTAGCAATAATAACATCTGTCATCTCCTTTCCAAGCTTAGGACACCTGTATAGGAAAAGAAGATCAAAGCAGCAGATTTCAACGGCAAGTCATTCTTAATCACTTAGCTAAAAATTGATATCATAGCAACTGCCTAACAAGTCATACATCTTTGGTAAAAGGTCCAGACTTCATTACTGATTCCACAAAACCTTCAGGCATAAGACGTCGAGATTCTATCTCCTTGAACATGTCCATCGCCAGTCCCTCATTACCACATTTGCAAAGTCCATTGAAAAGATAAGACAACTCATCTGAATTAGGAGGTATAGCTCTTTCCATCATCTCCTTCAAGACCTGAACTGCTCCTTCATAATCTTCACTCTTAATGAAAGCAGTCATCAGTGCTTTAAAAGTTGCTTTATTGGGCTGACATCCACTCCTTATCATGCATTTGTAGAGTTGGAAAGCACGATCGGGATTGTTTCTTACACACTGCCCAGTAATGAGGGCAGCAAAGGTTGACGAATTAGGCACTAACTTTTTCCTATCAAGATCTTTCACCATATATGCAGCTTTCTTTGTCTTCCCCTCCTTGCATAGACACATAATCAAAGCGTTGTAAGTTAAGATATCAGCATTAATACCAGTCACTGACATTTCCTCAAATAGCCGCATTCCCATCTCACTATTTCCAGTTTCACTGTACCCATTGATCAAAGTGTTATAAGTTACAGTAGTAGGAGCAACATCCATGCTTTTCATTTCGCTGAACAGCTTGTTCGCCTCATGTAATTTCCCCTCCTTGCATAATGCGTTCATAAGTACGTTATAAGTAGCATCATTTGGTCGAACACCATCCTTCTCCATCACATTCTTAAGTTTCACGGCACTGCTCAAAAGACCCTTACTGCAGTATCCAGCGATCAAAGCATTATATGAAACAACACTACGGGATAATCCCATTGCTTCTATTTCCTTGAACAACTCGACTGCCAAGTCCAATTTTCCGACTTTACAGTAAGCTCCAATAACCATATTAACAGTATAGATATTCGGAGAAATATGACACCTCCGCATTTCCTTATGAAACGACAAGACAATATCGCTCCGACTCAAACTGCTCAATGCACTCAAATAGGCATTACAAGACTCAACCGTAGGAAAAAATCCATACTCCCTCATCCAGCAGAAACAATCAGAAGCGTTCCTAAACCTCTTCATATGCGCATGAGTCTTGAACAGCGCATCAAAAACTCGTGGCGATGATTCACACATCTTATAAGAGTAAACCAAAGCCTCAAAAACCTTCCTCGGAAAATCCAACTCCAACGTGCCCATTTCAAGATTTCTCCTCATAATCGACTCCGCGGATTTGAACTTACGATTCTTAGTCAAAATGTGGAGAACGATTGAAACCGCATCGAGGGTGTTGAGTTCAGAATTCTTGAGCTCAACCCACTTGAAAAATTCAAGAGAAATCACATAATCCTTTTGGGTTTTCAGCAAAATGTGCTTGATTCGAAATGGTGTTAAACCGGAGGACATTTCATTCAGTTTATCCCATTCAGAATGAATCAAATGACTGTGAGCTACGTTTATAAAATCCAAATCTTGACCTTTTGCCGTAGGCATAGTTCTCTGAGGTAATAAAATGGGATTTTTTATGTAATTATTAGGGATTGGGGTTTCAATCGGATTTTTAAGGCGGGTTTTGGTTCTGTTGAGGAATGTAGAGAATCTGTGCAATTGTGAAAGGTTTTTCATCGTTTTGGGAATGAATTAAAATCAAAGTTTAGACAGAGAGAGAGACTAACCCAGTACGCCCGGAAAGAATTTTCAGGTGGGCCAGGCGGACCGGGCTGGATTTGCTGGTTAGCTGAGAGGTTAGCTGAGAGGCCGGTGGTTGGCGGTGTGGGAGGTGGCGCGAGGTGGAGGTGTCGAGGGTTGAAACTTGAACCAAACAAGGAAAATCAAGAATACAAAAAACAAATAGCCGTAAAATAAAGTGATTTTTTTTTCTAACTTAGTAAAGTAAATTAATTTAAAATAAAATTAGTAAATCATAAAATTCACTTGAATTGATTTTATTTATCTAAAATAAATATAAAATTATACAGTGGATAAAAATGAATTAGTTTAATATTTTTTTAAAGTTCGGCAACCCATAATTGAAATTAATAAAATTTAGAAAAAAATCCTAAAAAATAAAAAATAAACCTCTAAAAAATCATAAAAGACCCTAAAAAGACCATGAACTCTAAAAAATCAGAAACCCCCAAACTCTAAATATTATATGAAAAAATCACAATTTGAACAAAATAAACTAGTATGGGATAACTAGGAGACACCTTATTTTTTGAAAATACATGTGATACTTTTCGAATTTTAAGTGGTATCTTTTAGTATTACTGTTATAATGATTTGGTTGGATTTTTTTTTTTGAGTTGACCCGTTTGAAATAAGATTTGTAAACACCTTGTGCATGCTGGTCTTTGTGATATTGCATAGGCCATGCACAAATTACACCATAATGATATATATATATATCCCAAATACAAATTGGTTGTATAAAAAAGGGGTATCGAATCAAATATATTCAATCACCTAAATACCAATATGGAAATTAATGAAATGGATGTTTGTTTTAGTTGATATGAACTTGTGTCTCAAAATATTTCTTCCAGTAAATCTAATAAAATTTTAATATTATCTTCTTTGTCAAAAAAGGGGAAAAAAAGAGTAATAATATAGCAATAGAATCAAAGTAGTAGTGAGTGTGAGTTACGACATTATTCTTCCCCGAATCTAAATCAAATGCCATATTATTAATATTATTATCGTAAGGAAAAAAAACTTATATTAATAATATTAAACAATTAGATTATGTTTAGTTGTTTACCATAATATGAATATAATAAATTCAGTTTAACTCCCGTGGCTCGTTTGCTAAATAATACTCAATTCGTTTCGTTTTACTTGTTGTTTTAGATTTTTTTTTTTTTATCAAAATGTTTGTTGTTTTATATAATCTGACACCTTTTTTCTCAAATCTAACCTTACAAATATATGGAGAGATAAATTTTTTTCCAACTTTTTAGGAAAATATAAGTGAATAGGATTTTATGCAATATAAAATGGAGGAATATGTTAGTCCAAAAAATTAACTATTAGTTATAGATTAAAATTCTAAAACAATAAACAAAACGAAACGGAAAGAGTATGATATAATATTGGATATGTTTGACTGATATGCCTTTTACCATATAAGATATCAGTATTGTATTTATTTGGGTGTATTTACATTGTTTAGTTAGATGTACAATATTTAAATTCTCTACAAAATTTAAAATCCTAAAATATTCTTTAATTAGTTATGTGTGAATATCATATGATAAAATTTTAATTCATATCTATAAGATTATTTTAATCTATTTTTTTTAATAATTATATATGATATCACATATCACACCTACAAAGTGTGATGTATAATATTATATAAATGATTAATACATGTCGAACTCTTATGAGAGCTTTGATTATACTAACAAACTTTATATTATAGTGTCATAGGTATCTATCATCCCATGACCATACAAACTAACTTTCACCATAGTATAAGGTTAGGGACTGATTGTCATTGTCCCCGTGGAATGACCTAGTAGTGGAGTGAAGTTTTATGAAAGAGGCCAAATGTCACGAGTTCGAATTTCTTCAATACTACCAGGTCGGATGTGCGAGTAAAAAAAAAAGTTAGAGACTAATTTGTATTTTTTGATTCCTTCCTTTTGCTTAATATTTAAGGAAAAAAAAACTAAATATTAGATGATATATTAGTTTAATAGAAATGTAGAATAGCCTGCACCACTCGTTATTTCTATAGTCAACTAAACACAAAGTGATATATTAATAAAGTAATTGATTAATTAAGATACATCTTAGTCATGATTAATTAGTCTGAACTAACATAGTCCCTCCGATTTCAGTTCTTCTCAATCTACGGCCCTGAATCCATCTCCAACCAAAAGTGTAACTCCGCCCTCTCTCTCTCTCTCTCACACACACACACACACTTTGCTTCCAGTATCCTCCTCGTTCTTGCCGTGACATTCAATCCTTGCACACGCATATACATACACACAATCGCGTGCGCACGTATTAGTCGTTTCAGTAGAGACAGAGAGAGAGAGAGCGAGAGAGATTTGCTGAGGCGCGGTGGATCTCGGATCTTCAATTCGGGAGATTTTGTGAGTGGTGAAAGATGGGAGTGGAGGGAAGAAAGCCTCGCTCGATTTGGATGGTGGTGTGCTTCACGCTCCTCCTCTTTGCCAGCGCCGTCCACTCCTTCTACCTTCCAGGCGTCGCTCCCCAAGATTTTGAGAAGGTACTTTGATTCCATCGATTGCTTTTTGTTTTCTATTTTTTTTTTTGCTCGTCTCTCTCGTACTTGATGATTATTGATGAATTCTGATACTTCAATATCCATGTATAGTGTGTGTGTGTGAGAAAGAGAGTGAGAGAGAGAGAGAGCTCTAACGGATATTATATATGTAAACAGTGGCACAGTGGGAGATGATTGGTGTGTGAAGGTTTGTGCGATGAGTAACGTTAGGTAGTGTGAAGTAGGGTTTAGTTGATTAAGAATTGTTTTAATGTTAGATCTCTTGTTTGTGAGAAATTAGGTCTCTGTATTTGCTGATTTTATTTTATGATTATGTGCTAAAGAATGAATCTAATGGGTTCCGATTTCAAAAGTTGGGATATTTGTTTGATTCAGAGCGTATTTATCATGACAAAGAGTTTCTGTAAACTAAGAAGATTGCTTGCAAACAGGAAAACTAGTCCATTACAAGTAAACCATAAGAAATGTGAAAATTAGGACTTCTTTGTTCTCTTCTCTTTCTGATTGGTTTTGAGTTGCAATTGTGTAGCTTGAGTTTTCTCATTAAGATTTGGTTTCTAGAATAACAAACCATATCTTTAATCTTAGTTAAGTCATTGGTGATTCTCTATTTTGTTAAATTTTTTCGTCAAGTTACACTTAACTCTTTCCAATATACAAATTGTACCTATTTTATGTTGTATTTCCTAGTTACATGTGGAGGGTGTATATAATTTGAGGATATAAGATCACAAATATATGTGTAGTCTTAGGGAGCATTTTGCTTGGGTGTTTTCTTTTCTGCAATGGTTAAAACTGAAACTGACAGGTTCTCAAATATTCAGAAACTTATCCAAAATTTTGTGCAGCAGGTTCATACCCCTTTTTGCCTGTCTTAACTTCCAGTTTTACACAACCCAGACACCTTCTGTGAAGCCCCCTCAACCACCCTCATTGTACTGCATATCTCTTCTCAACCTCCTCTAAACATCCATTAGTACTAGATTCATCTCAGACAGTTGGATTTCAAGAGTATTCACATGTTGGAGGGTAGAATAAAGTCATTCAAGCTATTTTTGTTGAAGTGCAAGAATTTCCTCCAACTTCTCACAGTGGATAGATTAGAATTTACGAGGAGGTGTGGAAAAGGATTTTACAAAATTCTCCCTTCTTTGGTTTCTTTTCCACTGACATCCAAACATAGGAATTACTTCACCATCTCTCCCGGTCCTTCTCCCAATCACTTTATGCCAGATAGCTCAAATTTTTGAAATTAGGTGTCTATCAGTGTCAAGTGGTAGCATACCATTGACAATTTAAATAACTTATATGTGAACAATTATATATTCCCGCACCATGTTTCTGAGCCTCTCTTTCCAATATACTACATTATATATTTTATACTTTGCCTTTTGGTATAGTTTTATTTTGTGTGATGTGAATTGCCTTTTCTCTTATGCAGGGTGATCTTCTGAAGGTGAAAGTGAATAAATTGGCCTCTGTAAAAACTCAACTTCCTTACGCATATTATTCCCTTCCTTACTGTAAGCCAAAGGAAATAGTGGACAGTGCTGAGAATCTTGGGGAAGTCCTTCGTGGTGATCGTATCGAGAACTCTCCTTATGTGGTTTGTCTTTCTTTTGGCCCTGTCTTTATTTCTCTCTATTTCTTTTTGAATGTTCGTTCTTCATGTCATCCTTTCATTCAATTATTTTTCTTGCATTAAAAAATTTAACTTCTCATTGAAGTTCATCATCTGCAGTTTAAGATGAGAGAACCACAAATGTGCAATGTTGTTTGTCATGTTACGCTTAAGGCCAAAGAGGCAAAGGAATTCAAAGAAAAGATTGATGATGAATATCGAGTGAACATGTAAGCCAGACTTCGAAGAATCTTTTGTCATTACTTATCCAAATCATGGATGATCACGTTCTGTTTCTGTGGTTTCTTTTACAGGATTTTGGATAATCTCCCCCTGGTTGTGCCTTTTAAAAGACCTGATATTGATTCCTTGATTTTCCAGCACGGTTTTCTTGTTGGTTTCAAAGCACAATATGCTGGAGTAAGTATTAGATTCATTTTGCTTTTGTGGAAGTCCATTCCAAATGGTGAGTTAGATCTTGATTTCTTATCTTTTCCCTGAGTTACCAGAGTAAAGAGGAGAAGTATTTTATCTACAATCACTTGTCCTTTACTGTAAAGTATCATAAGGATGAAGAGTCTGATGCTGCAAGAATTGTGGGTTTCGAAGCCAAACATTTCAGGTAATACGGTACTGAGTACTGATCTTCAAAGTTTTGGCGACTTTCTGCTTTATCTCCTAACATTATCAATCTTGGATTGTATTCAGTGTTAAGCATGGATATGATGGTAAATGGGATGACAGTAAAACACGATTGACAACATGTGACCCTCATGCGAAACGAACAGTAACTAGCTCTAATTCTCCACAGGAGGTTGAAGATAATAAGGAAATCATATTTACGTATGATGTGGAGTTTCAGGTAAAGCTTTCTTTCTTGCTGTGGATGGAATACTTTTGTTCCAATAAATAGGAATTGATTGTCATGTTGCATTGCCTTGCTGTGCCCCTTTGTAGGAAAGTGAAGTCAAGTGGGCTTCTAGATGGGATACTTATCTCTACATGGCTGATGATCAAATCCATTGGTTTTCAATTGTCAATTCTTTGATGATTGTCCTTTTCCTCTCTGGAATGGTTGCTATGATTATGCTCCGGACTCTCTATCGTGACATCTCTAAGTACAATCAGTTAGAGACTCAGGAAGAAGCTCAAGAAGAGACTGGGTGGAAATTAGTTCATGGGGATGTTTTCAGGCCTCCAACAAACTCAGATTTGCTCTGTGTTTATGTAGGAACTGGGGTTCAGTTTCTCGGAATGATATTGGTGACAATGATTTTTGCAGCACTAGGATTCCTGTCCCCTTCTAACCGAGGAGGGTTGATGACAGCGATGCTTCTTCTTTGGGTGTTCATGGGCATTTTTGCAGGATATGCCTCAGCTCGTCTCTACAAGATGTTCAAAGGAGCTGATTGGAAGAGAATTACTCTTCAAACAGCTTTTATGTTCCCAGGAATCCTCTTCGCTATTTTCTTCGTTCTGAATGCGCTGATTTGGGGAGAGAAATCCTCAGGGGCTGTGCCATTTGGTACTATGTTTGTATTAGTCCTCATGTGGTTCGGAATCTCAGTTCCGCTCGTGTTTGTAGGTAGTTATGTAGGTTTTAAGAAGCCAGCCATTGAGGCTCCAGTGAAAACCAATAAAATTCCTAGGCAGATACCTGAGCAGGCCTGGTACATGCACCCTTTCTTCTCTATCTTAATTGGAGGCATACTCCCATTTGGTGCGGTATTCATCGAGCTGTTCTTCATCCTGACATCTATATGGCTGCAGCAGTTCTACTACATCTTCGGTTTCCTTTTCCTCGTGTTCCTCATCTTGATTGTGACGTGTGCAGAGATCACTATTGTGCTATGCTATTTCCAACTGTGCAGTGAGGACTACTTATGGTGGTGGAGATCTTACCTCACCTCAGGCTCATCAGCTTTATACCTATTCCTCTATGCGGCATTCTACTTCTTCACAAAGCTCAACATAACAAAACCGGTGTCAGGCATCTTATATTTCGGCTACATGCTGATTGGTTCGTATGCTTTCTTTGTGCTGACTGGTACTATCGGTTTCTATGCTTGTTTCTGGTTCACAAGACTCATCTACTCATCGGTGAAGATCGACTAAGTGGTGATGCAAACTGAAAGGAGCCCTATTTCTAAAAGCTGGAACCTAGCGGCATGCTGACAATTTTACTTTCTTCTGGCTGCAGATACGTTAGTGATAATTGTTTTTAGACAATATTTTTCATACTAGCCGTATTGAATCTGTAATATTATTTCAGTTTTCTTTGTGTACACATTTTTGGAAGATTTTGAAGCAATTTGTTGTAGTTCTAATACTTGTTACATTCTGGCTCTCTCTCGATTAAAGCTATGTTGAGATATAGTGATCTTATGCATCGACGACAAAATATGCTGCAAAAATTACATGAAAAATGCAGAAAATAAAAACTGTAGGAAAATGCAGTTTGATCATAGTTTTCATAAACAATTCATACTTCAAATTAATATACAGTGAACGCAAGAGAGGCTGACTGATATTTTACACATTCCTCGAAAGATTTCAAACCAGCAATTTTTGGTTATGTAATCCACACAATAGTAGCAGTGAAGTATTGTACAATCCACACACAGGAGCTCCCTAATATTTTGTTTTAGGAGTTGACGAAAACTGAGTTAGAATACACCTAATCGGCATCGGCAGTAAAATCAGGCTCTGGGGGCTTTTGCAGTTTGACCAACTCCCTCGCGCTCTTGAGATTCCGATTTCTGTGGACCCCACGCATAGCATTTGCAGCGAACCTTGAAGCCAAGAAAGTCGCCCCGATGCTATACGAGCCACTGCCAGCGTTGCTGCTTGCCCCAGCTAAACCTTCTGCCTCTTCTTCTTCCTTCCTCCTCAGCTCCAGGATTTTCCTTTTGGAATAGCGTCGCCATGCTGCTTGAATAAAGCAAGCGGCCCATGTGCGCCACTGCTGTGAGTAGAAACGGAAGGTGTGTTGTACCTGTCTGCTGTGAAGCCGTCTGAATTGGCTGGCGACAAACTTTAACTCGTCAGCTGTCAGGGCAAAAGCCTCCACTTCAGTGAGTGCCTTCACCGTCCGAGTAGAAGATGGCAGGTTAGAACCGGACTTGGGATCTAGCGCCCATGTCAGAAGCTCCTCACCACAAAAATCCCCTTCTTTGAGTAGACTGCGGTTGAAAAACCCACTTCTTCCACCATCAGTGGTTACACTCTCCAGGCGACCACGTATGAGAAATATCATCTCATCAACTGGATCACCTTCTCGGACAATGTACGTATTTTCCGTGTACAAACAAGGTTTCAGCCTCTCACAGATGGCATCAAGCAATCTCTCATCCATATTCTCGAAGAGCGGGACCTGAAAAAATAGTTTATTACAAGTTGACTCTTATGATGCCCTCCGTGTAGATGCATTAAGAAAAGACTGGCGGAAGTTTAATAGTGACAGAACTAAAAGGCATTACGCAGCAACTCTGAATAAATAATTTACCCTCTTGACTAATGCCAGACAAAGATGACGTTTTATGTCTCTTCTGAGATCTTTTGGTAAACTCTGAACCAAACTTTCCTCATCCACTCCACGTGTTTCTAACCACTTGTACTGATCATAGCGTCTAACCCGCTCCCGGAGGTCTGGTGGGAGCAAGCGATGATGCATCCATTGCTCTGAGTCGCGCCTTTTGACTCTCATCTCTTCAAGTCGAATAGTGAGCGACTGAAGGTATGTCTGTGGGAAGAGCAAAGCAACTAAAAGTTCAGGTACTTAAACCTTGTAGATTTGCATCATTAAGATCACAAAACTTCAAAGAAGTAATGATAGCAGATAAAAAGATCAGCACTACTGGAGAGATCATGTGATTTCCACTTAGAATTAAGGGCCATGCAAGCATATCTATACATACAACATGCTACGTGGCACACATTTTATACAATGTATACATATACGTGCAAGAATGTTGGCAGGAAAATATATCACAAAAACAAACATCAAATTATCTTTCGATCTCATCCCACAAAACGACTCATCTCTAAGAAGTAAAGCCCTTAGTGTGCAGCATACATGTTTCATTTTTCATTCTGGTATTTAAATCTGTGTTTATATTTAGGCATTCTTTACTAGCTTTGTATGTCAAAGACGTCAAGCACTTCATGTGCCCCTTTTTAGGACTCAGAAGTGTCCAGAATTAGTATCATGTTGTTTGACTCAACACTATGAGGGGAACAACAAGAATGATGGATCAAACTCAAGCAAAGTGAGACTAACAAAAATATGATGATGATGAGATCATGATGGTAATAGCAATGAGTATCGATGATAGCAACAATAATAGTATTAGTAGAAAATAATAAAAACAACAATAGTGACAGAATTGAAAGTTAGGACGGACAAAAGAGAGTGAGGAAGATGCTCATTTGTAATATATTATATATCACCAAGATTAATTTTTACCTGCATATTCCCAATCAAGAGTGCAAAAAGAATGAGCCCCAAGATGGCGAGTGCAATGCTGAATATAGACTCTCCAGGGTAAGTGCTGGTTTGAAGTCCTTGTCCAAGTGTACTGCAGACAAGAGGAAGAATTATGTCGTTAAATGAATAAAGTACCATTATCTGAGGTGACTTCGGATATCTGACTAAAATTATCAAGATTTCAATAATCCATGAAATGCATTTACCAGTTACATGGGTGTAGGTAGAAAACTTTGACCAACTTATTGGAGAAAAAAGCAGACAAAACGAAATGGTAATTATGAAAAAGTATCTTGCTCAGACCTTTCGTGACAGCTAACACCCTTTAACCATGAAGTGATAACTTGATAAAAATACCACAATGCAATATTTGAAACATAAGAACTTGACATCTTTAAATTCTATCACATACCAAATCTTAGCAAATCTTTGACATCAGAAGCTCTTATCTAACACCATTGTGTAATCCTTTCATTTCTGATAAAAGATAACAGGAAAGGTTTTATATTTCATCATGCTTTGACACAATAAGACGGTATTAAGAAGCTTGAAGGAACCTTTCTGATTTACAGTTTCCAGAAAAACTGGTGAGCACATCTCGGCTCACCTCCAAAATAATGCCAACAATCATCACGTCACTTTATCCTAATTGAGAAAATAAATTGCGAAGACATGAATGCAAAATATCATAATAGAAGTATCATCCACATTTGGAGGTGCACAAGATTGATTAAAGAATAAAACTGTATGACTGGTTATGGGTTAAACATTAGGAATTTGATGTAAGTGCTAAAATCATGGAAACAAAAAGTTTGATGTTCTTGACCATTATGATCTGTATCATTCACACATGATAGCTGACCTGAGGCAGAAATTGGTTTACCTCAGATTCTGCAGGCCCCACCATAGGCAGTAACAATATTTTGACAGGAATTTTTTCGATGAAACTATCTCAGACGCCAAAGCCTGCCTAAAAATTCCGAAATCAAAAGGTGGATTGTCCTCATCATCCACAGGGCAAGCTTTGCGTAAAACCGTCTCACTAATGTTGCTCCAGATATTATAATCCTTCATATTTTGATTTCCACAATATAAGAAATTAGTGGTACAGTTTCCACTATTTTTACAAGCTTTTTGCCAGCATGTATCATTACGCTCCACAGATAACAAGTACCAGAAAGCCCCAACTATCTGCAATGAACACAGACACAATATGTTCTGTTACAAATATTTCCCATGAAAAAACAGCATGTATTACATTTTAGAGACCAGCAAAGCATTTTATGGGGTGTATACAGTCAGTGCCTTCTATATGAGAATAGCAGAATTGTTGGAATCACTATTGGTGTAGTATAGATAACAACAATGGGCATCTAACAGCCTGGCATGTAGCAAAAGTTGAAAGCAGAACATCATGACAATTTTCTTCAAATGAGCCAGCAGATTTTCACAGTCCATGGGTGATATTAAATTAAACAGATCCATGAAGCAAACACATAATCATCTAAACATTTGGAAAGGAACAAACTAACATTTTGGAGAATAAGCAGAAACTAAAAAAGAAGTTAAATTCAGCAAGTATTTATAACAAATAAAGATGAATTTTGTGTTGTAAAAACTGTCCCGGTAGGATCCAGACTCAAGTGGAACCCTGCTGTTAGGCAACAAATAGGAGAACGCACCATCAGCTGATATGCTTATCAACATCAAATTGCATGAGGAGACTAAAAATGCTCGTGGATGATAGGCTTTGATGACCAGACTAAAGTTCCATCCTTGAGGAGCCAGTAAATCCTAATGCAAAGCTAGAAGATCCTAATGTCCAAGAAGAACATTTTGGAGATCTATTACATTGTATGTAATGCAAACATGATTCCATAATTTCCATTAGGAATGTTAAAACCAGTCATGCCACATGAGTGGCAAGCATGTACAGCAGTTCAAAAGGAAGCTTACATGACTGGCAAGCATGGATGAGATGCCATACAATAGTACAAAAGGAAGCTTACATGACTGGCAAGCATGTACAGCAGCAAGTAGGACACCGCACCAGCCCATGCAGTTTCAGCAAAGACACCAGAAGTTCTTTTTAATTCTGAACTGAGCGGTATAATTCGGGTAAATCTAGGAATATACTGGAGCAAAATGATAAAAAATAATGCTTGCTTAGTAGCCAGTACATCTGAGCCTTTTGACCTCTGCAGAAATCTCCAGACAACAATCTGCATGAATTCAAAAGGTTGTTTAGTAATAAAGAACAAAAATGCTAAGAAACAATTATAAGGCCTGAACATTGAAACAGATAGTCATTACAAAGTGTGTTTCACTAATGTGAAAATAATGTAGAAACGTAGATGTTGACCAAACAAAGATGCTGGTCAGAAGATTCATGTATAGATAAGAAAATGAAATGCACACGCAATATGGAGCAAGTAAGTAGATATAGATCTTACACATCTTCCCCCTGGTTCTTTGGCTCCAAAAGCTACAGTCAGCCTATATTTCATGTGTCTAACTAGAAGGATGTCTTGCTGAATAAAATTAGGTAAATGGAAAGGAGAAATAATACTGCTGCAAAAATTCTAAATCAATTGCTCCATATAGGAAGAACTTCTAAGAATATTGTATTTCAAAAGTATTCTGCTCCAGAATAGATTATATGTATCCTGAAATCCAATTAGAAGGGAAATATCAATCTAATTATTTCAAAGGTCCACCAAGTAGTAAGCAAAAAGTAACAAATATTTTAGGTAGTAACTAGTAATTATGATCTTCCCCACTTAGCAGACAAAGTCACAAACAGAAGAAACATAGAACTGCAGTCCAATATGCAGCTCTCAACCGAGAGAACAAGATGAACATCAGGAAGAAAAAAAAGATACACAGATATAGAAGACACTATTTTAAAAATCCATTTTATGTTTAAGGAAGGATAAAGACCAAAATTAGATAATATACAATTCAAAAATAAAAAAATAATGCAATTTCTTGAACCTGTGGAAGGGGAAGCACTGCAAGGAAATCAATGATGAAATAGCACTTCAAGTATCTCTTAGCAATTTGTGCAGGATCTATCACAAGTTCACCTCGCCCAAACACCCGAGATGATGGGGCAATATAAGCAGTTCGGAATTGGAGAGCCATGTGAAGAAGATAGAAAGCATCAACAATTGTGCGCAGTGTTGTAGCCGTGATAGCCAATTTTTTATCAATGTCCAGGCAATTTGTTGATTTATTAAAAACTGGAAGAAAGAAAAATAGAGGATCCACCGATATGCCCAGAATACATGACATAACAAAAAGCTTGTTCCAAAGGGTAAGAAGTTTGTCTTGGGGGTCAAAAATCTTCTTCTCTGACACTTTGAGGTCCTCCGGGAAAACTGCTCGAGTGACGCCAAAACCAAGGGACCGACCAATAGATTTTAGTCCTTGAGATCCTTTCCTCATTCCCCTCTTAAAGGACTTTGATGGAGCGTGAGTTTTATGATTACCACGACCCAAACCATCGATACTCAAGCCACATTTGTTTGTAGCAACTGAAGCAGATGGGGATGAGAGTCTGGAATCCAAGTCATCCAACCTAATTACAAAACGATGAAAGAAAAAAACCTTCATAATCACATAGCTAAAAAGAAAGACCATGAAACATCACCTAATACTTTGTCCCAAGTGCTTTGGTGAAAATATGTTCTTATACAATCATGATGAACAAGCAGCCAAAATTGCAGGAGTTCTAGAGATAATATATACTTAAATCTCACTTACACGGAAAACATCTTTAGTGTAAGCAGACTAACCTCATTGAAACCGAAAAATCAGATATCTCTATATCCTAAGAATTATATGAGCAAATGAAAAGGGGTACCTTACAAACTTGTCGCGCTGCCCAGGGGCGTACTGAGTCTTTGAACCACAATCAAACATTTTGTACAATTAAATTAAATTTGACTGCAAGCAGAATAGAAAAATATAAGCAGTCTGCAAGAAAGTGTCACACAATTTATAAAAAAAAAACTCCATGATGTGCTATAGGAATTAATTCATTTCTTGTTTGTCCAATTTTTGAGTAATCACATCCAACAAATGCAAGTAAAACACAAAGGTACAAGTGCATGCTTTAACTCAAATATTTTCTTAAAATTGATTGAATAACATCTAACGAAGGTGATACAATTATCAAACAAGGCATGCACATCCTTGGTATTTTCCCAAAATAACAGCGAGGAACAATCCCAAAGACAAATCAAGTAGGAATTAAATTCATCTTTCAGCGTGTCGAAAGTTTGTCTTTCATAAATAATAAGTCGTGGTCAATCCACAAGAGGAGGATATATTTCCAAATGCACAATTGCACATTAATCTGACAAGTACTATGTGTAGCAACATAGTTAGGGAAAAATGCAATTCATGCCCCGGAAAATAGCTCGTTCATCTGCTCTAACTTCATTATCCTTCCAAATATTTGGAAAAATCCACCCCATTTCATTCCACGTTAGTCAAAACCCAGCACCAAAGGTGTTATCAGATTTGCTTAGTATGGAACTTAAAACAGAATAACTCCGTATGAAAGTAAAAGACACCTAATGAAATTCACTATGCAAAAACTAAACCTAAAGCATGTAACAATGCAAAACTATTTCTTCATCACTTACATCTCTTCCTGTATCCTGAACTAAATCAAAGAGATACACAGACCAGAGGCTTTACAAGATCCTTTCAATCAGTTTGCAAGCAAGTCCAAACTATAATTCACTTAATGATTTATCGAACAATATAACCACATTCCACCACCAAAAATTTCCAAGGACATCAATTCACCAATGGCTCATTTCCTCACAACTTCTTCGATGTTTTTCTCCTTGCATATATTATATAACCTTAACCTTCACTATCCCATAAATTCTCGTGATTAACATGATAAGAGTTGATATAATCAGCCTTTAAAACAAATTTAGCTGTTTCATCATCATACCCAAAAAAAATTGAGAAATTTACTACAGCTGTAAATCCATCTTCTGTACAAGGTCTGCTCTGCAGTCATCGAAATTTACTGGAGCCATATCAAAACTACGTGATATAGCAGAACATAACTGTAAACTAGCCATCATAGAATCTAACAGCAAAATCCAGCACAAGAGAGATGGAGAAGAAAAAAAAAAAACACGTTTTCGTATGTAATTAAATCGGAGAAATAAGAA
Source organism: Perilla frutescens (assembly GCA_026008535.1). Classification (NCBI taxonomy): domain Eukaryota; kingdom Viridiplantae; phylum Streptophyta; class Magnoliopsida; order Lamiales; family Lamiaceae; genus Perilla; species Perilla frutescens. Next base: position 68,657,233 of record BRKX01000001.1, read on the forward strand.
GAGATAATACAATTCAGATGCATAAGAAAAGAAAAACTAGATCAAACGGAGAGACTTACAGCAAAATCCCAGACATATTAAGTCATTAATTCGCTATCGAGCAACATGAGAGAGAGAGAGAGAGAGAGGAGAGATTGCAGAGATGAAGTCAAAATTTATCTAAGAAAGTATGCAGAAGTGGGGGAGCACAATTTGGCGAATGACTGATAGGTCCTTGTGTTTTAACTTATTGTCTTCTCCTCATTTTTTTTTTCATTTTTTTTTGTGATAATTGTCTCTGACATTCATTTTTTTGGTTGATTTTAATAAGAAAATACACATTTTCGTTAATATTTCTAGTAAGGATCTTAATTTACTTTCAAGACTTTTAACAAAATTGATTTAGTAATCATAATTGAAGGGAAAAAAAAGATTATAGTTCCTGTATTAATTAATATTCTTTTTTCCCTGCAATTTAACAGTACTTATAGAATCCTATGGTACAGTGGGGATGATAGTGCCAATTTATTTTTCCATTTAAAATATAGTTGTTATATTTACAAATAAATACAACTCACAGTGCGTTGCCGTTGTTACAGTCTCATGGACTTGTTAACTCTTAGATGACCATTACACTAGCAATATAACTTGGAATTGATATACTGTTGAGTTTATTGTACCAAAACATTGATTAAAATTATTTTGGTTTTATCAAATCCCTACTTTGTAATGTTTCTGAATTTGCAAATAAATGTATTTATGATCTATGAATATTATTTTATTATTTTTTTTGTGCAGTAGACACATTAAGGATGAAGTATATTTTCAACTAAAAAAAGGATAAAAAAATATAGAATCAAAATGGGAAATTTGACATAAATCTCAGAATAGTACTGAATTAAGGATTTGAATTTTGAAGGATTTTTTTTTTCAGTACAAGAAAATATTTTTCTTGTCGAATATCATCCTATCTGTGTTTTATCTTCTTTAGAAAAATAGAGAGTAATCTGTACTAATTTTCAATTCGGTAATAAAATCTATGAATTCTTACACGAGTGGCATTTTCTATACAATTACTCAACTAAAAACAAAGATTATGCCCCCTAACGAAAAGCAATGATCATGTAGGTCATCAATATTAACATTTACATTGAACGTGAGCACATAGTATAGTATGGGAGCTAACATTCTTCTATACAATTGCGATGATGCATGTTACCTCATCACGTAGATTTATTAAATTACAAACGCACGAAATTAGCCGTTACCATCACATTCAGCTCATTATTAGTTGCGCACAGACAACACGGTTTAGATTTTAGAAAACTGTCAAAATCCAGCTTCAATCATTGGAACAATCGTAACAAACTAGCCAAAAAATGAAAGAAAAGGAAAAGATTAAAAAAGAACAAATCAACCAGCCATCAGCACTCCTGACCTCTCTCAAAACCACCACCTGCTGCTGCTGCCTACGTTCTCCACCCCCGCGTCACCATCTTGCTCCTATATCAGCACCGACCACCCGCCAGCCATCTGCCGTTGCTGGAAACTTCCACCTCCACCGGCAACATCCCTCACCTCAAGCATCTTACAAGAATCAAACATTTGGGCCACAATTCATTACATCAGTGCGATTACTTTCAGCTCAAGAATGATAAGCCCAGAAACGACCTTTTGGTCTTAACTCAAGATACAAAAATGTGAGTTACAAAAATAATACATAAAATCACGTGATACAGACACTTATGAGAATATAAAAAGAATACCTCACAAATCTTATTACTGTCTATATTCAAAAGTATTACTTGAATCTTTCTATTTCACGAGTTTTAGGCCATAACATGACTCCACGGGAGACCTGCTCGAGGAAATATTCAACATGAATTGAACTTATTGCTGCTCCAGGCTAAAACCAGTAGAACAGTAAATAGCCGGATGGGCAAATACTCTCATCTGATACTATCTCAATGCTCTAGAGACTGGAATGAAAAAAAAAAGGGAAATTTGATTTTCTCGGTCACCTAGCCTTGACGAGTAAGTTCCTGAGCAATAATATTTCTAGTCTCGTTGCAAAGTTCATCCGCATTGTTTCCTACTATACATGGATGAACAATAACTTTCACAGATCCTGGATTCAATTCTGCTTCCATTCCAGGAGGCATGATTTTGCCAGTTCCAACCAGAGTAATTGGAACAACGGGTACCCCGGTCTTTGCAGCAATGCTGAATGCACCTTTCTACAAATTAATCAACCATGTAGGAGTGTGACACTTGTTAGATCAAGAGTGAGTAATTTAATAAATACTTGCAATAAATCAATATCATGATAAGAACACTATAAGTGAGAATTGCAGTGTAGCAATCTGTGGAGATCTCAGATAGGCGAAGTTTACTGATATGTATTCTAACATGTATAAATCAGGTACAACTTTCTTACATGCTAAATAGAGGGCTAAAAGGAAAGCAACATCTGTACAATTTCTCAGCACATTGGACAAAGTTCTCTTTGCATATATTGAGTATATACTAAAAATATCATTAGTGTATCTGCATTTTGATACCAACCCCTGTCAGCATTCCTTAAGAAGAAAATGATTTTGCACAAATTTTCTAGCTCCTACCCACATCAAGAGACAATTATGATTTATGACTACTGATCAAAATAAATTGCATGCTTAATTCAAGCAGCCATTAATGCTATCTAAGAAGCAAAATCTACCTTAAAAGTACCCAATTTTCCATCTCTACTCCGAGTGCCCTCTGGGAAGAAAAAGACTGATGCCCCCTTCTTGATCAGGGCCATACACTGCTTAAGGCATTCCTACATTTAATGAATGCAGCATATTAATGCAGTGTTAATTCCTCATCTTGATGAAAGAACACATAATCCTGTTCCTCAATTCTCTAGTTGCGAACTTGGGACCATATAATTGAACAATAGACTTGATTTAGCATGAAATGAGCATTAAAAAAAAAGTATCATATACCAATTGGCTTCTGCTGTCTAAGCGCTTTAAGGGAATTACACCCAGCAGAAACATAGCCCATCCAATAATCGGATAAAGAAAAATTGAAGTCTTGCTAATGAATTTAAAGCTTCTTCCCAGGGTCAGAAGTGTATATATGTCCAAAAAGCTTTGGTGGTTGGACACGTACATGGCAGGGGTATCAGCTCGAGGAAGATTGTCTAATCCCTCATACTCAATCTTGAAAAAAGGAGCAACTGTCAAAGAAGCCCAGGCTTTAGCAACAAGATATTGGGCTTTTCTGCGATACTGATCAAACATGAGCACAAGTGGATGTTGTAGAACCATTGGCACGAACAAAGTGATGGCAGCAAGAGCTGTTACAACATAGAAGCAAATTCCTCTAACCTTTGAACTGAACCAAAATTCTACAATGAAGATCAGAAAAAATGAGTGGTGGGTGGGACTATCAAGTATAGCAAATCAAAAAATTAGAAATAAACCAGATTAAAAGCATACCTGACGATACATATGAAGCTCCGGTAGATCCTGCACCAGTAAGTTCAGACCTAACAACTAAGTCTCTTAAAAATGCTCTCCTTCTACAATGTCCATAACCATTATATGTTCTATGCAGCTCCTCTTCATGGTACAAAGAGCTCGGGAAAGGATAATGGTGTTTTCTCGAACCATATATTGTTTCATGTGGAAGACCATCTACGTAAGCAAAAACAGAAATATGAACCAATTGAAAATTTAATCCAACTTATCTTCTGATTATAACATGGTGCCAGTCAAACATCGCCGATCGCTGTAACCAATTTAACATTGCATGCCTCCGTTCCTATTTTAGTTCAAAATTTCCTATTGTAATTTTCAGACCCCTTCCCAGCTGGGTACCGCAAAGGAAAAATAAACTGACCATAATACAAAATGAACATACTTGATAGGATGAAATGTTAGTTCACGGCAAAATGGTATCTAGAAAATATATAAAATGTGCTCCATGTCTGGGAACTTTCGACAGTGCGTTAAACCTTTGAGCATATTGCATATGATGCCTCATAAGATGCCAATAAGAACATTAATTGATTTTTTTACCAGGTCAAGATGATAAGGCTAAGGACAAAATCTCAAACATATAGGTACCCTGATTAGTGTTGGATGCAAAAACATCAGCCTCTGAGGAAAAACGAAGGAACTAAAAGAGAAAAAGGGAGAAACCTAAAAGGAGAATACCACACCATCTTCTGAAGATTGCATAACTTGGCATAATCGTTTATTTTTTCTACACTTCAATACAAAAGTTGTTGACAAAGAATTTAATATCATCAAATTCTATGTCAGAATATGCAATAAAAGAGAAAACTGTAAATGCATAAAAGAGATTCACTCACATTTCTCTGAACATCTTTGAACTGTTTGTTTAAGCGCAACACAGCTAAAGCGAAATCTATGAGGAGAAGCCATCTGCTCAAGTCAATATTTAGCAACAGAGTGGTCATCAGATGTTGGAAGGATAAACCGGGCTAAAATTCAATCTGAAATGAACACGTTGGTACTATATACCTTCCTTCAACGAGACAGAGCTTACATTTTCCTCAGTTTTAATGCACTATCAAAGTAAAAACTTTAGCTTGATAAACCAAATTATTCCTCATTAGAGTATTCTCTAAATAAACTGTGGGTTAGTATAAAAAAAGGCTCTTGTTGATAAACATTGCATATTAACTTGCATCCATCAATTCAGATACCAATAACAACTTTTATAACAGTCCTACCTTCTTCTCTTTATTCTGTTCGTCACTTCACAGTCATCGATGAAATGATATGACAAAAAAAAAAGGGGAAGGAGAGAGAAATAATCATGGAAACGAACAAAAAACACAAAGATAGAGCAAACGTGAGTAATTGAATTACCACTCGATTGCAAGCCCCAATGGAAACCGTTTGACCCTTTTTACCTGCAAAATCAGAAATCGCCCAAGACAAAATTAAAGCCCAAAAACATACGTATATAAAAGGCATAATCTATAAAACTCCAATTCACACACACACACAAACACAACATTCATATACTTACGCAACAACATTCATATACTTACGCACATGTACAAATGTATACACACATATTTGTAGAGAGAAGAGACAGAGGGGAACTCACATGGATGATTAAGCGCGGAAGAAGAAGAAGAGTGAAATGACGAATGGCTAAAATGAAGAGATAATTCCATTGGTTACTATAATTTTGATTAATTTGCCGATTAGGGTTTGATCACATCTTCTCAAATCTATCTTCTCGTGGAGATTGATGGGATGAATTTTTAATTTGTTAGCTTCGAGAATTGTGATTTGCAGCAGCAGCAACATCCAGACCTCACCGCACCAGAGATAAACACATTTCGTAATTAATAAAAATACAAATATACCACTCAATATATTTGAATTTACATATGATCCGGACAATTTAACATAAATATTTGAGTAAATTACATTTTGATACCCAATCTTTCAACTGTTTAATAAAAATGTTCCGACATTTGAATATTTACACTTTGATATTTGATCTTATAAACTTTTATCAAATCTATCACAAGATCAACTATCTGATACTGTCTAACTTTTGTGGACGCTAGAAATCCGATATGAATTTTTTTAATTCCACATCACATAAAAAAATTATGAACTTAAATTTCCATATGTATTTTTAATCATTTTTCCTCAATTTTCAAGGTAATATTTCCAAGTGACAATTTATAAGAGAACTAATCAAAAAATAATCATGATCGATTGAAAATTAAATAAAAAATATTTCCTACTAATTTTTTTAATTTGTGATCCGACACCATCTTCTTCTTATAACATTAATGATAATTTCCATTTGAAAATATAATAAGAACACGCTAATATTGACAAGAAGATGAAAATATTTCATGAATTTGATAGCCACAAACTAAAATCATAAATAAATATGTTGAAATATTCAATATCATAATACACCGAAATGATTTTTGTTCAACTAAAGTAAAAAACTTGATTGCAACTTCTATCATAATCTCAACTTCAAAAATATTGTAATCGCATCTTAAAAAAGTAAATTTAAAATATAGTGATTCATGCTTCAAAAATATAATTTTTTAATATTTTTTTTATTATTTTTGGGTCTGGTGTATAATTTAAAATATCCACATCAAATTTCCAGCAGTCCACATAAACTATATGGTACCGATAGTTGATCATGGAATATATTTGATAAAAGTCTATAACATCAGATATCAAAGTGTAAATATCCAAAAATCGGGATATTTTTATTAAAAGTTTGAAAGATCATGTATCAGAGTATATATAATTTATCCTAAATAGTTTATTTATGTTAATAGTAAACGTTTATTCGACATGTAAAGAGTCAATTTTTTTTAAATTTTTAGTAATTTTTATGTCAGTAATGAATATTTTTACTGATATTTGATCCTTGACCTTTACTATTTATTGATTAAAAGATTAATTTAAGCAAATAACTAAATTTATTCAATTTTACATTTTCCACACGATTTACAAAATATTGTAATAACTACAGCACCCTTTAATTTTTTTTTTATTTCTTTTTTATTATTTTTGTAATTATGTCATTCCTAATTCTGAACAATAAAACGATGTCATTTTAGTGATACATCAGAGAAACTTTGTCAAAAAATTGAATATTGTAATTACAAAAATTAAAACATACTATTGTATTTACAACATTCATAAAATTGGATAAAAGTTGTGTTATTGGCAACAATTAACCATTGTAAAAATTATACTAAACCACCATAGTATGTAAACTGTAAACTGTAAACCAATATCTCACCACACATCCTTCAAAATTTAATAGTCTAGATTTGGTCAAAGGGACGGTGACATTACTGTAAGTAAAAGGAACTTCAAAAAACGCGGTGACATTTTGGTAATTTTCACGTTAAGATCAAAGTTTTTAAAAAAATCCAACTTCCCGGACGCGTGCTAACAGAGACACAATCATATGCTAACGAACACATAATCACATGCTAACGAAGCAGTATCACTCCATGCACAACACGTAAGTTTAAATGCAAAATTAATTTTATTGTGAAATAATTAAATAACGAGTTTAATATGGTTTGAAAGCCAATCAAGCCTACTTTTTAACAAAAATAATAATTTCGAAAAAATATTAATCATTGACAAACTTGTGGTTATTTTATTGAAGGTTGTTAGTTGCATTATTTAGCTTCAATTCACTACATTATTATTTCACTAGTATTGAATAATACATTCATTTAGTATTACATAATACTTCCATTAACATACAATAGTGCTAATATAAGTAAATTAAACGGTAAAATATATGAAAAATAAAGAAATTAAAGAATGATGAAAAATTGCAAATTAATATTGAAGAATGAAATATTGAATATCATAAAGAGAGATGTCTGCGTTGGAAACTTGGAAATATGAGTGCACGATTTCAGAGAGATTCGCATTTTGCCGTAATGGGTGAGAGATGGATGAAATTGTTTTTATTTATTATAAAAATATACAAGCTTTATTGAATATAAATTATCAAATTTTTGGATTCTCTAAAATTAGGGACCTTGTGTTAAAGCTCCTTCTACACATCCTCTAACTACATCAACCTTAAACGCTATGGGAAAAAAATAACGGGATAAAATCACCCAGTTCACTTTTCATGTTCCACTATAAAATTTAATATTTTAAAAATATTTATTACAAAAATAAATTTTATTATAGTATTATAAATCATAATCAACATTTATTGCTAAAAATTAAAAAATTTAAAAATTATATGCCCTACTTTTGGAATAACTAACCATATTAATCAATTATATTAACTAAAAAACAAGAAATAAATATTCAAAAATAAATATAAACCCTAATTGGATGGAATAACCCTAAATAATAATTATAAAATTAAACTAAGTCATAACAAATTGAAATTGAAAAAGAAATTGATGAAAATCAAATAAAAATCAAAATAAGACACCAAATAAAATAGAGAAAAGTGGGATAGATGGTTTCATTTGAAAAATAACAACCACCAATTTTAAGCTCACTAGCTTCCTTAATAATAGGTGTCTGAATTTTTATTTTTTATTTTTTATTTTTGAGATAACGGTGTCTGAAATAATTATAATATAATAATTCCAAGTAATTAATGCTGCTCTTATCAGGCTAGAAATTATTTAGATGCATCAAATATATTAATATATATATATATAATATGATTTTTCCGTTCTCCATAAAGAAAAGACTTGTAGAATGAATATTCAATAATAATAATAATAATAAAATTGGACACGATGGATTAATAACCACAGCAACGTAACACAAACAAGAACATGCATAAAACAAACAGAAATCGAATTAAGCTGCAGAGAAATTCCTCCGGAAAGTGGAGTTCTTCTTCTAGTTCCGGGGGCGGGCGTTCTGCGGTGTAGCGGTGCCGGAGCCGACCTTGGCGACGTCTAGGGCGGAGGCCTCCGGCTTCTTCTTAGAATACAATGTCAAATAACCGATCGCCGCCAAGAAGGCGAAGCCGCCGATCGCGGCTTTTGCCGGGCAAAACCCCATCTTCTTCCGCTGGTGGAGCACGTCGGTGGTGTGCCGCGTGGCTTCACCGGTCCGCGGCGTCCCCTGGTACCCCCCCTCCGCCTTCATCCCTTTTGGATTCACATTATTCCCTGGTGCAACCATTTTAATTTTATTTTATCTTTTTATTTAAACTAAAGGCGAATTGAAGCGAGGGGGTTGCAATTTTATATATACATATATATAATAATGGAAAATGGAATGGATTATATTTGTTGTTTGACAAGTGGGAAATAGGGATTGAAAGTAGTAACTCGTACTAGTTTAATTTGAGGATTGGTGTAATATATTATGCTGTTGAATCGGTCTTATACTGTAAATCATTGGTTATAACATGTCTATAAATATCAGTTTGCTTCACAATTTTATTTCTTGCGTTTAATTTCTGTGCTCACATTACTTGCTTTGTTTGAGAATATGCATATGATTTGCAGTGCTGCTTGTCTTCTATTTTTATTTACTTCCAATATATCAAATATCAGCTTCAGTAGTCATAAGTACTGGGTCTTCAAGATCAGTTATGAATTACTCGCGTCATCATAAAATTTTCAAATATATCCACCAAATTTTAGAAATGAAGAATATTGAAATTAAAGAGGAATATGTTCTGAAAATTAATTTCTAATTACTTCGCATATATGTGCCAGAAATATTTGATTAAGTAATAATTGATATTACACAATAATCTATGTTAATTGTTATATATCCTCCGTCCTCACATATACAAATAATATATATTTTTATTAAAAAATCTCAAATTAAGATATTCTGCTATTATCTATTTATTATATACTCTATTTTTGTATTTTTTTTTGTTCGTTGTTTTATGTAACCCAGATCGAAGAAAATAGAATCAATAGGTAAAAACTAATCTATAACAAAAAAAAAAAATCAGATAGATGCACATGAGAAATTCTAGTAGCTATTATACATAAACGGATATGAATCATAAAAATATATTAAAAGCAATTTAATTTGAAGATGATAAACATTTTAAACGATTAAATATTATAAACATATATGCATCCAAGTTATTGCGTAAATACCACATAACTAAAGTAGTTATCCATGGAAATTCGATGATATTAGTACAATTAACGAAATCGTCTATTTCGCATCCATTGGCTAAACATTTGATTTGCTAAATTGTGTTTCGAATTTATCTGAGTTAGTCCAATTGAGTTAATTGGTTCACCCACTAATTCAATAGTTTTATGAACTTCATTAGGATCAATTGACATATTTTGTCTAATTAATGTGGTTGTGAAGAAGACAAACGCGGCCGTATAAATTTGCCTTATTGCTTGATTGGATAAAAAATTAAATTTCTAATAATAAGTTAGCTATAGTGTTAGAGTAACTCTGAATTAATGTCCTTACTTTCTTGACGCACGACCGAGAGCTGAGGAGAATAACTGTTTCTTGATATTTGGCTAAAGAATAAAGAGAAGATACATGATGTATGGACTAATTGTCTATCAATATTTGAATCTAGCTAGCGTCGTCCTTTCTCAAGAACATATATATGTGGTGTGTGTGTGTGTGTGTGAACTTTAGAGAAAGTTTCGGTTTTCGTCCCATAGGACATGTTCTAGTCCGATTTTGGTCCCAACCCTACCATTTTTTGTTCTATTTCAGAAATTATTATTAAATCTGGTCCCAAATCGATTGAATTATCAATTTTGGTCCCACTATTTAGACGGAAAACAAACGGGGTGACGGCCAATTAGCTGCACGTGAGTAAAATGTGTAATTTATTCCCAAATTGATAAAAAAATCTCAAATCAAAACAAACAACCCTAATTTCCCCCCGATTTGAAGAAGCCCCAAAATAGAGAACCCTAATTCCCCCCGATTTGAAGAAGCCCCAAAACAAAGAACCCTAATTTCCCCCCGATTTCAAACAAGCTCGTCGATTTTCAAACAAGGTCCTCGATTTTCAAACAAGCTCGTCGATTTTCAAACAAGGTCCGTGATTTTCAAACAAGCTCGTCGGTTTTCAAACAAGGTCCTCGATTTTCAAACAAGCTCGTCGATTTTGTGAGGCCACACGATGATTCGAAGGAAGTACTTTCTACAAATGCCACACCCAAACTACAGTAAGTTAAATCTTCTCAGTTTTCATTCTCATTTTTCAGTTTCGCATTTGAGGGCTGAAGAATTGTGAGGGCTTGTGATGTTGATGGTTCATTGTTTTATTCTTGTTAGGTGGGTGTCATTACTGGTATACGTTGAAGCTCATCCATGGCGGAATGACTCTGAATGATTCGGGTAAGATTATGTATTTAGAGGGTACGATGTCTGCATTTGATTTTGTGGATGGACGTAAGTGGTCTAGGATGTATTTGGATGGGCTATGTGAACAGTTAGGTTATATGGGGACTAAAAACATTTACGGGGATGATGAGAAAGGTGAATTGAAGTTAATAGACTGTGAGGCAGATTTTTGGGACATAATAAGAAGGGCTGAAGTGAGTAGGGAATTTACTCTATATTTAGATGGGAAAAAAGAAAATATTGAGGTTGATGGTGGAGAAATTGTTGATGGAGAGGTTAAATACATAGATGATGAAGAAACAGAGACTGTTGAGCAACAAAGAGAGACTGCAAAAAGGTTGAAAAAGAGGTATTTGCAGATATATTTAGTTGCTGGGGAGCTTGATAATGTTAGGGTTGCAGAGGAGGGAGTTGATGAAGGCAGGGCTGTTTGTTGGATGCTAGGGACAAACCTATCTTGACCATGCTAGAGTGGATTAGGGAATACATGATGTCAAGGCTGTAAAAAAGGAGAGATAGGGCTGAAGTGAAGTGGAAAGGTAGAAAGATCTGTGAGAGAATTAGGTTGATTGTTGGGAAGAACATGTAGAAGTCTGGAGACTGTATTCCTGTTAAATCAACTGGACACAAATATGAGGTTTCCAGCTTTGATGGATCAAGGTATGCTGTAAATTTGCAGAACCATACCTGTGATTGTAGAAGATGGGATCTGTCAGGCATACCTTGCAAACATGCCACTAGTGCAATCTGTGCAGAGGGGGGTGATCCAGAAGATTTTGTGCATAAGTGCTACTCTGTAGAGACTTATGAGTCAGTTTATAGACATTCCATAGCCCTATGAGTGGAGAAGAGTTGTGGGAGAAGACTGGGTATATACCACCCTTGCCACTTACCTTTCATAAGAAGAAAAAGAAGGGAAGGCCTCAAAAGGAAAGAAGGACTGGGGCCTGTGAAAGTCCAGTGAAGAGGCAGAAGAGAGGGGGTTCAAGTTTGCAGAGGTTGGGGAAGCAAAACTTCAATGTCATCTGCAACTTTTGTGGTGAATGTGGTCACAACCGACTTGGGTGTGAAGTGAGGAAGGTTAATTACCTGACTACTTTAATTACTTAAGTTTATTCTTATCATTTAATTTTTGTTACAATCTAATTGCATCATGTTTCTTAGGCCATTGAAGATCAACCTGACTACCTACCCTATGACTGAAGGTGAAGAAGAGGCAGAAATGTTTGATTTCATAGACAATTTCCCAAAATCCAGCACCAAACCATCAACTGTAAATAGGAGAAAACAGCTTGTAAGTTACTTTCAATATCTTTAATATTTCTGTTATTGTCCATTCTAATTAACATCAATGACTTCATACTATTTAGGCTGCAAAAAGAGTGCACTTTGCTACCAATATTCCAGAAAGAGAGGCTTCTGTGAGTGCACAGAATCCATCAAAGGCTGCATATAGCATATCTGATGAGATCACTGCTACACAGCAACCCAAACAGAAGGGCATTCAAATCAGAGAGCCCCCACCTATGAGTTTCCATCCAAATGAGTTTGTTGGTGGTGCTGGTGGTGCTTCAAAGGGCAAAGAAAGCATGGATGTGTTCACTATAGGAGGTAAGAAATATGTCACATTGTCTGGCTTGAAGTCTATTTTAAAGAAGAAGAAGAAGAAGAAGAAGAAGAAGAAGAAGAAGAAGAAGAAGAAGAAGAAGAAGAAGAGTGCAAATGGTTGAATAGTATGTTGCTCTTGTTGGTATTTGCTGGTGGCTGTACAAAAGTTGTTAGTTGTTGAACTTGGGACTTGAGGTTGAATTTTTTTGCTAGGCTGGGCTGGAACTACTTTCATTTAATGCCCAATTATTCTTTTTGTCTATAAGCATGCTTTTTTTTGCTAGTCTGGGCTGGAACTACTGTCATTTTGTACCCAGTAATTATTTTTGTTATTACATAAGCATGCTCTTAGTTGTAGTCTGGGCTTGAACTACTATTTGGCAAACAATGCTTTTGGTATATAAACTTGGAATTTATTATTGATTTTGACACATTGAGAATGTAGTTCTCTTCATTCATAGATAATAGTTACATAGGCAGATTGCATAATGCTTATTTGAACAATGTAATTGCCAAGGTCAACATTAGAACTATGCACATCATTTTCACCATCTTCTTTATCTCTGCAACATATTCAGCCATCTCCTTCAAATGTTCTGCCATTTCCATTGAATTCTCAGTGTGTGCACTTCCATCTTTTTCATCAGCCCATAAAAAAAAAATCACACCCCTCTTTGCTTGATGGCCTTTTTGAAATATACATGCGAGCTGCTTTTCCACAGTAACAAGCCATGTAGCCTTTGTTGAAAGCTTGGCTTGATGATGCAGCAGACATGGTGTCTAATGTAGGCAGATTTCTTGCTTTCTTTTGATTTTTGCTTTTTTTGATGGTTTGATAGTTGTAATTTGATGATTTGGTGAGTAGATATATATAGATGCATGTTGGTGGGAAATTTGGATCCAAATCAGCTTAAATTTCCCCCCAAAACAGGTCAATTTTGCCTCCAATTGAATTATTGAAAATTTTCTGGAATTTTTCTGTATGGGACCAAAATCGATACAAAAATGAGACCAAAATCGATAATTTATTTAACGGAAATCATGACGGCTGGACCAAAAATGATAATTCAATCGATTTGGGACCAAAAGTGGTGGGGTTGGGATCAAAATCGGACTAGAACATGTCCTATGGGATTAAAACTGAAATTTTCTCGTGAACGTTACCGTTGTAGTAAAATTTGATTTGCCTTATTAACGATGTGCTCATATTATACTTACATGATCGATCAAATTAATTTTGGAATTCGTCTATGAATTTAGCTAACACTTATAATTTGGTTTTGGATGAATGACAATTTTTTCCACAGGTATCCAAAATTCAACAATAGATCAAATTTTGGAGACAAATTTTTAAATAGAGACTTTCACTTGTAAAAGTCATTTCCGATGGTAAAAAATTAACTGCCGCACAACATCAAAAATGGAGCCAGCATGATTGTCGTGCGACAATATATAATTATTTTCTTTACTATCACCCAAAACATGATCAGAAACAATGTTTTTTTTTTTCAAGCAAATGACTAGAAACAATAAGTCAAATTGACCATTTTTAATTTTTTTTTTAACATTTGCCAATGTTATTGAATCGGATGAGGATATGTAATCTGAATGCGGCTGTATAACAAGATAGAACAACTTTTCTCCTAAAAGAAATTAACATGCATCATATATATGAATCACTATACCATATATATATATACATCGCGATCTCCACAACATTTTAATCTATGGTTGTATGTGGAGGAGTTGAATAACAAGACAATTACATTATATGTAATAAAATGCAATACAATATTAATTTATTAATGTGAATCAGTGCAAATAAGCAAAGAAAAGATCGAGAAAAGCACAAAGCAGCAAACGAGTAGAGACACACCATCCATTAATATCATGGATCATCGAACAAGTAGGTAGGTAGGTAGTAATTAAGATATATAATAATAAAAATGCGAGTGCGGTGGTTTATTAATTAATCCTGGTGAAGAGTTTAGTTTTCTTGGTTTTTGGCTATGACGACGTGGTGGGCGATTTCCCCCAGCATCTTCGCCATTAACGGCAGGCCTTCACATTTTTTCACAATTTCATCTCTTCGCTTCTCCAATTCTGCAGGTACTTGCTCGATTATTCCATCTTTCTTAACTGCATCACTGAAAATATTCCAGCAGCTGTCCGCATCTACAAGAGCCAAAAGACTCTGCTTATTAATCTTGCGGCTGGGCGGGACTTCCATTTTCTCCAAATATTTTTCGTATCTGCTGTTGTCCTCATCTACAAGAGCCAAAGGACTCTGCTTATTAATCTTGCAGCTGGGCGGGACTCTCATTTTCTCCAAATAGTTTTCGTATCTGCTGTTCACAATGATTGCCCCTCCTCTTCCTCTTGGAGATTTCAAAGAGAATAATAAGCTGAAGTAGCCCTCCTTCTCCTCCACGGCGCAAACATCATCAAGGACAATCAAGTATCTTCCACGCTTCAGCTGGTGTCGCAGCGCCAGCTGCAGGTGGCGTTTGTCGAGAGCAAGTTTGCGAATGACCTCATCCTCAAAGCCGAGACAGCTGAAGATCCTCTTCTCCAACCCCTCATCGAGTCTTCTCTTGTTGTTGGAGAAGCAGAGCCATATTCTGAGGGGAAAGTGGTTCTGCACTGGGTCGCTGTTGAAAGCGAGCTGACAAAGTGCTGTTTTGCCAACACCAGCCACCCCCACAATCCCAATTAATGATTGATCTTCTTCTTCTTCTTCCTTGTCCTTGTTCACCAGCAGCCGCTCCATGATCATGCCCTTGTCCTTGAACCCATGAATCTTTTCCAGATCCACTGCCTGACTGCTCCACCGGTAGATTTCTTGTGTAATTGGAAACCAGGAATAATGTTGGTCAGCAGCAGCTTCTTCATGATCAGCCGTCTCCTGTGTGGTTGGTGCTTCTTGAAGGTTTTTTTTGATTTGGTTCAACCTTCGAAGGAGCTCATGCTTAGGCTTGATGAGGGTATTGCAACAATCGGGCTGCTTCTCCAGCTCCAGCCAGTCTGCTTTAATGTTGAGGAGATAGTAGAGGTTCTCTCTTCTTGCATCTCTCAGTGCCGCCACAGTCTTCTTTTGTTCAATCACCGTCTTCACCGTCTTCACCTCTTCCAACTCTTTCCAAACTTCACTGCCGTTTCCTACATTCCCACTCACTTGAGCCATCAGAAACTTCTCTACAATGTCCACGTCCATTCCTAAATTCGATATGAATTTTCAAATTCTTTGATTTCGTAATTAAGGGTAAGTGATCGATTTCTTTCCATCTCTTCAGATATATATATATATATATATATATATATATATTCTTTGATTTTAGTTTGCCTTGTCCTGGAGGTCATTCTTTATTCCATGATCTCTATTCTCTACCTAGCTAGGTAGGAATAGGAATCATAGTATCATGCTTCTTCTTCTTTTTTTTATTCTTCTTTTTTCTTGATCACGGAACCATAATTATTGATTATTCCAAGAGTGGATTCTACTCCATACACATTCTTTAATTATTCTAGCAAGCTAGCTAGCTTGCCTTTAAATATAGTATACATGATCGATATATATATATCACGTACGTACACTCGTTCATCACTTCAATTCCCACTTAACTATAAGTAGATATATAGCCCTGAGCTAGCCAGCCTTAAATCTTAATTATATACATATATATATTGAGGTGGTTGGTATGAACTATGAATACGTCGAAATACTTTGATTTGGATTTCTGGAAGCATATATGGGAGACATGGGATCTTCGAGGGTTCGTGCTGTTGAGCCTGTTCCTGCAGTCATTCCTGATATTGGCGGCACCTCTGAGAAGACGAACCTACTCGAGTTGGGTGATCCTCCCCCTGTGGTCCGCCTACCTACTAGCCGATTGGGCTGCGAATTTCGCGGTGGGACTCATCTCCAACAGCCAAAGCGGCAAGTGCAGCACCAAAAACACTGCTAGTGGTAGTGGTAGCGGCGATCTCCTTGCCTTCTGGGCTCCCTTCCTTCTGGTTCATCTCGGGGGTCCCGACACCATAACCGCCTTCGCTCTGGAGGATAACGAGCTCTGGCTCAGGCATTTTCTGTCTCTGATATTCCAAGCTTCTGCGGCGGTGTACGTGCTCTACCAAACTCTGCCGGGCAACCAGCTTGTGGTCCCCACCCTGCTGATGATGGCTTCCGGCCTCATCAAGTATTCTGAGCGGACCATGTCCCTCTACCGTGCTAGCCTCAACACATTCCGCCAGTCCATGCTCAATGATCCTGATCCCGGCCCCGACTACGCCACGCTCATGGGCGAGTACCGTTCCAAGAGGGAGGCGAAGCTTCCCACCAAAATTGAAACGATCGAGGAACCACAGCAAGGGGACCTAGCAACTCATATGGTGAAGAAGGGGAGGCTCCACAGTTGGGAGGCGGTGCTTCACGCCCACCGCTTCTTCGAAACCTTCAAGGGCCTCATCGTGGACATCATATTCAGCAAGCGGGACCGCGACAGAAGTCGCCAGTTCTTCCTGGAGAGGACTGCCAGAGACGCTTTCGAGGTCATAACCATTGAGCTCAATTTCATGTACGACGTCCTCTTCACAAAGGTCAAAGTGGTCTACACTTACTGGGGTTACTTTTTTAGATCCCTGGCCTTCGGTTTAGTGGTTGCCTCACTGGCTCTCTTTTACAAAGAGGACAAGAACCACTTCAACCGCCCTGATATAGTCATTACATACACTCTGCTCTACGGCGCCCTTGCCCTGGATCTTATAGCTCTTCTCAAGCTCCTCACCTCTAACTGGCTTCTTGTTCGTATCAAAAAGCTGCTCGATGTCAACTTGCCCGAGGAGGAGGACAAGGAGCAGCCTCCCGCACCAACCTCATCATTATTAGAATATTTACTCGACAACAACACGCTGGCGCGCTTCGTCAAACGCCGGTGGTCTGAATCCTTGGCACAATTCAACTTGATAAATTATTGCCTGCGTGGTCGGTCGGCGGAGAATGAGAAGATCATGGAATACTTCAACTTAACTCCCATTGTTGATGGAATCATGTACGTCCAGTACACTGGATTCACCGGGGAGCTGAGGGATCACATCTTCAAGGAGCTGAGAACCAAATCTCAAGTGGCAGAAAGCTTAGAAGCCGCGAAAGAGGCGAGTGCCACCAGAGGCGGTTGGACCCTCCGGCTACAGCGGGGATGCAGTAACCTGCTTCCTTATGTTGCGGAGATGGACTACGATCAGAGTCTACTGTTGTGGCATATCGCCACGGAGATTTGTTGGTGCAAGGAGGAGAAGCAGAAACCAGTAGAATCTGATCACAAGAAATTCTCCAAGACCCTCTCCGACTACATGCTGTATCTTCTGATCATGCAGCCTACAATGATGTCTGCAGTGGCAGGCATCGGACAAATCCGATTCCGGGATACCTGTGCCGAGGCCAGAAAGTTCCTGAAGCGAGACCCCAAGAAGAAGCCTGGGGCCTTGCAACTCCTCCTCTACGCTCTCCAATTCTTCTTAATGCCCCTGCTTGCTCCCATTTTATCCTTGATCTCTTCCTTGTTCCTCATCATAGTCCTGCCTCTCATGCCGTCGAGAAAGATAAAAAAAGTAGCCGAGAAGGCGAGAAAGCACAGCGCCTGTTGCAATTGGATTCTGGGCTGCTTATCGAGCAAGAAGAAATCGGATAGTTATAACGAGAAAATGATAAAGGCTTGCGAGACGATATGCAGTGTTAATACGGAAGTGGAACCAGTTGCGATAAAGGGAAATCGGAGCAAATCGGTGTTGTTTGAGGGGTGCAGGCTGGCCAAAAAACTTATGGAAATGGAGGAGAAGAGGAAATGGGAAATAATGAGCGGAGTTTGGGTGGAGATGCTGTGTTACGCGGCGGTGCATGGGAGACCCAATGCGCACGCCCAACAATTGAGCAAAGGAGGAGAGCTCATAACCATTGTTTGGTTGCTCATGGCTCATTTTGGTTTGGGCCCACAATTTCAAATCAGTGAAGGACATAGCAGGGCTAAGCTCATTGTCCAAAAATAATTTCATATTTAATTATTTAAATCATCCATGCATCATGCATCTTTAATTTCATTCTCGATCCAATCTGTTTTTTGCTTGCACGCTAGCTACCTAGGTGTTCTTGGTTTTGGCTCTACGTACCTAAATAACATATCAACATCATTATGTATTTTGTGTTGTTCAATCATCAATGTATTTTAATTTTTAGTTTCTTATATATATCCTTAATGAAGTATATACGCATCTTTATCCCAAAATAATTAATATATATATATATATATATATATTAAAACAAATTACTTAATATTATAATCTTAACAGAATGAACATGTCTATATATCATACAAATTAAAAAAAAAAACATGATTGAAAGTTTAAAACATTAATGTCACAAGTAATCACTAGCTAGCTATATACACTAGGGTCTCATTTACAAATGATCCATCCTCTCTCTCTCTATATATATATGAGGCAATGCAAGTTTTCTCTTTTGACCAAATGATTCCTAGTAACACTTTTAACATATATACGATCGATGACATATTTATGTTAATGAGGTCAAAATAATATTAATTGATCTTCACAATATGCATATGTCGGTACAGAAACGTACTGCATGAGAAATTAAAGTTCACACACTAGATATCGATTTTCAGGAGATCGAATTTCAATTCTTTAAATCTTCTAATTAAAGTTCCAGGTAAATTTAAAACAAAACTTTAGTTGATCGGTTAGCCAATAAATTAAGAGTTGAACAAATTAAATAATAAGCAGCTAATTAATTAGTTTTATGTATCGTACGTCGTCCGTACATGATATTGCTCCATGAACAAGTAACGTATAGATTATATTCTTTTCTTGGAGTAATTGATTGAATAATATTGGATTTTGTCCATATATATTCTCTCATCTTTAGCTCTGCAAATTAAGGGATTCTCGACTTTTTCAATGATGTGAGAGAAATTAAGCCACTATACAAGCAATGAATGATCGCCCCATACCTAGATCTCATCACTTTCACTTTTGCTTTCTTTCCTATGCTTTCTTCTTTTCATTTTATGCGTTTCTTCACTCTAATTCAATTCATGGAGAATAATAGATTTTCTACAATATTTTCTGAGCAAATATACACTACAAAAAAAAAAAAAAAAAAATCTTTAGAGACTGTATTATTAGACATGACAAATGTCGTCACTTATTTAAATATATATTATATTTTTTTTTATCACTAATTTCGTCGCTAACTTTTTTCCGTCGTTAATTATGTTCGGTTTTTTCGATTAGATTCTTTTCAAAATTCAGTTCGGTTTGGGAAAAATTTCTAGCAAAAATTCGATTTCGGTCTAATCCAGAGGGAAAATACCCGAATTAAGATCCTTATGATCTCTAGTTAGGTGGTCGATCGAATTTTTCCAAACCAATTTTTTTTAACGTAGCAGATTGTTTAATTACGGGGTGGTACTGATCTCTCTCTCTCTCTCTCTCTCTCTCTCTCTCTCTCTCTCTCTCAATGACATTCTATACATGATCTATCTACCACTTTGAATCTTGTGGAATATTTGTGTCTGCTGTCCACAGATAACCAATATGAACTAACCGAACGCAATTTCAAATTACATTACGATTTACGTGTAGGGTGAAATTAAAAATATACACGAGTTAGATTTTGGATTAATAATTCCACAGATTTTGATTGTATGTTTTAAATGTACTTGACATGTATAACACCCTCAAATTATATAGGCTTCACACTTCACATCATAAAAGTTGAAATTTTGACAAATTGCATCATTCAAATAATATAATTGTAGCACCTTCCATCCTTTAGATATTGATTAAATATAAAATTCTCCTTTTATAAAAGTTGAATTTTTAGCAAATTGCATCATTTTTTTTAATTCTATCACTAAAATTTATTATTATTATTATTATTATTATTATTATTATTGTGTGTGTGCGCACTTTAATTTATAAGATAAATTTATATCATTTTGCTATATTTTGTATAATTTAAAATTCGAATTTGCACAAACAATCTACACATTTATTAAGATTGAATAAAAAATCAAATTTAAAAAGATTATATCTTTATATATAAAAAAAGAGTAACAAACATCACTAGTGTTAGAAAACATATACCTGTATGATTAAAAAAAATAGTAATATATTTTAACAGTGAGAAGATTATGAAATGTAAATATGAAAAAAAAACAGAGATCGAGATTGAAAAAAAAAGAGAGAGAGAGATAGAGAAAACAACATATATATATATATATGGGTGGGTTAAAATGAGAACCATACCCCTGTGTAGGAACTAGGAACCATTCATAATCACAGATGTTGAAATTTGAATGGACAAGATTGATTTGGAATTTTAGGGGCTAAATTGCAAAATGATAATTCAGTACCTAAATTTGAAACATAATAAGGGTATTATGGAGAAATTAAATCAACGTGTATCTAGGAAGTTGGAACAATTTTACCAAAAACAATTGTAATTCATTAATAGCAAATCAAACCCTAGAAAACCAAATCTAAAAAAATATCAAAATCTGCGGTGACTCTTCAAGCTCTCGCGAGTCTTCAACCTCGCAGCCGGCGTTTTCAAGCTATCGTTGTCGTCTACCTCCTCACACCGCTCCCGGTCGCGCATCGGCGGCCGCAACCTCCGTTTCACCGCCATATGCCGCCGGACTCCTCACGCACATCCTGCGCCGGCAGACGCAGCCAAACACAATTAGTCGACGGACGCCGGCCATACGACGCCCGTCCTTCGCCGCCGGAAGCCCGCCGATCTCAATCCACTGAAGGAAGATTTTCAGCGTATTGTTCTCAACAAACATCAGGAGCTCGACGGAAGAATAACGAAGAGAGCGAAGGTCATACGAACAGGTGATTATCCCACCATTTTTTCAAATTTTGTTTATGTAATTCTATTTGATGTTTTTAGCGAAATCCTTGAATATTATTAGCAATATTTAAGGTTGTTGGATGTTGGCAGATCTAATTTGGTTTGATAATTAGCAAAATAAATTCATATCATTAGAAAATTAAATGGATATGAATATTTGTTATTAATGTTATTTATGTGATCTGATTTTGGGTTATATGAATATTTTGTTATTTATGTCAAATTGGGTTGTTTATAGCATATTCATATTGACTTTATAGCAACTGTTGAATATATGATTAGCAAATTGAGGGCTGGATGGTTATAGAGGTGATGAGAAACCATTCATGCTTGTATTCTAGCAACTTAGTACGATATTAGTAGCAAATGTTGCAACTGTGAAATTTTACTACTGGGATTCGTGTTTTATTATTCCCGATTTGCTATTAACATATCTATAATTTGCTAATTATGAGGACAAAATTTGTTAAACGTCAGACAAACGCATCCATAACAGAATATGTCGATATTCCTACACCTACAGAGATACATTAATCGATAAATATTTTATTATTTATGTCAAATTGGGTTGTTTATAGCATATTCATATTGACTTTATAGCAACTGTTGAATATATGATTAGCAAATTGAGGGCTAGATGGTTATAGAGATGATGAGAAACCATTCATGCTTGTATTCTAGCAACTTAGTACGATATTAGTAGCAAATGTTGCAACTGTGAAATTTTGCTACCGGGATTCATATTTTATTAAATTGATCTTGTGTTTATAGCAAATTAGTGATATAATATTAGCATATTATTAAGAAATGAGTAACATATTATTAAGACATGTTTTTATGTAAATTCCTTGTATATTATTAGCAATGTTTAAGGTTGTTGGATGTTGGCAGATCTGATTTGGTTTGATAATTAGCAAAATAAATTCATATCATTAGAAAATTAAATGGATATGAATATTTGTTATTTATGTTATTTATGTGATCTGATTTTGGATTATATGAATATTTTATTATTTATGTCAAATTGGGTTGTTTATAGCATATTCATATTGACTTTATAGCAAATTTTGAATATATGTTTAGCAAATTGAGGGCTGGATGGTTATAGAGGTGATGAGAAACCATTCATGCTTGTATTCTAGCAACTTAGTATGATATTATTAGCAAATGTTGCAATTGTAAAATTTTGCTACTGGGATTCATGTTTTATTAAATTGATATTCTGTTTATAGTAAATTAGTGATATAATATTAGCAAATGATTAAGACATGAGTAGCATATTATTAAGACATGCTTTTATGCGTGTTGGCTTTTAATAGGAAATTGTGTTATTTTTCAAATTTTCATTATATTTGTAACAGATTGGCATTGGTTTATAGAAACTTAGTAAATTATGATTAGTAATATTTATGGGTATTGTGTATTGTATCATTATGATCAACTTTTGATTGTCATTTATAGGTAACAGCGAGAAAGGTGATTTAAATGATATTACGGTCTATTATAAATCTCTTATTTATATATTTTAACATTATTAGTTTTTTAATTTAATGTTTATAATGTTGTGTGGTTTTTCTTCTATTATGACACAGAAGCAAAAAGCAAATTGGTTTGTTTATATCATATTTACGTTTTGCTTATAGCAAATTAGTGATATAATATTAGCAAATGATTAAGACATGAGTAGCATATTATTTAGACATGCTTTTATGCGTATTGGATTTTAATAGCAAATTATGTTATTTTTCAAATTTTCATTATATTTGTAGCAGATTGACATTGATTTATAGAAACAGACTGGATTGCGGTATCTACGTGATGAGACACATGGAAACATACAAGGGTGGGAATTTGAGGCATTGGAACTCCGGACTCACAAGTGATAATGCGAAACAGTTGAAGTATTTAAGGGTAAAATATTGTGCAGCTATCCTTAACGATGAAAGTAACATACACAAGGAGCGCATAATGGTTGATGCAAGCCTATGTTACAGGGCAACATGTGGTGATGGACCACACAATATTGATGCCATAGTTATGAATAATGTCTAGGTTGAATGACGCATACTGAAATTCTTTAATTATTACATAAATTTGACTGTTGCTATAAAAGATTTATGTATTGGTTCTCATTTGATAGTTGGTTTTAGCATATTATGATAGGAATTATAGCATAACATTAATGTTTTAATATAACAATTTTATTCATTAATATATATTTGTTTTGTTTCGTGATATCATACTAATGATCCATAACATTAATGTTTCGTGATATGCTATTAACACATCTGAAATTTGCTAATTACGTATAAAATATTTGCTAAAATTCAGATATTCAGATATATGAGTGCTTATAAATCCTCTCGTAAAATAAAATTAATAGCTTACCCATACAAAAATACTTATTTACATAAAACAAATATAATCTGTAATATCCAAATCATCAAATTATCCAATTAGTCGTGACAAATTATTATTCATTTTCTAGCAAATCATTTCATAAAGGTGTAGCAAATCATTCAATCGACTCATAATCTATTTTAACTAAAATATGTCGGTGGTCGTATTATATTATTTAGTTAGAGATGGCCGATTCTTTAGTAATATTACAACCAAGTAATGTAATATATATATATCAAACTAGCGTACATGTGATAATTCGAGAAAATAATAATAAGTTGATCGCATACAACCTGCTAATCTATGTATAAATATTTACTAATTTCGGATAAATTACTTGCTAATAATAAGAAAACGTAACAATGTTCATTTATACTCACGTCTCATGAATTGATGGTTCAAAAAATTCATTAAAAGTAAAAAATAATATCAAACTATCTCATAAATCAATATTCATAACAGTGAAATAAAAATATCATGGACCCGGACAATTCCTTGCATCGTGATTACCCTTCACCCCGCACTTGCTACACTTTCTTGGAGGCTTGTTGGCATCACGACCATCCTATCATAAAAAAAAAAACAAATCATATGTTCACATAAAGGTATTCCCGATTTGCTATTAACAAATATATAATATGCTATATATACATAAAATATTTGCTAAACGTCTGACATACGCGTCCATAACAGAATCTGTCAATATCTATACACTTATGAAGATATTTTTAATCGATAACATAATACCTGTATTTTTCATAATCAGACGATGACAACAATGATGATAATATACGATGGAGTAAGAACTTGTAGAAAAAAAATACATTCTTAATTTGCACACAACAATTCATGCCATTTTTACTATTTTTTTCTTAATAACTTCAAAAATTCCACAACCAAATACGAAAAGTATCTATCGTCTATAATAAATATGAAATGCCCATTGTCTGCGAACATCTCACTATCATGCAAAGCACGTTGAAATAATTTAAAAAAAAACAAATCATATTTTCACATAAAAATATTCCCGATTTGCTATTAACATATCTATAATTTGCTAATTATGAGGACAAAATTTGTTAAACGTCAGACATATGCGCCCATAACAGAATATGTCGATATCTCTATACCTACAGAGATACATTAATCGATAACATAATTCTTGTATCTTCCATAATCAGACGATGACGAGAGTGATGATAATATACGATGGATTAAGAACTTGGTGAAAAAAAATACACTCTTATTTTGCACACAACAATTCATGTCATTTTAACTATTTTTTTAATAACTTCATAAATTCCACAACCAATTACGAAAAGAATCTATCGTCTATAATAAATATGAAATGCCCATAGTCTGCGAACATCTCAGTATCATGTAAAGCATATTGAAACCATTTAAAAAAATCGTATTTGTACATGAAAGTGTTCCCGATTTGCTATTAATATATATATAATTTGCTAATTATGCATAAAAAGTTTGCTAAACGTCAGAAATACGCGTCTGTTCCAGATTCCACCCATATCTCTACACCTACAAAGATACATTAATGGAGAACATAATACATGTATCTTCCATAATCAGACGATGACTAGAATGATGATAATATACGATGGAATAAGAACTTATGAAAGCCGACAATAAAATTATCCGGAACGAATTCTTCAACCGTAAGAGAACGCAAGCAATATATGAAACACCGATAGATACAACTATGTAGAAAAATTATTTAAGAAAACCGTCCAAAAAAAAAACCGTTCCATATAAATCCCACTATATATGGAAGAGATATATTTACTGCAGATTTTTAATATGCATTACAATGACACATATACCCTCAACTTAATATAATTCTTAAGATATTGCATTTTTGACCCCATTTTTTTGAGATTGATCTGAGCCTTAGAAAATCATTGATCCAACGCTCCATATTAGTTCCTAGTTCCTACACAGGGTATTGGTTCTCATTTGATCTCTATACTATATATATATATATATATATATATATATATATATATGAATAGAAAGAGGAGACTGAGAATGCAAAAAAAAAGGAAAGAAAAAAAAACAACATTATAAAAAAAAAAACTTAAGTGATAAAATACTCTTAGGACTTATTTGCTAGGTGGTATAAAAGAGTAATAGATGCCTAGGATATCCTATCAATATTAATTAAAATAAAATCCCATTTTAGAAGACAGAAATTTGTATGAGACCATTTAACGGGTCTCTTACTTTAGACGGGTCAAATATGACCCAAACTCGCTCAAAAACCAATCCAAACCCGTCCGAACCCGCAAAAACATTCAGGTCCACACGCGTCCACACACATATCACTATGTATAAAGTAAAGTATCACTATATATGATGTGAAGTATCACTAATTATATATCAAAATATCACTTAATATGAATTGAAGTAACATCAACTATTAAGTATTTTCACATGTTAAGAAGAAAATAAATGAATTATTTTTTACATAAATCATAATGTTAGGTTTTAATTTCGTTGGTTTATTTATGTTTGTTGATTATCCAAACATCACGTATCACTATGTATGAAGTAAAATATCACTCAATATGAATTGAAATATCATCAAGTATGCAGTTTTTTTTTTTTTACTATTTATTTTTTTAGATCATGACAAATTATTTTCATTGGTATCTCTATCAAGTCCTGCTCTTTAAAATATTTCTTAAACAAAGTGCATGAGCCCACGCGTTATAGCCGGGCAAATGCACTAGGAGAGAAATCAGATAAAAATTAAATTAATTCAATTCAATTTTAGGATCATTAATTCCAATTTAGGGTATGTATTTATTTTTAAAAATTAAAATAGTTCAAAAAATTAAATATATATTTGTAAAAAAAATTAAGAAATTAAAAAGTGATAAAAACTAAAAAGAAAAGGAAAATGGGAGGGAGAGATGAAACGGGACCACTAAAAAAGAAAAATAAAAAAAGGAGAGAAGACCGCCTCATGGGTCAAATAAAATCCGTCTAACGTAAGAGATCCGTTAGACTAACGGTCTCACACAAGTGTCCCTCATTATACGTATATGGTAACTAATTAAAATATGTTTTATGAATTAGAATATGAATACATATAATTAAACAATATATTAATTAATATATATATATATGATATAAATATTTTAATACACCAAAATAAATATAATATTGATATCTTATATAGTAAAAGACATCCCAATAAAAAATATCTAACATATATCATATTGACGAGCTCTTATTATTATAGGGTCGTTTCTAAAATTAATATTATTCAGGTTCGAGACACTGGCGAAGCAGTAAATCAAAGATAAAACATAAATGATCAAACAATGGTTTATTCATTTATATTGAGAAACAAAGAGAATTTGATTGTCATGTAATTGCTGATTTTTCGAGATTGCTTGAAGGAAAATAACATGCCACCCGATCGGGCATCGTACCCGATTTATATATATATATATATATATATATATATATATATATATATATATATATATATATTAAAATTCATATTTTTATAATATTTTTTTAATTATATTTTGAGGACATAAATGATGACGTTAGTAGATGTTTATGTTGGTCCCGATTTTTTTTCTCTTGCTATGTTGTCGACATTATTGTGTTTTTTTTTAATAATATCATGTGAAAAAAACACGATAACGTTATTTACATAGCAGGAAGCAAAAACAACCGGAACCAACATAATTAATATCTATTCAAGAAACTTAACCGTTAACATGTTCCCAAAATATAATTAAAAATATTTTAAAAATATAAATATTAATTAAAAATGAAAATTCATCTTCCGTTGTTGGACTGGGGGAGGGGATATCCTTCCTTTAATTTATTCTTTATTTCCTTTTTTATTATTTGGAACATTTCTACGTGGCTTGTGTTCTAGATATGGGCCGAATCAAAAATTGACCTCTACAATTATAAATATATTTGATGATATTTTAGTGAGTTTTTTTTATTATTATTCAAAAGCCTAAGGGGTGTAAAGTGAAATAACTATCCTATTTTAAGGGTGCGACTGGCCAATTTTTCAAAATTGGGATGCAAAGTGTCAATCTTATATATAATTATAGTGTTATATGTTATCAAAAAAGAACGTTTCATTTTGCAATTACCAATATTTAAAAGACCGTGTTCAAAACTAAAAAATGTGTAAATATCGTGATAATAAAGACAATTATCTATTTTTTAATAGAAAAAGTGTGGGTTGTGTTTATCTATGCTTGCATCTTTTCATTATATCAATTAAATTTCTTTAATTACAAAAGAAAATTGGAAACTTGATATATATATATATATATATATATATATATGAAATATAAAATATTCATCCGTTACTCATCACGTATACGTAACTATGTTCTATTCATTAATAACATGGATCCTGTCAAAAATTAAATAAAAAAAAGTATATGAAAATATTTTAGTACATTATCATAATATTTATAAAAAAAAAGGCTACATCTTACATGGCAAGATGCATACTGTATTTATATGATATACTATATGAGTTAAAGGGAAGCAATATAATATAGCAGATTTTCTTCTTCTTTTGAAATAACATAACATAGCAGATTTAGAAGTTGAACTAACTCTACAATTTTTCCAACCAAACAAAGCTAATTAAAATACTCATAAGTTAAGTTTTTCCACGTCTCACCCTCTATATATATAAACCACAATTAATCTCCCATGCATCCCTCACTCTTTACTTGAAACCCTCAAAATCTCCATCAACTACAACAATGACAAACCATTGTCGTATTTGTTCCTTTTTCTTCTTCCTCTTCATCTTTAATACCTTCTCACCCATGATTGATGCCCGTCACCTCCTCGAATCACCAGAATTGCCCAAGCCCGAGATTCCAAAATCAGAATTGCCAAAATCCGAGGTTCCGGAACTACCCAAACTTGATATTCCAAAACCAGAGTTGCCAAAACCCGAGATTCCGGAATTGCCCAAACCTGAGATTCCAAAACCAGAGTTGCCAAAACCCGAGGTTCCGGAACTGCCCAAACCTGAGTTTCCAAAACCAGAGTTGCCAAAACCCGAGGTTCCGAAACTGCCCAAACTTGAGATTCCAAAACCAGAGTTGCCAAAAACCAAGGTTCCGGAACTGCCCAAACCTGAGATTCCAAAACCAGAATTGCCAAAATCTGAGGTTCCGGAAGTGCCCAAACCTAAGATTTCAAAACCAGAATTGCCAAAACCCGAGGTTCCGGAAGTGCCTAAACCTGAGATTCCAAAATCAAAGTTACCAAAACCCGAGGTTCCGGAACTGCCCAAACCTGAGATTCCAAAACCAGAGTTGCCAAAACCCGAGGTTCCGGAACTGCCCAAACTTGAGATTCCAAAACCAGAGTTGCCAAAAACCAAGGTTCCGGAAGTGCCCAAACCTGAGATTCCAAAACCAGAATTGCCAAAATCTGAGATTCCAAAACCAGAATTGCCAAAATCCGAGGTTCCGGAAGTGCCCAAACCTGAGATTCCAAAACCAGAATTGCCAAAACCCGAGGTTCCGGAAGTGCCTAAACCTGAGATTCCAAAATCAGAGTTACCAAAACCCGAGGTTCCAGAAGTGCCCAAACCTGAGATTCCAAAACTTGAATTGCCAACATCATCGAAGGCTGAGATTCCAGAACTGCCAAAGATGGAGATCCCGGAATTATCGAAACCCGAAATCCCGGAACTACCAAAGCCAGAGATACCAGAACTACCAACTTTCCCCAAGGTGCCCGAGCTTCCGAAGTTTCCAGAATTTCCCACATTGCCCAAATCACCTTGATTTGCGTAGTTATTCATAACTGATGATTAATTATATTATTATTGTTGTCGGTGTATTTTTGTGGTGTTGTTCGTTATCATATTGTTTTTAATTCTTATTACTAGACACTTTTTTTTCATATATATTATGATTGTGATTCCATTTCTACGTTATATATGTATTGAATTTTGATTTCAAATTTTTGTGGTGTTGTTCGTTATCATATTGTTTTTAATTCTTATTACTAGACACTTTTTTTTCATATATATTATGATTGTGATTCCATTTCTACGTTATATATGTATTGAATTTTGATTTCAAATTTATATTCTACTTGGTTTCTTTATACAGACACGGCTTCCGTCATTTATATAGATTCTTCATTTTTTTTTAAATATTGCACATAATTAACTGAGTAAATTAATGTATCAAACTCCCTCTTAATTATTTCCAAAAAAAGGATGCGGCAATATGTATCTCGTCAACACCCATTGTGAGGTTTTTTAATAGGAAAAATAATTATTTTAGCACCCTATGTTTGATCTCTTATCAATTTTAGTATCACGTGTATTGTTTTAGTCAAATGATGACCTAACAATATTTATTTTAACTATTTTGGTCCCAATTACTTAATTAGAATAGCAGGTTTATAGGTTATTTGTATTATTTGTATAATTTTTAAAGTTGAGAGACAAAATTATATAATTAAATTACACAATTTTTTTCAAAAATTATATCATTTTTTAAATTAAAAATAAAAATTATATTACTTTTAGAAAAAATAAAATTATATAATTTTTAAAAAATAAAATTAAATAATATTTTTAAATTTTAATTTTGGTCCTTCAACTTTCAAAATTTATACAATTACCAAGATGACCCGTAAACCTGTTATTCCAGGTAATTGAGACCAAAATGAATAAATAAACTATTGTTAGAGTATCATTTTGATTGAAACAATACGTAAGGTACCAAAAATAATAAGAAATCAAACATAGAGTACTGAAATGGACATTTTCCCTTTTCTAATAAATTTGGAACTAGTAATTTAATTTGACCCTTGAAGTCCCAACTTTTGCAATAATTTTTTTTTGTTCCATGTAGACTGTTTAGCTTGTTGAATACAACTATACAGGTTTAAGGGATAAAATCCTCTAGTCCACTTTTCATGTCCCATTATGGTGTCCCACTATAAAATTTAATATTTAAAAAATGTTTATTAAAAAAATAAATTTTATTATAGT
Source organism: Perilla frutescens (assembly GCA_026008535.1). Classification (NCBI taxonomy): domain Eukaryota; kingdom Viridiplantae; phylum Streptophyta; class Magnoliopsida; order Lamiales; family Lamiaceae; genus Perilla; species Perilla frutescens. Next base: position 68,688,062 of record BRKX01000001.1, read on the forward strand.
ATTACAAATCATAATCATCATTTATCGCTATAAATTAAAATTTTTAAAAATCATATACCCTACTTTTGGAATAATCAACCATATTAATCAAGTATATTTACTAAAAAATAAGAAATAAATATTAAAAAATAAATATAAACCCTAAATAATAATCATATAATTAAACTAAGCCATAACAAATTGAAATTGAAGAAAAAAATGGATGAAAATCGAATAAAAATTAAGATGGGACACCAAATGGGATAGAGAAAAGTGGGATAGAGGATTTCATTTGCAGGTTTAATTGAAGAACGGACGAGTTTCTTAATTTTCTTAATTTTGACATGGAAGATTTTTATTTTATTTTTCTAAATCTTACCATTCTAAATTAATGAATTTTGGTAGATGAAGTCTTTTCTATATATGGTGATAGAAAGACCGTGATCTTTTAACTGCATTAAGAAAATCGCTAAATTAACATGTGACATTTATTTGTTGATGCAATAGATGAAGAAATACAGTTTTGTTATGTGGGTAATAATCACCTACTTAGTAATAGATTCTCTAGCATGTTAATCATCAAAATAAAATTATTTAAACAATATTATGTACTAGATTCAAAATGTACGTTTCATTTTCATCAAAATATTTCTTCTTGCGAATCATATATTTTTCTTGAAATACATGATCAATTTTTTGTTTCATTTGCATCAATTTTTTTATCAATATTTATTGCATCAAAACAGCCAATTTCTCTATATTTTTCAAAGATTGCAATTCAATAAATCATTTCACTTCCTTCCTTAATAGCCATATCAATATTCAATAATCATATTCTTAGATTGTAAGTTTTTACTAACTAAATTAACAATAAACAATATCCCATACCATATATATTATCATGACGATTAAAAACTTAAAATTCCCAACATGAAGAATAGCTAAAGTGTTAAAATGAGACCTCGAATAATTGTTATTTTCACTTTCAACCACCCCAAGGAAAGCTTTGCTCAAATATGAAACACCGATTATTTGAGCGAAAACTCTTCTAGTATTTCTGAAGCATGAAGATTTACGTGTAGGTTGGGTCAAATGTTGTGCTATAAAATGTTATGCTAAATATATTTATGATCTTTCATTTTTTTTAATTGAGCTAAAGATCAATTTTAAAATTAAAATATATTAATAAAACTATTAGTACTATGAAAATAGAAAAATGATGTCCTCAGTCCTCTATAATTTATGAGCTCGTGTGATGCGCATCTCTGGCAAGATGGCCTCTGAAAAACACGACACAACATAATGTAAATTATCCTTAGTTACGGTGGTCAATTTTTTTTTTAAACCTAAATTAAATTTTAACGTGGTAGATTGCACGTGAATTCATCTAGTCCAAAATGTGGGTCCCAACAATATTTCAACATTGAAATTATTAGTCCATCTTCCATTTTCCTTCGACTTTTTTTTTGGTTGAGTTTAATTTTGCATTAGGGTTTATAATTATTATGATTGATTATTCCAAAGTTAAGGTGTATATATATATTTTTTAAATTTCAATTCTTAGTAATAAATATTAATTGAGATTGGTTATAATATAATAAATTTTATTTTTATTATAAACATTATTGAACTTAATTTTTAATGTTGGAACACCGATGAGACACCCACTTAGGAGTAGAGTATCTCATCCATGCAGATCAATTGTATTTGGATTGGTAACATGCGTGCACATCTCTCTCTCTCTCTCTCTCATTATCAACCTAAGAGAAAATATCACTTTTGGTCCTATAGGACACGTCTCAATTCGATTTTGGTCCTGATACTATCATTTTTTTTTTATCTCAAATAGAGTAATATTGATTTTGGTCCCACTTTTGGCCTTAAAATCATGAAATCAAAATTAATATTCTTAAACTTATGAGACTAAAATTGAGTAGATTTTTTGAAAATAATCAAAAATGAAAGTATCAAGACCAAAATCCATATTTTTTCTCAACCCGACATTTCTATATCTACCCCACTCGACATTTCTATATCTGCCTCTACCACTTTGAAATCTTGATGAGGAAATTAATGGGGTCTGCTGTCTACAGATGACCGATATAAACTAACCTCATGCAATTTAAAATTAATGGATAATTAATATACGGTTTAATTTTCTGTATTTTCTATAAAACGTCCATTCACTTAAATTAATGAAAGTTCCAGTTTCATTTTCTAATCATCTTACGTATTTTGAATTAATATTTCTCTATTCTTAATTGTATTAACTAATCATATATGTACCTAAATTATTAAAGAATATCCATCTTAGAGTTGTAATTAAGCATATGCGCACGGCATACACAATACACACACACGAATACATTTTGAAAAAAAATATATTTGAATTACCCAACAAATTAATAAAAATTAATATGACAATGTGCAGTTTTAAATAGATATTTATTTAAGTTTTTATACATATGGCTCACAACGGATTTGTGTTGTTTTGATCGATCGATCGATCGATCTTCTCGTTATTTGTGAGGGTTTTTTTCAATAGGAAATTGTAACTTTTCATAATATCAATTAAAATTATTCACATAAAAAAAATGGAAAACTTCATATTATTAAAAGAAGTCATAATTAACAACATGAATGGGGAGCAATATAATTTAACAGATTTAGATGTTGAACTAACTCTCCCAAATTTCCCACCAAACAAAGCTAATTAAAATACTTATAAATTAAGTTTTTCCACGTCTCACCCTCTCTCTCTATACTATGTAAACCACAATTAATCTCCCATGCATCTCTCACACATCACTTGAAACCCTAAAAAATCTTCATCAACTACAACAACATGGCAAACCATCATCGTACATGTTCCTTCTTCTTCCTCCTCTTCATCATTAATACTGCCTTCTCACCCATGATTGATGCCCGTCGCCTCCTCGAATCACCGGAATTGCCCAAGCCTCAGCTACCGGCTTTGCCTAAACTCGAGATTCCAGAGTTGCCAAAACCTGAGGTTCCAGAATTGCCAAAGCCTGATATTCCAGAGTTGCCTAAACCACAAGTACCCTCTTTGCCAAAACCAGAGATCCCGGAATTACCAAAACCCGAAATCCCGGAATTGCCGAAGCCGGAGATACCGGAACTGCCAAATTTCCCCAAGCTGCCTAAGTTTCCAGAATTTCCCACATTGCCCAAATCACCTTGATTTGCCTAGTTATCAAGAATTTGACGATTAAATATGCTATTGTTTTTGTTGTCGAGCCGATCGGTGTCTTGTTGTTGTGTTGTTGCTCCTCTCTCTTCATATTGCTTCGAATTCTCATTACTATAGCTAGACATATACACCTTTTTATACACGTACTTAAATTTGTAATTCCATTTCTACGCTATATACATGTACTGAATATTAATTGATTTCACCCCTTTTATATTTTTACTTGGACACGGCTTCATTCATATATATTTTCTTCATATTGTCTTTATATTGAACATACTTAATTAATTTTATCAAGATACGAAACACATCATGGTTTGGTAGATTCTCTCTTTCTTCTAACCCATTATAGAAGTGTGAATGACCCTAATAATTCGTGGGCTATTCGTGGCCTCTTTAAAAGTGAGTCTCGTTTTAGGAATGTGAAAGAGTTCAAAGCTTCGTAATCAAGTTATACAAAATTTCTCTCTTTAAAAGTTTGTTTTGTCAAATTTATCTATCTATTATCTACTATACTAATAAAAGTGTGATATTTTATAAATTTTGGTTTACCTATTATAATTTTTAATTTAAGGGTAATTGTGTCATATATGTATTTATAATGTAAAATCTAATATAATATATTAGTATCCATATATATGAATTTACTACTGTATATAAAAAGAGCATTATTTTACAAAATTGAATTTACCAATATATCCCTATAATGTATTTAAATTAAGGACAATAGGGTAATATAATAAATCTACATGAACTTTTTATTATGATATAGTAGTAGATATAAAATTTCTAGCTTGATTTTTATGCAAATTGGCATTCATATGATGATATGCATATATATGGTAACAATTAAGAAACGTTATTATTGATTTTCATAATATTGTATTTAATATATATATATATAATATTTCGATTGGTGCATCAATTTGATATGCACACAAATATGTGTGTGTGCAGTGACGGGCGTAAAATTTTTACTCAAGGAGGCTCATTTAACATTACCATAAGAATAAAATATTATATATGTATAATTATAAATTATAAAATGAAATAAATAACTATATAAATATGTACATGAAAAAATATTATAGTTAGGAAGTCCAATTGATAATATCATAAAAATAGAAATTATGTATATACATGTATTATGCATACATAAATTAATTATGTAAACTATCAAGATCGCACAACATGAATATATAAAAATAGTGGATCAAAGATCTATATAAAAGATTTCGGCCTTAAAATTAATTAAACTGAATGATAAAATTGTTACTTTGATGAGAAAATTTGAAACTTTTGAATAAAAATATATAAATAAAAATACAAACTATTGCTAATAGTGAAAATAAAACAAATAAATTAAAATAATTATCAACTTAAAAGAATAAGAAAAGGTTAAAAAGAGAGGAAAAAATAGCAATGTCCTTGTCAACCGAAATATATAATTCTCAACTTAAAAAAAAAAAAAGACCAATTAAAATAGCTAGGTGAAAAAAACTAAAGGTACGGTATATAAAAAAAACTGTTCATGCTCCCCTTTCAAGAATTGAACACATAACCACTGTTCATGCTCCCCTTTCAAGAATTGAACACATAACCCCTTCCTAAATAACAAACACCTCTTCCACTGTGCCAAACTTGTTACATGGAATATTTTACAATTATTTTATTATACATATTTTGATATAATCATATATTATTACTATTTTCATACTGAAAAAATTCAAAATTTCAGAGGTCCAGTGCCCCCCCTGCATGGGTCCGTCCATGCGTGTGCATATGCGTTTCTAATTGCAATTAACATATTCATTTTTAATTAACATGTGCTAGGCAATTCATTAATACGTATTTTTATATACCAATAAGATATAAATTATGAATTAATATATATAAAATGCACATCACATGCATTCATGTTAATTATTTTTATTCTTTTTTTATATTATGAATGCATGTTCTAAATTATTTTTTAGCAACAATATAATTTAGGGATGTCGAATTTTCCACAATTCAAAAGATGATATTATTGAAACATTTTAAAAATCATGTTGAATTTCAAAATTGGTCAAGTATAATAATTTAATTATTTGGGAATTAGCCTATCAGTATAATTAATTCAATATACTTAAAATTTGATTTTTTACTAAAAAATTATTGATTCACATCATGTGATATCAATAATCAAATATTAGTAAAGTGAAATAGATTAAAATAGCAAAAATGTTAATGTATATAAATTGAAAAAAATTCATTGCAAAACAGCAATGTGGAGTTATAAGAGCACCAAAAAATTATCATCGCCTACATATTTGTATTAAAGATAGTATATATAATGAAATATTATTTTGACTACTTATCTATTTTTATCAAAGATGAGTTAATTAAAGTTTTCAAAGTAATTAAATTGTAAAAATTATGTGATGCCCTTCGAACCATAAAAATGTTATTTCTAAAAAATTACATATTTTACCAAAATAAAATTCACAATTACTCATCAATCTAATTTTTTTTAATATTAATGTAAAATCATAGAGGATAATTTCAAATATATAGATTGGAGAAAAAAAAAGATATTACTCATAGGTGAATATATTAATTTGAATTTTATTACAAGTAATTTAATTAAGATATATATATATATATATATAATAACACTATGTCGTTTCTACCATGAAGCAAACGAGTCGATCACCCCAGACCTCATTATTTGCATTAAAATAGTTAGTTAAATAATATATGTATGATCCACATTTGATTAGCAATTTTTCGAAGTCAAGTATTTTATATATATAAAAGGATCAATCTATGTCTTGTGAATAAATTAAAGTTTATCATATCTTAATCTCTAACAAATTATTTCTTAACCCTAATTTATCTAACATTTGAAAGACACTTAGATATTAATATATTTGACTTATTTTCAAAATTAAAGTACATGTTAATAGAACATAGGAGATATAAAATTATATACAAAACCATTTATTGAGATGTTATATTCTATAAATAAATATTTCATTCCCTAATGCATATATTACCTGTCGGATATTATTGGATATGCTAATTATAATAATTATTTTTTGTTGAAGTAAGTTTTTAAATTGAGTAATATGTCACAGTTTGTGATTTAAAATATTTAAAAGTGGTTTTATTGTTAATAAAATAAGAAATAGTAAAATGAATTTCGTTAAAACATATTAGTGTATTATCTTTTAAAAAATATTTTACTTCTTATTTCGCCACAGGCCTCATATTGTGTCAAAACGGTCATAACAAGCAACCATATGTATGCAGCGATTCATTTTAGAACACTATTAATTTTTCCAATACTATTTTAACTTGGGAAAAGTTTAGCTTAATTACACTATTATATTAGAGCATAATACTACTTTTATAATAGCACATACAAATGTTATAATTAAAAATATAGACTTTAGTTGCCAAAATTGGGGAAATATAACAATTTATTTTTTAAATATCATTTATTGCGCTACTCAACCAAATATTTATTTATTACATTACAATTATTTGACTTTTCATTAGCTATCTACAAGTATACGAAGTAATTGTAATCTAATTGTATTTCACAGAGACTAAAAACTTAATTACCATGTAAGTACTGCAACGTCAATCTTCTAAGTACTAGCTACGTAACGTATTCAAAATTTTATTGTATATCTACTAATGATAAATAAATAAATAAAGGCAAATAAAGATAAATGGAGAAAATTAGAAACTGATATAATAGATGAAGAAATAATCTAAATCATCATATATTCACGATTCAGTTGGGCTCGAAGAACTGCAAATTTCATGGCTCATTCTTTAGCGAAGCTTGCTATTTCAAATAATGATTTTTTTTTCTCATACCGGCGCTTTGCCGAGTACTATTTTGTCGAACATTCCTCCTGATGAATTGGCTTCTCATTAATCAAATGCCTTTTTGCTAAAAAAAAGGGGGGGGGGAGGGAAGATAACAATAAATATAATACATTTTATAACATGAATACAAGTCTTAGATATTAAAAATAAATATATTTTTAAGCTTTATTATTTTCAATAATTAATATTAGAAATAACACATAAAGTGTTTATATATATTTTTATTTGATATAACTATAAACGTATAGAGGTTAATATTTTAACTACATGAATTAATGAAAATTTTTGCTTACAAGTAATTTTAAGATAATATGGTATATGTACATGGTATGAAAATCAAGAATATACTATATGTGTGTGTGTGACGCATGTGTATTCTACTATTCTCATAATTAAATTTCACTTTACAATATTATTTTTTTTATATATAAATATATACGTAAAAGTTGGTGTAAAATATTATCTTATAAATTGCTTTCAAATGTATCTCGTCAAATTATAGATATAAATATATACACTCCTCGAAAAGCCAACAACAGAACTAAAATAGCTTCCAATTTTCTCTATTTCATATCAATTGCTAATTTGCTACAATAAGAGCCTCGCAGAGAGGAATCATCGACTGAAATGGAGGCAGCAGGAAATGCGAAATCACTCATAGACAAGATCATGCCGCCGCGGCTGGAAGATGCCGGCCTCGAGGACTGCGCGCTGCCCCGGAATCCATTAAAGAGGCGTTTCTGAAAGCCGCCTCAGCCGTCAGATCGACCGTTTCAGATTCCGGCGATGAAGGCGGATGTGTTGAAGATCCATGGGAAGACTCCTCCGATGTCCTCGTCGGGATAACTGACGGCGTCACTGCACCTTCGGAGGGCTGCGCTGTGGAGAAAGGCGGCGGATTGACGGAGGCTCCCGGGGATAAAGTAGTGGTGGGCGGCGGAGATGCGGAAGCGAAAGCAGCAGATGCGGTGGTGGGACCCGGCGTGCCGGAGGGAGGGGAGCCCTGCGTCGATGGATTGCAAGGGCTGGAAATTAGGGGGAAGGGTAGGGGTGTTTTGGGAAAGAAGAAATTGAAAGATGGCAAAGATGACGTGGATGATGAAGAGGAGAGGGGTGAAGATACAAAAGATAAACCCATATTAGATGAAGGTTACGTGTGAAATTTGACATTTTGGTTTTTGTAACATTTTAGACTGCAATTTGCAAATGCTTCTTTCTTTATTTCAACGCTCTTTCACCTTTGTTTGAACTCGTTTAATGAAATATATTGGAAAAAGCTCGAGCACAAATTTACCTTTGATAACACAAAATTCCTACCTACATAAAAACATATTTTATATATATGAACATTATTTCCATAGCGCATTGTTAATTCCATTATAATAGTAATAATAATAATAATAATAAAAAAAACCTCACAAATCTCGATCTAAATTTAAATGAATGCAAAAAATCCAATATTTAGGCTAATGAACTATATAACCCCTAATCTCAACACCAAAAAAAAAAAAAAACCCAATATTTAGAAATAGAGGGCGGGGGAAGACTACCCAAAATCACGAAGCAAACTCAAAAAGCAAATCCCCATTTCTACTCAAACGCATCGCTGTAATCTGGCCACGATTTCGATCGAGCCAAGGGGGCGATTGAATCAGCTCGGAATCGCCGATTTTGGTGCTGTCACCACCGGTTTGACTGAGCTCGCGCACCGAGTCAGGAACCGAGTCTTGGGGGACGAGTTTGAAGAGCTTGAACTGCTGCTCGAATTGTTGGGAGAACTCGGAAGCGAAAGTCACCACACCCATTTGCGCCGCCATTCACGATGCTGTCAATCGGGGAAAATTTGAAAAAAAGGAAAAAGTTTGCAATCACGTCCCCCGCTGAAGATGATGACGCCAAGAAATTCACCTCCAGAAACCATGATCTCAAGAATTCTTCACTCTCTCTGCACAGAATCTTTCTTTTGAGTTTGGTTACGCGCATTATAAATTCATTTCTCGTGCAGACATACTTCAATCCGGATGAACACTGGCAAGCTCTTGAAGTAGCCCATCGAATTACATTTGGGTATGCAATCTCTCTCTCTCTCTCTCTCTCTCTCTCTCTCTCTCTCTCTCTCTCTCCACACACACACACACACATTTGGGTTGTGCTCTTTTTCTTATGGTTGGTTCAAAATGTTAGGTATGGGCATCTAACATGGGAATGGAAAAAAGGCATAAGGAGTTACTTGCATCCCGTTATCTTTGCTACTCTGTATAAAGTTCTTGCCTTTCTCCATCTTGATATCCCTTGGTTCATGGTACTAATGTTTTTTCCAATTTGACTGTATTTTGCAAAATTTCAATTTTTTTTCTTCTGTTGTATTTATGGTACTAGATCATTATAATACTGCAACACTTTGAAGCTGCTGCTGGAATGGTTTTATGCGATTTTATCATCTGCTTCTACTGCTTTGTTGTATAGCATTGTAAATACGTGTCAATGTTGTCATCTTGTACAGATAAGGTCTCCTCGGTTGCTGCAGTCGATGTTTGCTGCTATTTGTGATCTCTACATATACAAATTCTCTCGAGTTCTGTTTGGTGGCAATGTTGCCAAATGGGCTGTATCCTTGCTTTGCTATCTGCCAGTTTATTTATTGCTTTTGTTGCAGTCACTTGTCTCGTTGGGCAGTTTTATGATTTTACAATTAATTGTTTTGTGTGGTTTAAAACATGTTTTTTCTTTGTTTTGTCGGTGAATGGAATTCATATATTCGTGGTACTTAACTTTGTGACAGCTCTTTGCACAGCTGACCAACTGGTTCTTGTTTTTCTGCATGCCTCGTACTTTTTCTAATAGTTTAGAAACAGTTCTCACGCTTGTGAGTTTATACTACTGGCCCTCCTTGAGAGTGTCCGCTACAGCAGTTCCATCTGGTTCAAGAAAGTATGCCTTGGCTATAGCGGCAATAGCATGTGCCATTCGACCAACAAGTGCTATCACTTGGATTTACATTGGTTGTCTAGAGTTATTTACAACACGTGATAAGCTAAAGTTTTTTCTTCTTGAGGTGATTCCCATCGGGTTAGTATGCTCAGAATCATACATGCTTGCTTCCTGTTGTTTCTTCATGCTTAGGTCTTAGGGGTTACTATAAAAGTTATATTTATCTTGCTAATAACTCTTTGAAGATTGCCTGTAAAGGCGTACTTGATTTAATACTTATTTTGAAATCTTAATGTGTGTATCAGGGGGCTTGTGCTTGGTCTTACATTCGTATTGGATTATCAGTTCTATGGTTCGTGGGTGATCGTTCCTCTTAACTTTCTGAAGTTCAATTTCCTCTCATCTGGTGGAGACTATTATGGAACTCATCCATGGCACTGGTATTTGACGCAAGGATTCACTGTTATGCTCTTCACATACATCCCATTTACCATTGCGGGTATTATTAAGTCTAAAGAGTGGAAGCTTCCTGGATTGGTCATATGGGTTTTGGGGATTTATAGCCTTCTTGGCCACAAAGAATTCAGGTATCTTGGTTTAATTTACATTATGGGCTCTATCATCTAAATCGCCGTGAGTGCTTCACCCATTAATGCTTCTAATTATCTTCAGACTCTGACTATCAGGTTTGTTCTTCCTGTTCTTCCAGTAGCATTGATGTTCTCGGGGTATTCACTGGCCAACCTCGGACAAGCAGAGCGTAAATCAAAAGGAGGTTCAAATTCCCATTTTAAGTGCTCTCCAAAGCTGCAACTGGCTGTTGTTTTCCTGCTTGTAACTAATATCCCGATGGCGTTATATATGAGCTTGATTCATCAGGTACATTGATGTTTCTTGCTGCCATTGTTGATGGCTTTGTTTTTACAAGAATCCCTCAATTTTTTTATGTGAAATAGGCATTAGTTTTGCTCTAAACCTTGAAGCACAAATCTTGCTAGGATATTTGGAAATTTAAAATTTGATATTTAACTACAATTACCTACAAATCTTAGATACAATACATTTGTAACTTTTCCAGAGAAAAGCAAAGATATTAGTGTTTTTTCAATGCATTTTCCTTACTTGTATCTGGATAGCGTTCTTACCTGCTATTGTTCTTCACAGAGAGGAACTGAAGATGCCATGAACTATCTCGCGGAGGAGGCTAGAGAGAACAAAGTCGAAAGTATTCTTTTCCTAACACCTTGCCATGCTACTCCATACTACTCGACTCTGCATCGCAACCTTCCTATGCGTTTCTTGGATTGTACACCAAGGTGAGAGCATCAAATTTATAGCTTCTAAGCCTCCCACATTACACCGTCATAACATCTGCAACTCTTTAACTGTTGTAACATTGTTCAAACAGTGACGAGAAAGGAATCTTGGACGAGTCTGATCGATTTTTAGAGGACCCTGTTGGTTTCGCAACTAAGCTTGCTCGAAATTGGAGTCCACCTAGCCACATTGTACTATTTGATTCGCAAGAAGAACTATTGAAGGAGTTCCTAGTCTCTCATCATTTCAAGGAGGTTTGTCATTTCAATAAGTTGTATTTTCTCATCTTTTTCGAAACTCGTAAATGTCGGTTTGTTTGGTTATAGATTTCAATGTTTGGACTTTGACAAGCTGAATTTATAACTTGCAGATGAGAAGATTCTTCCATGCTCATTTTAAGGTGGATAGAGAATTGCAAGCATCTGTAGTTGTGTATGCTTTTCAAAGCCGCGACGAGGGTGATACCAAATTTTGAGTATTGGAGCCGTGGCAGTTTTTGAAGAAACTCGAAGAGGTAAATCGCGAGATGCATATCAGTTGGTTGGTTGGTGTTCAGAGCTTACATCACTTAACACCAACTGACTTGTGCCCTTGATGAGAAATTCTTTTATTTTTTTTCAACATATGGATTGTAATTTGGATTACAATAGAGAAATAATATGCTATTTGAACCTGATAAGTTGATCTTTTCTTTATTCTGAGTTGCATTATTTTCAGATTTATGGTTAATGTGCACTGAAAATACAGAAAAAATAAAAATGATCATCACATAATGATCGAGGATAAGTTATATGCCCACGAGAAATGTAAGGATTAATGCTAAAAAAAATGATACAAAAATATAAAATTACTAAAACCATAGCATAATACTATATACAATATAAATTATTTTTAATGCTGTAATCGTTATCACATTAAGATGTGGATTTTTATATCTTTCTCGAGTGGAATATTTACAAAACCCGTTATTTTGTGACAATAGTTGATTATGATCACGTGAGGCATATGTAATATAATATAGATATATACTATATTAAATAATTCTATTTTATAGTGATGGGATCGCCAAATCCTAGATTTACTCGACACTTTTAGTCAATCAAATATTCTATTCCACCAATGATAATTAATTCTGTTCTTGAAATTATATGTGAAACGGTATACACGATTCGTCACATATACTAATGAAATAAAATTCCAAGATGCTTTTTCTCTCTTAAGAATATATAGTCGAATAAAATTTCAATGTTTAGACTACATTATTAAATAAAAATAAAATAATATAAACATTTTTCTTTTGAGAGGAAAAATCCGTTGTACATAGGAATGCCAATATATATATATATATATATATATATATAGCCATATAGGATATAGATTATATATTCTTTAAAGAACATGTTAATATGTCCACCAATAACATAGCAAAGCTACATAAGTAGTCATGCTTACATAATTCTAATGTGAAAATAATAAAAAGTAAATCAAAAATTGAATTCTTGTTTAATGTGCCTACATGTGTGCATGCAGTGAATTCCACACGTGTGTTTGTGTATGTATATGTATATATTTTCAAAAGATTGTGTCATAATTAATTCTAAATTATTAACAATCAAATTAACTAAATGTGAAAGATACCAAATTAATGTTGGCCAAAAAAGGGGAAAAAATGCAGATGTTCCAAAAATGATCATCTAAATCTCATTAATTAATTTTGCAGATGATTAGCCAATATATAAAGTAATATTGAAGATTTGAAGAATCTTTGAAATGAAAGACAATTTACACATAAAGATTTTATTAGCTACGTGCTGTCGACTGCCCTTTTTGTTTTATTCTTGTTACTCTTAATTGTGGTCAAGAATATTTCAAATATAGATAGGAAAATATTAAATTGGATTCAAATCATATTAATCTCCCCATCTTCCCTATTTAACATGCATTGATCGCTCTACAGAGAGATAGAGAGATAGATGAGAGAGGAATGGTCCTAATATATATACATATTTATATATATAAAAACAGCATGCATGCGTGTACCTACATCAAGACCTGTTTAAGATCCCATAAATGCCTCCATAAACGCCTCTCTCTCTTCTCTCTCTCATCTCCACATCTGGCCAGGATGGAGTGTTGAAAACATCCCCATCTTTCATCGTCATTCTTGCTGCAACTTCTGACAGTCAGTACTACATTTTCATTGTGATCATACAGAGAGATAGAGAGAGAGAGAGTGCAATGGAGTCGCGAAGAATTATAGTACTAGTTGTGTTATGCCTCATCATTTTCTGCTCATCAACAACAACCAACGTATCAGCACAGCCAAGGGAACAAGAGCTCGACCGCATAACGGCACTTCCGGCACAGCCGACGGTGAATTTCTCGCAGTTTTCCGGCTACGTCACCGTGAACGAAGATGAGGGCCGTGCCCTCTTTTATTGGCTGACAGAGGCTACCGGCGATGCAAAAACTAAACCTCTTCTTCTCTGGCTCAATGGAGGTTGGTCCCACTTTTATTACTATATATCTATCTGGTAAATTACATTAAATTTCATATATATATATATATACACACTCATCTCTGATGAACACTATAATGTTTGTGTCCACTAATATTAATCTTCACATTAATATATAAATATTTCTACATGTATTATGCTGAACTCCCTAAATTAATTTGAGCAGATGAATAAAATATCTTCTTCGTTTTGGTCATTGTGCATGGAAATGGGAAGATATAATGTTTATATATAATATTCATTGGTCACTAAATCTAGACGTGTGTGAGGCGGACATAATTCTTTGAGCTTGGATATATTCCAACAAATCCATCATGTAAAAAGTCTTTTTTTGTCACTTTGGTGCATGGGATAACTCTCTTTTTCTTTTCTTTTTTAGAGATAAATAAATAATTTCAAAATAACATGCAATTAATTAATTTTGACAAAAAATAACACTATCTTTGTATTGTGTTGCGGTGCAGGAGTTATATCTCCCTTGCATTGCATGTCGCTCTCCAAGAAATCACTCTCATCATCTACCCCCCGCGCATGTTAGCACTACCCAGGCATTATTTCATAAAAGTGCGCTGGCTGTCACCTTCACAGCCAGAGCAACTGTACCTTTTTTTTTTGTTTTTTTTTTTTGTTTCAAACCATGACATAGGAGGACGGATCAACAACTTTTTTTCCTACTCATTAAATAACAACATGTTTGAAATAACGTATTCATTGTCAATCTGAAAAAAACTACACATGATATATGTATGAAATCAAGATTTACTAGTGATGTATTATAATCTTCATCATGCTTGAACATCATTCTGAATATTCAAGTTTAGGGAATCATTCTGAATATTAAAAAAAGAATTATTGAGTTTGAGAAAATGGGCTGTGCAGGACCTGGTTGTTCTTCAGTGGCATATGGAGCATCAGAAGAAATAGGGCCATTCAGAATCAACAAAAATGGTTCATCTCTCTATCTCAACAAGTATTCATGGAATGCAGGTAACATAAACATTTGAGCACATTCAGTTTCCCAACAACTAGTTACCTGATAAAGTGCGTACCTGTAATCAGTGATGAACATTTTATGCCTGCAGTGGCAAATATTCTGTTCCTTGAGTCGCCTGCTGGTGTTGGTTTCTCGTACACAAACACGAGCTCTAATCTCGAGGACTCCGGTGACGAAAGAACAGGTAGGTATTCATATCCGAAAACAAACCTTTTATCATGTTAGGTAGGAATTTGGCAGGACTCATGTAGATTTGATGTTCATCGACACAGCTCAGGATGCTCTTGTTTTCATCATAAGATGGATGAATAGGTTTCCACAGTACAAATCCAGAGACTTCTACATCTCTGGAGAGAGTTATGCAGGTAGAGAAATACACCCAACATACCTGCAGCAGGCTAATCATTCCTCAGTTTAGCTAACGTGTACTATCATGTTCTCAACAGGGCACTACGTCCCACAGTTAGCAAACAAAATATATGATTATAACAAGAATGCTTCCCATCCAATCATCAATCTCAAAGGATTCATCGTAAGCTCACTTTTTATTCAATGTCTACATTCCACGTATTTCAGGCTGCATAGCCATGCATTAACATACAATCTATTGTATATACTTGTGTGCAGGTAGGAAATGCAGACACAGACAGCCACTATGATTACATGGGAACTGTAAATTATTGGTGGAGCCACTCCTTGATATCAGATCATACATATAAATTACTTATGACATCATGCAATTTCAACTTCAAAAACACGTCTCAGAATTGCCAAGATGCTCTGAAATATGCAGATGAAGAATTTGGGGACATAAATCAGTATAATATTTACACAGAGATGTGCAAGGAATCACAACAAAGACCTAAGCATTCTTTAAGGCATAGAAACTATCTTAAACGCCCTCGACTTTCTGGATATGACCCATGTACCGAGAAATATGCTGAAATATATTACAATAGGCCAGATGTGCAGAAGGCGCTGCATGCAAATTCTACTGGGATTCCATACAAGTGGACAGCTTGCAGGTACTCGCTTTAGCAATCTTTTCAGTTATACACAAGTAAAAATAATCTAAGTCCGAGTTTGAAGAGCTTAGAAAGAGTACTGAAGTTGAATGATACATTACCTATATATAAAACAGCGATCCACTCATCCTGAACTGGAAGGACTCTGCTACATCAGTGCTCCCCATCTACAGAAAGCTGATCGCTGCAGGGCTTAGAATATGGGTATTCAGGTGCAATCATATGCCTCACAAACAAATTTATAAGAAATATGCATGAAGAATGGGTTATTTAGGAAACTGTTTTTCCCTGCTATTTATCCCCGTGTGCACCTGTATCTATTGCAGTGGGGACACAGATTCAGTCGTTCCCGTGACGGCAACTAGGTTTTCTCTAAGCAATCTCAATCTCAAAATCAAAACTCCTTGGTATCCTTGGTCTGCTGGTGGTCAGGTAATGATATTCATAGAATTCGGCAGACATTGGCATGTGTTCTTCACATGAGTCATGAAATGTAACGGAAATTTTAATTTTTACAGGTTGGTGGATGGACTGAGGTCTATGATGGACTAACATTTGCCACAGTCAGAGGAGCTGGGCATGAGGTTCCTCTGTTTCAGCCTCTGAGAGCTTTCGAACTTTTCCAGACATTTTTGTCTGGGAAAAATTTGCCAAAATCTCATTAAGATAGCGTTTGCATACAGAGAAACTGCCAGATGTTTACTTACAAGAAACTAGAAGTTAATTTCTGAAGGAAATAGCTAGAGAAAGTATTGGAATAGGATCATTCAATATAAATTGTATTTGAAAGTTGCACGGTATAGTTCTCAATAGCTGTCAAGCTAAGTTATCATTCGTTCACATCCTCCTGTTAGGCCCAGAGAAGATTGAGTTTAAGTCAATGTACATACAGAATCTTTGGCTAGTAACAAAATTGCAATCTCTTGCCATCTTAAGTTTCTAAAAGAAGTCATTGCTTGAACCCATCACTCATGCCAGGAGGCATTCCTAAACTCTGAGCTAGGTCACTCATTCGTTCCTTCATCGCCTGAAAGATCAAGGGTATTAAGTTTTAGTACACAAAAATTGTAAGGTAAAAACTAAATAAAATTGTCCTATATATGAAAATTTCTTACAAGAACACTCTTCTGATGTGCATCTTTGTACGCCTCATTGATCAAAAGCGAGAGTTTCTGTTCAAAGAAAAAGCTAAACTTAACTAATTTCTCAATAAGTACAGAAAAAAATCTAACATTGATGACTAAATCAAGATAGAAGGCTGAGTTTCACAAATGCTTTTGTCATTCTTTGAATTCATTTGAAATGACCAGAAATTCAGTAAATAGATAGATCCAACTAAAGAATGGGAAGTGTAGAAAGCAAAAGGAAAATGTCAGCCTTTCATGAGGGAACTAAAGGCAATTGAAAAATATACAGCAACTCTATATTTCTCAATGTATCTCAAAGAGCAAGACAGCATGTGAAGACAAACCACAACGATTTTAAGATAAGTGCATTTGTTTCACTGTACAAACCAAGTATATTTAGTTTCACCGGTATAGGGTAACTACAGAATCAAATGGACCACCTGTGTAGATTATCTGACAGTTAAAAATGAATAAGCATGCACTGTCAATCTGAATATGAAGGCAGCAGGGGTTTATATGCCAGCACTAAAATGAGGAAAACCATGAACATCTTATTCAACATAAATTTATCCACAGATACTCACTTCTGCTCCTAATTCCATTGCAGCCTCAGTAATCTCAGTGCGTATAGGTTGTTGATTCCCAGAAAGAGTTACCTGAAAATTTGGTGTTAGGTACTAATCCACCAAAGAAAGGTAGTAGAAGATAGGCTTAACCATGCCTAGTCAGTAAAGTTTCAGAGCACTCTATAACTTATATGTTCAACAATTCATTGATATTGTCAATATGAAGTGTGATTCTGCAAGCAAGTGCCCTTAAGTGCTCATAATGAGCATGACTTGAGACATCAAGAAATATACAGATCCCCCAGAATAAATTTTAACAAAAATATACGAACAAGAAAACAAAAACAAAACAAAAAAAAGGAGGTAGTTCAAATTCATTCTCTGCTTGAGGGGTTAAATGGGTTGTCTTTAGATATTTAACCTCAATATTTTACAGTATTTTGGCAACAATTATATATTCATTATAACAACACTAGGCATCGTGCCACACTAATAAGAATGAAAAACATAAGGACTTGTTGACCATTAGGGACTTTTAATGTGGTTTGCTCATGAAGTTAAATACCATAGAATTTATGCGGAAACTGAAGATAAAAGAACGTACATTTTCAGAAACTATAGTTATAGTCTCAAGTTCTATCGGTCAATTAAAAATTGCCTTATATGATTCAGGCGTGTGTGCTGCCAAAATTGATGCTTAATTTATCCGCTCAGTACCTTTATGAGCTCTCCTTCACAGTAACCATCAAACTCTGCTCTGTAGAAGGAAGACAAAAAGGAAAATAGGTGAAGTGGATCCCATGTGTTCAGAAGATAAGCCACAAGATAGAAAAGGCCTTCGGTAACTCAAACATACACTGCAAGTTCTTTTTGCACTCTGACTGCCTCAACCTGGACAACCATCTGTGCCTTCTTCACCGTCTCATATAAGTTTTGCATTCCGCCCAGAATTCCTGCCTAATCTTCAAAAATCAACACGAAATCATTTAAGGAATATAAGAGCTAGACTGCAGCTTAACATCTTAAAAACAAATTTGGTGGAAAATTATCATGGAAATGCCATTGGAAATGGATCAGATGAAATCTCTTTTGAGACATAATGATTATTATTGGGCCAAAAAAAAATTTCAAATCAAAATACTATTATAAGTACCTGCCCTTAACTCTACCAGTATCCCTACTGCGACAAAGAAAACTTGGATAACTTGCCTTTGAAGGGGCATCATCGCTCTTTTCACCATCATTTTTGTTTCCACCAAATAGGCAGCAAATTTGAAGAGGTCTCTGTTTTCTTATCAGCTTCTGGTAAGTAGACTGAGATAGAACACAGATGCCAACTGGACTTGTGCTGTTGTTTAATCTGTCTGAACAGGTAAATGTGAAAAAGGCAACCACATGAAATGCTACTATACAAACTTGAAACAATAAGTAAATATGGAAAACGAACAGAGTCCAAAGAGATGCTGCATAAATCATAATAGATTATGATTTATGATCACTAACATACAAATGAAAGTGGCTTACCAATGCATGACCATGATGTTATAACACATGATGATGGTATGTATAATTACAACTGTTTAAAAACCGAGCTGAATTTGCAAAATATGATAAAAGTTGTGATTTTTTCAGCAAAATATCCCAATGAACAATAGTAGGAGATAAAAAAAAAGATCGCATCTTTGGCTTCGTTTGATCATTCTTTCCTTCTTTTCAACCTAACCACTATGAATTGTTTTGCACTCTAAACCAAGAGAACAAGAAAGGGACTCGACCTCATTTTCAGAAAATGCAAATTCCTATTAATTTTCCAACAAGCATGCTGTATCAACACCATCAAAAAACTGTATTTCAATAAAAACTACTACTATTATAAATTCGAAAAGAAGCCCTCAATTCTAAGAAACGCATTTGTATTCACCATATTTAAAATAAAGCAGAATAAGAGAGAAAGCAGGGAGATTACATATGGAGGCAAACACCGGTGTGAGAGCACTCGTCGACGCCATTTTTCACACAAAAACACGCAGTGAGCGGTGAAAGAGGTGATGGCGATGAGTGGATGAAGTAGAAGCTGAGATATCTTTTTTACGAAATTTTACGAAAATATATATGTTTTTTAAAGATTTTTTTATTTATTAAATTTGGTAAATAGGCTCCGACCAACGTGATAAGCGTTTAGATTGTCTGCAAATATACGGGTCGGGTCAATTACTTTTTTCTATAATTTTGTTAAATTTGTTTTTCTAACACAGTTTTTATTAAATCTCTACAAGTCTACAACATCAATGCTTAATTAAATAGCCTCTCTGATTTTTTATTTTACTTTTTATTTAAGTTGAGTACTAATGAAAAATAGTGATAATGGATATCTGTAATAAAAACCAGACAATAAAATTCTAATTTGGTGAAATATTAAGAAAATTATATTTCATATTTACATTTTTAAAGTATTCTCGTGTCAATATTGGCACATAATTTATTTTTTTGGTTGAAAGAGTACGTACTTATCATTTTTACTAAAATATAATCTTACTAAAATATAATCTTGTTATCAGCTTTTGGCTACTTAAAAATAAAACACTAAAAACAAAGTGAGAATGTATCTATTTAATCGTGATAGAGTTGTAAATTTTTTTTCTAATCAATAAATGTATAATCATCTTTTCTAATCATAATTTTTTAGGTTTCCTGTAATACTTTTATTAAATTATGGGATCAGTCAAAATATTCCCTACACACAGATTCAATCTTACACGATTAAAATATTCCCTACATGCTGGTTTCTAACGTGTTAGACATTAAAAACCAGCGTGAAACACATTTATATTTAAAAAAAAATTGCAAAATTCTTTTGTAGGATTGTATTGTATCACGTCTATTAGTTAAAAAGTTAGATTATTTGGTATCTCGTTTATTTATTTGAATTTTTTTTGGTATATTAGTTAGAATTTAGTTGAATTTGGTGATAGATTTCGATTTATTTGAATCGTTTTTGGATTTATTCGGTTATGATTTGGATAAGAGAATAAATTTGGTGATGATATAAATTCTTTTAATTTGTTTAATTTTTTTAAAAAAATTGAACGTTGAAATTATATGCCTAAACTAAAAAAATTAAGAAAAACTAATTAAATCCTAATTCAAAATTCACTAAAATACTATGTAAATCCTAATTCAAAAACTAATTAAACCCTAATTGAGATTATATTTCAACATGTCACACTTCAAAACTCTAATACTAAATAAAAAACTATTACATAGTGAGCAGCAGGACTTAGGGTTTCATCCCTAATCCTTGATGCTAACTTGGCCGAAAAGAATCATAGCACTGGGATCAAGTCCCCATTGGAGATCATTAGGTGTTTTTTACCTTCAAATAGGGTACTCCTTTTTTTATTTGAGATTTTTTCCCACTTGATTTTTCTTGAATAAGGTTTTAATGAGGCCCGACCCACCACTCGTAGTGAGCGCAAAAGATGGGGATGGGGCATACACCATTTTTTCATACCATGCCGCGAGTTTGCTGGCTTGGCTACCCTATTGTACTACATAATAGGGATGTTGGCCAGCAAAACCTCACCAAGTTTAGCCTTTGTTGTAGTTAAGGGTATGCTCCTATTTCATTGTATTTAATTAACTCCACATATCATGGATAACTGAGTTATGTGCATCACATATCCTAGATAGTGGGTGCTTTGTCTTTTTTTTTCTACACTGTTCATTTGATACATAAATACGTAATAGCATTGTATCAAATAATAATAAGTTTGTTCAAATATGTTTTATTCTCACCCCACTTCA
The DNA here is from genome assembly GCA_026008535.1 of Perilla frutescens. Taxonomy (NCBI): domain Eukaryota; kingdom Viridiplantae; phylum Streptophyta; class Magnoliopsida; order Lamiales; family Lamiaceae; genus Perilla; species Perilla frutescens. The sequence goes on from BRKX01000001.1 coordinate 68,709,420, forward strand.
AGGCATCTAGTTTTGAAGTTGTACCCCCCTTGGGCCAGTCCAAGGACACTCATAGTATAGGTTACAATGTAAACATTTATTTATATCGCTTTATAATATCTTTTGACTCATAAAAAATAGAAATTTTATTTTTTACACGTTCTATGAATGTGTAACACAACATGTAACGGTTTTATAAAAAAAATAAAAAAATATTGAAACCCAACATATGGCACGTTCATAGAACGTATTACACTTTCGTTCCTAATGTGTAACTCGTTGGGTTTTCATTTTTTTTGAGTTGTTACACGTCGAATTCAATACAGTGTTACACGTTCATAAAATGCATGTGTAACAATTTATTTTATTTTTTTTCTTTTTTTTTTCTTTTCACAACATGTCTAGCTAATCTATTTTTCACATCTTACAAATATAATGTATTATATAACCTAATAATTTAAAAGATACAAAATTTAAAAAATGAAATATAATAATATTTTTTTTTCTTTTCACATCTGGATGCTAATATACACGTTAATCTATTTCTGACATCTTACAAATATAATGTATTCTATAACCTAATCATTTAAAAGATATAAAATTTCAAAATTCGAAATATAAGGTTTTGGATTATCATATTTCAACGGAAGATTAGGATTCCTTACAAAAAAAAATATTTTCATAAATCAATAAAATTTAAACAAATTAAACCATAAAAAATGGAACATACCTTGTAATGTTTTTGCCTTTCGGATTATCTCCTCCCAAACTTTTCGACCAAAGAATCCTCCCAATTTTTTCAACCAAAGAGTACAACAATTTTTTATAAATTTTCACACAGTCAACATCTATTATTACTATACTAAATATTATGTTTAGTGTGTGGCATTTAATGCATTTTATTTAAAACCGAACCACCCACAATTGTGAGTAGTCAAATGAATAAATGAAATAAATAAAAAAAGTTTTAAAGTGTGACTGACTGAACATGTCACATATATTTACTTAATTTTTTTCAAATTTTTTATTCTTAGTTTATCATTTACTGTTTAAAAATAAATAAAAAAGTGTGACATGTTCAAATCAACGCGTCACAAAAAATGAAAAAAAACAGTAAACGTGTGGTGTGCTATTGTGTGCGTGTAGTGTGCTAGCATATGCACAAGTCGAAAAAAATTTGGTTTGACTTTTTCAAATTTCATTAATGGTAAATTAGATTTTTACACTCTTATTTGATTAAGGAGGAATATTTTTCAATTATTGATTAGAAAAGAAGTTTATAATATATTTTTGGTTATTTTAATTTTTCACCCAAAAATAAATTCTAAGCTTATACCCTTGCTCTTCTTCGAAATCATAATATATTTAATTCTCAAGCCAAAAATCTTGATCTTCTTCAAAATCAAACCTAGAATAGTATTCGAAAAAATCACAAGAATCTAAAAAGATTCTCTCTCGTTTTATTTTTTTCTTAATAAACAAAACTGATGGTTTTTTTTTTTTCATTAGAGGAAAACTGAAAGGATTCTTAAATGGATGGAATTGGTATTTTCTTTCAAATTTTAAATGAGATAGGATTTACAATATGTATCCTGGTGCAATTAATGCTAGAATTATTATGTTTTATAGTTGGAAAACTAAACAATTTATGCAATTGGTTGCGAGTTATGATAATCATGTAACTTCTTTCATTTAAGTTTAGGAACTGTAATAAAAAAAAAGCTATATATATTTTATTTTAACATGTGAGAAAATATAGAATATGTTTTGAATGAGTTGATTAAGACACACAAAAACACATATGAATGAATCCATCTCAAATGATCAAAATTACATATTATACGTTTCGTACAAGACTCTTTCTTTAAGATGAATCACGACCATTAAAAACTCATTTGATTGGCTCGCGATTTGCTTCACGATCCATTTGTTCTAATATAACACACCACAACCACACAATTGTTTGATGCAACAATTAATTTAAAGTCTACCTAGTTTCATAAATAGGGGACTTGTGTGTATTTAGACCATCATTTTATTAATTCCCAAAAAAAAAAAAAAATCAAGCAGCAAAGTTTAATAAACCAAATAATTGATGAAGTAGCTTCTACGCCAAACCAACTGAATTAACTCCAATCACGATTTCTAAATGATTTACACAGCAGTAATATTTGCCCAACATAACCACTTCACCACTCATATCAATAAACCGTCCAATTGATTAATCAATAAGTTAAGGCCTAAGGGGATATAAAGACCATGATAAAAATAAAACACACACATATAATATATATACATGCATAAATCAAGGTGCACGTGTGACGGAATAATTAAATTTCTTGTGATCTTTTATTTTTTTTCCAATATAATTATAATTTATTATGTGTATAGAATACATGGCCTCACCCCTCATCTTAAGTTAGAGCGGATTCATAAACTTTTTCTTTGGGATGGAGCGACGACTCTTAATACTTCATGTTTGTTTGTACGGCTAAGAAAGAATAATGAAATGGAGTAGATTGTTAATATATATTAGTGCAATGACGATGCTTCCTTTTTATTTTTAGTGAAATAATGTCATTTTGATTCATATTTCTCCACTCTTCCCCAAATTAAATAGGAAAGTATTAAAACAAATGATTGAAAATAATAGTTAGAATAAGTTAGTTTTGAAAAGATTTTTTCTAAACTTATTCATTAATCGAAATTAAATTGGTTATGCCCAACAATAAATTTAGGACTACTAAATTCATAAAATCATTTGATGTATAAATTATAATTTAGAGTTTTTGAGAGTAAGGAAATAATAAAAGAGACAACTTCACAATATATGATTTATAAAATAAATTTCATGAATAACATAGATTAATAGTTTTAAATAAAAAATAAATCAAATCACAATTAACTATTAATTTAAATTTAACATCAATTTATTTATATAAATATACCACATATATTAAGCAATAAATTTTAATTTAATTAATTTGCAACATTCATAAATTATAACCCTATATAAGAAAAATGAGTGCGATTAACACGTTTCATTCAATGCACGAAATTATCATTATAATCGTATAATAATTTTGTTAAATAATATTTAAAAAAACACAACATAAATTTAGTAACTTAAGAAAACGAAACAAATTCTTATATCTTCAACGCACGGTTACTTACATTTGCAAGACTACTTTTGATCCCTTTATTTTGCAGGATTTCTAAGAAAAGTTTACAGATTTTCTCCTTTTTTGTCTGCCATATATTTTGGCATTTGATCCCATCAATGGCTGGTGGACTTCTATTGTTCGATATTAAACTTAATAAAATTTTTCACTTAAAAGTTAATCTTATCCCTTAATGTTTGATGTTTATTTAAAAGAGTCCCAATTCGAGTGGAGTAGAAAAGTTAAAAAAAAAAATCACATTCGAAATATTCATACTATGAAAATTTTTATACAAGAGAAACGTCTCAAGTTCAAAATTCAACGCTAATCCATTTCACTCTACTGTTGGCACGGTGAAAGGCTGTCTATGATAAATTTTGTACATAGACTAGGTTGTCCAATTGGTCAACAAGTTTATTGGTAACCAAACATGGAAGATATGAAAATTTTCAAGACACAAAATATACAGACATATTGTGCAACGAAATTACAATATTACCCCTGAAGAGATTGGTGCCGGGATGGTAACTAACCAAATGTCGAAGAAGTTGGAAGTTGATGGTGAGATTTTTTTATTTTCTTTTTTGGAGGGAAGATGGTAAGATTTGGTATTGATTGGGCATATTGCAGGCAAAATGGGAATGTGTGCGGATCTTGACTTTTCTTCGAAAAAGAAAAATTGGAAGAAGGGGCATGAGTGTAATTGAACATGAATGGGGCCACTGTGTCATTAAGAAAAATAGAGGGGCATCGCCATCAAAGCGCCAGCACAAGACCAGAAGCCTAAAAACAAGCTACTAATAACAACACATCAGGAAACAGCATCCCTCATCTGTCTCTCTCTCTTCCTGCTTTTTTCAGCATCTCTCTCTCTCTAGAAATGATCAACAAAGACTCCTGCCCCTTCCTTTCTCTCTCCTCTCCATATGTCTTCGCATTGTGTACCTACGTCGTCTTATTCACGTACTCACCAGATGGAAAGAAAAGAAAAGCAAGACAAGAATGGGTGTATTCTAGAGAGAGAATCAAGGGATCCTCTTCACTTCAAACGCCCTCCAAACTATAAACCAAAAAAAAAACCCACCAAATAAGCAGAGAGAGAGAGAGAGAGAAAATTGTCTGTGCCACAAATGCCCTTCTGCAACCCAACCCAAATCCCATCTTCATCATCAACTTCACTGTCTTTCCAAACAACTATGTTTTTAATTTTGCCCGAATTATGTGGGCTTTTTCGGCCTTTGTTTTGGTCAGAGATTTTTTTTTTCTACAGAGAAAAACAGGAAAGCAAAGAAAGAACCTTCCCAACTCCTCCTACCCCCTCCCCTCCCCACCCCACCCCCTCTCTCTCCCTCTCTATTTTCTCTCTCTATCTCCCTATTATATCTTTTCTCTATCTTCATACAAGGCCCTTTTCTTTATTGCTCGCCCATCTCTCTTCCGTGTTCATATCTAACACCATATATTCATTTTCTTGTTGTCATCCATTTCCCTGCGTTTCACAGCTAACCAACCACACACACGCATATACATACAATACACACATACATATCGTATAATCTTTCTGCAAGATCACACCTTTTTATGAAAAGAGGCTTCTTTTATTTTGTGATCTGATGTCGAGGAAGATGAAAGGGGTGATTTTGAATTCAACGACGCCGTATGGTGTTGGTGTATATGAAGATGATAGCGCTAGGCTGAAGTTTCAGACTCTAATGCATGACTACCAGGAGTTGCAAAAGGTATTTTCTTTTTTCTGGGTTTTAGTATTTTTTGTTTTGAATTTGGAAGATCTGAGGTTGCATATGCTCATTTGTTTTCTGCGTTTGTGTTTTTATCGATTGTTCATGATTTTGGTTGGATGGATTGATGTTGTAGGATTTCCCCAATAGATGTAGGGATTTTTTTTTGGCTCTGTTTATTATTATGTGATTTTTTTCTTCTATAAAGTGATTAATTGATGTTGTTCATGGAGTTCCTAGAAAAGAAATTACTGTGTTTTTAATCCATATATATTTGTCTATTTGCTCTTTACCCTAATTTGTGTTCATATGCAAGACTCTTGATTTCAGTCTTCTTCCAATTGCTCTTTCAGTCATTGATTAGGTTTCATTTGTTAGATCTATTTTGCTTTCCCTTAAAAAAATTGGCCTTTAGGGACTTTGAAGTTTTAACTTTTATATGATGTGGGCAGTGTTACTCATTTCCCATAGTTTATCAGCTTATATCGCTTAATGAACTAGTTGCTAGGGGGGGGTGTGTGTGTGTGTGTGTGTTCATGGTCCTTAGCCAAATATGGTGCAATTTAAATGAGATGATACATATAAAAAAAATCAAATGAAAACGATTACAAGAAACCTAAAACCTCTTGGCCATCACAAGTCGAAAACACACAGAGCCAAGCCTCATTAAAACCTCTCGAGGTAAACCCAGTCCGAGTGGGAAAACCCTCGAGTAGGAAAAAGAGTATACTCTAAATCAAGAAACGCTAGTGAATTGTCTGAAGCTTCAGATTGTTTTTGCTCCAATAATTAATTCTAGCATTGCTCGGTCGTTAATTGTTATGCCGTAGATAATATAAAGTTGTATCGTTCTGCAGGATGTTGATACCGTGAGAAGCAGATTAGAGGCAGGAAAACAAAGGAAGATGATTCTTGCTGCTGAAGTTCGGTATGCAATAATCTGGTTTCTTATTCTAATGATTATCAAGAGCTATTATATTCTCTAAATGCCATTGCTGTTGAGATATGTCGTAAAATTGTTGTAGATTCAGGTGGTACCACAGTGAGAAATTATGTAGCAACTTTGTCAGCATGTAGTGTTTTGATCCCCTCTTTTCTTTAGACCGAGTTGTGGATTAATGCCATTGTAGTGACATTTGCATCAGCAAACTCAGAGTCAGTTTCTGATGTTACCATGGATTTCAGTTGTGTGCTTGCTAAGTCTGTTCTTGTGTGTGGTTGCATTGGCGATAAGTAGTCACATCAAGGGCATTTGTGTAATTAGGGCCTCGCTTCGTCAGTATAATGTGTCTTTAGGTGCTGGTCTATTCACATCTTCTATTGTATTCTGATTTATTCATGCCCCCCTAACAATCATTTATTGTAATACAAAGGTTTCTGCGGAAAAGATTTGGCTACTTTTTGAAACCAAAGGCTATGAGTTCATTACAGAAAGAAAAACTAGTGCAGCCACCAAATCTGCCTAAGCAAACTAAGCACGTGAAGGAATTCAGTAGAAAGGAAGCCAGTTGTCGAATGAAACCCCCGATTCCAGAAGTTAGACCTAAGAAGAAACAGTATATTAGTAAACAAGTAGCTTTGCGTGGTAAATCTCCAGTCAGTCAGCCACATAGGAAAATGTTAGACAGTGGGAAAGAATCTATGCAGCAGAGTTTCACTTGGCTTTCTGATTTGAGCCACAAAGTAAAAGTAGATACCAGGAAATATAATCTGATGCGGAACACAGCTCCAATTCTCGACTTGAACAAGAAGGAAAGAATGCATGCACATGATACAACTCCGAGATATACATCTGTAGCTTTTGATTTGAATCAAGATGATAGTTCTAGTGGGAAAGTGTCTTTACCCAGCCGGGCACCTATCTTTGACTTGAATGAAATCTCGGTAGGGATTTGCGACTTCACATTTTGATTACTTGAGAATTTCTTTGAGTTTTACATATTCTTATAATTCATCTACATTTAACAGACAGGTGATGAGGATTTCCAGACTAATGCTGAAGCAGTAAAGTTTGAGGAAGCAAAGAGAAGTGTAATGAGACATCCAAACGATGAAGTGCAAAACGATTTGATGCTGTCCGTATGTAGAAATGCCGGTGAAGGGCCGGCTCGTGTGGGGAAGAGGAAGATCTCATGGCAGGATCCAGTAGCATTGAGAGTTTGAAGCAACTGTTGAGGTAACCAGTAGATGTAGTTTTGCACGTTTTCTTGGATAAAATACCTAGTTAAGAATTATTAGTAACTGCCTAAAACTGGCAAACTAGAATCAATTGGTTTCTAGCTAGTGAAGAATATTATACCCTATATAGAGTTTGTTCTACTTTCTTCTCGAACTCCATAGCTTCATGTAAAAAGGGAGGGTAAGTTTATATATGCACTTAAAACAGTTCTAGATTTCATCTGGGAAATGTATCAAACAACTGTGTTTATTTCTTCTATGAAGTGCTGTGCAGATCATTTGATCTAGTTTCACTTTCATCATACGAGGATCAAGAAAATCTACTTCTAACCTCTCAGACCATCTCCAACGGAATTCTATTTTGCAGTATTGAACAGTGATACTCCAAATGTGGAATCTCTGGTCCACTACTTTATACTGCATTTTTAATTTGAACTCCCAGTTATATCATTAAATCAATAATATAATTATAGTTTTATTATATTACGTAATTTTATGATTGAATTTGAAACATAAACAAATGTGACAATGAATAGAAAATAGAGTATGTCTGGTAGCAATCTGCAGAAGTAGCTACGACGTCTTTAGATGTAACTGTCGGATTCCGGTCAACCTCCCGACGATATACTCGTGCATGATCCAGTTGGTCTTGTTGATGTTCCCAGTGCTTTTTCGTGTCCGATAACTTTACCGTTACATCGGATGCCCGGCCGTCGGACTGAAAAAATATCATTCATTCTCTTCACTACTTCCTCCCAATGAATATGTGTAGTAAATTAGTAATTAAATGGCGAATTTATTAGCACCGTTTAGTATCCGTGAAATCTTTCTTGGTGTTCTGATTAATTTGTGTTTATATATTATCATTACATAAATCCTTATCATTTCGTGTCCCATATAGTCACTAATATGAATCAAATTTCAGATATAGCATGAATGACTCAAATATTTTCCAACATACATAATAGAGCAACATTAGTATTATTATTAGAGTTGGTCTCCTATCAGACAGGTTAGGTTTCCACTGAAGCCCGTGATAAAAGAAAATTAAAAATAAAATTACAAATTTTTCCGAAACTTCAAACGCTCGTAACTTTTTCATTTTTTAATTAAATTTAAGCAAAAATAATAATTTTCTTTCCATTCTCTTTCATTTAAAATGTGTGAGCATGATTAGATAACGAAAGATAGATGAAAAATATAAAACATTTATTTTCCACATATATGCAAACTCTGAATCAAATTAAATTCTAAATTGGATGTAATAAACTCTATTAATCATAATTATAACTAATAAATTATAATTGAGATGTAGATGAATATTTTTTATTATAACGGGTGCCGGATATGGGGGGGGACCCGACCCGTGAGACAGGAGAGTTTGCCCTGTTATTTTAATGTGAATTATTTGGTCGTACAGCTGTCGGTTATGGAAGTGGCCACACCCCACAATCGGGCACCACACACACATGACACAATCACTTATCTCTGTATTTGATCGTACAGCTGTCAGTTGTTGATGTGAACACAATCACTTTAGTTATATATATCTCCCATCCACCGGAGTCAATCAATACTCTCTCTCTCTCTCTCCTTGATGTGAAAACGATCGATATGTCGGGAAGATGCGAACTCCTCTGTGCAATTGTGCTCGCGATTTTACTCCCTCCTCTCGGCGTTTGCATCCGCCATGGCTGCTGCACGGTAAGCTCTGTTTCGCTCATAAAATAAAATAAAATAATCGATCTTCACGATTGATTGTCTTACAATTGCTCTGTTTTGCAGACTGAGTTCTTCATCTGCTTGCTTTTGACTATATTGGGATACATTCCTGGAATCATTTACGCTCTCTACGCTATCATCTTCATCGACGACGAGCGATTCCGTCGGGATTATTATGAGCTCGCTTAGTACTTGCAATCTTGTTATTTGTGTCGTTGCGATTTCGGATGTGAAAACCTGATTTGATATTGGATATTGTAATTGTTTTGTTTTACTCTGACTCCAGAGTTTGGATGCTTTTATGGTTGATTGATGAAATCAAGGTTACTTCATTCATACTGGTATTTATTTGTTTATGCATTTCATTGTGATGAATGCTAATCTCCTTGTGCTGATGTTGTTTTGAGCATATTTTTTGACCCGTTTTGATCTATGCATTGGCATTGGCAGTGGCAGAATAGATCATGCGTAGGTGTATGTGGATGTTGCAATCGCATTTTTCTGATGAAATGCCTAATTGGGGTAAATTGTTATCGGGTATCTCAAGATGAAGATCCCATCGTTTAGTGTAATAGAATATATCTATAATAAGATTTTGATGTGCTCTGGCTGCAAATTGGTTATTGAGATTCTAGGTTAATCCAGATGGTGTTGATGAAAGATGTAGGAGGGAGAGAGCTGACAATACATTTGAATATGTGATTTTACTGCCCTTCTTTTCTTCCCAGTGATGAATTGAATTGAAGATTAGTTACAAGAAATGAATCATTCCTTCTTCAGCATAAGTCAGAGATATGATCATATGAATAGTTAGGGACCATTCTACCAAATTCAAAACACCAACTGCCAACCCATTACCCATACAAAGGAGGAGAGCAGTATCAACAAATCTTGTGGCCGAGCCCTTCCCTAGGTTATGTCAGAGATACCAGTAGCATATTGTGTAGATAATAATACTTCATTTTTCTTAGCGTGTAAGAGAGAGAAGAATGGGAGTTGGGGAAGGATATCCACAACATTTGAAGCTAGTTTATTATTATTATTATTACAATGGAAGCAAGTGGAGTAGTTTGCATGAGAACCACTACAAAAAAATAAAATGTTGCTGTCACTTGTTAGCCCCATTATCATAGATTCATTTATTACTCCATCCAACCCCCTTTCTCTACTTTTTTTTTTATGTAATATAACTTATATTCACTGCATAATTTTATTCCCCTTCCAACCTATCTGGTTCAAATATGTTCTGGCAGTGATCGAGATTCCGCACAAGGGGGAAGTTTGCTCATATAAGAAAGATGCTAAACACAAGTGATTTTTTATTTTTATTTTTTAGAAGTCAACATTACTTCACCAACTCCCAAGTTCAAAATTAAGAAAGAGAAAAACAAACAATGCTAGAAAAAAATTGCAAGCAAAATGTCCTCGAGTAAAAATTAAAATAAAACATCAGAGCCTCCTCTCCACAGTCAAATTATGATCTCACAAAATTAGGAAAATAAACAATTTAAAAACAAAAACAAATACAAAACAACAGGATCCTCATTCTCGAGCAACTATGGCCTCTGATTAGCCACAATGCACAACCAAAATCTTTTTTATATTCTAACTTTTGCTCTCTATTAATACACTAATATGACCTCAAGATAAATATACAGCCAACCAACATCACCTGTTTCTTCATCGTCCCATATCCATCTTTACACGGCTATATTGAATGCTCAGTTGGGATGGCAACAGTCTGAAGCACCCGGCGATCGTGAGAAAGAGCATATTTCGTCTGTGAGGTTACATGCCAGTCCTGAAACAGGGAGCCAGCTCTAGAACAGGCTCTCACAGGCGGCAACATCAGACGCCTGTGCATCCAGCAACTGCTTCCCGTCTGGGTCGGAGCTAGAGCTAACAATCTTCATTGCAGCAGTGAATACGGCCTTCTGGAAATAGTCATCATCCACCTTTGCCAGGATCTCCCTCACAACCTTGAAGTTCAATCCTCCTACCAAGACGAGTACTCCAATAATCTCACCAAAATTAGCTGGCGCTTTTGGCAAATCAATGGCGAGATCTTCCAGTAGTGCTGCGTAATGGATAGATCCGGTCGCAATGTCCTCTGCAGTAAGAACCTTCTTTGCAAACAAATACTCCACCAGTTTGGCAACTGGTTCGACACAAGGGGGGCTTTTCTCCAATCCAAGTGAAATGGCCTCTTTAACAAGTTCAGGGTGATAAGCAGGGGACTTCAATTCTTCAACACATTGCAATGCTTCACCGAGAAGTCTGACACTGAAGTACTCCTCCAAAAGTGATTTGATGTTTCTCTTGAGCACGTCAGGATTCAAACTTGCTGTTGGAGGCGACGGTTTGACAGCAATTGAAGCCGTGGGTACTGCTGGAGCCTGTCTAAGTGGCCCAGGTGCTTGAGATCCAGGTCCCACAGAATATCCTCCATGACTAGTTGCACTAGCAGGCGCACCAGAACCCTGCAAGAGGGCACTAGTTTTGATGCCCATAAAACCACCAGTACCTTGAGGTAGAAATCGCTGATTCAGTGATGGTGACTTGCCTATCAGTGGGGGCTGAGCACGTGCAGGAGACTGAACCATTGGACCATCCCCCCTTGGCATAGAACGTGATCTAGGAACCTCCCAATTGTCATTCTCCATTCCAGGCATCCCAGGCATCTTCCTTGTTCCTGGCATCCCAGGCATCATACCACCTGTCCCAGGCCGATTCATTGGAAAGCCAGTAGGACTAAGACCCCCTTGACCCCCAGCTGCAATGGATCTGCTATTTCTCATACTAGCAGTGGCACCTGGACGCAACCCCATATTTTTTTCAGCTTCTGAGTGTATCTCAGTAATGGTTTTGGCTTTCACCTGGTAAATCACAAGACACAAGCCACATAAGATACATACTTCAGAGGAAAATCAGCATGACAAGTAAAGAGTGAGCTATGAAGGCTACCTCTTCCCGTCTGGGTACCCAATTGTTGGTACGCAGATCTAGAACATTTCGTATCATAAACCTAAGTCGCGCAGCCAGCTGAGGGTTTGTTGCCAACTCCTTCAAGCGATTGAAATACATATCATTAATACGCTTTGATTTTTGGTTCTCATCAAGCTGTTTCCCAATCGTGTTGAAGAACTGGCATATGGCCTCAACATTTTCCTCTTCTGGGCAACTTGAACTATCTTGTCCCAGAAGTTCCTGCTCAAAGATTACAAGTTACCAGATAATAAAGAGGAAAAGGGTCGTCATGAACTATATACAGAACAATGAGGGCATACACGCAAGATGAGATAAAAAAGAGATAAACCTGAACAATGTGATGAACAATCTTCTCAGGAACCATCTTCTGTTTCAAAAGTTCTCCGATTAAGCGGATATTTCCAAGAGTGCGGAGTTTGACTAACCTCTCTTTATCCCTTCTCTCCGATTCTTGCTCGGGAGAAGTCATCTGGCTAACCTCTTCCCTCATTTTGTCAGCACCTTCAAATGCCTCCTGGCAGATATTTAGGAGAATTCGCTTAAATGTAATTTCTTTACCATCGGGCTCATCTGATGGGAACGGAGGAAGCTTTGCATTGAGATCTGAACAGAGCAGAGCATACATGGGGCAAAACGTCGGCTCCAACACAGCCTTGTCAAATATCAAGGAGATAACTCCCTGATAAGGAAAAAAATAAAAGACCTTAGTGACTAACTGGTGTGTCAAAGATCAACAGAATGAAAAAAGAAATGACCAGAATTCATTTTTCGGGATCTAGCACCTTCAAAATATCAGCTGTTGTTATCCCAGAGTCAATCAGTTGACCCTTCAGAAGATCAAATTTTTCAGGAGTCAGCTTGTTCAATATTCTGCGAGGAAGATATAGAGTGAGCATCAATTCTTACTAACAAGAAGATAAGCATCCTAAACTAGAACCTTTGCCACAAAATCCTTGACAATTCAAAAGATTGTATCAGCTGGACATTCAAAAAACCCAACCAAAAAGCTATTTCCAATTTTGTATTTATAAAGCCAAACTTCAGAAGATCAAATTTTTCAGGAGTCAGCTTGTTCAATATTCTGCGAGGAAGATATAGTGTAAGCACCAATTCTTACAAACAAGAAGGTAAGCATCCTAAACTAGAACCTTTGCCACAGACTCCTTGACAATTCAAAAGATTGTATCAGCTGGTCATTCAAAAAACCCAACCAAAAAGCTATTTCCAATTTTGTATTTATAAAGCAAAACTTCGAGGAACATTAAGCACAGCATGGATAAGGGAGTAAGATTGCATGAACAATGCTTCAAGGCTAAGGATAGGTTGCCCAACCCCCATAGGCCAAACTAAAAGGAAAGCTTCTAATAAACCATGGTAGTATATGTGCATTAGATATAACATGTACAGAATGAGTTTACCCCTTCACTGTTTTCAAAACACGGTCCTTATCAGATAGGATTCCCCTTCGAGCAGACCAAGGAGCATCAGCCTTTATTAGAGTTGGTGCAACCTGTTTCAAAGACAACACAGGAATATGATCAAATTTTAAGCTTTGGAAAGGCGTCTGATTTTATTTAGACTAGCAGCCTAGAAATACTAATCCGAGCTCTCATTTCCCCCATCATCACAGCCCAACAGAACTAACAGGGTGCTTGGCTTGGCGGAGGGGAATGAGAATGGAAATGGGTTTAATTGTAGTGGGGAATGACTTTCATTCCCCTAGAATGGAGGGGAATGGAATGCCCCCCTAAAGTGGGATATCAAACCACTATTCAACAAATGATTCCTAACGACCAAGGAGGCATGTTTCATACATTCCCATACCTTCATCATCAGAACCATCAACCAAGCACCACGTAAGGCCACAAATTCATAGAAATGAATGTTAAAAGAAATTTATATGTGCTCAGCCATAACCCCTAAGGTCAGACTTCAAATTTATTTGTGACTTCAGACCAGGTCTGGTTAGAGCTCAAATATGGGTAGTTGCATACAATACACAGGCACGAAGACATCTTACTAACGAGAAAACACCAGTACAGTACATTTATGAGATGTAACTTACGCCTTGGTTTGAAGATACTTGTGATTTGGCAAACTGTGAGTTCGACTGATCTTGCTTATTGTACTGGTTTGCATCTTGTTGCCATCTGCCACCTAAGTCTCTGTCTCTTACTGACTCCCAGGATCTCTCATCTGCTGAAGCAGGCAGTTGTGTCGAGCGATTACGCCAGTCACGGTTGTCGAGCTCAGAAAAACGGGTCTGGGGCTGATCTGGGAGCTGTATAAAAAATAGAATTATGAAGCATCAAGGAAAACAAATGACCAAAGCAAAATAATGAACTGTAACTATATTCCAACCTTATGCAAAATATATATACATTGATGTATGCCCAATCGGAGAAGGAAGTATCAAATCAAAGCAAATGTAAATCATTCTAGTAGAAAGAGCTATAGTGATTATCAGATTCCCCCATGAAACTTACATTGATTTCTGCACGACTCCAGCTTGCATCTGTACCAAAAAACTCAGCTTCAACTTCTTGTTTAACTTTTAGAATGTTCTCTGGGATGCTTGCCGCCTACGGAAAAATGAGAAAGCAAACCACCAAATTCAATACAGAAAATCAGAAAAGGTAAGAAGACATACAAAATCATTGGCAAACAAGAGGGGGGAAATCCCATTTGAGAAGCTAGGTGATGAAAGTTGTGTGCATGCTTGAAATAAACTAGATTATATATCTACTGGATATCCATCAAATTGTATGCATCTCCATCCCTGAACAGATATCACAAATACGGACCTTGTGTAGGGACTGAATAAAAAAAGGGGCTCACGTGTCATAAAACTGGAAGAGATAAATTTTAAAAAGGATAAATCCTGTTTTTAATGTTGAAAAGAAAGGATAAAGATATGAACCGTACTTAACAGAAACCGTCATTAATTGACAATAGTTTCTTTACTCGAACACAAGTACATCAAGAAGAAGCCTTACCTCCCTTAGATGAAGTAACAGATCTCTAGTATAACGGATCCGCTCGTGACCGTCAAATCGAGATTCTCCAGTCTGCAAAAAAATCAGAAGAGAGTGAAAACTTGCATCAAGACAAATAACAAGTATGAGGATTTTAAACAATTCCACAATTATTTTGTCTAGAATACTAATTAGTCTTCATAGAGCCTTAAACTATTAGAAACCACAAGAATATAAAGCCAGTAATTGACAAAAATCACGGAACATGTATCAGCAATTACATCATGAAGCTGTACTAAACGACAAATACCGAATACAAGAAAGATATACATATGTACAATTAAATTCCAGAAACTAATACAAGATGCCACAGAGTAAGAGAGGTGATTTTTTATTTGTTTTTAAGAGGGATGATTTCATCTAAATACAACGCCACAGGCTTGGAAATAATGAATTCACCAAGTAAAAACAAGTTTGTCAACATACTGCTAGGATTCGTTTGCAACAAAAAATGTTTTCCCAAACTAATGATTGTAAATGGAATCAGTAGTGCCATTTTCCTTGAGGCATACATGCAGCTGCTCAAGAAATCGAATTACATGACAAAACACTGATAGAAAATGTACACTAAGTCAATTGAAAACTGAGCATTCAGTCACCCATTGCTTTAGGTCCATATTTACAGCAATTACTTGCCTTGTGAGCAAAACCAACTTATAAGATTTAAACTTCGAAGAAAAAAAGAAGCAAAATGCGGAACTTTGATCTTTTGGTTAAAATATACAGAAGTAAAAAAAGAAAATGTGAGGCTGTCAGGAAATAAATAGACCAAAATTTTATCCAATGCAGTCGCAGAAGAGAAAATTTATTGAAAAATCTCCTGAACAAGCAATCCAATGTAACCAATTGCTAAACAATTCTGCCACATATGTATTCACAGATGCTCCACATTTGTCGCTCAAATTTACAAAATCAAACGCAATCTTGGACCAAAAGATTAACATAATACAATTTCAAAAGTACTACAAAAAAAGCACAAAGCACTCAATGTACCATAACATAATTTTTTTAAAAAAAAATCCCTAAACCATTCAATTACTGAATTTAATAATTTTTTTTATAAAATACTGACAGATTTAGATGCAACACTAAAAGGCGCTCATTCCGATTCGATAAGAACTAAAATAACAACACTGCACACAAATATTCACGCATAAAGATTACGATGCACTCACCGCATCACCAAATGATAAAATTAATAAATCTGGGACCAAAAAGATCTCGAAACAAATCAACAAAACCTAGATCTGACGCCGAATTGCAATAAGCACCGACCTTGAAGGAAGGGAGCGAAGAAGCAGCACCGCCGCCATGAGGACGAAGCACGGGAAGATCGGAATTCGCCGCCGCCGATGAATCAAAGCGTGGGCCGAAGACTCTGCTTCCGCTGCGAGTGCCGCCACCTGGTCTCAAGCTCAAAACCGTCTGATCAGCCTGCATAACTCGCAAATCAAAATTCACCACAGTCCAATCCGCCACAAACTTTCCGATAGATATCTATATATGTGAATATATAGATTTTTATTCTCACGTATATATAGATGTATATACGTAAAGATATAGGGATAAAGGGAGAGATATGAAAGGGGTTTTTTTAGAGAGAGAATTTTTGCTTTTCCTCTCTCTACAAGAAGGAGAGGGGGTGGCAATGGAGTGAGATGGTTTATATATGTGTATATATATGTAGAGAGAGAGGGAGAGAGGGAGAGGCGATGAACAGAGAAAAACCCTTGTTTTTGGTGGAAGATTGGGTTGGATTTTGTGGGGGTATTTTCGGAAATATAAATTCAATACTCTTTACGATTTTTTGACTAAATTGGTAATGATTTGTCAAATGAAATTATTTATCACACTTTTATCTATCAGGGTATTTTATATTAACTTTTATTAATAATATCCTTTTTTCTTTAATTTCATTTTTTAATTTAGTTTAATATTATAATTTATATCTATATAATATATAATAACAAGACCGTGACCGTAAATAGAAAATCTCATTTCTCCCGCCCAAATGACATATCCGTGTTTGGAAATATAATATTTATTGACTAACTCATTATCCATAATTTCCCCCTTTTATATTTATTTTTCGACAACCTATTAGTTATATAAGGTAAATTATGATATATTAATTCTGAAAATATTCTAATTAATATATTTCTAGCATATTTTTAGAATTAATATATATATATATATATATCATCAATCTATATCATAATTTATGTAATATAATACCGTGATAAATCTATTCTAAATTTCAATCATGAATTAATCAAAGTATAATTACCATTTATACACTATATAGGTGATAATATCATTTATATAAGGTAGATGTATCTTAATCAATATAAATTTACGTAATATAATATGATAAAGTCTATTCCACTAATATATCAAAGAATAAGTCACATAATATAATATGCAATAATTATAATAGATTTATGCATGTCGAGATCTATGTACGGTTAATAAATTAAATATATTATATGTATCATATATATATGTTATTTACCTTAAATAACATCTTAATATTTATATTGTTATATTGATCCATTAATTAAACCATATGAAATTATAAAAGGTAAAATGCAACTAATTAATAAATCGGCTAGAATTATAAGAATTGTCATAAATTCCGGTTGTTATTATATATTATTTTATTACTTTTTATAATTTATATGTACGAATTAATTGATCGTGATATATATAATAAAAGTCAATTCTAACATTGAATCTTTATTAATATTTAGATTGTAATTAATCTAGCAAATTATATTAATTACCATATATAATTTATTCACTATATAGTGAGTTATATAAATAACTCATTTTGTCAGGTCTGTATGAAACCCAACATCTTCTGAAAAATAATTATAAGAACATTTTTGTGCTTTCTAATTTGTATAAATTAATCATGTGATCCAGTGTATTTGTACCCCGCTAATATGTATGTCTTTTTTTGCAGGTAGATCGATAAAAAAAAAAAAAAAAAACATCTAATTAGTCCTTAAATGAATCAACCCTTCTAACCGTGAATGAGTTTTCAAATTGTGCCTTGATGAGAGAGATTTACTTCATGAGATATGTACATGTGCATTGGATACAAATAGTCTAATACTATAGATTTTCGAGTTTTTTTCCATGCAATCATAATTTGAAGTGAGGGGTGATACATGTATATTTTATCAAATATTTTATTATATAGAACACTAAGATGAAGCATAAGATAGCAAAACGGATTCAAGATTTCTTTAATAACCAAGAAGATTTGGTTATGAATTGAAACTATGCTCACAATTTTATTTATTGGTTATTAACTTTTTTTTTTTTTTTTTTTTGTTGATGAAACTATTCTTGGTATTTCTATTTGTAATTAAAACTGATTCATTCAGTTTCGAATTTAGTACTGTGAATTTAGTACATTTATGCAGTATTGTGTAGTGCAAAAAAAAAAAATATATATATATATATATACATATCTGTGTGTGTGTGTGTGTTTTGATGTCACTATATATTGATATATTTTTGTAAGGTTGAGATTTTTCTTTGTTATTTAGTAATACTTAATAATATTATTTTTGTTAAATCTGTATTGTAAATTGTCTATGTATTTCGTTTAACAGGAACTAAATTTTCGTTTTGAGGTCATGAAGACACGAACCATGTATTAAATTTTCATTAATATTTAAAAAATTAATAATATTATGACATACAAATTTTATTCGCAAAAAATGCACAAATTATATTAGATGCAGTTTCTCCAATAAAAATCTATTATAATTTTATGACAATTATAAATAATTAATCATTCAAAAATTTCTGAATACACTTCATTCCCTACATTGTCCGAATATGTACAGTAATGTCTATTATGGGAAACTCTCTTCTATATTTTTAATTATGATATGATCATTGTAAATTAGGAATTACACACACATATATATAGCAGGGAAAAAATAAATAAAATCTTATAGCATAAGTTGCATTGAGACAATCATTTGGAAATAGATAGATTTGCTAAAGATATATATATATATATATATATATATATATCAGTATATATAACAGTTTCAAAGTAAATTAATAGGGTTATCAACTACAATCAACAAGTAATTGATCGAAGACAATTTCAATTTCATTTTAAGTGTCATTGATTACCAGCAAAGCAATATATGCATGCTTATGAATCAATAGAATTTTTGTCAGTTTTTTTGTCTATTCCAAAGTAGATATATTGATGATCGTCATTTTTTGGACTTTGAATTTATACATATTCTTCATTTTTTATTGATGGTGTTTATTTTTACAAATATATTTACATGAAATTTCGTTTATTGCAATATTGAAAGTTGAAAGACCATCAATATATCCATTCATATGCATAATAAAAGTTACATGTTATGATTTTGCAGAATTCAATCTCAATGGCTTATCATTTAGTGTCCAATCACAACTACATACTTCTATTATCACAAATTTAATTTTAAAAAAAATATATACTTATTCCTATAGTTTTAAGATGTATTTTTCGGGTTGATAATACAAGCCTTATAGATTAATTGAAATCCATATGTACATGAAAGTTCAAACTTGAAATGAATTGTAAAAAATTATTTTTAATTTCACTCTCAACTACAAGTGTGTGTAACTAACGCGCAAATGGTAGATTACAAAGATGTATGGGTTGTTGAATGATATTGTTAAAGTGGAGAAAGAGATGAGATTGTCGTAGTAAATAGATGATAATGAGATTTAAGAAACAACAAAGTAGGGTTAAAGTTTTATCCATGATTTTTACTCAAATCTTCTTAATTTTATGTATTTTTCGCCTATTATTTACTTTTATTTTTAGCCGACTTCAGACGATTAATTAAAGTTAGTAAATGTGTATATTATATTATTTTCTTATGTTGATTATTCAATTATCTAGAAATTGTGTATGTCCGGTCATTTTGAAATAGAATTTAAAATTATTATGAAATGAATTATATATATATATATATAATATTTATAAATATTTTACATAAATAAGTATGAGATATGGTCTAATATTAAATTAGATGAAATAAAACCAAATTCAAAATATTTAGTTTTATTATAACATATACAATGTTTTACATATTTAGTTGGTGTTAAAATTGAACATTATGCTAAACTCACAAGTCTTTGATTCACCTTCTATCCGTGCATCGCACGGGCGATATACTAGTTATTATTTAAGATTTATTCCACCTAATTTATATTTATTTTATTTTATCACTTGTCATTGTGCTCTCTGCTCTCCTATAAAAAAAATTGAAGGGGTGGTCTGATGCAAGATCATCTACTGGATTGTAAATCCGTTGGATGAATTTTATTTGATCCAAGAGAATGGTCCTCTCTTTTTTGTCCCCTTCCCTTTATTAATTTTATTTTTAATTTTTAATTTCATCTTTTTTTTTTTTGTTTTTTATAAGTGTATATATATATTATTTTTGAATTAATTTATTTATTTTTTTAGCGTCGAACGAGTGCATTGCACTCGATAATTAAATTTTTTTAAATAAATATATACCCTAAAATGAAATTAATAAACCCTAAAATTAAATTGAATTGATTTAAATTTTTTATCCAGCGTCTTACGCAATGCACTCGTACAACACTAACGCGTGAGTTCATATATTACGCTTGATACAAATAATTATTTCTAATAAAAAATAAAATTACAACAAAAGGAAGCGAAAAGAAAGAAAAAGGAACGAAAAAAGCAACAACCAAAGAGAAAGAGAAAAAATCACAACGCGTGGGTGTGGGGTGGATGGATCTCACGCGCCTAGGTTGTTGGGTGGATTTGGGTCTATTTAATCGGTCTAATGGATTGTGACCCATTACACTGTCTAACACACAATTTTGTCAAAATTGAATAGGACTTTATACACTTTTGTCTGTGAAAATTGAGTTAATATAGTTATTAAATTTTATGAATTTATTTGCGAATACTATCCTGTCGTGCTCCCAGATGTTTTCAATATATTGTATTTGAATAAAAAAAAAAAATATGTAATATGGGCATCATCACGACTCAGAAGTACAAAATTACTTTTAATGGAAATAAAAGTCTTATAGAAATATTGATTTTTGACATGTGAAAGATACATAAAATTTACTAAAAATAAAATTTAAAATATTAAAGACATGATAAATAAAAGTACAAATTTTAATACAAAAAAAGGATAATTTCACTTTTAGTCCCACTAGAATAGGGTCAAAACACTTTTAGTCTCATATCTTTCATTTTTGGTCTCATAGTTTATTAGCTCGACACTTTTGGTCCCAAGTGTTTTTTTTTCTACACTTTTGGTCCCAAGTATTTTTTTTCTACATTTTTAGTTCTAAAACTAACAGTATATATTTTCTTATATTTTTTTTCAACGGTTTTGTTCCGTATATTTTATCGACAATTTTACTGAACAAAAATCGTATATTTTATCGACAATTTTTTTTCAAATGATTTTGTTAGGCATTTTGCCATTAACAATTAATTTTTTTATTTTTATTGTAATCTAATTAATAATAATTATAAATTATTTTGACTAACAACAACAATAGTTATTGTTTGTAATTAATAATTAATATTTATTTTATCTATTTATTAAAAAAATGAAATCAAGAAAAATATCTAGTAAAAATTATCTTTTTAGTTTTGTAATTATCTATACATGAAAATAAATAATAGGCCTAATAGTATAAAACAAAACAAAACAAAGCTTTGTATTTTTATTTTATTTTTTGAATTTTACCTATTTCTTTTAATATTGTCAATTTAACCATGTATTAGTCAATTGAGTAAAATTAAGGATAAATTATTATTTTGATCAAAATTAAGTAATTAAATTTTTGTGACATTTTTAGGTTGATCAACAAAACATTAATTATGCCGTTAATAATTAATAATTTTCTTATTAATTAATTATTTCATCAATTTTGGGACCATTTGCGGATTCGAGTGTGTCCAGTGGGACCAAAAATGAAATTTACTCTCACGTGCAACTTACGTGGAGGCCTCCATCTACATTTGATGGTCCTGTTAAAAAATGGGACTAAATTTGAGAATTTTAATTGAACGAGATTACATTTAATGTCAAAATTCTTATAAGGACCATTTTAGAAAATTTTGGGACCATTTGCGGATTGGAGTGTGTTCGGTGAGACCACAAATGAAATTAATTCGCATTTTGTTGGATATTTATTGAGCATTTTACTTGATATTTTATTGATTATTTTGCTGAAAATTTTCGAGATATTATGTTAGATTTTTTGCTAGATATTTTCCTTTTTTTTCTTAAAAATTTGCTGAAAATATGAAACCAAAATGTCCTTTAAATAAATAAATAAATATATATATATATATATATACACACATACATACACTGATACACATACATGTATTATACTTGGGACTAAAAATGTAGAAAAAAAACACTTTGGACCAAAAGTGTGGAAAAAAAATACTTAGGACCAAAAGTGTCGAGCTAATAAACTATGAGACTAAAAACGAAAGATATGGGACCAAAAGTATTTTGACCCTATTCTAGTGTGACCAACAGTGTAATTATCCCTATAAAAAATAAATTAAAAGCACAATCAAAAGTCAAAACCCGGCATGTATTTTTCCGACCTAATTTGAAATACTAGAAAATTTGTTGCACAAGTCCTCGGGGTCTGGCTATGCAGGAAATTGCAATTTTGGCACACTGGAGTTGGTTTGTTTCACTTTGCCCCTGTATTTATTTTGTTTGAATCGACAATGAATAGTTATTACTAGTCTGGAGACGAAATTAAGCAACAAACCAAACATAATATACAACAAATCCACAATTGCAAATTTCATGTTATGCTTGTGTTGTGTCGTGTCTGGTATGTAAAAAGCATAAAAAATAACATGTTAATTTGCATAATAATCTAATAACAACTGGATAATATAATAACTTATTAGTGTACGCATTTTATAATGACCTACTAGTCACACACGTGTGATGTTCAGTCAATATGAAAGATTTTGTACTTATGTGTTTATCAACATGAAAATTTTTGTGCTAATCTTGTATATTGATATATGTTTATCGTATTGTGTTATTATATTCTATATACGGAATACTACATGATTATACGAATTAATATTTCTAGAAAATAGTATATTAAATATACTATAGGATGACACCTTTTTTTCCAGAGAACTAAGATGACACTTGGGAAGGAATGTATAACAGTTGGCAAGACTCGAGTGATTTTAAGCATGAAAATTGTCAGATAGCCTCAAGCGGTAGGCGATTTCCTTTTAATTGTATTTATTTATTTCAAATTTAATTTTAGCAGGTATACTAGATAATTAATAAATTATACGTCAATATAATTATTTGTCAACGTATATCAATGGAATGTCAACTATAAGTCAAATGTTATTTGACGGTAGAAAAATAAAACCAATCAACGGAAATATTCATGTACATAAGATGTACATCAGACGGTCAACATATTTATCGAATCAACGCGTTGATCAAAAAAATCGTCAAAACGGGTGATACTTTTTAGGAACACAAGTGATACTTTTTTTTAATTTTGAATGATATTTTTTAGTGTTTAGATTGATACTATTAATTTTAACAGTTTTTTTTTGCCGATATTTTTTAATGATACAAATGATACTTTTGAGCTTTGAAATTGATACTTATTATGAATGATACTAATTTTGACGGATTTTTGGGTCAACGCGTTGACCGTTTGATGTGCACACAAGACCTATTCACCAACTATGTACACTAAGGAAGTAATTGGTATGAAATAATGGATTTAATTGTGAATGAGATGAACTTAGGAATGAAATTAGATAGGATTTTAATGAAACGACGATTCTTATGATTGGTATGTCTATAGAATGAAGAACGGAATGAAATTTTCATTTTTTTTTATCTTATGTAATGATTTTTTTTATACTTTCAATTTTTTTTATGATTGAATATAGTGTATGTATTAGCTAATAAATATCAATACGTGCCTTAATTTATTTTTATATTAATTACAAAACATCATTGTTCTTTTTTAGTATGTGATTTTTTCTGATTTTTTTAGCAAATTATAATTAATTTATTTCATTGTAAAATTTTGTTTTAAAGTATTCAATTAATCAATATATAATAATATGTATAAGTTAATAAAAATAGTTTTACTTCATAGAAAAATAATTTATCATTTCAATTTATCATCAGAATATATTAAATTATATCAAATTCATAATTATTTTGTATTGTATTATAATATATTTGTATTTTTATATTTATTTTGGCATCACTTTCATTTTTCTTTAACAAAATTATAAAAGCTACCAAAATTTGATTTTAACATGCACTTTTAAATTATTTTTTGAAAATAAATAATTAATATAAAAATAATTACATAATAATAATAAATTATTTAATCTGATTTCAATTTGTTTTTTATAAATATGATCAAATAATATTACACGACATGATTGTGTATTAATATATCATCTATGAATTTTATTTATCAATGAGAATAGTTAAACCCATGGGACGGGTGGAATGGTTATTCATCTTCCTTTGAGAATGAGGATTCATTCGAGAATGGTGATTCCCGATTTTAAACAATACCAATTGCCAAAATGGGAATGCATGTATGATTCCATTTCATTCCCTTTCATCATACTAATCACCTCCTCAGGGCATGACTGATACCTATCATGTATGAATGTAATGGACGTAGCAATAGAATAATAATGGAATGAGATGAAATGAATGTTATCATTGCATGGTTGTTATGCACAGTAAGATATGAATGAAACCGACCTTCGTAAATTAGTATCATAATTTATAATCAGCACATAAAATTTTTAAAATTTATTTTTACTTCACAAAATTAACCATCAAGATAAACTATTATATTTTAAATATATATTATTGAATATTATGCAATTCTTTTACCTTAATATCATTTGTACACAATCAAGTATGATTTTAGTAATTATTTAACCAATGAATAACGAGTTTGTAGAATTTTTGTAAGTTATTTTTCTATAAGTCACAGTTTTAAAATTAAAATAGAATTATATGAATTATGAATAATTTATTATTCATAACAAAATGGAAGTGGAAATGGTGATTCCATTCCTACATACTAGCCTTGCACTCACAAGTCACAATCACCACCTATATAAAATGGGATCACCTGTTTCAACTCTTCAATATTTTTTTAAAAAATATATATATTTTTTTTATTTTTTAATTTATTATGATTTATTTTAATTTAAATCTATCTATATAATATATAATAACAACACCGCATCCGTAAATATAAATTTAATGTTTTCCCATCCATTTGCACATTCCGAAAATGGAAAATAATATTTTATATTACCCAATTATTTATTTTCCATTTAAAAGATTGAATCTATATAATATATAATAACGACTCTGTGACCACAAATAGAAAAGAGTAACTTTCCCGTCTAAATGACATTTCCGAATCTAGAATTAAATTTATATTTTTACAAATATTTAATTACTTATTTTAATATAACTATATTTAATATATATATATGTATCCCCATAAAATCCGCCTAATAAGAATAATGTATCAACTAAATTAGTTTATAATTTGGTATTTTTCTTAATTAATGAGAGACGTAATATGATATGATATATTGTATCTTAATTATTATTGCATTAAATCCAATATATAATCTAGCTTTAAATTAGGAATATATATATATACACACTTCAAATTGATATGTATAAATGTTATATCCATATTTATATATATATGCTATATAATCCGATGCAATTTCAAATCCATGGTATTGTATCTTAATTATAATTGCATTAAATCCAATATATAATCTATCTTTAAATTCAGAATATATATATATATATACACTTTAAATTGATATGTATAAATGTTATATCCATGTTTATAGATATGATATATATATAATTCAGAGCACACATGATTTTTTCTCGTATATACTAATATATATATACACATATATATAATATGAAAAGATTTGCAATTAATTAATGTAATGACTATATATGGATCATATTTAGAGCACACATGATTTAGGTGTAACGATTTAGTTTGATATTTTTAATTAATCAATTTTCTTTTTTCCATAGTTAACAATATTTCTTCTAATCCTAATATATTACATCTATATATTTATATTATTATGTAGAGGTGAAGCATAAATCACACCGTATTTTTTTATCTATTAATGTTGAAATATACTGAAATTGTGAACTATTTTATTCTCTTTTTTTTCCATGGCTCCTGTTTACAGTTTGATTAATCGTATTGAAAAGACGGGACCTTCTAGAGGAGATTTGATTTTGAAGCTGTGGGCTGTTCGTGTATATGAACAACACGGCTATGAAAAATTCAAGAATAATTTAGCGTATGAATTGGTTTTCCATGATTGCCAAGGTGATCGGATCCACGGGAGCATTTGCCGAGAAGACCTTCCACACATAAAGACGGACTTCAAAGAAGGTGAATTGTATGTGTTTTTGTATTTTGACATGCAAATTAATACGATGCGCTGCAAAACAACACCTCATGCGTTTAAATTCTCTTCTTCACTCGATACGCGAGTAGTCTATCTTACTGATGATCCAAATTTTTCATCCTATATGTTTGATTTTCGTTCTTTCTCCGCACTAATGAACCCCACACAAGTAGATGAAAGCATGTTATTTGGTAAATATTTTTTAAATTATGCAATTTTATTTTATTATATTTCATTGTCGATGTTCATTAACATATTTTATTTTATTTTAACAGATATTATAGACAAGGTCGAAAGAATTTTTAATGAGCGAAAATTGATGCTAAACGGTTGTCCTGCAAAGTTGGTGGATTCTTATGCAATTTCTCCTAATTAATTAGCAACACAAATTTCGGGCACCATTAAATTCGGATATATTGATTGATTTGTTATGCGATAGTCAAAATTCATATTTCAATTTGAAAGATAGATCAGTTTTGCTGATTTTTTTATGTCATTTCATTTTTTTGGATATATCGTTGAAGTTGTGGGATTCAAAACCGCAACTTTCCTCGCGCGGCTATAGTATTTGTTTATTATATATATATACACATACATATATATATATTTAATATCATAATTATGGTAAATATAGAATTGCACAATTACCATATATAATACTCAATAATAGTAATTACCATAGTTATAAATAAGTATACAACTACACAAACACAATTAACATATATAATAATAGTAATTATGGTAATTATATAATTAATTACTGAATTAATGATTTATTTGTTTCTTCTATTTAGTGGTTCTTATTTGTCATCATTACATAACAATGTTGCATTTTTATTAGCTTGCAATTGGTTTTGAAAGTAAGCACACATGCATGAATCCTTTTACACAAATAAGTATATTTTTATTTCTAATTTCATGTGCTTGTGCGCGCACGGATTTTTTTTCATGTGAGTAAAGTATCTAATATATCAATTTTCAAATTGCAAATATATTGTATATATTTCTCTATTATACTTATTTTTTCTATATATTTAAATATAAATATATATCCTAAAATCAATCATTTATTTTCAAATCCACTACGTGAAGTTTTAAAAATAATTAAAATAAAAAAAAGAACAAACCCAAGTAAAATATAATTGAAAAATTCAAGTACTTTTAATATAAAAAATCAATTTTTGGCTTATCAATGTTTGAACTTTTTTAGGTTCAAAATTTTGAAAAAAGAAAAAATTTCTGTCGAAATGGTTATTTAAAATGAAGAAAATTTTATATAATAAAATGACAAATATAGAGTTCGAAGCTGATTCATTTGTTTTGAACAAATGGAACTAAGTTGTTATCCTTGGTCTCACCAGTTAAAATGCAACTAATAAATTAAGATAATTAAATAAAATTACTAAAAAAAGTGTTCAAAATTTGAATATTTAGTTTTAGAATAATAATTTAAAATTGACTTCTACATTTTTATTAAAAAAATGAGAAGAAATTGGAAAACATGGTCAAAAAAATTAAACTAAATATAATTTTTTTGGCACAAATCTATTTTGTAGTGGTACTCGAAAACAAAGAGGGATTAATTGATCCTAGAAAACTACAACATTATTTGTTTATTGATAATATGTCTAAAAAATAGGTTTTGGGTAATTATATAGATGTTATGTATTAATTATTATTTTGATAATTGTTACTCTGATAATCTTAGCACACAGTCTGAAATAAAAGAAGTAATACGAAATAATTAATAAGATTTTATAAATTCTACTACTAATAGTGAATTGGAGCACATGGCATGATTTGGCAAAATATCTATGGAAGAAGGTGACTAGGTGAGTAATTGACAACTCCATTTTAATTCGTTCATTTATATAAATTCTTTGGAATAATTAAATGGTTACAAAAGACTCTAATATAAATTGTTTGAGGTGTTCGGATGTGCATATACCCGAACACTTTACAAGATGTGCATACATTCAGTTCATAAATAATTTAAGGTGTTCGGGTGTGTCAAATCATGAAATCAGTTTTGAAAGTGGGAACTCCATTGATGTTACCGATCAATATGGATCATGCATATTGTTTATGTAATGACATAATACTGATTATTACAAGGCTTGACAATAATGTTTTGGAAACAAAAGTTGTCACAAAGCATAATGCAAGTCATAAAGTTTTGATAGTAAGGAGGTCATTGACACTATTCAAGGACAACAAATTTCCTCTAATTGCCTCTTATGCAATGATTATTAACAAAAGTAATGGTCAATTTCTTTCTCATGTTGGTGTGTTTTTTAAAAATAAATTTTAGTCATGGTCAACTTAATTTATATTGATATTTCAAGATTTAGAAATCAAGTTGGATTAAAAATCTTAATTTGTAAGGATGATGATGTCGATGACAACTTTACTATAGAATTTTTATTTAGTTTATTCCAAAATTTATGATGAAATTACATGTATTTTATAATATTTAGATATATAATTTTGTATTATATTGACTCACTGCACAAACACAAAACTCATATTAAATTACTCAATATTGAAAAATAAAAAATATGATACTCCGTGCATCGCACGGGCGGAATGCTAGTATTAATATATTCCACATACATGATTGTATATTTTCATAAATACTGGATTGCACGCAATTAATCATGGAGACTACAATTAGTGGGATATATGTCTATATAATTATATTATCAAATGTATATATATCAAAAGACCCAAATTACATTAACAAACTTTTTTTTTCAATTCTTAATATATGTGTGTGTAATTAGTTATGTTAAATATGTACAATTTTTTATATGTGTGTGTAAAACACCGACAATCTATATAAATAAAAATAATTATATTTGTGAGTATTATTTTTTATAATAATATTAATTGATTGAATTTCAAACAAGTTTCAAAATGTGCATGTTGGAGTTTTTTTTTTTTTTTAAGTCATTTTCTCTTTAAGTATGAATATGATTATCATTGTATATATTCTTTGCAAGGTTCAAGAGTTTTTTTGTTTTTGTTTTTTTGCATTAATATGTAGTAGTTTCTGATAAGATTATTTTATTTTCTATTTGTAGGATTCAAATTTTCAGCTTGGTATCACAAATCAAAACTTTGAGAAGAAGATAATATTTACAATTGTATTGCGTCAATTTTTTTATATAATGTTTGCATCTTTTGTATTATAAAGAGTTTTTTTTTAATCTCTGTTATGTTGTTATAATGTCCACTTTGATTTTGTTGTATTATAAAAAAAAGTTTTTTTTTTTTTTGGGAAGTGCTCATAGAGTTGGAAAAGTAGTAAGTTGCCAAATTTTGCAAATGACAATCACCCTACATTGAATTTTAAAGATAATTATTCCGCTTGAACATGCTATAAATTTAAATGGTCAACATCAAATTTCTCACACCTCACATTTTTCTTGGTCTTTTAGTTTATATGTGAGAACAAATATAGTGTTTGAATTAATTAATTTAATATTTAAATTAAAATTTTGAATTGCATATAATTTTTTGAATTAAATATGCAAATCAATATAGGATCACACACAAATCAATTAATCAATTCAGCTATACTATTAATTTATAAAAAATTTAAACCTTTTAAGTTAAATATATTTAAATTATCAAATTAAAAGTATTAATTGATAATATCAATTTAATGTTAAATAATTTAAAATTTTGAAATTAACATAAACAAGTTATCATCTTTAAATAAATTTTAAATAATTAAGACTTTTAATTTTTGAAACAAAATTTATCCCCACGTTGAAGAACTAACAAATATTATTGTGAATGAACAAATTGTAAATTGTGAGGTCCAACAATAGTCTTTCCACCTTTTTTGGTATTTCAATTAATATAAAGTACAAAAAATTTGAATCAACATTATTAAAAATTTCAAATATAATATTTTAGATATTTTAAATTATTAATTTTAAAAACTAATTAAGTTAATTAAATGTATTTAAAAAATAAAGATACACATAAATTTTTTAAATTAAATATATTTAAATTTTCGGAATAAATATATTAATTGATTTTATAAATTTATTATTAAACAATTTTAAAATTTTGAAGCTAAAATATTTAAGTTATCATTTTTAAATATATTTTAAATAGTTAAAACTTATATTTTTTAATTTTTGAAATAAAATATAATATTATTGTACATGAACAAATTATAAACTATGAGACCCGACATTCAGCAATGGTCTTCCCACCTTTCGTGATCTTTCAGTTGAGATCAAGTATAATATATTGATATTTGATTTTATCAATTTAATAGTAAATATATTTTAAAATTAAAATGTTGTATTAAGTATATTAAAAAGTTGGAATAAAATAATTTAAATATATTAAGTTAACCGAAGAAGGGGGTTCGAAGAACGTTTTTCAAACCAAAAAAGGTATTCGATCGAACTGTAAAATTCCAACGAGGGTCGAAGTTTTTCAGAATTTTTGAGGGGATGGGAGCTTAGCTAGGTCATCGTAGTCTGCAGACCGACCATTTATTTATTTGTTTTTTTGCTTTTTGTTAGCTTTCTTCACTTTTATGTTGGATTCATGGTTGTGGACGTGCAGAAATGGAGGAAGAGGGGAGAGACAGTGGCTACACCGCTGCAGGATGGAGAAGAAGGGGGTGGGCTAGCGGTGGAGAAGAAGACGTGCATTTTTCCTTCCTTTTTTATTTCCCTACAGTTGAGTATGACGTTACATGTAATAACATATAACAATCTATTTCAAAAGTCAAAAATATAATTACAATCCATTTTATATGAGTTGGTTTTTTATTAATTTTATAAAGTTTGAAGAGATTATTGACTCATATTCTATCAAAAAAATATACAAGTAATTTATAATTTAGTGGATATAATTCATATTTTTATTATTATATATAAATATTTTTTAATAATATTCACCGTACATCGCACCGATGGTATGCTAATTTTCTATTTAGGGTCCCCAATTAGAGTATACTAAAAAAAATAAAAAAAATAGTTATGCAACACTAAATGTAACACAAATGGCAATAGAGGATCTACTCTGCCCCTATATTCTATAGATATAGTTATTATTTTTAAAACAACAAATCACGCTATTATCCCATAATGATATTTAATTACAAAAATATTATAATAATAAGTGTGGAACATCTAGGGCAGCAAATACTGATAGCAACTTTATTACATCTTACATTCCTACTTACAACCACAAATTAATTACAAAAACACACACGTGCAAAATATTCATGCTCAAACAACTTGAACATAACCCAACAAAAAGGAGTCGCAAACACAACACACGCTTGATCACATTCAATCAACCTCTTCAATCTTCGGCCCTGCACCACCACCGGAGCCGCCGCCAGCCGCCCTGTCCTCATCCATGGGTGCGCCGCCGCCGCCGCCACTTTGATACATCCTAGAAATGATAGGATTGCAAATGCCCTCCAATTCCTTGAGCTTGTGGTCGAGCTCCTCAACCTCCGCCAGCTGATTCCTCTCCAGCCACTCAATAGCCTCCGCCACCGCCGTCTCAATCCTCTCCCTGTCGCCGGAATCCAGCTTAGCGGCGAACTTTTCGTCCCTCACCGTATTCCTCATGTTATACGCGTAGTTTTCAAGCGCATTCTTGGCCTCCACCTTCTTCTTCACCTCCTCGTCCTCCGCCTTATACCTCTCCGCCGCCTCCACCATCTTGTCAATCTCCTCCTTGCTCAGCCGCCCTTTGTCGTTCGTGATCGTGATCTTGTTCTTCACGCCGGCGGTCTTGTCCTCCGCCGCCACGTTCAGAATTCCGTTGGCGTCGATGTCGAACGCCACGCTGACCTGCGGCACGCCCCTCGGCGCCGGAGGGATTCCGGCGAGCTCGAATTTTCCGAGGAGATTGTTGTCCCTCGTTCTCGCCCTCTCCCCTTCGTACACCTGGATCAAAACACCCGGCTGATTGTCGGAATACGTCGAGAAAATCTGCTCTTTCTTGGTCGGAATCGTAGTGTTTCTCGGAATCAAAACAGTCATCACTCCGCCGGCAGTTTCCAATCCAAGAGACAACGGCGTAACATCGAGCAACAACAAATCTTGCACCTTCTCATCACCCTCACCCGTCAAGATCGCGGCCTGCACGGCCGCGCCGTACGCCACCGCCTCATCTGGATTGATACTCTTGCAGAGCTCCTTTCCATTGAAGAAATCTTGCAGAAGCTGCTGAACTTTGGGAATTCTGGTGGATCCACCAACTAAAACGACCTCATGAACTTGAGATTTATCAATCTTGGCATCTCTCAAACACTTCTCCACCGGCTCCATGCATTTCAAGAACAAATCCATGCACAATTCCTCGAACCTCGCCCTCGTTATCGTCGCGTAGAAATCGATCCCTTCGAACAAGGAATCGACCTCGATCGTCGTCTGCGTCGTCGATGACACCGCCCGCTTCGCCCTCTCGCACGCCGTCCTCAGCCGCCGCAGCGCCCTCGCATTGCCGCTGATATCCTTCTTCTGCTTCCGCCGGAACTCCGCCACGAAATGATTCACGAGGCGGTTGTCGAAATCCTCGCCGCCCAAATGGGTGTCGCCGGCCGTCGACTTCACCTCGAAAATCCCTTCTTCGATCGATAACAGCGAAACATCAAAAGTCCCACCTCCCAAATCGAAAACAAGAATATTCTGCTCGCCTCTCGTCGACCCCTTCTTGTCCAATCCGTAGGCGATCGCCGCCGCCGTCGGCTCGTTGATGATTCTCATCACGTTCAGCGCGGCGATCGCTCCGGCGTCCTTCGTCGCCTGACGCTGGGAGTCGTTGAAGTAGGCCGGAACAGTCACCACCGCGTTCTTGATTTGATAACCCAAGAACGATTCCGCCGTTTCCCTCATCTTGGTTAAGACCATCGAGGAAATCTCCTCCGCCGCGAACTGCTTCTGCTCGCCTTTGTAGTTGACGACGATCATGGGCTTCTCGGCGGGGCCGGAGATGACCTTGAAAGGCCAGAGCTGCATGTCGCTCTGGACGGAGGGGTCGGAGAAGCGGCGGCCGATGAGGCGCTTGGCGTCGAAGACGGTGTTGTGGGGGTTCATGGCGACCTGATTCTTGGCGGCGTCGCCGATGAGGCGCTCAGTGTCGGTGAAAGCGACGTAGGACGGGGTGGTGCGGTTGCCCTGGTCGTTGGGGATGATCTCAACGCGGTCGTTTAGCCATACCCCCACGCAGCTGTAGGTCGTGCCGAGGTCTATGCCGATTGCTTTGTTTTCTTTCTCCGCCATTGATGAGCTAGCGAAAAGAGAGCTTTAGATTTTAGTTATATATATACAAGATGAAAAACCAAAAATGGGGAACTGTATGGTTTGTGGAGTTGAATTATTGGATAACTGAATTGAAATCTGAAAATTGTGGATCGAGGAGAGAGAATCAGAAGGGTTTTGGGAATGGCGGCGGCGGCGGCGAGAGGTGAAGTTTATCTGGAGGTGGACGGTGGTGACGTGGCGGGCGGAGGGAGCGGTGAGATGTTGATTGCTGACAAACGATCCCCTATACGTGTCTGCATTTAGGGTCATGTATGACTAGATACTCCTCCGTCTCACTTATTTATACGTGCATTAAAAATATTTATAAAAAGAAGAAATAAAAGCTAACCTTCCAAATTTACTCATATTTAATTAAAATTAATAAAATTTATATTTTAACTCTACTTTAATATATTTTTAAATAAATAAAATATAGAATTAATGATATAAATAAAAATTAACAATATTTAAAAGTCTAAAAGATTTTATGCTATTGAAACTCAAAAAAAAATATTCAAAAATCACACGGTCACTCACATCCTACAAAATTTCTATGAAATTCAATTTTAAATTTTGCGCCAAAATTTCATTCTTTTTCTTAAAAAAAATATGCACCAAAAACCATACATGCATTTAAGACGAAAAAATAAGGGTTTTTTATTTTTATTTTCATGAAATGCAAATACAATGAACATCAATAGAATTAATCAAATTCAATTTACATGCAATTTAAGTTGATCAATTTTAATTAAAGTTTCTCTTTTTTTTTAAAAAAAAATAACATTTAAGATTTATAACTTTCAAAAACTTAAATGTTAATTTTTAAAATTTTCAAAACTAACAAGGATATATACAATAGTGCATTCATATTAAAAATAACACTATTTAAAGTAATGATATTATATAATCGGGACATCTCAAAAGAGAAATGAAGACTATATAATCGGGACAGATGGAGTAATTTGTTTCGAATAACATTCTATTACTAGACTTTTGGTCCCTTAAAATTAGGGTTCAAATAGTTTTAATTTCAAAATGTTACTTGACATCTTCTAGTCTTAACTTGTGTGTGTCAACCGTATACCAAAACTCAAAATTATTACCTTTTCTTTCATTTTCGATTTCTTTAGGTTTGACATAATTTTACAATTTTATTTAGGGTTTATAATTATTTTTTAATATTTAATTTTCATTTTTTAGTTAATATAATTAATTTTTTGGGTTGATTATTCCAAACTTAAGATATATATTTTGTTAATTTTTTTTAATTTTAACAATAAATATTAATTATGATTAGTTATAATATAATAAAATTTATTTTTACAAAAAACATATGGGAGATTCTATTTGCACCACAAAATAAATTAATTTAAAAATAATCAATTATGAAATTACTTGGATATCCTTACTAAAAAGTTTGATAAATTAAAAAAACAAAATAAATAAAGAGGGCTCTTACTGTCTGCATCATCGACATCCGATTTTCGCATGAGTTTATCAGCGACGTCGGCCGGAGTTATATCCGTCTCCTGCAACAGCTACCTAATCACGGCAAAAAATTCATGCGAATCGATGTCTAAGTAATTCTTCACCAATATCTTAAACGCTTCGAATCCACAGTAAGAAAGCTCTACGTGTTCATCCATTCTCCCTCTCTGAATCAGAGCTTTATCCAATTTCTCGACATGATTCGTCGTGAAAACGATGATTCTTTCCGTCAGGCAAGCCGACCACAACCCATCAATGGTGTTTAAAAGCCCAGAAAGCGTCACCTTGCTCCCCTTTTCTCCTCCTCCTTCATCTTTTCCTTCACCGGATCATCCTTCCCTTCCTTCTTATCATCGCCGCCGTCGTCCCTTCCCCTCTGCGCCGTCATGTCGAGCGAGTAATCGATGTCCTCACTCACGATAATGGACTTGCTGGTGGTGTTGATGAGCAGTTTCCTCAGCTCGGTGTTGTTTTTAATGGCGGTCAGCTCCATATCATACACATCGTATTTTAATAGATTCGCCATGGCGGTGACCATCATCGATTTCCCGGTCCCCGGCGGGCCGTGGAGGAGATACCCCGCTTCCATGCCTTCCCCACTTTCTTGTAATAATCCTGCGATTTCGAGAAATAGAGCAAGTCGTCGATGATTTCCTCCTTCCGGCGAGGGTGTCGAAGGTGGCGGGGTGCTCGAACACCAACTCGCTCCAGTGGCTGCGGCGGCGGAAGCCGCCGCCTTCGCCGTCGCTGTTGGTGCAGACATGCGGAGAAGAGGGAAGAAGACGGAGGGCACTGGAGAAGATGAAGTCTTCTTTATTTTTCATCTTCTTCTTCTTCATCTTTTTTCTTTTTTTCTTTTTCTTCATCTTCTTTATTTTTCATTTGTTATCAGCATTTCTTTTAGCCAGCAAACGAAGCTCTCCAGCTGCTGCTCTCTGTTGATCGGAATTGCCGTTTGCAAGTTTTTGCAGCAAGGCGTTGATAACAACACGATCACAGTCTTTTTGTCTTTTTTTTTAAATATCTTTGGTAAAATTTATTTTTTTTTTAAAGTAAATCAAATACATTTATTGAAGGGTATTATAGTAAATTTACGTGGTGCAAAGAGTAAAAATAGTGGTGAATTGAGTAAGTGTAGTGCAAAAAGTAAATTTGGTAGTGCAAATAGAAACTCCCAAAACATTATTAACAATATATAATTTTAATGGTGGCGCACAGATGGCATGTAGAGTTAGGACTAGAGGATCTCTACTCTCAAAATGTACAATTTTGGTCCCAAATTAATTTTTCAATAATTTTGATCCACAATATATATTTTCAATATTTTTGGTCCCAAAAACTAATTTACTATACTTAACATTCGTTAAATACCTATTTTTGAGACAAAACGGTATCCATTTTGGATTGTAATTTTCACTACATTTTCTCTATTTTTCACATTTAATTAGGAGCTATCTAATTAAGATTAACAAAATATGTATTGTTTTGACTCCAAAATAAGTACTTAAAGAATGTTAAGTATAGTCCGTTAGTTTTTGGAATCAAGAGTGTGTTGAAATATAAATTGTGAAATTAAAAATATCGAACAAATTAACTTGTGACTAAAATTATAAATTTTGGGACTAAAAGTGTAATCTACTAATTAACCATGATATGAATTGAGACCAAAAGTATAATTTACTCTTAACCAGAATATGAATTAGGAAGAGATGATATATTAATTATATTTGAAATACAAATAATGTCGAAATTCTACCAACTAAATTTATATTCTCTTATCTATATCTATATAATATATAATAACAAGACCGCATCTGAAAATAATTTTTTAGTATTTTCCCTCCCATTTGCACTTTCTGAAAATTGAAAAATAATATTTTATATTACTAAATTGTTTATTTGACATTTAAAAGATTGAATATTATTATATTCTAAATATATGATTATATATTTCCATAAATATTAGATTGCACGTAACTGAGTATGAGAATTATAATTAGAGGGAATATATGTCTACATAATTATATATATCTAATGTATATACATCAAAGACCACAATTACATTAACAAACTTTTTTTTAAATCCTTAATATATATGTAATTAGTTATGGTAAATATGTACAAATTTTTATATGTGTGCGTAAAATATTGATCTATCAATCTATATAAAAAAAATAACATAATTACATAAATTCGTGAGTATTATTTTTTATAATAATATTAATTGATTGAATTTCAAACAAGTTTCAAAATATGCAAGTTGGAGTATTTTTTTTTAAAGTCATTTTTCTTCTTTTTTTTTTGATGTCGAGGGTAACCTGCAGCCGCTACCACACATGGGAGGTAAACCACACTTGACAAGTCAGGTGTGACAGACTCACACCTAGTATTAATATATAAAATTAACTTGTACATATCTTATATCTATATTAGTGATGCGGCTACTGCTTCCCAATCCCTAAAACCCTTTCTTAATTAGTCGACCATTTTCCATGAATTTTCCATAGTAATATATATATATATATATATATATATATATATATATATATATATTCGTAATAATTATTCCATAATATAATTACGTTAGAAACTATAATTATTAAATTATTCCACATTAATATGTCACTGCTTTAAAAAAATTGTGTAATATCTTCGAAACGTCTTGGGCATTAATTCGGTCATTGAGTAGAATTTAAAATATAAAATCTAAGATCTAAAGCACATTCATTTCATTTACATCTTGATGTCTAAAAATTATACTTCCTTGCTTTTGTCGAATACTAACTTCAAATTATGTGTTCAGTATTACGGAGACAATTGAAGTTTTCTTAATTATTTTCATTTGCTCCATTTTTTTTAAGTTTCAATAATCCATTCAAATATCTTCTAATGTGATTTTATATATATTGATTATTCAAATATCTTCTAATGTGATTTTATATATATTTTACAATATGTGACTCTTTCATCCATGATTGAGGAATTTGGAAGTTCATTTGATTGAAACTCATCATGCGTTGCACTGCTGCACATCAATACGATATAAAATTATGTAATCAATTATATCGTGTTAGTGTAAAAAGTGTGGCATTGTAAGTACACATTTTACCAATGAATATATATATATATATATATGGTAATTTATGATTTTAATTTGTTCTAGTTAGTTCTTCATTTTTATATAGTTTGAATTGTTAGTATAGTTAATTAATTAATTAATTAATTAATTAAATATCTAATTAAAAGAGATATTAATTAATTATATTAGTTAATTAAATGGAAGAGTGAAAGGGTAAGTGAGGATTGGGCGAATGGTTGCAACCGTTCGGACGTAACCGCTCGAATTGAATTGGTGCGAAAGCTCTAGGCCGATCGGACGCAATGATTCACCAGTTGCAACTCTTGGCTCGAATCGACACAACCATTTAGCCTTGGAAGCGAACTGTTGCACTGTTTGAAGCCAATTGGTGCACCACTTCACCACATCTCTTCAGCTACTATAAATAAAACCACAAGTCCTTCATTTTCAAAACTAATTCACAATCCGAAATCTTCTCTTCTACCCTAGTAATCGATTGAGAATCTCGATTATTGTTTTGTTCGTTGTAACATAGTTTTGTAAAAGTGCAACAAAACTTTATTGAAAGTCATTTTATCTTGGAGACGATTGCTATAGTCCGTTTGCATTTAATATACGGTGCAATTTCGTCTTGCGGAGAAAGAGTATAACTCTTGACTCGACTTTAATTATCCTACCCGTTACTCTGCCCAAATTACATCAAAGTTTAATCAAGCTATAATCCAACAATCGCAAGACGAAATTTTTTTGTGATTACTCTTTGAAGATGGCTACCGTTGTTGCTCATGTTCAAGGCGAAAGGCCGGCAAAATTCACCGGCGAAGATTTTAAAAGATGACAGCAAAAGATGCTATTCTACTTGACCACTCTTGGTCTCGTCCGCTTCCTCAAAGAAGATGCTCCTATTATTGAGGAAAGCGATAACGACACTCAACGATGAACTACTCTTGATGCTTGGCACCACAGTGAGTTTTTATGTCGTAATTATATTCTTAATGCTTTGGAAGACTCTCTCTACTCCGTCTATTCTGAATGTACAAGTGCTAAGGCGCTGTGGGAATCTCTTGATAAAAAATACAAGACCGAAGATGCCGGTATGAAAAAGTTCATAGTCGGTCGGTTCTTGGATTTCAAGATGGAGGATTCTCGAACTGTCCTCGATCAAGTTCGAGAAATTCAGTTGATTCTGCATGATATTCATGCCGAAGGAATGTCTGTCAGTGAATCATTCCAAGGGCAGCTATCATTGAGAAATTGCCACCACAGTGGAGAGATTTCAAAAACTATCTCAAGCATAAACGCAAAGAGATGGGACTTGAAGATCTCATTGTGAGACTTCACATCGAGGAAGACATTCGGAAATCCGAGGGGAAAATCGATAAGCCAACTTTTGTGGCAAAAGCAAATCTGGCCGAGGCTCGTCCTAATAAAAAGAGGAAGTTTGTGAGCAAAAAGACGGATGCTAGAATTGCAAAGAAAGCTAAAAAGTTTAAAGGAAACTGCTTCAATTGCGACAAACCAGGTCACATGGCAAAAGAATGCAAAGCTCCAAAGAAAGCTAAGAAATCCGAGGCAAACTTGACCGAGAACCGATTTGTTCCAATAGACATGTCAGAGTTGAGTCTATCTGCTGTTCTGTTTGAAGCAAATCTAGTTGACAATCCAAAGGAATGGTGGATTGACATAGGAGCCACCCGCCACATATGCTCCGACAAAGAGATGTTCTCATCTTATACACCTTTGAATGGTCAAAAACTATTCATGGGTAATTCTGCTACCTCCGATATCGTTGGATTTAGAAAGATTGTATTGAAAATGACATCTGGAAATGAGCTAACCCTTGTAGATGTGTTTCATGTCCCAGACATCCGCAAGAACCTGATTTCCGGCTCTCTACTAAGTAAAGCTGGATTTAGACTAGTTTTTGAAGCAGACAAATTTGTATTGACCAAATGTGGTCTATTTATTGGGAAGGGTTACCTTTATGAGGGACTCTTCAAGCTAAATGTAATGACTGTCCACCGAGACGTCAAACCAATCAATAAAATTGTTTATTCTTACTTGGTTGAGTGTTCTAATTTATGGCATGCTAGATTAGGACATGTAAATTTAAATTCTTTACGAAGATTGGTTAATTTAAATTTACTTCCTCAAATGGAATTTAATTCACAAGAAAAATGTGAAATTTGTGTTGAAGTAAAAATGATAAAAGCTCTTTTTCATTCGGTGGAAAGAAGTTCAACACCTCTAGAACTTATACATACCGATCTATGTGATCTTAAGTTTGTGCAAACTAGAGGTGGTAAAATTACTTCATCACATTTATAGATGATTGCACAAGGACATTTATAGATGATTGCACAAGGTATTGTTATGTATATCTGTTGAAAAGCAAAGATGAGGCAATAGAAGCTTTTAAAAGATATAAAATAGAAGTTGAAAATCAACTCAATGTAAAAATAAAAACAATACGAAGTGATCGAGGAGGAGAATATGTAGCACCATTTGAAGAAATATGCTTAGAAAATTGCATAATTCATCAAACCACTGCTCCTTATTCACCTCAATCAAATGGAATTGCAAAATGAAAGAACCGAACTCTTAAAGAGATGATGAACGCCATGTTGATAAGTTCTGGCTTACCTCAGAATTTATGGGGGTAAGCCATCTTATCAGCTAATCATATCTTAAATAAATTGCCTCATAAGAAACTGGATAAGACCCCATATGAGTTATAGAAAGGTAGAAAACCTTCTTATAAATACACTAAAGTGTGGGGGTGTCTAGCAAAGGTAGAACTACCTAAACCTAAGCAAATAAAGCTAGGTCCAAAAACTATAGACTGCATTTTCATAGGATATGCAAACAATAGTAGTGCATTTCGTTTTCTTGTGCACAAATCAGAAATTTCTGATATAAATGAAGGAATGATTATAGAATCAAGAAATGCAATTTTCTTTGAATCTATCTTTCCTAAGAAGGTTAGAATTGAAACAAATTCAACCAAAAGAAACCATGAATCTATGAATGATTCTCCCTTAGTTGAGGAAGAACTAAGACGCAGTAAAAGGGCTAAGATAACAAAATCTTTTGGTCCAGATTTTCTAATCTATGCATAACCAAGGACTATCAAAGAAGCATTATCAAGTCCTGAAGCTCCATTATGAAAATAAGCTATCAATGCAGAAATTGAATCGATCATGCAAAACCACACTTGGGAAGTCGTTGATCTTCCAAAAGGTTGTAAGCCTTTAGGATGCAAGTGGATTTTAAAAAGAAAATATAAAGCTGATGGTTCAATTAATAAATATAAAGCTCGTTTGGTTGCCAAAGGGTACAAACAACAAGAGGGCTATGATTATTTTGATACTTATTCTCCAGTCACGAGGATTACTTCCATTAGAGTACTCATTGCTATTGCTGCATTGCATAACCTTGAGATACATCAAATGGATGTAAAAACTGCATTCCTAAATGGTGAATTAGAAGATGAAATTTATATGGATCAACCAGAAGGTTTCATCTCTAAAGGTCAAGAAAACAAGGTTTGCAGGCTTGTAAAATCTTTGTATGGACTTAAACAAGCTACATTACAATGGCATGAGAAATTTGATAAAACAATGTTATCAAATAGATTCAAAATAAATGAGGGTGATAAATGTGTCTACATTAAAAAAACCCCCAATGAATATGTAATTGTCTGTCTTTATGTAGACGACATGTTGATCATGGGAAATAATAAGAACGTGATCACGAATA
The DNA here is from genome assembly GCA_026008535.1 of Perilla frutescens. NCBI lineage: Eukaryota > Viridiplantae > Streptophyta > Magnoliopsida > Lamiales > Lamiaceae > Perilla > Perilla frutescens. The sequence goes on from BRKX01000001.1 coordinate 68,751,397, forward strand.
CAAAGAATATGTTAAAAAGAAATTTTGACATGAAAGATATGGGTCTAGCTGACGTTATCCTATGGATAAAAATCTCTAGAACAAACGAAGGAATTATCTTATCACAATCTCATTATGTAGAAAATGTGCTTAAGAAATTTGAAGCTTTTAATCTGCCTCCAGCTGCAACTCCTGTTGATATGAGTTTGCATTTAGCTAAAAATAGAGGAGAACCCATTTCACAACTCAAATATGCAAGGATCATTGGAAGTCTAATGTATCTTACAAATTGTACTCGTCCTGATATTGCATATTCAGTGAGTAAGCTAAGTAGATTTACGAGCAATCCAGGTAAAGACCATTGGACTGCATTAACAAGAGTGTTAAAGTTTTTAAAACATACCACACACCACGGTTTAACATATACAAGATATCCAACTGTTATTGAAGGATACAATGATGCCAATTGGATATTTGATATGCAAGACTCAAAATCTACTAGTGGTTTTGTCTTCACCATTGGAGGTGGAGCAGTAGCATGGAAATCTTCTAAACAAACGTGCATAGCTAGATCTACAATGAAATCAGAATTCATTGCATTAGACAAAACTTGTGAAGAAGCCGAATGGCTTAGAACATTCTTAGAATATATTCCTTGTTGGAAAAACCAGTGCCTCCTATAATGATACATTGCGACAGTATGTCTGCAATTGGAAGAGCACAAAACAGCATGTATAATGGTAAATCTCGTCATATACGAAGACGACATAATACCATTAGACAAATGATTTCAAATGGAATCGTTTGTATTGGCTATGTAAAGTCAAAAGAAAATATAGCAGATCCGTTTACTAAAGGTATTAATAGAGATCTACTATATAGTGCCATAAAGGGAATGGACTTGAAAAGCCACATAAACAAAAACGTTCATAGCGGTAACTCAACCATACCAATTGGAGATCCCAAGAAGATGGTTCAATGAGATAACTAAGTTATGAAAGTTTACACTATGATACTTGGAATATTTACACTGAGAAACTCATTATAGGCACTACACCAAGTATGACTGCTAGGATGTGGTCAGGATAAACCTTAAAGGTTTTTAATGATTCCTATACCGAGTAAAAGGTGGGGTAATGGCAGTTTACTCTTAAATAGGAGATCACCTATATTAGTGAGAAGTGGGGCCGCTTCAAAAAGAATCACTTATGAAACAAGATACGGTCCAAGGTCAAAATGGACAAAACGTGAGAACAAAACATTAATAGAATTGTTATTGTGTTAGTATTATTGTTTGGTTTAAATTTAAAGTTGACCAGTTCAAGATATTGCGTTCACTGAGCAACGAGTAAATCCGATAATACTATACTAAAGGAAGGTTCAAAGCCGGAAGCTACCTATCCCTAAGCAATAATAATTTGTTGAGATTCTTATACTCTGCATTTTCAAATATCTCTTTTGTGGGGGATTGTTAGTATAGTTAATTAATTAATTAATCAAATATCTAATTAAAAGAGATATTAATTATATTAGTTAATTAAATGGAAGAGTGAAAGGGTAAGTGAGGATTGGGCGAATGGTTGCAACCGTTCGGACATAACCGCTCGAATTGAATTGGTGCGAAAGATCTAGGCCGATCGGACGCAATGATTCACTAGTTGCAACTCTTTGATTCACCAGTTGCAACTCTTGGCTCGAATCGACACAACCATTCAGCCTTGGAAGTGAACCGTTGCACTGTTTGGAGCCAATTGGTGCACCACTTCACCACAACTCTTCACCTACTATAAATAAGACCACAAGTCCTTCATTTTCAAAAACTAATTCACAATCCGAAATCTTCTCTTCTACCCTAGTAATCGATTGAGAATCTCGATTATTATTTTATTCGTTGTAACATAGTTTTGTAAAAGTGCAACAAAACTTTGTTGAAAGTCGTTTTATCTTGGAGACGATTGCTATAGTCCGTTTGCATTTAATATACGGTGCAATTTCGTCTTGCGGAGAAAGAGTATAACTCTTGACTCGACTTTAATTATCCTACCCGTTACTCTGCCCAAATTACTTCAAAGTTTAATCCAGCTATATTCCAACATGAATTTGGTGGTTGTAACACCCTAAAAAATTATTATAGAAGAACTATTATAAGTTTAATTAAGTAAGGAATTATAGGAAATATAATAAATATATATCTGAATCAAGACTTACAGGCTAAATGCCACGTCATGAGTGATTGAATGAATGAATTTTATCTAAGCTCTAAAAAGAAATTTTAGGTTCATATTATTGAAGAAAACGAAGACGTTACCATTCCGACACCAAGATCACACATATTGGAGTTCATTTTGATATCCCACTGAATTTATTTTTAAATTAAGTTAAATTAGTTTTGCTAAGCTAATGGTATAACCTAATTCAAAGCTAATCTCCGACTCAATTGAGACCACTTTCAGTCATTTTATTATAATATATGTATTATATATATACACACACACATGTTAGCCATTTGGAAGTAATATAAGAAGGCACTAATCTACACAAATAATTTTGGGAAAATATTTAGTCTCAGCCAACTAACTTTGGCCACATGGAAGATGTTTAATCGTGCAGCTGTCCTTCTTCCTATATACGTGTAGATGTATATGCTGAGGTGTAGGAGTTTAAAAAAAAAAGAAACGAGAGAAAAAAAAACTTCAGTTTCTTCATTTTAAAACTACCGACAGCAGCCACCAATTCATCTCCTATTATCACCTAACCATAAACCATAGCTACCATGATCTCCCTCTCGTTAAATAGATCGCAGCTGCAAAAGAATTCATTTGAATAGGGGTCCGGAAAGCTGGAAACGAAAGCAAAAATAGTCGAGACCTGCTGTCTCGCCACTATGTGCCGCAACCAACTTGCGGTGTAATTTCCGGCCACTCCGACAGTTCGATTTGTCTCAACTTTATACCGTTTCGAAGCTCTTCTTACATGCTACGTATATCTTCCCTCATAATGTAAATCAAATGTCGTTTGGTCTACTGTTTTTACACTGAAAGTTCATGCAAAATAGTTGCCGGAAATCAATGTGAGTTGTTGCCGCTGCAGCTGCTACTACTTCGACTGCATGACTCCGACCTTCTTGATGATCAAAATTTATCATGACATAGGTGGTAAAAAACCTCTCCTCAAGAATTTTGAACTCATAGTTCCAGTTATTAGTTTGAACATCGTTTGGCCTATCAGTTTTTATGTCGAAAGTTGTCGGAAAAATTACGTTCTGGAAACACGATTTCATCTCTGAGATTTCCATTGACCAGCGAGTTGAGATAGATGTACTCATATTTGTTGAATATGGTGTATAGGAGGTTTTTATATGCAAGTCTATACGTAAAATGAAATAGGTGTTATTGGAGACAACAACTTTGGCTCTTTGTGTGGAGATTTGTAGCAGTAGAGCACCAGAGGTGAAGACAGCAGAAGGTTGTGGATGGCTGCTGCTCGACGATGATAATGGTACAGTACGGCTATGGAGTTTTAGGGATGAATAGATAAATTAGATTTATTTTAGGCTTTAATAGAAATTTTCAAGTTATTCTCCCAAGTCTAAGTATTTTAATTAAGTCAATTTCCAAAATTTAAAATGCTAATTCATCAATTAGGTGTCTAGAATTAAACTGAAGTTTTCTTTAAAAGTCATATTATGTTTTAAAGATTCCGTTAATTGTGATTTAAACTAGATAAATTTTAGAAAAATATTTTATGATCCTCTGTATTAAATCAAGCATGAGTACATATTATTTTGAACATATTGATCTACAGTTATACTCATCTTAATTGTTATAGCGGAATTAATTTCCAAATAGTATCTTTAGACGTCTAAGCACATCAATATTACCATTTCGCTCATTGGACTTTGCTATCGAACCAATGGAATTCAAATATTAAAAAGACTCTAATTTATGTATATAGAAGCTATAATTAATGTCTATCGATCGAGACGAGGACCTAATATAGAGGTTATTTTTATAGGTCAAGAAGAAGTCTGCAGATTCAAGTTTTACAATTGATATGCAATGAGTACGAATCTTCTCTAAGATTTAAGGTGGATTATAACTAAACTCATCTTGAATTACTTATGTATTAATGTCGTTATTTATGTGAATTAACTATTTAAACTCAAGTTTATAAATATTTTATATTTGTTTTTAAATGTTTTATATGTCTCATTTGTATGTTCTATGAAATGTTACTATTTATGTGAATTAAAAATGCAAGTTTAAAGTATATAAATGATTATGTTATTCATTTTGTGAATCTATGTGCTATGATGCAAATGTGAAATGCAATGTCACTTGCCTACAGTCAATTGTGGTTTCATACCACCTTATTATTATGTGATCACCCTACAGTTTACGATTAGTATTAAAGGTCGAAAGGGCTAAGACGAACCGTACTTACAGTTTTGGTTAATGTCACCCCACTGTTACGTGTTCACATCCTATGTAGGCCCATGTGGCATATGTCTCAGGTGCTTGCAATTCACTATGCTATGTGTTAGACGACTATTTTATGTAGATTATGTTCGTTTCTGTTATTTTAAAGATGTTATAGCCACTGAGTGGTTTTCTAGCACTCAAATCCAAATATTTTTCAAATGATTTCAGGTGATGGAATTTGAGGCTGGTTGAAGGACGATGACAGTTGGAGTTAGACCATTTGTTGATTAAATTGGTTATTCGGTCAAACTTAGGTGAATTTAATGGATTAAGTTTTTAAGTTCTTTAATTGCTTCTGCCACACGTTATTTTTCTAAATTGTTGCGCATGTGTACGCTTGAGATTTCGCTCGACTCTTTTTACAAGTAGAAGTATTTTTAATTTTATTTCTAAAGTATGTTAAATTCTTTTGGAATTTGATTTAAATGTTGGGGGATTAATTTATTTAATATATATATATATATATATCTGATTATGATCTTGTAAACCTTTCTTTTAGCAGATTGATGTCTTTATAATAAATTTAAAAGTTTGAAATGTTTACTTGATTTAACAATTTGAAATGCACCAATGAGCATTTGAGTTAAGTTGATATGTTGATGGCGTTATTTTTAAGATGAAATGCATCTCGTTTCCTTTTAAAAGAGATATTGTGAATTGTTTAGCTATTTGTTAAAAATTACTTTATTTAGGAATATTAGTTAAAAATCATTTAGTGACAAACTCTTTCCATTTTGGGATCAAGGCATCACAGTGGTTCTAGACAATAACTTAACAGTGAAAGTTTCACGCATAACAAAATTTTTATCACGCCTCACAAAAAAGAATATATATATATATATATATTGTCTATATGTAATATTTTTATAAATAGTTTGACATTATTCTTAAGTTCAATATGTCTCATGTATAAAGTAATAAAGTGTGACTACTAAATAATACTATAGAAATATATTTGAAAATGTATAGATGAACAATATAAAAAAAAAAACTCTGGTTGGACCTTGAAAAATTAATGTCATTATATATATATATATATGATAAACTCGAATTTTGTACTAATTTTCGTGCTATTTAATTGTGCTTTTATATGTTTATTCGTGCTTTCATCCCAGTTTAATTGGATTTCACCCGTTTTTGAAATTTGGTATTTGTTGTGATTTTTGTAGGATTTGTCCCATATTTTGATGTATTTTTGGCCAAGAGACAGTTGATGATGTTCCGAAGTCGTACGTCGAAGAAATCGAGTCGAGAAAGGGACGGAAACGGCGTAGAAGAGGACTTGTGAGTCCGGTCACGGATGTCCTCGTCTATGAGTTTGCGACAGAGAAGGGGGTTTGAAGAGGAAAACCCGCGAGCACGGTCGTGGGTTTCAGAATAGCTCGTGGATATTGGGCCACGTTAGATACATGTAGACCCACGACTCAGTCGGTCGCGAGCAAGGTCACGGGTCGTTTATGCTTGTCCGATTTTGAGCTGGTTTTGAGCTTGAGTTTACTAAGTATAAATAGGATTTTTGTGTGAAAATTTGTCATATTCCATCATATCCTAAAGTTGTCACCAAAGAAAAAAAGCTGAGAAAAGAGGACGCAAAGAACAAGACTAAAGATTTCAAGAGTTTTCAAGATTAGAGACAAATTTAATTATTCTGGTTTTATTTATTTTGTTTTTAGAATTTTCATGTATTTTTTTGTGGATTATTTTAATTGTTTATTTTATTATGGAGAACTAAAACCCTAGTATTCTAGGGTTGTTTATGATTTAACTATGAAGTTCATTTAATCTATTGAGTTTTTTTGCCTATGACTTTGTTGTGTTTTTATTTATTCTCGTGTTTATCTATATTATTTTCCTGATCACTAAATAGTACAATTTGATGTGTTAATTCATAAATTGAGAGAGAAGTTTTAACATGTGATCTGGAATAAGTAACTGGTTAGTTAATACCACTCGATAGAATTGCGGTTAATTTAGAGAGTAAAGAACCATATGAGCTATTGAGAGTTGCATGTCAAATAATTAATGGATACATTGTTATTTTAATTTGTGATCTACAACCTATACACTTGGTGCGTCGTTTTTCACCAAAACTAAATGTTTCGACTTTCGTCGGCAAGCCCACACTGCAGAGTACAGTGGCGAGCAGGATCGTCTCCCAAAGGACCGGCGAGGATTACTCTTGACTTTCAGTCTGCGTGCCCAAACCTCCAGAATTGGGTGAATTTTATAACAAAAATAAATCAAAGAAAGAAATAACCAATTAAAGAAAATACTTAAGCAAACGAACTGAATTAAACCAATTATAAAAGGGTATTCCGGATCCAACGAACTCCACTCCACTTATAACACCGATCACAGATGCAAGAATTAATTAATCAAGACATGCAAACCGGTTATAGTCACCGAAGACGCTTCTGACATGACCTAATCTCTCCATACTTTTTCGATAATTAAGAAGACGCTTCATTAATTACTTCCCTAATCGACTGACAACTGTAAGAGACGCTCTATAAGTTTAATGAGCCGACAGCAATGAGCACGAGAAAGACCCGATTCTTAACTTACAGACTCTGACGCAGGACTGTAAAATTAACTCTGTTATTCCCCTAGTTATTTGAGCAACCGTTTTACCACTTATTAAACCTAAACCACGATCACGTATGGCCGATTTAAATTGGCTAGTAATTAATCACAACCTACCAAATATTTGCAAATACTCGATAGACTTAGAATAATCACGACCCGAAATCCAAGAATAACAGATACATGCATCAATTAATTATAAACAACAATTAGATCTCACAGTTATATAAGCGGAGCTTCATCATCGTCACCGGAATACGAAGAACTTAGCTAACTTGCATGTTAAAATCTGATCGCAATAAGAAATAATAATCGAACACCATAAAATAACAAAGAAGATGAATTAAGAATCTGGTGCCCAGCGTTTCTCTGCTGCTGCGTTCTAGCGTCCAGCGTGAATAATGAATGAATAATAAAGAAATAAGTCCTAATCTATATATAATATCCTTAATTAAAACATCAGATAAGGAAATAAAATCCTAATCAATCTAAACTAGGAAACATAGCAAAAGAAGGACTCTTGAGGCGGTGGAGAGGGTGATTTCCGCGTCCAGGTCATGGTTTGGGCCGATAATTGGAGTTAGCAAGCCCAAAACGCGTATCCAAGCCCAGCTTCTAGAAACTCGCTCCAATCTTCCAGCTGCATGCCCTTTCGGCCGGATCTACTCAGACTCGAATTTTGCTCTTTCTTCACTTAGATTCTTTTTTCACCAAAAGCATGACCTTTTCTCCAACTTTGTACTACATCCCTACACAACTCAACAAACACATCATTTATCCAAAATACACAAGTATAGGGCAATTAATTAGGAGAAATGGCACCAAAAGATAACAATAAAAGCAAGTAGAATGCGTCCTATCAAATCCCCCCACACTTAAACCTTGCTCGTCCTCAAGCAACACAAACAAGAACAAAGAACAGCCTTCAAAATGGATAAATGACTAAGTGCCAATTCCTCAAATCAATGTGAATTCAGAGTATGAGCTGTGATAAACCAATCCACAAACCACCAGTCGAATTAGTTCAAGAACATGCCAACATTTTGTCAATCAAGTTAAAATCATGCTCATCAATCCAGCCTCACCAAAATTTACTCATTAACTCTCAAGAACAGGTCAAGAGGCAGTTTTCACTCAAGTCATGATTAGCTCTTTTCAACATAAAATTGCTCATATGTCACCCAAAAATGCCACACTTTCAATTTCGTTCACAAATCATAAGGTCTTTCCTCTTTGGTTGTAATGGGGCTAAGGTTCATGAGGTAGGATACTTTTGGCTAAAGTAGTTGAATGTAAAAGAAACGATGCAAGTACAAGAATGTGTATTTCTTTTAAGCATAGCTCCGCAAAATTATCAAATCAACATAGGGCTTATTTCAAAAATTTGAGCACAGAGATTCTTTTGCTCTCTCCATATCCTACTCCTCAATTTTATTTTTCTTTGATTTTCTCTTTCTTTTTTTTTCTTCTCTTTTTTTTTCAGAAGCTTTGCTTCTTATTCATTTTTTTTTCGGAGGAGCAGGATATGAGCATTCATACAATTTTTTTCTTCTCAAGCCCTCAAATTTCTCACTTGTGCAGCTTAAACACCATTCATGAAAGTACTTGCATGTTTTCAGGGACAAAAAGCAGGCCAAAAGAAAGGTTATAGCTCATGTATAGTGGCTGTACATTGAAAAGAAATGGTTTTCAAGCTCAAGATGGCTCACTAATTGGCAATATACGGTTAGGATGTTTTTAGGCCAATAGCTCGGGTACCCCTAATGCCTTAATCATATTTTGTGAATGACATCAAATGTGGTAACAATGGGGGCAGCAAAGCAATTCAAGTATCCAAGAAACATAATCAGACAACACTCATCATACAAAAGGTGAGCTCTTACTTCATGCATGCTCATAGGCTAAAAAACTCACATTTTTGTAGGCTCAAAAATTTTGATCAACGGCATAATTCATCATCCAAGATCTCATCCAAAAAATTGGCACATTTCTATCACAAAACAACAACCATTCATCCAGTCAAACTAATCACAGCCCACTCTCCTCATGTTCATCAATTTGGGCAGTCAATACTTAGTCAAAATTCCAACAAAAATCCGAATAAAAATGACTCTTTTTTTATTTTATTTTTAACTTCAATAATTAATAAACTGACAAGGTAATCCCCCCCATACTTGAAGGTCACAGTGTCCTCACTGTGAGAGGAATACAAAAGCAAACTCAAGACATAGCAGAAATAAAAACGCACACGAAAAAAAAAGAAAAACAACAAACAAATCAAAGACAAGCAACGATTAAAAGAGAGGGGAAAAGAAAGGGCTAACTCTCTCCCCCCAGGTGGTGGATAACTTGCTCCATGACATCAAGCCGGCGCCCTAGACTGTCCTCGAGTCGGGTAGCAGTAGCATTGATCAAAGCTTCGATTTCCGGTAAAAGAGAAGTGACTGTGGTACCTGCATGAGAACAAAACAAAACAAAAATAAAAACAAAACAAATAATGAAGAGATAAAAATAAAAGAAAAAAGGAAAAGGATTCGGGTTGCCTCCCGAGAAGCGCCCTTAGTTAACGTCGGAGGCTCGACGTGAGGAGACACGATCAAGAGACAATTTCAGGGGTAGCAGATCTACCCCTATCGAAAGGAATTGTGTCCATCCCCACACCATTATGTTTTTTCAAAAACTCGACCAACCTTGCTTCTTGCCCTTTCAGCCCCAACACAGGGGCCTTCACATGAGATGGTAAAATCAGTTTCAAGTTGGTCGGTAAGGGCATACGGCCTGTCAGATTTGTGGCTGGAAACTCCTCGGCTGCGTACAGTTGCTAGACTATCTCGCGGATTGCCCTTTCTTCCTCCGAATCTGGGTCTCGACATTTTTGAGGTAAATTCCGTTGAATAACGGCTGAGACATTCTCTTCTACCTTGATTTTTGCATCCTTTCCATATCTTATCTTCTTGGCACATAGTTCTTTCAAGAACTTCGCGTATCTCGGGACTTGCTTGATAGCATCAATCAATGGTAGATTGGTCTCGACTTTCTTGAAAAGCTCGAAGATCTCTTTCTCATCCTCCTCTTTTTTGCGCCTTGCTAACCTGGAAGGGAAAGGAGCTGCATTAATAGGGTTAGAACATTTAGGTGGAACTTGTACCTCAGTAGGGGCAAACGGGGCAGCAGATTGTTTGCCCTCTGCGCTTGGTTTGCCTTCAGCTTCTGCAGTTTGCCCACACCGCGTGTTGTCTTTCTTCTTCTTTGTTTCAACCTCAACCAATTCTTTGCCGCTTCGAAGGGTCACAACACTGATGTTCCTTCGTGGATTCAGCTCGGTTTGAAAGAGAAGAGACATAGCAGGTTGTTCATTCCTTTCGCCAGATTCTTTTTTCGGCCCTTCAGTATGCCTTCCGGCTTCTTTTCTTCCTTCTTAGCCTCCAACTTGGTTAACTCCTCCGTACTTCTCAAAGTGACAGCACAAACATGCGCTCTTGGATTTATTTCAGTTTGGGATGGGAGTTTGCCTTGATTCGCCTGCATCTTGTTCATTTGCGTGGCGAGCTGCGTGATCTGCATGCCCATACTGCCCAGGGCAGCTTGTGTCTCCTGCTGAAAGGCCTTTTAGCTCTGCACTAGACTGTTCACTAGGCTTGTGCTCTGCTCGAGACTCTTCATGATCTCACTCAAAGATGGCGCAGATCGGTCCGTGTGGGCATACGGCTCACCCCTTGGGGGCCTCGGTGGCAGATCTCCTACTGCTGGTTGGTCTCCAGGCTGGCTCCAATGGAAATTCGAGTGATCTCTCCAACCTGGATTGTAGGTATTGGAGTAAGGATCATTATTCCACTTCCTCCTAAAATTATCGCCTCGCGGGGCATCATAGTTGATTCCTCTGAGAGCATCTTGCTGTGCATCGCCCGATCCATAACAAGCTTGTTCAGTTGAGGGCCCTTGCAAATTGGGACACTCGTCAGTGAAGTGTCCATTTTCAGAATAGACTCCGCAGCGGTTTGGCCTTGTCTGCGCCATAGCAAAGCTTCGGACCAGGGAAGTAAGAGCATCTATCTTTTCATTCACTCCCGACTCTTCAGCTCGGCCGAGTGCCCTTACAGGTCGGTGTCTGTTGTCGTCTTCTTCTTCGTACTGCTGTCCTCCAGAAGCCATGTCTATGATGAGCTGTTTGGCCTCTCCGAGGGTTTTGTTGGTAAGAGATCCTCCGCTAGCAGCATCGACGATTTTCCTGTCAAAAGAAGACATGCCACAGTAAAAGTAATTAGTCAGAAGCTGATAATCAGTGAATCCATGGTCCGGGCACTTGCGGCAAAGTTGTTGAAATCGTTTCCAGTATTCGGCCAGACTTTCATTCGGCTTTTTCTTGATGCTACTAATTGCCATCCTTAGATTTGCAGCTCGAGATTCAGGAAAGAATTTTCTCAGGAATTGTCCTTCTAATTCCGCCCAGGTGGTGATGGACTCCGGTGGCAAATCGAACAACCAATCTCATGCCTTTCCCTGCAAGGTGTGAGAGAAAGTGAGTAATCTTAGGTTATTAGCAGTAAAACCAGTAGGTCTTAAAGTTGAGCACACGAGATCAAATTCAGACAAATGTTTGTGTGCACTTTCTCCTGGTAAATCACCAAACTTCGGCAACACTTGGATGAATGCAGGTCGGATCTCCGCATTGTTGGCAATCGGGGGCAGCACAATACAGATGGGCCTGTTACTCCGAAGACGACCGATATCCTGGATGAGAGGCTCATGATCGGGTCTATGATCAGCCACGTTAGCATGAATGAGGGCTCTCCCTGCGGCAAGGCCTTGCGGGTTCAGTTGTGGATCTTCATTATTGGCCATGTTGAGGCGTGGACCAGCTTCGAGAATCTTTGTAGGCTCCTTAGTAATCTTCCTCAACCGGTGTAACGTTCTCTCTGGCTCTGGATCGAACACTAAATTTTTATCTGCAGAGGAACGGGTTATATACCAGAAAAATTAAAAATAAAACAAAGTAAATACAAACTGAAAATTTTGAGTAATCACTGCTTTTAGAACCGATCCCCGGCAACGGCGCCAAAATTTGGTGCGTTATTTTTCACCAAAAATAAATGTTTCGACTTTCGTCGGCAAGCCCATACTACAGAGTACAGTGGCGAGCAGGATTGTCTCCCAAAGGACCGGCGAGGATTACTCTTGAGTTTCAGTCTGCGTGCTCAAACCTCCAGAATTGCGTGAATTTTATAACAAAAATAAATCAAAGAAAGAAATAACCAATTAAAGAAAATACTTAAGCAAACGAACTGAATTAAACCAATTATAAAAGGGTATTCCGGATCCAACGAACTCCACTCCACTTATAACACCGATCACAGATGCAAGAATTAATTAATCAAGACATGCAAACCGGTTATAGTCACCGAAGACGCTTCTAACATGACCTAATCTCTCCATACTTTTTCGATAATTAAGAAGACGCTTCATTAATTACTTCCCTAATCGACTGACAACTGTAAGAGACGCTCTATAAGTTTAATGAGCCGACAGCAATGAGCACGAGAAAGACCCGATTCTTAACTTACAGACTCTGACGCAGGACTGTAAAATTAACTCTGTTATTCCCCTAGTTATTTGAGCAACCGTTTTACCACTTATTAAACCTAAACCACGATCACGTATGGCCGATTTAAATTGGCTAGTAATTAATCACAACCTACCAAATATTTGCAAATACTCGATAGACTTAGAATAATCACGACTCGAAATCCAAGAATAACAGATACATGCATCAATTAATTATAAACAACAATTAGATCTCACAGTTATATAAGCGGAGCTTCGTCGTCGTCACCGGAATACGAAGAACTTAGCTAACTTGCATGTTAAAATCTGATCGCAATAAGAAATAATAATCGAACACCATAAAATAACAAAGAAGATGAATTAAGAATCTGGTGCCCAGCGTTTCTCTGCTGCTGCGTTCTAGCGTCCAGCGTGAATAATGAATGAATAATAAAGAAATAAGTCCTAATCTATATATAATATCCTTAATTAAAACATCAGATAAGGAAATAAAATCCTAATCAATCTAAACTAGGAAACATAGCAAAAGAAGGACTCTTGAGGCGGTGGAGAGGGTGATTTCCGCGTCCAGGTCATGGTTTGGGCCGAGAATTGGAGTTAGCAAGCCCAAAACGCGTATCCAAGCCCAGCTTCTAGAAACTCGCTCCAATCTTCCAGCTGCATGCCCTTTCGGCCGGATCTACTCAGACTCGAATTTTGCTCTTTCTTCACTTAGATTCTTTTTTCACTAAAAGCATGACCTTTTCTCCAACTTTGTACTACATCCCTACACAACTCAACAAACACATCATTTATCCAAAATACACCAGTATAGGGCAATTAATTAGGAGAAATGGCACCAAAAGATAACAATAAAAGCAAGTAGAATGCGTCCTATCAGCACTTCAAGAGAATATTTATGATACATTAGTGGTTGCTCTAGCACAATTTAAGTCTCAACATAGGTTTAAGAATGAAATGATTAATTGAATGAATTAGCTGATGATTAATCAATCATAGAATACGTATTTTATTCATTGTTTAATTTATCTGTGTTATTTATGTGACGACATCTATTATTTCATTATTTTTATTCATTTAGTAATTAAATCCAATTATGTTAGGTGGTCTAGATAATCGTAGGAAGTTAAGTTAGATAATTAGCAGATTAATCATTAAGTGATTGTGGATACCACCTTGTTCACCGCTACACTATGAATCTCACTGTGCTCTTGTAGTTAGGTTAAATAATTACTGAACAATATATATATATATATATATATATATTATTTTCAATTTTACACGTAAGCGTGTATTTGTATTCTGATGTGGTGATTTAGCTTTCAGTTGTCAGAAAACTTTTGAAGGATATAATTGCTACAAAAATGAAACATCGGGTAAAATACTATTGAGCATAATTGAGGTATTATTGTTATAAATTACAAACGTTAAGGTATTAAGTATAATTTATCATATAACATGTATAAAATAAATATAATATAAAATATTTTATAATATACTCCCTTCGTCCCAATAGCAAGGTCCACAATGCCTTATTTGGCTGTTCCAATAGCAAGGTCCACTTCCATATATGGAAATAATTAAGGAGTAATAAGAGGATGATTAAGGCTAATGTTAGTTGTGGGCCCTACCCAAACCCTAACCTTAATCGTCCCCTGCTCTCTCTCAATTCACTGTGCTTGCCTCTCTTTCAATTCTCTCCATCTCTCGATCTCTCCGCCTCGCTCTCTCTGCCTGCAATACCACCGCCGCCCTCCTTCTCACTCTCTCCGCCTGTAACACTCCTTCCCCCCCTCCTCTCTTTCACTGTCGGTATGCGACGGCAGCTCTCTCCGTCCCAAACAGCAAGGTCTCCCCCACCCTAAACCTTCGCAATTCTACCACCATGTCTGAGAGTGATGATGATTCCGGCAAGAAATCAGAGCTCTGTGATGTTCGGCACCGACGTGACCAGAAGCCCTCTGATCTGTTACGATTCCAATCGGATTTCAGATCTGTTGCATACATCTGCCTTGCACGTCGTGAATATGCGTCTTCACATTTCCCTCTACCTCGAACTCTGCCGGCCGTCGGTGGAGGAGGCTCCAGATTCTGATGAAATTGTACCGGAACTCTAGAATCCCTCTCGGTGGAGGAGTTTGTACCTGAGACGGAGGAGTCTTCGATGGGGATGGTGGAGGGTGCGGCGGCTCACCTGGTGATGGCGGCGGAGGTTGAAGTGGACGATGGAGATTGGAGAGCTGAGGTGGTCACTTCGATGCTTCGAATACTCCTCCATCGGTACTTCGAGCTGGTGAGATCTAACCTAATTGGTATTCTGGTGAGATCTAACCCTTGGCTCTGTTGTATTGTTATTACTGTGATTTGTTGGGAGTCTCTGGTTGATTGTTGTGTTGGGAGTCTCTGATAATTAATGGCTCTATTGGGAGGCTCTGTTCTTGTGAGCTTTGTTAGATTTGTTGGGAGTCTCTGGTTGATTGTTGTGTTGGAGTCTCTGTATCATTAGTTAATCTATTTGGAGGCTCTGTTCTTGTGAGCTTTGTTGGATTTGTTAGGAGTCTCTGAAGTGAAAATCTTTGGTGTCTATCTCTATTCTTGTGATGTTTGATGGTGATCTTTGTTGCCTTATTGGTTCTGGCTGCATGTGTATGATTATGGGAGGTTAATTGTGTGCTGAAATGATAGTAAAATTGTGCTCACACTGCCAGCTATTGACCAATGACATCAATGATTTTCACTGTCAGTGATGAGATGTCATGCTTTGGATCCTATTTTAGGTCTATATTTAGGTGTTTCATTGATGTGTATGTATTGAAATGATAGTAAAATTGTGCTCACAAAAAGGTGTTAACTTTATATCTGCATCTTCAATAGCAATATAAGTATGCATATTTACAAAAACCTGAACATATGAAATGTTCAGGTGCAATTATGGAGTATAACTGTATCTTTACAAAAAAAAAAGTCAATATGTCTCTTTACATTGTCCTGCATCTTTACAAAAACTGCATCTTCACAAAAACTTGTCTTCAACCTGCACAGAATCACTTTAACCTGTAAAAAATGGTTGTGTGACAGTTAATTCCCTTCCAGCCTTTCAACACCTAGGGAATTCATTAATTCTTCTATCCCATTCCCTCCTCCAGCTTTCATTAAATATGTGAGACTCTGTCTCACCAATTCTGATGGCACTTCCAAGTTCAAAGGCAAAATTTCTTGCCTACTAAGAGCATCTTTCCCCATGTGTGGGATCTTATAGCAATTGTTTCCTTTAACTTTCATAATCTCAATCATACAGCTCTGCAGAGTCAAGAAAATCTTGTTTAATTTTGTAGGGTATAGATTTTCAAATAAAGTAACCACCGCATTCACTAACTCATCAACTGTATGTGTTTCTGTTTCTGTCTGCAAGGACTGAATACTCCTAAACCACTCTAAATCATTCACATTTAGATCTGGTGAGTTGGGTGGCTGTTGTATCAGAGTGAACTCAAAGCCATCTGAACTTGATGTCTCTTTGAAAATTATATCTGAATCCCTGATGTGTGGTTTAGCAAATGATGGCCATTTTGCCTTTATAGTTGGTAAAACCTGCAATAAAGATCATTTATTGCAATGATCATTATATGAAACAGACACATTGTTCCATTACCTGATTGATCAAATAGTCTCTGATCACTTTCTGTGTTATTGACTCAATTGCTTTAGTCTCTAATGTGCCTCTGCTTCTGTTTTTGCTTGACCTTTTTGCTGAAACCTTGTGAGTGAAAGGAAACACTCCAATCTTACCATCAAATAATACACTACCATCTGCTGTCAACAAAGGTCTGCATACTGCATACATGAACATTATTTTTGAGATAAACTTCTTGCTCTTGCATGTTCTGTGTGGTTCAGCCTCTTCTGGAGTCATGTAGAATCTGTGTGTCTCTTTTTTCATATAAAACAACTTCTCATCGATGTAGACTGTGTTGTGCATGCTTTTAAATGTTAGAATATTTGCAATCCTATCTAGTTCCAAGCCCTCAAGTGAAAATCTCAACCTCAACAGCTTATTAGAAGCTATTAGGTCAGGCCTAATAGCTGATGTGTGAGCTCTTATCAGCCCTTGCTTAATCCACCTCCCAACTGTGGACTTTTTGCAGTTTATTCCCTTTGCTAATGTTCTTACGCTGCTTCTCTTCTTAAGTGACAACATGGAAACTTTGTCTAAATCAAGAGTGACTCTCTTAGTTCTAGTTAATTTTGGCTTTAATTCAATGTGCATTTGCTCATTATTTTTTGCCTTTTTCTTTGCTGCAACCCATATTCGACTGATAGACCGGCTGCATACCTGGAATTTGGCCGCAGCTTCAGTCATTTTGCCCTTCGGTATTTTCCCGTCACTGCTGCATTGAAGAAGGAACTCTAATGCTTGATTTTTTTGAGACTCAGTAAAACTGAGCTTCCTCATCTTTTTAGATTTTGTTTGTGATGTTAGCCTTAGTTAATGTATTTATAGGATTAGATTTGAATTTAAGAGGGAAATTTTTTGGTGGCAAAATTTTTGGTTTTGCCTTTTTCGGTCATTGTACTTAATGTAATTTGAATTGTATCCAAAATTTGGAAGTAAACTCATTTTCTATTCTATTCAATGGCAGCCTCTTCCTTTTTATTTTGCTTGCTTTAGTTTTCAGTTCTTATGCAAACCATTAGTATCGATTGTAAAAAAAATATAGCTCGACAAAAATCGCTCATAAAAAAATTGCTCGACAAAAAAATCACTCGTAAAAATGTTGCTCGACAAAACGTAAAATAAAAAATGAGGCCAAACAAAGGGGAAAAAAAGTCAAGGGAAGGAGGTGATATTAACAATAAAATATACCACTTCTTAATGAAATGGACCCCACTTTTTCTACTCACCGGCCACTACTTAACACCCTAATCCATTTCTCCTTAATCTCCGTGCTTAATAGTGAGTGTATTTTGCTATTGAGACGGAGATAGTAATAGTTTGTTATATATATCAATATACATGATAGAGATATCACATATATTTTTACATTTATATATACATTTGATATTTATGAAATATTATAAACTATAAAATGTTTCCGTGCATCGCATGCAGAAATTACTAGTCTTCATAATATATCAATCTCAATAGGAAAAGTATCGTGTCATATTATCTAACGAGTCAATATTTATTAGATGAATAAAGATTTGGACTAAATATTATCAAAATATTATAAAAATTATAAATATACCATATGAATTTAGATTTGAATCTTGGCCAATCTATCAAATTTTATAGAAAATATAGGATCTCAATGCATGCATATAAAATGTAGGCAATTAGTAATGTGTCCATAAAAGACGTACATACAATTAAATAAGTATAAGCATGTAAATTAAGACAAAAAATCCATACAGCAAGTCTTTTTTAATATATTATGAACGCAATAAAATTGAAATATAATTATTGACCAGTTATACGATATTAAATTAACCATCAACTATCCAAACTTTTTTGCACATAAAAAAGCAAATAGGATTTTGTATTTATAAATTTACGGTAGATGTATAGATTTTAAACTATAGAAAATCGGGTTTTAAAAAAAAAACTATTACAAATCAAATTGCAAAGTGTTTTTAAGCGCGAGTTTCAGAGCTGCTCAATTGGCTCGAATTCAAATTTGACCTGATTAATTTTAAGCAACTTGCGAGCTGATTCAATCTCACATAAATCTCAATGATCAAATATTTTTATTTTTATTTTTTAAATCAAAGGAGAAATTCTCATTCAACCATCTCCCTTAACCAAAGAGGAAAAGAAGAGTTCTAAATTACAAAATCATTACAATTTGCTCCAAATCTTGTTAATTTATGTGCCACGAAATTGGCTTCTCGGTACATATGTCGAAATTCAAGCACAAAGCCATTCTTAATCACTTCCTCCAACACCGGTAACTCATGCTGCACATAATTCTCATCAATATCGCCGCCACACAAGAGACACACCGCGAGAATGGAATCTGAATAGACAACAAACGGAACCAAACCTTCCTGCAGACATAGTCCCACTCCATACAACACCGCATTAATCTCTGCCTCCACAACTGAACTTGGCCATAAGGTGCTTTTAGCTAGAGCTGCTCTAATCTTGCCTTTGCAATCTCGAACCACAACTCCTACACCAGAGAGTTGTGTATTATTGTTCACTGCAGCATCCACATCGAGTCGAAACACCCCATTCTCCGGTGGGTACCACCGCTTGCCTCCCAGTTTTACGCCAAGAGAGCTCTCGACTCTCAAGGCATGCCTAGCCTCCTTAAAAGATTGCAGATAGGCAGCAGCCCCCTTAACACAAACCTCCTTGGGTTGGTGCTTCACTTGACACAGAAACGTCCATGTTGAGTACACAGCAACTGCCCAAACGTCCGTGATTTACGACTGTGGTTCAATCTTATCGAATCGAACGAATACAAACTTGAATTCAATTCGTCAAGATTTTATGATGAGCTCTTGCTCGACTAAATAGAGTTTGTTACTCAAATAAAGGAATGAATGAAGCCCTAACTAAAGTTCAATTAATAAAAAGAAAAGTAAAAATATTACTCTAACATGGTTGACTCAACAAGTTAAACGAACCATGCTCAAGTTTTGTTTACTTATAAATAAATAAATAAAGGAAACTCGAACTCATAAAGACATCCCCAGCCTTATTGTTTGCGAACATACACGTGATTAATTTCGATTTGTATATTAAATAATAAAATTATCAACTTTTTTTTTTTTCAAATCAAAATTCAAGAAAATTCAGAGAAAAGAAAACCAACAACAACAACCAAAAAAAAAGAGCGACTTCAAAAAATGCCTAAAAAATTATATGGATAAGAAGATAATCAACTGGTGCATGTGTTGGGCTTGAAACTCCTCCACCCCCACCCCACCCCCAAACCCCCGGCCATGGCTGGTCTGACCAGCACTTTTCATCATCCCTGCAAATCCCAACTGCCCAGAACCTTCAAACCCTTTTCTATCCATCTCCACACCGTTTCTCTCCGCATCCTCACCCCCAAATCCACCTGTTGCCCCTCAATTTCCACCACTATCTCCGCCCGCTAC
Source organism: Perilla frutescens (assembly GCA_026008535.1). Classification (NCBI taxonomy): domain Eukaryota; kingdom Viridiplantae; phylum Streptophyta; class Magnoliopsida; order Lamiales; family Lamiaceae; genus Perilla; species Perilla frutescens. Next base: position 68,771,109 of record BRKX01000001.1, read on the forward strand.
GGTGGCGGCGGCGGCGGCGGAGGCGGAGGCCCGCCTCGGAGGTCCAAGCCAAGTGAGGATGAAGCACTGGACTTCTCTTTGATTAAGTGAGTTGTGAATCTGCGTGGTTTTATAGGATAAAGTTTTAATCTTTTTCATATACTTGGCTATTAACTGCGTGGTGTTAATCTTTGTGGCTTGGAATAGGTCAGATAATGTTAGGCTTATTGATCAGCAGGAGAAGATGGTGAGTGGATATTTGTGTGTGTGGTTAGTGTTCATGGAGAAAGGTTCTGTTTGGTTAAACATTATGTTGTTTTGTAAATTTGGCTTAGGTTGGAATAGTATCGAAAGCTCAGGCTTTTCAAATGGCTGAGGATGCTGAGCTAAACTTGGTATGCTCTCGATACCAGTTTATTTAACTATTTTTGCATTCTTTTGGGTCTTGCCTGAAATCATTCTTGTTAAAATTTGTTTCTTTGCCGTCCTTCATAGTTATGGTTGATTTAGTTGATTTTTTTTTCTTTCATGTATTCAAGATTTCATGATTTATCAGCTTATTTTCTTTCATGCTAAATCAGGTTTCTTTAGGTTAGTAACTTAATGTGTGCTGTGTTGTTTCATTACTCGAAGAAGGCAATGTTTCATTTACAAGTTGAAGGCTCAGCTCTGATGTTTCTTCTTGATTTGGGCTTCTATTTAATTAGGTGATATTGTCTCCAGATGCAGAGCCCCCAGTTGTAAGAATTATGGATTACAAGTAAGACATTCGCTCGCTGGCCCCTTGTTTTTTTGCTTTCCTTTGTTTAAGGATATGATCTCGAACACCAATCTAGTCCCATCAAATTAATAATCCACATGTTTTCCTCAAAGAATGCATCTGATTATAATGGTTGCATAAGAATTTTATATCCAACTGATCCGTAACTTAGAATGTCATTGAGTCGATTAAGGATATTGATTTTCTTGTTTGTGTCAGAACAGTATACCTTTTTTTTAAATTGCCTCAACTGATTATGGGTTGAATTGTACTTATATATTGCTTTATTTAATTGTGCAGTAAATATAGATATGAGCAGCAGAAGAAGAAACGAGATCAGCAGAAGAAAAGCGCTGGTAAATATCTCTTCTATTTTGGGGTTTTCTGTTTTTGCATTAATCATAAACAATCATGAAATTATGTTTATGAAGTGCTAACTTGACTGGCAGCTAGTCGCATGGATTTGAAGGAACTAAAGATGGGGTAAGTGATCTTTTTAGACCAGTTTTGATATCTAGTTGATCCTTCACAGTCATTATTTAATGTGTGAGAGTATGTACGTTTTTGGTTAGCCGTGGAAAGGAAATTGTGCTGTCCTTAGGAAACTCTTCTCTAGCTTGTGTGTGTGATTAGTAGATTACAGCCAACCCTTAATTGATGAGAGCACCAAGAACATTAGTTTTAATTATGCTGGTTATTATTTTGCAACTCAGTTCTCAAGTCAATCCTGAAGTTTCTAGAACTGTTTGAGGCTCTAAGCAGTAGTTCAACTATGAAGGATTTCTAATTTCTTCTCTACACTCTACTTATCTTCTTTTTTCTTATATTTTGTGAATCTAGATCAGTAAGTGACATACTTCATATGGAATCTGATTGTGAGCACACTTATCTCCAAGTTCATGCTACTTTAGTCTCCCAAGCAGACCTGACGTGTCTCGAGGGAATAGCAAAAATAATATTGTAAAGGGGGAGAGTAAGTAAAGAAAATGGCTAGGAATTCTATGAAATTCTATATTGTGATTTGAGACGGCCTTCTTTTACTAAATTTAAAATGCGATTATAGAAATTTTATGCTAGGATCGATAGTGGCCAGAGGTAGGCAGGAACATGCACAACCCAAGGGTACAGAGCCTCTTATATTTTATCGATAGAAATGGATTTGGCCTCCACTCCTTTGAATAAAGGGACATGATAAAAGTTTGCCAGTTAATACTATCTTGTACGTGCGGCCAGATTTCATCATTTCTTTTTCATTGATCGATCTTGCAGTAATCATGTGTAAGGTCAATGAACTCTGTTAAATCTCATAGTTTTGTTGTTGTTAAAATATGGGTTTCGGGTCTCTTTATCTGTGTCTCTGCTTTTTGATTGTCCATTTTACTTACCTCCTCATACCTTTGACAGTTATAACATTGATGTCCACGACTATTCTGTGCGTTTGAAAGCAGCTAGGAAATTTTTGGCAGATGGTGACAAGGTTGCTCTAATTCTTTTTTCCTTGCACGAACAAATGCAACTTTCAATATTGCAGAATCACTGATTTATCACGAATGTTGAAAGCACGATATCATTCCTGCAGGTCAAAGTCATAGTAAGTTTGAAGGGGCGTGAAAATGAGTTTAGAAATAATGCTATTGAGCTCGTCAGACGGTTTCAGAGTGATGTTGGAGAGGTACAATCAATAACACTCTCGACAATAGTGACTATAATGTTGCTTATCTAGCAATTTATTTCCACAGATGGTTTCATCATATTGGAGTATGCTGAATATTAAGTTCAATGAGTGCAAATTCTTCCATCATTTTCATATTTATCCTAATTGACCGATTTTATTCATTACAACAATCAGCGGCACGCTGTGTATTTGAAGACACACTGATACTAGTTATGCTGAGATTTTGGTATTGATAATATGTATATCCACTTGTTCGTCCTTTTTTCTTCGTTGGCTTCCTAATATCTTTGCGCTCCTGATCTCAGCTGGCCGTTGAGGAAGCTAAAAGTTTCAGGGAGAGAAACATCTTCATTGTGTTGGTACCGAACAAGGCTGTTGTACAGAAGGCCCAAGAAGCGCCTAAGAAGAAGGATAATTCCGTGGCAAGTGAAGTTTCAGCTAGCGTTTGAGTGCAACTACGCGATTTTGTATCCTCACGGCCTCAAATGAAACGATGCATCCTATCTTCTATGCTCTTGTTCTTGTGTAGAGACTTAGTTGAGTTGAAAAACTGGTACAGGAATGAAGCATGAACAGCCATTATAGTTTCTCAGTAGACTGTAGCAAAATGAATACCTTATTATTTATTGTATTACAGTTACAGCAGTTGGATCATAAGAGAGAACAAAATTCCTTTTACCAGTAGTCTCCACAAGAACATTCTCCATTTTCAAAATGATGAAATCTATTAGCATCCCTAACAGTTATTTTTCTCTCACTAATCTTAGATACAAACTTAGTAAAATTATGGCAGTCTACACACACCCTAAGATTCTTAATAATCCTAATCTCATCTCCTTCTTCGCACATTATGAGCCCAAACGCAATTGCCAGTTTCTCACTATGAACTCTCACCATTAGTTCCTTCTCTTCTTCCTCCACATCATGCAGTGCCATCACAGTCTCTGCAAGATATCCCGCGTCTTTCATCTTCCCCATCAATCTCTCCAGCATCGTATAGATAGCTCTTGACTGAGGGTGAGACTGATCACTTGATGTAAATACATGCGGGTGCCCCTTCACCTCAATCAGAGTGCAGCCGGGGGCCTTCATCAGGTTCTTTTTCCTAACCACTTGGCGTAGTGAAGCAGCCTGAGAGTAATTGCTGTTACTGGAATATATGTTCGAGAGTAGAACATGGTATCCTACATTTTCTGGATCCAAGTGAAACAATCGATCAGATGCCAAACGAGCTAAGTTGGTGTTCTTGTGAATCATGCAGGCACCTAGTAATGCACCCCACTGAGCAGGACCAGCTTCAATAGGCATCTTGTTTATAAACTCTGCAGCATCCTCTAACCTTCCAGCTCTGCCAAGGATGTCTACCATGCACGCGTAGTGCTCTGACTTGGGCTTGATCATGGAATGGAAAACTCTTTCGCCTTCTGTTACCAACCCAGAATGACTGCAAGCATACAGAACTGATAGATAAGTAACACCCGTTGGAGTGATCCCAGAGTCCTGCATTTCCTCGTATAACTTCAGCGCCTCCTTCCCAAGCCCATGAAGGCCGTAGCCAGATATCATGGCATTCCAAGTCACTAAATTCTTTTCAGCCATTGTATCAAATAAATTCCTCGCCTCTTCAATACTCCCACATTTCATGTACATGTCAATAAGAGCAGTTGATATGTAGATGCTAGGTTCAAAAGACTCCTCTTTGATCAAACCATGGACCCATTTTCCCAGACCTAAAGCACCAAGTTGAGCACATGCTGAGAGGATACTGGTTATTGTAACAGGATTCGGACGAATATCAAGCTTCTGCATATCACGAAAAAGAGAGATTGCCCTCTCCGTCTGGCCATTCTGGGCATAACCCGATATCATAGCATTCCATGATGCCAAAGGCTTCTCGGATGACTCATCGAATAGGTTTCTAGCAAGTTCCAACTCATTGAGCCGACTATAAACCGTCGTCAATGCAGTTGAGACAGGGGAATTCGAAGTAAAACCAGACTTCACACAGAAACCATGGATTGATCGAGTAAGATCCAAACGACCAAATGGATAGAAAACGGGAATCAAACCAACTAGAGTACTCGAGCTAACTCTACGATCTGATAAAAGCAGTTCCTGAAATAGCCGAACCGACTGCTCGGTTTCATCATTGCATGAAAAACCAGAAATCATTGCATTGTATGCAACCAAATCTGGCTTCCCAATTAGCTCAAACAACAATCGAGCAGTCAAAACATCTCCGCATTTCGAATACAACGAGACCAAACAAGTAAGCACGTGCTCGTCGAAATGACAACCAACCTTCATAGCCAATGCCTGCACCATCATCCCACCTCTCAAATGCTGCAACTCAGCCACAGCAGTAAGCACCACAGCCAATGTAGTAGAATCTAACCGCGTCGTCTTCCCCACCATATCACGAAAAACCTCAAACGATTCGTGAAAGCAACAATTCTTCACCAGCCCGGAAAGCAACGTGTTCCAAACAACCGTGTCTGGGTCAGATATTCTAGCAAACACCTTGTATGCATGCCTAATCTTCGAAAACCTCGTGAACGCGTCAACTAACGCTGAGCCCACAAACACGTCCGACCCGAACCCGGAAACTATCGCATGCCCGTGAAGCAAGATCGTGACTTTCTCAGACACAGACGAAGAAACGCGTGAAACTGCCGAGATAACGAAAGAGTAAGTAAAATTATCAGGTCTGAATTCGTTTTTTCGGAGTAAAGTGTTGTATACAGACAGGGAATCAAACGGGCTGTTTCTGAGGCCTTTGATGAGAACATTGTAGAGGAAGAGATCGGGTGAGTCGGCTTTATGGAAGACGAGTTTGGCTTGAGCGGTGGCTTTGAGGTCGAGGAGTTTTTGGATGAGTTTTGTGATGATTATGTTGTCGTGAACATGGTTGTGGTGGATGATTTGGGCGTGAGTCTGATTGAGGAGTGAGAGAGTGGTGGACTGTTTGATCAAGTTTAACACGTAGTTTCTCTCTCTAGGAGGAGCTATGGCTCTACACACCATTGGAGTAGTTGCAGGAAAATCACATATTTTTTGTTGAAGATGGAGAGAGATGTTGGGATTGTGTCCCTTAAACACCGAAAGCAATCGTGAATTATTTTTATCTTATTTATAAAAGCACATTTATTTTCAAACTAATATGTTTCTTGTATGTATTTATTTTACATCAAAGAAAATCCCTAATTTATTTGATGTTACCATAATCTTAGTATATAAGTGTTATATACAAGAGGATTAAGATTATGGAAAATAAACTAAAAATGAAGTCCGTGACAAATTTAATTAAAGTATGGGATCTTTAATTAAAATGTCACTAATGCAGCCTGATGATATTATGAATGTGACCGTTTTATCCAAACCGTTGATGTGGAGACATCCAGTTGGGTGCATTTATATATGATATGATCATATACGACTTGGACCGATTTAACTTAATTATTCCTTCAAATTCCATTAAAGAAAATGAATATTAAATTAAATCACAAGATGATCATCTATGAATAATCTTAATCCTGAATGATTATAGACTCCTATTTATTTCAATGGAATTCTTAATTTGCTCGTTAAAGTTTGTTTGCCAACATTCTCTAAACTTGCATTTTAGATTCACGTTTAAATTAAATAGTTGGGAATGTAATTTACAGATATTGAATCCATTCATTCTTTTGAGAAGCAGAAAGATAATTCTCTCATTTGTTAATTCTGGAACTGAGTGACTAGAGATCTCTAATTTATAAATCATTTATAAATTAATAGCTCACTAGTGAATTAATGGTAAATGAGGAAAAGAAATAATTGAAGAGGTTAACGGATATTACCTGTCTTCAATTATGAATTATCTATGGAGGATTAATTCATATGAAATGATTAAATCAATGAACTGCTCAAATTCGTAGAGTAAATATGTTCTATAATTAAAGAGAGTGCAATTCCAAATTTTTAGTGGAATAATATCGGAATTAATAAGTTGAATAAATCAATTAAAAGAGTTTAATTATTTATTCGATTTATTGGAGCTCTTGATTATATGTCCATGGTCTCCGATTCGCCTTCCTATATTATTGACGGGTTGATAATAATATTTAAGTTCCTAAAGTATTATGAAAAATAAGTTTTCATAAAGTTTGGGCTTATGTGTAAATATTAGTTAATTCCAGGAATATATGACATTCCAAAGTTTGACTGTGCTAGGAATTAAATAAATATAAGATATTTATATTATTTACATATTAGTGATAATTAATAATTATATGAGATAATTATTAATTTGTTTCCTTATCCTATGCGATTCTGAATCTGTTTAAGATAGAAAACTAATATGTATTGGGATTTGACCTAAACCTAATTATAAATATAAAAGAATGGAGATTAACGCCGAGGACGATTAACGTGAGACGTTAGCTTTGTGAAAGAAAGAAAACGAAATTGATTCTCTCCAAAAATCAATTCTCGTCTCTTTTGATTTGATGAAATCAAAAGCTTAGTTTCTAATCTCTTTTCTTATTATGTTTATATTTAATTCAGATTAAATATCCTCCCAATACTATAGCCCAATTCTACGATTTCATGTGTTGAAATAATCGTAGAAAAATTAAGTTAGGAACTTAATAAATTTATTCCGGTGCCCACTCACTACAGTTCAAAGGGAGGATCGAATCGGAAGATTGTGGTGTTTACGATATTCAAGATTCAAAGGTTGATCAAAGAAGACGAAGGAGATTTAAGAAAAATGTATTTTCTCTATCTCTTCTTTAGTATTAAATAAATTTAATTTGCATGGATATTATATTTTTATATCACGGTCTATATTCTGATTAATACCGCTTCCGCTCCCGTTCGATTTGATCGAAAAGACGGATTTTATTCGACCCGAAATTTATTTCGGGTCGGTTTAATTTCCAACAAGAGAGAGATCTCCGTTTTATCTTTCGGATGGAGATATTGCAAAAATTACTCATGAATAATTACTCGTAAATTTTGATGTGAACGAGTGCGGGTGCGGGTATATTAGCGTGTAACTCACCCCATACTCATACATATATAATTATATAATATATGTTTATTATTATCATTATATTGTTGGTGTTTAACTGTAATATGATATTTTTGAGAAGATTTCATAGCATTGCTATGTTTTTCACCGAATGGTGTTTGATTTATATTTTTATCAAACTATGATTTAGTTTTAATCAATTTTTTTAATTTTATTTTGTAATTATTTATTATAAATAATGATTACTAAATTAAATATTAAATAAATAGTTTATGGTAAACTAAATTAATATGTTTATATTTTTTAAAGAAAATATGACCTCTGTTATTATCTGAAAAAAAATATTTATTTACTCATAAATGATAATTGAATACGAGTAAAATTTGGAGTACATGAAATATTAAATTGTAACTTATGTTATTTATTCCTATTTTGCAAACTTGATAAATACATACTTATAAAAAAATATAATACTACATAAAATATATACATATAATTTTTTTAAAAAAGTACACAACAAAAAATACTAATATAAATATATTTAAATAATTAGAGAAAAAATATCATTAAATTTGTTAGAAAAGTTAGAGATTACTAATTTTGTAAATTACATTTTCGCATTCAATATATTTTTCATGTATTTAAAATATACACATAATATATATATATATATATGTGTGTGTGTGTGTGTGGAGTGATTGCCGGTGCAAGACACGGACAAAGAGCGGCTCCTATAAGACTTCCAAGCGAAGGGGCACATGAATGAACTGAATCCAAAGACTTCCAAGCGAAGGGGCACATGAATGAACTGAATCCACCTGAAAGAGAGGGATTCTGATGCTATACAGGAATGAGACTGTATAGTTGAGGAGAGCTTAAAGGAATTGATTGGTGCTACTCATACTAACAAGGTGCATCTTCTTTTCTGGCGCTCGTTCCACCAGAACTCCAAAGTTAAGCGTGTTTGACCTGGAGCAATGGTGGGATGGCCCCTGGGAAGTTTCTCAGGGAGCGTGTGAGTGAGGACAAAGCACGCTGGAAAGACTTGTGTTGGTTTGTGGGGACAACCGTGTGTGTGTGGATTTTTTATTTAAACTTATAAACATTTTTAAAATTCATTAAATATTATAAAATGTTTCTCGTACATTGCATATGAGAAGTACCACTTAGTTAAAATACGATTAATGGGTACGGATATGAATACATAAGTACCCAAAGAGTATGGGGACAAGCATAAGAGTTGCTACCTATGCAGGTATAGAGACGGGTACGGGTAATTTTTAAAAACGCGAGTATGAAAACAGGTACCCTATCCATTATCATCTCTATTTTCAGAGTCACTCTGTAATGTACAAATTTATTAAAGGAATTTTGATTTCAGTCATAATTCTTTTTTTTTTTTTATATATTGGGAATGAATTCACAAACTTTGAACTAATTTATAATTTAAACACATTTCTGAAAAATATATTTGGTGCAAAATAACTCTTTTATTAACGATTTTTTTTCATTCCTATAAATTGTTAATTTGTATGTATATATATATATATAGGGATGGGATTTGGTGAGAACCGGTCGCTAGGTGAGAACCGGGAACCGATCCCATCCGTCCATCCTGCAAAATCGACGCCCTAGATCCATCCAGATTTTCGGTGGCATTTTTATAATTATCGCGAAAATCTTCAATTCGCGGTCTCATTAAGGGTAAAATCAGAACTGAACTCAAAAATTGCCCAGATTCAATTTTAGCATCCGACTTCGCACATTTTAGCCTCATGCATTTCTCATTTTAGCATGTGTTGATAAATAAAAATGGAACGATGATTTCATTGGAATGAAATGCAATACACCCTATTTGGGGACAGTGAACTCTAATGGGAATCTCATAATTACTAGTTGGGATCAGGAACTTAATAAACCATAATTGGGAATGGTGAACCCTAGTGGAAAATGTCACATCAATTTTAGCCTCCTACTTCGATAATTTTAGCATTATGCGATTCTCATTTTAGCCTCATGCGATTCTCATTTTAGCCTCAGAACAAAAGGGAAGAATTATTAAATTACTATATTACCCCTGCGTCTAGAAAGTTGTCGAAAATTATAGGAATGTCACCGCTCATCCACTTAAATCTGATTTAATATGGACCGTCCAGATTGAGTCAAACAAGGGCTAGGATTGGTTCCTAGTTCCCACTTGGGGGAAGTGTTCTCATTTGATCATTTCCCTATATATATATATATATATATATATATATATATATATATATATATATATATAATTTCTCTTTAATTATAAACCTTTTTTAGAGGACCTCTAATTATAGACTTGAAATAATATCTACATGTATATAATTAATATTATTTTATCATTATTGAGCCTTTAGTTTTTCGAATGAAATTTATTAAAAAAATCTTCGAAAAATACATGCAAACTTTTAAATATCTACATGTATATAATTAATATTATTTTATCATTATTGAGCCTTTAGTTTTTCGAATGAAATTTATTAAAAAAATCTTCGAAAAATACATGCAAACTTTTAAACAAATTCCAGCAACAAAAGTGCAAGTTCAATTATAACAAAATAATATTAAATTTATGTATATAGATATTAATTTTAAATAAAATGTCGAAGGATGAAACAAATGGATATTCACACCAAAAAACTATTTTTTTTGGGGAGGAGGGGGGGGGGGATGGATTAAACATTGCATATAGTATCTTGCAATTTTGCATATGCCTCAATAATAGTTGTCTAGATACGACATACCTATCTTGTAATTACAACAAGAAGTTTATTGTAGTAACTATTGTATGCCAAAATATTGAAATACATATCCCTATTAGTTTAGTTCCAAATCAATTGTGACAACAATTTCAATTGTATAGGAAAATTTTGTATCATCACTAGTTGCTAAAACTTCTCAGATTGTAAAGGTAAAAATGTACAAGTGGATATCATCATATCAGAATGCCTTTGTAATTTTCATATTTTATTCCATTTTGCTTCAATTTTCCTTTTGATTGGTGTTAACGAGGTAAATACAATTAGATAAAATGAAACGCCTACGAGAAGAGGAAAAAGAATAAATAAAACATATAAAATATCTAACTAAACCTATAGTGTTAAAGCAAAAATAAGACGGGGGCATAAAAACATCCATTTACCGTCGCAAAAAAAAATGTTGCCAAGGGAGCAGAGCTCAAGTTCTCAGCATTTTCGTGTGCAAGAACTTTGGTGCTGTCTTAATACCCGAAAATCGACGCTTCACCGTCTCTCCAAGCTTGTTTCATCTGCAATAGATGGCTCCTAAGGCTATGTTCTTCTACCTGCCAAATACAATCAACGCCATCAGCTATTTCCTGAGCTATAGAACTTACAAAAATCGTGACATAAATTGTCAAATCACGAGCAATACTGCAGAAAGATGTATTGATCCGGCCTAGAACATTACTCGTTTGATGCTGGACTAAAGACACGGTGAAACATCTAAGTTATTTCTGCTATCCTCATGCTATTTTTGACATGAAGCGAACAATTTAATAAGAGAGCAAACGTATGTGTACCATCTACCACAACAGGCTTGGCTTATAGTTATATTAGTTATGTTACTAGAATGACGTAACAAACCACCGAACCAGGTTATGTTTAGGTTTGGCGAACTAATTATTATCAACACCACATATACGAATGATTTTTAGTATTGTCATCTTATACACATGAGAAAGCACAAACAAGGAAAGATGACAGGATAGCAATAAATTTTTTATCTTTGATCAGCATGTCTCACCTGCAATGCAGCTATAGAGCCCAAAACTGATTCATATTCATCAAACATAGCTCTTCCTTGTACTGCTACATCAGCAAGTTCAGACACCAAGCCATTCATCCTGTCCACCTGCATCATTAGAGCACAAATTTTAAGGCTGTTTGTTACTTTGATGATAACAAGAGAACAACAAAAGGCGTGCCAAATAAATGTGAAGTGGCTATAATCTACTTTAAATCAAATTGTTGTTGTAAGTGATGAATGTCATTAAGAGGGAAGAATGGACCAATACCAAACACCTAGATCATCTCCTATTTTCCCCGGAAAGTGGAAGAGAACAAAATCATGCACAATCCACTAGCTAATCATTCATAAGGGTTCTCCAACATTTCATGAGGCAATGCTGCAGCGTTCGTTCTGCAGCTTGCATGCTGAGGCATGTTGGGCAGCCTACAGTCTGTTTTACAAATATCCTTTTTCACAGCAGCAATAAAGGTTACCTTTTCTACGCCATCATATCATAAAGAATCATTGTGGCTCTATATAGATTATGCCAAGGTCATATCAGAATATGGTTAAACTTGAACCAGATGATAATATCAGTATTTAGTGGCCTTCACTGTAAATTCACAAACAGAGCAAGTGATCTTTTATTGAATAAAACAGATTATTTGGACTCAGAAATTTTACCCCTATATATGTAGCATCCTTGTAAGATAAACACAATAAATATATGAGAATTTACCACACAACACGTTAGAAACTTGATCACTGAAGGAAATGTTCCATGAGGACGAGCAATAGTACATATGCCTATCTAGAACTAATATTGTGAGACCTTCCTGCAGTTGTCTATGTCATTTGCCAATCGAACTTAACATAAAAGCCAAAAGGATAGAATGAGCCATGCAATTTACAAGGAACACAATGTTTATTCTTCAAGAAAATACTCATTTTGAAGTGATATTTCACACAAAACCTCACAGGTCAAGCCACCAAATTCACGATATTTACAAGTAACTATAATTGATTGAACAAGTGTGTCACTACTTGTAAGGGAACATGTTTGTAAAATTCCACATTATCAAAATCTCTATACAATGAGCTGCTTCCAGATGTTAGCCTAGAGTTGCTAAGTTGAAAATGTGCATCAACTCTTAATAACCATCCAGAAAACTGGATAAAAGTACAACATGAGAAGCACCTCAATTGATGAGCAAAAATAGGTCTATTCATGCTTGATCAACTAAATGGCATTTTCCCTTAAAAAAACACTAAAGATACTAAATGGCATTTTGGAATAAACTAAAGAAGTAATTAATTAGCAGACACTGTATCATCATTCTCCTGCTAATGCCGACTATGGGTAGAACATGATAAACCTAAAGACGGAAGTTATGTCACCTTCGAAAGTATGGAACATAAGGAGGACCCCATTGCCTGCATTACATCAACTGCGGAGCATACAGCCGCCTTAATGGTTTGAATATCACCCTGAAAAGATTTAGATATACTCAAGTTGTTTCTCGTTTATAAAAGTGAGCATAAGAACCTTAACCATCAAGAATTAATCCAACTACATACCCTTGCTCCTCTTGTGACTGGAACACGAATTGTGCTAGCTTGCACTTGTAGATCCTGGATGGCCGAAGTTAATGAGCTAACGTGATCCGTTTCAGTCAAAGCCCACTCGTCAAGACAAAAAATCTGAACATATTGATATGAATTAGAAAATGCAGGAATCCTTAGCCAAGTAAAAGAATAGCATGACATGAAGGGATTAGCCACATATATCAGCAAACCTAAGAGAAGGGAGTATGGTGCTGATATGCAGACATGTATACATAATCTCGTGTCAGGATAGATAAGGCAAGATAGATTGTCTAGATTTGTCTAATTTTACACACAATAATGAATATGATGAAATGTTTCACAAAAGTGACGTTAATAGTTCTCATGCTAGAGGTAGGCAAAAAGATAACCTAAGAATAAAATACAAATTTAAAAGCACATTACCTCCAAATGAAAATAAAGGCTTAGTCTCTCAGAAACAAAATAGCAAATTGATGTTCTCGAGCCAAAGATGAATATTTAATGTACTTTCATTAAGTGTAGACATGAATTCTGGCATCCCCTATCAGATTAAAGCCCTTCAAAATGCTTTGACAATGAAGAAGAACAGATCAAAGTAAACTATCAATCCCGCAAGAAGTATATTATCAAATAATTTTCTGCCATCCTATAATCCTCATAAGACAATAAGTTCTATTGCTCACAAGTCACGAGAACATGTACAATTTTAAAAGCTCATAAATGCTTTCCTGGATAATAACAAGTTGAAAAGCCAATTCCTATATCCTGATCATCTTTAGTTTTCCTATTGCTTCCTAGCACATCCAGTTTTTCTTAAAAAAAAAAGAAAAGAAAAGCTGTTGTGAATAAACCACATAATAAGCTGGAAAAACTAAATGAGAAAACTGGCGTATAAGAAACTTGAAAAGAATCAAAGCAAGCTACTTCTTGTCATCAGAATTATGGTGAAAAAAGGCGCATTACTTGATTGTCCAAAATTGAGTAAAGCTTCAACTTGAGCCTCAACTGCTGTATCTCGATCCTTTTCTCTATTATTGAGTCCCAAAGAGTAGCAATAGTCATCCATACACTGCACAATATTTTCTGCACCATCCAAATCAAGTGAGGGGCTTAAAATCTCTGGGAGTTTGATGGTTAAAATCATCAAAAGATGAAAAGGAGAAAGATCAAATATATTTATGCACATGTTACTTAGTGCAATGCAGTAGAGAGGCATGATGTGCTTGAAATTGAAAATAGCTAATAAGAAGCCTCCAAAAAGTTCAGTGTCTGCAGTAATTGTGCATTTAAGAGAATGCTAGAACTTATTCTACAATGAATTATAGAAAAGGATAATAGCTGGAACCAATAAAATGAAGAGGTCATAACTATAATCCAACATTCAAAACTTGCTACAGCTCAAAAAATAAGATAAGCTCATACCTCTGCTTTTACTTTCTGAGATTGCAAAGCAGCATCACTTTGGGCATTTGCATATCGCCATTGCAAGAGTCTATTGTATAAAAGCCTCAATTGATGGACATCCTCAATGTGATTTGCAGCCTTCTTTAGTTGTCTAATATCTGTAATAAAACTAAGAACAGAAGTCGAACTCTGAAGTTTCCTGGTGGGGCTGGATGGTCTTATCCGAGCAGAGCTGGGTACTGTAGAAGAACTTACAGCCTTTGCTCGAGAGGGACTGACCCCTCTAGACACAGAAGATGATAGAGGGAACAATCCAAGAGTTGGAATAGACAGAGGTCTAGCTGCAGCATTTACCAGTTGTGTTCTATCTGATGAACTTGAAGAATCAGGTCTTGGCGTCTGCAGTGAACTATCATCAACAGAACATCCATTCACCAAAGCTCTTCCCCTCTCATCACGAGATACTAGCATCAGCAAATCACTGGTAGATTTGATCAAAGGTTTATTTGTCCCATCCAGAGATAATATCCTGGGGGAAGGTGTACCTGTTTCCAAATGGGATGAAGATGAAGTTTTGCTAGTCCTATCAGCCAAATCAATACTTCGATTCAGAATAGGGTTTCCATCCAGAGATAGTCTCCTGGCTGAAGGAGCATCTGTTTCCAAATGGGATAAAGACGACCTTTTGCTTGTCTTATCAGCGAAATCGATACTTCTACTCAGAACAGCATTGCCATGAAGAGATAGTCTCCTCAGTGAAGCTGCCCCTGTTTCTGAACAGGAAGACAATGAAGTTTTGCTTGTCTTATCAGACAAATCAATACTCCTATTCAGAACAGCATTGCCATCCAGAGATTGTCTCTTGAAGGAAGGTGTACCTGTTCCTGGACTTCTGCCTGCCTTGTCAGCCAGGTCGATACTTCTATTTGGACCAGCCGTGCGATCCAGGGATAGTCTCCTGAGGGAAGGTGTACCTGTTTCCGAACGGGATAAAGGTGAATTTTTGTTTGTCTTATCAACCAGGTCAATACTTCTAGTAGGAACAGTGGTGCTGTCCAGAGATAGTCTCCTGCGAGAAGGTGAACCTATTCCTGAACGAGATAAAGATGAAGTTTTGCTGGTCTTATCAGCCAGGTCGATGCTTCTATTTGAAACATTGATGCTATCCAGAGATAGTCTCCTAAGGGAAGGTGTAGCTGCCACCGAACAAGATAAAGATGAAATTTTGGTTTTCTTATCAGCCAGGTCAATACTTCTGTCCAGGGCAGTGGAAAGTTTCCCAGTTGTTGTGCTTGGCCATCGATGTTGATCCACCACACGTGGATGCAAACTATCAACAGGTTTAGAATTCTCTGATTGATCAGCAGAATTCTTTCCTCTACGTGGACTCTGCTGCTTCCTTTCCGGTGTGGGCTTTCTTGAAGCAGGAACTTCAGCCTGTCTATGAGCAACATTTGATGATTGCCTCAGAGTGCGATCAGGCATAGGGGAAGTTGGTTTTTCTCTCTTACTAATAGGAACGGAAAATGTATCAGATTGGAAAGAAACACTTAGACTCCGCATTGTAGAAGGCCATAAGGACTCTGGTAACTTGTTCCCTGCAGCCTTTCTTGATGCCAATGACAATTCTGCAGCCGTATCCTGAATTGGTGTTGATGGAGCTCGAGGCGATGATGATGGTGATGATGGTCTAGAGGGGCGTTTTCTTTCAGCTGATGTAGCCCGCTTTGCTGCTGCTGCTGATACAGTTGTGGTTGATGATGTCCTGCTGGCCATTGGTGAAGAGCAACGTCTTGAACCAGTCGGGGAAGATGGCATTGGTGACCTATACCTTGAACGAACTTCTCTTGTTTGGGACAGGTGAGTAACTCCATTCTTGTTCTCAGCTGGAACCAGTGGCAATCGCGTTCTCTCAGCTGCAGATTGCTTCTGCAGTGCTAGCTCTGATTCAAATACATCCATTCAAAATGTGCAAATTAGACCACATTGATGGCCCCCTTCACATAGTATTGACGACCTTAAATTTACTTCCTAAAAGGCTTTCACTTAGTGTCTTAGCCCAGTTAATCTAGCAACTACTCGGACCAATGTCTCTTCAAAAAGATCTATTACCGTCCTGAAAACCTGCCAACAAATTCACAGCCACAAGTAAGACACCACATATGGGAAGATAAGAGGGAGAAAAGAATGAGGCATGATGAAAAAGAAAAATATTCTAAGATTGTAAAAGGAATACATCTTTACAGGCATCAAGATCTCAAAAAGTTGAATTTGATTTCAGCCAACATACAGAAATGGACTTTCTGCATTTTACATCATCCAACTCAGTTGAAAGATAGGGAAGAAGGAAACTAGCAAATGAAAAAAAAAAAGAGTAAATTAAAAGTTATGATCATACAAACCAAGCAGAAGGAGGAGTAAATTTAAGTCACCCTCAGAAATGAGGAAGAGTAGGAGAAGGGTGGGGCCATAGAAACAGCATAACTAATGGGTAGGGTGAGTTGGATAAGAGTGCATTCTCTTGCTTTTACTTTTTCATTTATATGAATTTCCTTTTCTACTTTCCTATTCTGACTATGGTCCCCAGCCTTTTGTCCCTATCACGGGAATGCCATGGTTGGCCTGGCTAGAGCTGTACACACAACGCACAAACACACACACACAGAGCAAGTAAAACTCACATTCAGACCCCTTTGTGTCCTGTTCTTTCTTTCCCCCCAGCCAACTTGTTTTCATGAAAGGGAATTCTCTGAAAACGATATCTTCACCAGCCCTTCTCTCTCTCTCTCTCTCTCTCTCTGCACGCAGATGCTCAAGATATTAATCCCAAACAATGATCACAGAAAATGGGATCCTGTCGCTCTTAATCTCTTGAATTGAAGAAGTCAACACACACACACACACTCCAATGATTCTTCCACTCTTTAACTCTCTCGAAAATTGAAGGGGAATCGAGAAAATAGGCTAACACAAAAGACAGACTCATCTCAAATTCAAGCAGATAATAACAAACTTACTTGGAAGTTGGAATCCACAACTGGGTTCCGCAAGAAACCAACAAGATGGAAAATCACATCCCCTTTGTTGTTTTCCCAACACTAAGTTAAGGTTAAAAAAAGTAAAATAATTCCAAAGCCAATGATTAAGTATCTGTATTTGTTTCTACACATTATATTTCTTTTTTCCGCTATAAATGTAAACAATTCAAAAATAATTATAAAGATATTATAACAAGGACATGGAGACCACGTGCAGGAAGGATCATTGTCCATCCCCATGAATTCACATAACCCCATACACATTACAACAACAATAAAATAACCAATCGTACTGCTAATTATCATTAATTTGGCATTGATTAAGCATCGTTAAGGGCAGAAACTATTGAAAAAAATAATCTGGCATTGTCCTTTTTTCATTTATTTTTACGGATGCAAGAACAAAATCCGATGCAAATCGGATTATTTTACAAAATATTAAAAATTAAAACATCGAGGAATTTTCTTTTATACATGAATGAATGCACAACAAGTAATGGTCTACGCTACGTCAGATTTGTTCTTCAATTTGCCAGCATCTGTAGATTTCCTCAATAATATTTTCCATAAAAAAACTCCAGTTTAATCAGAGAAAGTTTACAGATTCTGCAGCTCAAAAACTCAAAAAATATGTGACCTTTTCCTGTCAATAAAGCAATCTAAAGTAGTTTAAGCTCAATTTCACTTAAAAAAAAAACGGATCATCCATAAAAATCGATTGAAACTGAACAATGCGAGAAACATCAATACTTTACAAATAAATGATCCTTAAAAATCCTAAAACAGAAGGTAAAACAAGAATATCAACTATTTTTTACCTTTTTCCAGCAATAATAAAAAACTCTGAATAAATCTGATCGACCGTGATTGAAAATGGTGGAAGTTTTCGGTTAGGGGACGTTGTTGAAATATACCGCGATTGAATAGACGCGGCGGCGACAATTAATTTAATATTTTTTAACAAAAAAAAAAAGATTATTTAAACAATTTTTTTTTTCCGAACAAAATATATACTGATATTTTTTTTTTGCGGAGACTTGTTTGTTTATTATTGTCAGCTTAATCTGTTTAATCACGGATTCATTTTCGAAAAAAAAAAAGTTTATTGTTTTAATATTACTCGGGCGATATAATTATCGCTTGCATCATTTATTACGAAGTGTACCTTCCAAAAACAACCTTGCAAAAATATTTGAAACGTTATGCATGTTAATTGTGGGTTTTTTTTAGGACAAGAAGATCGAAATTCATAACCGTTACTAATTTTATTACTTCTTGGCCATGGCCAGCCATAAATTTTTAATTATGGTATATTTTTATAAGGTAAGTTTTCAATTTAATTCTTAATTAGTGATTAATAATGTTTTACTATTATATCCTTTCCATTAATTTTAGTAAGATTTAACTTGTTAATTTTAAAAATTTAAATCATCCACAAAATCTTATTAAAATATGAAAGGATTCTAGCTAATATATATTGAATCAATTGAAATTTGAAATCACCGAAAACTTCAATTGATTTGTTGTGCATTTGTTATTCAAAATCTCATTAAAATATAAATATAATCCTAGCTAATATTGGATCACTTGTAATATGAAAGCACCGAAAATTCAATGGATTTTACTAATATCAACTCTTAGCCACATGTCCCAATTTTAAAATGATATCGATTTTACTGATATAAACTCTAATCAATTGATGTCGATCCCAATCATTTTACGATAATTGAATTGATTTTACTAATATCAACTCTATATATTGTTTATTTTATAATATAATTCAAATAGAAAATCAAGAACTTGCCGTAAATAATAATAATAATAATAATAATAATAATAATAATAATAATAATAATAATAATAATAATAATAATAATAATAATAATAATAATAATAATAATAAAACAACATGTTGGCAATTTCAGCTTAGCACTGACTCAAGCTCAAGTGAAGTGTAGCTCGTTTATCACTAATGTTTATTTTCTATGTTGTTACTCTTAATTTTCATCTTTTTTGTACCACCTTTCAATTTCTATCTTTAATTTTCATGTAAAATTAGTTCGAAATTTTATATTTCGATCTATTTATCTATCATCAAATATAATAAATTATGTTGGATTTCATTTCATCTTCATATTTGTTATTAATTTCTTTAATGATTTATAAATCAATATCCCCGTTTAACAAATAAATAAAAATTTAAAAGAAATTCGAATACACATAAGTTATACATTAGAATAATATATATATATATATATATATATATATCTCATAAAGTATTCTACTCTACATATTAATACGCATTATTGTAAGTTGCTAAATGTTAAACTAAATTACACACAAAATTAATTTAAGGATTACATTCATGTTAAAAAAATATTTTCGTCTTCAACAATTTCATATTCAATAATTTATTTATTTATTTTAAAATTTGATCCCATGATCATGTTTAAATTGACTCCCTTCAACACAATTTACATAATTTATTGATTTTCTATTTCAATTATATTATTTAAAATAAACAATAGATACTAGTTTCATTACGTAGGATCTTTTTTTCCGTCTAGGTTCAGTAGTTCTTTTTTTTTTTAAATCATATGTTATTACTTGGGATATGATTGAAATTCTTAATTTAGTTGATATTGCTTAGAGTGTAATATTAGTAAAATCAATTCAATTATCGTAAAATGATTGGGGCGACAATTGATTAGAGTTGATATTAGTAAAATCGGAATCATTTTCAAATTGGGACATGTTGCTTAGAGTTGATATTAGTAAAATCAATTCAATTATCTAAAATGATTGGGATTGACAACAATTGATTAGAGTTGATATTAGTAAAATCGATATCATTTTAAAATTGGGACATGTGGCTTAGAGTTGATATTAGTAAAATCCATTAAATTTTCGGTGCTTTCATATTACAAATGATTCAATATTAGTTAGGATTATATTTATATTTTAATGAGATTTTGAATAACAAATGCACAACAAATCAATTGAAGTTTTCAGTGATTTCAGATTTCAATTGATTCAATATATATTAGCTAGGATCCTTTCATATTTTAATAAGATTTTATGGATGATTTAAATTTTTAAAATTAACAAGTCAAATCTTTCTAAAATTAATGGGAAGGATATAATAGTAAAACATTATTAATCACTAATTAAGAATTAAATTGAAAACTTACCTTATAACGAAAATATACCATAATTAGAAAATTATGGCCGGCCATAGTGTGGCTGAATAGCATCACTCTATTAATAGTAGTATTTACTATTATTATATTATTTGTATAATACTACCAAAATATTCTGATATCTATATGTGCGTGAATTGCCAAAATAATTCAGATTTGGGACATGGAAATGATTATATTGTGTAAATTTAGTATGTTAGTTTAGATTATGAGGAAAAATACAAAATATTCGTGAGCCACTTTTCGGGTAAATATCTATGTACAACAAAACTTGAATTTGAACTTCAGTTTTTATTTTATTGTATTTAGTTTTGAGATAAAGTCAAGCTTCACTTAAGCCAGTTAGGTTTATATGGCATCAAAATCTGATTTTAATAGACAAATTCGAACTTTTTATTTTGTTTTTTTTTTAGATGAGAAAAGGTAACCAAATTTGAACTTCGAATCCATAAAATTGAATGTGATTTAGTGGGTACTTAACTGTAGAAACTCTGCAGCCAACAAAGTTTCAGTCATAATTATAAAGTATCAAAACTCATTTTTCTATGAACTCAATCGAATTATAAATAGCTATTTCAAAAGTTAATAACTCTATAGTATAAGTTACTCGTCGTAAAAATCTAAATAAAATAAAATATGTTTTAAGGATAAGCTAGAGAAAGAAAAGTCAATTTCCCATCATTTTAAGATATTTGGAATAATTAGTACGTACGTAACCTAAATTCCCTCAATTTTTTTAGATATTTGAATATGTTTTAAATTAAATAAATTATGAAGCAAACAATCTCTCCTTTTCCATTCAAAGTTGTCAAAAGACAATAAATTAGCCACATTTCATTGTCGGAGTAGGAAAATGGTGCATCGATATCATTACTAAATCGAGTAAATAAATTTTTAATTGTGATACATATTGGACATAATTATACATGGAACTATATATATTTTTTTGAAATAAATCGTAAATACTACATGAATGAATTCCAATATTTGTAACATAGATTTTACCATCGCATGCCTGTCGAACAAATAGTTCGATGATCAATAGCTCCACGAGATATTGAGTTATATTAAGAGTTTCTCTCACCTACCCACCGTGGGCACTAATTAATGTGCTCACCGTTGATGTGGTGATGACACGTGGACAGGTGAGTCAACCTTTCCATCGGATTTGATAATTATTTTACAATATTTATTTTTAGTCACACTTACTTACATAAAACAATTACCTTAATTGATTGGACTGAATTGAATACGAAAAAAAGTTTAAAAAAATGAAGCTTGCATTTCGTAAAACTTCTGGACTCATTTCAGCTGTTTGTTTTTTGTTTTTGTTCTTTTTTTTTTTGGCATATTTCCGAATGAAAGTGTGAGATTTAGGTATGAATTAGGGTTCACATAAAACTATTGTAAAACTCATGTTGGCTTCTGTATTGATTCAGATGGTTTCCGCTTCAATTTTCTAGATTTGTTTTTCTTCTTTCCTTCTCAATTAACAACTAGTAAATCTGAAATTTCTCACCCACTAGCATGCGTTTTAAACTAAAATAAATGATAAATTTCTCTCTTTTTTTTTTGTACCAATGTAATACTTACTTTTGAAATTAATTTTTGAGACACAATCAAGATTGAAAATTTGGATGATCTTAAAAAAAGTGTGCAAAATGAATTATTGTGGATTGCAATATTAGTTTCGGAGCAACTAACAAAGTGATTAATGAAGATGATGAGTGTCAACGTTAATTCTATACACTTCATTTCACAGTGATTTTAATATTAATTAAGGTAATTGTTTTATGTAATGAATTGTGACTAAAAATAAATATTGTAAAATAATTACCAAATATGATCGTTGGAGGAGTTGACTCACTTGCTCAGGTGGCATTGCCACATCAACAATGGATACATTAATTAGTGCCATGGTAGGTAGGTGAGCAGAACTCGTCATATTAATTTATATTTCAGATGTACCGTTAATATATTTGGGAGAAGCTATACCTTTCCTATATATTCTCTACTTTTGAATTCTTCAAAAGGAAAAATAATAGATTGAAAAAAGAGGAAAAATAATATATATATATATATATATATATATATGAGTTGGATCAAAAATACACATTTTCCTGGTGTAGGAACTAGAAACTCATCTTATACCGTACACCTAGATGATTTAATGGCTGAGATTAAATGTCAAAGTCAAAGCAAAAAAAAGAAGACGGGGGTATAGTTGTTCAATCCCCATAAAAAAAGCTGATGTCATCACTTTTTAAAAAAAATCCTAAAAATTTTGAACGACCATAATTCACTCGTTTCAAATCGGATTAACGCAAATAATATATCAAATTAAAGATCTTTTCATGCTCTTTAATTCAAGATCAGTCATGAATATATTTGTTCAAATAAATATAGAGGAAAAATACAAAATATACATTTTTACTCGTGTCCAGCGCAAAAATGCTTCCGTTAGCTTTTAAATAATGGTTCGTCGGCATTATGATAAGTTGATATCGTATGCTAACGAAACATTTGTTATATGCTAACATATTGCATTCATTGTGCTAATGAATAATTATCATAATGTTAACGTAGTACGCATACTTATATTATTATTATGATTTATTACATTTCAATTATGACTTATAATTATTTTTTATGATTTAATTTTTATGTTTTAGTTACTAATTGAATATTATATATTATTTATTTCATCAAATTAGAATATATTAGTTAGAGTTTTTTCATCCATTTATGGTTTATAGCTTATGCTAACGACGAATTGTCATATGCTAGTATAATTTATTCGCAATGCTGATAAAATAATATCATTATGTTAATGTTTTATATTTATATTGTTATTATAATTTATTCCATCCAATTGAGGTTTATAATTAATTTTTAGAATTTAATTCTATTTTTAGATCATTGAAGTTTATTGTATCTGAATTATGGTTTATTTCATCCTATTAGAATTTATAACTACACTTTAGAATTTAATTTTTCGTTAACAATATGAGAAAAATTTTCATTAGCATAAAGATAACGATTCGTTAGCATGATGATAATACTTCGTTAGCATGACGATATGTTATCAAATATCCTCGGCGATTTTTATAAGAATTACCAAATTACGTTAATACCCCCGCGCGAATTTTTTTTTCAAATATTACAGGATTGCCACCACTCCTTTTAATCAAATATGGACTATAGATCTTTATTGATTGTATGGTGTCAGATTGTGCTTGTTTAGTGTATTTTTAGTGCTTTTCTTTATGTATTTTGGTGCTAAAAACATCTAGCACCAAAATACAATAAGAAAAGCATTAAAAAAATTAGCAAAAATTAGCACCAAAATACATAAAGAAAAGCATTAAAAATACACTAAACAAGCACAGTCCGCAGTTTACACACCAAGATAAGTTTTTATTTGAACTAACTCCTATATATATATAGGATTTGGTTCAAATGAGAACAGTGCTTCATGTAGGAACGTGAGAACGGGCTTGTTTGTGTAATTTTAGTGCTTTTCTTACTGTATTTTGATGCAATTTTTTAATTTTTATTTTTAATGCTTTTCTTATTGTATTTTAGTGCTAGATGATTTAGCACCAAAATAAAATAAGAAAAGCACTGAAATTACACTAAACAAGTCCGTTCTCACGTTCTCACACCAAACTTAGTTCCTATTATAACCAACCCCTATATATATATATATATGTATGTATTTGTCAAGTAACTTGTGTGCGCTTAAAGTTATTTGATAATTTGACATTTGTTTTAGCCATTAGCCAAGTGTTTCATACACAACTACACAAGGGTAGGACTATCACAGTCAACTAAATAATTAATAAAATATTATCTTTCAACATCTAAAATAAATCAATATCCCATGGTCGGCCCAAAAAATCGTGTTGTCAACATCTAAATTGTCTCTAATTTATTTTAATTATATTTTTTAAATGAGATCTTCCATCACCCTTGTATTTCTATAATTGTTGTTTCTTTCTTTTGAATGAGTTTTGGGGGAATTGTGAAAATGATTCTTCATAGTAATCGTTTTGGTACTTTTCCAAAGGGCCAAAAGGAAGAAAAAATATATAAACAAATAAAGAGCCAAATTTCTTCAAAAGAATGAGTTACGTATATTAATTATCACAAAAAAAATAATCAATACTACCTTAATTAAGAGATATTCATATAATTATTATTTATCTTTATACTCATTTTCATTTTAGCCACTTCCTTCGATTTTTAATTTTTCAAATTGCTAAGACCATAACAATTTAGCCAGTCATTATCATTTTATTAGATATTGATGATCACTTATCATATTCTACTTATTTTAATTTAGTCATTGACTTTTTATTGTTTTTCTATTTTGGTCAACCCTCATTTTTTAATTATAATAAAATAAATAAAGTTAAATGTGTAGGCACATTTTATTTATAAATATTAAATTATAGGATATTCATAGATAAGGGTAGGATTTACAAGAAACATTATTTCTACTTTTCTGAAAATATTGAATTTTAATTTTTATTAGACAAATCAGTTTTACAAACGCTCGCGCTTTATTTCGCATATAATTATAATTTGTTTACAAAATAATATTTTCATAAATTAATTATTACAATATTTATTTTCATTTGGAAATTTTATATAATTAATAAATTTAACTAAAAAGAGTGCTTAATTATAAATGTAAGTGATTTGTGCCTACTTACGAAATGCCCTAATACATAAACTATGCAGCATGCAATGATAAAACTTATCGTGATCACTACAATATTCTAACAAAACTCCCTTTTTTTTAAAAAAACAGAAACATACCCCCCCAACATTTTTTGGTGTGAGGTTGTCACACCTGATTTTAAAAAATCAGGTGTGGTTTACCGTTTACAGATTATTTTATAAGAGTGGAATTTATTTAGTGAGCACTCATAAATATTGACTGTGAGTTACCTTCATTATAAAAAAAATTAATCATTAGATTTTATGTGTTTTTACTAAAAATAATACCAATAAATTTGTCATTTTGTTATAAGATATTATAATAAATATCAAATCATTTATCACCCAACATGACAATTATATACGTATATATATATATATATATATAAACAAATAAAATGATTGCCAACTTGTTTAATTTGGAGAATTTAAAATTTGGATTCACACTTGGCATTCAAATTTTGGCGAATTCAAAATTGAGATTATGAACAAAAAAATTAAACTTAATTTTGTCAGGAATTTACCTAAAATTGAATACACGCGTGACGTGAGAGAGAGAGAGAGAGAGAGAGAGAGAGAAGAGAGAGAGAGAGAGAGAGAGAGATGTTTTGGACTTCCCTTGTCTGTGTATGGGTTAAGTTTGTCTAGGATGTTGCAGCAAAACATGAGATGGTGGGACATTCTTGTTTTTAGGTTGAATGAGGGTGAAATATTTATTTAGACAAAAGTAAATAAGATTTGGAAAAAAACAATAAGATTTGAAAGTAGAGAATTTTGTAGGTAAAGTGTATTTATTTTATACAATATGCATGCAATGGTCTCATAAAATCTGAAAAGTAATGACACATTTGTACTTTGAGTAGAAAAAACTTGTAGCCTCGATTGGGGGATATCTACCATAATGAAATTTAAGTTGGAGAATAAGTTAGTTTTTAATAAATATTCTTTATATTTTTTTCATATTTTTAATGTTAAATGAAATTTTTGCTTCGAATTAGAAAGTATATAATTTTATATATTGTCTATACTAACTCTCTATTATAAATTTTATAGTAAAACTAGAAGCTTATTTTCATTATGAAAATATTGTTTTGAAGAATTAATTAATTTGGCAAATACTTATCCTATATATATAGTATATTTCATAGTCAAATTCCTTCTCAGTCGTGGATATCATAGAGTTTGCATTGAAATGATATATTAAAATTAATTTTATAGTGCATACTTAAAATAAATTAATAAAATTATCATATTTAAGTTGTAGTCATTACAAAATTAAATTTGTCCAAACATTTACATATTGAGTAATTTTTGATGATCGATGATGACACCAATTAAAATTAAGTATATCTATTTTAAAAGTTGATGCATGATGTCTACATAGACCTTAAAAATTAAAATATGGTTATGGTTCAAATTTATCTCTATTTTAGTTGTATTTGATGATTATAACGTAGATCTACGATGTATTTAAAAAAAATTGATATTCCATCCATTTCAAAATATATATTGTTTTAGAGTTTTTAGGTTGAATGGAATGTTTGTAGTTTAGGATATTTTCACACATACTCTCTCTCTCTCTCTCTCTCTCTCTCTCTCTCTCTCTCTCTCTCTCTCTCTCTCTCTCTCTCTCTCTCTCTCTCTCTCTCTCTCAATTTTAACCATATACATTAAGGCTCTTTAAACTAAAACAACATATATTTTGAAATGTGGGGAGGAGTTTATTGTTATCATTATTACATGAAAAAACCTGAACTCTAATCGCTTATACAATTAAAAGAAAAAAATAATTTATTTTTAACATGTCGATTGTAAAGTTTAAAGGATATATCAAATGTTTGCGTTAAGCATAAAAAATATATAACCATAACCTAAATAATAAAAAGTAAAAAATCAACAATAAACTTATCTTTAGGATCGGTATTTCAAAGATTATGTCAATTAGTGAAAACTGAATATATTCTGATACTCACAAAATATGAATATTTTGGTCAATGATTTGAAAGAATAATCCACTTTGAATTACATGTAAATTGAGATAAATTTATGAAAATTATTTATTTGGCGTTTTAGGAGTGAAATATTTTGTGATTCAACTGGTCGATCTAATACTACTAATTTATAATGTTCCTTATACAAAAACCATTTTGAAGTCATTAGTGATTTTTTTTAAATCATCGGGAGTTTATTTGATGAGCGAACATCATGTTTGATTTCACATTTTTTTATTATGTTTGTCACAAGAATTATTCTTTTGATAATTAGAAAAATAATTTTTTATTATGACATTTTAATAAAATATTAAGTATATGTATCTTATCCGTGCATCGCACGGGAGATATACTAGTCTACCATAATGGAATATTTATTATCAGGGTTTTGAATTCAACCATCAAGTTTTCTCTCCCCCTCTCCCAACCTTACCTATTCAAGTCACTAAATTTTCTTTCCCAACTCTCAACCTTACCGATTCAACCATACCGCCAGTGTCCCAAGAAAATTTACCACGCCGCCGTCTCTCTCTCTCTTGCATCCATTTCCGAACCAAACCCATACCGCCATTGTTTCTCTCATGATTTTCTGCCCCAACTCTCTCTCGCTCGTCTCTCGACTCTCGGTATTTCGGCGCTCGCTATTCACTCAAGCAGGTGGCGAACATGGATCGAGGACCTAGAACACTACCAGAGCCATCATCTTCTCAAGTAGGCTTCATTTTTTTTAAATATGCAAATAGCTTCTTCGATTAATGGTTTATGATTTTTGCAATCGATGGTTATGTTTGATTTTTTCAATTTGTTGGGCATGATTAATTTAAATTTTATAATTGTGGTTTTTTTTTTCGGAATTAGTCGATGATTATTTGATATTAATCGTGGATGATTTGATATTAATCGTGGCTAATTAGATATTATTGGTGGATTATTTGATATTAATTGTAGATTATTTGATGTTGATCGAGGATAGTTAGATATTAATCGTGACTAGCTATTAATCGAGGATAGTTAGATATTAATCGAGGCTATTTAGATATTATCGAGGCTCTCTTAAAATTAATGGATGTATTTTTTAAAATTAATCGAGGAATGGAGACTATTTTGTAAATCAATCGATGTTATTTATATATTAATCGAGGCTATGCAGATATTAATCGAGGTTTTTTAGATATTAATTGAGGCTCTCTAAAAATTAATCGAGATCTTTTTTAAAATTAATCAAGGAATCGAGGCAATTTATTAAATTAATCAAGGCATTTAAAATATTAATCGAAGCTTTGTAAATCAATCGAGGCAAGTTATTAAATCAATCAAGACAATTAAAATATTAATCGATGCTTTGACAATCAATCGAGGCAATTTTTAAAAAATTAATCGATGCATTTTCAAAAATCAATTGAGGCATTTTCAAAAATTAATCGAGGCCTCGATTGATTTAAAAAAATTACCTATTGATTTAAAAAAATTACCTCGATTGTGCTCCTCCCTATTCTTCTCTAGTAGCAGCATGTGTCTCTGCTTGTGCTTCTTCATCAACAGGGTTGCTCGGTCTCTCATAGTACTGTGGAAAGTAGGGAACATAGTCGTCCCTCATAGATGGCCCGACTCCAGAATTGCCCAATTGTCTTGAAATCACGTACACAACCATCTCGGCAGTCTGCTCGTGAAGCAAATCGAGCAAATCTCCATCATCTTACAAAGATGCTCTGATCCGTCTGCCAGTATTGGTGCTGGTCAGGTAAAATAATTCGTACTCCACCGTGCTTGGGTCAGTCCGCAACAACTTGTGAACTTCCCCCACTAGTGAGCTAAAACACATCTTATCGGATGACATCGTCACGAGTTGCTTGTCCCCATCAACATATTCTGATCTCTCCCATCGTCCACTGTGTCGTAAAATAATGGGATGTCTAACCATCTGCAATTTATAAACAATGCTACATGAGGTCTCGATTAATTCTATTAATTATATGCCTCGATTAAGATAAATAGCATTGATTAATTCTATTAATTAATAACATCGATTAAATTGAAACTTAGTCACGACTATTAATTCCAATAGCATCGATTAATTCTATTAATTCAATGTCTCAATTATGATAAAATAGCATCGCTTAATTCTATTAATTTTATGTCTCGATTAAATTTAAAATTAGCATCGATTAATCGTAAAAAGACCTCGATTAAATAGAATTGCATCGATTATTTTAAAATTAGCATCGATTAATCATAAAAAGACTTCGATTAAATAGAATAGCCTCGATTAGTTTTAAAGTATGCCTCGATTAATTTTAATCTATACCTCGATTAGATTTAAAATTAGCATCGATTAATCGTAAAAAAGCCTCGATTAAATAGAATAGCCTCGATTAGTTTTAAAGTATGCCTCGATTAAATTTAACCTATGCCTCGATTAAATTTAACCTATACCTTGATTAAATTTAAATTATGCTTCTATTAAATTTAAAATAAGGCCTTGATTAAGTTAAAAAGGTCACGATTAATAGTTCAAATATCCACGATTATTCTAAAACAAGCCTCGATTAATTTAAAAGGAGCATCGATTATTTTAAAATTAGCCTCGATTAATTTAGTAAATTCTTGATTAATTATAATAGTCTCGATTACTTTTAAACTATGTCTCGATTAATTATAATTTTAAGTTAGGCCTCTATTAAATTATCCTCGATTAGGTTTAATTAACATCGATTAAGTTCAAATTATTATCACTTATTTTCACATGCCATGATTAACGTAACATAAGCATTGATTAACATAATAAGCCACATTTAACATAATATTTAGCTTTTAAAGTCTACTATTAATGTAATTAAAGGCTACGACATGCAAATCATTTCTAAACAACAAATAATCAAATCACATGCAATATAATCAAAACAATAAATATTTGCATGAAATGACAGTACAAAACGTACATTTCAAATAATAGAAACAAAACACTTCTTTCTTCTGGAATTCCCCCTTGCTCAAAAACTTTCGCACCCTTGCTCCAAAGAAAAAAGATTTCTGTAAATTTTAGTGTATTGTGAATATGCTCTCGTGTTCATATGTCTACTTATTCAAAAAATTTACCTACCACCGTACACCAGCAATAAAATCACGTATTGAATTCGGTCAAAATTTACTACCTTCCCCTACTTTTTTATTTAATGAAGCTCTGTAAGTAATAAATGCATTCAATAAAAGTTATGATTAATCTTGGCTCATCAAAGAAAACCCTCGATTAAGTTTTCATGGGCCTCGCTTAATGTATTTCATTAAATCATGGATCAATTAATTTAATTGTAGCTTTTTGGTAAAATCAATTGTGGATCATAAATGAGCAACAATTAATTGAGGCCTTGCTCTCAATTAATTGTGGATCATATATAAGCCACAATTAATCGAGGCCTTCATCACAAGTTAATCGATACCTTCCTCTCAATTAATCGTGGATCATATATAAGCCACAATTAATTGAGGCCTTCATCACAAGTTAATCTATGCCTTCTTGAAAAATAAGCGAGGATCATAAATAAGCCACAATTAATCGTGGCTCATTGCAAATTAATCGACGTAGTGTTGAAAAAATTAATCGTGTGCCTTGAAGTTAATCGAGGCTCATTGAGAGTTAATCGAGGCTCATTACAATATATAGTCGAAATGTATATATAATCGAGCTTTCTATCCGATTAATCGAGGATCATTATCGAGACCTTTCATATATATCTATATATGTCGAAATGTATATATAGTTGTGTGTGGAAATGTATAAAAAATAGAGAAAAGTATACTGACCCAATGATTGGGTGTGGAGACTAACTGTTTAATAGTACAAATTACCTACAAAACTACCTAATTTTAAAAGTAGTTATTTTTTTTCATTTCCTATTTACTTTTGTCGACATTTATACATTTCGACATGAATTAATCCATTTACTACGCTAGCAATTCGCTAGAGAATTAGAGAATGAAATACTAGCAGCTACTTCCTCACACTTCTTCACTATGAATAAATTGCTACATACCTAGCTAGGATTAAATTTTATTAGATAAAATATGTCCTCCTTTACAGTTTAGCTCGCAATCTACACGAGAGAGACAAATTACATTAAATCGACCTTATATATACCAACATACGTACTTTGAT
Source organism: Perilla frutescens (assembly GCA_026008535.1). Lineage (NCBI taxonomy): Eukaryota > Viridiplantae > Streptophyta > Magnoliopsida > Lamiales > Lamiaceae > Perilla > Perilla frutescens. The sequence goes on from BRKX01000001.1 coordinate 68,802,415, forward strand.
CTAATGACGTTGTAGGCGGTAAAAATTAAATATCATATATAATATTTTTATTGATTTTTATATATTTATTTAGTTTTGGAAAATATTTAAATAATAAAGATATTATTATATACTCTGGCAACAAGTAAATATCTTTCAAAAGATATATATATCAATTTCCAACCGCCAATGAGATAGTGCTACATCAGCCCTAGATCTCTCTCCCTACAACTATAAATAGGGGCCTCCATATCAGTTGAAAATCACACTAGAAGTCATTTGAAGAGTTCAAGAATTTGAGAAAAAATTCTATAAGTGAAACTCTCTCAAATATTCAAGGCGTTCTTCACCAAATTCATTTCGAAGACGGCGTTTGATCCATAAGCAAGACAGTCAAAGACGTTCTTTATCAAATTCAACTCAAAGTTGCGTTTAATCCGGAATCAAGGTCGTCGGCCCCGGTTAACGTTATCAAGTCCAAATACCAAGTCAAAGAAGATCGATGATACAAATCTTCCTCGAAAACTCCAAAGACCAAATTCAAACAACAAATCCGATAAAATCAAAGAGGCAAATTTACTCTAAAGATTTCAAAGACCGTTTGAAGATCAAATTTTGAAGAGAAGAATTAAAGGAAAAATAGAAATCTGATCCGTAAAGATATATTTTAATCCGAAAATCATCTAAATTGTATACGTTTTGTGTTTTACCAAATTAAATATAAAAAATTGTATTACCCTTAAATATCGAAAATTAAAGCTAGCTAGTGTCATGAAATTCTAATGCATGTCCAAAACATCTAAATTTCCACCCAAAATGTATAGGCAAACTCTTGCATGCACCTGTTGTAAATAGCACTATATAAGATGGGTCGGGTCAACTCACATTTTGACCCGGTCAACGTAGTCAAACCTGCCATTTGACTCGGTCAACGTGGTTAAACCCGCCCTTTGACCAAGTTTTTTTAGGGTATTTTTGGTGTTTTTTAGAGTTTTTTTTGGGGGGGGGGGGATTAGAGGTTTAATTTGTGTTTTTTAGAATTTTTTGGGGGTGTTTTTAAGGGTTTATTTTGTGGTTTTTAGAGTTTTTTTTTAGTGAAATTGGATAAAAAAAATGAAAAACAAAGTAAAAAAACTACCAGAAAAATAAAATAAAAAAAAAGAGCGCGTGGACCGCGCGCATGGCCCCACGCGCCGTCTCATTTAGTCTCATATAAAACCTGCTGCAGGGAAGTGCAACTGAAATGTATATATATGTATATATAATTCTCACGTGTCAGGGACGTATAGAATCACAATCAATTAAGTTACTTTGTATTTCCTCATGTTCCATTCTTTAAACAATATATGTACATACATGTATATAGGGACGGGCTTATGTAGAGGCAAGAGGGTTACAGTATTACACAATCATCGTGAATTAAAATATGAATGAGAATTCATATATAGTGAATATGCTGAAGCAGAAAAAAATTAACATTATGACTTTTTCTTTGACATAAGGCATATGCATGATATCCTAATAAACATCTCCAAAAACTTCACTAAACTAAACATAGAACAATTCACATTAATCAATAGAAAATCTTAAAAATGGAATGAAACTACGAATAGAACTGAACATCATATAGACGATATATTTCTGGAATCGGCAGCAAGCTCATTAATTATATAATTATGCAAAACCTATTAGTTATATAAAAATAATATTTTTTTTAAATGTGAGTCCAACTTTTTGTCCCTAATTCATATCAATTCAGATAATTATACTAGAGCCTTTTCCCCTAACTCAAGCAAATATGAAATCAAAAAATTATCTAGAATCACTAGCAGAAGTCGAATAGGAATACCTTCATGTTACTTATCAAAATATTCAAACATCAACTAACAGTGCTAAAAAGGGCAATGAAAGTGCTAAAATTTTAACTACCAGTGCTAAAACAGTAGAATGCAAGTACTAAAATAGAACGCCAATGTTTGCCCTTTCAAAGTTAAGAATAAACCTAAAATTAATCCCACCTCAAAAAGATCTGACAGAATTCGTGAAGCCTTCGAATTCAAGAAATATGTGATGCAGTTCTTGACATGCCTACGCAACATTCGCTTCGATTTTCGCTGCTTCGGCTCCATTCATGCTGCGGAGATCACTTCCGATGATGATGAGGAAAACGACGACGATGAAGATCTCAATGAGGAGGAAAAGTCTGGAGCTGTGTTTTCTAAATGGTTCATGATTTTGCAAGAGGAGAGTCTCAGTAAAGAGTTGATTAGAGCTGTGGAAAGCGCCAGGAGAAAAGTGATTGTTCCTCGTTCTGATGAAGGATTGATTGTTGTTGATGATGATGCATCGTGTGCGCCTCCCCCTTCGAATGCTTTGTTGCTTATGCGGTGTTGATCGGTGCCGTTAAAGAGCTGGCTGGTAGAGAGAGAAGAAGACGATGAGAGAGAAAGAAGTGATCATGAGAGTGAAGAACGTGATGGAAAATTAATAGAATTCATAAATTACAAAAATACCCTTACTTCATTAAAAAGTCAATAATATTACAATTATGCCATTTCATTTTTTAAATTTTGGAGTTATCTTGGCCGTCTAAATAGGCGAGATTTGTGGCTGAAATTGGTTCTCAGTTCTCTCACAGGGCGGTGTGGTTCTCACATGATCCTATCTCTCTCTATATATATTGATTTGAATATTGAAAGGGGATGGATAGAACTCTGATTATTTTATTGAGAAGATTAATATTTATATATAAGTGGAGGTCAAAACCCAAAATGATAGGAAGAGTGATGTCCCAAAACATAACGACAAACTTCAATTAATAATGAAGTTTTGGCATGTTCTTTCCCAAGCGTTAATTAATTTTTGATTCTCATATATCAATGAATGTTGTTTTGCTATACCTACTTGACACCTTTTGAAGGTCGAGACCAACAAAATGTTACTAGGTCATGACAATTTTCATGTGGGCTTTTCATTATTTTGTACCAAAAACATTTGGAGTTATTTTTAATGTTTTTTGTCTTTTGGTATACAATTAATTATAACGCGCCGCTTGAATTCATTCCTCTCCATATATACATATGTTAATATCGCATCAGACTTTGAATTGATTGAATTTTGTCGAATCCAACTACAATTTCGAAATAATCTTAAAATTGCCATACAATGCACTTTCGAACCTTCTTAATTAGAGTGATTCAATTATGTGGAGCGTGATTTTGCTAGGGTTGTTCGTGATTTTCAGAGTTTTTAAGGATCGAATTTTTTCCTTTTGTGGATAATTTTCTTGACAGTTTTTGTTTTATTTTATCTATTAAATGACACGTTGCTTGATTTCAAAAAATAAAATAAAAATTCACAAATTCTCATGTACATAAGATGTACATCAGACGGTCAACGTGTTGACTAAAAAATCGCCAAAACAAGTTATAATTTTTAGGGATATAAGTGGTATTTTTTGAATTTTGAGTGATACTTTTTAGTGTTACGATTGATACTGATTTTGACAACTTTTTTCTTTATTTTTATTTCCGATTAATACTTTTTAGTGATATAAGTGATGCTTTTGGACTTTTGAGTGATACTTTTTAGTGTTACGATTAATACCGATTTTGACGGACTTTTTAGTCAACGCATTGACAGGGTTAACGCGCGTTGACAGAATCTAAGCATTGACAACATGCTGTGCACCTAGTGCACGATCTAACCATAAAAATTAGAGTGATCCAATCGTGTAATTAGAAGTCAATTTTGGCAGAACCTTATTCCATCTCGGTGGGGATGACCTAATGATGAAGTGGGGTTGCTTGGATATCAAAGGTCACGGATTCGAATTTCCTCAATATCACAGGTCAGGTATGTGAGTAAAAAAATAAAGCTCGAATTCATAAACGTGGAAAATCCTAGTGTCATTTCTCATAGGCGATCCACTTTGTTCGGATTTTGTTTCCGAAATACATTATTTGTTATTTGTTAATGAAATGATTAAGTAAAAAAAGTTAGTTAATACATTTAGGGGGTGTATTGGATTGAGATTTTGATGGATTTTTTTGGACTTTAAAATGTCCATGAATTTTTATGGATTTTATAAATTCATAGACTTCACATGGAGTCTCCCAACTCCACGCAGAGTCTGGCGGATTTTGTGTATGGATTTCGGATTGATTTTGGACGATTTCAACAGATTTGAAATCATTTTTTTCAGCGCTCGATGGAACACAGTGATCGGTGGGCCCGGAAAAAAAGGAACCCAGCGGCCGTTGGGAGCCGATGATATTTATAGCCGATTGGGTCAAGCCCAGCGGCCGCTGGAATCAGGCGGCCTTACTCCCAGTGACCGCTGGCACCCAGCGACCGCTGGAGTGCCATCATCAGCAAAGCCAGCGGCCGCTGGGGTCGGGTGACGGCTGGGGTGCCCGATTTCAACTCCTCACCGGCCGCTGGGACACAGCACTCGCCCAGGTTTTCCAAATTCATCGAAATCTTGTGTCCAGAGGTCGGAATTCATCCTTTGTAATTTTCACGTCATTTTCTGGTGAAATCCAATGAAGTCAATGCCTTTTTAAAGTCCATGGATTTTTTAATACATCCGGATTTTAAAAGACTTTTAAAAGTCTGGATTGAATACACCAGGATTTTAAAGGACTTTTAAAAGTCTGGATTGAATATACCAGGGTTTTAAAGGACTTTTAAAAGTCTGGATTGAATACACCCGTATTTTTTAAAAGTCCTTTAAAATCCAATGAAATCCAATACACCCGTTGAATGTTTATAGTTAATTTTATTGGCGATTCCCCGTAAATTATGAAAGGAAGATATGTCTTGTTAATATAATCCCTTCATTAACCTTCATTAATTCTTTTTAGGGCTGGTCTCCTGTGCATAAGGTGCATGGGCCGGCCCATGAGACGGGTCGACCCATCAACCCGGATCCAGCCCATGCCTAACCTAAAAAAAAAACAGAAACAGGCGCGCGCGAGAGAGAGAGGAGAACCCATATGCCATTCCGCCATTGAAGTCGATTTCTCCGGCTATTCCTTTCAGATTTCGTGATGGGCATAATGTCGAACACTTTGTGCGCAGTTACAGGAGAAACTCCCAGTTTCTCAAGAAGAAGAAGATAGGAAATTACAGAGGTTCTAGGGGTTTTTCCCACCGTCCGCTGCTCCGTCGCTGCGCCGACCAAGAGCTACACCATCACCCTCCTCCCCGGCGACGGCATTGGCCCCGAAGTCATCTCTGTCGCGAAAAACGCCCTCAAACTGGTCGCTTCCCTCAAAGGTGAAAACCGAATGACTACCCAATTTGATAGAAATTAATTTGCTCTCACTTTTTTGGCTTCTCTTTTAAGTTTAATATTTTAATAGAACTTGACAACAGGGTTTGAGTTTAAGTTCAAGGAAGTGCCGGTGGGCGGCGCCGCCTTGGATTTGACCGGAGTACCATTGCCGGAAGAGACCCTTTCAACTGCAAAGGGTTATGATGCTGTTCTTCTTGGAGCTATTGGAGGGTAAATATATTATATTTCTTATATAAGATGAGAAATTGAGACAGAATTTTGAGCTTTTGATAATCTATATTTTCTAATTTAAGATTCTTTGAATAATTTGATTTTACGAACGTAATGTGAAGGTATAAGTGGGATAACAATGAGAAGCAGTTGAAGCCGGAGACTGGGCTGCTTCAACTTCGGGCAGGTCTGAAGTTTTTGCAAACTTGAGGCCAGCTACCGTTTTGCCCCAGGTAAATATATTTGACCTGAGGTTGGTGGCTTTACTGTACTATCCTGAATAAATTTGAGATTATCTTGTGATTTATAGATGATTTAATATTTATAATTACACATGTTAGATTAAATGGATGTAAGATGTATTGAGTTTCGATTTTTACTTTCACCTCTCTTGATTAATGTGGAACTAAACATTGTGATGGCCTTCTTTTTTTGGTGACAAGTTTAAGGTTGAAGTTTTTTCTGCTGTTTTTTTAGTGATCAGTCAAATAGTAATGAGTTGTAGTTTTGGGCTGAAAACAAATCAAACCACACATTCTATTTGAAGCAAGAAAACGGATATTTGCAGTAATATTGTGAGGTAAAATAATTCAGTATGATGTAACTGATGTTCATTTTAGCATGCACTTTTCCTCTTTAGTGGAACCAAAAAAAAAATGCTAGAGGATTTTTGTGGCTCTTCATTGAGATGCACCACTTAATGTTTATATTTTTATCAGAGTCTTGACTAATTTACCAATAGAGCAAGTAGCTGAGCATGTATCCTTGGCTTGCGCATGTACTAGTCATCTTAGTTGTGGCAGGCAGTTACTACTCTTACCACAATATTCTTATTGCTTTAGATTACTTCACTGCTGTCTGTCCTTCTTCAAAGACCATATCTCTGGTTAGTTTTCTAGATGGAAATATGGCACTCTGACAGTTCAAACAACTAACTGTATATGTATCCTTCTTGTTCCATCGACTAATTTGGGTTACTTCTTGTTCCATTTTGGCTCGGAGATGTATCCTCCTTGCGAGATCAATATGGCCACTAATATCCTCAATTTCAAACTTTGCATTTATGTCTTTAGCAAATAAAACTCTTCTTTTTTCCTTTTTTCCCTTCAGATGCTAAAGATATTTTTGTATTGCTGGAGGGACTTCTTCAGAGATCTTCAAGAAGAATTTCGCAACTAGGAGGCAACTGTTGATACTAAAGCAAAGCCAAAGAGCTTGTGGGAAGAGTTGGCGGTGAGATGCTTTTATAGCAACATTTAGTTGGATTTCTTGTTAGTGTATTTATTCTATTCTATTATTTCTTTCTTTCTTCACTCTCACTAAAATGTTATAGCCATAAATGCATAAATTTGTGGTGGTCCCTTTATATGTATATATCATTAATACTGGTACCTGGCAGGAAATTGGAGAAGAGTTTGTTGAGTTCTTAGAGAAGGAGCTCAACATTACAGATGCAGAGGTAGTTGAAAATAATGAGAAGAAGTCTTCAAAGGGTTATGAATCGTATGGTACTATTTGCTCTGCAAATGCTGATCAAAAGGAGGCTGATAAAGGGGGCACCACTATAAACGACAATATAGATAGATTGAAGCAACCCTTGCCTAATTGAAAAAGGAATTGGGTCTATAAGTGGGAATTTGGAATTTTTAATGATGCAATTGAGAAATGAAAACAAAAAGCATGTGTATTAGGCACAAATATATAAATGTTACAAGTAGTGTTGAAACAAAGTTTATCTATATCACAGCTTTACAAACTCGATTAAACTCCCTTTTGATTGGTCACAGTGTTAAAAAACACATCTTCAATTTAATCACATCTCAAGGTTCCAACTTGGGAGCCAAAATGGCAATAGCGTCTGACACGGTGAGGAAGATATTGTCATCTCCGACTGTGTTAGCAAAGCCGGAGGCGTGCAGCTTGTCCAGCACCGCATGCCTGAGATTCACTAGAACAAGCTGAAACAACAACATACATATATATAAAACAACTGCATCATTATAAAAAAATTAATTAAAATAAAAAATATAAAATAAAATAAGATCATAAAATGCAATTTCATACAAACATAAAACATACTACAGAACACACACACAACTATTGTTTTAATACTATTATGCAAATCAAATGGTACAAGTCATCATGTGAATTAATACTGAACTCACACATGCACACATAAAAAGCAATATATTATACAACACAATACTTCAAATTTGATACATATAATCAAATCAAATATTACCATTCAGTTTTCCATGTGATACTTCATACAAAAAATGAAAATGCACACACATAAAAACATAACATAAAATCTGACCTAACTCTGATACTTATAAGCATCTAATTTGGTACTAATCAGCATGAAAATTGATACTCCATACAAAAAATGAAAATGCACACACATAAATACATAAAACAAAATCTGACCTAACTATGATACTTATAAGCATATCATTTGATACTAATCAGCATGAAAATTGATACTCCATACAAAAAATGAAAATGCACACACATAAAAACATGAAATAAAATCTGACCTAACTTTGATACTTATAAGCATCTCATTTGGTACTAATCAACATGAAAATTGATACTCCATACATAAATGCACACAAATTCAAACAATGAAAGGGGCAAAACATGCTAGACTGAATTCTAAAGAAATAAATATAACATCTGACAAAACATATATCAGAAAAAATTATGAAAATTTTGATACTTGTTTTTGAGTCAATTGATACTAATAAGCATTATATATGATACTTAACATGATAATTCATAATAATTATATGAAATTTCAAATTAATCAATCAAATCAAACACATCAAATAGTACCACTCAATTTCCAATGTCATACTCAATACACAAAAGTTAAAATGCACAGAAAATTACAAAAAGAAATCTATCCTAAAATTCAGATACTCACAAGTATCTCATCTGGTACTAATCATCAGTAACATTGATACTCCATATACAAATGGACACAATTCAAAAGCAAACAGATGCAAAATAATCTAGACTGAATCCCTAAACACATAAGCATAACATCTGAACCACCATACAACTTGCAAACATTAAAATAAAATGTGATAGATATTTCTACCTCAAATGGTACTCATAAGCATGCTGAATAGTACTTAAATTATTATTCATATTTCTGTAAAGTAAAGGGCATGAATGAACTGACATTGCTAAAATTGGGTAACACAAATCATACAAAATGGGTAGCACAAATGGTTTAATGTTCAATTTTTTTTCCCTAAGAATTCATTGCAAAACATTCAAAACTAGATGACAAAAATCCAAAATATGGTGTTCTTATATCTCGATAACTTAGGAAGGTTGTCACATTTCTTTCTCAACTATGCCAATTATTTTATTCTGCATGATAATTTTATCATTCTCTGCTAGGTGGGTTTGTAAAGGGGAAATCTAAAGCATGTTTCAAACTTGAGTTAAGCTCATCCCAATTCATCATATCTCCACACGAATCCAGTCAAGGATTCCTGTAATGAAGGAACATTACTACATAAAAATGGCGACTTTATAAACGTGCGTGGGGTTGTGATGGAAAATGAGGGAAAGCCATGAACAAAACTCCAAAATAAATTAGAGAGGAGATGTCTCTGCTGATCCGATTGCTGGTTCGAAGTGGGAACCAATGAGACAAAAGTCATAGAGGCTTCGATTTAAGGTTGAGATTGCATTTACCTTTGCCTTTGCCGTCATCTTTATTCTGCAGCTCGTCACGAAGAGTCGTAGTTTTGTGGTTGCTGCTACTGCAACTTTTCTTCAAAGGGAGAAGCCTCCCTTTGAAGAAAAGCTCATCAACAGACATCATCGAGTAAGCTGAAAGAGTTGAAGCAATTAAGCATGGGTGGGAAGGGTGAAGCTCACGTTGTGATGCTGCCATGGTTGGCATTCGGTCACATGATTCCATTCTTGGAGCTCTCAATTTCCTTAGCCAAATCTGGTGTTCATGTCTCCTTTCTCTCTACACCAACAAACATTCAAAGATTCCCAAAACTCCCACCAAATCTATCCCAACTCATACAATTCATCTCCCTTCCTCTTCCCAATCCCGCTTCAAATCCCCTGCCCGAAAACGCCGAAGCCACCGTCGACGTTCTGCCCGATAAAATCGATGCCCTCAAAATAGCCTACGATCTCATGCAAGAACCAATCAAGAATTTCATTGCGGAAGCTTCACCAGATTGGATCATAGTCGATTTCTTTCCGCATTGGGCAGTTGACATTGCTCAAGCTTTCAGCATCCCTCTCATCTTCTACTCTATGTTCACCTGCAGCACTGGCGATGGTGTCGATTTGATCGGAAAAGCAGAAAAATTGAGAGAGAGAAGAGGAGAGAGAGGAGGCAGCTAAGGTTCTGTATCGGAAAAGCAGAAAAATTGAGAGAGAGAAGGGGAGAGAGAGGAGGCAGCTAGGGTTCTAAAATCACAAAAGGGGGAAAGAAATGTTGAATGGGTCAGCCAAGGTATTTATATGACGGGTCGTGGGCGCGGGTCGGGCCCGTCTCATGGGCCGACCCATGCACCTGATGCACAGGAGATTTTGCGTTCTTTTTAACCAATGGAACGAAATATGAGATCCTTTAGTCCGTTCTATATGGTCCCCTTTTATGTATTACAATCAAATTCATTATTATAATAATATTTGTTGTAAAAATTACAATTATTATAATATAATCAATCATAATGAACATTTACTGCTAAAAAATGAAATTTTAAAAAATTATATAACCTAATTGTGGAATAATTAACCATAATAATCAAGTATTAGTGAAAAATATAAAAAATAAATACTAAAAAAATTATAAATCCTAATTGATGAAATACATCCCAATTAATAATTGTAAAATAAAACTTCACAGTTGCACCACAAGAAATTAAAATTAAAAGAAAAATAGAAAAAAAAAACTAATAAAAGTCAGAACGGAAGCATAAAGTGGACTAGACAATCTCATTTTATGTGCCAATGACTGAAATAGGGAAATTAATGAAGTTCAACTTTCATCTCCAAAATAAATAAATAAATAGTGGAGTAATTGCAGCTTTTGCTTTCATTTTGAAATATGTTAAATAGTTTTTGGAGAAAAAATTCAAAATCGATCGAATAGTTATTTCCTTTTCTCTTATGATGAGGAAAATCCACGACTCCTAATCCAAAGTGTGTTAATGAGTATACTAAATTCATGTGTAATAAAAATAAACCACACTATGAAAGCTCTGCGAGACAAACTCAACAAGAGTTAACGAAATTTAAACCCGGGAAACTTTTTGCCACTCCTACATTATCTTGAGAGAGAGAGAGAGAGAGAGAGAGAGAGAGAGAGAGAGAGAGATGATGCATTTCCGTAGAAAAAGAAAACAAAAACTACCGATGATGAACAGTACATCGGTTGATTCAACCGATGCACTGTTCATTCAACCTCAAATTGCCGAGCAGAGTGGCGATTGTTGGAGGCATTTTTTTAATAAGTTTTGCCATTTCACACCACATTTTTTGTTTCTTGCAGATGCTCTAAAGCATATTATACGGAACGGTAACATATTAGATTATATTTAGTATAGGGGCTGCTCTGAAAATGAAAATCAAGTGAACATGTACCAAATGCTATCAAGCAATCTATGTAATACAAGATGAGTTTTTTCTGTTTCTTTTCCGGGGGAGAAAAAAAGGGGTAACGGCGTCGGCGACGACAGCCACGAATGCCAATCCTTCCTCAACACAACAGTGCAGCAGCTTCTAATACGCCTCTGGCCTCACCAATTAGACCCACCATCTGTCTCGCGGGATTGATAAAAATCACTTGCTCTCACGATGTTTACCTCTTCAAATTCATTATCATCTGAAAAAGTTCAAGAAAACCGTCAGGCTGAACATTGGAGAAGCGTGACAAAAAAAAAAAGAACACGTCTCGTCTGCTAGGAATGATATGCACAAAATCATTCGAAAACTAATATTGGAACGACAAGCTTCTCTGTCTCGTTCCTTCACCTCAAGGTTCCTGTAGTATTGTTTTTGCATGCTTATCTGAGAAACGAAAACTTTCACCTCCTTAAATCATCACAGAGAACTCCATATGTAGTTACGTACTAGACTGCATACTGCTGCAGAAAGTGTAAAGGAAATATATAGAAAAAGAAACACGTTGGAGAAGAAGGTAAAATTCAGCTTCAATATATTGCTTTGATTTCTTTGAAAAACACAGCTCAAATTAGAGAAAATGTCCAACAACTGGTATAGGCTCGAAGCAGAGGAAAGGAAACTGCTATGCAGATTCATAAATCAATGACATCAGAAATACTGACAAATGTCAATAGTCAACACTCCTGCCACCTCAAAACACTATGCAACAAAGATGGAAAAAGAAGTGAACAACAATTTAGTTCTTCGTAAAGCAGCAACATCATGTTGGTTCTGTAATAAGATTCGATTAACTCTCACTTCAACATGCGTAAGGGTTCAAAACAAAGCCAAAGCTTTCTCAAGGAAATATTTTACTTCATCCTAAAAACTATTTAAACGATGAATGATTAGGAAATTAATTGTCTGGCCACTGCATCTCATTTAAAACATCTCCGACCCCTCATCCATTTTTGCAGGAAAGCATTAAAAGAATTATATACACTTAAAAAAAGCAATGAGTCGAATCATGGAGATCATGGTCAGAGACATAATGCGAAAAATATAAGACATTTAGCTAGCCAGAAAGAAATCAGTTGCATATCAAACTACTAAATATGATCAGAAAGGGAACCTTTTCTCAACGTCAGGGCAACAACAGCATCATTCTCAACCTGAAAAGATACATCAAAGCCAAGGTACCAAAATAGATATCAAAACCATTGCAAGTTAAGGAGCAAATTGATAAAATAAAAGCCATAAGATTTGATTGACAGTGTAAGAGAACTTGCTGCATGAACAGAAGAATACTTGCAGCGCTGAGTGTGTTTTTAAAAAAAAACAAAAACAAAAAAACTAGAGATAATGAAGATAAACCTTTTGATCTGCCAGTGATTTAGAATCATCCAATACTTCCCGATTTGGCAATAGTATCAAACGTTGATCATTGGCTGGTTGATCAGTGAGTTCTTGCAACTTCTCCTTAATTTGCAGAATTGTCTCACTTGGCACACATTGCAGAAAGTAAGTTGTCTTGTTGCGTTTTACGCGAATATACATCCCCTGCGACATAAACAAATGAAAAAAGCCATACAATCAGTAACTTTTTCCACTGTTACAACATACTGATAAAACCTCAAGACAAAAATCAAGTTTCAGGGACATACTAATAACGACTTGAAATCAATATAACAACACAAGAATATTACATCCCTTATAAATCAAATGAGAAATAGCAAACAAAATGGAATGAAGATTCATGCAATTAAACATCAAACACTTTATAGTACACAAACAGGGAGAAATATCTTATCACAATCTAATATTCGCTCTCCATGGTAGGAAGCCCTGCTCCTTCCTTTAGTAACTACAAAATCATTCTGTATTTTCACATCATTATATAGCAAAACTTACTGTGTCTATTCTTAAAAAAACCGAAAAAATGAGATAAAAATTATAACCAGAGAAAAGTAAATCTTTGCCCCAACAGGCAATTAAAAGTACCTTAACAACAAATCACTCAAATATGAGACACCATTCACAATGAAAAATTAAGTGAGAGAAATATGGGAAAAAGTATCTCTCAATTGTTCTATCATCCCAACAATTAGTCAGACATTGTAGTGACTGAATCCAAATGGAGCCTACAGTTCTTCTATGAAGATCAATTGCATCAAGAAAATCACGATACTGAATATGAGCAACACAAACTTATCGAACAGTACACAAAGACTTCTAAAAAATGTACGAATAGACATTAAGTGTAAGAAGTCCAATTCTTTACACAATTCCTGATCAGATCTCAACTTTTAAGAAGTGATTGACCTCCTAGCAAAAAAAAAAAAACACAGAGAGAGAAAACTCATCACATCCTTTTTCCATCTCACTCCCATTTTCTTTGAATTCATTAACCAATACATAAATTCTGAAAAATCTTGCTCATGTGGCTAACGAATAAATTTCCCGCAAGACATAGATATCTACGAAAAAGGGCTTATCAAATGAGCCGACATTCATCACCATTCCTAATTCTCCTTCCCCAACTATTTATATTGCAGCTTTAAAAAGTAAGTTTTCTGCATAATTCACAGTTATAAACCCATAATTAGCCAAAGAAACTACTAACTGAAGTTAATTTTTCTAAAAAATAAAAATAAAAATAAATGGGCCAAACGAGTGTCTACATTAGACGCCGATTTGAGTGAATTTCAAGAACCCCAAGTAAATGCGACGCGCAAAAGAGATTTACTCCTCCGATTGAACTACAATTGGGCATCAAAAAAATTGGGAATTTCGAAAAAGTAAAGATTGATTGCAAACAGAAAACAGAAGTAGCATACAGTTTGATCATCAGGGCTCTTGGGACGCGATGGCTGCGACATAGTGCGGAATTGAGGTGTGTTGGTGAAGAACAAGGGCACTCAAATTTGGCAATTGTCTGAGCAATTGAGCTGCTGAGTGTTTTGCAAGAAACGGCCTTTTTTTTATTTCCTAATCTAAAGTTAATAGTATTTGGTCAAAAATTAAAATGAAAGCAATAAATGCACGACAATCTATTATTTTCTTTAAAAAAATATTTTGGATGAAATATATAGATAGATTTCGTGGATGCTATATATAGTATACATTAACCAAATTATGGATACATCTGAATATTTACCTCTCTTACAATTTTTCAAAATAATTAATCAGGATAAAGAGAAGGAATCACTGAAATATGATTTTAACATTTTTTTTATAGCAAATATAATTTTAACTTTATTAAAAAGATTAGAATTTCTAAAACAAAATTGTGAAAAAAAAAACTCCTCAAAAATAACGTCGCCCCAATTCTTTTTTAATTTTTTAATTGAAAGCGAGGGTCATCACATTTGTTGGGTTGGTGGGGCAAAAAACAAGCACATTGCAGTCGTTCCAAATTAAGCTCTGAATCAACTTCTTGATCCGCCGTTGTTGAAATCAAGCTTCTACATTTTTGCTTAAAAATCTGATTTGTTATCGCTTTAGGATTCTGGGCAGTGGAAATTATCATGGGTAACAGCTCCTCAATGCTCACGCAGTACGACATTGAAGAGGTCCAAGAACACTGCAACAACACCTGTAATACTCCTTCCTCGGCTCTATTCTATGTGTTTGTGTATTATTTGATAATCCCACAAATATTTTCATCCACAATGATTATCGAAAGTTGCTGCCTTTTTCAATTTTATATTTTGGTTTCTCGTGGGATTTTTAGTGTCGTGATGAATTAAGGAAGTCTAATCATAGTTCTGATTGAGGTTTAGTTGTGCATCACTAATGGGTTTTCAGCCTTTATGATGAATTTAGGAGAAAATTGAGCAAAATTTGATTGGCCTCTGATTTGTGCTGTTCTTGGCTCTTTTTAGTTGCTAAGTTTGACAGTGCGTGTATTGTAGTTTCCCAGCAGGAGATAGTGTCATTGTACCAGAGATTCTGCCAGTTGGACAGGAATGGTGGTGGCTTCATCTCCTCCGATGAGTTTATGACTGTACCTGAATTCGCCGTCAATCCCCTCTCGCAGGTTACACAAACAGTGTTTGGAACTCTTTTTTATCGGTTTAGTTGTTATGTTATGAATTATATGTACTAACTAGGATCAATTATATATGTGTGATGGGGCAATGCGAACAAAATGAGTTAAATAGGTTATGATCATGAAATTGATCTGTTGCAGTAAGGTAGAAACCAAGTGTTGAATCAGAATCGGAATAAAAATAAAATCTTTGCATGTTTCCATACTTTTTATCAGAAGTTGTGGTGCAGTCCACTCAGAGTTGGTAGAATATCACATCTTTTATAGAAACAAGATGGTTTATTTGACAGGGTTGGGGATTATGATTTTAGGTAGAAGTGTTAATGATGGAAAATTCTAAAGAAGAACTAGGTGTGTGATTTGGAGATAGTAGGAGTATATAAAGGATGTAGGAACGTGCATTATGTAGTGTTTGTCAATATCTGATTTATGAGTCAGTATTTTGGGTATTGGATTGTTTGTTCCTAAATCAATAACTCTGATGGAGAGAGAGAGAGAGAGAGAGAGAGAGAGAGAGAGAGAGAGAGAGAGAGATGGGACCATGACCATATCAGGATGATATGTGCTATCTCCCAAAAACTGCTAGAATCTGAGATCTAGTATATATCCACCTGCTGATTATAGGAAATATTGGCGGGGATATTGACTGCAAAAACTTAATAAGATTTAATTTATGGGATCTTCTTGGCATTCCTATTCTTTATGTATCACATAAATCTAGAGGTTATATAGAACATAATCTTGAATGACCCCAATCAGGACCTCTTTGTTCTTAAATTTTTTTGGAAGCTGATACTATAAATATTATATGGGTTATGTGGAGTAGGATTATTTTTTTCAAGCTTAAAGTAATACCCCATGGCATTGTTTTGTACTGAAAATGTGGTCTGAGAACTTTCTCTCTTTTGTTTGAACATACATTCATTTATATTGGACTCCAAATAGAACTGTCTCGTTATACTTAATACAGAAGTTGTTTGCATCTCTATACAAGCATGCAGATTTAGCACATGTTTCAAAAGAACTATTAGGATATAATGATATGTGATTGTAAGATAGTATGCCACAATTTATGAATGAATAAAGTGATGATGACTGTCTATCAGGAGGAAGCTGAAAATCTTTAAAAAGGATCAAGATATCTTATGTTGTCCACTATAGTAAGCAACTATGGTAAATAAATATATATATATATAAATCCAGATACCCCATGTATATAATTACAATGAAGTAAAATTGCTATCGTTCACAAATCATGCACGTAATTTGTTTTTGTCTTCTTTTTTTGTTTTCTCAGAGACTGTTAAGGATGCTGGATGGACTAAATTTCAAGGAGTTCGTAGCATTCCTATCTGCTTTTAGTTCTCGAGCAAGCTTGCAGCAAAAAGTTGAATGTAAGATGTGCAAAACATAGAAATATTCCTTCTTCACTACGCTCTCAACATTACCTTTTGTTTTCCAGTTGGTCAATGCTGAGTATATTTCCTTAACCCAGTTATTTTTAAGGTTTATGATTCTGATGGTAATGGAAAAGTTAGTTTCAATGACATTCTGGACATATTGCGCGATTTGACGGGTCAATTTATAGCTGAACATCAGAGAGAGGTTAGTCTCCCTTCTCTTGTTATAATTTTTCCTTTCCTCTGATATATGTTAATGTTTTAATTTTCTTTTTCTTTCGCTAGTTTACTGTCACTTATTTGTTCTTTGTCCCTCTAGAAGCTGTGAAAAGTAAAAATTCCTATGTTCATAAAAAACAGAAAACTGAAAAGCTTACTGAATAAAATTAATTGAAGTAATCAAATTATTAAAACGATGTTATCTTTCTGTTGTCTCCTAAATCAGAACTATAATATATTGTTTTTAACCAGTATTTTTGATACAATGGTTCATTATAAGTCTTTGTATCTGTATTGTTATGCTTCTATTTCCTGGAACTGGATAAACAACCTATGGAAAAAGTATTACTATTCGAGATGTGATCCAGTAGAGTTAATGAAAGAAGAGAAAACAAAATTTTAATAAGCAGGATTATTGATTTAGTATTGGTGTTTGGGATAGAGCATCAGGCTAGCCACTAATAGGTAAAGTTCATGATCTAATCGAGTACTCATTTTATTTTCCCCATAAAGCATTTACACTTTTAAATATATTTCGATATAGGACTACTGTGCCATCTGTAATGGGGGTCCTTTTCTACTTTCTTTGTTTTTTTTGGTCCTAGTGCTTAATTAATGGCTAAGTTATGCTAATTCAAAGTTCTTGTGTTATTTACAAATAGCACGTTCTTACACAAGTTCTCGAGGAAGCAGGCTACACAAAAGATTCTCTATTAGTTCCGGCTGACTTCATAAAGGTAATACCACTATATCTATCGAAAATACATAGAAGCACTTTGATGATCGAACAATTAGCAATGTTGCTCCATCTAGATGGATAATTATCTTAATCATGCTTTCTCTCTTATATAAGTTGCTTATCTGTGCGTTCTATACCTTTACTTACATGAATTTTTATACGAATACACACACACATATATAACAAAATTAGCACAGACATCAAATCTCACTGTACATTTTTATAGTACCATGTTGTTGAACCATAACCCCATGTCAATTTAATCATGGAATTAACCCAAATTACTGAGGGGATTCTGCAATATTTACCATCTTCTAAGAAATCATGTTTTTATATCATGTTAGTTATGCCATAGAAAGTATGCTTGATTTTCTTTTTGGAATATCCGTTGATAAATGCTTGTTATCATCTACCCCACAGATCCTCAGCAGTTCTGATTTGAAGATGGAAGTTGAAGTTCCAGTAGATTAGAGATAAGAAATTATTTTCGACGTATTATCGGTGTTCATGACTAGCAGTTAGCTTCCCAAGTGAACTGATAAAACGTTTAATCCTTCAGTCCATGTTTTAAGCCACTAAGCTGCAGATTCGATGGTTGGTGTTCCATCTTCTTGAGATGTAAGCTGCCAGAATTAACAGTAACATGTTACTGAAATTATCCCCATTTCACTTCACTAATTTGGGAATTGCATAATTTTGCTCTTGTTATTTACATTATACCAATAATTGAATCAAAATCAATGGAAATAAGAAAAAGCAAGAAAGAAACTTATTGCCCCAATTTCTTATGGTTTTGGAAAATAATGAAATACTTGCATTGAAGTACAATTGTGAAAACAGGTGCCACAATTTGCATTACTTCATCGAGAGAACTTCCTCAACGTCTGAGACTAATGATAACCTATCTTTGGAGTCTTAAGTTGATATAACTCAAACAAAACAGTCATATAAATACATTACTTTCTGGTGTCCAGACACGAAGGAGCTGATCATAAAATGAGCATGTAGCAATTGCTGAACTCTTCTTTCCTCCAGCCACAAATGAATCTCCTCTTTGCCAATCAGCTCCATATGCAAGCGAACCATGTTTTCTATAAGTTTCGACCACTTCAACTTGATCCCCTTCAAATTTAACGATTGCAAATCCGTTGTGCATACAAGCTGTTAAGACCAGTCCAGGTATATGCGGGTGGTGCTTTATCCTCCAAACTCCTCCACCTAGACGTATTGAAGCTTCACTTACCGGCATTGAAGTTGATCTGACATCCCATATTCTTAGGTACTCGTCGTAGCTACCAGTGAGCAGAATATTGGGGTCATGAGGGCTTTTTGCTATGCAGCATACTCCCATTTTATGAGCTTTTGTATTTTGGAAAACCAACTGAGAAGGGTCCTCGCGCAAATCCCAACAGCTAAACTTGCAGTCATCTGACCCTGTGTATACCAGCATTGGCTGCTGGATGTCGAATGTAGCAGCCCAGAGCTCAAAGTCGTGTGCTTTCCATTCTTGCAAAATGTTTAGTCGGGACTCATCGACTGAGACTATAGAAACTGATCCATCGGAGAGGCCAACTGCCAGAGATGTGGCGGGCGAATTCCAATCTATGCACAAGCACATGGAAGAACTGATACACTTCCCATAAACTTCGTTCAAGCAATCCCCTGTATTCAGCAGAAGATCTCATCATAAAGGAGTTCAACTCAACAGAATGTCATTACTGCTTGTTTCACAGAAGAAACACACATACATAAAGGAGAAAAAGGCTCAATTTCTAAGCATAAGCAAGCACCCAAGAGAAGAAGAATTTACGAAGTAAAATGAAACAAAAACTTGCCGTTTAGTTTTGCACTCTCTGAATCGGAGTATTGCAGGCTATAGACCTTAACATAACCATCAGCATCAGCTTGAGCAAGCAAAGGAGGGTCGCCCGGATTCTGTGAGAAGCCGGAGCTCCACTTTAAATCAAAAATGCCTGCTGTTTCTACTTTCTGAATCAACTCGAGCCGGCCCACATTAGCATCAACATCGAAGAGCGATATGCTCCCTGATCGACTGGGATGATCGCCCTCTTGCAGCACGTAAGTAGAGGCTGCAAGCACATTGTAGTACGATTCATGGCGACAAAATTCCACGGCATCTGCATTCCCATCTAAGTTACAATGCCCCACATCCATTGATGTACCTCTATAATCATCCAGGATTTCAAAATGAAGCCAGTCAGGCATTTCATCGAACAGGTTGCATACTTACTCAAAATATGTTAGTTCACTCCATCATTGCAAGCTTCTTAGTTCCTAATTGCGTGAATTTCATAAAAATGAAACAAAACATTTTGAAATTGAAGCGTAAATACTTACCGTTGAGTTGTTCGAGAGTCCGAAGAAGGAAAAATTACTGGTAAAAATAATTAGGATTTTGCTCAGGTAAGATACCCCCGCCCTATTGTCGTGAAATATTGAAGTTTTAAGATTTTTTTATTTAGAAAAAAACAAGAGATTTTTTCGTAATACTAATCAGTATAGGTATTTCGAGAGGAACATTAATACTAATTGAGTATAGGTAAATTCAATGTCCAATCCGAATTTAAAAATATTGATACTAATAATATGGACAAAAGAAATATCGATTGAATTCTTTCTATTTAGGTTTTTTTTTTTTTTTTTTTTGCAAACTAAATGACGCATTTTAGTTTCTAGGTGATTTTGTTTGTTAAATCCACTTGATTTTCTCTTAATCTCCATCATTTACGTAGTTCAATTTTCAATATCAAACTGAGATGATGTTAAATGTAGATGTGACTAGTTAATTTTTAAGGAAGTAATTAGAAAGAGTAATTCTAAATACAGTCCCAAATTATTGTTTATAGCCCCCAAAATTAATTAAAATATAAATATGATTATGATAACCTGCGACTTAAAAAACCCTAATTATGGGGAAAAACGTGTATACCCTTAGGAATTTTCCTATAGCCCCCATCCTCCATCATGATAACATTTTTTTTTTTGGGGATTGTGATTCATAATTTATTATTTTCCATGATCTGGTTTGCATAGTGCAATAACATTTCATGAATTTAATTTTCAAGGTATGATTATACATTAATTTTGTCCTAGTCTTGATTTGCTTACAAACGCGGAACAATGGATATCAAGCAACATTCATTCTCGGAATGCGTAAATTAGATTTTGATGTGTTTTTGAGTTTCCCAGAAAATCTGTGTTCTAGATTCACTCTTTAGTTCAATAAGATCATCAAAATTATGTTCATTTAATCATTTTGATCAGTTTTTTGCGTCTTCATTTTGTGCAGTTTAAGTATGCTTTTTTTATAACAATCTCACTTATTGCTTAATTTGTCAAATTTCATTCTTTGCAAAAAAAAAAAAAGAAGAAGAAGAAATAAAGAAACGAAAACTGGAATCACACAAACCAATCGATATAAACATAACAAAAAAAGTTTTTTTTTCTACTCCAAAATCCAGATTCTCAGATCCGATAACAGAGGAGAATTTGTCAATTCATCCATGACTAAATTCTTCCACGATAACGGGTTAATCCACCAAACAACTTGTCCATATATACCTGAACAGAATGGAGTTGCAGAACGGAAAAATCAAATCATCCTTGAAATCACCCGGGCCTTACTCATCGAATCTTGTGTTCCGTCCTTTTTTTGGCCCGAAGCAATTGTTACTGTTATCTATCTTCTCAACCGTTTGCCTACCCATAGTCTTGCTCTGCAGACTCCGATCCAATATCTCGCCCAAAAAACCCACCTTCTATCTAGCCTTAACCTAAAACCCCGAGTCTTTGGTTGTACCGTGTTTGTTCATCTTCCCAAACACGAACCATCAAAACTCGATCCTTATGCTGTAAAATGTGTGTTTGTTGGCTATGGCATTCAACAAAAGGGATATAGGTGTTATGATCCTATTGCCCGTCGCATGTTCATTACCATGAACTGTGACTTTCTTGAGTCCGATTTTTTTTTTATCATCACCATCTTAGCAGTCAGGGGGAGAATACCAAATTTGACCCGCTAAGTTGTATTGTTGTGTTGTATGTGCAGATTTCGGCAAGCCGAGTCGAGGGGATCTCTCTCCGCAAGACAATTACGCCCCGGCTAGTGATGCAGAATGCAACATTTGGATCCATGTAGGATGTCCTATTTATATGCACATCTCCACTGCAGGGGAGAGCTAGGGTTTGAGGGCATTCAAACCTGGTGTTGTAACCCCCCTGGAGTTATAGCTCTGCCATTAAGCCCTCCAGGAGTTACCTTCTACAGATCCTGACAGGTGTCCCTTGTCGGCTCGGATCCCAACACGTGTCCAAGGGCAGCTACAGATTTTGACTCTCGACAGCTCCACCAGCTCATGGGAGTTACACCTTTCAAGCTGGACAAGCACAATGTGCACACACGTCCCGGACCCGGATAGCCCACGTACGCCCAAAGTCCACCCAAAGTCCAATTGCCAAGATCCAAGTCCGAGGACGATGACGAGTCGAGACGAGACGAGACGAGCCCGAGCACGGGCGGACGCGCGCGTGTGGGCTCATGGCCCACATCCTTGTGCACTTAATTACTTCACTTAAGTGTTAATACACTTAAATACACTTCTTAATTTGATTAAGAAATCAATGTGGGATTATTTATTGTGTCTTAAACACATTGTCCCACATACCATAAATGCCCAATCGTGTGACCAACTTCAACCATTTATTTCTTACTCACCGAAAATCGGATTTGAGCAAATAAAAATACTACGATTATCTACTCACGACATAGAACAATTGTACGGTATTTAATTCCTCCAAAATTAAATATCCCGGTCATGAAAAATCGGATAAAATGAGTCAAACTCACTTTATTAAATCCTATTTTCCAACAATCCCCCACATGAGTGGAAATAGTGCATGCATGTATGCAGACAAGCAACCCAGTTCTCTTAGAAACACAACTGCACCAGGATAGGTAGCTTGTGACTTTGAACCTTCCATATTCCAACACTATCGAGTATACCGGTTGTTTAGTGGACATGATGCCTTGAACTATACATCCTTAGTGTATACCGAGACAATAGTATTGAAACCAGCTGTATATCAAACATTATCTGTTCTCACGTTTGTGTCCTTTTCAGGCCATGGACAACCTCTTTGAATTCATAAGTATCTTTTTAGAAGCGGCCCCACTTCTCACTTATATATGTGATCTCCTCTTCCGAGTATCCTGCCATACTCAACCTCATTAGGTTTAGGAATCATTAAAAGTCATAGGACTTATCCTCACCGCATTGACAGGTGTGCACTTGGTTTGCTCACAGGGAAAGGTACACTTATAATTTTCCAAGTGCTACCAAACTGAATGTTTGTAGCTTAGTTTTCCCATTGAACCAAGTTCTTGGGATCTCCAGTCATCATGGTTAGGTTACCACTACAAGCACTCTTAGAGCGTGGATTTCAAACCCATTCCCTCTAGCAACTTAGCCATTTGATCTCGGTTTAACCCTTTGGTTAACGGATCCGCTAGATTATCTATTGACTTTACATAGTCAACTGAGATAATCCCACTTGAGATCATATGCCTCACAGTATTATGCCTCCGACGTATGTGTCGAGACTTACAATTGTACATAGCATTGTGTGCCCTTCCGATAGCCGCTTGACTATCGCAGTGAATCATCACTGACGACACTGGTTTTTTCCAACATGGAATGTCTTCTAGGAAGTTGCGAAGCCATTCTGCTTCTTCACACGCTTTATCCAAAGCGATAAACTCAGATTCCATGGTAGAACGAGCTATACAAATCTGTTTCGTGGATTTCCACGATACTGCTCCACCTCCGATAGTGAAAACAAATCCACTAGTCGAAAATGAGTCTTTTGTGTCTGATATCCAATTCACATCACTGTACCCTTCAAATACAGGAGAAAACCTTGTATAATGCAGCCCGAAGTTCAAAGTATACTTTAAGTATCTTAGAACTCGTACTAGAGCTTTCCAATGTTCTTTGCTTGGATTGCTTGTGTACCGACTCAACTTGTTCACAGAACATACAAGATCAGTTCGAGTGCAGTTAGTGATGTACATCAAACTCCCAATGACCCTTGCATACTCTTCTTGAGCTACCGGTTCTCCCCAGTTTTTGCTCAAGTGTACATTGAGTTCCAACGGGGTCTTAGCCGGCGGACTATCAAAAGCGTTGAATTTCTTAAGCACTTTCTCTACGTAATGAGATTGTGTTAAGACAATTCCACCACTTGTCCATACTATCTTGATCCCTAGAATCACATCGGCTAAGCCCATATCTTTCATGTCGAAATTTCGTTTCAACATTTGTTTCGTTTCAACAATCACTTGGTGTCCACTACCCATGATTAACATGTCGTCTACATAAAGATACACTATGACATAGCCATTAAAACTGCTCTTTATATATACACATTTATCACACTCATTGATTTTAAAACCATTTGATAACATCACGTTATCAAACTTCAGGTGCCACTGAATAGGTGCTTGTTTCAGACCGTACAATGATCTAACAAGTTTACACACCTTTCGTTCTTGCCCTGGTGCAACAAACCCTTCAGGTTGTTCCATTTATATTTCATCCTCTAACTCACCATTCAGAAACGCAGTCTTTACATCCATCTGATGAATTTCAAGATTGTGCAAAGCAGCAATCGCTAAAAGCACCCGAATAGATGTAATCCTTGTTACTGGTGAGTAGGTATCGAAGAAATCATACCCCTCTTTTTGTCTAAAGCCTTTGGCAACCAAACGAGCTTTATACTTGTCAACAGAACCATCTGCCTTATATTTTCATTTTAGGATCCATTTGCATCCTAACGGCTTACACCCACTTGGGAGATCTGTCAACTCCCAAGTGTGATTTTGCATGATGGAATCGATTTCACTGTTGATAGCTTCTTTCCAGAACGCAGCATCTGGACTAGATAGAGCTTCTTTCAAAGACTTTGGCTCATCATCTAGCATATAGGTGATGAAATCCGGACCAAAGGTCTTAGCCATCCTAGCTCGCTTGCTACGTCTCGGTTCTTCATCCACAGGATCAGAACTAGTAGTAGCTTCAGAAGTTCATTTCTCAGAACTACCTTCTGTCCTATCCTTATTCTTACAAGGATAGACATTCTCGAAGAATATAGCATTCCTCGACTCCATCATCATTCCTTCAGTCAACTCGGGAATCTCCGATTTATGAATAAGAAAACGATATGCACTACTGTTAAGTGCATACCCAACAAAGATACAATCAACCTTAGCCAGACACCCCCACACTTTGAGGTATTTATAAGACGGCGTGCGTCCTTTCCACAACTCGTAAGGCGTCACATCCTTACCTTTAAGTGGAATTTTGTTCAGGATATAGTTGGCTGTCAACACAGCTTCCCCCCACAAGTTCTGTGGTAATCCTGAACTTATCAACAAAGCATTCATCATCTCCTTAAGAGTTCGGTTTTTGCGTTCAGCAACACCATTAGACTGTGGTGAATAGGGAGCCGTAGTTTGATGAATTATACTCGCCTCTGCGCATAACTCTTCAAACGGGGCAACATACTCTCCACCTCTATCACTTCGAATTGCTTTAATTTGACAGCTTAGTTGATTTTCGGCTTCATTTTTGAAGTTCTTAAAAGCTTCAATCGCCTCATCTTTACTTCTTAAAAGATAAAAATAACAATATTTTGTGCAATCGTCAATAAAAGTAATAAAGTACTTTTTACCGCCTCTAGTTTGCACAAACTTTAAGTCACACACGTCTGTATGAATTAATTCTAGAGGTTTAGTGCTCCATTCAACCGATTGAAATGGTCACTTGGCCAATTTAGCTTCGACACAAACTTCACATTTGTTTTGTGTATTAAATTGGTTCACTTTTAGCAAATCTAAATTTACTAAACGTTTTATAACATTTAGATTAACGTGTCCTAATCTGCAATGCCATAAATCCGAGCACTCAACAAGCAAGTAAACAGAAGAATCAACTTTATTAGCATTTTCTTTTATAACACGGCGCATAGCCATTACATTCATTTTGAAAAGTCCATTGGCGAGATAGCCCCGACCAAGGAACCTTCCATACTTGCTCAAAATAAACTTTTCAGACTCAAACACTAGTCTAAAACCATGATTGACTAACAGCGAGCCTGAAACTAGATTCTTGCGGATGTCCGGAACATGCAGCACATCCTTCAAAGTCAGCTCTTGGCCTGAATTCAGCTTCAAAACCACGTTGCCCACACCAACCACTTCAGACGAGGCTTGATTCCCCATGTGCAACTTTCTACCTTCAAAAGCTTTGTAGGTAGCAAACGAGCTCTTGTCCGAGCAAACGTGACAAGTAGTCCTGGTGTCGACGAACCACTCTCTCGGGTTGTCCACGTGATTGGCTTCAAACACAACTGCAGCCAAATCATCATCATCCCAATCATCTTGACGGGCTTTGTCTTTGCCTTTGTTGTTATGTTCTGCCAAATGCGCACCATAGTTAGTACGTTTCTTCTTTGGAGCCGTGCAATGCTTGGACATGTGCCCTGGCTTATCACAATTGAAGCAATTGCCGTTGAACTTCGTCATTGGCTTCTTCCCTTTGTCAACTTGACCCGGGCGCTTCTTTTTGTTGATATTTGATGGTCCACCATGTTCCATTAAGTTAGCCTTGGCCTCGATCGGGACTCGTGGTCTCGGATCCGCCTTTCGGTTATCGGCTTCAATTCGAAGCTTAACCACAAGATCTTCAAGAGTCATCTCCTTTCATTTATGTTTGAGATAGCTCTTGAAGTCCTTCCAACACGGTGGCAACTTCTCAATCACCGCAGCAACGGTGAAAGAGTCGGGAAGGACCATCCCTTCAGCATGAACGTCGTGCACAATGAGCTGAAGCTCTTGCACTTGATCCATCACTGACCGGGTGTCCACCATTTTATAATCGAGGAACTTTACCACCACGAACTTCTTAGTTCTGGCATCCTCAGTTTTGTACTTCTTTTCTAGAGCTTCCCACAGTTCCTTAGCACTAGTTACATTTCCGTATACAGAATATAAACTATCTACTAAGCCATTAAGAATGTAATTTTTACAAAGAAAGTCGCCATTGATCCACTGATCGTACGCCGTTCGTTTGTTGACGTCCGACTCATTTTCTTCGACCATAGGAGCCTTCTCTTTGATGTATCCAACAACTCCCATCGTGGTTAGGTAGAAGAGCATCTTCTGCTGCCACCTCTTGAAGTCCAATCCGGAGAACTTTTCCGGCTTCTCAGCTTGGCCATGGGGAATGGTCCTTGGAGCAACGGTGTTGAATGATGACGCCATTCCAGCAAATGTAGTTGATTGATTTTAGTCTTATTATTTGTCTTGCGATTATTGTTGTGTTGTATTACACCTCACTGGAATTACAACTGAAGTACAGAAGGTAGAAGGAGTAGAAGAATAACAATTACAATATAAACTGAAATTAAACAAAGCAAATAGACTGGAACCGAAGTGCAGATTCCGACAAGCCGAGTCGAGGGGACCTCTCTCCGCAAAACAATTACGTCCCGGCTAGTGCTCAAGGTTTGGAGGTTGTCTTTCAAAGATGAAACGGCTTCGTCCTTCCGGCAGTAGCACCACAAATCCGGCAAGGTTCCGGCGAACTAGACAACGTCGAGAACTGAAAACTTTGACTCAAAGGAACTCGTATGCAACAATATGAATGTGTGATCGTTTATGCAGAATGCAGCATTTGGATCCATACAGGATGTCCTATTTATAGACACATCTCCACTGCAGGGGACAGCTAGGGTTCGAGGGCATTCAAACCTGGTGTTGTAACCCCCCTGGAGTTATAGCTCTGCCATTAAGCTCTCCAGGAATTACCTTCTGCAGATCCTGACATGTGTCCCTTGTCGGCTCGGATCCCAACACATGTCCAAGGGCAGCTGCAGACTTTGACTCCCGACAGGAGTTACTTTCGGTTACTGTCCAGCCCACTAACTCCACCAGCTCCAGATGGCAGTTACCTGAAGGCTCCATCAGCTCCAGGTGTTGAAGGCTCTTAACTCATGGGAGTTACACCTTTCAAGCTGGACAAGCACCATGTGCACACACGTCCCGGACCCGGATAGCCGATCCGCCGACCCGCTCCACGACCCGACCGTTTCTGTACCGTAAAACTGATACGGCTAAGCCCCGGAAGCCCACGTATGCCCAAAGTCCAATTGCCAAGATCCAAGTCCGAGGACGAGTCGAGTCGAGACGAGCCCGGGCACCGGGCACGGGCTCGGACACGGGCTCGGGCTCGGGCACGGGCACGGGCGGGTGCGCGTGTGGGCTCATGGCCCACATCCTTGTGCACTTAATTACTTCACTTAAGTGTTAATACACTTAAATGCACTTCTTAATTTGATTAAGAAATCAATGTGGGATTATTTAATGTGTCTTAAACACATTGTCCCACACACCATAAATACCCAATCGTGTGACCAACTTCAACCATTTATTTCTCACTCACCGAAAATTGGATTTGAGCAAATAAAAATACTACGATTATCTACTCACGACATAGAACAATCGTACGGTATTTAATTCCTCCAAAATTAAATATCCCGGTCATGAAAAATCGGATAAAATGAGTCAAACTCAGTTTATTAAATCCTATTTTCCAACAAGTTGGTTACCAAGTCCACACATGCCAAAATCAGTTCCAACAGAGACAGTTAACTGTACTGATGAGCTCTCTAAAGCAGCCTTACAATCCCCAGAACTCAGTCCACTTACCCAAGAAACTCATTCCAGCCAAATATATAAGGTAAGTAATTATGAAAGTCTTGAAGCATCAGTTCCTGTAAATTCTATTTCTTCTAATCATGATCTTCCAGACAACAGAAAACTGGTTCCAGATACAGAGAGATATGTCCTGCCACCAAGAAGAAACAGAGGTGTTCCTCCGAAAAGATACTCCCCTGAAAGAGCAGTTAAGAAGTCCACATACCCAATAGGGAATACTAGCCCAGAAAGTCTCCCAGACATGGCAAGAGCCTTCCAGGTAGCCCTATATGGAGATGAAAATATTCCAAGAACGGCTACAGAGGTGTTTCAATCTGAACAGTGGGCAAATGCTATGAAGAAAGAAATGGATGCCTTAGCTAGAAATAACACCTGACAGGTATGTCAGTTACCACAAAGGAAAAGACCTCTCGGGTATAGATAGGTCTTCACAATTAAAAGGAAACCAGATGGTTCTATTGAAAGGTACAAGGCCCGACTTGTGGCAAAAGGATATACACAGACATATGGGGTTGATTATTCAGGAACTTTCTCTCCAGTTGCCAAAATGAACACAGTCAGGGTACTCCTTTCAATTGCAGTAAATCAAGACTGGCCTCTACATCAGTTTGACATCACAAATGCTTTCTTACATGGGGAACTGAACAAGGAAGTATATATGGAAGCACCACCTGATTTTGAGTCTGAATTTGGAGGAAACACAGTGTGTAAGTTAAAGAAGACACTTTATGGACTTAAACAATTTTCAAGGGCCTGGTTTGAAAGATTTACTGGTGTCATGAAGAACTATAGATTCAGACAGAGTAATTCTGACCATACATTGTTTCTAAAGAAGAGAGGGAGTCTTATTACCTGTTTGATTATCTATGTCGATGACATGATCATCACAGGTAGTGATACAGTGGAGATTGAGAAGCTGAAGAAGAATTTGTTCGCTGAATTTGAGATGAAGAATTTGGGAGCACTCAAATTTTTCCTTGGCATTGAAGTCCTCAGATCAAAGAAGGGAATTTTCATATGTCAGAAAAAGTACATCCTAGACCTTCTGACAGAGACCGAAATGTTGGATTGTAAACCCGCCGATACTCCTATGGTAGTTAATCACAAGTTACAAATCACAGAAGGGGCCGAACCAACAGACATCGGTCAATATCAACGTCTGGTGGGTAAAGTGATTTATCTATCCCACACTAGACCAGATATTGCATATGCATTCGGGTTAGTTAGTCAGTTTATGCACAAACCACAGTCAGATCATTTAGAAGCAGCCATCAGAATTGTGAGATATGTCAAGGGTACATTTGGATATGGGTTACTATTTGAGAAACATGGGCACATCGAGATATATGGCTACACTGATGATGATTGGGCTGGTAATCTTATTGACAGACGATCCACAACAGGATATTTTACCTTTGTTGGTGGAAATCTGGTGACGTGGAGAAGTAAAAAGCAGAAAGTGGTCGCTCTCTCTAGTGCTGAGGCATAATTCAGATGAATTAAAAGTGGATTGACAGAAGTTATGTGGCTTAAGAAGCTCTTGAGGGATATTGGTTTTTTATCAGATCATTCATGTCAGCTATTTTGTGATAATAAGGCAGCGATCAACATATCTAAAAATTCGGTTCAACATGATCGAACAAAGCATGTTGAAGTGGATAGACATTTCATCAAGGAGAAGATAGAGACTGGAATTGTGGAATTACCATTTGTTCGATCCGAAGACCAATTGGCAGATATCTTAACCAAAGCAGTGAGTTCGAAAAGCTTCATCAATGCGCTTGACAAGTTGAATATGGGTGACCCTACTATTCAACTTGAGGGGGAGTGTTACCAAGAGTCCAAATCGAATCCAATTTGATTGTTCCTATAAATCTGGAGAATCAAATCTTGGAGATTTGTTAGTTGCCAAAACAGATTTAATTTCCATAGTTAGAGAATAGTCAGCCTATATGTACAAGCAATGATGTAAACAAAAACAACACAATATATGCAAAAACAGCCGATTACTCAAATAACTTCATTCCATTATTAACAATGATCACCATGAATTCAACTCTTAACAGGGGTTTTAAATTGTGAATTGTAAGGGTAAAAGAGTCTTTAAATAATATTTATAAACTAATTAATATTGGGGGCTATAAGCCTATAACAAGTAAATGTTGTATTTAGAATTACCCAATTAGAAAAGGACAACTAAATACCCATGACTGAAGTCCAGTAGAAGCCCAGCACGTAAACACTTTTCCCTTGAGGCTAAGCCCATCAAGAACCGAAACCCACAATTGAGAGAGAGAGAGAGAGAGAGAGAGAGAGAGAGTCTTTTTTTTTTTCTAAAATAAACGGCATTGAAAAAGCAAGACACCATAAGTTAAAGTTTATTCGTCGATTTATAATTATAGTAGTATATATGTCTATGAAATTTATAGAGTGAATAAATAAAAATTATAGTTTCAGAACATCGATCGACAGCGTAAAAGAAGACACGGAATTCATGAGTGGAAATAAAAGGCTAGTAGGTGTAATATTTATATGACAACAATTGCAAGGTAGTTGTGTAAATAAAAGTTGGTACCATAATTGACTACACATATAAGTTGATCATCTCACTTGTTAGTTGTTGCATTACTTGAATCCAAGCTACTACTTCAAATTTATTATTGCATTCGATGTAATTCTCGTCGCATTTCAATTTTGTGATCTCAATTGTAATACTGTTATTGAACATTTGGCATGTATTGATGACGTTGTATAATATAAATAGAATACTTTTTATGTACACAAGGTTAAGTGTAGTAATATTAGAGGGCCGTCACTTTTATACATGTAAGGGGTGGTAACTATAGTCATAGTAAATTTTAGAACTACGAAATTTTAATTAAACTGTATCATTCAGTTTCAATT
Organism: Perilla frutescens; assembly: GCA_026008535.1. Classification (NCBI taxonomy): domain Eukaryota; kingdom Viridiplantae; phylum Streptophyta; class Magnoliopsida; order Lamiales; family Lamiaceae; genus Perilla; species Perilla frutescens. The sequence goes on from BRKX01000001.1 coordinate 68,833,660, forward strand.
TATCTACTTGGTATATTTAGAGGATATTAATTTGGTTGTATTTACAACTTCAATTTTCAATTTAAAGCATTTTTTGAATTCAATCTACTAGGTGTGTTGGTCTTTGAAAAATGAAATGATTTTCTTATGACGAATGGTTTGATATTTATATTTATAGGTTTGGAAAATGGAAATATGTATGATTATTTTTTGAATTGTGAAGTGTAAATTGAACTTGAAAATATATCAAGCAAACGTGTTTTCAGTGTTTTGCATAGTAAAAAGATAGAAATTCTCATTTCGTAAAATGAAACCATACAAGCCCTTAGGATTTCACATGGTTATAGTGCTAAAAGAACATATACAACATAAAATATGTGAAATTAACTTCCTTTAATATTATATTTTTACTTTTAAAAAGATAGGTTCTCCCAAATTGTAAGGTTTGGTAAGTGGTTGTTTTCATCTACAATTTTTTCAATATTCATCTTACTTTGTAGTGAAGGTTTTCAATATTATGCAATATCTTTTTCTTTAAGTCATATTATATGAGAGAAAGAGAGAATGATTGGTACAAATTGCCCAACTCGAGTAGTCTTCATTCAAGGAACATTATTTTATTTTTATATGATTCAAACAAAATTTAGGGCTTTTCCCCATTTAAATACTAAGTTCTGTGACTTAGGATATGATTTCGCCCTGAAATAAATTTATTATAATGGCCACAATCTATTGTTTGATAAAATTCTATATAATCGGGCTCGAATCCCACCAAAATAATTAACTAGAAATCCATATTATATGCTACTGATTTTGATTGTCCTAATATTTGAGTTTGATTTTATTTTTCCTAATATTTAGAATAAAAGATTCATGAAGGGACGATATTTTCGTAAATGATACTTACATCTTCTCCCAACATTAAAAAAAAAAACTCTAAATAATCAAGATTCACGTTTTACAATTAAATAATTGGGTCAAAATTAAATCCTACATGAAGTGAAGTTCTGATAAATGATATCATGAAGTGAATTAATTGATGTAGTAAATGATTTTATTATTGAACGGTAACGAGTTTGATGAAAGTACATGTATACAACTAATATGGAAAAAAAAAAATCAACATCTCAACATATATGGTATTACTCCTTCCATTTCATATTAATTATCATTTTATAATTCTTAGCAGTACTAAGATGTAATTATTTTGACAAAATATAGCCCCGCATATCAAATCCTATTGAAATATATTTTCTTAAAAAATGCATATTTTTTCAGCTAAAACTCTAAAAGGACAATTAATTTGAAATGGGGTGAGTATTGATTGCACTAACATGGTAAATTCTTTATCAAATCTAATTTTAAGATATTCCCAACCACAATCCCTATATATGAATAGAATATTGCAATCTAAAAAGTATTATATAGATTCAACCTATTATCTTTCTTATTATTTAGAAATTTAGATCGATTTGTTTCAAATTTAATTAAACTATGTGAGGCTCCATGTGTCAAACCAAAACGCAGGTAGCATTATAGGTCAAACCACATTACATATTTAATTATTGATTTATTTTTTTAAAGATGGATATATAATTCGACGTTTTTAATGATACAATATTACCTCTTGATAGAGCCTGAATCCACGGTGTATGTTGTTGTGGTTTGAATCAGCGGCGTGGTCGGCCGAAGATTGACCCCACAATTCATCGTAGCCGTTGGAATCGACTATTGAATATTTCATTAAAGTTTCATTGTTTTAATCATATTAATTTATAATGATGGGACCCCTCTAATTATAATCATCAATTGCTACTTTTTTTTTATTTTTGTATATAAAAAATAAAATATCGCTGTCTAGAAAGAAGAATGCACAATAATGTCAAAAAGTTGTGGCAAAATCATATCAAAGTTATGCACGAGAAATTCGGCTCCTAAGCCCCATCGAGGCCACAAAAGGAAAAGGTTTCCTTTTTAATTAACTATGGTGGTGGCATCATACCAATTCAAATATATTTGTGTAGTAATTAATTTTTGGGCAAATACACAACATAAATAAATGGATGTCCCAGTGGAGATGACTTAGTGATAAAGTGAGGTTGTTTGGAGATCAAAGGTCACGGGTTTGAATCTTCTCAATACCACAGGTCGGATGTGTGAGTAAAATAATAATAATAATAATAATAATAATAATAATAATAATAATAATAAATGTCATCTAATAAACTTATAATTACTTTGTTGAATATGGAATGATGCTATATATTAATATCACGCACAAACATTACGTGGGTAATATATGTGTAATAGTATATTATATTGTATAATCATCTTTGGGCGTTATATAAATATATATATTTATATAACGTAATAAAGATGAGAATAATTATTGGAGATCCTCCCTATCCGTGATAGGATTGTAATGTTGGAGGTTCAATTAATTGGTGTTTGTCTAGTTATTTTATAATTGAAAGTGGGGTAATTTTATTAAGCAACAAGCTCCTTCAATCAATGAGGATAGTCTGTGTTCCACGTATAGCCAACAAAAAATCTGAATATACCATAATTCCCTTTCAATGTACTTTCCTTATTCTCCATTATCGAGTAAACGGATAGCCAACAAAGAATCCGAATATACCACAAACCGCACAAGATTCACCTGCAAACATAGTCAACTCTCATAGAGCACCACATTGAGTTATGCATCAAGCACCACGTGGGGTTAATATGATTGTAAATAAGATTGTATTTTAAATTAACCTTTAATTTCTTGATTAATGTAGAATCTAACTTAAGTGGACAACAACTCAACAGTGGAACACAGTGATTATCCTTTAAACAAGCATTGTATAATTAAATGAGTACATTTTTTTTTGTTACTCTATACTTGGTTTGGTATCTGAATGAAAGTCGACAATTAAAAGAATTAATGTTGTTATTTACCAAAGCATTATGTATTACACTATTATAGTTTTATCTTTTTAACTTTGAGAGGGGAGTTTGAATCTTAGGTCTTACTGTGTGTGTATATTACTGCGTTGATAAGTAACTGTTTTCTTTAATTTCTTTATACATTAATCTATAAGGACTATTTTGACCCAATTACATTTCATTAATTATAAATATACCCTCAAATCACCATTTTTTTTTGTTCGTCTAATTATTTGTCTCACTTAAATATCATGAATGTGTACTAATTACATACTACTCATCTTTTAAATATTCTCTATCTAATTTCACCATCTTGACAATATACATCCATCTATTATATATTAAGTCTCGCGCGCGCGCACACATAATGGAAAGGAACAAATCAAATGCTTTAAATTAAAATTTGTTCAATTAAATGAATTATATATATATAGATATTATATAAATAAATAAATGAGATAACGCTAATTTTTTGCTAACACATGGTGTATTAATTATTTATAGATCTTGAATTCATCTGAAGTATGTTTACTAAATAACAAATGATGCACTTAGATTAATTCAAATCAAAATTATTAAATTGATATGTCACTGTCCTTAAATTTCATGCATGTATATTAAATTATATATAATTATTTCTCATTTATCGTTTTGAATTGTCTTTATCTAATCACACTATCGTCATAATAAGTTATCAATCTATTTCCTTTAATTTCAAAACCAAAATATCCAAGTAAAAATGGAACAGCAAAATCACGAGTAGTTGAGATAATTATAGCGAAAATCTTATATACATATCCAAATAAGGAAGCCTTTTTAAAAAAATTGCCCTCGATGTTGACTATAGCAACATGAATTGGGATTCTTAAATCAGAATTAGTATAAAATGTAAATCCAATTTAGGTTGAAGATTCATTATACTTCAAGGGCTAATTCCTTCGTCAAAATCTGCTCCGTATAATGAAAAGAACAATTTATCTATATGCCGTATTAAAAAAATAAAAACGTATTTTAACGACGGACTTAACAACATAAAGATTATCTACTAACTAGTACTCGAGTGTTTCACTCCATAATGCTATATACATATGCACATAACGATTACCTACAAACTCATTTATATATTAACGTGTTTACCTATAATATGGTAAGTATATATCATCATATAAATTTTTACTTTTTACGCGTATTCGCGTAACAATTAATGTGACACTATCGGTAAATGTATTATCAACTAGTATTCATTATAATATATACACACACATATATATATATATATATTGTATGTATAAACAGCAACCGAAAAATCTAAGTCGCACTTTCTTATTGCAAAGGACAAATTAACAAACCGTTACAAGAATTCTCGCGTTTTCTTTTTTCAGTTCCAGTTTTCATTTTTTGTGGAGATTCTTGTATTTTTACTGAGCATTATTTTCTTCAACAGCCCAACTTTAAAAACTTTTTAAGAATCCGGTTACTTTCTCTCTCCTTTTCCCAGTTCATTCACGCACACGCATATTTTGCCGCTTCAATTTCTATTGGCGTTTATAGCTTCTTGAATCTTGATTTTTGGAGTAAAACTGCGAAACCGTTTTTCTTGTTCTTGAAGATAGAGGATCAGTTGGGCTCGCTTGTTTCTTATTCATGCTCAAGTTTCCTTCTTCAAACCGTCTGCTCAAAAGGGTTGATTTGATTTCTAGCCAATTCAGTTTTTTTCTGCTGCAAAGATTTGGGTAAGAACTATTTTCTATTACTAATAAGTTTCACAAACGAATGCCATTTATAGAGATAAGGCAAACATTGGAGTTTCTTGTTCTTGAATATGGATTTTGACTCATTCATGATGAAAATGGATAAAAGTTTAGAATAAGAGGGCTAATTTGATTCTTGAAAAGGAAGATAAAATGAAGGGATTTGATTCTTGATTCTTTGATGTTTGTTGGAATCAGATACTAGTGGTTAATGTGCCGGAATCCGATGGCTGATACGTTGATGTCCGAATCTGCTGATGTTTGTGCTCTAAAAGAGGCACTCTGTGCTCAGCAACAGCTGCTGCAGAAACTCTACAATGAGTTGGATGCAGAGAGAGAGGCGTCTGCAACCGCGACTAATGAAGCTTTAGCAGTGATTCTACGCCTACAAGGTGAGAAGGCGGCTGTGAAGATGGAAGCTGAGCAGTACAAGAGATTATCAGAGCAGAAGATTTGTCATGCAGAAGAATCTTTAGCAATAATTGAAGATGTTATCTATCAGAAAGAAATGGAGGTGGCTGCTTTGGATTATCAAGTCCAGGCATATAGGTATAAGTTGTTAAGCATGGGGTGTGTTGATTCTGGTCTTGGTGGGACAAGATTTCCTGATAATCTGTTGCAAAGGAATGAGAGTTTGGCTGGGGAGACGAGCATTGGAAGCATAGGGAGGAGGCATTCTGCACCCATGTCATGCAAGTTCAAGAACGCCGTTAGTGAGAGAGATGGCTGTAGGATGCAAGAGAGAGATTTGGTTTCTAGTATTGTGGAGGAGAGATTGGGTGAAGAAATGTGTGGCAAGGCCTCGGATTCAGAGAAAAAGATCGATAGCTCTAGTCCTGGAGGGAATGAGATCAGTACTTATTGGGAGCAGATTAGGAAACTGGATGAGAGGGTGAAAGAGATTGCAGGAGCCAACTATATGAGTTCAAGAAGTGAAACACGGTCTCCTTCATCACTCTCTTCTCGTGTGAGTAGAGGCAGTTCGTGTGAACTGTCGAGCTCTGCAAGGAATGAGAGCAGTTCTTGTCAACCAAACAAGTTAGGCCTAATGGAAGGAAAAGGAACTGATCAGAATCAGACTAAGAGTTCAGATGGTGTGGCTGCTGATAATTCCTGTTCAATGAGCATTCATGATGTGTTTGAAGTCCCACAAGTTGATTGTGAATTACTGGAAAAAGATGAAATCAAGGCAGCTTGTGGTGGCAGCAAGAATCTTGAAAAGGAAGACGTCGTTCATCCAGAAGCCATTAAAATGTGTGCTAGAGATGAGCCTGAGTGGCTCAAGAAAGTGCTGCAGTCGACTAGTTTTGAGAGGAAGCTGTGGCAACCAAGTGATATTGACTGCCGTTTGGTTGTTGTACCCCCAACTACAAGCATTTCTCAGTTTCATCCGACTATGAATCAAGTTAACGGGGCATCAGAGATTGTAGAAGCTGAGAGATCAGCAGAATCTAGTAGGAGAGAGGAAGAACTGGAATTGTTGAATGAGATCAAAGAGAAATTGGATTCAGTTCATGATGAGATCAGGAGTTTGAAAGTAAAGAAATCATCATCCTCTACAAGAGAAGAACCATCGTTGTCTGTGGCTCTTCTCTCAGAGGTATTAATTTACGCTCTCCTCTCTCTCTCTCTCTCTCTCTCTCTCTCTCTCTCTCGTTCCTCCATTGAAGCTTCGAGTAATGTGTCTTGTGTTGCATCAATATTTCATGCAGGCAATGCTTCACTTCTGGATTTGATGAAAGTTATAGAGATATGTTAATTGTATTGATGCTGTTTCCCCTACACTTTGTGTGTGTTCTCCCTCATTGATGCCTGATTGTGTAAGAGAATTTGCCGTTTGATTTTTTTTTTATATTTTTTTTACTGTGATTGATGAAGTTGATTGTGAATTTTTTTTGGGATTTTGGTTTAAGCTCCATAGCTCTTAGGTACAAAGTGTATATTGCTATATTTTGAGCATACCTGTAAAAAAGTTCCATACATTCATTTGTAACTCAATACTCTTAAATGTATCAAGAATGCCTTGTATATTACTGATTCACAAACATCATTTTCTGCTGTATGGTTTGGTTCAATGGAAGAGTTGCATCTCTCTCTCTCTCTCTCTCTCTCTCTCATGTGATCAAGCAAACACAAGTCTTCTGATAGTTAACTAAAGCTGATGCTTATGGAGAAATACCCAAAAACTGAAGAGGGATTCAAGGTGAGAATTCAACAGTCGATTAAAACATGTTTGTACAAGATTTATTAACCAATGTCTTGCAGAAACGACGTTCAAGCTCAAATAAAAACAGCAAGATCTTCTGCATCATCCATCCCTACTTCCAGGTTCGAAGCAATGCCGGAGTTCAGATGAAAAGTAGAGGAGAACTACAAATCACTCACTAGTTCAAGCTTTGGCATGGACGCGCCTGACAAGAACGACTTGATGAGTGTAAGAGCTTGCTTCGGTTTGTGCAGCGGAACTTCATGGCCCGCTCCTCTCACTGTCACGAAAGTCAGTCCTTTGTATTCCTGTGTCCATCCTCCTACCTGTTGTTCATACACAACAAATATTGAAGTTCTGTTAAAAAGTGATTGGTAATACGACTGCTGTCGCGATCAGAATTGGAGGATGGAAGAAAGCTGACCTGTCCATCGTCGTACCAAGCACGCCATGGGCTGACTGTTGGAAGCTTTAGAGCATCTATACTGTACCGGGTAGAAGTAACCGGAATTACAGCATCTGTGTCACCACTGTCGAAACATTGAATAGCATTAAAATGATTGACATGAGCATAGTTTGCTTTCTGTTACTCTTTTGAAGGAAACATAAAATATCATTTTGAGATACACACCATATACGAAAATATTTGAATTGGGAGATATAATTAGGCCAATGAAAGAAGGAAATGGCGAACTTCTAATGTTCGACTCATACAGAAACTCCCTCCACTTGCATCTATTATATTGGTAGTCGACCTCGTTTGGTTGCATTACTGTATCACCGGTTCAAACTCTTTCCTACAATTTCCATTTTGGTACTTAAAACTGACTATATATAACTGCAGAAATAGCAACCAGAGTCACATTTTACGGAGCAGCTTAAAGTTCGATACAGCTGAAATCAGAAACATAGTAAAAAAATCTGGCTGAAAATGTTACTAAGATGTCAACATGATGAGGATACCATTCTAGGACAGGAACATATTTATGGTCAAGCCATCAGGCTATTTTCAACGAATGAAGCAGCTGCAAACATAATTATGATGCTTTCATGCTATGTTTCTGTGTATTAATGCAACTTCAAGCACAATCATGTAAATTCTACTCTTTCCAACTTGTTGCTGTTTGATGCATTCATGCTCCGTTGTTCGTTCTAATCACAAGCGTATCTGTTTGGGTCCTCAGAATATTGTACATTTTTGCATGTTAAAGTGTTCTGTTTAAATAAAGTGCCAGGGATAAGGATGGGAATAGGGAGAAAAACCTGAACATCCAGATACGAAGCCCTGAAGGCAAGACCTCACGGTAGACATTCAAAACCGATCTAGGAGAATCCTGCCAGTTCTCACTGACCAAGTTACTGCAATGACAAAATAGAACTATCTATAATGAATCATGAAGGAAAATCTAGTAAATCCATGAGTGCATATATATAGATGAAGGAAAAGTGTTGAGATGACCTCTTCTGTAACAAAAACTTTTCAATGGAAATGATTAATATTTGATATCCAAATGACAATTCTGCTCAAATCACAGATAGTATTCATGGTCATTAAATTTCATAAATGATACAGAAGGGATAAAAATGTCTGGTATTCCAAATTGTTCGGGAAAACTTTCTAACATGTTCCAGAGTGCTAAATTGCTGATTTAGAAATGTAGAAATTATAAGATTACAAGTAGCGCCTCATCTTACTGTGTCGGTAGGCAATAAATTTTCTTAAGATATAATACTACTGCTCAAACCACTAATTTTAACTGACTGCTGCTGCATTCCACTCAATAAAACAGAACATTTTCTTCTACAAATTGTTTGAAACATAGTGGTCGTTGATTAGAAACGTTGATCAGACAGTTAATTGTTTCTTACACAAATCTCCTAACAATTCTTATGGCATATGAAGTAGGTTTTAATTCACAATCAATATCAGACCCATAAATACAAAGAATGTAGGATATCATCAACAAAACCATTGAGTTTGCAAAACAAAAGGAGAAAATAAGGATGGATGGACCCTCTTATTCGAATTATCAGACTTGTACCTGCAAGTCTCCCATTGCCAAGCGGAGTTTCTGCTACGAATATGAAGAGCATCTTGAACCTCAGGAAGATTGAAGTATACTATTGAATGCTGCTCTGTGCAGGGATCGTATGCTCTTCTGAGAAAACCGACCTTCTATCTTAAGAAAATGGATTCTATTAGTACACCAAATAAGAATATACTGTGGGAAATGACTGCATCCAACAAAGTTTATCCAGAGAAACATTACGATCTCGCTCTGAGTGAATACACCATAGCCTCTATTTCTTAAAAGTACCAACAAAATGCCAAAGATGTAAACACTTACGCTCTTTCTTCTCCAAAGATGGTTTAATCTACTGAAGTTAGCTGTGCATGGAGGAGTGTAGATGCTGTACAAATCAATGTCTCCAATTTCTTGATCAGCAATTTCAAGAACTTTTATGCATTCTTCTGAGGTGTGTACAAATGATTGGAAGTCGCAATGGCTATTCAACTGCTTGTAGGTCTGATCAGAAATCATACCGACTGACCACATGAATTGGAACACTCCAAAGTGGTCGTGAAAATCATCAGTTAGAGCATTTCCAACCTGCGTGCAAAGGTATATTGCCAGGTTAATTGTTCTCACTCAAACACATAATCCTTGTAAGTTGTATCTGAAATATCAAGAAAAGAAGGCTCATACCACAAAACCCTTAAGATTGATAGTTTCTTCTCCATTTTTTTGGTTGTGTTCCAGAATGGCATGGCTAAGTTGGGGAACATAATGTCCTGTATAACAGTTGAATATAAAGTTAGACGATAAGAACACGACAATAATAGCAATGTAAAAAGAGGAAAAAACACTACTGCTGAGTGCTGACCTCTCTCAATTAAATACAAGTGCTATTAGTCTTATCTAAAGCATGTCAAAATCTAATTTGCCTTGACAAATTTGAAAGTCGGTTGTTTTATCTCAATAGCAAGAATGCAAATTGTTTTCATCCATCCAGGGGCTAGAAAGATCTAAAGGAAATACATCACTGGTAAATTGCTTCATAATTCTGAGCTCTTTATACCTTTCTATAACTAGCTTTCATAAGTACACCACATTGGTTATAAGAAATTGCACTCAAAGAATTGTGTAAAGTGTATAATTATGAACCAACCAGCATAGCTTTCTCCACTTAGATAGAAGTCTCTTCCTTTGTACTGTGGAAAACGTTCAAACCAATTTTGCAGAAATTTTAGGCTATCAGCAGCTGCAACAACAGAAGTTGCAATCAAGATGCTGCATCGAAATATGTAAAATATGGGGTGATGGAAGATAAAGAAGAAATGGTACCAGTTCTTTTATCGCCATTGCTCAATAAATCAGAGGAAGTGTTCGAATATGAATAACCAACTCCAACAGGAGAGTCCACGAACAATATATTAGCAACTGCAATATGGAAAGAATCATACAAATGTATGCTAATTACTCAACATAGTTCTGTTTGAAATTTTCAATAAACAAAACATAAAAGGAAAATTCCACTTGTAATTCATTTAGTACTCCAGGAGCAACTGGTATATGAGAGACCATGTTCAAAATATTGTTAGAATGACGGAAAAAGGGCCAAGTGGGGAAACGGATAAAAGGGAATAATGGTAGTAAAATTGGACTTGATATAGAAATTCAAGATTACAGTTTTATGGCCGGGTTCTGCATTATCCAGATTAAGAAACACAGGACATCAGCTTTAGTGAGTCCAGAGAAGGAAGGAATGACCAAGCTCTTGATGAATAAGCCTTCTTACATAACAAACAGCCAATCAGTTTTCTGGCAGACATCTACAACTCAAATAAAAACAACTATATATAATAGGTCAATAACTGAAAGTTAGGTGCTAAGAAGTTCCAAGTGTTCAAAAATATTTGGAAGCAGATACTGACGAAATGCAGCCTAAACAAAATCTGGTTTCTAGAGGGTGCCTAGTTATTGTTAACATACGAAATGGAATAGCTTTGTGGTTCCTCGTTTTGGTTTCTTAGTGACAAATGCAAGTAGAGTGGCGTCTTACATAGCTTCATCAAGCTTCAGAGTTCAATTTAAATGCATATTCAACAGCTGCTGTTTCAACTAAACAAAACTACTGCATATAATTTACCTTTATTCCAAGAATAAGGGTTCAAATAAAGTGTCTTCCCATCCTTTTCAATATGGAAAGGTCCAATTTCCTCAGCGAGCCCAAAGGCAATAGACGAACACCCGGGCCCTGAACGTCAGAAACAACTCAGAAAATTACACACTAATAAGCAGCAAGAAACTCTAAAGACTTACACTTTTGAACACGCATCTCATAAATATGATGCAAGACATACTCACATCAAGAAAAGGAAGGACAGCAAAAGAATATCAGAAAATCTTTCTGCAATGATATTCGCAATTCAAACACACGCACACACCCCCACACCCACATCTCATGAATAAGAATCCGACAAGCCAACCAAGAAAAGGATGTCGAGTAAACAGTTTCCTAACTCATTCAACATCTTATGTTCGCTAATAAGTTTAGGATTCTGTACTCACATCAAGAAAAGGAAGGACAGCAAAAGAATATAATAAAGATCACATCTTTTTGCATTCTCTTCTCGACAACTCTCTCTCTCTCTCTCTCTCTCTCTCTCTCTCTCTCTCTCTCTCTCTCTCTCTCTCTCTCTCTCTCTCTCTCTCACACACACACACACACACACACTGACACACACGCACACTGAAGAGAGAATAATATGGACCTCCATTGAGCCAGAGAAGGAGAGGTTTGGAAGAAGGGTCCTCCTCAGCCTCAAAGAACCAATAGAAAAGGGCCCTCCCAGATTCTTGGTTGACAGTAATATAGCCAGCATAGTGTGCAAAGCTCACATTGAAATTCTGACCGGGAAGTTTGAACACTCTGTCCAACTGCTGTTGATTGTTACTGCAGCTGATCAACTGGAGCTCTGCAACTACGGTTATTATGAGGAAAACGTTGAAAACCCATCTCACGATTGGCATATTTCTAGGGCTCCTCGGATTGGCTGAGGAAGAAACTTATTTTTTGGGAACCCCAACAAAGTTGAAATGGGGTGGAGTGTAGTGCTGTGTCGATATTATCTTTATTATTATTATTACTATTATTTTGTTTATTACAGAAATGCGTTCATCATTGCCCACGATGCGTCTTTTTTCTTTGGAAGGTGATTCCAATTCATTCTCTGTTTGTGTCAAAATCCGCAGAATTTGCATTCTTGAACTGCTCCTACCAATTTCTCTCATCACAAAAACAAAAAGAAAAAAAAGTTAGTACTTGATCTGTCTATCCTAGTATAAACAGTGTCTTATAATTTTAAGTTTATCTATTATATTCTTATTATATATTTTTAGAGAGTTTTTTATTTGTATCACTAAAATTATTTTTTGCACCACTGTTACTCAATGTATCATTGATTTTAATCTTTGCACCACACACATTTACATATCCCTTTAATTTGATTTCCGTGATTTTAGTGAAGTGTTTGGCCTAGTTAGTTTTGTTCTAACTCTGAAGTTAGAACAAAATGATTATGTTCTAACATCAGAATTAGAACGGGAGTCTGAAATTATTTAAGTGTTGGTTCGATATATGTAGTTCGGCCTAGTTAGTTTTGTTCTAATTCTGAAGTTAGAACAAAATAATTATGTTCTAATTTCAGAGTTAGAACGAATATTTGAAATTGGCTAAGTGCTGGTTCGATGTATGTAGTTCGACCTAGTTAGTTTTGTTCTAACTCTGAAGTTAGAACAAAATGATTATGTTCTAACTTAAGAGTTAGAACGGATGTCTGAAATTGTCTAAGTATTGATCGAACTTTAAAATTAGAATAAAATAGCTTTGTTCGATGTTCTTTATTAGAACACGTAAAAGTGTGTTCTAACTGTACTTGTAGAACAAAACGGGAAAACTTCTCCAAATAACACGCGAAAATTCAAATTTTAATCAATATAAACTCACGAAAAATGCTTAGATTATTTTTTTGAGCTCGCGAAAATTCAAAGCTAGTTTTTTTGAGCTAAATTTTGTAGTTATATGACAAGTTAACCTAGTTCTTGTGCAAACTGTTCTTCCAGTTCCTTTCTTGTAGCGTTCCGTAAATTTTAAAGCATTTTACTAGTTTTAACTGATTCTTAAATATTATATTATCGAATCCTATAAGTCGCGCCATATAATTAAAGTTATATTTTATGTATATTTTTATTTTGGACCAATGTCATGATAATTATTTTATTTTCCTAAGCCCAGTTTGTAAGCCCTTTAGTTGAGCCTATTACACCATAAACCCTAAACCTAAATTTCATATTCAAGTAATTCGATTATGGAAAGAGATCAACAAAAAAATTTCAACATTACCATGTTTAAATCCCCAACTTCTAGTATAAATAGAGGAGCTTTAATTCACAATAGTCACACCAACCCAAGCAATAATCTATTCTCTTCATACATTTTGAGCGACTCTCTTTCTCCTTTCATCTGGATTCGTTGAGGTAGTTCTTCTACCATTTTATTTCTCTGCACTTTCAAGCTTAACTTAGGGAGAATCATGAAAGTTCTCTTTCTATCATTTTATCGTTTTGAATCTTTGATTTTCGTCGAGCAAAGCAATAATTTTTCTTTCTGTAAAGATTGGTACAAATATTATATTTTGTTTACCTTTCCTTTATGTTTTTTGGTAACACACACTCGTCACTCCCACTTATATATCACGCACACACATATGTAAATATATATATATACACACATACATACATATCACACATGCACACGTACATCTATATATATACATATATTCTCGCGCACACACACATACGTAACTATATATATACACACACAGATATAATATATATATATATATATATATATATATTTATTATCAACTTAAAGCTATGCTATTTTAAAGCATTGAGTTATCTAAGTATCATATTAATTTATTATTAATATTATTATGCTAGGCGGCGCACGTGGATCTAATTAATTCTTTATTTCAAAGTCAAGGTCAAGGTGGGGTTTTATATTGAAAATTGTATTGTTGTCCTCTTTATATGTTTGTTCAGTAGTTCTGTGAAATTTCAATACAGAGTCTTATGAACTATAAAGTACATAGTCTTTTAGACTATAAAGTACCGAATCTTCTGAACTATAAAGTACGGAGTCTTTTAGACTATAAAGTACCAAGCTTAAGGGTTGATGCAAAAGTACAAGTTATATGAATAAAGTCTTTTCACATGCTTCTCTATTAAATTTATAGTTTGGATAGCAGCCACTCTTCACTGAGTTTAAAGGAACTCACCCAAATCTTTTATTTCCTTTCAGGCAAGAGATCGGGCGATGTATGAGCGGACGGGATGTGATGATGATGGTCAAATGGTCAATCAAGATTTAATGAGATTTTATTTTAGTTTGACTTTATTTTATGCAATAAATGTCAATTTATGATTGAAATTTCCGCTCTATTTTCAATAAATAGTTCTATTTAATGAAAAGCACGAGTAACATACTCCTTTTCTATTAAAAGTGAAATTTGGACGTTACACTTTTCAATTTTTATTTTCCGTCTTTCATTTATTTTTATTTTTTTTGTGGTGTATCAGTAATTTAAGTGGTACAATAAAGTAATTAAAGTGTATTTAAGTCCATCCGTAATTATTTTATTTTTATTTTTTTCTTTTGTGGTGCAAAGAGTAATTTCAGTGGTGCGTTTAGTTGCTCCCATATTTTTATTTAAGGGCAACAGTGAAATCTTGAATTCACCTATTGTATACTCATTATAATATATTTTTAATATAATCTAATATAATATTATATTATTATTACCCTTATAACTACATCACTTCACAATTAATCATGATCTTGATACAACTCAATAATTTCATAATATTTAATTTGAAAATTTAAAGTTTCAAGCAAACTCACGTGAATTAAAAAATTTAAAAATAAATAAACTTTATTCCATATCCTTGAAATAAATTAAAATTCCTAAACATTGTAAACCACAAGTCAATCAAAAGAAAATCCTAATTAAAATCTTGTTTTACTTTAAAGACAATATTAATTGTATATCAAAAAAGAGAAATCAATAAATTTATAATTTTATACCATTTTTAATATAAAAAATTTCATATTTTTAATTAATAAATTAAGTTATTAATTAAATCAAATTCACAAAATGCTATAATATTCTTAAAAATATAATAACAAAGACGTTAAAGACACATATTGATGGACAACATATAATATAAGAAACTTGTACTTTCTTTATATTATTTATTAATTTTTTTAGTAATGTCAAAATACAATCTCCATTGATACGTGTTTATAATTTACTCTCTGTGTGTGTGTGTGTGTGTGTGTGTGTGTGTGTGTGTGTGTGTGTGTGTGTGTGTGTGTGTGTGTGTGTGTGTTATCCACGGTATAAAAAGAGCTTTATAAATTTTGGTTTGCATATTATATCCATATAGTACATTTTATTTAAAAACAATAGAATTATATAATATATTTTGATGTACATTTTATTAAGAAAAAAAAATCCATATATTTTTTTATTGACAATAAAATAAACCATTCGTGAGAATTTGACAAAATTGGCGCTTGCATTGAATATTATATATGGTAGCTTTTAAAACATTATTATTGTCTCTCTGTTATATTCAAACATATATTTAATTTCGAATAATGTCATGTAGGGTTGTGCAAGGATCGACCAGACCGAAAAGACCGACCCGGACCGATCAAAAATTGGGTCATTCGGTCGGTCCGGATATGATAGTCTGTCGGGTCGATCCCAAAATTAATGGACCGATTTTTTAGTCGATCGGTTCGGTCCTAGGGAAAAATACAAATGGACGGACCGACCGACTGATTAAGATAATATTATATTATTAATAATTTAATATATATATATATATAATATATTAGATAATAGATAATATATATAAATATATCATATAATTATAAAGTAAAAGTATATAAAATATTATATAAAATGATTTTATTAAAATCTAGGTGGGAAAAAAAAATAACTCGATCGGACCGACCGAAAAATTCGGTCGGTTTTCGGTCCGATCCTAAATTCTAATTCGGTCGGTCCGGTCCGAAAAAAAAACCTATCGGTCTATTTGATCCTCTCTTGTCGGTCCGATCTTGGACCGGACCGACCGAATGCACAGCCCTAAATTGTCATGTGTGTATATTTGTATTTATTTCAATTACATATTGTAATTTAATATGCTTAATTCCTTGTGTACCGATTATATATGAAATGAATTAACCATAAATGTTTTGCCCATGTATTCATGTAGAAAAAAAAATCTTGATTTTTATATGAGGAATTAATTTTTTTGAACATCAGTTTGTGAATATTGAATTTTCATATTATGAATGTTGAATATACAAATAAAAAATGGTGATATTATTGAATTTTATAAAAATGCCGGATTGCAAAAATAGGTCAAATATAATAATTTATTTAGAAATTATATATCCATATAATTTATTCAATGTACTTCAATTTTAGTTTTTACTTATAAATTACTAATTCACATAATGTGAATATTGGTGAACTAAGATATATATAAAAATAGAAAACTATATGTATTGACATATAGTAATGATTTCATTTTAAAGAGCGGAGTAGAACTCTTAATTGAACAAAAAATAATACGACTTATGTGTTTGTATTAATAAAATTTTATTTAATGAAATAGTATTTTTTGCAAATTATTTGTTTGTATCAAGGCAAGTTTTTTTTTAAAATTATTAATTTGTGAAATTATGTTGCAATTTAATGTCATGTGGTTCAAATTGTAAAACTATTTTTATGAAAATTTACGTATTTTGTCAAAACATGCTTCACAAAACTTAGGTTTAATTGATTTAAATATCATTAATATACACGAATTTTGATACTGAAGATGAACTTTAAAATGACATACACACACTTAATTTTTTTTTTTTGTAATTACATCATCAGTTTGAAATTTGGTGGATTTGAGTTTGACATGACAATCGGAAGATAATTTTGTGTTGTAGGAATATTCGTGTATAGTTCGTTATATTAAAGTAATTAACACCTAAACTTAAGAATTTTTTTGGTTTGATACAATTTCAAAAACATATATAGAGGTTAATATATATTCAAATATATAGATCAATGAAAAGATAATTATTTAAATATTATTTATAAGAGAATAAATCAACTTTAACTATATTTTACACTTACAAGTAATTTTATTATATATATATATATAGTATGTAAATCAAGAATATATATTTTCATGTTATCTTTTACACTATAGTGATGATCAATATATACTAATGATAAACACATTAATATTTCTAAATAGTAATTAATTTAATTGTTGATATTAATTCAAATTAGATTTGATGCAGATAAATAATTAATTTTACATAGATGATAAATTTTCACATGTCCATGTACTTTTATGTTTTGTTTGGATATGACTTTGTACAATTTTTTTCGTAAGTCCTTCTACTTCTATATTTGATATATTATTTAATGGAACAAACATAGTTGTTAATTTTTTTATTATTTTAAATAACTCTTAAGTTATTTAAATAATTTTATATTTTATATATTTTTGCATTTACATATATACGCAGTGATGCATTTAAAATATAAAAAATGAGAAGTATTATTGTATAAACTATTAATTCATTGGTATTTTTGGATATCTGCGATCAATTTAATTGAATGAAAACTCAAAGTGTTTCAAGCAAAAATATCATAGTTAGAGCTGTCAAAACTGGCCTGGCCTGATGGGCCAGCCTGACCCAACCCGATTTTATAGTGGACTGGGCTGTAATTTTATAGGCCCGATTCGATTTCGGGCCGGGCCGGTTCGAAATATTTTTTGGCCCAAGTGGGTCGGACCGGCCCAGAGAAAAAACTAAAATTTAGCCTTAGGCCCGCGGGGCGGCCCGACCCGGCCCGATTTTTAAGCCGGACTGGGCCCATAATTTTTAGGCCTGACCTGAATTTTTATTTTGGCCTGTGGATTCGGGCCGGCTCGGCCCGACTGTTTTGATAGCTATAATTATAGTATCTTTGAAGTATATACATTACCACAAATTAAAACAATATTATATCAAATGTAAGAATTAATTATAAGTATATATTGCATATGATATACATAATTTTAAATAAAACTTTTTAAAATGTACAAGAATTCAGTGGGAATCAAAATAAAATTGAGATTTGAAATAAAAACATTAAAACTATTATATAGCATATCCTTGTTCGAATTACAAAAAAAAAAAAAGTAGAATGAAAATGCACCTGCAATATGCAGCGAGTAAAAACTCTGCTAGAAATTCTGGCATACATAATCTTGCTTGAACATCTGCTAGATTTTTCATTGGACATAATTCATGTTCTGGATTTTTTTAAAAAAAAACTTAATATGTTAATAAATTTTGTTATTTTCAAGTGTTTATTTTCAAATTGAAAAATGTTTTCCAACCATATGCATGATAAACATCTATGCAATAATTTATTTAAGAAAAATACTAAATTCTCATGGAAAAATTTAGAATATTATGTTAAATTTATTAATTTTATGATAGTCTTAAACTACTTTTACAATGACGTACATAACGATTCAATCAAAACATAGACATTTATTGTACTTTTTATAAGATAAGTACAAAACAAATCAAGAGTATTTTGTATAATTAAATATTTTGTTTATTATCTTTTATTTTAGTACCTTCTTAAATCAAAGGTAAATAAATTTTAGAAAAAAAATGATATTTGATTATTTATAAGTGTAGAAAATAATAAACATCAGGATACAAATGAAAGGAAATGTAACTTGCACTTATGATTTTTTTATTTTTGGTTAAAAGACCTTTCTATATATTATCTTATTTCAATTGTTATTATTTAAAAAAATAAATTACATAATTAGAAATCATTAAATCAAGGTCTAATCATTTCATTTTAATAAAAAATAAATTATTGACCATCAATTTAAGTTTTTCCTTTTTGTTTTATGCAATATTACATTATATATATTTCACATATTAAAAATTTGTACCTAGAAAGGTAAACAATTCAACATGAAATTTAATAAAAAGATGAATTGTCAAACAATCATTTTTATATTAAATAGTTTATTTTAATATGCTTAGTATAATCTTATTCTAAATTATTAGATACCTAATTAATATTTTATAATTAAAATATACTTTTTAATTTTTCATTATACATATTAAATTACTATTTAGTAAAATTAGGGAGTTTCTGTCTGCACCCACATATTTACTCTTTGTACAATAGCTTCTCCATGCACCCTCTTTTTTACTCTTTGCACCCCTAAAATTGACTATAATGCACTTACTTAAAAAAACATAAAATCTGAAAATTAAAAGCATAAAAAAAATCGTGCTCCATTCGAAATTATGTATTCGAACATTCTGAATATGTTTGAAGTTTTCTGTTCGAGCATAATAGATATGTTCGAAGCGGTACTTAAAAAAATTCATGGAGTTCGTTCGGAAATTATTTTTCGAACATGCCATGTTTGTTCGAAAATCAATTTTCGAACAAACATGGTGTGTTCGAAAATTAATTTCTGAACGTGACTTATTTTAAAGTTATGTATGTTCGAAAATAAAATTTGGAAACAACCACGATGAGTTCGAAATTTCATTTTCGAACCACACTTAATTTTTTCTTTTTGAACAAAGGGCGTTTAAGTAACTTCAAAACTATTTTATTTTTTCTTTTTTTCTTTTGGGGTGCAAATAGTAAATACGGGAGTGCAAACAGAAATTCCCTAAAATTATACAAATTACGTGCAACACACGACATTGTATTAATTACTGTACAAAGAAAAAGGTGTAGCTTTTATTGTCAATAATTCAATGCACATGTGGTTTATAAACATATATACTTGCTTTTCTTATTCGTCAATTTACTAAATATTATATTAATTCGTTTTACCCTCAATAAAATCATCTGTATTACATTAATACAGCTATAATAGTTTCAACTGTTCATGTGTAAATTTTAGGAGTGTTTTGTTCATAAAATAAACTTCTCGTTGGTTATAATTAAGAGCATATTAGCTTAAAATCAGATCTTGAATTCCAACTCATACGATAAATATTCTTATCTTATACATAGAATATTCGAAATCTTAATTAACAGAACATTTTCAAGATTTTTATTTTTCACGCAACGTTTTAATTTTTGCAATGATTTCAAAACATTTTTCAAGATTTTTGGTTTTTCTATACAACATTTTAATTTTTCTAATAATATCAAACAATTTTTCAATATTTTTATTTTTCATAAAACATTTTATTTTTTGCAATAATACTGGAATTTTACCCGTATTTTTTGCAAGGCATTTGATGCGGCCTAATTTTTTTCACACTGTGCGTATGACGTGTGCATCGCAAGTAATAGTATTAAACAACTTCGTTTGAAACACAAATTCCCGAATTAGTTGTCAGTATTTGAGCCACATTCAAACTATGAGAGAGAGAGAGAGAGTATAATTTTGACATTATTAAAACATTATATGAAAACCCAAAAACAATAGCATTATTGGAAAAATTAAAACGCTGCCTTTAAAATATTGTGATAATAGAGGCAATTTATTAACCACGTTGAAATTATAAACTTAGGTTTTCGAAAGAAAGAAAATATAAACTTTAGGTTGTCATTGACATTTTATGCTTTTAGTGGCTCCTAATTCCTGACGGTCCAAATAGATAGAAGCCCAATTTTGAATTTGATTATATTCTCTAACGAGACCAACTCGTAATGTTTGGTGGGCCGGACCGAAAATTCGATGCCATCCAATCGGGTACCGTGTTCGGATTTTACATTTTAATAAATAATCACATTTTAAAAATATTTTTTAATAATATTTTGGGAATATAAATAGCCATATTAGTAAATGTTAATTATGTTGGTTCTGATATTTTTTTCGCCACCTGATATGTTAACGTCATTATTGTGTTTTTTAACGATATTGTGTGAAAAACACGATGTTGTCGTTAACACAGCAAGAGGCAAAAAAAAATCGGAACGAACTTGTGACATTTAAATCATTATAGCGAAACAAACTTATGACATTTAAATCATAAATTTATACACTCTACTAACTATAGATCACTGTGAGAAACATCTTAGATTTTATTTAAAAGGGTCCAATAATAATATATCATATTATACATTTTAGTATCAACAAAGAAAATGGATTACAAGACATCGTCCTCGTACAATAAGCAACATGGTCCAAATCGTTAATTCTGAATTGGTTTTAAGAATTCAGAATTGCTTATTGATGAGAAGCATTTATATATTTTGGGTAATGTTAAACTGTATACATACGAGGTTTTGAAAGATAATCCCAGTTCATATGAAAATAAATAAATAGTTGAGAAATTTATTTTGTCTTTATTTATATATATACACGCTGTATTACATATTAGCATGTGACCAATGTGATTGGGGGCATGATTAAGACTTCCTTAGCATTATTTCTACATATATATTAAGGCGTGTTTGGAGCCTACTGGCTATTGTTGGCTGCCATGGAAAATAGAGAAGAGACAATTGTAGGAAACAAACAGAGCGCAACTGGAGTCACATGGGAATTAAATTAGGGTTTGGAATCATTATATGCGTGATATACAATGATTGATACTGACTAAATTTCATACACTGACAACTAATTTAATTAAGTTCAATAACTATTATCAAATTCATATTATTTCGGAGGATGGTGAAAAAAATTCACTTATAGTTACAAGTTGAAATTGAACTTCACTTAATTAAGTAAAACTCTCAGCGTATCGCTAACAATTAATATTTTATCAACATATATAATGGCCATTAATAATTAGGGCATAATCAATTGTAGTCTGTAGAGTAAGCTAAATGGGAAGTATTTATCAATTCTTTGGGCTCGAGTACTAAGCGTGTCTCTTGTTTGTCCATTCATGGACGTCCAAATTGTGAAGACTCATGTGTAAGAGGGAGACGTTTCAAGTTCGAGATTCATCACTTTTCTTTCCCTACGTGTCTCTTCAATTAAAACATTATAGTTGATTAAAAAAAAAAACCCTCATAGCTTTCACGGTAATTAAAGTTTACCCTACCTACATGGATAATACCCGCAAACCATTGAGATCTACCACACAAGCAATATTCTGAAAAAATTGTTAAACGTGGCAATATATTAACGATTTATGGGTACTACCCACGTAGGTGGTCAAATTTTTTTCAAAAATTTTGAGAAATTCTACCCTAATACCCTAACTACTAATTCATCAGTTAGAAAATAATAAAATTATATTAGATAGATAATAAAATATTATTAAAATGTATTAGTGATTAGGGCAGAATTTCCTAAAAATCAGAATCACATTATTCGATGTCAAATCAATTGAGAAAAAGTATATACAGTACATTGAAATTTAGTTAAATAATTGATTAAATCGTAAAATTTGGCAATCTAAATAGTGTTATAATTCTAATATTTCATACAAAGATATGCATTTATGGGATATAGTCGAATTATATTAAAAGCAAGAGATTTGTTTTTCATGATTGAGCTAGCATATACCAGTTGGGGTATATGATTAATAAAAAAATATTCAAATTAGATAATAAATGAAGTTGTAGACAGGGCATAATTCAACGACCTTAAATTGAAATGTAGTTTTCTACTTAATTATTACAGAGATTACAACAACGTGCACGAGATTCACGTTGATAGTGTTTCCACATGCATTCGGTCAAATTGGATAACTTCAAGGATTAAACTGTATTTATGAGCTTACTCGAGTGTAGGCTATTTGGACGTATACATGGAGTAACAATCTCGTAAATAAAAAATTATCGTGAGATTCAAATCTCATCAATGTCTTTTAAGTCAGAATAAATTGTACGTATTTATATATTAATAATTGCCCATATAAAAATGAAATTACTTTTATGAGGTTAATTAGCCAAGTTCATGCATATTCTTAGAAGTCCACCTTTTTTTTTTTTTTTTTCTATTTTCCTTATCAGTTATATGCAGTCGCCATTTATGAGTATATTATGAACAACTCAACATGCTTCTGGAGATCTACTTGAACTTTTTTTCCCAATAATAAAATATATATTTAATTTAGTAATTATCATATTGTGAATAAAAGTGGTCATCTAGTAATTTCTCACGAATAAGATGAGCTTCATAAAGCCCATTCTAGAATATTAAAAAAAATTAATATGCGAGGTTACAAAGCATCATTTATGTCATTAAAAATTACACATTTTTCTTTAATACAAAATAACCTAATAAATAATGTAGCTTAGGCCTTTCTATTTTCAGTCAATTGTAAATATTCGCAAGCTGTCAATTGAACACAATGGTCCACGATTTAACCAACTCGTATAGCACAAGCAAATTAAAGTCCAGACCCTACGCTAAAAAATAAATAAATAATAATAATAATAATAATAATAATAATAATAATAATAATAATAATAATAATAAAGTCCATATCATATTTATTTATTTTTTTGCTGGCGATTTTATAGCAGGAACATCTAATTTTCTTTTTAAGAGAACGTCTTAGTTCATCATTTAAGTCTTGATTAACGTATAATACTTTTTGTAGGGAGATAATAATAGTATAATCCTAATATCACCTGTTTCGCATTATCAATGTACCAAAAAAAATATCGTTTTAATGATAATTATTATAGAAATAAAGTTATTTACAAACTAATAAACATTAATTAACATTCATTAACTAAAAACTTATATTGAAAATTCGTAAGCCCCAGTAATGAAGTAATTAATTAACCATATCGATTAATTATTAATTAAAAATTCATAAATAAATAAAAAATCACAAACTTTAATTGAATATCATTTACCACGATAAAAATAAAATAAAATAAAAATATAAGAATGACACTTATTCAGAAGAATGGGGGCAAATGTGAGAAAAATGTGAATTTTTCATATCGATTATTAAGGATGACACTCTTTGTGAAATAAAATTAAAATGTTAAAATGACACCCATTCGTAATTGAAATAAATATTTATTATTATTATTATTATTATTATTAGATAACTATCTCTAGTTACCGTAGTATTTAGAGTCGAATAAAACTTCTAACTTCACACTTTAAGATCGTCTCATATAATTTTTATGCATAACTAATGAGTTTCTGTTAATAGAAATTCGAATAAAGGATTCGTGTTCCAATATATACATTCTACTTTACGTGATGATTTAACAACATTGATATTGTTTTCCTCAAAAAAAAAAACATTGATATTGAACATTTAACCTCATTTTATACGTGAAAAAATAAATAAAAAAATGCAGCTGTACACATTTACACCCATTTTGGACTCTTTGTACTTTGTTATATATTCTCATACAATAATTACAATTATGCCCACACTAGTGCTAGTTCTTGTATCCCAATAATAATTAATGATCTTAATTACTACTTACTCCCTTATTATATACAATAATAACATTTAATGGATCATACCACCAGCTCACACCCACGCACAATTTAACCCCTAAATATGAAATAAAAACCATTTTACACATGAGTGACATATTTGAATATATATATCAAAATTGTTGTCCAAGCTCTAGAATAGTGGCATAAAAATGTTAACTGAAGATTACTATAATTAAATTGTTATGTTGGATATTATACTTAATTGCCAATAAGCATGATGATCCTTAGTTAATGAATAATAAAGAGGTGTCCTCTTGGGGATGGTCTAGTGGTGGAGTGGTGAGATCTTGAGGTCAAATGTTTCAAGTTCGAATCCTACCAACACCACTAGATTTACCCAGTGCGCACCTCGGTAGCGGCTGCGGGTTACATTCGACAACAAAAAATGAATAATAAAGAGGCTAGTGAATGAATGCATTTTTTGTAGTTTGATTTCCCTAAAACTATTACTTATGTTAAGGTTATTCAATTGTGTTTAAATGAAAACTTTAAAAATATTAATATCTCAATTAATTAATAGAAGAGGGAAAACAAATGCGTGCTTCTATAATTTTAAATACTTGCAAATTAATGGAAGGAGGCAAAGTTTGATCTTCCATCACTATAATAATAACAATAATAAATAAAAATATAATTTATTGAAGGTAATAATAATAGTAATAGTAATAAGAGTCAGCTAAAATCCCTTATTTTCTCCCAAATTCTCTTCCATTTTGTTGGAGTCCAAGATTTCACACACACACACACACACAGCATCTGCTCAGCTCTCAACTTTTGCTGTTGCTTGCTTCTTTCTGAAGTTTATATCTTTCTGATTTCCTACAAGAAAAAAAAAGTGCTAAAAGAGAGAGAATATATGTAAAAAAGCAAGAAATAAAAATAAAATCGCAATATTGTAATCAACCATTCATCGCAGAAACGATTCTCCGCGCCATTGCGACGAGAAAGTAAAGATATATAGATATAGGTACGTGTATGTCTTGACGCAGACGCAAGAATGGTATACTCGCAGAAAGAATAAAAATTGCATGGGTTTCGTGTTAAAGTTATTTTCTTGCATTTTTCAATATCTTTCGCTCCTGTCGTTTAGTTACGAAAGTTCATGTTTTTAAGGTAGTGAATGGTTTGCAGCGAAGCCCTATTTAATAATATTTGTGTTTTCCCATTTTTTTCCTTTTTCATTTCTTCTGCGGTCTAGTTTTGGTGGTTTCCCCGCTGCTTGATTGCGGTGATGCATTGCAATTGTGGATAAAGTTGGGGTTTTTTGGCTGATGGCATGTTAGGTGGGTCGCCTTGAATTCTGCGCCCTTTTTCTGTTTGCGGTTAGTCGGTGGCGATTGGAAGTTTTTGGTGAAATAATGTGTGGGTTAAATTAGTTCATATATTTCTGAAGTGCGTGAGGGGATTAGATGTGGGATATGATGGTGAAAATTGAAGTTTGATTGTTGAATCACTGGTGGGTTTGAAGATAAATTGGGGATTTTGCTGATGAAATCTTTTGATCCGAAGGGTTATTGTTTCACCATTGTTTGACCCCAAGGGCTATTGTGGTGGAAATTTGTTCATTCTTTTGGAAGGGGGGAAAAGGAATGAGTTCTAGTGTTCCAGAAGGTGTTGTTCAAACGGGTAAGCTCGTGGTTCATATTGCTGAGAATGGGCATTCATATAAGATTGAGTGTGATGAATACACTCTTGTTGAGGCAGTGCAGAATTTCCTAGAATCAGCATGTGGTATACCATTCAATGATCAGCTTCTTTTGTGCTTGGATTTGAAACTGGAGCCACAGCGAACCCTCTCAGCTTATAAACTTCCATCTGATGAAAGGGAAGTGTTTTTGTATAACAAAGCAAGGATGCGGAGTAATTCACCTTATCCTGAACCAGTACAAGTTGAGAATATCGATATTCCTGATCCCTCGTTGCCATCTCCATCTCATAATCCTCACCCTCTGGATGATGCTTCAGACCCTGCTTTGAAGGCCTTGCCTTCATATGAGAGACAGTTCAGGTATCATTTTCACTGCGGACATGCTATTTACAGTCGTACTTCAGCAAGTTTTGAGACATGTGAGGGACTTTTGAGAGAGCAGAAGGTGCAAGAGAAGGCATTGGAGATTGCTAGGGGCAATCTAGATCATTTCTATAAGATGATTCATCAGAACTACACGGATTTTATGAAATGCTATTCGCAGCAGCACCGTGGTCATACCAACCTTCTGGCGACCTTTATGAGGGATAAAGAGAAACTGGAATCTATAAATATTTTGCCTCCCTTACAGACTGCTAATCGCAAGTTCTTGCTGGATTTTGTGAAGGAAGAGAACTTGCAGAAGACATGGGAGGAATGCAGCAGTTTGCACAAGCAGTTTGACAATAAGGTTTCAGAATTTAAACTGGAATTTGGAGATCTGAGGAACAGCGCTGAGCATCTATTCTCAGACAAAGCTTCGTTTCTTATCAAAGACTTGGAGTCATCAATAAGAGACCGCCAACAGATTATCAATGAGCAGAAGAGCATAATGCAGGCTTTAAGGTCCGCCTCTCTCCTCCTTATTGCTCAGTCTTGCATGCATTCATTTTTGACATTTCCAACCTTCTTTTGGTTGAACAATTTTCATAGTAGATTTGCTTTCATCTATTTGAGAGTTCACAAACAATATCATCAGGTGGTTTTGGTAATCTGATCGCGCCTTGGTTCATGATTGGTAGTGACAGTCCTTTTGTGGCTCTAGTCTCATGTTGTTTGCTTAATGGCAGTGCTCTCATCTTTTTTCTTATTTTTTTGTTTGTCATTATAATCTGTTATTGGGTAATACACTGCATAGTCTCTTTTTATGTCGTTAAGGTAGCACAGTTCTGATTTGGTTTTCTTGCAGTGTTATCCATAAGATCACCTTCTCATGCATGAAAAACTCTAATGACTGAGAGTCACCTGGATTGCCAGACCAAAGTTATCGTTTGGACTTATTAGGACTTTTTGTCATGATAATTTGATACATTTGACCTTTAGAATGATAACAATTCTGATTGTATTCTAATACATCACGAGGGTAGGCAAAAAGTAGAAGGCGGCTTTGACGGTCTTGATTCTTCTTTTCTAACGTCATCTTGTCTCATTCGACCTTTCCATATTTGTAGAAAACATTGAATGCTTAAAGTGCAAAGAAGCCCGACAAAAGCAAAAAGAGGAAGACAGTATTAACGTTTTAAGTCTGAAATATGTGATTGGCTAGTTAATACGAAAAAATCAAGAGAAGGGGCATGGATTTTGACATCAGCCACTTTTATTGCTCGACAAACTATATGACCATTTCTGGGATATGACGGAACTTCAAATTAGGTTTTCTATATAGATACGACGGAGTCACGGAACTTCAAATTAGGTTTTCTATGTAATGGATGTAATGCGCAAATCTTTTTATGATCTTTTTCTTATTTTGTGGGAATACACCAAGTAGATATAATTGTAGAGATTTATGTATCTGACCTCAGGCTTTAAGTATTATGGTGTTGCAGTTGTCAGAGTTACTTGGATAGGTTCTTGAGCTATAAAACTACATTGCTAGGGGGTAACCAGTGCCTAATCTTTCATTCGAAAAAAAGTGCTTATAGTTGTGAAATCAAGTTTGAACTTGTTTCTGGGTGATCCTTTTGGTATTTATAATTGTATTTGATTGCCTTGACATGCATATTGATTTGCAATCTGGGTAAACCCATGAACTCGGTGAATATGAACTATTATATGCACCAACACGAAAAACACATTTCTTCCTAGTTTTGGGGTTTGGGAAATATGGCATTTGGCGCTACCTTGTAAGATCAATTGTGAAACCAGTACATGTTACAGGAAAAGAAAGATATGAAACTTATTATGTTAGTATTGCTATTGCAATTTGTGTTACTATCTTCACTGTTATTATTGTTTTTTGTTGTCATTATGGATAAGTACTGATGAAGTTGGAAAATTCAATTAATGTTCTAGCGTTTTGGAACTGTCAAGATGCTTAAAGAAATTCTTTGGTTTTGGAAGTGTCAGATCTGAAAAACCTGGGCAATGAACTTTGAAACTAAGATTGGCCAAGATGGCACTTGCAATTTCTCAATATTAAAAACAGGTTTTGGATTATGCATGGGAGTCCAAAGACATCACTGTTTATCATTATTGTTTTGTTTGATGCGTAAAATCTTCTTATAGGTTACTTCTTAGTACATCACGTTCAAGGATATTTCTTTGTTTGCCCACGTCCTGCGATATCTAATTTTCCTTGTTATTGTACTTTCCTGATGAGGAATTATCTAATGAAACTAAAATATCTCTTAATGCAGTAAAGATTTAAATACTGTGAAGAAGCTTGTGGATGACTGTCTTTCCTGCCAGATGTCATCTTCGCTGCGTCCTCATGATGCAGTCTCAGCGTTGGGTCCTATGTATGATAGCCATGACAAAAATTATCTTCCAAGGATGCAGGCATGTGAGCGCGCAATTTCCAGTTTGCTTGATTTCTGCAGGGATAAAAAGAATGAGATGAATATCTTTGTGCACAGTTATATGCAAAATATTGCGTATATTCAGTACAGGATTAAGGATGTGCGCTACAAGTTTTCTGTGTTCCAGGAGGCTTTAAAGCGCCAAGACGACCAGTTTGAGCCATTAAAAGTGGTACGTGGGATTGTTCCTGCATACAGGGCATGTCTTGCAGAAATTGTGAGGAGGAAAGCAGCTATGAAGATCTACATGGGCAAGGCTGGGCAATTGGCTGAAAAACTGTCAATAGAGAGAAATGCTGAAGTTAGGAGACGTGAGGAATTCCTTAGAGCACATAGTACTTATATTCCCCGGGATATTTTAGCATCCATGGGATTGTATGACACCCCAAATCCTTGTGATGTAAATGTGGCTCCTTTTGACTCTAATTTGCTTGATATAGATCTTGCAGATTTAGAGCGTTATGCTCCTGAATCTTTGCTAGGACTCTCCTTAAAGAGTGACAAGCATGGGACTCTCAAGAGTTCATTGTCCATGTCTGATGATGGTTATCGGGCAGCTGAATCAGAAGGGATAATGGACTTCCCTGAAAAGTATGATTACCAGGAGCTACTTGAGGAGTCAGAGTTGGTTGAGATCGCCGGTACTAGCAAGATGGAAGTTGAGAATGCAAAACTGAAAGCTGAACTTGCTTCTAAAATTGCTTTAATATGTTCCATGAGTGCTGAGCTTGATTATGAATCACTTGATGAAAGTAAACTAGATAGTTTACTGAAAAACACAGCAGATAAGACTTTTGAAGCTTTACATCTGAAAGATGAATATCAAAAACACCTCCAATCAATGCTGAAAGTGAAACAGGTGCAGTGTGAATCCTATGGGAAAAGGATTGAGGAATTGGAGCAGAGGCTATCTGATCAGTGCATGCGAGGATGTAAGCTTTCAGCTGGTGAGGATGAGCCTAATTTCTCGTTTTCAACTACAAAGACTGATAATAACAATTCAGAAGTGTCAGGAGTTGGAGAAGTTCACATGCACCGTGCAATGGAGGAGGTGTCTTGTGCTTCTAGCACATCAAAATCTGGAATTTTAGCAGAACATGATAAGCCACAAGAAGGATTGGATGATAATATGGCAGATTCCTCCATTATGTTAAATTCTCAGTTGGATTCATCGATGCTAGATCTACACCGTGATAAAGGGCATCTTTGTGATAAAGATAAGATGACAACAGCACTGCCAGATGCCGGCTCGGGTATCACTTCAAGTAATATGACTCTTAGCATGTCTCAGCCACCAGATGTTCTGTCCTGTGAAACAGCAATTGTACCAGGTTTGGATGCTAGAGTAAATGATGGACTTGTGTTGGAATTGCAAAATGCACTAGCAGAGAAATCAAGCCAATTAGACAATGCAGAAACCAAGATTCAAGCATTAATGGATGAAGTTTCCAGGCTTGGGAGAGATTTGGATGTCAGTCAGAAGCTACTTGATGAATCTCAGGTATTACTGACTTGAAAGTGAGCTCCTTCATTTTATGGGCATCACATAAGACGTGAAGGAGTGTCTTTGTGAGGTTCCGAGTGATTAATTAAACTTTCGTCTATAGAATCTCTCTCTTAGTTTCAGGTTTTTGAACTTTACGCTCGAAAACAGTTGTGCATGCTATTAGGCCTGGTAATTAAGTAAAAATATTTTGAGAAAAGACGCTGAGTAAACTTCTAGGGGACTTTTTTCACTTTAGTAATTAGAGTTACTTAGAGCTGACAGCTGACCACTCCTGCAGTCAGAATTTCAGAGGATAAAGGAAAGATAAAATTATTAATTATTTTTGGTAGGTCATATTTTCTTGAGAATAGTTATTGTGGAGAAGTTTGAGGGTAAAATGTATGTGTAAGAGCAAATAAAACTAATCACTTTGTAAAAATGGAAAATTCAAGAACATATGCAAAATACTATGACATCCGTTAGATATTGTTTACATGTGCCTGGGATCATTCATAACTGTTCTATCATTCCTTTACCTATTCTTAACTTTTGCACAATGTGCGTGCCGCTTCACTTTCACATTAGGCAGTCAGAACATTTTGCTTCTTGTATTGCAGAAGAATTGTGCTCATTTAGAGAATTGTCTGCATGAGGCCAGAGAGGAAGGCCAAACACATCTTTGTGCAGTTGATCACAGAGCCTCAGAGTACAACACATTGCGTGCATCTGCCGTCAAAATGTGTGGTCTCTTTGAAAGACTGAAAAGCTGTGTTTCATCGGTTGAGGTGGCTGCATTTGCTGACTCTTTACATGCTCTAGCTGAGTCCTTAGCTAGGTTCGTATATTCTTGTTTCTTTATTTCATTTGATACCAACATGGATTGCTTCTGCTATATTGACTGCATCAAGTATTGCTTCACATATGTTGCTCTCCTTCCCTTTTCCTTCCATGGAGGTTGGCTTTCGATTCTAATAGGTATTGGTCAATGACTCACGTTTGTAATTTTTTAGTTATTCCAGTGAGGGCGATGATGATAGTACTGCTGAGTTCTGCGAATGTATTCAAACACTCGCAGATAAAGCCAGTCTTTTGTCAAGACAACGTGCAGAATTCCTCCAAAGATGTTCAAAAGCTGAAGCTGCAAACAAGCAGCTTAACAAAGATCTAGAAGAGAAAAAAGAGCTGGTTAACACTCTCTACGTGAAGCATCATTTGGAAAAGCAGGTATATCACCACATTTTTTGTGCTTCCAGTTTTGTCAGTGAAAATCTTTTTCCCTTGTCGTTTTATTACCAGATCATGATCTAGACAAATCAATGTTCTTGTTATAGGCGATCAAAGAGAAGATTTGTTTTGGTCGTTTAGAAGTCCACGAGCTAGCTGCATTCGTGCTCAACTCTTCGGGGCACTATGAGGCTATCAATCGTAGCTGCCATTACTACTATCTTTCAGCTGAATCTGTGGCATTGTTTGCTGACAATCTCTCCAGTCATCCAAGCTATATTGTGGGACAGGTGGTGCATATTGAACGACGGATGGTGAAGCCACCTCCGTCAACCTCAGATCAAGATGAGGATAGTAGGGATACACTGACCAATCCGTCGTCTCTAGATCAAGGTTCAACTTGTAATCCCTACGGTCTCCCTGTTGGGTGTGAATACTTCGTAGTGACTGTAGCCATGTTACCGGATACCACGGTACATTCACCTCTTTCCTGATCTTGTTGCGAAGGGCAGATGGACGTGATGGAGGAGACCAAGTGTAAATATGTCATAAGTTGTGCTACTGTCTTTTAGGTGAGAGTATGCCTTGGTCACTCCTATTAGTAAAGTTGAGATTCAATTCAATCCAATCCAAATCTCTTTGTACATAGACATGACATCTCGTGTAAATATGTAAATTTATCTTTACAATAGCTTTTTTTTTTAATGGTCGTCATAATTTAGTTAAAATCTTGATGTAGGGATGATAGGAATAATGCTCGTTTTGAACATGATTTAATTGATAATCGAACAAGTTCAAACGCTACAGGAGATAATAATAGATAAATAAATAAAACCATTAATTAAATTAATTAAATCATGTGATGTTCAAGTTTGATTATCAAAATGCAAGTAAAATTTAATTCCTTTGAACCTATGCACTTTCTCCTGCATGTATAACTATAAGAGAGCCAAACCTCATGCCAAGGGTGCATGAAACTTGGCAATCAAACAAAATCTTCACAATCTTTCTTAGCCAAATAATCAAGCAGAAACAGCTAAAAAGTAATGCTCTTAATTAACAGAAATAACAATTAGAACAGAAAATGATACAGAAAAATTTCCATTTGACTAAAGTTGAGGGCTACTTTGATCCATACATGAGAGTCAGAGTGCACTGAAACAACAAGCTCTACACATGACAGAATCTGACAGAATCCATCAGCTTCAGTTCGACCGGTTTACTTTCAAATATGGCAAGGCACCTATCACGTTGTTATAGTCGCTGCGATCAACTTGCACCTGTGAATAACAAGCGCATAGTTGTTCATCAAAGAGCATACCTGACAACATGTATTAAAGAGGATGTAACAAAGAACTTCTGCAGCAATTGTGCTCATGGCCACATGTCATAGTAGGAAACTCAAGAAAATCTGATACTAAACTTTTGGAAAACGAATGACAGTTGTTGCTTTAGTTATTGAAGAAACAGTGGCTGGAATCACTTAGGGCAAGTTCTGAAGGTCTAAAACTGCCTAAATGATTGCTTGCTTTTTTATGCCAATTAAATGCATTGTGTAAGGGCAGAGGTACCAGTAAATTGCACGTGTCAATGATGGAATACTTTCAGCAAATATTGTTTGATCACAAGCCTCCAGAACCAAGATGTAACATGCCATCACAAGCATATGCTGAAGCTAACAATGAAATTAATGATTCTATAATAGTTGGACAATGAAGCAAGGATTAATTCCCTTCACGCAATTTTGCTTAGTTGCAAAGAATACCTACATTTGGCTTCTAGCATTCCTCATATTTGACAACCATTCCTATTCAACTACTTACCCTGCACAGAGCTCTAAAGTCTCTCTCACTCTCAACTAGCTTATGAAAACTCTTGAACATATATAAGCCCCTTTCTTTCGAATGCTATGAAAAATATCATACAGCAAATCCTAATCACCAATTTCCAGTATGAATCTACCCTTTCTTGATTGTCATATTCCCAATTCAAACGGTGGTTGATCTCCTATTCAGCCACTTTTTGTACGTCACACAAGATATTTATGGACGCTCTAAGACTATCTAAGGAACTCATAACCCTATCCACAGATAACTCAGTCCAGTTTCCATGCCACTTTCGTCCTTGCTGGTAGCATGCCAATGCCAAATCGTCCCTTTTTGTACTTCATCCCATGACAAACAGCATCAGCTGATCAGCTCAATGCAAGCCTCGACATTCCCCCTCCCATCCACCCCATCTAAAGGTGTTATTTGCATTCCACAATGCTGGTTCTTGGAAACCAATGAGCTAATCAAAATCCAACTCAATCTAACCTTATATTCATTTTGTAAATATAATTCTATCTGTTACCACCTCAATGCATACACAAACTAAAAAAAATGACTGCAGAAGCGAAACATGGCAAAATCAAGTGTTCGCATAGAACCAACCACCAAAATTCAAAAGAAACTAAAGCGAAAAACACAAACCATTTTAGAGAGCCTCGTTTTCCTCTTCGTATTCTTCTTCCTGAGCAAATGCTGCTTCCCTGCTCTCCTCCTCATTATCTTCCCACTCCCCGAAACTCGAAACCGCTTGGCAGAAGCCTAAATTTCCCAATTCAAACGACATCAAGATTCAAACTTTTCAAAATCCCACATCACTGAACAAAAAACAGACACACACGCAATACAGAAAATTACCTTGTGGGTCTTCATTTTGTAGCCTTTTGCAGACACCACCGTGAGCGGCTGTGGGTTGCTACGAGTGGGGGTGGAAATATCGAAGGTTTGGGTAAGAACAAGGGGGCGAAGGCCGCAAATAGAGCGCGAAGAGCTGAAATTGAGAGACAAGGTGTGTTTCTTGATTAAAGGCGTGGATGGGACAGTTGCCGATCGAATTGCTTTATGCGGAGGAGCAAGCGTTGTGAGTCGGAAAGAAAACATGGCGGCCATTGTTGCAGTTGCCATGCTAATTGCTAAGTGTAGAGTTGATTCAAAGATGGGGTCTTTCTTCTTCAGAGTTTGCGGTTATGGATGAAAACACCAGCCACTCAGGATTGGGATCAGTCTCAATCTTGTCTTCTTCTTTTTTTTTACAATTTAATTTAAGGTGATTCTATTTACACCACCAATTTAATTTATTATTTGAAATTTTGTCACTCTACTTTTTTTATATTTATTCATTTTCACAAATTGGTCAAGAGCAGATCCTTTATTGTCATTCGTGCATAATTATTTTTTTTTATTTTTTTAATATATTTTAATTGAAAAAGGATGAATCCTAAAAGAAATTGTCTCTTTAACTACAAAAGAAATTGCAAAATGTTTATATGTATGCGTTTTGAAAGATTTCTTAGAGGGGCTATAATAGTTTTTTTTAAGATTCTTTGATAAATGTGAGGGGCTATACCGAATGTGATTATTAGGGTTTTAAGTTGAGATTATTGTGGGTAAATTAGTACATTAATAATATTTTTTTCCTTTCTTTTAAATAGAGGCTATAATGAGAAAAAATGAACTATGTATAAAATCACCCCTAAACAAGAACAACACAAGTATTGGTACATGGAGTCCCAAATAAATGACCACCTTTGAAAGAGAGACGCCAATTGTAAGAAAAAGAGAAATCAACGAATGATATTGATATTTTTCCCTCTCATGATATGTACATGTTAAGGATTTGTCTAATTAGCCACCCGGTATGGTAAGAGTGTTTTGATTAAAAGAAAGAAAGAAAAAAGAAAATAATAAGGGTCCTTAATGGATAGAGTGATTAAATATGCATGATTTTAAGGTGTACATGTGGGTTCGCTCGATGGTGCATCCGGTCGCATTATATACCTACCTTGGATGGACGCCACGTCGATTCTATTTTTTATTTTTTTTGAGTTTGGCCGATTCAACTGTTTGTTGGTTAATTAATTAAACCCTAGTTAGAACGTTCTCCAACAGTACCAAAAGTACAGAAAAAGGTCAAAAAGTCAAAAAGTATGTAGATTTCCCGCGCATCGAGGGAGTGTCAATTCATCGGCCAGTTGTATCAGCCCTTTTATTGTTCAGTCGATACGCTAGTAATCGAAATCGTCAAAGGTTGGTATAATTCCTTATTGTATTTGAAATCCTTTTATGTCATCGGCCAATTGAATATGTGTTAAATTTACAGTTAAAGGGAGAAGAAACGCACGAATCGCTACGATGATCAATAGAAGCGCGATAAGCGAGGTGTCTCCCGGATATAATAAAAGTAAAGGATGCGTCTTTTTGTTGCCTCATTTGGAGTTGAGAGTAGTTGGAGAAAAGAAAGACGGAAACAAGGGAAGGCGACGATTCAAATCGGTAACCGGCGAGAGAATCGGCACGAAGGTTGAAGATCACCATCGTTGGGCTGGTTAGGTGGGTAAGACGACTCCTGGGCCCTTTAAATATACATCTTCTGCTATCCTAAGGCTCATTTTTGTCGTGAATCACATATTTTAAATTTTTGAACGTTAATCTATGTTTTAGAGCATTTATTTATTTGGCCATTTCTGTGCTGGTTTGCGGACAGTGTCGGTACTTTGTTGGTTTCTTTGACCTGACCTGAAATGGTGGAACAGCGGCGTCCGAAGGCGGCCGGCGGTGGCAGAGGTAATCTGAAACCATTTGTTGAGCTAGTGTTTTTTTAGTTTTTTTTCTCAAAGTTTGATGAGCTAGGGTTTTTTTAGTTTTATTTTCAAAATGTGGCGTTAAGTAGGTTGATTGTAGTGGAGTTTTTCTGTTGTGATTGGGTATGTTTTGACATGTTAACATCTAGTCTTGCATGCCGCACTTTCATCGTTGAATGTTCGACTGAAATTTGTCTTTCATGTTGCATTCTAGGAGCCTCGTTTCTGTAAGGTGCCACTTTGATTGGCTTGATGAAGTGGTGAAACTTTTAAGCAGTGCAAATATGGCGCGTCTCAGGAATTCTTGCTTTGGACATCTGTTTAATGTACCCTATATCCAGTTCCAAGGTCAGCTTTATCACATACTTGTTCGAAATCACTTAATTACGGAGATACCTAGCCGTCTTTGCTTCAATCTGAATGGGAGGGTCTATGAGTTTGGCCCGGTGGAGTTTGGTCTGATAACTGGGCTGAAATTCAACGGCATGTATGAGCCCCCCAATTTTCGACCCTTCACAGTTTGCTATTCACCAATCGTCGTAGCTTAAAATTCATCGACATATCTGCTGCATTTCGGACTGAGTGCAAGAGGACGGGAGGGCGCTCCATATTGTCCCTGAAATTGACCTTTCTGTTCGTTCTTTATGCGGTCGTTTTGCCCCGTGATCGGAAGGAAAAGAACATTGAGATGCAGTACATGCACCTTGTCGATGATTTGCAGAGATTTGAGGACTATCCATGGGGACGGGTGTCCTACGATTACCTTGTGAGCGCCACGCATTCTCGACGTGAAGTTATTGATGGCTTGATTAGGCAGAAAAAGAGGATGGCTTACGACGCTTATGGGTTTGTTATAGCTTTGCAGACATGGGCATATGAAGTTATGCCTGATTTAGCTAGAGACTGCGCGAGTCTTGAGAAACGAAATCTGAGCAGGTTTCCCAGGATCCTGCATTGGAAGGTTGACGAGTATTATCAGCATGACTTTCTGTTGGGTTATTTTGCACCCGAGTTTGCTGGTCGATTGGTTAGTTATGTTTATTTTTTCATGAACTAATACTTGCTCTAGAATTCTTAGTTTTTGTTAGCATGTTCATTGAATGATACTGAGTTTGCTTTGTTTCTGGATAGGGTATTGTCAGTTCATCGAAGAATGAGTGGCAGCATCTGCAACGTTTGGGGCTGCAAGAGAGACATATGCCCCCCCCAAAGACTACGTGAAGCCTCCCGTGAAGCAGAAAGCTCCTAAAGGTGATGGCGCAGGAGTTGAAAGCAAGAAGGCCAAGATTGCCCCCGATGCGATGAAAGACAGGCTTCGGTCTGTTAAAGCGAAAGAGAAGGCTGTCCATTTGGACTCTGCGGAGTCCAAGAGTGAGGCTCCGAAGGACAGAGGCAAAGAAGGGCTTGTGGAGGAGATAGTGAGCAATGTAAGTTTCTATTGCTTTAGCTTTTAATCTGCAAATAGATTAATCTGACCAGGGTTTTCATCTATAATTTCAGATCACTCTGCAGGAAATTGATTCCCAAATTAAAGCGTTGGGTCGTAGATTTGATGTGGTTGAGGCTTTGATTCGTTGTTGTAAGTGCTGTTGGAGGGAGGCTGCTCCAGAAGCAGCGGTTGATGAGGAGGATGTACTAGGTGATGATGTTGATGAGAAGCCCGTTGTGGCTGAGTGTGATGAAGAGGTCGATCAAGTGTTTGTTGAAGCACTTCTTAGAGAAATGTTTGAAGGTGAAGGTGAAGATGCTAATAGGAGTGGTGAGATGGCGGAAGAGAAACTTGAGAAGGGAAGAGATGAAAAGAATGCTGGAGAGATGGGAGTCGATGAATTGGCCGAGAAAGAAGTAGGGTCATCTTCAAAGGGTCGCAAGGGCTCAGGTTTTGTTCAGAGTTCGGCGCCACGCAGAGCGGCGACTAGGTTAAGGACTCGAGGACTGGAGACTCCGGTCATGAATCGATTCGAATGCAAATTAGTAGATGAAGAAGAAGAGGTTGAGCTGGATACTTCCTTGGTGAAGGGGTCCCGAAAATCTGCAAGACCATCCTCAGCAAAATCTGTCACCCGTCAGTTGTTCTTGACCAAACGATAAGTATGATCCCTTGGAGGTATCATAGACGAGTGCTTTCCGAAAGTGGTTGAGTGCAGCGTTGAAAGTGAAGCCGTGAGTTTTTTAAATGATAAGATCCTCTTTTTATTTTGTTAAAGTGCAGTATGTAGAATATAAATATGTCTATAAATATCCATTACGTATTGCAGTGAGCCTGAGACGACGCTTCCGATCATTAGCAAACCAAGGGTGATCGCAAGATGGTTCGTCGATTTATGGAAGAGATAGGGTTGGCTTGCGGATGAAGTAAGCTCTTGGCCTCGTTTGCACGTTTGAATCCCTGTTATTTTCTATTAAAATATTGTTATTCCTTCACAGCATATTGATGCGTTGACGAACCTCTTGCTATTCAAATATAAGCGAGGCAAGGATCGTTTCTTGGATGGTTGGTCTGTGTTGGATGCCTTGGGCACTGTAAGTGTATATGTCCTCATCTGTTATTGTTTGGACGGAATGAGATGAGACATAATTAGCTGATTAGATTGTCCATATTACAGGGTTTTTTACGAGTTGGGCAATTCGAGGCGACGGCTAATTCTCTGCTGGAATACATTAGCGGCAAATGACCAAGAGAAGGAGGCCTGCCCTGGGTTGATGCTGACCAAGTCATTGGTGTGGCTAATGTTAATAAAAACCACTGGGTATGCTACATGATTCATTTTGCAAGTTAGACTGTGACGATCATGGACTCCATGCGTGGAGCAAACAATTGACGGGAGATTCCAGAGCAATTCGATCACATGCTTCGCTACATTCCTTGGCTCCTCCATCATTTTGGAATTTGGGAGCAGAAGAAGAACGTGGGCGCTGAATTAAGAGACGTGTGGGAGCTTGTATCTTCTGAAGAAGCCCCCCAGCAGGGGAATAACCACGACTGTTGAATCATGGCCATAAAGTTTTTGGAGTGTTTCGCTTGTGGTGAGGAGCTCAGCATTATCCACCCAGGAAGGTGCGGCATATTCCGGCGGAGTTACTGCGCCCAGCTCTTTGAGTTGGGGCGTGCATTCCCAGCCGAACAGTGATGAGGAGGGCTGGCGCTAAAGATCTTTTTTTGGACCATGCAATTACTAACAATGCTGCAGGGTAGTTTGGTCGTCTGACCTAAAAACAAACAATTGGTTTTTTTTTGCGATTTGCATGCAAATCGAGATTATGAATTATGATGTGTATGTATGTAAATTATTTGTAGATATTTGGCAGATGTGGATAGGGTTGCGGTAAGAATTCATTAGAATTCCACTGTAGTTATATTAAGCAGGCCTTTTGTGTAGGTAGCGGCCTTATTTTCATAAAGAATGCTGACTAGCTTGTTCTATTTGTGGCAATGGTGGTTCTTTACTTCTTTTCTTTTGTTGCTTCGTTTGTTAGTGAAGATTAAACTCAGGAATATGGCTCTTGAGTTTTTTTTGGGGCACCTCACATGTGGGCCTGGATTCAAGAAGAGACAGGGCTAATATAATTTTGAACGATATACGTGCCCAATCATACAGAAAAGCCAAGCAAGCCAGTTATATGTTAAATGCGGCCCAATTGAAATAAACACATATATTGGGCCTATGTATGGGAATAAAGCGGGCCAATCGTAATAAACACATAAATTGGGCTAATTGAAATAAATTAGACACATAACGCGACCCAATTGATATTAAAAACTCCTCTGTCGCTCGTCATTTGCAGTAATAGCAAATTTAACCACCAGGTTATACAATAACCCTTCATTTAGCCAGAGCATGAGCAAAATTAACAACCAGGTTCTACAATTAATCTCCATTTAGACAGAGCTTGATCTCGATATGTTGGGCGAATTTGCTGGCTGCAGGTCGATGTCCCAACAGGCGGCAGTTGGAAAGCTACAACATCCATCTTCATATTTGGACTAATTTGAAATATCGAGAAGGTCCCGAAATTAGTCAGGGAACTCCCAATTCGTCGCTCATTTGCTCATTGGATGCTAAATTTCCTAAAACCAATTGTTGCAGTATGAGCAGTGGGTACCGATTAATTGGGATAAACCAATTTCCCCAGAAAATGGATGAAATAAAATTTGAGCAGAAGGCGTTGTCGAAGCCAAAAAAAACTGAGGCCTGAAATTAAAAGTACAGGAACGCAGCACCATTGTCGGCAGACTATGAAAATCGTATTTCATTCCAGAATATTTCACCCAATTTCCGAGTAAAAACCCTAACCTATCTAACAGCGAAGAACTGATAATGGAGTTTCAAGGAATCGATTACTGAGTACTTACCTTTTGTAATCAATGAGAATAAAGGTACCGCACTCCCAATTAGCAGAGTTTTTCCAATCTACCAATCTTGAGGGGTTAGACACCGATTCAAGCCTTGCTCCATCTCTTTGGCGGCTTGGGAAGAGGAAGCGGCGAGAAATGGCGCTCTCAAATATCGAGCTGTGCAGTAGGGTTTGACTTAATTGAACATGCTTCATCTAATATATTTTATTGATTAACTTAATTGTGTAACGTTAATATCGCCAGAAGCTAAACGCCTAAGAACATATTATATTAACATATTAACATATTTAATATTAACCGTTTGTTAAGGCCCTACATTACACTTGAAAAGATAATATATTGTTAGGCCAATTTATCTATTAAATTTAATATTATGATCTGGTTATAAGTAAAATATGGTTAATTCGTGTACTGAGTAGACAGTGGATGACTTCGTAAATTATTCTATGATGTGGACGAAATAAACGGTTCTCATGTATTATGTGTTTTTGTTGTTTTGAAATAGAGAAAGCGTATATTATTTTCATTATCCCAACTGCATAGAGGTGAATTATGGTTTATTTTGAGTCAATAAGGCAGGATTCACTGTTCCTAGGTATACTAGTCCACGAGAGATTACCTAGAATAGTTCAAACGAATGTGCTGGGTAATAGGGGTTAAGGTGTTTAAGGTGTTTAAAAGAAAACAACAAAAATGGAAAGACTAATAACAACAATAATAAAAAAATCAAAATAACAATAATCATATTACCCTGACCTACAAGACCACACTTCCGGAAGAATACTTGTGTGTGTTTATACTGTAATTTTTTTTGTGCTTCTATTACATGTTGGGTTTAACTATTACAAATATGATGTTACAATCATTACATTAAATAATATTATTTGTACTCCTTCGTTGTGCGGGTTTCTGGGATGTTGTGAAGGTATCCCGGGAGAACATTTGTTCATGTTTACAGCTGTTTCAGGGGCTTCACAGGTGGTTTTTAGGGGCTTTCCTGGGTTTTCAGGGGTTTCTGGTGTTTGTGGTTTTGAAAGTGGTTTGCGAACGTTTGAGGGTTTCTAGAGGGTTTCCAGCTCATACTCGAGTGGTTTCTGGGATTTGTGGTATTAAAAGTGATTTGCGAGCGTTCGAGGGTTTCTAGAGGGTTTTCAGCTCATACTTGAGTAGTTTCTGGGATTTGCGGTATTGAAAGTGATTTGCGATCGTTCGAGGGTTTCTAGAGGGTTTCCAGCTCATACTCGAGTGGTTTTTGGGGTTTGCGGTTTTTAAAGGGGTTTTCGACCATTCCACGGTTTCCAGAGTGTGTACAGCTGTTTGTGGGGTTTCGTCGGGTTTATGGGGGGTTTCTAGTAGGGTTGTAAACGAGCCGAGTAAAGCCAAATATCTTCAAGCTCGAATGCGTATCGTTGGAGATATACTCGTCTAGAGATTGAGCTCGACTTCGAATCGAGCTTCGAGTTTGAGTTCGAGTTCAGCTCGACTAAGTAAATTCGTGATCGAATTTGATTTGATATGCATATGTTCGAGTTCGAATAAAAAATCTTTTCAAAAAGCTCGATTAAAGCTCGATAATAATAATTTACCTTAATTTGAATTAAGATCATTCATTACTTAATTAGTAATTTATCTCACCCTCCATGATAACTTATTATTTTTCTTTCTGGGTTCAACATATAAATATTTTACAATCAAATAAATTCATATTCAAATTGCAAAGTGTTTTTTATTATGCAATTTATAAATCATAATTCAAATATATATCGTTTTCTTACTATTTTATTGACTATTCATTTTCATTTTATTATAAATTGTAATCATATTAGTTGATCGATAATATAGTTCATTAGTACTGTTAGTTTTTTATTTTTTACTACACATTCACACATGTTCCAATTAATAAGTAAATATTTACAATAATCTTAATTCGAATACTAATTTACAAATTTTTCCTTATGCGATTTACAAATCATAATTTTTTATTTCAATGAGGCCGAATAAAGTAAACATAATATTTGTATATTATATAATAATTGAGTAAAATGATAATATATATATATATATTATATAATAATTGACTAAAATGATAATATTTCCTCCAAAAATGACCTAGCTATTGAGCAAATGGGTATTTATATCCCTGCATATCTTAACCTCAAATTCAATTAGATTACTAATTAAATCATAACTTGGTCAAATGAAGTCCCAATTAGGTGAAATCAGTTTCTATGGATTCGTATTGATGAGTACTATCATCTACCATATTCGACCGTATCGTTTCGATAACGATAGGTATCGAAAATAATCTAAAATGTAAATGGGCTAAAAAGCCCATGAATTGGGCCTAGAGATTAATATGCCTAATTTTATTAAAATAAAAAGTGATATTTGCATTAAAATTAAACTCGTCAAATGAATTCGACCAAATTAATGTAGTAGAATAATCAACACTTAATTAAAAAGCGCAAGTATTTGAAAATGAATACACATATATAATAGATAATAAAATTTTCGGACTTGCGTTCAAATATTTTATTTGATTAATGGGTGAAAAAATCTCTCAAAAACATGTAGTTATTTCACAAACGAAATGCATAGAAGATATTCAAATAAAATGAATGTACCAAATAACTTTAAGTAGATATAACAAATATTTATATATAATAATAAAATTACTTAAATTTTTTTCAAAAATAAGGCATAATTACTTTTGTTGGTAGCTAATTGAAAGGTTGGAGTTGGCTCTATTTATTTGGCCAAGGGCGCGACCCGAACCCATTTAAATATTTTTCACGAAATTATTTGAATTTCGCTCACCAATCTTCCTTTGCAAGGATTCTATAGTAAGAGACTTTACTCTTATAGATTTCCCTTCCACATCAAAGGGATCTTTCTCATCTCTCTCTCTGTCTTTCTTTCTTTCTCCGAACAGAGTATTCGTCTCATCCTCATCTCATCCCAAATGTCAGCTAGCGAGCCCATGGTTCATCTCGCAGGAGATTCCAGTATAGGGGCGTCATCCAGTAGGTCCGCCGGTCCGGTCGTCTGTGATGTTCATGGGGTCGCACAGGGCTTCATATCTGGGACCGATGCTAATCCATTCCGTTGATTCGTCCGCTGTCCGCTGAGAAAGGTTAACTCAATAATGTTGGAAAGTGATTTCTATTGCTCCGAAGATGAATTTATACCACTATGAATTAGGGTTTTTGTGAATTCATTTTTTGTAGGTAACTGGTTGCGATTTCTTCCACTGGGTGGATGACCAGCTCACACCCCATTACCTGGGATCTGTCCAAAGACTGAAGCAGCAAAAGGACTCCCTCGAAAGTCAGCTACAATGCAAGACTCTTCTGAACGAGGTCTTAAACGAAAAGATTACATTGAAGGATGATGA
Source organism: Perilla frutescens (assembly GCA_026008535.1). Taxonomy (NCBI): domain Eukaryota; kingdom Viridiplantae; phylum Streptophyta; class Magnoliopsida; order Lamiales; family Lamiaceae; genus Perilla; species Perilla frutescens. The sequence goes on from BRKX01000001.1 coordinate 68,877,670, forward strand.
GTTGCAGCGACTCAGGTGTCAAAAAGCCTCTTCCCCTTCGGCGGAGACAAACTGGATTACCAACCCTGTTGTCTTCTCTGCAGCCACTGCAGGTGTCTTGTTCCTTGTTGCACTTCTTTGGAAACTGCTCTCTACTGCATCTAAGTATTCAGCATAACCAAAATATTACGCATTACTAGTATTATATGGTTGACTTAATTGATAGCTTAAAGTAGGGCTAGTAGAATCTATGTGTTTTTGGTTTAATGTAGGACTATATTACCATTATTATTAAGCTTTTCCAAAGTAGGACTATTATTAATTGATATTAAGCTTATTATACTAGGCGTTTCATATTAAGTACTATTAATCATGAATTATGTGATGCTATCAAATGCAATTATCTTTTTTGGTGAATTCTATTTGGTTTGACTGTGAAGTTAAGATGATAAACTTGATTGTGAGTCATCTTACATTAGGATTTGCAACACTACATAAAGCGAGATTCACGAACAACCATTCTCAATGTAAATTACATGGATACAAGGGTTTGGCCGACCCTAATCATCATCTGTGAACAGGGCACACAGTCTCTTGTATTGTGGCTCACCCTTGACTTTGTATGCATGTGCGAAAGGAGTCAACTGCAGAAGGATGGGGGTAAGTACTTTGCATTGCTTAATGTCATAGTTAGTAGAGCAAACAGTTGAAAGATAGTTGATGCTAACCGTAGCTAGTTCTGAGAAGGTCTCTTCATCCATTTCAATATTGTTTGAGTGCTCATTCCAGAACACATTATTGTGACCTTTGATGAATTGAAAAATGTTTTGTCTATTGAACAACATCTCTACCTTCTCTGCATAGTAGGTTGCTGGTAGATTTGCTCGGAACTCTCTGTTCATTGTGGGGGTAATGTTTTCAACGAAAGCCAGGTTGCGCCAATTAGGGTTTACCCTCCAAGAACCGTTTCTCTTTACATCAAGCGCTATTTCTATGAATCTGTTCTCCATCTCCCTCGTCCAAATGCAGTCGTAGAATTCTGCAGGATGCGACATCGTCTATTTTTTAATCAGTTTTCTAGAATTCTTTTGTCTATTCATGGGTGTTCTGGCATGTGGTTTTGGGATTAACTACTCAATTCATTAGAATAGGATTTAAATAGAAGAATAAAGCATCTCATTCATTGCCTAAAACAATTACTAAAGGACAAGAGTTCACAGGGGTTTCTAACTTATTTCTAATCCACATGGATTTATTTGTTGACCGAGTACAGGGTAATATTCCCTAGGGACAGGTCATCCCTTCGTTTAAACTAGAATTACATCTACATAGCTGCTAATATAGGTTTATCTAATATCCGCTGCCTGAGGTGGAATACCCGCGGGACGAAGCTGAGTGAGATGGTGAAGCCTTCTTTCTGGGTTTCTTGCCTCGAGTGGATAAACTTGCTTTATTCACGACTTCACTGACACCCTCACTGTGTGATGCATCTCCGCTCCGAGCATTGCCGGCAGATTGTGATTCTGATATAACCACCACCTCCGGGAATAACACTCTCATCTGGTCCCATCATGGTTTCCCCTTCGGTCTATAGGCAAGCAAGTCTGGACGAGTCTGCATGCATAAACAATTAGCGCCAGTTCCCAAATTGAGTAGCATAATATATCATACAAAATCATAACCTACCCTTGCTATTTCAGTCCAGACTTCAACGGAGGCCTCCACGGTGTTATCATATGGGTGGTAGAAAACACCAGGGCGTGAGAGCAAGTACTTGAACATATTGAAACGATCCTCCCATTGCTGCAGTTTCTCTAGATAGGCAGCAAATGGAAGATCAATCCACGTCTCCTCCTTTATCTCCTCTCCTACAATACGGATAACATCTCTATTGTTCTGATAGTCTCCAACAATCCAATTCTTGTTCCAGTGCTCGAAATCCAGCTTCTTGAGAACAGTGCTCTCAAGGTCACGAGACCATACCCCTAGGAAAAAAACATTGTCCTGCGATATTGGATTTGGACCAGCCATTTTATGAAACTTTGGTTCAAGTCTACGAATATGCACTGAATTTATTTATAGTGTGTATGAATGATTGTAACATCACATTTGTAATAGTTAAATTGATGAATGTCCTCACAAACAGCTAAAAATTAATACAAACTAGATTGCTACAATCCACATCCCATGATCATCTCAAAGCCAAACATAAGGCATTGTCTCATCAAATCTGCTTTCCTTGTTCACCTGCAACAAAGAACAAAACATACAACAAGCCAAGCAATCAGATATTGGGAAGAATGTCCTCTCCACTGCTGTGGCAATTGCCTAACATACACTATACAACCAATCACTAAAAAAAACCATCTCACCATATCCACGTTGTGACCAGATTCCTGAGTTGATGTGAAGAATACTCGCGAGTGCTGCGAGTTAAACTCCTGTAATTAAGAATAAATAAAATCAGTTCCTCATTAGTGCTATATTTTACTTCAAACCCCAAAATCTTGGTGGGAATCATACTCGACTGAATTCCGGCCAATAACGCTCGGGTTCCTTCAACGAGTTTTCTATCTCATTACTTGACTCCATCACTGGACTTGGTTCTTTCAGTTTTAGACCTGCGCTCATACTCGATAAAACACAATTTAGGTTATTAAACATCAATCTGTAATAGATACCATATATTACAACTATGACACAACAAACCTCCTCTATTTCCCTTCAGCTTCGACTTCCTCCACTTTCGTCGCATGTTTTTGCCACGACTTTTGACAACTGTTGGGTTCTTCATCGGCTTGGCTGGCGTAGTTCCATTTCCTGACTCTTTGCCTCGCTGTTTGGTCACCAGATCCCGATCTTTGAGCAACTGCTTTCGCAACTTTGACATGTACTCATGCATGCGTGATCTGCTGCCAGCATCTCCCTTTGCCTCATAAGCCACGTCATATGATAACCTCATAATGGAATTCAGGAAAACTAGGCCAGCCAAATTATCATCAATAGTTGAACCGGAAAGATTCTTCATACCACCCACCCATCTTCGTTTGCAATCTCGCGTCCACCTTCTAAGTATGTATTGTTCCAGAATCACATCAACATTCATCAAATAAAGCACTTTAAATATGTGCCAGCAAAAAACTCCCTTTGACTCTCACATGCGACAGCTACATGAAACCTCGTGGCTTCTCTGGTTGAATGACACAGACCTCGTTCGATCGGAGTGAGGACTGGAGCTCACTTCGAATACAAGGTCATTGGAAGCATAGTCTGGATGCTCAATTATTTTTATATTCATCGAATGGTGAGCTTCGTACTCAAATATTTTGAAGATATTGCGCGTGAATACTTTAGCAACATGTGTTAACAACGGGTTGTCCTCGAGGAATTGCCCAGGCATACCTCTACAAAGAGCATCTTCTGCATTCTCACGCTCACGCCATTCTTTCTGCACTTCACAATAGCGAACAACAAACTCGTACATCGTATTGGTTCTATTACCTAAGTCTTTTAAAATTCTATTAGTCACCTCACTCCTAGAAATAGCATGCATAACCGCTGAAAAACGATCATTGGTGAACACTGATGACCATCTACTTCTCAAATTATACATGTTACTGAACCATCGATTGTTCGCCAGCTCATACGTCTCAATAAGTTGCTGCCATAATTCCTCAAACTCATCTTCCGTCTCACATCCATTCATACAACGATTCCACAATTTCTTGAACTCAACATTGCCATTTAACGACCCAAAGTGTGACGGAGCATTCTGATTGATGTGCCATTGACACAAACGATGAGCTGCACTTTCAAATGTGTAGTCCACACCATTCATAGGCGCCTGACATTGATCGGAGAAGATCACTTCAGGCTCCTTTCTATACATGGCCTCAAGGAATACACCAAACAACCATTCAAATGTCTCGGTCTACTCATCAGACAAAAAAGCTAAACCAAACATGACATTATGAAAATGATGATTAAAACCAATAAAAGGCGCACAAATCATGTTGTACTTATTGGTTTTGTATGTAGTGTCAAAGGATACTACATCACCAAAGTATTCATAGTCAATGGCACAACGAGAGTCACGGAAGAAAAAATTCAACAACTTCCCCTCATCATCTTGTTGCAGCTTCCAGAAGAAGAAAGGCTCCTTATTCGACTTTTCCATGAAAAATTGTAGCAGGGCCTTAGCATCTCCATTCTCTGCATTTCTCTCAGTCTTCTTGCGACCGAGATGAATGTATGCATCCGTCCGAGTGAATCCAGCATTCTGTCGCCCACCGCACTCTCGCTCCAAGAATTTACAAGCACGAGTCACGGGTATGCCAGCAGAGTGAAGAGATTCCAAAATTGATTTCTTCGGGCCTCACAGTTGTCTGGCGGAGCGCAGAAGATAGCTTTGATCAGGTTTCAACAATTCATGGTTGTGCTCTTTCTCAAACACTGAAATTCTCCACGAACCATGTCTTTACCTTAACAGACGAAGCCTAGCTTTGCAGTTGCTTCTTGTAACCTGTTTCTTATACACACCGAGCCGACTATTTTCTCTTTTACTATCAGGATGACCTTCACAAAAGAAATTAAAAACTTTCATGCGCATCTCCGACAAATTATCAAAATATTTTTGACAACCTTTCCTTACGCTAAAACCCTTATAACGTCCATACTCACAATACAGGACATACGTTAAATCAATGTCCTCGATAAAGGAACCGGACTCCAATCTTCTCTCAATCTCACTACAAATCTCCGTAACCCCATCGTCACATTCTTCATCATCCTCTGAATTAGGCTCATCCTCATCTCTTGACGGTGACATCTCAGGCTTTCGAATACCATCATCAGCAGATAGTGGGGACAGATTCAGGTCGATAACCATACCGATTGAATTGGGCTCTATAAAAAAATGATTTTCAGGCTCATGCAATCACAATCTGAGTTGCTTGTGCGATTAGTTTCAAACTGTGATTCTCTACCTCAAGCCCAAGATGAAAAATCAACAAAAACCACAAAATGAAATTCCAAACAACTCGCGATACATCCAATGCAACTGTTCTCTTAACAAAATCTCATAATTTCAAATTCCTAAGTCATGCACTACGCAGCCCTCAATGATGATCGTCTCAAAATTGACAATTCCATTTCTACAACTACAAAGGCGGCAATAATAAGAATCACAATAACCCTCAATTCAAGCACGATAAACACATGTTCTGGTTTTCACATATCATCATTCAAATTTCATTACAAATCACAAAAGACTCTAAACACAAGGAATGAAATCTCCAATAACAAAAGGCATTCATAATTAAACCCTACAATATTCAACCGATATTCAGGAAGAAGACATACCTTCTTCTCCAACAAGATTTCAGCAACTTCAACTCAAGCCGCAGACAAAATCCCAACTCAAGAGACTCACGATCTCCGAATGCAAACAGAAAATGAGCCCAAACTTTATAATGAAGACGCCATTTTCTTTTCTTTGGCAACAATTCAACGCCCATCCACAGTACAAAAACCCACAAATTCATCGATTCACCGAAGCCAAGTTCCAATCACGATCGCTGATCGGGGGATCGGAACCCTACCGCCACAATCGATTCAAGATTCTAATATTTCTCACGCAGTATTCATTCTGTAGAATTGTACAGAGCATAAATCAACTTACCTGATATTTTCTTGGTCAATGGCTGATACTTGACCGAACTAACTTCGAAACAGACAACATTTAACTAAGGTTGGTTAAAAAAAAAATTCCGACACATGGCGGCCATCCACACAAGGGATGTAATGCGACCGATCGTAGCATCGAATTTAGCGTACATGTGCCATAAATCTAAAAGAATTTGATTTGACTCATCTTGAAAGTAAGAAATTCCCTTAAAAGAAGATAAATTTGCTAGTAGAACACATGTACTACATTCCTATTGATACACAAAACATTTTTGTACTATATATTTCAAGTTCTTATTAGTTGATTGATATAAAAATTTTGGTATCCGAGTCTTTCAACATCAACAAAGTGTGTATTATAATACATAAATTTTTCTGAAATTTCTGGCCAAAACAGACAAGGAACCGGAACGCTTGTGATCAGGTTGTGAGGAAAGGAATGTAGTGAGTGCGGATGAAATCATCTGCTACACTTTGTGCAATACTTGGGGTTACACAATTTCATTAATTAATTAATTAATTAATTTTTCTTCAATTTTTTTATTCAATTTCAATTTATTGTGCTTTAATTTAATTTTATATTTATTAATTAGGGTTTATTATGCCCAATCAGGGTATATAATTATTTTTTATGAAATAATCAATTATTAATTAGAAAATAAAATTAAATATTGAAAAATAATCATATGCCTTGATTGGATTGGATGAACTCTAATTAATAAGTGTAAAATTAAACTAAAGCACAGTAAATTAAAGTTGAAGGTGGAGGGAAGCTGAATGAAAATCATAAAAATGTGTGAAGCAAAACAAAGCCACAGAAACCATAAGTGGCGGAACCAGGGGGCTAGGGTGGGCTGAAGCCCCCCCCCCAAACCAGAAAATTGCTGCACTTTTTATAGGGATGGCGCCGATGTCTCCATCTATAGCCCCTGCATCAATTGTGGCTCTGTTTCTGATTTTCTGCTACTTCTGCTGGACGAAAAGGAAAGGGATGGTGGAAAAGTTTAAAACCTAACTAATGAAAGCGTGTTTCATAAACACAACTTTAGGAAAAATAGTCATTTAAACTTTAAAGACTCATTATATTTTCTACTTTTGATTCGAATTTATTTTTCAATTTTAATATTAAATCTTTGATCTGTTATTGTTTCATCATTTTTTAGTATTTCTTTTAGAGTACCTTATCTAGAACTTCATATTTTATATATTTTGTAGTGTACTTCCTTCAATTTATTCGTGGTTAGTTTAACGTTTTTTTTTGTTTAAATGTTGTTGAATTTATATTTATATTTGTAGATTATTCAAGCAATTTTGTATTAACTCAAAAAATTATAGTTTTATATATATGTGTATATATATATATTTAAAGTCTTTATTTGATTCGAATTTTATTTAGTCTTTATAGATAAAAAAAAATCAAGAATATTAGTACAATGACGTCGATTACTAACACGCGTTTATAAAAAAATAAATTATATATAACACTTATTAGTCAGCAATCTGTCATGGCAATATAGCCCCCAGAAAATATTTTCTAGTTCTGCCACTGGAAACCATTGATATATAGTAGCTACTTCCAGTTATGATGCGGAGTTCCAAGTGCTTCTTCGCGACCTCAGACTTGCACTTCAGTTCTCAAACCACATCTGGATTGAATTGGATGTTGCCACTGTTGTCACTGTTCTTTCTACATGTGGTCATGGCTCTTTGCGAGTTCACCCTTCTATCAGGGCAATTCGTCTCCTTTGTCGGGATAAGCTCATTTGGCTCCTTCACCGTGAGGAGAACCATGCGGTTGATTTCTTGGCTTGTAGAGGAGCACAGTCCACTGTGCTCATATTCTTTGATTCAACTATAGCTCCCCGATACATGCTTTTCTTGGTTCGGATATGGATCAGTTGGGTTATCCCAATTTTAGATTACATTATAATCATATGATTTTGTTCCCGTTTGTTTGAGTTTTGCTCTCAATTTTTCACTTGGTCCCATTTTTGGAATCATTTGTGTTTCACTTACGATCTTGCTATGATTTCTACTAGATTTTAGTTTAGGACTAGCAATTGGTTTGTGCCCGAACTATTAACTATTTAGTTGGTTTTTTTGTATAAGTTACAGTGTTTGTTTTGGGATATGTTTACTTTTGGGACATATTTTGTTCGAAATATGGTATGACTTATTTCATCTATTGACAGGTTGGGGCCCGAACAGATGCTTCTTAAAAAAAAAAAAAAGGGAGAGAGAAACCACTGATATATATCAAGAAATTTTGTATGTAAATTCAGTTTTCTTGATTGTTTTCTCAACAAGACTCAATTCTCTTCACAAGTTCAAGAAATGCACGCAGATCAGATGCAAACGCCTATATATCTATAATCTATTTATATATAACTACACATGCTGGGCCATCCCCATTCACCGCAAGCAGAATAATCAATCAGACCATACCTATCCAAGAAATACTCAAAACCCCCCGCAAAAACTACAGGAACTGATCAAATCATAACGGCGAATCGTGATCATCAGTTTACTTCTTACTAGGCAGTCAAACCTCGCCGCCATTCCATAATAATCAGCGTGGCAACGCTGTGAGCCAGCGCCGCCGCGACGACAAAAACGTGGAAAATCTGATGGCTATGACCCACAACATCAAACGCACCAGGCATCCATCTCTCAGGAATCCTAGTCACGTAAAACACGGCCCCAGCGCCGTACAGAAGTCCCATGACGATTTCATAACTGAGAGACCCGAGTATCAATGGGTGTTCCCAGTGGAGGATCACGGCGTGAGTTGCCGGAATCACTCCTGAGAATCCCATGCAGAGGAAGAGAGTCGCCCTGAACGACCGGAAACGGCCGCTCGACAGAGCCGGGGCCAGCAGAGTCACCACCACCACGAGGCCGACTAATGTGATCGAGGAGAGGTACAGGAAGCGCCACAACGGCTGATCGGAGAAGGCGTAGTATATTGGAGCGAAGAAGGAGCAGACGATCATGATGGAGATGCCCACGTAGTCAAGCCGCCAGAAGAAGTAGTAGAACCGCCGTGAGTGGCAGGCGAAGAGGTGGGAGACGGTGCTGAAGATCAAACAGGTCATTGCTCCGCTCAAGAAAATGAACCACGGCCATAAGGGGACTGCATTCGAGTATCTGTTCATGCCTAAGATTGGTGATTCTACAATGTGTCTCAGATAATAATCCTGCAATTTACAAAACAGGGAAAATCAAACATATTTTTTAGAATTCATTGAATCAATGGGTTGAAGGCATTAACATAATCCAAGAAAGTTGGATGTTTATGCTCATGGCAGTCTCTAGCAGATGCTACACTTGCTGAAAATTTAGCATGTATTATAAATTAGTACATACATGATTTTCTTATAAAATTCTAATAAATGTCTTGAAATTCAAAATCTAACGCGGACGCCCGAGAATGACATGGAAAACAACCAAAAAAATATAAATTACGACATAAAAGTAATTCAAGCCACGTAGCATTCCATGTCATTATTTGAATTTTCAAGTTGTTTTCCCACGACATCCTCGGGTTGAAGTCCCCGAATTCGAATTGCAAGATATATTTATTGGAATATAATTGGAAAATCATGTATTAACTTGTTACAGTTGAAGATCGAGATATTTTCATAAAACTACCAAAAGTCGAGATAAAAAACGTATTTATATATGTATGAACACAGAGAAATTGCAGTAAATACAAATTTCCACGGTTCATAATTAATCTTGTGTAGTCGTGCTTCACATTAAACTAATTTAATGTTGATTATTTCCAAGAAATATTCCTTTGAAATTTGTTCCCATGTTCACGTATGCTTGTTTACTCTACATTGGGCGGCGGCTGCCCCACGTTCCTGATTCAGTGATTTGTATAGTGCTTGAAAGAAATCCTAGACCTTAATTTAAACGTTACTTAATTAATAAGAAGATTCTCACTGAAACTACGACAAAAGAAAATAAATTATGTATTGATTATATTTCTCGACTTATAAGATAAGCTTTCTTCTGCCAGCAATTATATACGTTGCAGAGATTATCAAACTCACGTATACAATATTAAATGGCACTAACGTCACTCAATCATTAAAAGATACGTACTACTTAATTAAAAAAAGGTCATTTATTCGTATATCACACAAATGGTAGCATAAATCTAACCGACTAATTAGGTAAACAATCAAAATTAATATTGAATCTTCAGAGAATTAAACTAACCTCTTAATCGAAAATAGTGGTTTTAATTGGCAATATAAATGACAATCTACTCATTTAAAATTCCACTAAACATGCAATATTAGTATTAAATCTCCTCTCATATTTTTTTTCCCCTTAAATGACTAATAAATCTTGTATTACTAAGAAACAAAAAGTATTATTTTATACAAATATAGGGCGATGACTGATGATCACATTATAATATATGTGATTCCGTCACAGATGTGTTGCCATAAGAAAATTCATTATGGCCAGCCGTTTATTGTGCCTCACATCTCTTCCTTTTTGACTAAAAGGTTTTTTAAATATTGCACGTTACATAAGTATAGCATCCACGTTTTATTTGATTTTTTAGAATTTATTTACTATGCATGTGATGTGATTATGTAAAAATAAATAGTAGGGAGTTTCTAACTTTCTAACCTAAAAGGTGAAAAACAGCATGTGTGTAGCGAGTGTAGGGCCTATGAGTCTATGACCAGTGTTGTCTAATTTGGTGAGCTCTTTTTCCATTTTTATTTCCTTTTCCAAATCATCAGAAAAAAAGAAAGAAAAAAGAAGACAAGATACTAACCGAAAAGGAAACGTTAGAGCCGTTGGATTGGTTCGTCATCGTCGTCTTCAACAGCCATCCGTTGCTTCCCTCTCTGCAGATTCAATTATTGGTCAATAATCAAAATGAAAACAGGATAATGTGAAATGTGTGAACAAGAAACTCCCAAAATATCATCAAATATCATAACAAAGATAAGGAGAAAAAAAAGGGGATAAATTTACCCGAAAAAAGTGGCGATTACGTTCTCGAACGTCGTCTTGTCCGTCAAGCTGATAACCGTCAACCCCAAAAATATCACGAATCCGATCAAATGCCTGCAGAAATCAATCGTTAAAAGTTAATTAGGTATGGAAATCCAAACCTAAAAATTTCTGAATTAAAAATTGAATAATTAATTCGACTCACGTCCAAATATTGAGAGTTTCATTGTGCAATGAGAAAACGCTCAGAACAACATCTTTCAAAGGCCATTCGCATCTGTAATGACTCGTAATGAACTCGTTGTCCTTCAAATACTCCGGCAACTCCTCGTACTTCAGCAACCTTCTCTCCAATTCCACCGCCTTCTTCCTCCCATCGCCTCCGTCCGCCGCCGCGGCGCTTCTCTCCGCTCTTCTCCTCATTCCAACTCAGTGATCTCAACTGCCAGAAAACTAGTTCTTCGCCTCAATAAAAAAATGTGCAGTTGGATATTCCTGCTGGAAAAGGAACCTCTTCTCCGGCGAAGACTCTACAACCTCGCCTGAATAATTGCTCCTCCGCTCTCCTCCGACTGCCGTCTATATACGTACACCGTATATAGATATATATTTCTCCGTGCGTGTGTGAGAGAGAGGGAGAGAAATGCTTTGCTAGGAATGGAGGATATGATGATGGGCGATGAGAATTTATAAATCCAGCAAACACCGTGTCGCCATTTATTTTTCTTATTAAATTTTAAATTTAAAAGACAATAAGGTGAAAATAGTTGTATATTCTAGTGCTAGGGAAATGATCGGGTGTGGCGGGGAGCAAAGTAACTGGATTGAGGGAATAATCGGATGTGGCAGCTGGAGTCAATGATCGTTGACCGAACCGAATTCGATCAAATATAATTGATACGAGGATAGAAAACCCAATCAGAATTGAACACGTGTTGATGGGTGATAGTTGGAATGTAGGTGAACTTTTGCAGGCCCAGCTTGGATATGGACCATTTGGTTGGGGCAACTTGCAAGGGGAGTAGAAATTCAAATTTGGCGGAAGGCGTCAATATACAAAGAATAAAGGAAATTCCATTCCACTTGGAAAAATATAAATAAATTGTTCCTAATCTTATTTTAAATACCTAATTTGGATGGTTGATATATTTAGGAGATTATACGTGAGATTCATGTTATATTCTCGTGTTAAATTGCGTGCTTTACTATCATTGATACATGTTACGTATATTAATTTCACTGTCATTGTATTAGATGACATCGTTTATATACACATGGCTTATATTGAATATATAAAAAGTGAGATGCAATATAAAAGGGTAACAGAGAAATCAAACAAAAAAAAAAAATCAAATTTAACTGGCACTCCTATTGCATATTCATGTACCAAAGTTTTCATGTTTTTTCGTTGTCTCATAACTCTTTCATCAATTTTATATTCTGCATTTTGAGAGTTTTCTTAACATGTTATTATAAGAACATATAGAAAATTCGTATCAGATAATTAATTTATTCAATATTGTAAAGTAATAATTGTTATATATATAAAACTACATAATATTATAAGATTGTATAGAAAATTCATAATACATATGTATATTTATCGTATATATTCATGCACCAAATTAAGTTTTCATATATTTCTTAATTTGTATTACGGCTCTTTTGATAGTTTGATTTTTAAAATGGGTGTTTCTAGATACAACACTAAATTTTCATTATACACCACGGTTAAATTTAATTCAAAAATAAACAATTAATAATTTACTTAAGTATCTTTTTAATTAAAAAAATACTTATTAAGATCAACCAAAAAATTACTCTAGCCATTCGATCTCTGGGTTCTCTCCTCTCCCTCCATCTTCTTCCTCACCTCATTTCCTCTCTCATCTTCTTCCATTTCTCGGAAAGTGCAAACTCACAACCAATCGAAGCAAGTCATGAGTCCAACATAAAATTCAAATAAATTAGCTTTCCATATTAAAAATTTAATGGTGCAAACAGTAACACCCCTTTAAAATAAAATTAGTTTACATTGGACTAGGATTTTCATATATAGCTTTCCATCAATATATTAAAAGAATTTAATTACATACATAATTTATATTAGTGAATAAGTTTATTTATCAGCAATCACTCGGTCAATTGAGTATAATCTTATGTGAGTGTCTATTTGTATTGTACATACCATTAATTTTCTAATCAAATCAAAGTTTTCATATTTTCCTTTTGTATAGAATACTCCTCCCATTATTTAATTTTTAAGATAATATTAATTTTATATTGAACTTGATTTTGATAGTCTCCTGATTAATTAACAATATATTACAAGAATATATATGACATAAATCTACAGATTTTGAGGGATTTCTGCAAAAAATTATAGCAATAGATATAAAAATATCGCTTATTTTTAATACATTCCTGTGCCGAGTTTTTATATTCTTCTTTGTTTCAATATTTTTATTTCAAAATAAAATTAGTTTTATATTTGACTAGATTTAGTGAGCTTTATTGCTAGATAAATGTGATTTTTAACAAAATTGAGTGGACCCTATTAAATTTAGTAGATTTGATACTTAATTTTTTTAACAAAAGTACGAAATTTGTCAAATTGCAGTTATTGCAAAATCACAATTAAATCAACAACCTTTAAAGATTCAGTAAAATTAGTAAATATGTACGATCGAATATTTGAATTTTTCAAGCTATTAGCTTAGCACTTAGCCGTATAGATTTGAAATGAAATGAAGGTTAAGTTTCAATTTGTAATTAATTTTTAGAGATGTGATTGATAGGGAACAATAATGATTGAAAGATAGCTGGGGTATCAACTATCAACTCAACTTTGTGAAAATTCGTTAAATTAATTAACTGGTATTCGTTGTAAAGTGTTTCTTTTTTATACAGAAATAATAAACAACTCATAAAAATATATATATATGTGTATATGTTTTTTCTCTTTTTTGCTTCGAGACTACTCCCGCCATATTTACTTAAAATTTATGAAACATGTATAACAAATCCACTTGGATTTAAAAGTTAACAAATAATGGGTAAATTACATTAATTTAAAAGGATAAACTTTTAATTTTTTTAGGGAATAGAAAAACTAGTTAATGTGATAAAATAGAGAAATAAAAATATTGAACCTATGTGACAAAATAAAAAAATAAAAATAAATTTGTAAAAGGACAAAACTGAAAAAACAAGATAGGACGTTTTTTTTGCCAAAAATCAATTTCCATTGCCATGTGCAACAATGCAACCAAAATATACTTTTTCTTGATTAATATAATAGGCGTGCATGTATGGCCAAACAACTTCAAAAAAAAAAAGAAAAAATATGTGTGTATGGCCAAAAACTTGCTAAAAAAAGGAGCATGCATGATAGATGTTGCATCTCTTAATAATTGAACTAATAATCTTCAAGTTTTAGAAAATACTTCACCAATTGAACTTTTTATATCCATATTTAACAAAGAAAACTGATTCACAATTCCCTTTCATTAAGTGTTCCCCAGTTTGCCAGAGCCAAAATATTTACATTATATAAATAATAATTATTTTTTATGAATGCATATTAATTAAATTAGTATATATACTGATTAAAATTTTTAATTGAGATTAGTTTTTAATATAGATTATATATTTATTTAATTGATGTCAAATTTAAATTTAAAATTATTAACACATGTTATTCAAGCAATAATATATGTTATTGATAATTTCAAATAATATATATTTATTTATTTGACTTTTTTTATTTGAAATTATTAATATATGCTATTCACACAATTTATTTTATAAAATATAAATTGTGATTTTTTTTATTATTTTGTCACTTTTAAAAACTTCAAATTGTATTTTGTAAGTCAAATTATTTTATACGAATTTATAATTTTAAATTTTATTGCTAAGCATAATCAATTTTAATTTCAATTACTGAAAATGTTCAAAATTATCTCATGCTAGTTATTATTTTTAATTATTTATTTTTATAAAAAATACATTTTTTATTTACTTTGAGGGATTTTTGCAAAAAAAATTCTAAATCCGCCACTTTAGAGTAACTTACGTCAATTTTTATTTCTTTGTGTTGTGTGGCCACCTAATCCTAATTCCTAGTTATTTCTTAACCTTTTTAAACACGTTATAATTAGGTCTAGTGTAGCTGACCAAACTACTTGCAAAATCACGTACTTTCTACATGTTACTTCTTCTGATTAACAATAGACCTTTTTCAATTTTATATTAAAACATTATATACATAAATGTCATGCATATATGTACCTAAATTTTTTAGACTTGGGAAAAAAGAGGCCAAATTCTTCTAATGCAACGTAATTTTAGCAATAATATATGTTCAATTTGAGTTTCCGAAAACAATATCCATTGCATCCACCGACGAAATTGTAATGTCAGACCTAATTATGCACACCAGATTTCCTATGCGACTTTCTATGACATCTCCCGTGTCAAATTTTTATTTCTTTAAAATTTATTATGATTTTTTTTTTTATTTAGGGTTCATCCTTCCTCAATTAGGGTATTTTTTTTTACTCACACCCGATCGACATGTGGTATTAAGGAGATTCGAACCCATGACCTTTGGTTTCCAAACAAACTCACTCCACCACTAAGCCATCCCCACCGGATATAACATTGTTACGTCGTCGAGTTTAAAACATTAATATGTACATATATAAGTAATATGAGCCAAGCCGTCCATTAAAATTTAAGTTTATAATGTGGGTGATACGTAAGTTTTTTACACAAATTTTAGCTCATTGCAGATCATAAAATTTAAGTTTATAATGCGGGTGATACATAAATAATTGGATGGATAATGGCTAATTGACATAGTTAATGATATATGTGTTCATTTTATTAATTAATAAAAATGACTTTAATGTTTTAATAATAGTCCACTTTCAGTTTGGTCCTTTAATGGAGGATAATTAATTTATGTTGAAGCGAATTAAATCTCCATTGATATTGCATAAATGTGTTATTTCTCTTCATCCAGAATACGGTTATAAATATGAAATTTAAAAATTGTCATTTTGTTTTATGTAGTGGTCGCATTTCACCAAACACGATTACATTACAGAACAAATATTTCCACTAGTACACTTTAAAATTTGAGTGGTTTACCCAATTTTTTTGAGGGAATATACATAAACCAATACTCCGATGGGTTGGGAATAGAGAAATATAATTATTGGAATTTAGGAAATAAAGTTTTAAAAAGATTGAATAAAATTCCATCTTCACATGGTTGGATTGATTGACTATTGAGTAGTGTGGTTTGCATCCATGATTATGCTTAAATAAAAGCCCAAGGTCTGAATTAGTCTTCTATTGGGAGAAAAAAAGAGGCCACAACCATAAAATTAACCAAGCCCAAGGCCTAAATTAGTCTTAATTCAATTGGGATTATAGATTTAAATGTGTAATCATTTCTAAACCATTAGATTAACTTCTTTTTTTTATGAGACAAAATGGGGCCTTTATGAATTATTCAATATGCGAAGACATACAACTTCAATCAACCAATTAGGAAAATCAGAGACCTAAGTTTTATCACTAATCTAAATTACGAGCAAATTGAGCTAAAGCTCAAGCACGTGTTGCATGTGAAATACTTCAAACAAAGCCTAAACTCAGAAATGTGCGTTGGAATGTTGGTAGTGGATTGATTAACTAAGATCATAAGAAAGGGACTTCTCTCTTTTTTTTTTTGTTGGATTGTTTTTAAGATTTAGCTAAACATTAATGGAGTTGCATCCTTAATTGCGTGATTTGTTACATATATATGTAATACAATACTTATCATCTATGATTATGGCATACATAATCATATGAATTATTCCAAACAAAAAGAATTATTTGTGGTCATAGGTAATGAAAATGATATAAGCATATATATATATATATATATATATATAGAGAGAGAGAGAGAGAGAGAGAGAGAGAGAGAGAGAGAGAGAGAGAGAGAGAGAGAGAGAGAGAGAGAGAGAGAGAGAGAGAGAGAGAGAGGATCATGTGAGAACTAGACATCCATGTGAGAACTGAGAACCGATCTCAGCCACAAATTGCTCTAAATTGGACGGCCAAGATCTGTCCCAAATTTAAAAAAATCGCGGTGGCATTATTGTAATATCAGCGATTTTTTAATGAACCAAGGGCATTTTTGTAATTTATTAATTCTGTTATATTTGGAAAGAATGTATTTCGGTCCGCAATTCCTTTTCGATTCAAATCTCTTTCCTTGTATATATCAAATTTCTTTGTGCTTATATAATCGAAATTTCAGTCGATTCTCTTCGAATTTTATTCACCTGAATCGGTGTTCACGCGTTTTTTTGCTGGAGTTTGTGTTATTCACTGTTATTTGACGAAGATGTCGGGTAAAAAGAAATTTCTGTAATTTTGCTGCTATTTTTTTATACGTTTGTTTGACAAGGTTTACAAAACTTATTTTGATTTTTTGACGATCAACATGTGTTTTTAGGGCTTTGTATTGTGTGTTTTGGTTCTCTATATATATGTAGAGTTATTAGAATCACAATATGAATTATTAGCATTGTGTATTTAGTTTTTATCATTGTATAAACGATTGAGTATCATAAGAGTATCTTATTAATAGAGTATTTGTACGATGAATGCAGAATTTGGAATAACAAATGAGTATTATAAATAATATTTTCTTAACATGTTGTTTAGCACTACTGTGAACTACTTTAGCATTGTTGTAACGTATTTTAGCACTAATGTGAACTATATTAGCACTGATTTTAGGTTGATGAACCTTACTAAGCTGTTATTTTGAAATCTTGACGATGAGCATGTGTTTTTAATGCTGCATATTGTGTGTTTTCATTTTCTGTATATCTGTATATTTATTAGCATCACAATATGAATTATTAGCCATGCAAAAAGTAAATTTTGGTCAGACATTTGCTATACGAATGAAGTCATATTGTTTATTAACATCTTATTATTTGTATGCTGTTATGAGAATAATATGTAAATATAATTGTCATGTGTTCATTTTTTTATTTCTGTCTTGTACTTTAGCACTGATGTGAACTATTTTAGCACTTTTGTAACCTAGTTTAGCACTATTGTGTTTTTAAGGTTGTATATTTTGTGTTTTGATTTTCTGTATACCTGTAGATTTATTAGCATGACAATATGAATTATTAGCCATGCATAAAGTAAATTTTGGTCAGGCAGTTACTATATGAAGTCAAGTCATACGGTTTATTAAAATTATATTATTTGTATGTTGTTATGAGAACAATTTGTAAATATAATTGTCATGTATGTTCATTTTATATTTTTGTCTTACAGTTTTAATCATGCATAGATGAATATACATATTATGCTAAAGAAATCATTTTGTTTCCCATGTGGATAAATGAGAATTTATCCAAATAATTAGTTTAAATTATATCATTAACTTAACACGTACTTTAGCACTACTATGAAATATTTTAGCACTATTGTTATCTATTTTAGCACTACTGTGAACTATTTTAGCACTGTTGTAAGCTACTTTAGTAGCACTGTGAATTTTTATATCATGATCTGAGAATATGTTATAAATGTGCAGATTGTGCTTCTTCCAATTTGGAGATTTCACCCGTCTTTTCTGAATTTTACACACTTGAATGAGAACCATCTTTGAAGCCTGCATTGGGCAAGAATTTCCCTACTTTAGATGACGGTATAACATTTTACAAGGTGTATGCCTCATCGTGTGGATTTGATACTCGTCTGTCTACTACAAAGAGGTCTAAAGATGGTACTATAATTTGGAAGTATGTTCTGTGTAGCTGTGAGGGAGTTAAGAACACATCTGTTGATTTTGGTGAATCTTCAAAGAAAAAGAGACGTCGTGTGTCGAAGAGGAATTGTTGTATGGCTAGGATTGGTTTGAAGTATATTGGTTGTGATGGCTACAGTGTTGGATTATTTGAAGAAAGACATACGCATTCTCTTGTTACGGATACACACAGAGAGTTTATGAATCTGAATAGGAATATAGATCCTTCACATCAAATGTTTATTTTAAACTGTGCAAGGGTAAACATTGGACCTGTGACAACATTTAGATTATTTAAAGAAGTTGTTGGTGGATATTCGAATATAGGCTGTACAGCAGTTGATTTCAAAAACTTCAGTCGAGATCTCAAGGCGTATGTTGTGGGTGTAGATGCGCAAATGATGTTGGATAAAATGTCCAAAAGGCATGAACTCTGCTCTGCTTTCACATTTGATTATGAAGTGAACAAGGATGATCAGTTGAGGTGTGTGTTTTGGGTTGATCCTATATCAAGAAGGAACTTTTCTCTATTCGAGGATGTTATGTCATTTGATGCAACATATAGGACTAACAGGTTAGTGTGCTACATTGTTTAGACTTGCTGTTCTATTAGTTTTAGCATTCTGGTGGTTTAGCACTGGTATATTTCTATTTAGCACTTGCACTTCCTATTTTAGCACATGTAGTTTATATTTTAGCACTTGTATTTTCTTTTTTAGCACTATTACCTAATGAATTTTTCTGTTTCATTAGCATATGGACATTTTCTTTTTTAGCATTGATATTTTTCTATTTAGCACTTGCACTTTCTATTTTAGCACCTGTAGTTTATATTTTAGCACTTACATTTTCTTTTTTAGCACTATTACCTAATGTTTGAATATTTGTTAGGTGTTTGTGTTATCATTTGTAATGTTTTATATACAATGATAAAGACATGATAATAACACAAGTTTGTGAATTTTTATATTGTTGCAGATATTCAATGATTTTTGCACCCTTCACCGGGAAGGACAATCACGGGAAGCTTGTAACCTTTGGTGCTGCTTTAATGTCGGGTGAGGATGCTGAATCTTATTCATGGGTTCTTTAGAAATTCAAGGACTGTATGAGTGGTTCTCCTAGCCTAATAATCACTGATCAGGATCTTGGATTGAAGGTTGCTGTAAGACAGGTACTTCCCGATACCAGACATCGATTGTGTATGTGGCATATTATGTTTAAAGTTTCAGATAAGTTACCTGCGCATATCAGAAAGAACGAGACATTCAGAAAGAGGTTAAATAGTATTGTGTGGTCTAATTGTATAAACATCACAGATTTTGAGTTGATATGGAAGGAAATTATGGTTGAATTTGGATTGGCAGACGATAGTTGGTTCAAGTCATTGTATGATATTTATGAAGATTAGGTGCCTGCATATTTTAGGGATTTACCGATGAGTGGGTTGTGCAGGACTACCTCAATTTCAGAGAGTGTGAACAGTTTTTATTCGAGGTTTCTTAGATCAAAGTCAAACCTTGTTGAGTTTCTGATGAACTTTGATAACGCACTTGATACTCAGAGACATGCACATGCCTACTTGGACAGCGTTGATGAGTCGTCAATTCCTCAGTTGAAGACCCCATTCACATTTGAGAAACATGCTGCCACTATTTATACTATGAATAAGTTCTACGAGGTTCAGAAGAAGATTGAAGATGCATGTTATGTCTGTCGTGTTTGTAATATTTCAGAAAACGATTCAATTGCGATGCTAGAAGTGAATGATGGTTTTGGTGCTATAAATAAGGTTGTTCACAACAAGGTTGAGGATTCCACTACATGCAGCTGTTTGAACTTTGTGAGAGATGTGATCCTCTGCTGCCACATATTCACTCTATTCAAAGATTTGAAATTGGAGTCAATACCTCCTAAATACGTTGTGTCTCGTTGGATGAAGTCTTCACTCATTAACGAAGCAGGTGCATTGTTGGGTGATCGGTGTTTTTTGTTGGAGGAGAACAAAATTGTTACGAACCAATTAATTTCTGAGTTTTATGCATGTCTTTCTGTTGCTGAAGGTGACACTGGAAAGATGTCTCTGTTGTTGCAAAGTTTACGCGAGTTAAGGGAGGGGTTTTCATCTGGTGATATTGAAGACGATACTATGTCAAAGAAGAGTAGATTATTTTCTGATTTTTATGGATTGTGTGCACCTAGTGAAGTTGAGGTGCATCCACCTGAGCTTGTGAAGACAAAAGGCAGTGCAAGTCGTATAAAATCAAAAGAAGAGGCGAGAGCTGAACGCGCAAAGAAACCTTTAAAGACCTGCAAGAAGTGTGGGAAGAAAGCCAACCATGATTCTAGGAATTGTGGGAAGAAGTAGATACATTTTATTTTATTTTTTGTACTTTTTTTTATACTGATTTTTTTGTTAATGATAGCAATATTCTTTTCTTGTAATGCTAAATAGGTATAGATGGTGTTTCATTTTTTGAATTGCTAATAAAGGTTTTAATATTTCTAGCAGGTGGTGTAAAATCAGTGCTAAACAAGGAAACGTAAGTGCTAAAGAACAAACCATCAGTGCTAAAGTAGAATTTGAAATCTAGGATTCAAATACTAGTGCTAAAAATTTAATGTCAAGTGCTAAAAAATGATTTGTAAGTGCTAAAACATTTAATGCTTTTTAAATTTTAGGTTCCAAAATATTAGGTTGTACCACAATATTATTCTTTGTTTTCCTTACAAGTCATTGTGTCATATATTTCATAGAGTTTAGATCCAAAACCATTCAAACTTCTTTTTATTTTTTTTATTATTGTTGGTATTTTTTTTCCCACAAATAGTTTAGATCCATCATTTCAACTTTTGAATATGTATGTCCGGAGAAATGTGAGATATACATTAATACAAGGAAACTTGCAGTGCTAAACAAGGAAACGTAAGTGCTAAAGTATGAACCATTAGTGCTAAAGTACAATTTCAAATCTAAAATCAAATACTAGCGCTAAAAAAGGAATGGCAAGTGCTAAAAAAGGATTTGTAAGTGCTAAAATAACTGAAACTCAGAATTTGAAATGATTTGCAACTAGTGCTACAAAAGAAAATGCAAGTGCTAAAAACTCAATTACCAGTACTTATACTAAAATATTGACAAGAATAAGAAATTGTGTCAGTTACTACAAAATATTCATCCACTTATACTATATACTATCAAAACATAAATATTGTATCATTAATACAGAAATATTCATCCACTTATACTATATACTATCAAAACACAAAATATTCATCCACTTATACTATATACTATCAAAAACACAAATATTGTATCCACTTATGCAACAAGTCAGTTCATTGTTTTCATTTTTGTGGGGTCTACTACAATTTCCCCCTGGGTAGATGATTGTCTGTAGAATAGATTTGCAGCTTTCACATGTTCATCCTTCAGCATGTTACTGTTTGCAGTTATGATTGCAGCACAGTATTTTGCTCTCAAAAATTTCATCTGTTTGTCATTTCGTTTCTTCAGACCAGTGCTCCAGGTTTTCACACCACCGTCTCTGTACGTCTCCATGTGCCTCATGACATAGACGCCACAATCATACTTGTTCTTTGTATCTCTCCATGACATCTTCATCCTGATAGTCCGATATTTTTCCTTCAATGCATTTGATTTCGTTTCAAGCCCAGATGTTGCAAGGAACTCAGCAAAGAAGTTTACCTGCATATGTTTTTAAAAATTAAAATTTTTAATTGCTATAGATAGTGAGAAAAAATAATTGGTGACAAATTCATATATTACCAGGGTTTCTGGAATGTCGCCGTACTTTATCTTAATTCCATCCTTCTCACTATCCTTTGCACTTGAATTGTCAATAATCTCAACATTGAAGTTACCCACATCAATGGAGATAATGAAGAAGTGGCTTGAATAGCAGATAGGAAAGAAAAACTGCACACAGAGTTAATCAACATGGGTTGTCAATACGAGATGACAGTGATAAAACACGAAACTATAGTGCTAAAAGGCAAGAAAATGTGCAGATAAATCACAGATTGACAAAAGTCTTAGGTTTACAAAAAAGAAACAAAAAAGAAACTCCTAAATCAATAACAATGCTAAAGAACATAATCTAAATGCTAAATTATGAGATGACAGTGCTAAAACACCAAACTATAGTGCTAAAATAAGAGTAAATGTGAAGATAATTCCATCCTTTGTCACTATCCTTTGCGTTATAATTGTTGCATGTTTAACAAACTTAGTATTTGCATTAATAATGTAAATTTGTAAAGGGGTGTAAACAATGTCAAGATGAGTAAAAATAATTTGCATACCAGATCAACATTGCTCAAAGATACCCATGGGCAACATTCGATCTCAAATTTTATTTTATCAATGAATGAAGCACATCTTTTGGAAGTATCCCAGGCAGATGGTGCATCAACTACAGTAAAGCTCTGCAAGAAGAACAATTTTTAATTATATTGAGTGCACTTTAAGAACTTTATATGGAGTTCTTCTCAAGTATACACTTACGCAAGGCTGTGTGGTATAGAAAAATCTTAGTTTTAAGGATGGGTCTCGCATTCTTTCATTATGATTTAGTACAGTGCTCCAAACATCCACAACAGGTGAACTGATGTATTCATTTGCAGCCATCGTCCTCATATCAATCCGTGCAATCTTGACTCGTTTGTCATCATACAAGACTTGTTCACTGATAATTCAATTCAATATAAATAGAAAGGCAGTCATGTACCCGTATACAATATGATTTTTTATGAAGTATTTTTACATAGCATAAGTCACATACCTGCTTTCTGAATCATTCTGTGTAACCCAGAAGAATATCTCTTGTTGCTGCCTGTCAAGTACTTCCTTTGTATCAACAAATCCGATTCTGTATG
The DNA here is from genome assembly GCA_026008535.1 of Perilla frutescens. Classification (NCBI taxonomy): domain Eukaryota; kingdom Viridiplantae; phylum Streptophyta; class Magnoliopsida; order Lamiales; family Lamiaceae; genus Perilla; species Perilla frutescens. The sequence goes on from BRKX01000001.1 coordinate 68,901,050, forward strand.
GTGACATCAGCTTCTCCGTTGGCTTCTTCTGCTCTTTGGTTCTTGTCTCCATCCGGGTAGCTAGAGCCTGTATTATGTGTTTTGAAAAAATAACATTTAATAATTTTTACTTATTTTTCTTGTAAAGTGTGATAAAGATGTTGAATGCTACTTCAATTGCTATATTACACCTCAGCGTTATCTGGAACATTTGTCGGATTTGATGCCCCATCACCCTCATCAGGCTTTGATTTGTTTGAATTGAGATGCTGCATCTCTACCTGCAATTAATTTTGTATGTGTATTAGAAACATAAATATAAGTCATGACAGTGTTAAAACAATCCATGAGAATGATAAAATAATTCAGGAGAATGCTAAAATTAGCCATAAGAGTGCTAAAATAAAACATAAGAGTGCTAAACTAAATCATGAGAGTGCTAAAATAAAACATGAGAGTGCTAAACTAAATAATGAGAGTGCTAAAATAATGAGAATATTTTTTCCATACCTGGTTCATTACATCCTCCAGGATTTCAGCATCAAATGTTTCAGTTTGAGCTTGTTCCTTATCCAACATATCCCCTTGAGAAATTTCCTGTGTAACCTTCAGTACCCCAGCCCATGCATCACTTAGACCAAGACTAAATGTTGGACCTTCATCAGCATATATCTTCTCAAGCTCTGCACGCTTTGCCAGAGCCCTCTCAATCTCCTCAATTGCTGCTATCCTTGCTGGATCACTCCAGACCTCATCATCATCCGGTGTTGCTTGTGGCTGTGTCTGAGTCTGTGATGCCTGCGACATTGGACTCGGCTGTTTCTTGATCAAGAGTTGTTGTGCTATCTCATATGACTTCTTGAAGAAGAGGTTGTCCATCATATATTGTGGCACTCCCTCTATTATTTTCATCAATGTGGACATTGCCTCTGCCATTCGCTTGGAGTCATCGATTAGCTTTTGAGCATATTCCTCTATAGGATCATTAGTTGTTGGTAGGGTAGGATTGTCAGATTGTACACCGAGATTGCTCTCAAGATAAGCATCCATAGCATGTTGAGCTTCACCTTTCTGAGGACCAGCCTCAAAACGAATGATGTTGTGCTCAGTCTTTCGTCCACAATCATCTTCTACATATGGGCCATAAATGTGGCCTCCTCCAAAACCACCAGATTTTAATTCTAACTGTTGTCTTTTGAGCAGAAGCTTGTGTGTCCAGCCATTGAATGCTGGAATTGATCGTTCAACTTTTCTGTTATAGGACACTACTCTGTCCATATAAAACATCTGTGGGGTGGAAAATGTAATGCACGTTAGCATGAGCATGCAAATCGAAAGTTTATTTTAATAATGTACATTAATTACTAAACTAACCATTAAGAACATGATTGGTCCATTGTAGCCTTTATCTCTCTTCTTTCTCCAAAGTAGTGCCTTCTGCACCAGACACCTGATGGTGTACTCACACCAATTGTACTCACATATTCTGTCAACATCATCGAAGATGTGTACCAGCTGTGGATGTACATATCCATTTCCCGTGGATTCAATAAGGCTATTTGTAAGCAGAACCATAAAATGTACCTTGAACCATTTTCCACCAGCTTTATCTTCCTCCATTTTGTCTGAAACATCAATGGGACGGATTCTGTGTTCATTTCTGGCAAATTTCTCTTGCCATTACTTTGTCAGATTGCATCTTTCACATCTATGTTTCTTCTCTATACACATAGCACCGCTTGGAAACCCCATGATCAATGATACATCATTTTTATCTATGTGCAACCGTCAATCTCTCTGGAGGATCAACTCACAGCTTTGTGGATCAAAGTTGCTAACCAACCAGTGGCTCAGTACTTGAGGCACTTCTTTTATACTCAATTGCAGAATGCTCCCAAAGCCAAGTGATTCAACAGCACTCTTCTGCTCAGCTGTGAATTTTTTTATTGCATCATATAGGATGCGTGGTGTTGTTCTGCTTTTAAAGACTGGAAGATCTTCCTGTTTGGATTTTGCTGCTGAACTTTTTGATTCAGAACCACTTGTTGCTTCAGCATCTGACTCTGGTGTAGCATTTATCCTTTCAAGTAATGTTAATGCTAATGTTCTTGACCGAGATTTGAGAGCATTGACATCATGTTTATTCTTTGATCTCATCTCCTTAGTTATTGATATATTAATATCCTCTTTGGATCTTCTCTTTTTGCCGGTACCTATATATGTATAGTTTTGTTAATACTATTATTTTGTGTATATATTTGCAAACTATTGATGTTAAAAAATAGAACTCATTGGTGCTAATTGTGTAGAAAACTAGTGCTAAAATTAAAAATTAAGATCTATATTAACATTGGAAGGAGAACATATTACAGTTCGTTTAATTAACATTATATTATCATTATAACGAAAATAGAGCATGGAAGCATTTTATTATTATCATTATAAAGATAAGAAGTCTTATGCTAAGTGTAAATCTCCTTGATGCTATTTCCTAATATGTCAGTAACACAGAAATATATATTTGATCAATTCTATTATTTTCTTAAACATTTAAAATAATAATTATTTCACAAATAGAAAGTTTAATTCACTAATTACTATTGGTACCTAATTAAATCCATTACCTCAATTAATAGAAATATAACATATGAACATTACAATAATCTGATAATTTTAGAAATTATAGCATCAACCTCTCTATATATATTGTATTTATAACTAATTTAAAATTCCCTATTTCAATATTTTAGAAATTATAACATTAATCTGATATTTTAAAATATCAATGTACTTTGAACATTAATTTGTTCACTGATAATACATGTTCATTACAAGATTTAGTCCACTTAACTAAATTACAAATCTATAACCTTAATAATTAGTTAGGTTAAATCAAATTCTTACACTTAAATAAAAAAAATCGTCATCTATTCGTATCAATATAAGTCTTAAGATTAAATCTCAATTTGTTAGTTAATCGTATAAATACAATCTAATAAAATAAAATAAAGAAAATAATTTCGACAACTAAATTACAATCTAATTAAGAGAAGTCTTTTTTTCATTCTTAATTAATGAAAAGAAAAAGATTTAGTCGGCACTTTAGATTAAATTGAGGATTTATGCAAGGTCAATAGTCTTTGGTGATCATATGTTGATTACGAGATAGAGACGTATATAGGAAATGTATCACCTGATTATTTTGATATGGTAATATAATACAACAAAGTAAAATAAATTCTACGCATATTAACTCTTATATGAGTGCTTAAAGTGCTATAACATTAAATAAATAACGAAATAAAAATTACCTTAAACTTGGATGCAATTTATTTAATTCTAGTAAATATATAGATTACATAAATTTTCTTTTCTTTGGAGTTCGTAGATGAAAGCTCACTTAACAATTGCTACTTTGGTTTTTTTTTTATATATATACTTGATAATTTGATTAGAGCATGACTCATTTTTTGGTTGCTTATGCTCAAGACACCTCATCTTGCTTATTTGCATTTAAAGACACGTGGAAGGTATTGGATTGCAACTAATCTAATATATAAATATACTTATGTTTATATTATTCTTCCATTATATATATATTTAAAGTGGATGTTTATATGCTTAATTATATATGTATTCATGTATTCGTATAAAAATTTATTGACATTAAAATTGTTGGCACCAAAAAAAAATTAAAATTTTAATTAATCAAACTATGTTCGTATCTAAGATTCTAAATAAAAATATGAAAATATCCCGGGTATCGCTAACCCACTCAACGGGTAAACTTTATTTAAAATAAATAAATAAAGTTTATAAGGGTCCATTTTCTTCCCTAACTTATCCTTAATATAATCATAGGCTATTATTCTAATACTAAAAAGTTTGGGATATTACATTCGATCCCTCTTAAAATAAATTTCGTCCCGAAATTTGACATACCTCTAAATGGCAAGTCAGGGTACTGTTCCTTGATCTTATCTTCTAACTCCCATGTAGCTTCCTCACTTCCATGATTATTCCATAGAACTTTCACTAATTGTATTTGTTTATTTCTCAATACTTGTACATTTTTGTCCAGTATAGCTATGGGTTTTTCTTCATAGGTCAAATCTTGGTTCAGGATTATCTCTTCATTCTTTATAACGTGTTTAGGATCAAACACGTACTTTCTCAACATTGAGACATGAAAAACATTATGAACCTCAGCTAGACTTGGCGGTAAGGCTAGTCTATAAGCTACCTCTCCAACCCGTTCAAGAATTTCAAATGGTCCAATATACCGTGGTCTCAATTTTCCTCTTTTACCAAAACGTATAATTCCTTTAGTAGGAGATATTTTTAGAAAAATCTTATCTCCGACATTAAAATACAGATCCTTTCGACGTCTATCTGCATAGGATTTTTGTCTATCTTGGGCCTCCTTCATTCTCGTTCTTATCTTATCAATTATTTCAATCGTTGTCTGAACAATCTCAGGGCCCAATATCTTTCTTTCACCCACTTCATCCCAGTAAAGTGGTGATCTACATCTTCGGCCATACAATGCCTCATATGGCGCAATTCCAATGGTTGTCTGATAACTGTTGTTATAGGCGAACTCCACTAAGGGTAAAATATTCTCCCAACTTCCACCTCTATCTGTTACAACTCCTCTGAGCATGTCTTCCAGTATTTGTATTGTCCTTTCTGATTGTCCATCAGTCTGAGGATGGAAAGCTGTACTGAAATTTAGTTGCGTTCCCATGGCATTTTGTAGGCTTATCCAGAATCTAGAGGTAAATCTGGTATCTCGATCAGAGGTGATCGAAACGGGTACTCCATTTTGTGTGCTAGTTTCACATTCTCCAGTCCTTTTAGCACCTGTAATTTTTTTATATAATACAGTTAAGTAGACAAAAATAATAATTGCTAAAGAACAGAATCTGAATGCTAAAAACAGAATCTGAATGCTAAAATATGACATGACAGTGCTAAAACTCTAAACTAGAGTGCTAAAATGAAGAAAATGTGCAGTTAAATTACAGATGGACAAGAGTTTTATGTTTACAAGAAAGAAAAATAATATGAAACTCCTAAATTAATTACAATGCTAAAGAACATGATCTGAATGCTAAAATATGAGATAACAGTGCTAAAATTCTAAAATAGAGTGCTAAAATGAAGAAAATGTACAGTTGAATCACAGATGGACAAGAGTTTTATGTTTACAAAAAGAAACAAAATATGAAACTATTAAATAAATTACAATGCTAAAGAACATGATCTGAATGCTAAAATATGAGATGACAGTGCTAAAACTCTAAACTAGAGTGCTAAAACCAAGAAAATGTGCAGTTGAATCACAGATGGACAAGAGTTTTATGTTTACAAAAAAGAAAAATAATATGAAACTCCTAAATCAAATACAATGCTAAAGAACATGATCTGAATGCTAAAATATGAGATGGCAGTGCTAAAATTGTAAAATAGAGTGCTAAAATGAAGAAAATGTGCAGTTGAATCACAGATGGACAAAAGTTTTATGTTTACAAAAAAGAAACAAAATATGAAACTCCTAAATCAATTACAATGCTAAAGAACATGATCTGAATACTAAAACATGAGATGACAGTTCTAAAACTCTAAACTAGAGTGCTAAAAGCAAGAAAATGTGAAGTTGAATCACAGATGGACAAGAGTTTTATGTTTACAAAAGAGAAACAAAAAAAGAAACTCCTAAATCAATAACAATGCTAAAAAAAGATAATCTTAATGCTAAAATTAAACAACATGTAACAATGTTTTGTTGAAGGGGAGTTTTTGAAATGTTGATGGCATTTTTTTTCATGATAATGCTGAAACAAGTGCACAAGTGCCATGCTAAAATAAATCACGAGAGTGCTAAAATATGAAACTCCTAAATCAATAAAAATGAGAAAAAACATAATCTGAATGCTAAAATATGAATGACACTACTAAAACTATATTCATAGTGTTGTTGACAATGACGATGACATTTTTTTTGTTGTAAATGCTAAAAATTGTAATGCTAAAAATGTGTCATGCTAGTGTAAAATTAGACACGACAGTGCTAAAATAGGGAACGAGATTGCTAAAACCCTAAATTGAAAAATTTACACGTAAATCACATATATGTTGCAAACATTGTTAGGTTTAGCATGTTTATACAAGTTTTACGTCATTAACAGAACAAAATGAAACGGATAAATTATCATGTAATAAAAAGAACAGATTTTTGCTAAAGGTTATGTTTTGTATGTCTCCGGAAAAAGTACTATTATGCTAAAAAACATGAAGAAATTACTAGATCATCATAATATAGTGCGAAATGTATTTTTATAAATGTATTTTTATACACTTCAAGTAATAGCCAGCATAATTTGAAAAAATAAAACATGACGATATATTACCTTGAGGATTCAGCATTTTTGATCGGAAATTTAATGTTCTTCTGCAATGATTTGAACGGTTTAATTCGACGATTTTGCTGATTTCGCGTGAGGAACTCAAGCAGCTATGGTGGGAAGAAAGCTTTTTCTCTGCAAAACGTTTGAAATTGCATGTAGTGTCAAATTTCCAATTTTAACCTCGGTAAGTTTCAGGGGCAGCGAACTTCATAAATATTACAATAATGCCACCGTTTTTTTTTAATTTTGGAACAGATCTTGGCCGTCCAAATCAGAGCAATATGTGGCTGAGATCGGTTCTCGGTTCCCACATGGGGTATGGTTCCTTCTAGAACCCAACCCTATATATATAGATATATATATATATATATATATATAGGATATGGATCAAATGAGACCACTTTCTTGGTGTGAGAAATGAGATCCCATCTTATACCACACATCCTGATAAAATCTAGTGCTCAGATTTAAGTAATATCTCGATGGCATTTTTGTGATTTTCTCGAATTTTTCAGCCGCCAGGGGCTTTTATGTAATTTAGTACTTATATTATTTGATATCAGACGAGATATTATTTCCAAACTTATCGTTGATTGCCATATCTCACACGGATTTCGTGAGCTCTTCTTCTACGATTTCTTCATTTGCTTTCGATCGATAGTTGCTATCTTTTTTGGTTGTCGCAATGGATTTAATGGATTCGACAGGTATGTTTTGTCCAATTTTATTGTCCGATTGATAGCTTTATATGCTCACCAATTTTTTATTTGATTAGAGATAAGCGATGATCTTTGTGTTTTGCTAGTTATCGACGTCTTTGATGTTGCGTGAGGTTTTGTTTTGTTGGTTTTTTTTTGCTTATGCGAGTTGTATGTATGAATCATTATGTATTTATCATGATTTTTCAATTTTTGATTTCGATTTTGATATGTTTGATTTTCTTATTTCTATGTTTATCGATGCAGTATGATCTTCGATTTGGTGGTTATTAATTGTTTGTTTTGTGTTTATTAGTTTTGTGTTTTTTGGAATTTTGTATATTAGGTGGATGTTGTTAGCATGATAAATACTGTAAATATGTTGATTGAGAATGATTTATGTGCTAACGATGCAATTTTATGTTTTCCATTGTTAAGTGGCAGAGTCTGATGCAATAGAAGATAATGAATAAGAAAGTATATGCTGATCAATAATACATTACATGCTAACTATATATTTTTCTATATTCTATTGTTAAGTGGCAGACTCAGATTCAGTTAACGATTGTTCAGATACTAGTATAGTTATATCTCCTGGTTTGACGCAATACTACGTACCTAGGTGTGATTCTTCTATGAAGCCAGTTGTTGGAATGATATTCAAGAATATGTTGGATGGTATAGAGTTCTATAGGGTTTATGAAGCTCGTTGTGGATTTAATATTCGATTTTCTACTGTTAGAAAGTTTAAAGATAGTATGATTACTTAGAAGTATATTCTTTGCAATTGTGCGGGTGAAAAGAATGCGGCTATGGATTTTGATGCTAATGTTGATGGTGTTATGAAGAAGAGACTTAGAGTTTCTAGGAGGTTGCGATGCAGGGCACGTGTAGTTCTTAAGTTTAGTGGTCTGGATGGATATGCAATTCACTTTTTTGAAGAACATCACTCACATCCTTTAGTTTCTGATAAACATATGAGGTTTTTGAAGGTGAATAGAAATATAGAACATGTACATCAGAAAATTATTTTGGACTGTGTTCGAGCAAATATTGACCCAATGAGTTCTTATAAACTATATAATCAAGTAGTTGGTGGGCATTCTAATATAGGATGTACAAAGAATGATGTTAAGAACTTTACACGTGATCTGAGGGCTTACATCGTTGGTGCAGATGCTCAAATGATGATTGATAATCTTTTTAAGAAGAGGGAGTTGTGCTCTGCATTTTATTTTGAGTATTTCGTTGATGGGAAAGATCAGTTGAGGCATATTTTTTGGGCAGATCCAATTTGTAGGATGAATTTTGCTGCATTTGGTGATTCCATGTCATTTGATGCTACATATAACACAAACAAATTTGTAATATTATTTTCTTTGTTTCTTAAGTATAAATGACATATATAATTATGTATAGATTTAGTTTTGTTTCTGAATGGGAATTAAGTAGTTCAATAATGCTAATGAAGTGGTTCAACAATGCTGATGAAGTGGTTCAATAATGCTAAATAGTAGTTTTGTTTCTGAATGCTAATGAAGTGGTTCAATAATGCTAATGAAGTGGTTCAACAATGCTAATGAAATGGTTCAATAATGCTAAATAGTAGTTTTGTTTCTGAATGCTAATGAAGTGGTTCAATAATGCTAAATAGTAGTCATGTTCATGCTAAATAGTGGTTCAATAATGCTAATGAAGTGGTTCAATAATGCTAAATAGTAGTCATGTTCATGCTGACACGGTTTCCTTTTCATGCTAGCTAGTAAAATTTTTTCTTTAATTTTTAATGTTGTGCCTGTATTCTTTAAATAGGTAGAAGATGGTGTTTACCCCTTTTACTGGGAGGATAATCATGGGAAGTGTGTTACTTTTGATGTTGCTTTGCTGTCAAGTGATGTCAAGTGAGAATACAGAGTCATATTGTTGGGTTTTAGAAAAGTTTTAGAAGATTAACATATGCATTTCTGAGTTTTATGCATGTATTGGTGTTGGCTGACGGTGATGATGAAAAGCTCTCTACTTTATTACGGTGTATTCGGGATTTTAAAGAATTTTTAAAGCATGACAGTTCTGAAGAAGGAATTCAGTCTGAGAAGAATAAAATATTTTATAATTTTTACGGTTTTTCTCGCCCTACACAAGTAGATGTGTTGCCGCCAAATATTGTGAAAAAATAAAGGGAGTGGTAACCGATTGATATCAAGAGGTGAGAAGGTCGTTCAGGAAAAGCAAAAACCTTTAAGAACATGTAAGAAGTGCAATAAAAAATGCAGGCATGATTCTAGGAATTGTGGCAAAGTGAATGACTAATGTTGAGCTATAATGCATGTGATGCTAATGGAGGTATCTGTTTATGTTGATTAAGTTTTATGTATATTCAATTTTATTTATTTATTATAAATCAGGGATCCAATTATATTTATATTTTATTTATTCTTTGCAGGTACCAATCTGGCGATAATGAAGATGTTCAAATTATTAGTTTTATTAATAACATAAGTCTTAGGTGAATGACTAATTTGTGGTTATGTGAAAATGTTAACTTGTGCAAGTTCTATATTTTTATTTGGATTTTTTTTTTTAATTTGTGATAATGATGAACAAATCATTTCATTTTTAGTGATAGAATAAAAATTTAATGGTCTTTTATAGTTATTTTTAATGAGAAATACCTTGATGCATATAAGATGTAAATAGATAATTCTGATTCTATAATCATGTATAAGCTTATTTTACTTTGTTGGTTTGTGCTGACGAAGCTTTATTGTATTGATGATATAGGTATGTATTTGTGCAAACGAAGTATAATTGAAGTACCTTTGTTTATTTTTTGATACATTTTTGCTAGAAAAATTATTTAGCTAATACAAATAAATCTTGATCGGCATAAAAACATGGCTATATATGGAACTCAATTCAAGCTTCGTTAGCGCAAAAACATATACAGTCTTCATCAGCACAAGGATATAGATATATGAGCAACAAATCAAAGCTTCGTTAGCACAAACGCACAACTATATTAGTGACATAATCAAAGCTTAATCAGCACAAAGACATATATATATATATATATATATATATGAACATCAACTGAAAGCATCGTTAGCACAAATACATAACTGTATCAGCAAGACAATGGAAGCTTCATGAGCACAAGGACTTATATATATCAGCAACAGATACAAGCTTCGTTCGTTAGCACAAACGCATAACTATATCAGCGACACAATCAAAGCTTAATCAACACCAAGACTTGTATATATGAACATCAAGTGAAAGCTTCGTTAGCACAAACACATAACTATATCAGCGACACAATGAAAGCTTCATGAGCATAAGGACTTATATATATCAGCCACAAATAAAATTTGCGTTCGTTAGCACAAACACATAACTATATCAGCAACACAATTAAAGCTTCATCATCACAAAGACATATATATATATATATCAGCAAAGAATCTGGATATTTGTTAGCATAAAGACCTATGTGCAGAATGCTTGATCATTGACATATACAAAAGACAATTATTTAAGTAGTAACACCCTATAAAATATTGTTTAAATGTATCATAGTAGCAAGCATTCATACCCTACAAAACATTGTTTTAATATGTCATAGTAGTAAGCAAGATATTGTTTGAATATAATATTGTTTTAATGCATCACACTATCATTCATCACTTCTGTTTGTTGAGATACAATCTTGCAACATAAACGGGACCATCTTCTGGAGATTCTCTGTAATAGAGGTTTGTCTTTGGTGCATTATCACCCCTATAAATGTTGGTGTCAGAATTCAGAATAGCAGTGCAGTACTTCATCCTCAGGTACCTCAAGTATACAAACAATATTATAATGGTTTTTATTCTGTAAGTATCCATTACTAGGAGACTGAGAATATCGTCATATTTCAGTTTCAGCCCATCTTTTTCTTTCTCCATGGCAGTTGAATTATCTATGATAACCGATTCCATGTCTTTCAAATCAATATAGATCAAGAAGAAGTGATTTATCTGGTATATTGGGAAGAAAAATTGCATATATGTTTTGCCATAATTATATACTGATATGAATAATGTATGAGATTAATGAAATTTTTAATAAGATCATGTCATATCAATTTCTGGAAATAATAGTTGAGATTATAAAAATCAGTAACAAATAAAAGCTTCGTTAGCACAAACACATAACTATATCAGCAACACAATGAAAGCTTCATCAGCGCGCGCGCGCGCACACACACAGATATATATATATATATATATATATATCAGCAAGAAATCTGGATATTTGTTAGCATAAAGACAGATATATACAAAATGTTTATATTGTGCTATATGATTCGAAATTAATAGTTAAGAAACTTGAGCAAATATATATATATATATATATATATATTGTGCTAACCAAATTCAAAGTCCATGCTAATAGTATACAACATCTACAATATCTGTCTTATGTATAGATATGATCGAAAATGATGTGTTTCTATTCAAAATGAAACATTAATAAGTAAGAGCAGATGTGTATACGCTATGCTAACCATATTTGGAGTCTATGCTAATAGTGTGCAACATCTATGCTCTCTGCCCCTATTGATACATATCATGAAACATGATTTATTTCTACTCAGAATGAAACGTTAATAAAACTAAAGCAGATATGTATATGTTATGCTAACAAAAATCAGAGTCAATGCTAATTGTGTACAACACCTATGCTCTCTATCTTATTTATGCATATTGTTGAAGATGTTCAAATTATACTCAAAATGAAACAGAAATAAACAAGAGCAGTTATGTATATGTTACGATAACCAAATTCAGAGTCCATGCTAATAGTGTACAACATATACGCTCTCTGTCTTATTTATGCACATTATCCAAGAGGATCAAGTTCTACTCAAAATTAAACTGAAATAAACCAGGGTAGATTTATACATATTATGCTAACCAAATTCACACTTAATGCTAATGGTGTATAAAATTGACACTCTCTACCTTATTTACGCATATTATTAAAGGGGAACAATTTGTACTCAAAATTAAACGAAAATAAAATATAACAGATAGATAAATATTTGCTAACCAAATTCAGTGTCCATGCTAATAGTGTACAACACATACGCTCTCTGTCTTATTTATACATATTATGCTAACCAAATTCAGACTCAATGCTAATGGTGTACAAAATCTACAGTCTCTGCCTTATTTGGACATATTATCAATAAGGATCAATTTCTACTCAAAATTAAATGGAAATAAAGTAAATTCATAGTTCATGCTAATTGTTCACAACATCATTCATCTGGCTTATTTATGCATATTATCAAATTTGATCTACGTAATACTAAACATCGAACAAAAAACAGAGTTTTTGCACGAAGAAATTCAACTTGAATGAAAAAATTTCTCGATTAATTTCTGTAACATTACCTTTTTTCGAAGTTTCAACCATTTTTCTCTTGTCAGCCATAATATCTTCAGCAACGTCTTCTTCTTCGTCGATTTTTGTCCTCAGCAACGTCGTCTTATTCATTCTCAACAGCGAAAACCCTAGAATTCAATATTGGGTTCTCGGTTTTTGTTCTTCGATTTCGTGAGGGGATGAAGTTATGAACTCTGAAGCGACGTGAGTTTTTATGTTTCAAATTTCTTCCGAAAATACCCTTAATGATTTCAGGGTTTTTCATGAGTTTGAGTTAATTACGATATTGCCACCGCCTATCTTAATTGATCTGGGCCGTTGATTTTTCATGGATCTGTGGTGTTAGATGTAGTCTCATTTCTCACGCTAGGGAGTGTTTTTATATAACCCCTCCCCTATATATATATATATATATACATATAGGATATGGTTCATATGAGAACACCTTGTTGGTGTGAGAAATGAGAACACATCTTACACCATCCAATTTAATGATCCAATGGTTGAGATTTAAGGTGGCAATTTCGTAAATAATAGGGCAAAAAATAAAGGAAGGAAGGCTATTTTCATCCAAATCCATTAAAATTGATGATGCCAGCAATAAAAAAAAATCTTAAAAACTTTAATCAACCATAACTTCCTCGTTTTTAATCCAATGCACACAAAAAATATATCAAATTAAAGCTCTCTTCATTCTCTTTCATTTAAGATGTCGAAAGGCTATGTTTGGATGAAAAAATATGAACGAAAAATAAAAAAGAAATTTTTTTACGCGTGCCCAGGTTGTAAATGCTTTCGTTAGCATATAGTAATTGTTCGTCAGCATTATGATAACATATGAACGTATGCTAATGAAGCATTTGTCATATGCTAACATAATATATTCGATGTGCTAACAAAGAATTATCATAATGCTAACATAGTATAAATTTATTAGGGTTTATTAAATCTTAATTATGGTTTATTTAATCTCGATTATGGTTTATTTAATCTCGATTATGGTTTATTCCATCTAATTATCATTATTCTTTTGAAATTTAATTTTTTGTTTATAGTTCTTAATTGATTATTATGGTTTATCCTATCCAATTATAATTTATAACGTATGTTGATAGAGTATTGTCATATGCTAACATAGTGTATTCGCAATGCTGACGAACCAAAACTATAATGTTAACGTAGTACAAATATATTATTATTATGATTTCTTTCAACTCATTTAGGGTTTACCATATCCAATCAATGTTTATTTCATCTAATTAGGTTTATTTCATCCAATTATGATTTTTTCCATTTAATTAGGGTTTATTAAATCGAATTAGGTTTATAATTAATTTTTAGAATATTTTTTTCGCCAACAGTATTTGAAAACTTTAATTAGCATAACTATAATGCTTTATTAGCATTATGATAATACTTCGTCAGCATTATGATAATACTTCGTTAGCATAACGATCTGTTATCAAATCCTCCGTAATTTTTATAAGAATTACCAAATTACAGTAATACCCCCGCGCGAAAAACTTTTCAGATATTACAAAATTGACACCGCCTTTTTCAAATATAACCCCACCCCTATATATATATATATATATATATATATATATATCAGTTTTGGACTTTAATTTGATTGTTGAGTAATAGTTAAAGGACTTACTTATAGGGGTTTATCTGCAAAAAGAAACTATGATTTAGGGATTTAACTGTGAAAGTAGAATATCCAAGGGCAGTGAATGCAAGAGGCGGTTAGGAGTTTCAGTGTGCGAGAGTGAGGGAAATCTGAAGTAAAAAATGAAAGTTAATAAATCGCAAAAGCAGCTAATAAAACCAATTGTATTGATATTAACAACCACCCCTAATAAATATATTGTTTTTGTTGCATCCCTTTCTGTCTCTCTCACTTAAGCCTCGAACAAAATCACACTTAACTTCCAATTTCGTCCAAAATTAATGTCTTATGTGGCAGATTTGTCCCTGCTCAACTGTTAATTATTCTTGGAAAAATATACTCTTATTATCTCAAACAATACACTCTCTCGTTTCTGAATAAGTGTCATTCTAAATGAATGCACACATATTAATAAAGATATTAATTAGATAATTAAAGTATATTTGTAAATACATTAAATGAGTTTAATATAATTGTTTCAATACATTAAATGAGAACAAATATGATAAGAAAGTGAAAATTTTACCTCGTTCGTATAGAATTACATTTTTTGTGAAATAAAATTAAAATGTTATAATAACACTTATTATTAAATGGAGGGAGGGAGTATTCGATAACAAAATACCCAAATTAATAAAAAAAACTATTCAAATTTAACAGCAGAGGTTTTTATTTCTGGCGACATAACAATTTCTAGGCTAGCCGAATGGTGATGTGGAATTATATTTTAAAAAGAAATGAAAAATAGAAAATTCTACATTTCCAAAAACGATGTCGTACGTTCTTTTTTTTTTTTTTTTTTAATTCATAGAACGTGATTTCAATGTCTGCTGTTAGGATTTCGGCTATTGGTCTGTCTTGCTTTAGTCAGGGAGGGGCTAACAAAGCATGCCCAAGTCCAATATTTAAAATGAAGTGGAAAATTATATTTCACGTTGTTATTAAATATAATTTTTATGTAATTTTATATATTATTGACTCTAATGTGCCTTGTCACATTTTTACTAAAATAAGGAAATCTATTACGTATTTTCGAACATATCTTGAAGTTTATAACATTTCTGCAAAACAGACTAAAATTCGGTTCAATTATAGTTTGAGATATAACAATATATTTTCCTACCTATACATATATCAAGACAAAATTGTGAGATAGACTACGGTTCTGGACTTCTAGTATAAGCCGTTGTCTATCTCATAATTCAACAACTATATTTTAATTAGACAACAAAATTTATGTTAATAGATAATAATAGTAATATTTATTGTTGTAACTTTTCTACAATTTTTTCTTTCATTTTTTACGACGGCTTATATTACAATCTTTTTTAACATTTTTTTGCAATCTTAGTTAAAAATTTTTTATTTAGAAATTTGAGATTTGTAATATTTTTTTTAAGCATTTGTGGAGGATTTGTAGCACTCTACATTTGTCGTCTAAAAAATTATTTTCCTTTATGTTGCACTATAATAATAATGATGATGATGATGATGATGATGATGATAACAACAACAACAACATAATTTGCAATAATTTTTATTTTCCTATTTCAATTTCAGCCTTAAAATAATTAAGTAACTATATTTTTTATACATGCCATACATTCAAAGAAATCAAATATTCTTTAATCGTGGACAACTACACATTATTATTTAGAAAACCATTTGGTTTGAAATATTCTAATTCGACCTTTCTAACATGGATTTTAATTTAGCCCCTAAAATTTATTGTTCGTTTTTATTTGTCGTCACTACACAACATTGATCTTCTTATCTGATTAATTAATTAATACATGTGCATATCATTTTATTAATTTTTAAAAATTAAAAACAACATATAAAATTAAAAAATAATCATAATATTATAAAATTAAAAAATAATAATTATTTGTGCATCGCACGAGAGAAATACTAGTTATTATTATACCACACTCGCTAGTCGATATTAACATACAAAACTATACCACCTTCAAAAAAATAAATAAAAAAAACACCGTTATCAAGTTCGTTGAAGTAATTTGGACAAACGTGATTCTCTACAAGTATTAATTAAGTAGATTATCCACACAATATCCAGCTATAATAATGAATAAATCTTGAATTAATTAATTAATTGCAGTTTATTTGCCGTTTAAAGACGGCCAAAAATCAATTAATCTGCCGGCACTACTTCTCTGCATTGCCAGCTCTGCAAATCCTTCCAATTTCTACAGCAAGATTTCTCACCTCTTTAAAAGCGTCTTCACTCAAAGACTTAGTCAGATTTAATTTCTTCATAAACCAATTAATTTTTTATTTTTTTTCCCTCATGGCGAAGTTATCATCACTGCAGCAAAATTCTAACAACAACAACAATACTAGTTCAAGCAACGTCAATGGCGCCACTCCTGTCGCAATGAAGCCCAAACGTACGAGGAAAACCATTCCTAGAGACTCTCCACCTCAACGCAGCTCCATTTATCGCGGCGTAACGAGGTTTTTACCATCAAGAATCAAGCATCAAATTCAATGTTAATTACACATATGCATGCACATTGTTAATTAATTCTCATTGTTTTAATTAAATTTTTAATCAGAAATGGGTTGGTTTAATAATTCGATCTTTTTATTGATGTTGTTTTTGTTTTTTTGTTCTTTGTTTTAGGCATCGTTGGACTGGTCGATATGAAGCGCATTTGTGGGATAAAAATTGCTGGAATGAAGCGCAGAACAAGAAGGGGAGACAAGGTTTGATTTTGATTGATTTAGCAATTTTTTGTGATGGTTTTTGAATATCTTTTCTTGATATGTATCCCCTTTTCATGTTGCGCTGATTTGTGGATGGAATCTTGATGGAAATTAAATGCAGTCTATCTTGGTATGTTAATTAATGTTAGTTTGGAAAATTCAATTACTATTACATTTTTTTTTTTTTTGAGAAATCAATGCATGCATTAATAATTAACTGATCTTGGGTATTTTGTGTTTTGTTGATTAGGTGCTTATGATGATGAAATGGCTGCTGCTCGTTCTTATGATTTGGCTGCACTTAAGTATTGGGGTCGAGATACAATTCTCAATTTTCCAGTAATTAATTTGATCCATTTCCCTCTTCAACAATATTGTTTAATCAATTATTTATTCACACACATAAAATTAAATGTAGTTTTTTAATAAATATATTCATAAATATTGTAGGTAGCAACATATGAGAAAGAGATTATAGAAATGGAGGGTCAGTCCAGAGAGGAATACATTGGATCATTAAGAAGGTTAGTACATGTAATTAATTATTTTGTCAAATTTGGTAATTCATTAAGTACATTTTAATTTTATGATTTTATTTATTTGTTTAAATTAATTACAGGAAAAGCAGTGGGTTTTCCAGGGGAGTCTCTAAGTATAGAGGAGTTGCCAGGTATGTAATAGCTAGGTTCACACACACACACACACGTGTGCGTGTGTGTGTAACATATGCATGTATGTATATGGTCTACTTAAAATTAATTTTGAAACGTAACTTCTTAAAATATTAATAGAAATTTGGGTTTATGTTGATTTCAGGCATCATCATAATGGAAGATGGGAAGCTCGAATTGGAAGAGTTTTTGGAAATAAGTACCTATACCTTGGAACTTATGGTAAATATATACATCAATATTCCAAATTCTCTCATTTGCATTTTTAATCATCCTATGAGGTAAAAAATAAAAATAACATTTACTATAGAAGCAATTGATGTATATAAGGAATGAAATCGTCTACTGCAATAATGATATGCATCTCCATGTCATAATATATATTACTCCAACTTAATTATTGATACCGGGTATATATAAAACATCAACCCGATCGACTTCATAGTTCATATAAACTATATATTATTTTTACTAACTAAAACCTGGCATACATTGTTGTTCAAGAAAATGTACAGTATTATTTAATTTATAGTGAATATTATATCTTCTACGTACTCATTTGTTTTGTTAGAAGATATGGCTTTTCCCATTTTGAATATATATATTTCTGTCATTGCCACTTGATTTTCGGTCTTAGATTGATTTGATGCTCAATTCATAAGTTGATCAGCTCGAGTCATACTCACTTATTAATTAATAGTATCGAATCATCCTATTCCTCTGCATTTTTTTATGGCTATAAATGATTGTAACTTATTTTACCAAAAAAAGATAGATAATATCTTTCGTTATAATAATATTATATTATTATAAATAAGATCTGATTCACTTTCTACTTTCTATTCATTTTATGTATCCCATCTCCTGCTCCATATACTAGTTCTATGCATAGTTATTTTTCAATCTCATGAGAATTTCTAATGTTTTAGTTAATTTTATAATTATTACTTAGAGTTAATGATGTTCAATTAGGATTTATAATTATTTATTGGTATTTAATTTTCAATAATTAATTTTTAAGGTTAATTATTAATTCCATGGGGTGTGTGTGTGTGTGTATAATTTTTTTATAATTAAAATTTTTGTAATAAATATTAATTCTGGTTAATTGATTATAGTGACTTTTATTTTATGATAAATATTATTAAAATAATAAATTTAATAGTACGATACAAAATATATATATATATATATATTAAAATTTCCCAAAAGTGATTTGGGATTTCATCCTCAATGCTCACCTTTTCCCCAACTAAAATAAATAAATAAAAGAAACTCGTACTCCCATATGACACCATATACTATATATAGTTAGTTTGCAAACCTAATCAAAACTATATTCTACCATTTTTATTATTATTATTTTAATTTTTTGTCAATGGTTTGTCAATTTGCAGCAACACAAGAAGAGGCTGCAATAGCATACGACATGGCAGCCATAGAATATCGTGGACTCAACGCCGTCACAAACTTCGATCTCAGTCGCTACATAAAATGGCTAAAACCTAACTCCACCACCGCCGCCGCTGCGGCAACTAAGCCTAACAATGACGACATTGCCGACACCACCAGCATAGCCTCATGCTCGATCCACGACTCAGGCAGCTCAGCCTCCCTACCGCCCCTCCAACAACCATCCGACGCCGCCGTATCTAAGCCGCGTCCCACCCCCACCGCCACCGCCACCTCAGCCCTAGGCCTTCTTCTGCAATCTTCCAAGTTCAAAGAACTAATGGAGATGAACATGGCTGCAGAGTGCCCTTCCGATCCTCATCCACCACAAAGCGCCATTCCTGAAGATGTGAAAACGTATTTTGAATCTGACGATTTCTGCAGCTACAATGAACAGGAGGAAGATATCTTCGTTGACTTCAGCTCTATCATGCAACAACCTATGCCGCAATTTCATTCGCTGCTTAATGGGGAGGACTTAGAGCTGTGACGACGTACTTTTATTGTAGTACTAGTTCGATTCGGATCCTCTGTTACAAATCGTGTTTCGTTACCTCGTGTTCCTATTATTGTTAATGCTCGTCACGTGTATGTGTAGTATGCGTGTCTTGTATATATCAGTAATACGTGAACAATAGATGTATCGTCGTGATTTAGGCTTCAAGATGTCGATCGTTGTGAAAGTAGAGACCTATATTCGGCTGATTAATTATTAGGGAAGAACAACTATTCTTTGGAGGTCAATTTATTGTAAACATTAAGTACAATAATTAATTCTGATCTCATTATTGATTATCAGAAGAACATTTGATTGCAGTTTCATCTAGACTCTAGATTTTGTCTCTCCTTCGGCAGAAAAAAATTATCTACTGCATTACATTTAAATTTACTAATTTTTCTTCCTTTTTCTTCGATTTCAATTGAATGTGCTTTAGTTTAATTTTACACTTGTTAATTAGGGTTCACTTTTTCCAATTATGGTATATAATTTTTTCTAGAAAAATAATTAGATATTAATTAAAAATGAAATCAAACGTTGAAAAATATTATATATCCTAATTGGAACATGTTAACTCCAATTAGCAAATGTAAAATTAAACTAAAGCATGAGCAATTGAAATCGAAGAAAAAAACGTAATAAAAATCAATAATTTTATGTGTGGAGCATAGAGTGTTGCACATAATGTAGTAGATGATTTCATCCGCCTTGAGACGGTCTCACCTTCTTCTTTTTTTCCAGGTTTTATTTTCACACAAACACACACATATCCTAAAATGAAATTATTGAACCCTAAAATTAAATCGTCATATGTGCGTGCACTTCGCTCGTTGATTAATTTTTTAAAATAAATATGTACCTTAAAATAAAATTAATGAATCCTGAAATTAAATCGTCAGTGGCTTACGCGGTGCACTCGCCCAACGCGAACACATGGGGGCTTGTATACCGCGCTTGTTAATTAATATTTTGAAATAAATATATACCCAAAAATATGATTAGTGAACCTTAAAATTAAATTGAATTATTTTTTTTTATCATGTGGCTTGCGCAGTGTAGTCATCCGACACTAAAATGTAGGCTCATGTACTACGAATCTACGATAGATAATTAATTTTTTAAATTAAATATAAATAATAATTGAGATTAATAAACCTTAACTGAAATTAAATAAGATATTTGTCCCGTTTGATGATCTGATATAAGTTTTTGTCCAAATTATATGGAATTTATTTGCGGGGCGGTGGCGGGGGGAAGTTTGTGGAAAAGTTGGTGATCGTCACATGTTAATATCGTAGACATTTGGTAATTTTAATTGAAATGAGTAGCTTTTAAGTAAATCATCATGCGAATATTAAAAGCATAAAATATTTGTATAAAAAAAAAAGAGACGGTACTATAGTTATAGAGCCCTTTGGAATTGTAATTGAGACCGAGGCTTAAGCCAGTGAATTGAAGATTTTCTACTACATAATATCTCATGTTTAATTATTATTATGATCGTGCTCGTGCGTCACATATTATATTATCATATTATTACTGTTTGTTTGTATCTCAAAGTATTTTGCAAAAGATTAAAGAAAATTAAAACTGGTGCGTTATCTTCAAAATCCATTAATGTTGGTGGGCGGTGGCTCATATTGATAAAATTTACATTTATTTAATATTTGTAAATTTACTTTTTTTAATTAAAGAATGTGAAATATGGGTTTAGTCGAAACTCGAAACCTAAGAAATCCAAAAATTGCAAATACGTATTAATAGACCGGCCCATGAGCCGATTACACCTGTAAAATTTATTCCAACAAAATTATACTATAAAAAACACTTGTGCAAGGATTTTTTTTTTTTTGAGCAAACACTTTTACAAGGAATTGACCCGCCTTAATTCAAATTTAAAATTGGTATTATTATTATTATTATTATTATTATTATTATTATTTTGATAAATTTGAAATTTGGTAGTTAGACATTAATTTATTAACAATTAAAAATATAATTATTAGTCCCTTGGGGGACATCTGACACTTAAACGGTAGACATGCTCTATAGAAAAGAGTGAGGTATGAGGGTTCAATCAAATATATAAACGAAATTATAGAAAACATAAAAGCTTCCAAAATAATTAAGGGGTATAACTATGCGCTCCATACCTTGTGTTTTTATTGTGAATACACGGTAATATTTTACTGGCAGTGACAAAATAAAATAAAATAAACAGAGGTTTGATAGTTCCTATGTTTGCGGCATGACCAACAAAAATAACAAAAATCCCTAAAATCTTGGCAACTTTCGCCCATTCCTACCCAATATTGTTCAAAGCATACACAAAACAAAAGTCTAAAGATATTCACACTTTAACTTTTTCAAAAGTTACATGCTACAAAAGCCGCATCTCCCACTTCCATTCATAAACCTTAAAAGATATATACATATGTTGTACTACATCTGTACCGGTCGAGATTCTCTATTTCAAATCGTGTCCCGTTTTATATTCCGATATTATATATCCATACACATTAAATACATTTTAATCTATAACGAGCAATGCAAATCACAAAAGGATTCATGCAAATTAATATCCCTTTTCTTAGTTGCACGGAACACACTAAACCCTTTTTCCTCCAAATACAATTAATCTCTTCTCCTTTTTGCATTCATTCAATCATGTAGGGACTAGGGAATGAGAAGAGAGGAAAGTGAGAAAGTGCGAATGCTACTTCTTTTTTCCTTTTCTTTTCTTTTTTTAATGCTGCTTCTTTTCCCTCTCAAAATGTTTTGTGTGTGTGTGTGTAATTTATTATATTATATATTTTCATGTTTGGATGATCTGCAGTGAAAAGGATCGATATCTTTAAGCTTTTACTGCTTTCACTGATAAGTAAACATCTCCCAAACAAGGCCTCTGTGTTTTGCTGTTTCTTTTTGTTTGAATCTTTTTCCTGTTTGGTTACTATTTGCCATCACTTTCTCAACACTTTGTTTGGCAATAAAATTAGTGTACTCAGATAAAGTCTGGTAAAATGTCATCAGCTTAAACAGTGTGAAAATGTACTATTTATGTCGCTTTTTTAACAATATAATTTAAAAAAACACTATATATATATATATGTATAGTTTTGCTTTCTCAGAAAATAATATGGTCTTTCTTGATTCAATTTATGTCTTGAAATTGGTGCTTTGCCATTTTTGTTCCACAGGTATACTTCTCTTCTATCCCTTTCTCCTTTTTCGTGTTATAATGATAGAAATGTCGAAAAATTTATTTATTTAACCAAAAATATGAAATAAAGTTTTCTTGGCTGGCTGTCTGAATTCTGACTGTGCAGCAGTGATTTCTGTCTGTTGCTGTTCCTTGATACTTATAGATTTTTTTTGCATGGGCTTCACTTTCAACCAGGTTATGCATCTTCTAATCACAATATAATCACACCATATCAATTGAAATTCTACCTAAATCTATATTTGTACATGTTTATGTGTTTATCTATATATTATATGTATTTCTAACAGAAGTTTGTTTTAAGACTACATTTGAACTTGTGTTTAGTTGAGCCTACAGTGGGCGAAAGCTTAATTATAGTATTTGGGATGGAATTTTAAAAATTCTAAAGGAGCAAAAATCAAATAGTTCAAAGATTAATTACGCTTTAATACCCAATATTTGGGTTGCATAACACTTTTTATCCTAAAATTTAAAAACTTATATATTGATGCACAGTCTGCATAATCTAACAATTCTAGTACGAAAGTAAATTTTCAGTGTCGCAATCCAACATGTCTTTCCGAAATCGAAGATATTTGGTCTATGTTGTTGTTGGATATAGAACATAATCTTCTTGATTCTGGCAAAACACATCAGATTTGGAATGTCAGAAATTTGCCCATATGCTATATTTGTTACATTATATATGTACAAACACGTAGGGTATCAATAACTAATTATTTGAAATTTTGAGATAAAAGTATTAACGGCCTCAAACGTTGGGTATTAAAATATAATTAATCTTTAATTAAATTAAGCTTATGTAAGTAAACGTCATGAGTTGTGGCCAACCCCAAATTCAACTGCTCATAACTAGAGTTGTCAAACACAAGTATAAATTTTGGGTAGTCAAATTAGTACCGAGTAGGTGGGACCAATCAAACAGGTCAAGGTTAAAATCATCCAATTCGACCCAAACAACCTATCGAGCCGGTATATAAACCGAGTTCATCATTGACCGTGTTTCTAAGTTTGAGAGTTCACCCTGCCCATCGAATCGGACTAATTTTGACAGATCTACTCAAAGGTTGCAACAAGTTATACTCCAATGAAAATGTTGCAATGACCAAACTATCCCTTAGGAGGCGCCAAAACACAATAATGCCGCAAATTATGGTCTCCAACGATGCGTCATCCAACACTCTATTTTGGGGAAAGGAGAGAGAGACAGTAATAATTTAGATAAAAATTAAACTAACAATAAAAATTACATAAAAAATATCAAACCAGATAAAATTACACAAGCAATAAAAACTACATAAAAATACTCAAATAGATAAAAGTACATGTAACTTTATGTTTGTTTTGTAATATTTTAATAGATTGTAATTTTATTTTATATTAATTCAAATATATTTATTTCTAAAATAATATTTTAATAATTATTATAAAATGATGAATTTAAGTATAAATATCCATTAAATGAGATTTCATATATTATTATATGTTATCAATTATAAAATAATAATTACAAAGGGAATATTATGAAATATTCTTTTTTGGTGTATAATTATAGTGCATATTATTGGAGATAAAATTGAGAATTTACTATATTTTAGTGATAATAATGATGTATTATAGTGCAAATTCTTGGATTCTTGAAAATAATCTAATGTTCGAGTTTTAAACATTAAAAAAAAAGAGGTTTAGGAAAGTAGTCAAAGCTAATAGTTGGAAAAGTGCAGGGGTAAGGTGCAATTAGTGACCCAATTAGCGCCTAGAATCTCACAAACGAATGTTATTGTATTGGGGTTAGGGTTAGGGTTTGGTTTTTTCCAACCAACGAAAATTAATTCAAACAACCCCTCGGAATTGCTGCTTGTCTCGTCACCACTAGTCAGATCTGTCACCTCTTTCTCTCTCTTCCCCACTTTTTTTTTTTAATAGAAGTTCTAATTTCAGACATATAATCTATATTTCGTCTCTTTATTAATTTTTTCTCGCAAGTTGTATTTATACTTTCAGATCAGATCTCACCATATTAGTTTCCTTCAGAGCAGCAAAACGGCAGACATTATTTTTATTTCATATTTGATTATTTAATTCGCATTTCATAATTAATTTTTTTTATTTTGCATTTATTTATTTGTTTACATTTTAATTTTATTTTACAATTATTATGTAAGGTGATTTCTATCCAATTGGAAATTATATTTTTAGTATTAAGTTTTTAAATTTTAATTAATAATTGATTATTTTATCATTATGATTTGTAGTTTTTTTTTAATTTCAATATCTTGTTAATAAATTATTTGAAAAGACAATTAAACAAGTAAACTTTTTAATATACCGTATTTATTTGATAATGAATTTATTTTTAATATAAATATATTAAATATGGGTATATATAGTGTTAAAAAAATGATTTAAATATACATGAAATCCGTCCATCTGTTGGAACATTCAAAAAATCCTATATGAATGGGATGTAATGATATTTATTATTTTATACTTTATCATCATTGTTTCATTGTAACATTTGGAAATTTTAAGAGAGGGATGCATGGCTCGTATATGTGGTCGCTCGAGGGGTTGGTGATAGGAAAAATTCAATACCTCCCATTTTCGATGGTGTCATCAAATTAATAAAGTCAAATAATTTTAGGCATAATAATGGATGTAGAAGATGAAAAAAATTGTATACATATAATATTATTTGTTATGTTGGTCACTTTGTCTATATATAAATTATACAATGATATCATTCCGATTTCCGGGGCAGTATGGAGGATGTAAAGAAATATCAATGGGCACAATTGTGTTAGACGGTCTAACGGATCTCTTGCATTAGACGGATATTATTTGACCCAACAAAGTGGATTCCCTTTTTTTTTTTTTTTTTTTTTTTTTCTTTTAGTGGTCTCCTTTCTCTTCCCCTCTTTTCTTTTATTTTCATTTTTTTTTTCAATTTTTAATTTCTTCTTTTTCTAAAAATATATATTTAATTTTTTTTTCTGGCAAATATTTTTTTTTTCGATTTTCTTTTTTTTTAAATTTTTCCCAATAAAATTTATACCCTAAAATAAAATTAGTGAACATTAAAATTAAAGCCAATTGATATAATTTATTTGAAATAAATATAAATTTATAGCCTAAAGTAAAATTAATAAATCCTAAATAAGCACAAAATAAAACTCTAAAAACACCCGCAAAACCTAAAAAACACAATAAAAACTCTAAATAGACCCCTAAAACCTTTAAAAATACAAAATAAACCCCTAAAAGCACTCCCAAAACGCGTGGGCTCATGCAATGCGCACGATAATTACTTTTTTTGAAATAAATAATATACCTTAAAATGAAATTAGTGAACCGTAAAATTAAATTGAATTAATTTAATTTTTTGAATCAATTTATTTTTTTTTATCCGGCTCGTACACTGCGCTCGATTTAAAATAATTATTTTAAAAAAAAGCAAAACTAACGCTGCCAGAAAAGGAAAAAAAATCTCCACAGGCGTGTGTGATACACGCGCATACGCGTGGAAACGGGTTTTGGACAGATTTAGTATTATTTGTTCCGTCTAATTAACTTAAGAGACTCGTTAAACAATCAAACATAAGTGTTTGTCAATATCAAATATATATAGGACAAATAAACTTTGATAGCACTATTGTAATTTTATTCTAGTACTTTATTCATGCCATTCATGCCATGTACGATTTTGCTTTTTGGTGATTGTGATCTTATAATCATTGTATATTTTTAGAAATTTTTAGAATAATAACATATTAATTAATGAATTATTAGCGATGTATATGATTTAATAAAATGGAAAGAGGAACATGCATGTGTCCTTAATCCTTATAGTCAGCCTGGACAACTCCATAACACAACTTAGATATATATAGCTCTATAATATGCTAATATTATAGAGCTATATATATATATATAATTATTACTTATTTGCTAAGCATCTGAAAATGGCCAATGTTCCAAGAATCTGATATATATAAGCATCAAAATAGACACTTAAAAATGTAAAAATATATTGGATATTAAATAATACTCCTATATTATATTATATTATATTATAAGAGAATGGGGAAACAAAGCAGTACAAACAAATAGGAAACCTTATTTCATGCTCATTTATTTGGCCTCATTACGTTGAGAAGATGTGTAGACATATGAAAAAAACACAAACCCAAACTTCTCCACTCTTCTCGCTCCAAATATCTCTCTCTCTCTCTCTCTCTCTCTCCTGATTTTTCACAGTGTAATGAATAGGACAATAATTCCCATCAAACTCTTTCATACACACGCTTCCACTTTTTAGAGTTTACAATCACAATTCACAAAAAAAAAAAAAAAAAAAAAGTTGTCCAAAACAAGCAAACACATCTTCAACATTTCAAAAAATTCTCCTCAATTTTTCAACAATGTAGATTGCACCTTTTCAAACCATCTTCTAGATGGGTGTCTGAAAAAACCAATCTTTTTTCGCTTCCCATGTTCTTGCCCGGCGCCGGCGGCGGAAGCGACCGAGCTTCACAGCTTGCAGATATGATCTGGGCTGCCGAGAAAATGGCGGAGCATATGGCTGTTTACAAGATTCGATATTTTCTAGTGGGGTTTCATTATCTGTCCCTCTTCTGTTGGATTGAATTCTGACGGCGGCGGCGCTGCGGTGGCGCAGTGTGATATTGGCGGGACGGCTCAATCTAGTTCGTGACACAATATGATTACCCTTTGTTTCTGGTTAATTACCATTTTCTTCTTCATCACATGTTTATATGCAATGACTTCACATTTATAAACAAGGTTGGTTAATTTCTTCAAACGTTTCTTTACTTTTATGGATCTCAAGTTTCTTCGGCAACTTAATTATGGATAATATAAATCAGAACGTATATTAAAGTTTCAGCATTTTTTTCCTATTAAATGAATTTAAGCCTTAGATTTAAAATTAGCTAGAATGTGTGATTTCTCCCCATTTTTTCCCTTATTTCAGTTGGTTCTTGGATTAAACATACAAACTTTCAGCATAAAATGCCCTTCTTTTTTTTTTGAGAAATTAGATTGTGGGATGGATGCACATTTAATTTTGATGCTACATATGCTATTTCTCTGTAATGGTCAAAATATTATTTAATATATTTATTTAGTTTTGTAAAGTTTACCTTGATTCTTGAGCTTTTTTTTTTGCTTTAAATGAGTTGAGGTGACATCTCTTTAGTTTCGTTCTTCCATGAAAACGTCCTTTCACACTGGCAGCATTGAAATCTATGTTTATTTGTGTTTATATATGCTTAATTTTATTTTCTGCGATTTCAAATAATTTAATTGGACAGTGATCGTTTTCTTCCTTGCGCCTGAAATTGCGCTGGTTTTATTGCTTGTTTCCAGACTTCCAGTTATTTTCTCGATACCGTAATTTCAATTTTCTCAAAGTAAAATTCAATTCTCTGTGTAACCTTGTCTTCTTTTTTATGAGGAAAAGTTAACATTATTTTTATTATATATCTTATTTATTTTATTATAACTTCCATACGAAAGTTTTATTTTATCGGAAATAAGTTCATGAAATAATGAGTACATGCATTTTATATTAATGATCGATAGATACTAATTAAGTAGCAATTATATACTACTACCTGTAATTGATATATATATATATATGTATGTATTGATGCACGTGATGTGTTCATGTTTACATGAAATAACATATATGATACATTCTGTTAAGATTGCAAATTTATACGATAGATGTCAAAGTAATTTTGTAGTAATATTAATAAAAACAAATTTGTTTTGTCTAAATATAATTATATCCTCATTAAAAATTTCTTCGTTCCTGTATGATAAACAAATTTCAAATAAAATAGATCTAAGGGTAACATAAAGTACAGTTTCCAAACAAAATATAGAGACAATAATTTTTTCGAGCAAGCTTATAGATAAAATTGTTAAATGATGCTGTAATTTAATTAATTTGGCATAGCAAAATTTCATTAATTTACTAAAGTTATTTAAAAGCTGAAATATTATCGCGCTAGATAGGTTGTCAGTGACACAGGGACCCCCTGGCCTGTAATAAATGTGACAGTAATTTTTCAGTAGCTCATAAACTGCAGGTTAAGTTTACAGTACAATGTCACAATAATAATAATAATAATAATAATAATAATAATAATAATAATAATAATAATAATAATAATAATAATAATAATATCGAAAGGAAATCTCATATATTTATGCAGCAGACTGATATCTGCAATGCACAACTATCAATATAACTCTGTGGTTGAGTTGGCTCCATCACTAGCGCCTAGCCTTACAATATACAAATATAAATGCATTTATTTTTAATTTGATATGGTAGATTATATTTTATTAATTGTTGTATCTACCTCATATCTTATAATTTCAATATATATTTTTGGAGTATTCACATTCTATATTTATGCTTCTGCATAAACTATTTTGAATACGATTCAAACTTAATATTTAACTTATTACATCGTCACTTTACAGTCTAGACAATGCCTACACATCCGTAGTCGCATGAAGTTGAAATGAATTAAAATTGCATCTTGCCTTAGTGCAATTTCTAATGTGTAAAGTATTAAATGACGGTGTCACAACTTGGATGTAACAATTAACATGCATCCATCATATTTAGCGCCAATAGTTTTGTTTTTTTTTACTCATACACCCGACCTGGTGGTGTTGAAAAGATTCGAACTCGTGATCTTAGATTTCAAGTAACCTCACTCCACTACTAGACCATCCCCACATAGACTAGCGCCAATTGGTTTAAATAATACATTTTATACTGTTCAGATTTCATGTTGCACTTTTTGTGTTTTATTATGTATTTCATTATAATATTTATGATTTTAATAACATTTATTATAAAATATAGATTAATTATAGTATAAATAATCATAGTCAATATTTATTAATAAAAAGATGAATAAAAAAACTTTAAATCATAATTATGAAACAATCAACTATAATAATGAATTATTAATTGAAAACTGAAAAATTAAATATTAAAAACAATCAATTGAAAAATTAAACTAAATCACAAAAAAAATAAATTGAAGAAAAAAAAATACAAGAAAACAAATAATTAAAAGTATAACACGTAGTATAACATGGAATTTCATATCCATTTCATATGCGTGCACAAATTTTATTTTTTAACACGAACTTTAAATTGTTACCCTAAGATATAAATTTTCTTTTTTTAGCAATCATATCAATTCAAAATTCTTATCGGGAACAAGTCATCAATGCTAGTAAAAAAATTATTTTTGGAGAACATGAATGATTTATATAATAAAGATGTATTATGAAGATTTAGATTATATATACACGCGCGCGCATTCATTTTCGAGCTAATGGTGTGAATGTAAATAAAAATGTAATTTTGTATCGTAGAGATTATATTTTAAAATTTATGTTAAAAATTAGAATTCGTGTATTAGAAGTATTAGTTTATAATGAACGATAAAAGCGCTTCCAAATATTTACTCCTTATTTGAAAAAAAAATAAAAAAATGAAGGTATATGAATACAAATATTTACAAATGAGACTCCTTATTCGATTTGGATCGGACCATCGAAAATGAAGGCACATAAATAGGAATTGGAATTGGATCCAACAGTGCAGGCCCAACTAAACCGGGTATCTGACCCGAAACTACCCTAAAACGGTAAAACCTGAACAACCCGATCCGTGCCTACCTCGACTAACAGCCACCGCCTCCACGGCGGCCGTCGCCCCTTCCAATTCAGTATTTCGGTGGTTTCTGCTGCAATTTGTTTCCTCCTTTCAACAATCGTACCTCCGATCCGCCGTCACTCAATCTCGCCTTTCCCGCCGAAAAAAACCCTGCCTCACTCTTAGGTTTGCTGCTGGATATTGACCGGAGAATTTCAGTTATCTGGAAGGACAATTGAGGAAACTATGGAACTGTGAGTACTCCGGGAGCGCCGACGCCTTCCGACCAATTTGGTGAGTTATTAGGATACACCGATTGATGCAAGTTTGATTTTGGAAAAAAAGGAAATTATTTGGATTAAACAAATATGCGCGTAAGCAAGAGTTTTTTCTTTCTTTCTTTCACTGTACTTGGAAAAGGAATTTAACTGTTAATGTGATGTCCATGCAAATTCGGGAAAAAAAAATCATCGTCAGGTATTCAATATATATATATATTTTGGAATTAATTCTCTGGATAGTTGATGTTCTCCCCGTAGAGTGAGAGCGGAAAAGTTAACGAGTTACAAAGTCCTGAATTTTTTTTGTTGAGAAATCGGAATTCGCCATTCCACGTTAGGCCACCACCCCATGACGGGATTACATAGTCTCGATGTTAAGCAGTCAAGATACATTGAGTGTTGGATATTTGTACCGTCCTGTCAGGGAGGAATGTGAACCTCCGAGAGAAAAACCTGCTGAAGTTTAAGGGTTTTTATACACGCGCTCGCATGCACACACATTGAATTGAGAAACGCTGTTAACATACACTGAGTTTCTTTAATTTATTAATAATGATTTGTTAGAAATGGGGGTTGTCGAAGATGGTTCAATTTCGGGTGTCCTACCCAGTAGCAGCGAGGCATTTGTAGTTCATTACCCTGGTTACCCTTCTTCCACTGAACGTGCAATCGAGACTCTTGGAGGAATGAGAAACATTCTCAAGGTATGACTGCTAAATTGCATCTGTAAGTTGAACTTTCAATTGAGGAATTTGTTTATACTTTTTATAGCAATACCCTTTGTTTTTGTCTGGAGCATTTTTTGCACATACCAGAGGTTGGGTTGGTATGACTCGTATGATAACCTATGGTACTCATATTTCTAAAGATCATATAATAAATTGAGCTGAAGTTTATCCACCTCCTTATATCGGTGTATGTTGTCATAGCCATTTGCAAATCCTGTTGACTGATGTAAGTGTGAGCAGATACGTCATGTTGTCTTTGTCATTGAATGCTGTTGGTGAAGTTTGCAACAAGGCTATACCCGTTAGGGGAGGTGAAATGATGATAAATTGCATTCTTAGACATCTAGTGGCATGTTCATTTTTTTTCCGATCCCCAGCTTCAGACTCCTATCTGAAGATAGATGAATCAAGAGAGTGTTAATTGGATGTAACAGAAAGATCAGGATTCAGGGCTAACATGTGGTTGACTTTCTAGCCTTTGCTTAGAGTTGTAGGTTTAGGGTTGGAATATGGTGCTTCAGTTGCTTTTCTAGATATCTTCTTATGAGTTTTCTGCTGAAGTCGAGCTAACAAATTGATAAAACTTTTTAACAAACTGCCTGTGTAGAATTGAAATTTAGGCCTACTTTTCACATTTTTTTGGAATCAAGTCTCCAAGAGTGGCCACAAATGTTCAGTGACATTATTTCTCTGATAACTCAAGTATGATTTAGCCCGCCACTGATCAATACAAATCTTGTAATCCCTAACTAAGGTTCCCCCAGCCTCTAAAATATTTGTAGTCTCATCAGTGATGCATCTTCTTTTGATTTTTCATGTAAGTCCTGGTGCGGCTTTATATCTGATAAGTTTCCTGGAATGACTATTCAGTTGTGTTTCACAGTTACATATGATTGATTTTTTGTTTTGTTGTTGGCATTCAAATATTGATCTCTATATTTCCAGGTTCGTGCTGAGAAGTCAAACAAGTTGGAGCTGCATTTTCGCCCTGAAGATCCATATTCACATCCAGCTTTTGGGGAACTTCACCCCTGCACCAAATTCCTGCTGAAAATTTCCAAAAAGAAAGTCAAGGACATGCAAAATGTTATGGACCGCAGCAGAATTTCTCAACAAGCATCACCAGATTCACTTGATCTTAATGAGGATTATTTAATCTCTCAATCTACTGAAACTACAGAACATATTATCCAGCCCAACTGTGAATCTGTTTTGGCTTCTGAAGAAACCAAAACACAGATAAAGAATGGAGCTCAAGAGCAGCTTTCCGCTGATATTGTTGCTAGGGTATCTGAGGCATATCACTTCAATGGTGATTTGTTTTCATATTCATCATCTTATTTCACATTTGACATGGATAGTATGCTCTTTCAATATGCATGTTATTCTTATTCCGTTTGTTCTATTTTCTGAAGGAATGGTGGATTACCAACATGTTCTTGCTGTCCATGCTGATGCGACTCGAAGAAAGAAAAGAAACTTTGCTGATGTAGAACCTGAATCAGGTCAGCTTCTTTCTTGATATTGAGTTTTTTCATAGAATTGGAGTTTCTCTTCCTTGTCTCACTCTCTTTTTTCACCATTTGTAGAAAAAGGTGATCCAGTGGATGTTGATCAGGACGATTTAATGATTTTAGTCCCACCACTTTTCTCATTGAAGGATCTTCCACTGAATATAATGTAAGATGCTTTTGCTTTGTGTAAGGTCTATTTTGGCCGAACAGGATGTGTCATTTTCTCTCCATTCGAAAATGTCATTTTGTGGACCTGTTAAAAATTAGAATTACTTGGCTGGTTTGAAGGAACCCTTACAACCAACGTCATAATTTATAGAAGCTTTTGTTAGTTTAGAGGGGATGCTGGTGAAGTATAGCGAAAAAGCACTTCTACAGTTGACAGCCGAAACAAAAAGGAGGCTATCTGGCAACTCTTCTCACAGCTTTTGACAGAAAACATGATAATAAAATTTATGAAGTAGTTGTAAATAATTAAATGATATTTTCATCATGTTATTTTACATGCCTTCTGGAATCATTTAATATTATTTTGCATCACCTTTTTTCTTGTGATATTGTTATGTGGTTCATAATCTAGCTTCACGCATTATGAAAAGTTGGCTTCTATGGTTTTCTGTCCTGGTGATTGTGTAACTGCAGTTTAAAATCATCTGGAGATCTGAGTTCGAAAAGGAAACAAGATGCAGTTGTTCACCAGCACCAGCATCCAGAGGTCAGTATCTTTGTTGGGAAAAAATAAGTTGTTTGAACTTTTATAGTACTTCAGATATCTGCTCTGATGTGGAAAACACATGTTGCAACGGATTCTATATCCAGAGATGATCTTTAGACAATGTTTAATTGCATCAAATATACCACCAAATTAGTTCTACTACTTGCTAATGGTACAACAGATTCAAGAAGCATAAGCAGGCTGATCATGTTGAAACTTTAGTTCTGAACTTTTCTCCTAATAAATGGCTTAAACATGTGTATCTTTTCTATTGTCCGTCTTATGTACCTACTAGTTCCAGGTCTTCTTTTAAAGAGAAATCATATGAAAACTCTGCTTTTATCCTCTTGCCCACTCATTGCCTAAGGTTGTCTTGTGCTCTTAGATAAAATTATTCTTGTAACTGTTTCCAGATGTAGACTACATACGACTGCCATGCACTGGAATGCCAATCTACGTTGACTGTTTAGATTTACTCCTTCCTATTATCTTCTTGGTTGTTTCCTATGTTATCTGCAATATAAATTTGTTTATCCTTATCTTCTAAGATGTCTACTTAAATGTGGAGATTTTGAATATTTTCATTTATTTGATGCAGATGGAGATAGAGCAGTGTCTTGCCATTGACTTCAACATCAAAGATATCCTTATTTATTCATGTCTTTGTGGTTATATATCGGGGATGCACAATTATCTCATGCTTGATTTTCTAAAAAAAGTTCATTGCTTCATTTCACAAAAGAATCTCAATTTATATTTCTCTTCATATGCACTTTCCTACCAGAAGTGATTCAATTAGCTCTATGTTGGCATTTGAATTATATAGTGTGAAACTTTACAATGTTTTATATTGATAAGTGAGAGATTTTAAGTTAAAACGAGATATACAGAAAATTTCATGCAAACAAGTCATGCAATGTGCTTTTTGTTTCCTTGCGAATGCTATCTGCTGCTTCCATTCATATGAAATGTTTTTTTTTTTGTTTTTTTCCTAGAATTAAAGTTTTCAGATGAGATGGTTGTTAGTATTTTGAGGGACCAACACCGGGGGGAAGGTTTTGGGTAAGCCTTACACATTCAGGGCCTTCTTAGTTGGAAAGCTGAAACTGTTTAAGAGTTAGAGCAGAGAGGAGAGGAGAGGAGAGACATTTATTGATTAATTCCAGTAACACTAGCAAAAAAAAAATGTGTTTTCAATGTTTCTTTGTGTGCTTAGCTAAACAAAACTTACTTGCATCATCTTCTTCTGACATCTTTCACTGTGTATTTAGACTTAGGTTTTGAATCCAGAAGGCACAGTTTTATTTTGGACCTGGACTTCCACAGACTAGTTTTCATTGAGCTTATATAAATGACACTGTGTATAGCAGACGGATCTGTTTCAGTCTCAGCTAAAGTGCTTGCACAGTGGAAGTTGTAGCCTTGTAGGTTATAATTTTATCACATTTTGGATGTATGGTAAATTGTTGCAAAATTATATTCTAATTTTTATGTTGTGCCTCCAGTTATCATTCCAATAGGTTGGAAATTTGAAAGTGAAAACCAACACTTATAGTATGGTCTTCGGAATTAATTTTGTATTACCTACTCTGAAGCAGAATTTTATGCGATGAGTGCATTTAAAAGAGGAGAGAAAAGCTTGGATACTGAGTCAAGTATGGTGTATCTGCAGTGGCTGAAGGTGAACAAATTTAGCCAGATGAACTAGATTTAATCCTTTGTTGGAATTAGAATCCAAGGAACAGTTAATTGTCATATTAATTGACGTTTGTGACAAGTATGTAGTTTGAATCCAGCATAAAATGAAGCAACTAATAGGTGGAATATTTTATTAAAAAATATTCAAATTTCATAAAATATCATTTTAGTGTTGCATCTTCTGTGTTAGATGCTTGGATCAGGTACACAGTTTTTGAAATTTGTGCTAAAAATAAGTCGGGTGTTGGGAATTTTTATTATTTGGTATGGTTCATTAGATGTTTCGTCATGTTATCAGCAGTGGGACTTGAACAAGGATTATAACATATAAATTTCATTGTGTCGCTTGAAGTTGAAGTGAAATGATTGCAGAATCTGTTTGTTTATTTTGCAGTGTCTTTTTTTTGTTTGGACTTAACATTCTTACAGATTCCTAAGAAAGTAAATTGGGAGGATTCCATACCCATGAACTCGGATCTACGGCAATGGCAGATAATTGTGTGTGAATTGTTTGAAGAACGCCCAGTATGGGTGAAATATTCATTAGTTGAACATTTACTTGACCGAGGTGTGAATGTTGGAGACAGAATTCTCAAAAGGTTCCTTCTTTATTAACTGTTTTGCAAATCTGTCTTCTCTTAGTGTACATTATGGGGGCCGAGTAAAAATACCCCTACTAGACTCAACTTTCTCATGCAAGTCTGTTTCCGATTTCTAGACTTCTTTTTCTGGCTGCATATTATTTCTCAAATGGGCCATTCATGCGGTTCTGGATAAGAAAAGGATATGATCCCCGCAAGGATCCTGAATCTCGCATGTAAGTTTCCTAATCAGATAAACTCTCATTTTCTACAGTAAATGCAATTTTCCACATTCTAGAGGTGTTAAGGTGTTTGATCAATGCTGATAAAGAATTGAAACTGAACTTTAGAAGTTCTTTCTCTTGAGTGTGTGAACATGGAGTCAAGAAAAGGTAGTTCGATCCAGTATGATGTAGGTGATAGCGGGTGGAGATTTAAGGGTACAAGCAAGAATATAAATTGCTGAAAATTGGTCTATTATTTATGCTTGAAATGCCAGTATTAGATTTATCAGAGTTGCAAGCTCCGTGAACAAGCTCATAAAGCCATCTTGTCCAATAAGCGGTATCCTGATAGGAGTTTCATCTTTTCCCCATATCTAAAAGCTTACTGTCTTGATATACCATCAGAACTTACTGTTGAGCTCTAATTAGAAGCAATATCAGTATGTCAATTTACTATATCTCTCAATAACTGCATAATTTGTCTATGTCACCATGTGTACTTTCTTTCTATTTCTTTCAATGCTATGAAGTCTAGAATTTTCAGGACTCTGCTTGAATCCCTAAATGATTTACATTGTATTTTCTGTAAGTTACAAATTCTAACATCCCATGACTTACTTTGTTAGATACCAGAGGACTGACTTCCGAGTACCACCTTCCTTACGAACCTATTGTGATGCCAGTCTGGTACCCGGGTAAGGGCCTGTGTATTTTTTTTTAAATTTATGAATTTTTATGTCTTGTCTTGTGGCAATTTTTTGCCTATAAACAGTAATAACATATTCACATGATTTGTTGTGTCTAATAACTTGGTTGTCTACTGTTTGACAGAGTTTTATTCAGCAAAGAAGAGCACTTGTGTTGCAGCATAATCTGTTATATATATGCAAATTGATGTTTAGTGCAGTCTCACTAGAGATAACATAATTATGACCACAATGTGGTTTACTCTCTTTACAAAGTTACCTTGGCAGTTTTCTTATATATTATGCAAATGGCTTTTATGTCAGGTCTCTATAAATTAAAACTGTGATATCCTCCATTGCTTCTCTATCCCCTTAATTTTTTTATTTATTGGTAATGATGAGGAAGCTCTGAAACTTACAACTCATTTATGTCTCTTAAAGGGCATGATAAGCAAAAAGTAACTCAGGTAACTGGAGTCAATACCGCACAAAAATACTTAAAAGGGGTTTACAGTGGCAAAATTCTCCAATATGATTATGATAATGACATTGTTGCCTTTCTTTTCGAACATTACAGATCGCAATCATAATTGATAAAGAAATCAGATCGATTTACACCATTCAAATCTATATAAAGCTAGTTGAAAAACCCATAAATACATTTCGGTGGGATACCCATCCAATGTAAAATTGGAAGAAACCCTCACATACTTGGGGGGAATCACGTATTTGGGGGGAATCATGTAATATTATTATATAGTATAGCAGCAAACTAATAAATTGAGCATTTAGGAAATTTTATTTAGTGTATTCAGTTAATCAAGACATTGCAACTTGATAATTCACGGACGGTCAGGTCTAATATGCTTCTCTTGTTGTCTTTCTTGAGCAGATTGAATAGCAAGTGGAAGGATATTTGTGAGTTCCAAGTTTTCCCTCGTAAAGCTCAAATCTCATTGCAACTCTTTGAACTTAGTGATGACTATATTCAACAAGAAATCAGAAAACCTGCCAGTCATGCAAACTGCAGTGTATGATTTATTTTACTCTATCAAGTATTCTCTTAAGGGAACATGAATGCACTCTTTATAGAGAAAAAGTCATTATATTTTTTTGATTCCACTGTATCAATGTTTTAAGGCAAAGATAAACTAGTAAAGCTTGACCCAGTAAAGACTGAAGTTATTTTATTTGCAGATGCAGTTTCTAAAAGCATCTGTACATCCAACTTCTGCTTCAACTAGAATATGTATTGTTAGTGTTTTATAGTTTTTCAATTGGGTATCATGCTTAATACATAATTTAGTAGCTGTGCTCTAAACTTTGAGAGCCTTTAGCTAATATGCAATGACCAAATCTACCAAATATTAGAATTACTTTCAGGCATAGTGGAAAGACATCAGTATTTATCATTACACTTAGTTCTTCTGGAGGGATGTGTTAATATGTTTTGTTGGTATTAGGCTATGAGGAAAATTGCTTAACATTAGTTTATTTATTGATTTTTGGGTAATTATGTCTTGGTATATTTGACCTTTCCTTTTTCTCCCTTATTTGAAAGTTCAAACCCCTCAACAGTGTCAAGATGTAGTAATTTCTTCAGAATAAAAGGCTACTTGGTTCATCTAATTCTCTCTCTCTCTCTCTCTCTCTCTCTCTCTCTCTCTCTCTCTCTCTCTCTCTCTCTCTCTCAGTTTTTATTTGTCAGTTTTATATCCATCATACTTTTGTGTGTATGAGAAGATATTTGCGTGCTTGAGTAGGTTTTGAACATATTATATATTCTTTTTTTTTTTGGCAGCTGCAAACAGGTTGGTTTTCATCGCAGATGCTTGACATCTTGCGGTTACGTGTTGCTCAGAGGTTTCTGTCAGTATATCCTGAGGGTGGTACACAATCCTTGTTGAGATCTGTTACTAATCGATTCGAGAAATTGAAAAGACTGCATCTTACTATGAAGGATAAGGGGGCGAAACAAGCTGATAAAGGTTCAAATCAAATCAATAATTTAAATCATTAGCTCCTCATTCTTTGTAATTCTTTTTAAAGGATATATATCTTAGTAATCTAATTCACATTTACAATATTAATTATGAATCAGCTTCTCAATACAAGAGTAAGATATGCCAATCTGGTACTCCCATGTGCAAAGCCTATACTGCTTCTTAACCTTTCTCAAGACTTTTACAGGGTCCTGATATTTATCAATATATTTCTTCAAATTCAGATAGGCTACCAAGAACTAATGACTTGATTTACTGACTAATCATTTAGTTTCTCCTGTGACTACAATTGTATATTTCATGTTGCAGAAGTTTTAGAAACTGAAGATAAAGAAACTATTGATGAAGTTGAATATGAAGAAGATGAGGAAGATGACATGGAAGATGAAAATCTTGGTGAGGACATAGATGTAGATGAGGCTCTTGATATGGTGAGTGAATTTTCATTTTATACGTGGCTGAATTTATATCTGGACCCCATCATGCATGCGGCTTCAAAGATACCCGATAATGTTTGATTATAGCATGGAATCAGTTGATCCTATCTCTCTCACACTTCAATCTTTTCCCAGGCCGATCAAGAGAACTTCTCCCTATCCAATACATGTATCCTTGCAATATTCTTTAGCTTTCACATTTATGTTCTGTGCTGCTTTGCTTGCTTTATTTTCATACTTTTTTTTATCTCGAAAGTTGGTTTTTGAAAATTATCAGGAATTACTATTGTGAGTAACATAAACTTACTGTATCAACCTGATCTTCGATATCCTATACTTCATTCAGATATAGAAAATGAGAATATTTCTAAGGGTTATCTACAAGATCTTTTTGGTAGTTTTCCCTTTGGTTCTGCTGGTGGCAATGAAATGCAGGACTTAGACCAGTTTGATGAAGAAGGATATGACATTTATGAACAAAACAGTGATGGCAACTTCTCTGATGATGAGGATTATTAAAACATCAAACAAGGTCGGGCTTCTTAAGGTTCAACCTGTTACCTCTGCT
Source organism: Perilla frutescens (assembly GCA_026008535.1). NCBI lineage: Eukaryota > Viridiplantae > Streptophyta > Magnoliopsida > Lamiales > Lamiaceae > Perilla > Perilla frutescens. The sequence continues at coordinate 68,940,957 of BRKX01000001.1, forward strand.
TTACCTTAGTTATTTTGTTTTACTGTTCCAGTTGCATCCTTTACTCTGTGAATTTCCATGATGAACAAAGAGCAAGTGTCTTCTGCTGTATAACATCGAAGCTGTTGTCATTTTCACTAAACTATAAATGGACCAACTACTTATTGTTCTGACTTTCGGTGTTTTCACAAATATCCGCCCTTCTGACAATTAGTCTAATTAGTTGATTGCCAACTTCTAGCTGAATTACATATTTTTCACTGTAAACATATTGTCAACTGAAAACATTTTGCTGGTTCCAATTTCAAGTGTTAAATTTATTTGATGAATTATATGACACTCTTTAAGTTATGATATGGAAATGTATAGATTGAGCAGAATGTCTTTGAACTTCTTGAACAGCTCTTTGGATGTGTTGTGATTAGAACTGGTCAGAAGCTAAGAATTTGAACTGGGGAGGTAAGGTTGTCCCTGAGAAAGAACTATGATCTACTCAGGCGAGAAAAGTTTAGTGTAACTGTCTAGTTTCAAAATGATATAATGATGGGGTTATGGTTTCTGCATGCTACTAAATACTCAATGAATCATATAGAGGAAGCAGTCTTCCTGTCAACACGAAATAGTTCAATCCAATCGAAACAAGCATAGGGTATGGTGAGAAACTGAGGAAGACTAGTAAATTGATATTATATAACTTCTACATGGAGCAAATCAACTAATGTACTTAAACTAAGACATTTAATATCAATATATATACATCTAATTTCTGGATTCTCTCCCATTGAATGCTTTTCCTTCTAAAATTCTTCTCAGAAGCTGAAGCTACAAGATCCTATGAATATTTAACCTTCAGATTTGCTTCTCCTTATATTTTTATTTTAAGAACTTGAAAGAAAGAGAGAAATTTCTTCACTTGGAAATCCACAGCATTTATCAAGCTATTTAGTCCAATTGTGGAATGTGCCAAGGATTTGATGATTTGGTCTATGGATCATGGGCATATATTGTTTGCAAAAATATTAAACAAATTATCACTAAACTATGAACAGAATATGCATACACAATTATAATTGATGTTACTTTATACCAATATGCTCTGCTGCTATTTTTAACCTTAATTTTTCCTTCGATGTCATAATGCCATTCTTTGATATATGACTGCTGAATTTTCTTTGATTTCTTTCTATCTCGCTGCATTATTGAGTATGACCCTTCCTCTTTTACCTTCTGTGATGGCATTCGGTCTTACAAATGCAGAAGAGTTCAAATATCACAATACCTTTTAACTCAAATGAGTACTTCTCATTGAATGAGAATGAAAGGAATTATAAGACTCGCGCAGTTCTTTCTCTAGAGATGCACCACTTGAGATTTTAAGTATTAAGATTATTAACCGTTTCAAAGCATAGAGATGACCTTGTTTATTTCTTTACTTCGACAGAAAACCGAGTCTGTCCAATGCTTGTTGAGGGATGATAAACAATAACATATGGATTGGAGCATTATCAGGTAACAAAAAAATCATGTCTTGGTCATGCATTTGTTTTTGTGGCCAAATATTCATGAAGTTATGCTTGCACGGAATTCTGTGGCGATCAGTTGTTACTGGTCTAGAACTGTGATGCAGTAGTGCTATAAGTTTCGAAATTAATACCTTACTTTGAACATCTTTGGCGAACCTAACATCTATACGCTTTAGGGTTTTGCTCATCTCAGAAATGATTGTAGTTTCTGGCTGCATTTTTTAGTGTTACTTCATGGAGATTGTCTTGATGTTATTCTGAATTCCGATGATGCGTCGGACCAGGCGAAATTGCCTGATTAGTTAGTATATTAGTCTGAAGTAGAGTAGAGAGGTTTGTTGTTTTTGGTAGAAAATGCAGTTGTAGATCAAGTGGGAATTTTTGCTTTGCTTCACATCTCAGTGATTTGCGTATTGCCCTTCAATTATACTATTCTAGTTGCTCTTTCGTAAGACTTGATAAATTGATTATCGACTCAGCTCGTTCGTATTCAAAAAAAAAAATTGTGTCAAAGTTTGCAAATTGATTGATTCTTCGAATTGGTTGAAAATGATTTATTTTGACCATCAGTTTTACTAAAAAAATGTACATAACGGCATTTGGTTAATTCATACTGCAAAAGTTATAGAATAATGGTGTTATATAAAGAGTTGTATATTTTCTTTTTTCTTTTTGAGGGTTGAAAGACAAATTTTATTACTCGATGTCAGCTGAGGCTAAAGTCCTCAAGCACTGGGGAGCTTAGAGCATCACAATTACCCAAATAAAAATTATTTATAATAGTCAAAGTTTAAAATGATAAAAATATACAATGACACTTTTTTTTAGCAAGGGGTGATTGATCACTTGACATCGCTTTTTATTAATGATTATAATTACGATAAAATTGGAACAAATTTTCAAGTACTCAAATTAACTGGATTTTCTTCTTCTAATAAATAAACAGTAGTTTTTAAATAATACTATATAACGTCATACTTTCGGCGACATTTCGGCATAAAATTCCTTAATCTGCAGATTTAGAGAATCATAACTTTATTTGCTTTATTCTTCTCGAAAATCACACTTTTGGAACCCCCAATAATTTTATCGACTTTGCAAAAATTCATTAAATTTACCTTTTTTTAATAGCTTATCTTTAACTCTTTTTAGTTTTTTTATTTTATTTTTTTGCCAGAAAATCCAAGATAAGCCCTAGAATAACTTTTAGGCTATTACATATTTTTTTTCTCACGCACCCGACCGTGATATTGAGTAGATTCGAACACTTATGCTATTACACTCTTAGAATTTAAAGTCTTAGTTTTGTACTACATTGTCACTTGTTCAACAGTATTACAGTAATAATAGAGTAGGTATAATGTTATGTTATGTTATGTTAGCATTTTTTCATGAGATTCCACATTTGAACGCAAAAAATAAAGCATCATCATCATCCTCCTCCTAATTTTCAAAAAAGCAAAGATAGTATTCTCGGACGATCATTCAGTTGGTGTTAAGACGTGAAATATTTATTTATTTATTTTGTCTTAGGCAATAATTTGGTACGTGTGTAAAACCTACCACGAAGTCACTAACCTTGAAAGTTAGAAATCTTTGGTTGCTTATGGTCGCGCGAAAACAGTATCATGCATGTCGCAATTTTAGTTGAATTTCATTCGTAATTAATTCATTTAAAAAAAGTGAATTCAACATCTCTCTTATTCCGTAATTAATAATTTTGAAACGCTATAAATAAAACGTGTGAGTTGACAATGCTTTTGTCACTGAATTCATATATGTCCAACTTCATTGAATTTGTAATTTGTATACACAGAAAAAAAAATGACAAAAAAAAAAAGAATACTGAAGATTAATTAAATTTGAAAAATAAGAATCAAAATCTGACAGTAAATTATTATTATTTTTTGTTTAAAAAGGATAAAACGATACTTGTAGAAAAAACTTAAAAATTTAGGATCCGATTAATCTCACCAATCACGAAAAATATAGTGTTTTAACACCCTCCTACCTAATATATATATATATATATATATATATATATATATATAATATAAATTTATAATCCCCGTGAATATTTAATTGAAAGAAGAAGACAAAATTCCCACGAAATTCAGAAAAAAAAGGGAAAGAAGAAGAAAAGAGAAAAAAAAGTTTCCTGTATATATCCTTTTCCACCTTTTGCTATTTCTTCCCAAAATGAAGTGAAATGAGATGAGATTCCGCACGGCATTCAAGTACATATAAAAAAACAACACAAATTTTCCACTATTTCAGTGTTTGCGATGATAAAGAATTTTTTATATATAAGAACATTTGAAGGTGCACACCCCCTACAACTTTTTAGACAAGTTAAATAAGCTGCACGAGGTGTTTTATTGGTGGACCAAGAGTGAGAACTTACGTATACAAAATATGCATGTTTAGGGGTTTGTAAAATCGAACCAAAATTAAAAGAAAATCAAACAAAGTCAAGCTATTTGGTTTGATTGATTTGGTTTTTTTTTTCTTTAATTTTGATTTTGAATATTAAAATGAAAATATAGTTTGGTTCAGTTTCAGTTTAAGTAAAAAATATTTTTATTAAAACCTAACCAACCAATATATATATACACTATATTTATAATTTATAATTTATAATTTTAATATTAATTATACATCAATTAATAAATTTAAAAGGTATTATATATCTAAATAATATTAGTAATTCTAATATTTAGTTTCAATTTTCTAGTTTAAGAATTTATAAAACAAAAATAATCATTGAAAATTCAGTCCGAAAATTAAACCAGACTAACCAAAGAATTATAGTTTAGTTAGGTTATATATATACGATTTTGGTTGGTTCGGTTTGAATTTTGTTTAAAATATTTTTATTTTATTTTGTTAGTTTGACTCGATTTTATACCGAACCAACCCTTTGTACACCCCTAAATGTCAGTATATAAGTGATCATATTCCAAATTATTATCAACACGAACCAAGTGCAAAGTGTGGCTCCCATTTATTAATTAATTAAAAAAAATGAACTCATTCCGGTTCACTTTTACGGGAAATTTTATGTTGTTGTTGCATGTAGTGTACCCACTATCACAAAAGATCTAATAAATTATGACATTATTTTTTACACATTATTACACTTTATATTTTATACCGGCATTTACAAGTGTGTGTGTGGAAATGAGTCAAACTAGTCGGTCAAACTTTTAAAAAACTTAATTTAGTCACAAACTTTTAAATATATATTATTTAGCTAGAATTACCATATTGTCCCTGCTCAGCGCGCGGGTGTGCTTTGAGCAGGTGCCGGACTGCTGACGCGCACGCACATCTGCACGCTTAGTCCAGCGCGCAGTGCCAACACGCACAAGGGTATTTTTATCCAAAGTGATTAAAATAAATATGTTTAAAACTTATTAACTAAAATATTTTTTAAAAAAATTTAAATGACTAAAATAAGTTCTGCGCGCCACTCTCTCTCTCTCTATATATATATATATAGATATATATGGATATATGGCATGCCTAGCTATGCCACTAGCTATCTACATATTTGGTGCTATAAATTGTAGGTGTGGCTCCGTCAAATCTGCACACACATACATTATATCAAGCTAGGCAGAACAATAATACTAGCTAGCTAGCTACTTCATTTATGTATTGCCTTCCTTAATTTTCTCTGTTCACGCATCGATTGCTTCTTCGATCGTCTCTCCTTTCTTGTTTTTCTCCATGCATCCCATTCAAAAATAATTGGGTTTTTTATATTCATCACTTTTCGCAGTATTAATATTAATAGCTAGTCCCAGGAGAAAACGTCAGTATGTACGTAATTCTTTCTTTTAATTTTCTTCTTATTTCATTTTTGTACATGATCACTTGATGAACACATTTTTAGTTTAAATTGTACTTCATTTCATAAGCGCAGCGAGAGAGAGAGAGAGAGAGAGAGAGAGCGTGAATGTTGTGATGGGGACTAAAGGTGGGATTGGTAAGAAGAAATCGATCGAACAATACGAAGCCCCCCTCGATTACATCATCGAAGACGTTCGTCCCAACGGCGGCATTCAGAAATTCCGTTCCGCCGCTTACTCCAACGTAATTAATTACATATATCATTTCTTTCTCCATCTCTACGTACCTCTAAATTAACTCTAACTCTATTTATTTTTTTAATTTGAATGTGCATGGCAGTGCCTGCGGAAGCCATCCTGATTGATGTGGATCGTCGAGACTACAACATACAATAAATTTACGCACAAACCAATCCTTTTCTTCTTCATTTTTCTGTGAATTGTTAAAAAAAAATCGTGTTTAATTATTTTGATTTGCCATTAAATTATCTTGCTGCTGTTATGATGATGGCGGCGGCCTCAGCCATCGGTTTCGAGGGCTTCGAGAAGCGCCTCGAGATCACATTCTCGGAGCCACCCATCTTCGCCGACCCCAACGGGCTGGGCCTGAGGGCCCTCTCCCGGCCCGATATAGACTCCATCCTCGAACCCGCTTGCTGCACCATAGTGTCTCACCTCTCCAACACCGAGTTGGACTCGTACGTTCTGTCCGAGTCGAGCCTCTTCGTCTACCCTTTCAAGATCATTATGAAGACGTGTGGGACTACAAAGCTGCTGCATTCCATCCCACAAATCTTGAAACTCGCTGAATCGATCTCTCTCTCGGCCCGAACCGTTCGCTACTCGCGCGGCACCTTCATTTTCGAGGATTCCCAGCCTTCCCCTCACCGCACCTTCACCGAAGAAGTTGAGTTTCTTAACTCGTTTTTCGACTCCGGGAGCGCCTGTTTACTCGGCGATCCGAGTTCCCCCGACCGGAAGTGGCATGTCTACGTGGCGGCGGCGGTGGAGGAGGAGGTGCTGATCAATCCGACGGCGGAGGTGAACTTGGAGATGTGCATGACTGGCTTAGACCGGGAAAAAGCCGCCGTGTTTTTCAAAAACTCGGGGTCTGAAGGCAGAATGACGGAAATGTCCTTGATAAATGAGATAATGCCCAGCCACCAGATTTGCGACTTCGAGTTTGATCCGTGTGGGTATTCCATGAACGCGATTGAGGGTGCAGCTTACTCTACCGTGCACGTCACCCCAGAGGAGGGGTTCAGCTACGCCAGCTACGAGGCAATGGGCCTCAATTTCGGGTTGATCGGGCTCGGGCCTTTGTTGAGTAGGGTTCTCGGGTGTTTCGGGCCGGACGAGTTCAGCGTGGCCATCACGTGCATGGGAGGTGGTGGTGCGGTGGAGGAGCTCTGGTCCGCTGACGTGGAGGGTTACACGTGTCGTGGTGGGGTAGCGCAGCCGTTGCCCGGTGGCGGGTGCGTGGTGTACTGGTGTTTCAAGGCCAACAAGGAGAGGGTTGGTGCGGCGCGTGCCGCGGCTGAGTTGGCCATGCGATGCTGGAAAGAGGTTGCGGGACAAGAGGCGGAGATGGGTGGCGCCGCTGCGGCGGTGGTGACGACGTCATTTCCCTGTGTCGGATCATTTTAGGCTCGAGTTAATTTATCTCATTGGACATGTTAGTGAAAGTGTGTATTAGTGTCTCCTTGTGTTACGTTTGTGAATGGAATAAAAAATAGTGATATCTGTGCCTTTTTTTTTTGTTCCGAGTAATAAAAATGACAAATTTTCATAAAATCATTGAGTTATTTTGGACAAGAGTATTTATTTTTTTGTTATAGTTTACGACCCATTACAAATATTAATTCGTATGTTATTGTTTTATCATTTTTTTTATTAAGCTTTATAAATCCAAATTTCAATCTCAGATATCTCTTTTGTGGGCATTCAAATAGTAAAAACTCATGCTTAAAAAGGTATTCCCGGTGGGGATGGCCTAGTGGTAGAGTGAGATTGCTTAGAGATCAAATGTCACGGGTTCGGTTCTCCTCAATATCACAGATCAGATGTGTGAGTAAAAAAAATCCATTTTAAAAAAATAATCAATTTGAGAGTGTAATTTTGTAAGACATAAAATATGTCTTAAAAAAACATTATCAAATCAAAGTTGTATTCAATTTGATTGTAGTTTGGAAGCTCGATTAGTGTAACTAATAATAAAACAAGTTCTTGGTCCATTTGATAACTTCTTTTCTTTTTGTAATTTCTAAAAAATTGCAAACTAACAAAGTTTTACAAATTGAGAAGCTATATATGTATTCTGCCATGATTGTGGTATTAATATATATAACTTCTATCAAGCCAACAAATTAAAATAAAGCATAAGACTAAAATTCCATATAAAAACACAAAATATAAATTTAAAAATATATATATAAAAAGAATAACGCTGCATCAGTACTATATCTAATCTATCGTCATTTATGAGGCTAATGCCTAATGGGAGTATATATGGAACCCACAAAATAAAGTCCCACCAATAATATTTTTTATATTGATTAGCCATTAAAAAGAATTTGTCACATCAAAGTCAAATAAAGTGCGGTTGAATATAAATTTTTTATTAGTAAATATCCGTAAAGGTTATAATTATCTTGAACATTTCGAGATTGAAATTGGACAAAAATTAATCAAACTTGACTTGGCCAATCTAATCATATCCAGTACCTGGGATTATAGTATTAATTATGCCACATTAAGACAAATTTTATCATCTCTTAGTGAAGTAGATATTTGTGGTATTACTAGGCACACACTCAGCACCCACTCATTTCATTTTACAATTCCCAATTATTGAATCTACCATGCCATTTATTGTTATTATTTTCTTAGCATATTCGATTTAGACCTTTTAGGTTCATTATAATGCACTATTGTAATTTGAAAATCAATCTTTGTCTGGAATGATCTAGCTAGATTATGGACGGCTGCTTTTATTTTTTCAATTTTTTTTTAAATTTATAAATTCCAATCAAAGGAACTTGAAATTAATAAGAGCAAGAATAAAATACATCGAGAAGGCCATTCATAGTATTAGAAAACTTGTAGTATAATTTTCAAGTGATATAAATCTTAAGAAGTTAAGATCTTATTTGAACTTGAAAGATGTATGTATGTTATTTCAAAATAAATTTGAATTACTCACGTACGAAAAAGGAAAGGTGCTTAAAGCTCTTAAAATATCGTGAATAATAATTTAATTGTTTATAGGGTAATCACGCCGAAAGCATTTCTTAACATCTAAAAAGTTAGTTGGAAATTGGAATGATCTCCTTTTGTCTTTTAAAAAAATATTATAAAATTTTAAAATTTTCTAGTTTAAAATGCAATTTAATTGTCTTCGTACTATTACTGATGTATATCGCCTCAAAAAAAAATGCCATTTTACCCTCTTATTCTTACACTCCAATATATTTATCCAATATGGGATTTTCCTCAAGAGCAATAATTAAGCAGTTCCGCAAATTAATAAAGTTCTATAATGCAATGACAAGAGTAAAATGATAATAATTATTTTGAACTGAATTAATTGATCATTTCTGCATTTTTATCCTACAATGATACATCTAACTAAATATTGTGCATATTTCCTTATTTTTTAGTTATGATTTCTTGATATTGTAAGAAATCAATTATTCAATAAATCGAGTATTAAATGATAGTGCTAAAAAATACTATTACATGTATATAAAATAAAATAATGGTTTTCATGTTGGGTTGCACAGGGTCTGTCCAACTCTACTGCATTTAGGTTTTCAAAATAATCAAAATGGACTGGATCATAGCCCACGCTCAATATTCCTGGGCTTCTCTGTTCGTAATTTTGAATAATGAGCCTAATGCTCTCTCTCTCTCTCTCTTTCCCATCTAAGAGTTATGAATTTAGTGAAGTAAGCTCCATTCTTTATTAAATAAAGTTAGGGTCACCCACAAATTAAGTTTGATAAAGCGCATTTAATTTGAATCATCGAAAACCAAGTTTACATATTTATTATCTTCAAAGTCAGAAAAGTAGAGAATTCATCTCACCTCCCCCTTGTGCAGCAAGAAAAGGGGATAGCCAATTTTATTTCAAAATTGAAATATATATAGTATATATATATATATACATCAATGGCAATACATTAAATAATGTTGTATTGATGTCAAAAGAAATAAAGTGGGGGGGGAAAAAGTGGGAAATGACATTTGATACCCTACTAGTGGCAAAAGGAGAAATATTTAATTTATAGGGCTGGAAAAAAAGAGAAGAGGGGGCAGAAATGTGGTAGCTTTATTCGTTTACATTTTTGCCCTCCCAAATTGGCTTTATGAATTTTCGCCACTTGGAATTGCAAACATCCATGGTGGAAGAATCAATCCCACACAATGGGATTGGGAATGGAAGAATAAACGCACTCCAACAAAGATTTTCATTTCCAAATTCCCATAAATTTTTTGATTGATATGTGTACTAGATTATCCCCAATCTTACTTTCATGTTCCTATAATTCTAACTCAATCTTTGTTATGATTTATCCTAATAGTTTAATGATCACTAAGTTATGAGCATGCGGTTATACAATATTCCAACTTCAATAATTGTAGTTCTAAAACTTTGTGAGCATATGAAAACAAATTATAAAGTCTAATATCAGCTTAATTAATTAGTCAAGAGATTATTATAATAAAATATTTATTGCGAAACTATTTTATTTTATTTTTGTTTAGAATACTGAGTAAATTAATAAAGGATAACTGATTATTTAGGTAGTGAAACAAAGAATTTACCCACAAAATCTAGGATGACACTTTTTTTTGTGTTAAAAAAAACCCTTTAAATGAATGGAATAATAGCTGGTGTGCATGCTTCGAGTGTACAAATATTCTGTTTTTGTTGTATAAATTAGCACATTATCATGCATCGATTTTTACCTTTTTTATTACCAAACTAAGCAAAGATTTCGAGAACATGACCCATATCATATATATCATTCCCAATCTTGACATTCTTGTTTTTATTTCTTTTCGCATACATCGCCTCAAAGCTTTCTCAATTTCACGAATACAATCATTAAATTCAGTGACAATGTTTTTTTTTTAAAGGACACGTGAAACCCCCAATATTAAATATGTTACTTATATCTATGTATTATTCATTATTCATTATTATACATATTGCGATATTCGTGTATTTTTCATAAATGAAAAACATGCACCATATAGAAGTAGAACACGGAATCCGTTTGCTTAAAAATGTGTGGTGTATAAAAAATAAAATAAAGAGCCCCATTTATTTTCAAGTAAATATCATAAAATAAACAAATGTTTATGAGTTTTAATCGAAATAACTCAATTTATCAATATTATTGTAAAATACTTAATACGTACATATGTATGGTGGACATATATTGTGCTTGGATGTTTTTGGTGTAATGTTATGAAATAATTCTTTCCTCTCTCAATTTAATTATTCCAGATTTGACCACCACATGAGTGTCTTACACTTTAATTTAATTATTGTCTCTTAAACTCCTACTTAATTACTTTCCAAAAGAAATAGAACATATCCGATCATCATTGAAATAATAAATTGATGAGACAAACTTGAATTATATTAATTTAAAGGGTAAATTACAGTTTGATACTCGATCTCTCGACCTTTTAACAAAAATATTCTGACTTTTATATATTTACAGTTTGATACCCAACCTTGTAATTGTTTATCAAATATATCACATAGTCAACTATCTTATACTTTATAGTACATGTGGACTACTATAAATCTTATGTGGATTTTTAAAATACCACATCATACCTAAAAAAAATATTAGAAACTTAAATTTTCATATAACTTTAAATTACCCTCACTTTTAAACTGTAGTTTATGTAACTTGAAGCCAAAGTTATGTCAATTTATATCTTGGGCATGTATATAATTTATATAAAAAATGCGTTAAATCATTTCATTTTTTTATATTGATCTAATATCAATTAAAATATTTATGTATATTATTACCATCACTTATTGAAGAAGTCGTGCCTAAAATTCGATGAGAAGATATATAAATTATCCATTTGTCAAAGGTTTTAACTCGTAAGATTTGAAAAAAAAATTATTTATTTAAGTCTTCTGTGTATTATGTGAATAGTTAATTATTAAATAATGTATGAATATTCAATAAAAATAATTATATAAAAAATAACATTAACATATTTAATGAATATATTATATTTCAAATTAAACAACCCCCGAATAATTTTCTCATTTTCTAATTTATTGAACTTACATAGAAATAAATAAAATTTTTAATATTTATTTTTTTAGGTATGATGTGGCATTATAAAAATCCACATAAGATTTATAGTAGTCTACATGTGCTATAAAGTACAAGATAGTTGACTATGGGATAGATTTGATAAAAGTTTACAAAGTTGGGTATCAAACTGTAAATATATAAAGGTTAGGACATTTTTGTTAAAAAGTTAAAATGTCAGGTATCAAACTGTAATTTGCCTTAATTTAAATAAAGTTGACATATTTCAGAGGTGAATAAAAAGTGACTTATAGTTGGGCTCGATCAACTGCTAATAATTTAGATCATGCGTTGGTTGTTTTAACTTTGGACAATGCTAAATGGCACAAATTGTGCCGAAACAAATGTAGAATTTAATAAAATTTCAATGTAAAATGACACTATCACCCTTGATGTAATTTTGATTACAATTTATTTCTCATTTTCTACATAATTTCCCAATATTTAATTTGAATGCATGAATAATCAATAATGCATTAGATTCATCCCACATTTTCTACACCAATTCCCAAGTACAATGAATTAGTCTTGAGAAAATACAAGCAGAAATTAAACCACTCAAATTAATATTTGTACTTGAACATGAATATGATACTCCCTCCATCCCATTTTGATAGGCTGATTGGGTTTTTTCACGGGATTAAGAAAATAATTGATAAAGACAATTAATCAAGAAACTTCCTAATATATATGCCCCTCTTTATTTATTTGATATTGAATTAATGTCTAATGTGAACATATTAAATAGGGGTGTATATTAGTAAATTAGTTAAATATATATAGAAACATGCCTAAATATCGGGACATACTGAAAAGAAAAACAAGCCTATCAAAGTGGGATGGAGGGAGTATTTATATAGTATATTTTGGTTTAAAAAATATAAAAAATGCAATTTATATAGTATATTTTGGTTTAAAAAAGAAGTCGTTTATGTTTATCTGGTCATCCGGAATACATGTCAATCCAGCTAGTTTATTGCAACTTAAGTTACAATTTGAGCACAAATGAAGAAACATGAGATAAGAGGACAAGAAGAGGCAAGATGAGGAGAGGTTTAATAAGAGAAGTTCGTTAATCTGACAGAGATTTTTGAAAAGTCTCTTAATCTGGCGGCTTTTTTTTAAAAAAAATCTGTTGTTATTATTATTATTATTATTATTATTATTATTATTATTATTTCACATAAATATATTTACTAAGATATAGACACAATTAAATATATTTATTATACATTTAACTATACATATTAATTGATAATTAAACACTTGTATAATCAAAATTTGCATGTGTATTATATAAGCACCCGTAACGAAAGTAATTTAATAATATCAATTGAAAAATTTAGATATGTCTCAAAAAGCCCATCTTCATCATTCAAGCGAAAGAAACGTGAATGGAAAGTGCCTCCCTCACCAGCCTCATTAGAGTCACTATACAGCTCATTGAGGGAACAATTTGAGGATCTTAAGAGTGACATTAAAGAGTTTTTTTTTTAATTTGAATGACATTAAAGAGTTGTTAACAAGGGAAGTCAAGATTTTTGGAGCTGATGAACCACGACAACTTTTATTGAATGAGCCTCCATTGTCTAACTTGTACGAGCTATATATTGAGGTGGTTTAAAAAATAAAGGATGAAGAAGCTAAAAATATTCCGATGATTGATATTACTGACACCACAGACGATTCTACTTCTAATATATAAGTGTCATATAACAATTATGCTATTGTTTTTGTCTAATGGAAATGCCAACGCAAAATTTAGCTTAAGCATGTATAGATGTTGTGAATGAATTACTCCCTTTTATTCACAATTGATGTCATTTAAGGTTTTTTAACAATTTACAAAATGAAGGTCGTTCTGGCTTTTGATACCCAATTTAACCTTAATTACTCCCTTTGCATTAATTATTTCCATATAAATTGCATCTTTTTTCTTTTTTTCTTTTTCCCCCAATAGCTAATTAATTATCATAAACGAGGTTAATATGGGAGGTTTTCTTTTTTATTAATTTGTGTGTTGCAGCTCAAAACGACATCAACTGTGAATAGGTGGGAGTATATATTATTAAACATATCATATTTTCTCATATGTTAGCTTAAGCATGTATAGATGTTGTGAATGAATTATATATATTATTAAACATATCATATTTTCTCATATGTTATCTTCGTTTAATTTTCTCATAATGTGCAATCAATAATTTTTTTAAATATTTTTTAATCGCATAATCATAAATTGAGTAAACATTTGATTAATTGAAGAATTGGAGTTCAAAGTTAATTATCTTTTAAAAATGATTCTTTATATATAATAAAATTGAACTCACTGCCATGCTATGAATTGAATAAAGCCATAAAGTTAATTATCTTATAAGACACGTTTGTTTATTAATCAAATAATTATAATTAAGTTGGGCTAATAACTAATTAATGACAGAATTGAAGAGTTCAATTATTAAATGGTGGGAGAGAGATATTCAACATAAATTAATGGAGAGAGAGATAATTAAAATTCTGAATTATTCACAATTTGTGATGGCACAACTTGTGCCAAATAGAATTATCCTTTAACTTTTAGTAATTATGTTTTTAGTTATCACACCGATATTTTACTGATGGTTGTTTTGTCTGACATTCTTTCTTTGGAGCTGGTTTCTCTTTAGTTTTATAAACTCCATTTTCCTAAAAACAAAAAAAAAAGTAGCTGAACCTACATTGTTAGTAACAAATATAGAAAGATAAATTAAATTAAACTGCATCATATCATGTGGAAGAAAGAAAAGTAAAAAAAAGTAATGACGGTAAGTAATGTAATAATTATTAGAGAGGAAGTGGTGTATGTTTGCATGGTGAAGTCTAATCTATATAATCTCTATATTTTTTATAAAGGGTATTAAAAATAAAGATAAAAATCTGTCACTATATATAGGGTATCAAAAGGAACAAAAGAGATGAAAAACAGACTGCGCACCTGCCTCTCAACATCTGGCGTTTTGCTTCTCCCTTCAACCTCTAATTATCCTTTTACCTTTCTTGTAAATGCGTATTTTTCTCCATAACACTCAAATCTTTTTCTCTTTCTTGCACATCTTCATTACCTCCATTTCTCTTTCTTCATTCATTTCGATCGAGAGAGAGAGAGTTGGAAAGACGTACATTTATATATATATATATAGGATTTGGTTCAAATGAGAACAGTGCTTCATGTGAGAACGTGAGAACGGGCTTGTTTAGTGTTATTTTAGTGCTTTTACTGTATTTTGATGCAATTTTTTAATTTTTATTTTTAATGCTTTTCTTATTGTATTTTAGTGCTAGATGATTTAGCACCAAAATAAAATAAGAAAAGCACTGAAATTACACTAAACAAGCTCGTTCTCACGTTCTCACATGAAGCACTGTTCTCATTATAACCAACCCCTATATATATATATATATATATATATATATATATATATATATATATATATATATGTCTGGACAAAATGTGTTTGATACTTATAATTTAGATTTAATATTAAAAATATCATAACTTTTCATAATTACGATTTAATACTTTTCAATTTACAACAAATCTAGTAGGTGATCAATTTTCGAACTTTGAGTAGCCGACTTGAAAGTTTTTTTTTTTTTTTGTTTCAATATTTAAATACTAGTATATAAAAAATCACTTGTGCCACGTCATATTCAGACCGGACTCATGGCTTTATTGAGAGCCAAAAATAAAGATGGATTCCCCTTCTATATTCAGTACTAGAGTTGAATGAATTCAGTGAGCCCAAAATTCAGATCGAAGAATTTTTGGAGTCTTGGAATTTCATGAAGGTGGAGCCAAAACAAGAACGAGTTCAATTGACGTTGTTTTGAAGAAATAAAATTAAAAAAAAATCACATCGATTATTCAAAGTTTGGAGATCGATCGCATGCTAGATTTATTGTAAGTTCAAAACGTCAAATATTAAATTATTAATTATGAAATGTCATGATATTTGTATAAATCATTCGAAATGTTAACTTAAAAACTGATATTAACCCTATAATTTATAACATTATAAGTGTTGTTATTTGGTTCAAATAAATTTTGGTAGATATATTTGGGTGATTTGGTGGTAACTTAATTTAAAGATAACTAGCATACGACTTGTGCCATGCACAAATAAATGTTTGATCATATAAAAAAATATATGTATTAATAAAATTATATTCAATTATGAATTTAAATATATGAACTATGTTGATTGAGTTATGAATTATTGTTTGTGTTTTTTTTTTTATAGAATATGTATTAATCATCTCTTCCAGTTTTATAAAAGAAGATATTATTGACTAAGATACCATGGAGTGTCATAATATTTTCATTTTTCTAAATGGATTATTATGTTTTTACATAATTTTTTTTTATTCACACATCTGACCTATGGTATTGAGGAGATTCGTACTAATGACCTTTGGTCACCAATCTCACTCCACCACTAGACCATCCCCACCGAGACAACACATAAAACTTTATAAACCCACCTTTAGGTAAACAAAATACCACGGGCCCCATGTTCAAGAATCTAAAAATTAAATAAATTTGAAATGAATCAAATGATACAAAAATTATATTTTTTTTAATAAAAAAAGTGAAGTACATTGTCATCTATATAATATCTAAAAGTAAGATAGTTAAGGACTAATTTTTTCCGCCCAAACTAACTTCCCTAATCTGAAAAATTATATAATATATTTTGCTTAACTAAATTAATTCATATAAATAATGTAAATATTAATGGACCAAATACAGTAAATATCCGACATATATATGGACCAAATATATTCATATACATTAAATATCCGACATATATATGGACCAAATATTGGTCCATAACGAAATCTTTGTATACCTACAAAGATTAATTATAACATGTTATTTGTGATAGATATTAGGATAGATAAATTTCATTATATATATACATATACACCATATCTATTTATTTTAGAAACTAATATATGAATATTAATATTATATTATATATTTTAACAAGGTGAAATCAGCTAACCAGTTTCCAGAAACATCGGCGCAATATTTATATGAATTAATTGATCGATTCGCAAAATCGGCGACCGACCGCTACATATATCTCCAACGATTGATCGCGTGAGCTCTGCAAATTTTGCAATTAAAGTTTTCAATTACATAAACTGATTGTAGCATGAGCGTGTGGTATCAAGATTCGGATCGCAATGTGGAATTCTACCTCTGATTTTGCTAAGCAAGTCGAACCGATTGTGGCTTGAATGATTTTAATTAAATCTATGTACAATCTAATTAACCTAAATCTAATTAAATATTAACCTAAAAATTTACTCATAATATTCATATATAAATATTCCCCGCAATACTAAACATCCTACGATATACCATCACTTACGAATTTGGAATTGATATCATTATTAAATAATATTAGATAATATATAGATATAGATGACCTCATTAATTTTCACACATCAACAATATATTCTCACATATATTTTAGAGATTTGTGTGCATATATAAATCATATATAATGGAACAAATCTAATACATCCAAAAATTCAATTCATACCATAAATATTTTTCTTCGTACGGTTTTATAAATAGATTCGTATGCTACGCATACAAATCAAACGCGTTATTGCATTTTACAAGAAATTAATTCATTCCAAACCATAACTTCATGAATCCTTTTTTCAGTTTAGTTGAGAGGGTTAAGGAAACTGGCCATTCCCTATATGAATTGATATTGAAAGTTAGGGTTGTTCGTATGTACAAACAACCACCGTATGGAATTGATATTGAAAGTTAGGGTTGTTCGTATGTACAAACAACCACTGTATGGAAGATCGCATGCTAAATCAACTCTCGAGATGATTCTTCATGACCGTGTCGGTGACCGTATACACGGTATCATGAGGAGGTCAGACCTCGAGCGGCTTAATATTAGATGGAAATTTTGATGTTCTTAACAACGCACACACACCAGAATGTCTGAATGGATTGAAGTGTTCAGGTATCTAAAGGTTGGAACACCTGTAATGTTATTAAGAAACATTGACCACTCTCTTAGGTTATGCAATGGGACCCGTTTGGTTATTACACGTCTTGGTAATCATGTTTTGGAGGCTGAAATACTGACTGGAAGTAACTCTGGCAAGAAAATTTTCATTTCTAGAATGTCACTTACTCCATCAGATCCACGTATCCCTTTCAAGTTTCAACAAAGATAATTTCATTTGATCGTTTCGTAAAACATGACAATTAACAAAAGTCAAGGATAGTCAATGTTGCATGTGGGAATATTTCTTAAAAAACCAGTTTTCTCTCATGGTCAACTTTATGTTGCTGTTTCCAGAGTAAGAAGTCGCAGTGGTTTGAAGATTTTAGTGTGTGATAAAGACAACACCAATAGTTCATTAACTACAAACGTGGTATACAAAGAAATCTTTCAGAACCTTTGAAATTTTCAAATATTTATAAGGTTTGTTATTTATTTATAGTTTACTTTGAACCATTTTTTATTTTTTTTTATTCAAGTTACCTTTTTTTAATAATTACTTTTTTTTAAAGATGTAAATTATACTTCAATTCATGATTTATATTTTACACTATGCATGGGTTTTGTTTTTGTACGATAATTGAACCAGTATTTTTTTTTTATTGTGATCATATTTTAATAAAATTTTAAATATGTGTATCCCGATCTCACCGTGCATCGCACGGGTGCAATACTAGTTATATATATATGTATATATATAGCCCAGAGCTTCTTCAATTCCTCAATCAACTCTTTGAATTTTGCGGAGCTCTGATGACAGAATGTGTGCATTGTTTGACAAATAAAAAAATATAATTGATATTCATGTGGCCAATTCCGATTGTTTGTATGTTGTTCGACTTAACTTGCTCTTTTAGCAAAGTTCGATTTTAATATATATGTGTTTAGTGTTATCCCATAAAAACATTATTTATTGAACCTTTGTAATATGAATTTAGTTTGAAAAAATAAAAATATAGCATTTAACTATTTAAAATATATTAATGTAATTAAAATTGAAAACTTAAAACATATATCTAGATTTTTTAATTAAATAAATTTATTTTGAATTTTTTAATATATTTAATGATGACTTGTTCTTAGACCATTCGCTTTTCATAGATAATGACTTAATTTAATGATGTTTGTTCTTAGACCATTCGTTTCAAATTGTGTTTTCTCTTAATAAAATTCAATTTGCCTCAAAATTTTAATTTAATACTAATTAAATGAATAGAAGTAGATACTTATGCTTGATCTCAGTTAAAAGACCGAGAAATGTGTAAATATCATTGTTGAGTTACAATTTATAATTTACTTGTGTAAAGCAATATTTGTTAGTTATTCGACGTCGAATGAATAAAAATTAAAATATATAAGATTTCATTGTTTAAATACAATAAAATAAATAAAATAAAAAAACTAAAAATGTTAATATGTAAATACAATTAAAAAGAAAATACATAGAATAGTTCTGCCATTTAGATTTGAAACTTAGAATTTTAATTACACGAAGGAAATATCAAGGAATAAATAAATATTTACATGGTCTTGAAATTAATCTCAACTAAATATTTTTTCCAATGCCAATAATCGGATACAATTAAACTTACAGTTTAAAAAAATAAATGAACCAAAGCGAAAGAGATGGTGATTAATTCAATCGAAATAAATAATATTAAATATAACTCTATTATATTAAAAGAAAGTTCATCAATTTAAGGTACACTTAAACAAATCAAAACCAACTCTAAAAGCTAAAGAAATGAAATGACAAAAACTTTTTATTTATTCGCTATGTATTTCCTCTACTTTATCTAAAATGCCTATTTTTTCAAAGCTAAAAAAGAAGTAACGACATATGATATCATGAGTTTTTTTGCAACGTAGTATAAGCTCTTACTTGATTTGTTTTTTTGGTGAAAACTTGAATTCCATGCGATTGAAATCATCAATATGATGAAAAATTGAATGAATTCGTTGAATTTTAAAATCATCCATTCGAACAGTTTCAATGGCGATATGAAGCAACGATTTGCACAATGATTTTTTTCTTATCATTCGTACAAATAAATTTATGAATATCTACCCACAACGACCGAACAATCGTCCACTGTACAACTAAATTTTCAAATATAATAAACTATAACACTGCATCCAGTTATGATCATGTAAATATTATACACACAATAACAGAAATGAAAATTTTAAACTAATCAAAATTTCATACCCATATTTTTATGTTTAATTTGTACCAGGGATATACACGGAAATATAATTGAGCCAAGATATTCGAACATATCCCTATAAAATAGAAGAATAGTAATTTATCAACTTCATGATGATCAGATCGAGCATGATAATAATAAGAATTTTTTCTACAAAAAATACATGAAAACATAATACAAAAATCAATTATTTGTTTATATTTTTTTTTACTTATGATATCTCCAATTCGAAGATATATATATATATATTGATATCGAGAGTAACCAACAGCCGCTATCGAGGTGCGCATTGGGTTATAAGCAGACCTGCAAACCACACAGAGGAGGTAAACTACATTTGGCTAACCATGTGTGATATGCTCGCACCTAATGGTGTTGGTGGTGGGATTCAGACTTGAGACATTTAACCTCAAAATAACACTACTCCACTATTAGGTTATCCACAAAGAGACTATATATACATATTTTCTTCATAAGTAAATATGTTAACGAGCTAAGGACTATTGCAACCACTATCAATTTATAGTAGCGAGCATTAAAAATGTGAGTAAAAAATTTTAAATTCAAAATCTAAATACTACATTTATATTTATTATTATCGATTTACCATAAATTAGGATAGATTTATATACCCGTCAATATTCATTTGGGTGGATAGTCATGGTTGACTAATGAATATTATATTATATAAGGTAAATTGCAATACTTATTATGACACATGATTTGCTTGGCTAATTATGGTGGACTAATAAATTATATTATAGAATAAAACAAAATATTACAATAACTAGGGGTGTGTAAAATCGAACCAAAACAAAAAAATCAAACCAAATCGAGCTATTTGGTTGATTGGTTTGATCATTTTTTCTTTAATTTTGGTTTGGTTTTAAATATTAAAACTAAAATATAGTTTGGTTCGATTTCGGTTTAAATAAAAAATATTTTGGTTAAAACCGAACCAACCAATATGTATATATATATATATATATATATAATATTTATAATTCTAATATTAACTAAATAAATTTAAAAGGTATCATATACCTAAATAATATTAGTAATTCTAATATTTAGTTTCAATTTTTTAATTTTAGAATTTTTAAAATATTTACTTATTTAATATATCATTTGTTATTTATTGAATGCATGTTATTTTCTTTAGATATAATTGTTTCAGAAAATAAAAATAATCACTGAAATTTGGTTAAACCAAAAACTAAACCAAACTAACCAAATAATTATGGTTTGGTTTGGTTTGCTTCGGTTATATATATTATTTTGGTTAGTTCGATTTGAATTTAAAAAAAATAAATTTGATTTTGTTAGTTTGGCTCGGTTTTGCACCGAACCAACCATTTGCACACTCCTAACAACAACATAATTATTAAGTGAATTGGCCACGTTACGTTTACGTTTTAAGTTAATAAGGAAAATTTGACTAATTAAACATACCTTAATTATTGATGTTTAATAAGTCCACCTCATATCTTTATCCTATATACTCATTCGATTTCATTATGTTTGTTGTTTTAATTTTTTTTGTTTAATGTCAAATATTTGTTGTTTTATATATTTTCATACGTTCTCTCTCAATTATAACCCTATTCCGGCCCAAATCATATTTTAGGAAAATATAAGTGAATAAGATTTTATATCATATATGAGAGATAGTATATTAGTCCATAAAATTAGTTGTTAATTCTAAATAAAAAAAAAAAACTAAAACAACAATCATAACGAAACAGAAAGAGTATAGATTAAGCTATATATAATATGCTTTTAATTAGTCTAATCTTATATTATATATTATCTTAATATATACAAGTATCTTATATGTCTTAATATAATATCTTAAGTAGTTTATTTAATTATATGCATCTATATAAAAATATCAAATTGTGTGTATATATAAATATATATCATATCTATGTGATATTAAATAATATATATTTCTTTTTTTAGAGACGTAGTTTAGACGAAAAAATTTAATAATTTCTATTTATGTAGACTATTTCACTTTTAAATATAATATAAATATAAATGTTTTGACTTGAATGTAGGTAAATCATTGTGAGCGCAATAACATGGATATGTAGATAGTAAATACATGCATAATATAAAGTAACATTGTTATATTGCTATCTACCTATATTATTTTGTCAACATATATCATATATGGTGTAGATAAGTAACGAAATAAGAATGTAGAAAATGTAGACGTACAATTTTATTATTGTTAGGTCCACAGTTGTAGCACGTTCATATTGTTGTCTCTACTAGCTATTTGTGTATAATCATGTTCCATCTCATATTATATTATTTAAAATGTGATCACGAAATATGCAATTGGAGGCATATATATGATCATTATATGTGGTAGTCCATTTTTTAAGAACAAATAATCTTTCTTTTCATATACAAGTAAAATTATAGTATATCCTTCGTCCCAAAAAAATATGTTTTTTTTATGTTCCAACACATAATTTAATTTTTATATGTATTTAGTTAATTTACTAATATATACCATTATTTAATTTCTTTACATCAAGATGTTAATTCTATGTTAAAAAAATAAATAATAACATATTTGAATTTTTTTTTTATTAATTATCTTTTTCTTTAAAAAATCTCAATCAGCTAATAAGCTTGGAGGGAGTGCTATGATTGAGGGTTTGAAATTTTATGTTACACTCTTTGTATTACACTCTTTGTTACATTTTCAAATTACAAGTTTTTCTTATATATTTTTTGTGATTTAATTTAATTTCATGATTGTTTTTAGGGTTCACCCCACCTAATTAGGGTTTATAATTTTTTTTAATATTTAATATTTAATTTTCAATTAATATTCAATATCGTGGTTGAGTTTTTTTAAAATTATGTTTTATATTATTTTAATTCATTTTTTTTTATAAATATTAACTATGATTATTTATGTTATAATTAATTTTTATTTTATAATAAATAGTATTAAAATCATAAATTTGATAACATAACACGCAGTGAAACATGAGAAAGTGTAACGAAAAATTTTAAACCATGATTGAGAGCTAAATGTCCAAAACCTTCCATCTTTGAGTAGGGTCAAATGTGAGATTTTGGAATGTGAAGATGTAACTTGATTATCATGGGAATTAGTTCCAGTGTTTAAGAGTACTTTTTGGTGATTGTTTATCCCAATATTTGGCTGTCACATTCAATTTATGATCTTCTAATCCACTTACTATCACTGACTTCTTCCCTCTGAACACAGACACACTACTTTGAACTTTCTCTCTCTCTCTCTCTCACACCCACACCCACACAGTGGAGAAATGTAAAAGTGGAATAAAGCAGGAGAGATGGAATGGGAAAAAGAGAAGGGCAAGCAACACCCCACAACAAAGTAGAATGTAAAAGGGTGATGGATGGGGGCGGATAAAAAAGTTACAGAGAGCAACCCCTCATTACAAAGAACATTTCATGGTGTTAAGTGGATTTTTGAAGGGTTAAACCAAAGTTTAAGGAAAAAGAATAAACACAGTAAGACAAGCTTTGCAGAGAGAGAGAGATGGCAGTATCTTTTTAGTACAGACCACCACACACACGCATACACAGAGAATACAACTTTTTTTTTCTCCTCTCTCTCTAAGATATACGTTGAGGGCTAGTGAGCTGTGAGTATTCTCTTCGCCCACATTCAAAAGGAGAGGAGATAAATAAAGGGCTTCTAAAAATACTCGAAAGAGAATGGTTTGCATACAGTAAAAGATACCGACTTTGTAAAATGTTTTCTCATACATATAATATGCATATATACACATATATTTGAGAGAGAGAGAGAGAGAGAGAGAGAGAGAGTTAAAAAAGAACATTCCAAATACATGATGGTTTTTATGAATCAGATGTGAGACACTTCAAATGCGGGTTGTTTCTTTGCCCTTGTTTACTCTGTGATCATGTCTCTCACTACCGGTAACTGCATATTCTCTTTCATCGTTCTTGCATTTTTCTTCACCTCCACCGTTTCATTTGAGGCTCGAAATCCCGAAGGTAACATTCCATTATTCTTTCATTCAAAGATAGCTTTAGTAATCGTCTTGCAATAAAATTTAATTTTCTGTCTCAATTAATCTTTTGTTTCATTTTTTTTTTTTTATTTCTCTGTAGTTGTAGCTCTTACTGCTATAAGGGAAAGTTTGAATGACCCTCATGGAGCTCTCAGCAACTGGGATGAAGATTCTGTGGATCCTTGTAGCTGGTCTATGATCACTTGCAATTCCGACAATCTTGTCACAGCACTGTGAGGCTTCTTTTTTTTTTTTTTTTACATGGTATCAAAAAAGTAGAAAGTTGGTGTTGAATTTCATTAAATTTCTTGATATGTGAACAAAATGTTTGTGCAGCGGAGCGCCTAGTCAGGGATTATCAGGTTCTCTGTCTTGGATGATTGCAAATCTTACAAATCTTAAACAAGTGTAAGAAAACTGTTGCCTGCCCTTTTCCTAATTCCCTCCCAACAAAGTTTGACCGTGTCGAATTTCGAAGTGATCTCACTTTTTCCTTTTGAATTTTCCAATGCAGATTACTTCAAAACAATAATATTTCTGGGCATATTCCAAAAGAATTGGGCTATCTTCCAAATCTTCAAACGTTGGATCTCTCGAACAACAAGTTATTGGGCCGTATCCCAGAATCATTCGGTTTCTTGAATCATTTGCAGTATCTGTGAGTATACATTCTTACAAACATTCTTTAAAATTTTAAGGATTGTATTGTTTTTTTGTGACATCCTTTTGTTTGACTATATTTGTGCTGTCTGTTATTGTTATTTGTCTTGTCGTGAATAGGAGGTTAAACAACAATAGCTTGAGTGGGACTGTTCCTCTGTCTTTAGCCAGTCTTCCTCAACTTGCTTTCTTGTGAGTATTGATCTCACTATTTTTTATTCAATTTCTCCACACATATGTGTGTGTGTGTGTGTGTTTAATTGTTTTTGTTATGTACGTTCATGCTAGATATTTGGTTTCACATGTGAATGTTGGTTGAATATTTCAGGGATTTGTCCTTCAACAATCTGAGTGGACCTGTGCCCACTTTTCCCACCAAATCATTTATGTATGGCTTCCTTTTGCAGAATTATGCACTAAATCATCACATTGCATGACACTTATTTCTTATTGTAATAAACCAACACAATCATACATGGTAATTCTTGATTTATGCATGCCTGTAAGAATGTTTGCTTTTATTTTTGTCATTTGTTTTGATTATTAGTATGTTCTTGCAGTATTCAGGGAAATCCTCAAATTTGTGGAAGCCACTCTGCTGAAAAATGTTCCGGATCAAATCTTGCTAGCCCTCTTGCATTTTCCAGAAATCCCTCTTCAGGTAGCTACTGATTCTCTGTTTATGTATGTGTGTGCGCGCCCATGTAATTGTAAGTTGCTATAATCCAACTTTGTCTATTTGTTTTTTTGCATTGATTCAGGCAGCACCAACTCTAGGAAACTAGCAGTTGCACTTGGATGTAGCCTAAGCTTTGTGTCTCTTCTAACCGTTGTGTTCGGATTTCTCATCTGGAAAAGAAGCAAGAATATGAAGCAGTCCATCTTAAATCTTACAGGTGTGATGATCCGTCAATGCATTCACTTACATTTACATGTTTATATTATCTTGTAATTACCTAAAATTCTGTTCCAGATGTGCAAGAAGATGACCTAGACCTTACAAGATTAGGAAACCTTAGAAGCTTCACATTCAAAGAGCTGCAGCATGCTACTGACAACTTCAGCTTGAAGAACATACTCGGGGTAGGAGGATTTGGCAATGTATATAGAGGGAAGTTGGGAGATGGCACGCTCGTGGCAGTGAAACGACTGAAGGATCTGACGGGAACTACAGGGGAATCGCAGTTTAGAACTGAACTAGAGATGATCAGTCTAGCAGTTCATCGGAATCTACTTCGTATTGTTGGCTACTGTGCCACCCCAAGCGAAAGGCTTCTTGTGTATCCTTATATGTCTAATGGGAGTGTTGCATCGAGACTTAGAGGTATATACACTTTTAGCTTTTTTGGTAAGCTGTTAATTGTTACTTGTTAGTATGATTTGAGTTGTGTTAATTGTGATGCTGCTTTTTTAGTTATAACATGACAAAATAAATCATCATCTGTGATCTTATGGTGGACCTCAGTATCGCTAATTCTGGCCCCATTTCAACTGCAGTGGATTTGTTTCAAGATATCAAATGATCTCTTTATTCTGTTGTAATAGAATTCTCATGTAAATTAAACATTATATGATCATGGTAGCTGGCCTAGTCGAATGGATGACATGACATACAGTATATCATTACAGGAAAACCAGCTCTAGATTGGAACACGAGGAAGAAAATTGCAGTTGGCGCTGCAAGGGGACTACTGTATCTCCACGAGCAATGTGATCCGAAGATAATCCACAGAGACGTCAAGGCAGCAAACGTGCTGCTAGACGAGCACTATGAGGCCGTGGTGGGTGATTTTGGCCTTGCAAAACTACTGGATCATGCTGAATCACACGTAACCACAGCAGTCCGAGGCACAGTTGGCCACATTGCACCCGAGTACCTCTCCACCGGCCAGTCATCTGAGAAAACTGATGTCTTCGGCTTTGGCATCCTTCTCCTCGAGCTTATAACTGGAATGAGAGCTCTTGAGTTCGGAAAATCAGGCAACCAAAAAGGGGCTATGCTAGAATGGGTATAATCATGTTTTATGAACATAACATTATTTATTAAGTGAAATTAAATGGCCTATCTATCCTTTTTTTTTCTTTTGACATTGAGAGCTCTTGTTGTATTGCAGGTTAAGAAGATACAGCATGAAAAGAAAATCGAGCAATTGATAGACAGAGAACTTGGGATCAGCTATGACCAGATTGAGGTAGGGGAGATGCTGCAAGTAGCTCTGCTTTGCACACAATACCTACCAGCTCATCGGCCTAAGATGTCCGAGGTTGTCCGAATGCTTGAGGGAGATGGTCTTGCTGAAAAATGGGCAGCATCACATAGCTACATTCATACTGCAACAAACTTCTCATACAAAAGTAAGTCTCATTCAGCTAATGAGGACATCGATCATGATCAATCGAGTATATTTGGGATGACGATGACCATGGATGATGACTATGATGCTCATTGCATGGAGCTTTCCGGTCCGAGGTAGACAACAAATACTAGGAAAGATGGAAGAACACGAGAGGGAGACGACGGAAAGAGTAGGAATAAGTTAAAAGAAGTTGGGTTTTTAGTCATTGCAAAGAAAGAAAACTAGGTTTGTTTTGGAGAAGAAAGTGAGAAATGGTAGTCATATGATATGATCTCTTGCATGCATCCCTTGTTCTTTTAGGAATTATATTCTTCTACTGTATATACATATATATATCTATCTCTTTTCTTGTTTGATCGATATATTAGTTGGTAAAGTGATGAGTTTAGAACTTCTACTTTTGTTTGTGTTTGTGTGCGAAAGCAAATGGCCTATTGCAAGAGTGTGAGGCAATAAGTGAGGAGAAAAGGAAAAGGCAAAGATGCTTTTGACTTAAAGTTGGGAGGGCAGTTATGAGCTGCTTTGTGGTTAGTAGGGCTGTCTTTTTACGATAAATTATGTTTTTTTCTACTCGCTAGTATTGAATGTGTCCCCAATCCTAATGTTGTGTTTGAGGAATTTTATGATTATCTGTGGCACCATAGATTATGTTTTCTACTCATTCCTTCAATTCAGTGGGATTGCATATATGGACTGAAATATTCGTCAAACAACATTGGTGATTGTGGTACCAAATCATCGCAGTGGAATCGTTTATAAGTCACGCACACACTTTACACTATCTATACGAGATTTTACTCTTTTCTTTTCTGAGTAGAAAGACACTATTTTCGAGTTTTGAACTTTTGAGTGGTTGATTTAGGAGCACAATATGATGAGATGCTGCCTTTGTGGATTGAATTTCAAATTCACGAGTTGCTTCGTGGATGAAATCATGAAACAAGTTCATTGATATTTTTTTTTTTAAATTAGAAGCATGGTAAAATGGGTCATCACTCTTCACTTTGCAGAAATCGATTTAAAAGTACAATAATTTAAATGTTTTTGAAAAAGTTACAAGAAAGTCCACACCGCCCTCAAAATCGAGTCGTGTTAGATTATTTATTTAAGGGAGTTTTTATTTGCACAATTACTTTTACTCTTTGCACTACATCTACTCCCTTGCACTACAATTTTTACTTTTTGCACCACTAATATTAATAATAATACCCTCCCATTTAAAATATATTTTTTACATAAAATAAAATGTGAAATTAGCTAGCAGGGTTTATATCGACAAAAGCAAATAATTAAATGGAAAAAGCAACAGGGTTTAAAAACCATGAGTTTTATCGACAATATGTACTTTTTTTCACAATATTCATTTAAGGGTCCCACAATATCTGAAAAAAACTGACACTATTCTGCTTGACATAAATTATCCCAACTTTTAAAATAAAGTCCCCACCAACCCCACGTTGTCTCTCTCTCTCTCCTTTTCACTTTCAATTTGAAGTTAGGGAAAACAGAACATAAAAAAGCATATCCAACAGCAAAAAAAAAAGAAGAGAAAAAACACATATCCAATTTGTATTAGGATTTCACATGTGAGAATCAATTTAATTATACTATAGTGTATAAGTTGTGTGTAAATTTAATATAGCATCGATTAAATTTAAAATAACTGCGATTGATTTTAATAGCATCGACTATTTTAATCGATTATTTACAATCGATAATCGATTGTTTTAATCAATTGTAATATTTACAATCGATTATTTTACGATTGATTATTTTAATCGATTATTTACAATTGATTATTTTAATCGATTATTTTTACAATCTTCCTCGATTAAATTAAACTTAATTATCAGCGATTAACTCTAATTTTTAAATATCCTCGATTACTTCTAAGAGCCTCCATCAATTAGTTTTAACCTATACCTCGATTAATTTTAATCTATGCCTCAATTAATAGTAATTTCAATTATGCCTCTATAATTTAATAAGGTCCTCGATTAAGTTAAAAAGGTCACGATTACTAGTTCAAATATCCACGATTATTGCTAAAACAGACATCGATTAATTTCAAAGGACCATCGATTACTTTAAATTTAACCTCGATTAATTTAGCAAATTATTGAAAACAACAAATAATAAAAGGTTCATAGATTAATAAAAAATTCATCAATTATTCTAAAATATTTATCGATTAATACTAACATCGATTAATAAAAAAATTCATCGATTATTCTAAAAGGTTCATCGATTACTAAACTCTTCATCGATTATTCTAAAATATTCATCAATTAAATTATAAGTGAATTCAATTTATTCATCGATTATATTGTGGCTAACATCAATTAATCCTACAAGCATTGATTATTCTAACTACTTCCTCGATTAGTAAAAAAATGCATCGATTAAATTTAGAATAGCATAGATTAATTCTAAGAGCCTAAGAGCCTCCACTAATTCTAAAAAATAACTAGATTAATTATAATAGCCACGATTATAGTCAAAAACATGAAAATCATAAATATATTACAGATAAAAGGGTACGACATGCGTATCTCTCTCTATCGCCTATTTTCAAATTAAAAAATAATTTATACTTCTAAAAATTAGTCGATGAATCTTAAAAATTAATCGATGCTTCTTATAAAATAATCGACGCTTCACAAAAATAATCGATGCTGTTTTAAAATTAGTCGATGCTGCTTAAAAATTAATCTATGCATTACCAAAGTTAATCGATGAACCTTACAACATAATCGATGAACCTTACACTAATCGATGAACCTTGCATGACTATTTTAAAATAATCGATTCCAAGAATTAATTGATGCGTGCCCAATAATAATCGAGAAATTTATTAGAATTAAAGTTTCAGTCTTAGGCTGTGCATTGTTTAAATAAATAACTGACAAAAGTACACTGTGGCAATAATTGAGTGTGGGGACCAACTATTTAATAGTACAAATTGCCTAACAAACTACCTATTTTTAAAAGTTGTTGTTTTTTCCCAAAAACTATTTACTTTTGTCGATTTTTACCTATTTTGACTTATATAATTTAACATTTTTTTAATACACGAATTAAATTTACTTCAATCCCACATTCGGAAAACAATGGCGGCGAATTTCCCATCGACAATATTGGCATGTTGCCCTATGTTAACTCCAACAATTACTAGCTGTTATTTTTTGGTTTAGTTTCCAAAAGGACAAAAAATCATATTAAATATGTTAATGATTTTAAAAGCGCAAATACTCTTATATATAAGATGTACATCAGACGGTCAACGCGTTGACTGGGTCAAAGCGTTGACCAAAAAAATAGTTAAAATGGGTGATACTTTTTAGGGACTCAAGTGATATTTTTTTAATTGATACTGATTTTAACAATTTTTTCTTTATTTTTTTTCTGGACGATACTTTTTAATGATACAAATGATACTTTTCAATTTTGAAATTGATATTTTTTAGTATTATGAATAATACTAATTTTGACGGATTTTTTGGTCAACGCATTGACCCGGTCAACGCGTTGACCGTCTGATGTGCATCTAGTGCACACAAGACCTGCCCTTTTAAAAAATATTAGTATTTCTCCCGTACGATATACGAATATTATTATATTCATTTTCAAGTTTATTGCTTAAGAATAGCTGATACTATATTTATAATACTAATAATTAGTATTTTTTCCGTTACGATGCACGAAGAACCATTTTATGCATTTTAAATTTATGAAGTAATTACTTTTGGCTTTACTTTAATTTTATTTCACAAAGAGTGTCATTCTATACAATGAAGATAAAAAAAAATCATATTTTATCACATTCTCACAATATTTCTTTCCCCTCTTTTCTATCTTCTTTCCAAGAGGGGGCTTTTTCTAAACATTTACAAGGGAAAAATATATATATACTAGGTTAAGGTAAGAAAAGCCAAAGTAATTACAAAAATGGCAACAACACAAAAATCCGCGAAAAGGGGGTCCAGGGCGCGACACGGGGTCAATCGCGCCTGGGTCGTGTTGCACCTCACGCCTCTCCCAAAGGGAAACCCCCCGCAGTATTGTTGCACACTAGTTGCGTCGTTGATCGCGCTGCACGCCGCGCCAAATGGCCTGACCGACCACCCGCGCCTCTGATCGCGCTGCACCTCGCACTCCATCCACTACCAAACATGTTGTAGTGTCTGTGAACTCTGGTCACGCTGTGGGTAGCGCTGCACACCATGCCAAATGGCGCGAGTGATCACTCGCGTCTCGAGTCGCGCTGCACCTCGCGCCTGTTGTTCGAAATGTTCGTTTTCTTCCGTTTCACGCGTGAGATTGACAATTTAATTAAATAGAGATTTGTGCATCAAAAATCCACTAATAATTCTTAAAATGGTATTGAAATAGCCTTTAAGTTGTACCAAAAATAGCACAGAAATCTCATATGTCACATATATGCCAATTATATGTTTAGCTACAATTATTGGAATAAGTTGATCAAACCAATGTTTATGCATCGGTTACTTCCAATTATTAGTACATATATATTTTCGTTTAAAACACAAAATTGTGAAATAATTAATTAGTTTAATTATCATAATTATATATTGACAGAATTAACCATTGATAAATTGAGCGGGAAAAGAGTTGTTGCACAATTATATATATATATACACACACACAAAAATATAAATGTTGGGAAATACTTATATAAGAAATTTTTGTTCCGTATCTACATTAATTAATTACACAATTAATGTGTATATTCTATAGTTTCCGTTGATCATAGAGTTTAAGAACGTAGATGAATTCAATAGCCAACCTTAGTATGCATTGTAATGAATTCCATCCACACCATAATTAATTTGGCTTTCATGCTTGCATATTGTTTTTATAAATGATCGAAATTTCGTAATGCACCGTTGATTTTGAAAGTAACTGATTACCTTAATTTTGTTATATATTAATGATGATTATTAATTTTGGTAAAACACTATTAAAGGATTCACTACTTTTGGGGTTAATATCCACGTGATTTTTTTGTTATATATTAAATTTTTTACATTATTAAGTTGGCATTGATATTTAATAATTTTAATTTTATGATTTTGACAAATATGATAGTTTTGGCGGGACAAAAAAAATAGACTATCATACTTAAATATAATAATAATAATAATAATAATAATAATAATAATAATAATAATAATAATAATAATATAGAATGCTTAAAATTTCATCAAATGATACTTTATATATGTGTGTGTGTATATATATAACATTATATTTGTAGTTTTTCAAACTATATGTACACGCACATTTACAATTTTTTCAAATTTTAAATTTAATTAAAATTTTGTTCTGTAATATTATATAATTGTAACCCTGTTAAAAATGTGTGACATTCATAAATAATGAATTTTGAAAATTGCACCATAAACTAAACACTACAGGATTTCAACATGTTAATTTCATGTTATAAATAATGGTTATACTTATAAGTTCATAAGTTTCATGTGAAAGACCTGAGTATGAATATCAATCTACCCATTCCGGCTAAAAAAATATTATAAGAATGCTGTTTTAAATTAATGTAAAATTAATATTAATACTCAACGTTTATAACTTAAATTACGATGAACATTTTATAAATAATTAGTTTTAATTTTTAACACAAAAAAAATACATATTATCAAAAAGTAATAACTTTATACGTTTATTTTTTTAATGTTATTAAAAATACTCAATAACTTTACAATTGTGATTTAATAAATATATTGAATATAATTACATTGTTTATTGTGGAGAAAAATATATTTTGCATGTTACAAATTATCCTAAACCCACGACCACCACGATCGTACAATTTTTTATAACATTTATTTGTTAAATGTAAATAAATAAATATACTAACTCGCACTACTAACTATAAATAAAACAATCAACTAAAAAAACAATTATAAATAATAAATTTGTGAATACCCACATAAAAAAAAAAAAAAAAAAAAACAAAGTTGTGAATAGCCAAACGTTGCCTTATTTGTTTTTCCTTAAACCCTTTCACTCTCAGCGCTGAAACCCATTTTTTGTTCACAAATCACAGTCGACCAATTTTCACTCTCAGTGCTGAAACCCATTGTTCACAATCGACCATTTTCTTGCAGTTTAGGGCTCCGTCGGCGAGGTAAATCTCTCTCTGAAATCGGGTTTAATAACCTATCTGAGGAATTCATTTCATCATATTATAGAAATGGATTTCCTTAATGCTTAAAAATTAACGCATTTTGATAATTCAACCATTTTCAGAAAACTAATAATCAGTGCACACTCTCTGCATTTGATTTGTGAATTTGCGACTTGAAATATTTGGATTTCATTTGTTGATTTGTAAATTTGCGACTTGATTTATTTGGGTTTGGGAGGAGCTAAGTTTTGGAGATTGTTGAATTAAGTGTGGAATGGTGGAAGTAAGTGTACTGCACACATTGATATTGCTTGGATTTTGAGTTTCTTCTGGGTTTTAAGCACTGCATACTAGGCAGATGTCAGCTAAACTTGAATGTTGGAGCAACAAACTAAACTAAAATGCCATTTGTTGCATTATAATACCACGATGCATAAAGACAGATCTTGATTTGGCAGTTCCTGTAACATAATTAGAATATAACTAGTGTTAGTTATACGGTACACATATGAGATTCTACCCCGGTTTTTTTACTTCTGTGTGATTTGTCAATCGGGGTGCTTCAATCCCCGTTCTTAATGTGATCCTGGCATGGTCCCTGCATGTTTTTTAGCACACATCCTATTGATCGTGAAGGAGTTGGATGTTCTGCTCAGTCTGGATATCTTAATGCATTCATTCATGATTCATCATTCTAGGATGAAACTCTCTTAATGCTCATGTTATCAGGTTTTTGCTGTAAATCCGTTATAATTGAGATGGGGTTGACACGTGGTATGAAGCGTCCTGTTGAAATTCTATACAAAAGGCTGAGTGGTCCAGTCAATTGTGGGCATACTTCTGCTTGTGTAGCGCGCAAAGGTGTCTTATTTACTATGCTCTCAGAAACAAATGCTGCTGGAATTACAAATCATTCCAAATTAATCAATGGCTTTGGGATACACTTCACTCGAAATTACTCATCTGAAGTGTCTGCATCTGAACAAATAGACCTCATAAAACAGCTGAGGGTGAGAACAAGTGCTCCAATAAAGGAAGTGAAGTCCGCTCTTGTTGATTGCAACTGGGACATTGGTGAGCCATGAGCCTAGAAATGTCCTCCTTTCTTTCATTTTCCAATGCTTAGTTTGTAGCTATGCATCTATGACTCTATTATGATGGATTACTGCAGAGGCTTAGTTTGTAGCTATGCATCTATGACTCTATTATGATGGATTACTGCAGAGGCTGCACAGAAGGAGTTAAGGAAAAGAGGGGTTGCTCTTGCATCAAAGAAATCTTCTCGAACTGCTGCGGAGGGTTTTCTTGCATTGGCGCAGGATCAAAGGAAGGCTATCATTGTTGAACTCAATTGTGAAACAGACTTTGTTGCCCGGAATGAAATTTTTCAGTGTTTGGTAAGTATAGGATTCAACTACATTTGTGCTCAAGTATTTCTATCATCTACTATACTATAAGTTGAATAGTATTTTGATTAAGTAGTATGCCATAATCATCAAAATTGATCTTACTCTTACTCTGAGTATCTTTTGTTTCCGAGAATTTATACTGCCTTTATGAATCCTAATCATTTTTCCTTCTTTCATTACCGTTTCTTGATCTGTTCACGGATTTGCCTTTCTCTGCAAACTATGATTCTTCTAGGCCTTATCCTTGGCAAAATCTGCTTTAGCTCTTGAAGGTTCTTCGCAGGCATCTACAACTATTCCTGTCAGTACCGAGTCTCTGGAGGTGAGCAACTTTTTTATAAATTTCTGAATAGCTTACTTTTTGTGGCTAGTTAATGATGTTATTATTGTTTGTTCCAGTTTCCACTTTGTTTTAACTTATAATTTTTTTATTATATTATATTTTTTATTTCTGAAAATTTCACTTTTTTTTTTTCCTGGCACATGACTTGCATTTACTTTATTCATCAAGTTTTATTAAATTTCATGGTTACTATGATATTGCTTTTGCAGGGTCTGAAGATAAGCTTTGACCACCCCAAGTTAACTGGAGAGAAAAATGTTCAAAATGCAATTACAGAAGTGGCTGCAATGATGGGGGAGAATGTCAAACTTGGAGGGGGGTTTTCAATATCTGCACCTTCATATGGTGTCCTGTCTACATATCTCCATACAAGTCCCCAGCCTGGTAACAATCTTTCAATTTTCTTATAATGGCTAGACTGATAATTTCTTGTATGACTCTCCTCTTTCTCATGAGGAGCTGATAAATGCGTCTTTTCAAACATCGAAGTTGATTTGTATGAAATGCTATTTCACTTCTAATATTAGATCAAAGTTCAGGTATAGGACGCATTGCTGGACTTTTATCTCTTGAGGTTGAGGATAAGAATGCTCCTTTGGATGCTGTTCAGCGTGTTGGATCACAAATAGCAATGCATTTAGTGGCTGCAAAACCATTGTTTCTGACAAAGGAAGATGTTACTTCTGATGCTCTAGGCAATGAGCGGGATATTCTTAGGTCTCAGGTACTGGTTGAATATTTTTCTTGCAGTAGAAATTCAAAATGCACTTACATTTTTTTGAATCTGTGATATTTTTTTCACTAAAAGTATGCTTGCTGCCCACCGGATAAGGTTTATGTCTGTTTTGAATATTACTGCTTCCGTGATACTAGATACTATCAGATTTCCCCTTTTCATATGAATTTTCGGGCTAACTACCTCGAGAATCTTGAAAGAAGCACTTCACTGGGGCAGAAATGAACTTACACATTTTCCCTTCAATCATTCTTATTGAACAATGTAGATACATTTCTTGTTGTAAAAGAGAAAGGGTATTCTTTTATGATTGGAGGGATTTTGTTTGCTACTCCGTATAGGTTTGATATGAATATGACTCATGGCTAATATTCACTGACCTAATGCTTGAAACATGCACTTGTGGGCTTATAAATTAAATATCCAATAAATTTCGATGATGCAATATCTGGAGCAATCCAGTAAAGTGTGGATTTTCAAACATTGATTGATTAGAAGGAATCTTTCATATGAAATTATATCTGCCCACATTGAACCCTTTATTATACTGAATAAATCTACTGCTTTTCATTTATCTTTTAAAATCATTATTGCCATCTTATAAGACGCAACTTCTATACATGGTTAACAAAAAATATTTGTCTTCACCTTCAATAATACATGAAGTTGTCCAAAGGGTTTTTATGCCTAGTTTGGGTGTGAGTGGGGAGTCTCCTGGGACTGGATGGTCTAGATTTAATGTTTGAAGATGGTATATTTTTCCCCTCTCTTTAATGGTCTCTATCCAAGTCATGGAACTTCTATATGTAAATTTTCCCCAAAGTGGATGTCCAGATTTCTAGATTGGAAGTAAACACTGTTGCTATCTTATCATATGCAGGCAGAAAGTACAGGGAAGTCTCAGATAGCTATAGATAAAATGGTTGAAGGCCGCCTAAGAAAGTATTTTGAGGAAGTAGTTCTCATGGAGCAAAAGTTTATTGTGGATGACTCAGTAAACATAAAGGTGAGTTAGCCTTTGTCAGATGTTAATGTTCCTGCTTTCCTTCTCTCTGGCTTGTATTTGTGCCTCAATCTAGTTAATTGAGAAAGAATCCTTTTGAAAACATCCAATTGCCGTAAGACAATTCAAAATGATTCTACTAAATGATAAATCTAGTGGAAGGATGATCGAAGGGTTAAAGATGATTAAAGCATTGGAAGATATACTGTCAAATATAAGGCTCTATTAGCTGTTAATCTGCAGCATTTATGTCATATTGCTGGTACTCAAAATTACGAAGCATTGATTTGTAAGTGAATTCAGCAACGGATTTTAAACCAATTATCATAATTACAACTTCTCACAGGATACTTCTTTTTAGTATCAACCAGTTGTGTAGGATGCATGCAGATTTTATGGACTATGTTTGCGAATTGCGACATACATTACAAGGTATTTTCATTAATATGTTATACCACTTTGCAGAAAGTGCTGGACAAATTGTCCAAGGAAGTAGGATCCACTGTGAAAATTGGGAACTTTCTCCGAGTAGAAGTTGGTGAAGGGCATAAAAGGTAAATTCTGTCTGCATTTGCACTCTTTCTTAATTCATAACATGGATTGTGTAATTAGTCAACTTTTTGTAATTCTGGTTTATAAGGTATTGCATGTATTATCACACTTGGATCGTCATAATCTTCAAAACTAATTATTGATGTATTCCACTTTTTTTTCCCTTTTTTTTAAATTGTTTGTCCTGCCTGTTCCCCTGTTTTTCGTCTTCTTCTCCACCTTCCATCACCACCTCAGAATGCAAGCATAGACTTTTTCCTTCAACAATTTCCTTTTTTTCTCTCTTTTTTATTTTCCGGTCAATTACTGGGTTTTCTAGTATTTCAAGATTGTTCTTGATTCTGAATGCCAGCCACGTAGCACATACAAACTCCTGATAAATAATACTGGAATCTTCAAGCCTGAAAATAATCATGCAACCTCATCCCTTCACCTGAAAACTGAATTGGGCAAACTCTCTCACCTAGTTATTTGAAACCATCATGGTCTTTAGTGTTTACAAGAAAGAACATGTGCATCATAAGATAATTCTTTTTTCGTTATCTAAACAGAGGACTGAATCATTCGCGCTTCTTAAGTTTAAGATGTATATCTTCTGTCCACCCAGAAAACAGGAAAACATAAAATTAGTACAAAACAAGGATTTTCAGTTGAATTTGTTGGCTGCTTTTTGTTAATGTGTCGGTTTCTCGTCCTTATTCCCACATATTTGATTGGCTTTCTTATTACAGGCTTGAAGCCGCCAGTGGAATAGAACCTCTATCTAAGGTTGCTTAAAGACTGGGGGATCCCTTCCCTGATAAGATCAAGGTATTACTGCGGACATTTTTCGGGGCAAAGAGCTTTTTATTTTGTAGAAGTTACTAACTTTGAGAAGCTTAGGGCCTTCAAGCGTGAATGCTTGAGGAGTTTCAAAGTGAATTTTTGGAGGAACTGCGAATTTCCTATGACATAATTAGAACTAGAATAATCGCCTTTTTCCGTCTGAATTTTCATCTTGGGATCTAGCATGGCATGTTTCTAGGTGAACAAAGCAGCCCCACACTAATACGATGATTATTATGTTATCGTCTTTGGAGATAATTTATGAGCCAACGTACGTATTGTCCTTTGCCCGTAAAACTTATGAAAAAGAGATAAAAAAAAACATGGATTTCAACGATTCCCGACTTGTTATTTACTTTTTTTTATCAATGCCACACTAAAATTGTATAAAATATTAGTAATAAAAATATATGATAATGGGGTATTTGTGTGCATGAGAATGAGTCATTGAGTCAATCTAATTAATAATTAATAATAAAATAATGGCAAAATCTACTGAAAACTCTAAACCTGAACCATAAAATCATGAATCTTGAACTAGAATATGAATTTTGAATCATGACAAAAGGTTTGGGAAATTTGAAGTTTGTCTAATTGCTATGCTTTACTTCAATGGGAAAAAACTCCAACGAAGGAAAAATAAAAATGAAAATGAAAATGGTACCCTATATAAGGATAAGATAAGATATTAAGTAATCAAGAATTCGTAACATTGTAGAATGTCTTGATAAATCAGTTGTATACTACTAAGGGTAATTTCAAGTCCGTACGAAGAACCATCTAAATTAGTTTTGATATATCACTTGATTACTTGAATAAGTTTTAAAAATTGGTCGACATTGTCCCCTTGGTGCTAGAGTGAATTAAGTGTGATTTATCTTCGGAATAGTGAATTCAGTATGATTTATCTTCGTTTGTGTTATTTGCATACTATTGTACATGAGTGGAATTTACCCATTGCGTTCCATTAGTGATTACGGATTACTTTCGTTATAAAAATAAATAAATAAATAAATGAAAATGATCGACATTAAAAATTTAAATGAAATATTGTAAAATAATAATCATATCGTACATTCAATATTAAGATATTTCATTTCCCACGTTGCGGTCGAATTCCATAACATAAACACAATTCAATTATTGCGAGTTATTCAAATAATCCAAATGGCATTATTGAAATTTATGTTTTAAACCGCTGACTTCCCAGTTTAATTAATTACTTACGACGCCTGAGGCTAAAGACGTCTTTACATAAATGTGGGAAAAATACCGAATTAAAAAGATGTCAGATCTAAATCTATTCTTCAAAACCACGCGATACAGCATTGCTGCACACATCCAGCGCCAATCTTCACACACTCACATGCGAATTTCACACACAAACTCCACCTTCACGAGAAAAATCTCCATTTCGCCATATAGCTTGTCCTAAACCCTAGTTTCATCCGATCCGAATTCAGATCTACAGTCGGTGCGTTTCTCTCTCCACACATCCTATGAGTATACTTGCTCCTGCGTATTCGCATGTCGGATTTTGAATTTTCTAATCTGGAATTCATCTTAGTTTCTCTGTTTCTTCGTAAGATTTATTTTTATTTGTGATCATTTTCCTGTTCTTTGCTATTAATTGGGTTCTGTACGGATGCCTACCGGTACTCAATTCTTTAAGGCCTGATGTTAACTGCTTTTGGAATGTAGATCTATGCTTCAACCGATGTATATGGTTAATAATTCTGGATTTGGTATTGAGAAATCTAGGAATCAGATTGCTGAACTTTTATGGAGTATCTGTTCCGCGTTTCACTTTTTCCTCTTGCATGATTCTGTACTTTTCTTGCTTTTCATTCTTCTTAAGGAACGCTGTTGAATACATAGAATTTGATTGGTTTCTGGTATATGGTTATGGTATCGTTCCTATGCAACATTTTATGACGTGTTTAGAATTTGATTTGTTTCTTAAGGTTGACAATTTAGCAAGTGTGTGGCGTTTGCGTGGAAGTAATTAGATTAGCGATCTCAGATTCTTATTGTAAGAATTACTTCTTAGTTAGTTTGAGATGATGGTGATGAAATGATAGTCAAAGCAAATTCAGCTCTAGAGAGAGCCTAGTTCTTTTCTGAATGCATTACTGAACTGAAAGGGCACACATTAATTATTGGAACAATTTATTTACTTTTTCTCTTTGATCTCAATGTCAGGTTGCAGTGTCGTTAATTAGTATTACTTTTGGTCCTTTTTATAGATCAGAAAATGGTTTATTTGACTGGTCTGTGGTGTATCTAGCTTTAGCTGTCTCTGATGGATGCAGATTACTTTGTTAACAGTTGCTCATGTAATATGTTCTCATATGTTCTAGTGTTTTGCATGGGTTTTGTAAAATGTTAATTTGCTGATTATTGTTGGTTAAATTTAGCTTCTATAACTGTTGATATTGCATAGGTTGGTGCTCGCCAATCTTTATATGTTTCATCAAGTTGTGTACCACATCAGATGTTCAGTATGCTGCCTTCTTGAGATCGCTTTCCTATTCTAACATAAATTCTGGTTGGTAATATTTTCCAATATCATTTCTCAGGCAGCTATTAAAATGAATAAAAGTAGAAAGTTGCTAGATTTTGAGTGGTTTCTATTTTGGCAAGCTTTTTAGTTAATTAGTTTGAAGATCTATCAAGGCATACTCATAGTGGGACAATCTTAATGGATTTGGTATTCATATAGAACATAAGAAGATACCCACACTTGTCTGTCTTCTTGTTTAGACTAAACACAATATCTCTACCTGCAAACCTCTGCATGCTGTGAAATGTTGCGTTTTTGTTTAATTATATATTATAGCTACATCTTTACTCTATATTCGTAGGAACTTTAACATGTTCAGCATTTTTAAGGCTTTAAAGTTCTAATATTAACCTTGTATTTTATTAGCTATTATGTATTTGTATCTGAGCGAAGTTAATTACACTCAGTTGAAAATTAAGTGCTTGTTAGGAAATCCATTTCATATGAACTTTTGGCCATTGAAGTCTGTTGCGTGCACATATTCTATATTCAACAGTTGTGAGTTAGTTTTAAGTGGGATTTAAGAAAAAGTGACTTATTACAAAAGTCCACCTTGAAGCAGGTCAACTTTGTGGTTTTTCTATTTTCTTTTTGTTGAACTTCTGGTGGATGGACAATAAAGTGCATATCAACAAAAACGTCACCATAGTCAAGCACTTCTAGGAAACTGCATACTTGAAAATTTCATTTCAGAAACCTCCATTTAAAAGGTGCTCAAAACATCCTTTAAGTATGTTTTCTAGGTAATGTTTGGTTGTAAATCTGTATTGAGGCCTGAAAAGCTCTTATCCTCGGTTTAATTGTGAAACTCGTACTGTTTAACTTCAATCAAGAAATAGTGCACTAACTGTATCAATCTTCCTTTTGCAGATTTGATTTTTATGTCTTCATTTTAGCTTTACTTGCGCTGGGTTGGGAAATCTTATCCGCTCCTTCTTTTGAGCAATGGCTTTGCCTTCAATTTCAAGAAGGAAATCGTGCACTTATTTCACATACTTGATTCTACTTTTCCAAGCCTGCAATGGTTTCTATCTACCTGGAAGCTATATGCGTACATATTCTCCATCAGAAGAAATTTTCACCAAAGTGAATTCTTTGACCTCCATTGAAACTGAGCTTCCCTTCAGCTATTACAGTCTGCCTTATTGCAAGCCTCAAGGAGGAATAAAAAAAAGTGCTGAAAATCTTGGAGAGCTGTTAATGGGAGATCAGATAGACAACTCTCCATATCGCTTCCGCATGAATGTCAATGAGTCTCTCTACCTCTGCACCACTCCTGAATTGAGTGAAAATGATGTAAAGCTCTTAAAACAAAGAACTCGGGATCTGTATCAAGTGAACATGATACTGGATAACTTACCTGCTATGAGGTTTACCAGCCAAAATGGGGTTAAAATTCAGTGGACGGGGTACCCAGTTGGATACACTCCTCAAAACAGTAATGATGATTACATTATTAACCATCTCAAGTTTACGGTATTGATTCATGAGTATGAAGGGGCTGGCGTGGAGATAATTGGTACAGGTGAAGAAGGTATGGGTGTCATTTCAGAAGCCGATAAAAAGAAGGCTTCAGGTTTTGAGATTGTTGGTTTTGAGGTTAAACCATGTAGTGTTAAATATGACCCTGAGAAGATGACTAAACTCCACATATATGACAGCGTTCCATCTATCAACTGTCCACAAGATACTGGCAGCTCTCAGATTATAAGGGAACATGAGAGAGTGTCATTTACATATGAGGTTGAGTTCGTAAAAAGCGACATCAGATGGCCATCTAGGTGGGATGCCTATCTGAAGATGGAAGGTGCCCGCGTACACTGGTTCTCAATTCTTAACTCGTTGATGGTGATTTTCTTCTTGGCAGGCATTGTTTTTGTCATATTTTTGAGAACAGTGAGAAGGGATCTGACAAGGTATGAAGAACTGGACAAAGAGGCTCAGGCACAGATGAATGAAGAGCTTTCAGGATGGAAGCTTGTGGTCGGTGATGTTTTCAGAGAGCCATCTCATTCAAAGTTACTCTGTGTGATGGTTGGGGATGGGGTTCAGATTACTGGAATGTCGGTTGTCACTATTGTTTTTGCAGCTCTTGGTTTCATGTCACCAGCTTCACGAGGCATGCTGTTGACGGGCATGATATTGCTTTATCTTTTCCTGGGAATTGTTGCTGGATATGTTGGTGTGCGAATGTGGACGA
Organism: Perilla frutescens; assembly: GCA_026008535.1. Classification (NCBI taxonomy): domain Eukaryota; kingdom Viridiplantae; phylum Streptophyta; class Magnoliopsida; order Lamiales; family Lamiaceae; genus Perilla; species Perilla frutescens. The sequence continues at coordinate 68,983,819 of BRKX01000001.1, forward strand.
CTATTAAAGGTACATCTGCAGAGTGGAGATCAGTTTCTTGGTCAATAGCTTGTTTCTTCCCTGGAATCGTTTTTGTTATTCTGACTTTCTTGAACTTCATCCTTTGGGGAAGTAAGAGTACTGGGGCTATTCCTCTTTCCTTGTATTTCATACTCTTGTCACTGTGGTTCTGCATCTCAGTACCCCTGACTCTCTTGGGTGGACACTTGGGCACACGAGCTGAGCCTATTACTTACCCGGTGCGCACAAACCAGATCCCTCGAGAGATTCCTGCACGCAAATACCCCTCATGGCTTCTTGTTCTTGGTGCTGGAACACTCCCTTTTGGGACTCTCTTCATTGAACTTTTCTTCATCCTTTCTAGCATCTGGCTCGGGAGGTTCTACTATGTATTTGGCTTCTTGCTTGTTGTTTTCTTGTTGCTGGTGATAGTTTGTGCAGAAGTATCCGTTGTCCTTACTTACATGCATCTCTGTGTCGAGGATTGGATGTGGTGGTGGAAAGCATTCTATGCCTCTGGTTCAGTTGCACTCTATGTGTTTCTGTACTCCATCAATTATCTCGTCTTTGACCTCCAAAGTCTGAGTGGACCAGTGTCGGCTACGCTTTATCTCGGCTACTCACTGATAATGGCTGTTGCAATCATGCTTTCTACGGGTACAATCGGTTTCCTTACTTCCTTCTACTTTGTTCATTACCTCTTCTCCTCGGTGAAGATTGATTGAAGAATATCATCAAATATATTAAGAGATCATCTTTTGGGGCATAGAAAATATGTTTCAGCAGACATAGCAAGAATATTCTGAGTTTTTCATTATAAAATTCTGTACGTTGTAGAGCCAAATTGTGATTTTAGCTACTCCATTTTCCCCTCATTTCATTTTGTAGTCTTACGCATAGACATAGCCCAGTAAGTTGGCTTTTCCATATGAATGCATTAAGTAGAAAATCGATTGTACTGAATTCTTGCTATTGTACGGGTGTGCTGATAAAAGAGAGACTAAGGTGGTGATTGTTTGGGTTTAAACTCTAAATAATTAGCGTTGCTATTATTATCTTACACTTTTCCATGTGTTGTTCTTGTTTTGGTAGCTTTTTTTTTTCCCTGTAAATGCATAGTTGTGTTATTGTTTTGGCAAAATTGCACGTCATTTCGACTGCAAATCTCTGTCAATTTTTTTTATTTTTCTTTTTCAAGTAGAAACTAGAAACACACGCCCAACTTATATTCCATTTGCCGAACTCAAAACTTTTGTCAATTTATTTGCCGTTTCCCAAATACTATGTATAGAGTTCTAAAAAAAATTAAAAAATACCATGTATAGATAATAAAGAACTATCAGTTATTCAGATAATATGTACGTGTCGATTTTGGCTAGGTTGTAAGTTAGCATGATCTTTATATAACTAGAAATAAAATTCAAGTTATTATTGAGTAATTTCTAAAACTTCAAATGAAAAATTAACCAAAAAAAATGGTAATTTTCTCACGAATTAAGATTGGTGATATGTTTGTTTATTAAGATTAATTTTGATGAAATTGTAACCAATTATTCAAATCATGATTAAATGGGTTAATGGTGTTTAAGACTTGATTTTTAGTCAAAATTTTAAAGATAAAAACTTGTGTGGGTAGTCTTTACGTGTTAATATTCAGATTCAAATTCATATTAAATAATACATTTATAATTTTGTTAGCATTTATTTGTGTTTGAATCAAGATTTTAACTCATCTTATTAATTTTTAACCCATAATATGTTTTAACACAAGATTTTTTTTTTAACTATGATGTAACTTTCAAATTTTAAGAATTATAATATTGGCTTTCAATTATTTACAATTAAAATTTGAACAAAATTTTCAATTTTTATGGATCCAAATTGTTCAGAAAAAAAGGACAAAACTGATCGAAATTTGTGATTTTTGACGTAATCAACTCTGATTAATACATTTTAAAAAAAACGCATTAGTAAAAATTACAGATTTATCAAGTATACATGTATATATGCTATTTTTTAACTATTAACTATTAAGCCATAAAAATTACTTGGCATTCGATGAAGAGAGAACTGAACAAAATAAAGTTAAATCAGAACTTTTTAATTTGAAAAGTGTTGAAACTTGAGACCAAAATTGGCCTCTTATATAATCAGAAGAAGTTGATAGCGACGAAGCATGGGCTGGTGTATATTGGAAGGATTTGCAAACAACTCCGCGAAAAAAAATATTGAGAAATTCAGTCGTAAATGGCGAATCAATCGTCTGCTCGTCCGATTCTCTGCGCTTCCTTCAACCAAGATAACAGGTTTTCTACCAACAATTAGTGATCAATTTGTCAAACATTACACTGTTAAATTTTTAGGAAAAATTAATAGAAAACGACGCTCTCTTCCCCTCAGCTGCTTTGCAATCGGCACGAGAGATGGCTTCAAAATCTTCGACTGCGACACTGGAAGGCTCCTCTATGATCGAGGTACGATTTTTTTTTTTTTTATCATTGTGAAGAGTGCTATTGTATTAATTTCCTCTTTAAGAAAGGGAAATTACTTTGTTTGTATGATTTGTTTGTGGAGTTAGTAATTGAGAATCGGGGAAAATTTTGTGATTTCGTTGCATAGCAGCTCAAGTGATTTAGTTCTTGTTTAATCTCCAATTACAAGGAGATGGCTATGCACCTAGAATAAGAGTAAACTCTAGCAATTTACAATTGCAGAGCAACTTCAACTGCATGAAAAGATAAGCATGGATGTGAATCTCAATGTTTGTTGCTGTATTTGATCGTATGACGATCTTCTAATGGAATTCAATTGCTTATGCTAGCTATTGGGGCATTCATCATTGTTGAAATGCTATACAGAACAAGTCTTCTTGCCATTGTTGGGGCTGGTGAACAGGTTTTCCTTCAGTTACTTGCCGTTCTTTTGTTATCTTGTTATTTTTACAACAGTCGTTTTTGCACTTATCATCACTGTCATTATGATTTTGCTCCCTCTCTTTCAAATGGTATGTATTTCTGACTTCTCGTTTTTCATCTGCTTCTGCCAGCCATCTTTATCACCAAGGAGGTTATGTTTGTTCAATACTGTTAATGGAACCTCGCTCAGAGAACTCAACTTCTTGACTTCTATTCTTGCTGTTCGTGTAGATAGGAAAAGGTATTATTTTTGCTGCTTTTATGATTCTCCGTCTGTGTTCCTGGAAAATTAGTTAAATGCTCAGTATAGATGAGTTTTGATTACCTGATGATTGTTGATCCTTTTTCATTAGACATGCATTGAATGAATGTGTTCATGAATTGTATACCATGTATGAGTTCTGCTTTTGTTTTTGGTTGGGGGATTGAGAATAATTTTTTGCTTTTTTTGCTTTTATTTAGATACTTGATAATATACTTAGCTTTTGTTGCTCATCTTTCGCATGTCAGAGATCTACTCGGGTGAATTGCTCATGATCCTTAGTTTGGAACATTTTGGCTTAGCTACATATTTGTGGTAACTTGATTGATTGTCTGTTCTGAATGACCCCATAATTTTTTTTATATGAACACTTACACCCTAATTACTTGATAGTAGTATCTAGCAACTTATGCATGTGCCTGGTTCTTCATTCAATATGTTCTTGGAATTTGTTGTCCGGTGCAGATTGATAGTTTTGTTGAAAGAGCAAACATACATCTATGATGCTAACAGCCTGGAAATAAAGCAGATTATTGATACAGTGCCTAATGTACAAGGTCAGTTTGAAATAATCTATTTTATAATACTTCAATGCTAAAGCTATTTACATCTGACCTATTTCTTGCATACTGATCTATTATTATTTTATTTAGCCACCGCCCACCAATGTTTGTAAATGCATCCCCCTTTTTCAAGGTTGATAAATGATGTTTCTGGAAAGGTCTTATTGACATTGGGATTAGTAATTAATATGATATTCTAACAGGCCAAATTTGAATCAGACATGATTGGAACCATTACCTCATCAGTGGCCCCCGATTTTCTGTTTCTCTCTCTTGTGGATATACATGAGTTTTAGCATTATAGAAATAATGTAAGGTGCAATGTTTATATCTTTTGTTGTTATCTTCTGGTTCGACTCTCAGAGTTGTCTTTGTGTTCAGGACTTTGTGCATTTTCAGCAAGCATGGATAATCCTTATTTAGCTCTTCCAGCTAGTACAACAAAAGGTTCTGTACTGGTCTACAATGTTATGGCACTGCAGTCACACTGTGAGGTTGTGATCTGAATTCTGAGTTTTCAGTTGATTTTTGACAGCATCATATGTGGTCAGCTATGTCAGTGTGGCATCAACTGTATCATATACAAGCGTAACATGTCTTTTTAAATTGTTTCATTCCATATTTTTTTAGGACTTCCCTTTCCCTTTTGAGTGAGTCAATAATACTGAGTTTCTAACGTTGTGAAGCTTTTAGAAGTTTTCTATGTATATGTCCATCTACAGGGACTACCGCCACTTTATTTCTAAGGCGCTGAATACATTTTCTATCTGATCTAGTGTGTTTGCATATCCATCTTAACACTGTAATTTTACCTAACTTCATTTTTCTCATGTTCTTATTTAGTCTCCCAACACACTGACCAATTCTGGATCACTATAAAATTTTCTCTTTCAATTTCAAGGCTAAGATCAGCTGTTTGTTTTTTTTTTTTTGGCAACTTCTGGAGGAATGTTATTAATTTGTTTGTTAGAATGATAGATTATAATTTGGACGCAGTAGCTCTGCTTCATGTCCTGTGTGCTTTTTTTCTATTTTTTGTTATGGGCAAGAGTTTTGACTTGATTGTGCCTTGCTAGTTGATTTGAGATCGCATTTATCATGAGGTATGGTTTATTTTTATCATGAGGTGTGGTTTACTTAAAACTGTATGAATGCTAAAGAATGATGTAGGAATCCCCTCTCACCTTTCCTCTATCCTAATTTAACTGAGGGCAAATTGCAGATAGATGCCCATCGCTCACCCTTGATTGCCATGGTTTTTTCATCAAATGGGACGTATATAGCAACAGCCTCTGAACATGGAACTATAATCAGAGTTCATCTAATCTCAGATGCAACTAAGGTGAATCAACAGATAACCATCCATCTATGCTATGTTCAGGAATGGTTGCTTGTCGATATTTTTATAAATCCTTGAGTTTGTTAATAGAATATACTCTGTTGCGATTTCTGGAATGATGGTGATATATTATTTCCTGATTAGCAGCTTCTGTAAGGAAGATCTGTACCTAAATATATTTATATCGAAATTTTCATAATCATGTCGAGGGATAGTTATGGCCTTCAATAAGGGACTATTATTTTCAATGATAGCTTCTCATATTTGCTGAGAGTTTCCTTGCTTCTTATAACGGAGCTTAGTTTCTTATGTTTGTTCATCTGAAAAAAATGTTTGTCAGTCGTACAGTTTTCGTAGGGGCACATATCCATCGACGATCTTTTCTTTGTCATTTGGGCCATCAGCTGATCTTCCAGATATTCTTCTTGCTACAAGCTCTTCAGGTTCCGTCCATATTTTTTCCCTGGGTTTTGATCTTAATGAAAGGTAAAGCTAGCTTTAATTCTCCTTTTTTTTTCAAATGCCTTATCAACCATTTGATAAGTCAATTGTTTTGGCTGTCAAATTGTCATTGAAATGCAGAAACATAACTTTCTTTTAATTGCGTATTGGCAAAGTACCCCTCTTTTCCAAATTTTTTAACGAACAAATTGTTCCCTACTCATCAGTCCCTCCTAAGGGCCCCCTTATTTCTCTATGCGATATTATTCTCTTGCTGCCCGAAGTACTAACCTTATTCTGGCTACATGGTCGTGGTTGTTCTGTTTAAACTAAGTCATCCGCTTATTTTTCTTCATGTTCAGGAGCAAAAAACCGAGCAGTCTCCTCGGATCAATAATTCCTGGTTCTGTTAGCGATGCTCTGGATCCTGCTCATCATCTTGTATTTCATCATGCTTTTGCAGCTGGTGTCAGAAGGTTATTACTTTACACGTCCTACATGAATTCTCTTTTGCCGCACTAATATATAATGAAATAATGAGATTATAGAATTTTACCTTTCTTCAAGGCCTTAATGAATCTCTCTCCCCTCCATTTTTTGCTTTCAGTGATGCTGTAGTTCGGAAGATAGAGAAAACCAGTGGTACATCGATGTCTGAACCTGTTGCTTTGAGGTAAGTTGGACCTCATCGATATTTAATTTTTTTATTCCTTGACCTCTTTATTTAATTTATAACAATGGATTGGAGATAACCTTAGTTCACTGGTAGTAATTTTGATGCTATTTATTGCATACAGTTTAGTGTTATTCATGTTGCATCTTGATGGTACGTACTTGCAACTTGCAAGGAACTCATCTAGAATTGCATTTAAAATATGTGAGGATTGAATGTGTAATGAAATTTAATGTCTGATTTTCCAGAGCCACCATATCAATGATTAGCTTGAGTGGATACTTTCAAGAGTATAGTTTCAGAATAAACCACAAAAACGAAGCTACATGGACGTTGGAGCACGAGTTTAATCTTTTGACTGCTGTTGCACAATAAACTGCACCTTACATTTCAATTCAAATGTACAAAATCTACTAACGATGAACAATTAGTCTGTTGCAACGTTGCATGTTCTACTATGTTGTAACATTATTTGCGTGTAAAAATATGGTAGGTTCGGTTTTACCCCTGGTGAGTCATGAATTGGAATTTTTACTTCTTTCATTTACAAATACCGGAAGGTGTTTGTTATGCCTTTCCTAGCGATGCCAATTTAGCCTGAAGCGATGGATTGAGTTGAATAGATCGAAAAAAAAAAAGGTTAGGATTAAAATGGCCCGAACAAATAGCCCAACAATCCAGAAGAGTTGGCTAAAAGCCAGGCATGATTGACATTCATAGCTTTTACAGATTAAGAATGGAAAAAACATGAGAGAAGAAAGTTGGTCAGATCCATTGAAACATCATTTCTAACATTGATACAACAAAATCAGATTTTGGAATATATTTGACAATTTGATGTGCCCACCATTACCATATACTCCTGTTTTGCAATCAACAAGAGTGCGTTTATAGTGACTAATTCCGAAACTTTTTCTGGCCCTCCAAAACTCTCACTAAAATACGCAAAAACTCCAAGAGTGAAGAGCATCATCGAGTCCTGGTCTTGACAAATTTGGTCCTCGAAGCCCTCTTTTCCATCTTCTCTCTCTTCTTTCTTGTCTTTTCATCTTCATCATCCCCCTGCACCAAATCAAATGGTGTGAGAATCACCCACCACACCACAATTACAATGGATTAAGAAAGTCGAACAAACAATTAAGTACCTCTGAACCATGTGGTAGAAACCCTTTCACAAGCCCAAATAGTTTATAAGCGGCAAATCCCGGAATCTGGATGTTACATAGTTAATACAACAAAGCTAGGTCGATCTATTGAAACAGCAACAGAACATCACAGAGAATACAATAGACGGCTTTAAGGAAACTTCTTTGGTTTCACAGTCATTGCCAGTTAAAGCCGGGCATTTTTAATTACAGGTTGAACTGGGAAATCAGTAGAGGTTGATGCAAATAATTCACGGTACGGCACTAAAGGTTGAGTAAAAAGCTCACAGATAAGTGTTGTTATTAGACGAGGGAAAAAAATCATGAATTTATGGCAGCATGCAAGAACATTATCAAGAAAAAAGGTCTAGCTTCAAATGACAAGAAATGTAATCGTTTCATAGCTTACATTCATCACACCCAATTGAGGAAAAAGTTGACAGTTTAAAAGTCAGCATATTCTCACAGAGTATTATCCGCTTCGCAAGATAAGATTACAGCCAAACCCAAATGGCACTCGGAGAAGGGATATTGCCATGTATACTTAGTTTACCAAAAGATCCATCTTAATGATATCGCTAAGAGCACATAGGAGTAAATTAAGTGTAACCGGTGTCTTTGCTCTCATTTGCTGCCAATAAGATGCGCGCAATTGTATGCCTCCAGTTCATTTACTTGACATAAAAAGAATAATTTTTTAAGAGAATTTTAATATATCTTAGATGGCTTTAATACCATTCAGCAGTTACTGACACCAATTAAAATTTATACTACTTGCTCCAAGAGGGGCTCGGAATCTTTTTATAGAAGGGGATTGTGAATTGAAAAGCAACAGTGAAAATAACTTCTTTGAATGGCTGTCCATCACGATTATCATATTTAAGGAATGGTGTTCTATGAGCTATTCTAAAAGCAGTACCAAATACCAATAATTATTGCCAAAGAAAGTTAGTTGCATATGCATCTCTTTTCAATTGAGGGGTGTGTTTGTAGATGAGGAGGGACTAAAAAACTTACCACCAAGTATATGTACCAGAACTTTTCGGAAATGATGGAACTAAGTTGGACGAAGCATGTGACATATATCACATCATGCAAATATCTGCAGTAAGTTGTTGTAGAAAAGTTACACAAGCATCATCGTCATAAAACTGATCTCAAGATGAGGCAACTGAAGCAAATACATGTTCAAATGACCTCACTAGAAAGACTAAAAGCCGGCAGTGTATCAGATCATCCACATGCTAGAAACTAAAAAGTCATATTTGAAGAAATCACACGCAAGTGGAAGGCAACTGAATGAAATACATGTTCGAATGACCTCACAAAGAAAGACGAAAATCCGCCAGCGCATCAGATCAACATGCTAGAAACCTATTTTTGTATTATCATATTTGAAGAAATCGCATGCAAGTAAAAAGCCAATCTTGCAATATTAACAAGGATCCACAACGATGCATATCATATAGCAAGTCTACGAATGAAATATGCAGAATTTCAAACTAAAGCACTGAAATTTCTCCATTTCTGAAACAACATAGACAAGGTCAATTAACAAATATGGTAAGAATCCAGATTATTCTTAACCCCCAAAAACACAGAACCTAAAATTCACTCACCCACAAATTCCGCCGGTACTCATATCGAAGCCGCCGTCGAGAAGTTCCCCGTCTTCAGTATAAGCAGGTTTTGCCATAGCCGCCAGCTGCTGATACGGAATCACGTACGCCAGCGAAGTCAAAATCAAGCCAAACCAATGCTTCCATGTGAAACTCGAGTAGAAAACTCCCATTCTCAACACCACATAGATCGCCTGTCTCAAAAATTTCATCGAATTCAGTTCAATCACGATACAAATCAGGAAAACCAATAAAAAAGAGAAAGAGAAAAGTGGAGGGATTCGATTGAGCTGTACGTTTGAAGCGATGATGAGACGGAGCAGGGTTTTCATGTGGCGGATGTTTTCTTCTTTGCGTTTCTTCGCTCCTTGATTCGCCATAGCTGGGGAAAACGGTGTCGTAGCGGGCAGCTGCAGCCTTGTAGTCTGTAGATTCTGCTTCTGAATTTGGAGAAATGGGGAAATTTTACTTCACCAAATCTCTCTCATTGTAATTTTTTTGCAGTTAATGAGAATTGGACTTGGATTTGATCATGGGCTTTAGTTGTAAGATCCATTAACACAATCTATATTGGATGATGTCAATACTATTGGGAACTTGTATTTTATCTCGTATTTCAACCGTGTCTATTTTGTTTTGGCAAAACACATGTTTTATTTCGATAAGTTTTTGTATAAATATTTTATTTTAGGTCATTCTATTTCGAAAATACACTTTCTCATGTTGATGTACTTTTTTTTTTGTTTCGAAAGGTTCTCTGTAATTTTTATATTTTAATAGGTCCTTCTACTTTATATTATATCATCATTTCAGTAAAAAGAGTCAACATTTAATGGAATTCACAAGTTTGTTATTATTATTTTTATTTTTGTCATTTTACCCAATCCAATTATTACAAATTACTAATAAAAACTTTGATCAATAATTAAAAAATAAAAATCTAATGTAGTTGGCCATTCTCTTAATGAAATTAATTAAAGGTTGTGTTATTTTTATCTATTATATGAAATCAAACTTTATTAGCAATAATTGCTTAGTGGGTTGCCTTTTGTTTTATATAAATTTTATTGCATCCTCAATTGAAATAGAAAAATAAAAATATCAAAGTACAAGGATTTAAGAATGTATTGTCAAAGTAGAATAAAATAGTAAAACATAAAAATTATATAGAGATCTACATAACAATATAGAGATTTAATAATGTGTTTCGCCCAAAAATAATTGGCTAAGTGTAAAAACAATTTAATACGTTATTGGTTAATATATAACATCAAAGAATTAACTAAACATATAAATTAACATCAAATTCTAAGATATTCCTTAAATAGTTTGAAACCATTTGTTTCATATTGTCATATATAGATTGTGAAGGGCAAACGTGAAACTGGAATAAAATACAAGGACTCACATGAATAAAAATAAGAATGTGAGGGATAATGTAAAAAGCTAAGACAAAAGCTAAACTACAAAAAGTAAAAGTCGAAAATAAAATCACAATGGAAAAATACAGAAATTATTAGCAAAAGAAGCTTGGAAGCATCACGGTTAAAAGGCAAAAGCAGTAAAAATAGACGAACCAAATTATGCAATTTTTATTTATGGAATATATTTAGAAATATACAAATTTGTGAGAGTAGGGTTAAATTTGATAAACTATGTTAAAATTTAAATCAAAACTTATATTTGATTAAAAATTAATAATTTATCGGTAGTCAATTGTATATTAATTAATTTTATGATTTTTGATTCGTGATGTGATCTCGTACGAAACTATTTCATATGAAAAAATGATTGTAATGTAGATGCAAGGGACGTTTCACTGTGAATCTAGACCTAATGAACACTCACCCTCTCTTAAAATTAAGCGAATAATATTATTAATTAATTATCCATTAACTTAAATGAAACAATGTTATAAATCAAATGAATTAAATATGTTGCCATTAAATATTTGTTAAAATTAACAATTATTTAGTGATAATGTTTTTAATTTATTTGATTTATATAACATTGTTTCGTTTAAGTTAATCGATAATTAATTAATAACATTATTTTGTTTAATTTGCACGTGATGTTGGAAGACATGACATGACTCTAATCCGAGTGAGATTAGGGATTAAATTATGGTTTGAATAAACCTCATCACTATTCACTAATAAGCAACTCACTAAGAAAAGCGAAAAGGATTCGAGCTCAAATATTATTGGAGAAAAACCCAGATCCCATAGCTGCCCCTCTCTCTCTCTCTCTCTCTCTCTCTCTCTCTCTCTCTCCGTAGACCCCTTTTTCCTGAGATATAGGATTTAATCCTTCCTAGAAAAAACTATCCTTTTTAAACACCCACCTCATTTTTTATCTCTTGTAATTTCTTCAATTCATACATTTTATTTATACTTCTCTGCACTGCAGCTGTGTTAACAGTTTATCTGTAGATTATGCGTGCGAATAATTTTTGAAGAATAAAGTATTTTTCCTAATTTGTGAAAGATAAGCCCTTGATCAGTTCTGGGCCTTTGTTGCAGCATCAATCAGGTTTGATATTCTTTTCTTGCTTGGTCTTTTCCTGATATATATATATATATATATATATATATATATATCTTGCATGCGGGAATTTCGGGTTATGTTTCTTGATATTGATGATGTGAGATTTTGCTTTTCGAGAATTAAAATAAAAATAAAAATCGGAGCTTGGGTTAATTTTTAAATTTTATATTCTTACTTCACCGCTGAGTTGGTTGATTATTGTGTTATGAATATGGCATGACTGAGAATGCACGATTATTGGCAGTTTTTTTTTAATCCCTGTTTGCTTTTGAGTTTGATTTTGCGTTGTCGTCAATTATTGCTCAACTTGATATTAAAATAATTATGGATTCTGATGAATGGAAGAATTAAAAATGTTATTGGAATTTTTGTATTCATTAAAGTGAGAATAAATCCCAATCCTGTTAAAGCATTTCCTTCAACTTGTTTATTGGATGCAGCCTGTTGCAGCACTCTGTTTAATTCAAGGACTTCGGAGTTTTTATCAGCTCGATATAATTAGGCTGAATCTTAAGAGGAGAGTTCTGTACCAAGAATGAGGACTTTCATTCGGGCCGCCAGGCAGCTTAGGCCAGCGTCCTGGTTTAGAGGAAACTTCATATATGATGGCTTGTATAGAAAGCAAGATTTTTGGTTCAAAATGGATCACCGCTCTATATATAACATGTCCTGTAGTATGGACAGATTTTGTCAAAGTAGACATATACCGTACATGATTCACAGAGCTTTATCGACTGATGTAGCTACAGTTTCTAATGGAGGTTGTGTATTGTTTGAAGTATCCTTCATTATGAGTTGGAATATGTCTTAGCTAAAATTCACATTTGTTTTCTTTGTTTCACTTTGAATGGTAGAACTAAATGGAGGGGGACCTCTGTTAGAATATGAGCGAAGGGTTGCTGCTGGTGAACTTTTGGATGGAGATGCTTGCCAGGTATGTTAGTTAATACTAACTATCATTCTACCTTCGTCGTTGTTGTTGTTGTTGTTCTTTTCTTTTTCTGTTTTTTAAAAAAGGGATTTAGGTTGGCTTAGAGTGCCATATAAAAAAATTAAAATTTTTAGGCGGATGTAAGTAGATTGATATTCTGATTTGTGTAAATGAATTGTGTTCGCTTGCGACTATGTGGAGTAATATATGGATTGCAACTGGAAATTCATATCACTGGTTTGCTAAAATGGAATCCAATTTGCCCTTCAATATTCAAGGAAACCAAAAAACAGAACGAACTCAATTGATATCACTGTCTATATTGCTGGAAGAACTTATATGTATTCATCTAGGAGAGGCAATTGACTTGATCTAATTGCTTATTCTATACGCCCTGTGAGCATCCTTCCTAAAGCTGCGAAAATGAATTACAGTATGTGTAACACTGGAGTTGCCATTTCCCCCAAGTTTATGTGTTAATTATGACTTTGCAGCTAAGTACCCTGGGGGAGCTTCAAAGACTATATGATGAGCTTGTTGAAAATGCTGAAGCTTGCCGATTGGACCGTTATGCTACTTCTGAGAAATCTGGGAGGTAAATTTCTCAGATCCTTGTTTCTGGGTAGCATGAATTGTCTTATTAGCTAGATAGTTCCCAGTTTCCATAGTTATATTATCAAGTTTCTTTCTCTCTCTCTTTTTTTTTTACATTCTTTTTACATCAATGCAATTGTCTAAGATCAATTCTACATGTGCAGGAGTAGGTGGTTGTGGTCACGTTTTATACCCCAATCTTCAGATGCACCCGTGAGAGGACTTTATTTGTATGGGGGAGTTGGAACTGGAAAGACAATGTTGATGGACTTGTTTTATAATCAACTGTAAGGATCAAACATGAATTAGTCTTTAAAATGCTTTAAGTAGCTTCACATTAGCCTGTGTTTGGGTTGTAGGCATGTCCGTCAACAAAATCAACTGTTGTATTGCTTCTGATATTCCTTCTAAATGTTCCCAGACCTTCCAACTGGAGGAAGAAGAGGATCCATTTCCATGACTTTATGCTAAATGTTCACAGCCGTTTACAAGTATGATTTCTCTCATATTGCCCTCCTTTGTGATGTTTGTGAGTTGTATGGATGATCTACTGAAGTTTCATTATATTTTACCAAGTTTTAGCTTGAAGCTACTAGAAAGATTATTTTGCAAAGGTACACCAATTTATTTTTCAGCATCTTCTTTTTCTGGATATGATATATCTACTCCATTGTTTTCCTTTGTGTTTGGATTAATTCCTAATTAATATCAATCTTTTACTGAGAGTCTAGGTTGTATGAGTTTTCTGGATGAGACGTCACTAAAATCTTATGAGAATATAATCCTTACTCGATTCGCTGAACCACCATTAAATTCCTTACTCGAATAAATGATTCTGTTCACTCTCATATTTTTCTCCCTCAATTAATACTTACCTGCTGCATCTTGCCACTGTTGACATGTCTGCCAAAAGTACTTCCCTGAATACATTAACAAAATTTCAAATTCACCGGATTGTACAAGGATTTACCGTAATTGATGCTTCATCACCAATATATTTTATTCCAAAAACCACCAACCTTCTTCTGGCACCTTCTGTTATAATGAGGAACAGAAACCGTTATCTAGAATATCTATTCTTGCTGCTTCTGCTATACTTATGAGCTTAAAATGTCTAAGATGCAAATTCAGAAAAGCAAAATCTATAAGTCAGTTGAGGTTTTTTGTGGATATTTATAAATATTACAATATTCTGCTAGTTCTATAACTGCAGTGCTCTAGAATCCTGTTAAAGTTTGGTTTACCTTCTGCTAAAGCCGAGTCATTAGAAGAAAGCAGCGGGGTTCAAGGTTCCATCTAAAATGTTAGTAATCAAATAATAAATAAAAATAGTATTCCAGGATCTACATTTATGTGCAAGCCGCATAAGCATCTGTACAGGAATATATCTGTTATCTTGCTTATTAAACATGTTATAGGAAAAGTTTATTTTGGAAAATAGGAAAAGTTTATTTTGGAGTAAAAATCGTACTCATGTGCATCCACAAAGGAGCAAGTACTAGGACCAATAATAATTGGCATTAATCTTTGTAAGGAGGGAGGATTCAACCAAATGCATGTGATATTATCTGATCTGATGAAAAGTTAAAAATCGTGATAAAATTTAATTGCAGAAGCACAGGGGAGTGTCAGATCCTTTAGAGGTTGTTGCTGGAGAGCTATCAGATGAAGCAATCTTGCTATGCCTTGATGAATTCATGGTATGTTGAACTGACATAGAAATCATCTTACTTCTTTTGCTTGGTGAGTTCATTTTATTGTTCTGCCTATAACATATTTATCATGGTTGGCAATTAAAGTGAGGTGCCAGTGGTAATTGCATATTATTAGAAGTGTCTGGATCTATCACGAGCAATCACCATCTGTGCTCTTATCTTCCAGCTGATTATTTACATTTTGTCTCTTCCTTAGGTTACTGATGTAGCTGATGCCTTAATTCTCAATCGTCTATTTAGACAGTTATTCAGCAATGGAGCTGTGAGTATCTTACATCCCATTCTGTTTTCAGTATTTGCATAAACTGACCGAGTAGCATGATAAGCGGTAATTTCTGTTGATTCACGAACAGATTCTCGTTTCTACTTCAAACCGAGCGCCAGACAAACTTTACGAAGGGGGGTTGCAGAGGGATCTATTTCTTCCATTCATTGCAACTTTGAAGGTACGCTTATGACTGTACTCTCACTATATATTATACTGAAAAGAGGCCAAAGTATGTTTAAGTGGCTAGTGAAAGGGAAGAGTTTCTTCTTTCCTTTAAGTTCATGGTGAAAGCCACTTGGAACATTGTCGTCCCGTTTAAACTATACAAACAACTTTTTGAAATTTGAATCATAGCAATATGACATATATGTGACAGTTGGAGGTAGAGTTATGAGTGTCTCTTTTCCAACACATTCCTAATTTGTTATTATATTTTGCTGCATGTTGAACCAATTAATAACTTATAATTTCTGATTCTGATGTAGGAAAGATGTGTAGTTCATGAAATTGGTTCCTCCGTGGACTATCGAAAAATGACATCAGTAAGTTATTAGCAAGTCATTTGACAGATCTCTTTACACTCTCCAATCTCCATTGCAGTATTCACTTTTATATATCTATATTCTTATTATGCAAGTCATTTGCATTCTATTTCACTGGGCATATTATTGGTGTGAACTGAATTCCAGGCAGAGCAAGGTTTCTACTTCGTTGGCAGGCATTTATCTGGCCTTCTCAAGCAAAAATTCCAACAATTAATTGGAGAACAGACAGCTGCTCCACAAGAGGTTGAAGTTGTCATGGGAAGAAAATTGCAGGTACTAAACCATCCTGATCCAAAGATTAGCAACTGTCACAGCGCAACGCATCAAATAGCTGTCAATTTAGAATGAATTTTATTTTTTTCCCATTGTTCTTAAGTTCTCGTGCTTCTTTAGGTCCCACTAGGTGCCAACGGTTGTGCTTTATTCCCTTTTGAGGAACTTTGTGACAGGCCTCTTGGAGCTGCAGACTATTTTGGGCTCTTCAGTAAGTCTCTTATGCTTGATTGATAGTATATAGGACTAAGGCTTCAAAAGTATCACACATTCTGAATTCTGACTGCATGATCTTGTTTTCTTCCTTCCATTTCAATCCCACTAAAACACAAGGCAGCTTCATCTGCATATTTTCTCGAGTTTTCTGTCTTGAAACAATTGTATTCAACTCTAGAATATTCTTGATTTTTGATGTATTTTCATGCACACTTAGAGAAATTTTGGATATATTTAGTATTTTGTTTCCTTCTTACCAGAAAAATTCCATACACTGGCACTAGATGGTGTACCAATTTTCGGGCTCTCCAATAGGACTGCAGCATATCGGTTTGTCACTTTAGTTGATGTTAGTCCTTCATACTTATTATTTCTTTTCCTTTCAAAATTGAATATATATGAGGTATCTTGTTTGCACCAAACGGATTATCTTGTGATTATGTCCTTTTATATATCAGAGTTACAAGTGACTCTGTGCTTGATTGTATGCACAGGTTATGTATGAGAACAGAGCTAGGCTATTATGCACTGCTGAAGGGACTCCATTCCAACTCTTTGAACGGATTATAACAATAGCCGATGCTCAGCAAATGGCACCTAGGACCTCTTCAAGATCGAGGAAATCTGATGATTCTGACATTTGCGTGGACAACGAGTTAGGTTTTGCAAAAGATCGCACCATTAGTAGGTAAGAGTTTCCATTCTGCATTGGCAGAAAGCCTACCTTTACAAATTGGACTAAGCAATTTATAATCTCAAAACTGTCCCCATTTTCTTACATTGTGGAGGATGCATAATATTTGACAATGGTCGATTTCAAAAAAGTTGTTGCAGGATTGGATGAGTGAAATCTAAAATATGGGCATCATTTTCTTGTTGAAAAAGTAGAGCAACAAATTTTGACAGAACTTGTTGTCTTCTGCTATTTCAGCTCCTTTTTTTCTTGTGAAAAGCCAATTTTGTAGTTCGGATCAGCCTATTTGTTGAGTGTTGAAACACTGAGTTAGAATGAAAATATCTTGTTTGATGTAGGTTAACAGAAATGAATAGCAGAGAGTACTTGGAGCAACATGCTGAAGCTTTGGCGGGAAAGAATCACGGTGAGGAAAAGTCGTACGTTCGTAGTTTAGCTGATCTCTAGGCTTTCATATGGTCTGGTCTCGGCTGAACCAGATATTGTCTGTAGGAGTTCTGTCATAATATACCAATAATTTTTTTGAGTAGAATTTTTGGGAGCTATAGCTAATAATTCATAGTTGGCTTGTAATAAAACTTGTGTACAGCTTCAAATTGGATGTAATGAAAATTTTGCAATAATATCATGTCAAAAAATCCGGATCAGATACCCTATGCCCAACCGTGTTATATTACGTGTGCCATAATTAGTTTTTTTTTTTAATATACCCTATTTAGGGAAGGATGATCCTAAATAAAAATTTAAATTAAATTAAATCATAAGAAATTAAAAAAAAAAAAAAAAAGGTTTGGCACACAAGATAGAAAATGTAACTGGTGTGCAAAAAATTGGGCTGTCTTGTCAATGAATTTTTTTTAATATTTTTTTTCAGAGGAATTCTTGTTTCTATTTTGTTAGTATTTAACTCTGGTGTTGATCAATGGCTTCCACTTATGACCAAACAGGATCTTTTAAGTTGGATATAAGTTATAATGTTAAAAGAGTGTTCAAAAATTGATGATCGACAATTTATGAATTTTGAGTTCTAATCTCAATATTTTCAATAAACCACAAGCTATTTTATACATATTATATAGCATGTAGAGATGATGCATAAATATGATCAAAATGATATTTTCATTCATGATATATATATGCTTATAGAGTTCCTGACCAAACACACACACACACACATATATGTATGGAGAGAGAGAGAGAGAGAGAGAGAGAGAGAGAGAGAGAGAGAGAGAGAGAGAGAGAGAGAGAGCATGCAACGTGTAAATTTGAGCAACAGTATAGATGTGTGGAGAGTTGGTCGATTTGATGCGAATTCCTTCCATGGATACCAGAAATGAATGATGAGTTTCTTCATTCTCTAACATTGCCTTTTTGATCTCATCGTTTTCTCTCTCTACTCTTTAGGTAATTGCTTCATTCCCGCCGATCCATTCATATACTCGACTACTCTGCTGTCAATTTCCTTCTCTCTCTCTCTCTCTCTCTCTCTCTCTCTCTCTCACACACACACACACACACACACACACACAAACATACATAGATTTACGAATTGGGATCGGTGTTGGTTTTCAGTCAGCGTATGCATGCATTTGCATCCGTTGTTTAACATTGGAATGCTTGATCCTTTCTGAAATTAATCTGGTTACGTTGTGTGTGTGGAGTTGAATGTGCAGTGTATTAATATGATTACCATCAAGTTGTATACAAATTAATTAAGATCTCATTTCAACATATATTGTGCAAACCATATATGTTTGTGTGTAGACAAATTAAGCTTGGATAAATAATTATGATGAGCATATATAGCAGCCTTGTGAAGAATTCTTGTTGGTTATAGCCATATATAGGCTGTTTGGATCTGTTCTATTTTGGTTCTTCACAAAATGGCTTCGGGGAGTAGTGGCCAGCAAAGTTTTAGGGACGCGATTAGAGCTATTATGAAAGACTCCACATCAGTTGGAACACCCAAACTCAGTAGTGAATATAAGGTAATTAGATACACACACACACACACACACACACACACACACACACACATACCAGTAGCTAATATGTTGGTACAAATTAATTCTCTAGATTTTACAAGGTTTTATTATATTACATTGCATAATGGTGATTGTTACAGAGCATAAACGCTTCCATTCTTAAATGCACTAACCACGTCGAATTCTTGCCCAAAGAGAAGCATGTAAGAAGTGAGTTCAACATTAATCTGCTTCTATTCTATTTTCTTCAAATTATAACATGCAGTTTTATTTAAATTTCATTCTCAATAAGCTATTGTATGGAGTGAAATTTTAATATAAGTAACAGATGCATCTTTTCCTTTTTTTTTAGTCATTCTTGCTGCAGTTTCTGGTTCAAGACCTCGAGCTGATGTTGCTTATTGTATCCATGCACTCCAAAATCGTCTTGTAAAAACACAGTCTTGGGTGGTAAGCATCCTGTCCTCTCTCTCTCTCTCTCTCCATGTATTTGTATTCAATTCTCTTCTCAGGTTGCACTGAAAACTTTGATCATTATACATCGAGCATTGAGGGAAGTTGACAATTCGTTTCTCGAGGAACTAAGTTACCATAGCCAACACAGAGGCCATATCTTGAATTTATTACATTTCAAGGATGACTCCAACCCCTCTGGTATTCCTTAATATTCATCTTCGACTTACCAATGACTACGCGTTAGTTACCAATGCAAGAGAAAGAAATGATCATTTGTTTGATCGATGTTTTCTGTGTCATGTAAGCATGTGATTATTCCTCTTGGATCCGTACATACGCTCTATACATTGAGGAGTGCCTGCAATGCTTCCGAGTCCTCAAATACGACTTCTATAGGGATCATACGGTATGTATTAATTGATATTCATCCAACTTTTTTGCTATCTTGCGAAACAACAATGATAATGATAACCATTTTCTTCATGGAATTAATTTGCTCTTCTTTCGGTATTAGGCCTCTTTTAGTTCAAAATTCAGTTTCATGATCCAACTCTTCTTCCACAGAGAACAAAGAAGCTCGAAACTCCTGCCTTGCTTGAGCATTTACCTGCTCTTCAACAACTTCTTTTTCGCCTCGTCTCTTGCCAGGTATTGATAAATAAGCTAGCAACCTTATCAGCAAACATAAGTTTTTTTTTCTTTTTTCTTTTTTTAAGTAAGATTGTAAGATTTGAGATATGTTGATTGCTTGCAGCCAGTTGGAGCGGCTCGATATAACTACATGGTTCAGTATGCACTCTCAATTGTGAGCAGCTATCAAGTTCTATCTCAATATACATTTAATACATGCAAATTGGTTTATACTATATATATAGTTTATTTCTTGGCTTGTAATGTTTAAGGTTGCAGCAGAGAGTGTGAGGCTTTATGTAGCAATAACAGATGGTGTATTGATCTTGGTTGATAAGGTTTAGTTTTCATTATTTTCATGACTGTCTATTACTCATTTATTTCTCCTTAAAATAAACTCTGTGTGTGTGTGTGTGTATAGTTTTTTGAGATGCAACGGGGAGAGGCCGTGCCAGCACTTGAAATATATCGGAGGGCAGTAAAACAAGTAGGTTGTGAACAACATTAATCTATATATATTCTGCACATTAATAAGATGTAATTAGAGTGGTTGGTGCAGGCACATAAGTTGTCTGATTTCTTTGAGATGTGCCGTAGCCTTGAATTTGGACAAACGCAGAAGTATGTCAAAATAGAACAGGTATATATATATATGTGTGTGTGTGTGTGTGTGAGTACTTGATTTTAGGTTAATAACACATATTTGTAATAACTTCATTTATTTAACCCCTTGATTAATTTGTTGTGAAACTGCACTGCAGCCCCCTGCATCATTCCTGACGGCTATGGAAGACTATGTAAAAGATGCTCCACAACCATTAATGCTTCCTTGGACATCTGTATGTACTATATATATACATATGCAATGATTTTGACCCGTGAGATGATCTTGACCCGTTGTTTTCGTGGTTGTACTGTCAGAACAACGATGACGAACGTGTTACTCCGAAACTGATTGCTATTCATAATACTGAACAAGGATCAGAGTCATCTGATGATTGTGAGGAGACCACCAAGAGCAATAAGGTGGACGTTGTGGCTCCACCACTCATCATTCCTGATCTTCTGGTACCCAATTTTTCACTTACTTTGTACCTTAATTTTGTGTTCCAAGAAATTAGTCATATATTTTATGATAATTCACAGAGCTGCTGGGACGAGCCCAGTCAAGAAGCTATGGCTGCTCCAGGTGATCGATTCTTGTTCTACTACCTCTATATTTATATCATCGAATTTGTTATTTGATTGTGATTTGTAATCAATCAAGCGTAGTAGAAGAGTCGTCCAACACCACAAATACAGTCGATTCAAGTGAAGCAGCAGCAACCGGGTGGGAGCTTGCACTATCTACAACACCTCCTTCTCATGCACCTCCACTCTCTCTCTGCATGGTATTACTTAATTACAAAAATGTCACCACCTTTTTCGTATTTTCAACTTGAGTTGGTGACATGCTGATGCGTCTAATTTGTACAGGGCGGTGTTGTGAACAGATCAGTGCTGGACAGTTTATACGAAACAGCAGTTACTAGAAAACCAAGTGCAAATGCCATTAATCACACACGAAAAAGATCTTCAAATCCGTTCGAAGCCGGTGAATATGTTTACGATGAAAACATGTTTTACAGCGGTTATAATCACAACATGATGTATTATCCAAGCCTCGTGGCGCACCAGAGCTTCATGCAGGTGCCTCAAACATACCAGCACCAAAACTATCAAGATCAGTCAATGGTGGTTTACGATTACATGCAGATGCCCGGAATCCACCAGCAGCAGCCACCAGTCGAGGAGCAACAACAAGAATCGTGGTCTCGTGCGTCTCATGTTTCGTCTAAGCCCCCGACTGAAGAAAACCCAGTTGCTGGCCATCGTTCCACTATTAGTTTCGGGAACCCGTTTATGGAGCAACCTCAGAAGCAGCCTTCCACCTTCAGTTTACTCTGAACTTATAATCATAGCAGCCTAATAAGGTGAATTGGTGTGTAATTTATTTCAACTCTGCGATAATAAAGAAAATGATGTGTACACTTTATTTTTTTATTTTACTTTTCTCAGAGTTCTATCAATTCATGCCCAGATGTTTTGCCAATGATTAAAACTATCAACCTTGAGGCATAATAAATCAAGTATTTCGTTTTTTTTTAATTATGAATCCCAAACTGATAGTTTTAATCATTCAGATCTTACTTGATAAATAATCGATCCTTTAGGCTCTAAATCAATAAAAATCCTACACTCAAACATCACTCAGCTCATTCAAAACGTATATAGGGGAAATGAACAATTTGGCCATTTTCTTTGCCCAATTGTCATTCAAAATAGAAGCAAGAAAAAAATCAGTAGGAGGGATCATTATGTAACAAACACATAGCTTACTGCATTATCAAAATGAGAAGTTCACAATAAGAACAGCCATAAATACTCCAACTAGGCAACTATGCAGTATTTTCAAACGCTTGTTTCTTATTCCACAACGGTCTCTCCAAAGAAACATAAATATATTCAGCATAAATATAGAAAATCATGCCTATTGTTGAAATGAGACAGAATAGGACCCAGTATTCGGATCTTTCACGGCTTTAAAGTTGTCGACGCTCATTCCAAAACGACCCAGAATCGAATTCCCCATTTCTTTCAGCTTTCCTGCACTCACAAAACCAGTAAATTTTATTGTCTGTTCACAAACTAGCAAGCACAAACAGCTCCTATGATATTTCAAGCAAAAACAAGGCAGCTACATATTTGCGAGTGCAATATCACGTGCAACTTGTAAGCATATATACAGAAGCTTCCCGGCATAAGACAACATGTCAATGGGTCTCCCCTTAAGTTGCACCAAAATTTTGATCGGTCAGAGAGCTTTTAGCTTTATAGATCCTCATCTTGAGGAGGCTTTCGGAAAGTACAATTTCTTTCATTTTCCTGACAGCAAATACCAAGCTCTCTCTTTCTCATACAACTTGCATACAGTCTCAAGCAATACAATAAGCGACAATCATTTATAAATGCCTCTAGTATATACTAAATAAATGATCACAGTAACATGGAGATCGGACCTATAAATTGGAGAAAAATACTAAGTAGGGAAATTAAAGGACTTGTTCAAGATCTAATGCTCCTACTGAGAAAAGAAAAAGACGTATTGACAATGGAGAGACATTGCATAAGATTTGCATTCATTCCAAACTAAATTTCCAAGAGCTGATCAGATCCTTCAAGTGATGCTATGATGTATATTCCAGCCTTTCAGAAATTAACAAAAGTAGATAACCAATTAAATGTTCTTCAGGTTAGTGTAGTTGACACGCGTTTCATTTCATTCATAAAGTATTTATATCGTTTCTATGCATGCCAGCATGTTCTTTCATACTAGCAGTGCTTCGAGAAGCCAGACACACAAAAACAATTTTGAGTAAAATAACTTGATTGCAACTATATAGTTGCCAGCCCAGAGATAGCCAATATGGAATGCAGGAGTAAATTTAGAACTATTATGCAAAGTATATAGATTTGAGCTCACCAATCATCTCTTCCTTCATCTTCTCACGCTTTTCATCAGCTAATGGCTTTAAACGGATGATAGCTCTCCTAGCTTGGTCATTTGATGGATCCAGTTCTAAGATTTTAGTCAGGTCTGAAAGAAACAAATATATGACTTCAGGCAGACAAACATTTGAAGGAAAAAGGAAGTCTGCCATAAGGGAATGAGTCCCCATTGTAAATTAGACAAGACGTCATGGACTTAGTCAAAAATGAAAATCCACATTCAAACACTGGTCATATCACTCTTGAAACCATCAGAAGTCTCCATTATATATCATACATGAAAAACTAGGGGCAGGGAGAGGGACATAGAGAATTATACAGGCACAGAAGAAATAAGCAATTTGTGGCACAAAGCAATAATTAAAAGTTATCCTCCACTATGTGCAGTAATTTTGGAAGTCTTGCATCGAAATTTACCAGCAATTGATTCTTCATACTGTTCAAGCTTTTCCCGCGCCTCAGCTCTTCTTGAAAGAGCTTTCATGTATGTAGGGTTCAGCTCCAATGCCTTTGAACACTCTTTGATTGTCTCCTCATATTTCCCCTGACCACAAGAAGTAGCAAAATCAACTAAAGAATGAGGATACATGAAACCATAATTAGTTGGAATGTACTGATAAAAAATCAACAGAATATACCAAAGATGGTACTTCCTTTTGAATCAGTGTAAAACTGTAAACAAATGTATTCTACACAGTCTAGTTGCAAAGTATGAATGTACTTATTTACTTTACAACAAGCATTTATAGATGCTCAGAAACATAGAATTGGAATTGGCATTGTTCGATATGGAATTCAAAGCTTTCTTACAAATGACAAATTTAGTAGTGCTTCACTACATCTCTAAACAGGACTTAAATGAACATATGAATTGTGTTGCCTCATTTTTTAATTTATCTTGTTCATCCTGTTGGGGACACTCAAGTTGTGAATATACTTTTTCTAAAGAGCAAGGTCTATGGTTCAATCTCTACCCCAACTCCCTCCCAACCCAGAAAAAAAAAACCTTGTTCCGATATATATTTCTTTGCAAAGCAAGGAGTGCAATAATGAAGGAAGCAAGATAGATGGTGATTAAATGCAAAAATGTCCACCTAGACTAAGCCAAAGAAGTAATAAAGTTTCCATCTTGTATGTTTCATTAAATTCAAAGTTCAAACCTTTTTCCAATAGTCATATAACATTAAATGCACATCATCAAAGACGAAAGCTCAATATATAAAACAGAACCAAGAAATACATATATGCATCTTAAAATTTATAAGTCACTTTAGAGGAACATACCAGCTTGAAGAAACAAGTAGCTCTGTTTGCATGACAGATCGAACGTATTTCACTCGACGAAGGACCATCTGGGGCAACTTGTATGGCAAACTCATACTTGGACAGAGCGTCTTCAAATAGTCCATCTTTAAACAGCGAATTCCCCTCAAGTTTTACATCATTAGCTTGGGCTAAGGCGTTCTACTTCTCACAAACATAAAACAAAAGTAAGAAAACATTACTACTGCAGATCAGAATATCTCTCTAAGAACAAACTAGAAAATGGAAAGCCAAATGTGATCTCTCAAAGAAATTCGTTAACTGCGTATCGGAACCAAAATTCAAATCCGTGTGAATTGTGATGTATTACTTCAAGCATAGAGAAAGGTTCAAACATCACCTTCTCAATCAATTGACATAATATACCAATTACAACACTTCCGTTGTCTTCAAACACTTCACAATTTTTTTTATCAATCGAAACAGATATCACTCTTTCAGCAACTGTATTCCAAAATACAAAACATAACCATCTCATTACCTCGGCGTTTTCCTTCTCGATTATTACAGTCTTCTCTTGCTTTTCTTCTTCCTCGACTTCGCCGCCTCTGTCGCCGTTTTCCGCCCTGCTGAAGCTCTTTCCATTTTCAACATTATCATCGTTACTGCGAGAGTGAATTTCCGGTTCCGAAACGGTGTCCTTCAGCTCGCTATCGCTCGCCGTCTCGTATCCGTCTGAGCAGTACCCAGACGGCGCGGCGGTGGCCGCCGAACGCGGTTGCGATCTGAAACCTTCTTCACCGGTGGACTCTTCTTCGATCACCGCCATCTCTTCCGCTTCAATCGGAACAAAACCAAAAAAAAAAAAACGCTTCGATTTTCTACCGATTCTAATATCTTAATTTTTCGAGCGTTTAGGCTTTATACTTTTCTTGCTATTCCAGAAAATTCTCTTCTACATAAAATATAATTGTGCGGTTCACCGACGCGGCGCCGTATAGGGGTTAAGGCTAAATTTCATTTTGATCAATTTTTAATTCATGAATTTGGGCCCTTAGAAAATAGATCCAATTACTTACTTGGATAAAATAAATTTAGATCCCTTCTGATTATTTACTTTTGGGCCGGGGAATTACAGCAGACGGTTTTTGAAAATTTTATTTTGTTACGAGGAGTGATTTAGAGCATCTCCAATGCTTTTCTGTGTTAAATAGGTTCAATTTCAGCATTAAATTTTTTTACAGTTCTAATGCTCTGTCACTAAATTTTAGATCAAATAAGAATATTTTTTTATAGATTTCATTTTGTTTTATAATTGAAATATGAATATGTTGAACGATTTAGTACTTTTCTAAAAATGATAATTATCCAAAACTAATAACTTTTAATTATATACTTTCAAAAAAAAATATACTATTAAAAAATATATATTATTAAAATACTTATAACATATAATGTGCTTGGAATAATAAAAGTACTTTAAATGATCATCAAATGCTTACAATTAGTGAAAATATTACAAGACTACAACACTTATGAAAATTCATTCATGGTGAACAAATTAGAATTATACAAAAAGAAACCAAGCTCGTGAATCTCAATTGTCTCCTCATCAAGGAGAATTATCACAATTAAATCAATCCAGAGGTGAAGGATATGAGTTTGAGGATTCTTCAAATGATTTCTGACAATATTATAATTATCTTAGAGGGTCTAGAAAGGATTTGTTATTAATGTGTTTTTTCAAATAGTTTTAGTTATTTGTAGTGCGTTTTTAAGTTAATTTGTAGTAATTTGTAATATGTACGACTTCATTCTATCCATTATGTTTAATTAATTGTGTTTTTATTGGAATTATTTATTTGTTTATTTAGATGATTTATAATTTAAATTAAGTGAATATATATGAAGACCTTTACATGGAAGATGATGATGAATGAAATAATTGTTATATGTAATAAATTTCTAACTTTTTTGAACAATTGTCACTTTTTTTAGAATTGTGGCAATGCTTCTCAATTGACATTATTATTTTAATGGCATGCCATTAAAATATCAATATATGTTAAAATCATGTGTTTTGTTAAAATTGAATGAGGCAAATTTTTCTGCTAATACTAACATTAGTTATAATAATTATATTAAAATGGGCAGTGATAATGCAAACACTAGGAGTGTAATCGAGCTAAGTCGAGTCGAGTAATAGCATTATCGAGCTCAAGCTCGATAAGAAAAACTCGAAGCTCGATTCGACTCGAGCTCGGTCAAGCTTTAATTTTTCAAGCTCAAGCTTGACTCAATAGAAAACTTGACAAACTCGAGCTCGAGCTCGATTATGTATAAATATTAAATAAAAAATTATATTTATTTAATTTTAAATAAATACAATTTAATTATTAATGATATATTTGTAAATAATTAAATTATTAAGAGTAAATTTATAATTGCACTAAAGATTGATTAAGCTCGATAAGGCTCACGAGCCTGTCGAGCTCACTATTATGGAGCTCGAGCTCGGTAACTACTTGAGTAGCTCGAACTCAAGCTTCATTTGACAAACCTCGAGTCGATTTCGAACTTGCACCGAGTCGATCCCGAGTAGCTCATGATAGGCTTGATTCACTTACACCCCTAACTAACACTACCTAACACTAATGTCAATACAACAAAATTCTAACAACATCATTCATGGTAGATTTATAATGTTCGTGACAAGTTTTTCTATTAATGCTAACATTAGTTATGATATTACTAAAATAAGCTATGATAATGCTAAAACTGGTGAACACTAATGCTAATAATACAACATGTACAACTAATTAGACAATGTCAATAACATTATTTATGGACTAGGTTTTACATGTTCCTGGAAGTTTCTCGATACTAACAAAACAAAACGAAACTGCTAATTCATCATGAAAGAATGTAAAATATTTTTTTGAACATTAGATATTTTTTTGTAATGCATATGACAATAGTCTCATAACGTTAGCATCATTAATGTTAATTTTAGCATTATCAATGTTTATATTAGCATCGTCAATATCTTTATTAGCATATGATTCTATCTATGTTAGCATGGGCCCAAGAAATCCATTTTTTTTATTTTTATTTTGACCTTGATATTGAGAAAATTATGAAATTGTCACCGCATTTTTCTCATGTTCTTTTTATTTATAGCTATGCCACCATCTTTTTTTGACCAAATCTAGACCATTCGATTTTAACATTGAAGGGTGTGGATTGGTTCATAGTTCTTACACCAGAATTAATTCTCTCTGGACCACTCCCATATATATATATATATATATATATATATATTAATCATAAAGTAATACTAATCATTAATATTTAGTAAATAAGCCTAATACATGAGTAAATATTCATTTTAATTGATTAAAATATTACCTTGAGCAAAATATAAAATATTATTTTTATACGGTTTAATTCAAAAATTTAAATAGCTTGCACATGAATACATGATCGTTCTACAATTCTCTCTTATCTGATTTCAGAGACTACACCATATTACTCAAAAAATAAATCATAAATCATTTTGTATGTCGCAATGCAACGCGTGGGTGTTAAACTAGTATAAATACAAATACAAACACAAACACAAATACTTGCATGCACTAGTTGTCTTATATATCGCTACGCAACGCCTGTATGTTAAAATAATATATATATAAATACAAACAGAAACACTTGCATGCACTAGTTGTAAATAAGTATTATTTCAGACGAGTGGGTTAATCCGCTTTGACCCTGGTCAACCCGAAAAAAAAAATCCGTCAAAATCAATATCAACCGTAACACCAAAAAGTATCACTCAAATTTTGAAAAGTATCACATGTATCATTCAAAAGTAACGGGTTTGCAAATTATCTTATACAAGTTTATTTAGTTCAAATTATGATTTTTTTTCATTCCAATTAATGTTTAAGGTTTAGGAGTTTATGGTTTTTTAGGGAGTTTAGGGGTTTTGAGTTTTTTTAGGGTTCATGGTATTTTTATATTTTTTTAAAGAAATTTTTAGGTTTTTAGGTGTTTATATTTGTGTTTGTAGCATTTATATTTTCTAAGGTTTATTAATCTCAATTATGTGTTATATTAAAATTTATCTGTTGAGCGCAATGTACAGCCCACGCGTTAGCGTCAGATGAGTACATTTCGTGAGTCGCCGAATTCAAAAAAATCAAATTAATTTATTTTTATTTTAGGGTTCACTAATTCATTTTATAGTATATATTTATTTCAAAAATATGTTTTTTTTTTAATTTTCAATTAGCGTTCATATTTATTTTGAAAATTTTAATTGTCGAGCACAATATACGAGCCCACACGTTAGTATCGGGCGAATGCATTGCGTGAGTCACTAAATTTGAAAAAAAATAAATTATTATATTTTAATTTTAGGGTTCATTATTTTCATTTTAGAGTATATATTTATATTTATTTCAAATAAATTAAATCAATTCACTTTAATTTTACAATTCACTAATTTATTTTAGGATATATAATTTTTGAAAAAAAACTAAAAAAAATAGAAAAACATGAAAAAAGAGACAGGCGTGTGATGCCCACGCACTTGTCGGATATAGCCACACACATCATAAACGGGTTGCTCCACACAAGTTCTCAAATACAAATAATCTACTAAATTAATAAGAGAAAATTTCATTTTCGGTCCCATAGGACACGACAAAGTCCGATTTTGACCACCTGCTCTCAATTTTCACCCATAAATGAACTTTGCTATCAAATGAGGCCTCGCTCGATTGAAAATCGCAATTTAGGTACCAGGAACTTAACGAGTCCGTCTAATCTTCACGATTTCTCATCACGTGACTTGCACGTGTGGTGTATAACCGTGAAAATAGAACATATTAATCTAATCAATGACCTAATTTCCTCACTTCTCTCAATTTTCGCCTCCCTCAAGAACAAACCCTAAATCCCCAAATCTAAAATCTTTGATTTCTTTACAAAATCGCCACGAATATCGACGAGAATCACTACTGGGTGCAAGAATCAAACATATCTTCAGTAATCCCAATGTTAAGAAGAAAATCACGCACGAAGGATGCCCATCCACGTTACAGTAAGTTTTTTTCTCCTCATTCAATTAAACTTTTGGGTTTATTCTTCCTTCTTTTCTATAGGGTTTACAGAGTTATTGATATTATCATTTTTTTTTTCAGTTTCTACGGGTGTCTATTTCACATTGAAGCTGGTCCATGGAGGCATATCACTGTGGGATACGACCAACATTGAATATATAGGGGATACAACAACGTCTGTGTTTGACTTTGTCGATTCCACTAAGTGGAGTTTAGGTTATTTATCTGCTCTGTGCGTGGGATTGAGATTTAATGGTAGTAAGAAGTTTTTTGCTAGTTTGGAAGACAAATTAGTGGAAATAGTAACAGATGATCAAGCATGGTTGGTTTTGAAGTCAGCTAAGGATAGAGAATTTACTATTTATTTAGAAGGTTCTGCTGATCTTTCTGTGTATGATTCTGTGTATGAGATGCTTGCTGATGTTGGAGCTGGTGATGATGATATTGATACCTCAGATAAGGATTTCTCAATGGATGAGGATAGTTGTGATGAGATACTGGATACAATTCTGTTTGATGAGAGTGTTTTCAATAATGGGGAGTTTAAGGGAATAGGAGAAAATAAGGGTGTGAACAATGACAGTGGCGAAGATAGTTTTGATAAGAGCTCAGAGGATGCAAACAATGACAGTGGTTTTGAGAGCATAGATTCAGAGGAAGAAGACACTTCAGTAAGGTCAAACCTAAGAAGCTTCCAGATAGGTCAGAAATACATTTCAAAAGATCAGTTCAAGGATGATGTCATTAACTATGCTGTCAAGATAGGAAGGCCATGTAGATTTTCAAAGAATGACAGGAGAAGAATTTATGCAAAGTGCAAGTCAGATGGTAGATGTGGGTGGCATATACATGCTCTGAAAGTCACTAATGAGAACACTTATCAGATTAGGGAGCTGGACCTGAACCATGTTTGTGCTAGGCAGTTCCACATCTTAAATGCCAGCTCTTCATGGTTAGCTAAGAGGTTTGAGATATCTTTTAGATGTGATCCTAAGAGAACAACGTCAGGTTTCAGAAAGGCTGCTATGCTAGAGCTTGGTTGCAGTATCTCCAAGCAACAAGCTTTTAGGGCAAAACAAAAGGCACTAAAAATGATAGAAGGAGATGCCACTGCCCAGTACAAGAAGTTATGGGATTATGCAGAAGTGTTGAGGGTAAAGAACCCAAGCTCTACTATTATTCTAAAGTTGGATGATACACCAGATGGGAAGGTTTTCAAGAGTATATATGTTTGCCTTGATGCTGTGAAAAGAGGATTCAGGTCTGGTTGCAGGCCTTGGATAGGAGTTGATGGATGTCACCTCACTGGACCAAATGCAGGGGTCTTATTAACTGCTGTTGGGATTGACCCCAACAACTGCCCTTACCCATTGGCTTATGCCATTGTGAATGTAGAAAATAAGATCAATTGGGAGTGGTTTCTAGAGTTGCTGAAAGAAGATTTGATATTTGGGAGAGAAGATGTGTATGTCTTCTTGTCTGATAAACAAAAAGGTCTCATTGGTGCATTTGAGAGGATCATGCCAACTGTAGAAAATAGGTTTTGTGTGAGGCATCTACATGGAAATATGAAACGAGCTGGATTCAGAGGAAAAGAATTCAAGAAGTTGTTATGGAAAGCTGCAAATTCCACTACTGTTCCTGCTTTCACAATAGTGATGGAAGAGATAGAGAGAGTTGATGCAAACTGCTATGCATGGCTTCAAGCAAAGCCTGCTGCAGAATGGTCTAAGTCACACTTTTCAACATTTGGAAAGTGTGACACATTGGTCAACAACATGTGTGAACAGATGAATAACAGTTTAATGGATGCTAGAGATAAGCCAATCATCACTTGCTTGGATTGGATTAGAGAGTATATGATGAAGAGACTACAAATGAACAGAGATATGTCTGAGTGCAAGTGGGAAGGGAGAACTGTGTGTGGTAAAATTCAAAAAATACTCAATGATACTGTGAAGAGAACTGGAGATTGCATGCCTATCAAATCATCTAACAAAAAGTATGAAGTTACATGCATGTCTGATGGAACAAGATTTGCTGTAGATTTGGAGGGTAGAACATGTGATTGCAGATCATGGGATCTAAGTGGTATACCTTGCAATCATGCTGTGAGTGCAATTACTGCGGATGGTGGTGATCCAGTAGAGTATGTGCACAAATGTTATTCAGTGGAGACCTATGATGCAGTCTACACATATGCTATTGCAAATATGGGTGGGCCTGAATTGTGGGATAAAACAGGTTTCATTCCCCCACTGCCTCCTCACACTTTGAAGAAGAAAAGAGGGAGACCACAAAGAGAAAGGAAGGCCAGTGGTGGTGGTGAAAGTCCTAAGAAGAAAAAAGGAAGAGTTCAAAGCATGGGAAAACAAAGATTCAAAGTGAAATGCACCTACTGTGGTGAACTTGGTCACAACAAATTAGGATGCCCAGTGAGAAAGGTAAAATGCACCTACTATTTATGCACCTACTGTTTATTATGTGTTTCATTACATATCTAACTCATTATATAAATTGTGTAGCAAGCTGAAGGCCCAAGCAAAAGGCCAAAAGAAGGGCCAAGCAAACTGGTAATAGAAGGCCCAAGCAAAAGGCCAATACAGGATGAGTGCTCATTCTGCATGGACTTTGGTCATACTGTTGCTGACTGCACATTGAGAGTACCAATGGAATCTCACATTCTGTCTGAACAATTTCATGAGGTTCCAATTAATGAGACAAGCCATGTTGTTGAAGACATTACATAGCCTGACTACTTCAATGCCACTCAAGATGAAGAAGAGAACCTTGTGGAAGATGATGGGCATCAAGAAGATGATAACCTGATCAGCAAGAGAAAGAAACCAACAACGAGAGCTGAAAGAAAATTAATTGTAAGCTCATTAATTATTCACAATAATTACTTTATTTTGACTGATCTAATTGTTATTATATATAACTACTAGGCAAACAAAAGGAAGAATGTTGTTGTTACAACAAAAAACAAATATCAGGAACCAGCAACAACACCATATTCCATTGAATCTTCAGTTAAAGAAATTCAAGATTCAGCATCAGCACAGAACAAAGATACATCAACAATTACTCCTATGAGGATGGCTTTCCGGTCAGAGCAGGTTGTGAACAAGGGTAAGGGGTTCATCACCTTGACTGACTTGCAAGTTGATTTGGAAAAGAACAGGAAAAACTTGATGTTTAAATCATTGAAATGATTTAGATGGTTGAACATGTTTAAAGTTATATTTTGATGATGTAATGCAGTTGTATTCCTTACTGTAAAACCTTGGCAGCTGCACTTTTGTTTATGTATGAATGCATCATTATCTTTTGCTAAACTATGTTTTGGAATTATGGTATATTCTGTTTATGAAGCAGAGTATACTGTTTTATTAAATGATATTTGTGTATTTTGGTATACTCTTTTGTTATTCTAGAATTCTGGTATTCTTTTACTTTTTTTTTTGGATTTCTGGTATACTCTCTTGTTGGATTTCTGGTATACTGTGAATGAAAATGACAAATTTAGAATATAAAATTCTATATGTTGTGCATTATCAGGCTTGTGCACGCCTTTTATTTTCTGAAGGCTATTGTACACGCCTTTTATTTTTTCTATGATTTACCACAATTGTGAAGAAAGTGGTGTGTTTTGTTTGGCTGCTGCTAGTGTGGTGTTGTGTGGTAATTTGCAAAATAAATGGTGGATTTTATATAGAGAAAGCTGGAAAAAAAATCCCTCCAAAAATTGTTAAAATTTCCCTCCATAAAGTGTAAAATCTTCCCATTTCAGCCATAAATCTAATTCATAACGTTTGGGACCATATTTGAGAGGCTATTTATCTGATTCATAACGTTTGGGACCATATTTGAGAGGCTATTTATCTGATTCATAACGTTTGGGACCATATTTGAGAGGCCATTTAACGGAAATCGTCACGGTGGGGCCCCATTTGATAGCAAAGTTCATTTATGGGTGAAAATTGAGAGTAGGTGGTCAAAATCGGACTTTGTCGTGTCCTATGAGACTGAAAATGAAATTTTCTCTGAGAAAATACACCCCCCAGATTGAGGAGCTCTGATATAATTTCTGGTAAAGCATCACCCAGTGCTCCGAAACAAGGCGAAATAAGTGGGCCTAATAATTAGTAGCGGCACGAGAAGCAAATAATTCCATAGTGTAGAATACATCTTGATAATTAGATTGTAACTCAAGATTAATTGGGTCAATGACGTTGTTCTCGATAATTGCCTTAAAAGGTGTTGTAATATTTAAGTACTATCATAATTTGAACAATGAAATCCCAAAATAGATATATTTTTTTACTACTAGAGAGGTTCGGAAATAATTTTTGAATACGAAGATGAAATTTCAAAAACATATTTCTGAACATAATGCAGTGGGTTCATAAACTTATTTTCCAACCCCCCATTATGTGTTCAAAAACTTTTTTTCGAACCAACTATTAGGCATTCAAAAACTGTTATATGGAACTCACGAAAAAATAAAAAAAAATCGGTGTAAACAGTAAGAAATCATTCACATTACTTGTTTCTTCGTCGTTTCCACTCATTCCACCATATATGGTTGATTTAAATCCAATGTGCTTAAATTCAAAATTTGAGAAACCCTATCTATGTAATTTGTGTCTAAGTGGTGGTTTTCAAATGATTGATCGAAGGCTGTTTGAAAAGGAAATCATTTTGTTTTTTTTTATTTCTTATATTATTTATTTTTTTTTTGTGGTGTGGAAATAAAAATTTGTAGTGTATTGAAGTGGAAAAAAATGATATTTTAGTAATATCAAAAATAATTATTTTTTATATTATTATTTTTTTATGGTGTGAAAAAATAAATTGTGGTGTATTTAAAAACACCCTAAATTAATAAGGAGATATGGAGATTATTGGTATGATAGAATGAAATTGATATAAATGGAATGAATTTAGGAATGGAATGAGGGTCTGAATGGAATGACGATTCTTATGATTGATATGTATACGGAATGAAATATCAAATTTTTTTTCTTATATAATGAATATTTTATTTAATTTCAAATCTTCTTACAATTGAATAAAGTGTATGTAGTAGCTAATAAATATCAATACATGCCTTAATTTATTTTTTATATTTCTAAACATCATTTTTCTTTTTTAGTATATGATTTTTTCTAATTTTTTTAGCAAATTACAATTTATTTATTTTATTGAAAAACTTTATTCTAAAATATTTAATTAATCAATGTACAATAATTTGTATAAGTTAATAAAAATATTTTTACTACATAGAAAAATATTTTAACATTTCAATTTTTCATTTAAATATATTAAATTATATCAAATACATAAATATTTTTTTATTGTATTATAACATATTTTTATGTTATATTTATTTCGGCATCACTTTTATTTTTATTCAAAAAAATTATAAAAGCTATCAAAATTTAATTTTAACACATATTTTTAAATTATATTTTGAAAATAAATAATAATAATAATAATAATAATAGTAATTAATTATTTAATTTGATTTATGATTTATTTTTCTAAATATAATAAAATAATATTATAAGTCATGATTATGTATAAATTTATTATATATATATATATATATATATATATATATATATATTTTATCATTGAGAATAGCTAAACCCATGAGGTGGTTAGGGATTCCATTGGAAATGGTTATTCTCAATTTTGAACGATACTAATCGCCAGAATAGGAATGGACATGGAAATGATCATTCCATTTCATTCCTAACTCATAAAACATATTACTATAATTCCAGATTATTGTGAGACTGAACGTTAAAAAAAGTCGCAAAATTCTCCAAACTAAACGAGATCAGATTTGACGAACCCGTTACAGACTCTTACGTTGTCAAAAATGAATGAATGAATAGAAGTCGCAAACCGACTCCTTTAAGGTCTGGTGCTCCCACCTCCCACGCCAATGGTGGAAGACAATCAATCATCTCATCTTTTTCTTTCATAAATGAGCCAACTTCCTATAATACTCTCTCTCTCTCTCTCTGCTAGATCGTTTCTTCTATTTTCCATCACTCAACTTCTGAATAAGCTTGAAGATACCTGAAATAAATTATCAAACTCAAGATTGCATACATATATTATGTGAAGTCCAGAAACTTAGTTAATGTGCATTTTAGCAGTAAAATTAGAAATGCGTGCAGAAATACTGAATATACATACCTTCACGTGGTGTGGCATGATCTTTATATCGTAAGGCACATGCAGCCATGCCTCAGGACGATAAAACAAGAAGTTTTCGGGCTTGCTGGTATAAACATCAGCATATTGATGGATGTGGTAAGAAAGTGCAGACTCTTGGCCTGTGTCCGTCAGGAATGTAGCTCCAAAGGACCTATTAAACATGTCTTTCATTGCGCGACGTGCCTTCTGTCTCTCACTGTTGAGATCCTGAAGAAGAGACCTGTATTCTTCGCATTCCTCACCCTTACCAACAGTGGAATGCAGTTTCCCTAGAAGTTCTTGTATTATATGCAACTTTGCCTGTGGGTGTGTTGGGGGTGGGGGTTCAGAAATCAGAATCCAACATAAAAATATAAAAAATAATGATCATTTTACAAACAGAAAATGAAACAAAATGTTTATACACTCCTGGTTTATAAATACATACAATATGCATATTAGATTACAAGGCAACACACACATGGTAAATCTCCAGAGTTTACAAAAGGAATTACCTGTTCAAAACGATAATTATCTTCATTCTGGATCTGTATCTCATTCTGGAAGCAATCAAGAAAAATCACTATTATATATCTCAAGCAAGACAAGCTGATAAAATTTAAAGGACATAGCTTCATCAGGAACAGAAAATGGACAAGAGAAGACAAACTTCTTAGTAAACTGATAAACAAATTGTTAGGCAAATACTTCAGTACCAGTCCTCGCATATTTACTTGTTTACAAAACCATCAAGAAATGTTCCTTCTATAAACTAAAAAAAAGCAAGAACTGCTTCAGCTGTATGATAAGCAAATATAGAACAACATAAACTGAAGGCATACCTCCAATTCGTGAATGATGGCAGCTGTACGCCACCCAGATTTTGAAGGCCCTCTAAGGTCACTAAATAAGTGGTCCCCAAAGTAGATCACCTGGAAAAATTTAAGAAAATGTGTCACTAAGCATCAAGAAAGTGATACAAATAGACATATGTAATTAAGTTTACATATTGTTGACAATTTCAAATATTCAGTCAACAAAAAATCAATAACATCACTCTATTTGAAAGGAGCTCGCATGTAGGATGTACCTCGGGTCCATTCCACTTAGTTATTTTCAAGAAAGCCTTCAAGCATCCCTGGTAATAAATCTTGTTTGGAAGAAAAGCATCCACCTTAGTAAAAGCCAATGTGTCTTTTTCCACATCATAACAGCTAGATGGAAGTTCAGTTTGGACAAATAGGAGCAGGGAAAAAAGAAATTAATAGTGATCAACTTCTAACAAGTTCAACGAAGAAAGCTGCAAAAAAATCATCTCCCTCTTGGAACAATACATAGAAAGAAAATAATATACAATAAAACACTCATATAAATACCAAAAGTCATTCATATGCCCACTTGACCATATGAAGGGACTGACCAAAAACTCATATATAATAGGGATGGCTGGCTAAATCCAAAGACTGATATTAATATTTATTCAATGCATAAGTTCAAAAAATGATACATAAATTATGTTGAAGTCTAGTACGTTTTATATTGAGTATAGCGGAAGATACATCTGCATCGTATGTTGTTATAGTAATCCCAGATCCTCACAGACTTCTGGAAACAACTTTATGAACTCCGTTTTTTTTTCTCCTTGATTCCTTTGAAGTGACAACTAACAAGCATCTATTTCTGAAGCAACATTTTTTTTGCGTTATAAGAAGTCCTAAATCATATAATTGATAAAACAATGGCAACAAGTTTGCGTCCAAAATGAAGACTGCCCGCCATATTTGGTGTGATAGTATTAACTGATGATGGATTAACAGCCTAATTAGCATGACCCTTCTGATTTTCATAAAACTAAATGTGATTCAATCATGTGTCATGCCAATACATCAAGATGGTAAAAGTATTCACAAAAGCAAGAGTACCGAAATGGATGCTCGGATGTATAGAACTGTGGTTTGTTGGCTTTAGCAATCACGACATCAAAAAGTTCCCTCCAGGAGTCTCGGTGTCCCAATGAATCCTAGTTAGACAGAGAAAGATTATCAATGGAAATGAGAAACATATGGACAAGGTAAACCAACATTTAACTTGTGGTAGATAACATGATACTCTGAGGTACAAGCAGATAAATCCACTTAGCATGCTTATGTAAAAAGCAACTTAGCTGATCCCAACAAAGAAGTTATAGTTCTAAGTGATGATATGTGTGACACGTCGGAAGATGAACCCATGACAAGTGATGAATTAAGCAGTGTAAAGTTTTAGCAGGTAAATAACAGTAATATTGTAGAACCGTCATCTACAGTATCAGTGTCCTGATTATGATTACAATGAATACAAGATACCAATTATCACAGGACAAGCGGAAATAGGATTATGACAGTTAGCTTCAACCAATAAAGAAATAAAAGATGTATGACCCAAGCATGGGAAGAATGATCAAGCATAGAACTCAAGTTCCAAATAGAGAAGGGATCAAAAAGCTAGTCTAAAATTTCCAATTTGGAAGGTCGGGGTTCTCAATTTCAGACCAGTGCAGGACAATATAAAAACAAGGAATTTCCCTAAACAGGAAGCCAAGAGAAGGCTTTCCCGACCCTTATATAAGAAATGGATCATTTATTTATTCTAGGACTGGACGCAAGGATGGCGACACTAGAACTGGCAAAGTAAGAATAGGAAGACAGATATAAAGAGAACATGAAAAGGAGAAAAATAACATAAGGAACAAATACCCATAAAAAGTGTAGGAATGCATTGCAAGGTCTACATAAAAAATCTCACAAGACCTAACTATATTGACAAGAAGCAAAACAATGGCAAGAGTATCCATGAACACACTCAAGAAAATAGCTTTGTACATAAAAACATGAAAATCCTGAATCATGGATCTCTAAAAATAATCCTACATAAAAAAATGAAAATCCTGAATTATGGATCTCTAAGAATAAAAACATGAAAATCCTGAATCATGGAGTATGTGTATCCTTCAACTATTGAAAAGAACAAAATAGTCTTCAATTTCAAACCTTACTAAAGCCTAAAGGTTAAAAGATTTGATTTCAACTGAAAATGTTCATACATATCCCCTGACATGACAGTTACCTCCAACATGTAGCGCATTCCTCCATCCACAAAATAAAAAGGAGAGTTCGTCAATAGGAAAAGCTTCTTTCCGTTCTCTCTTAGCATTCTCAGGAAACGAAGTAGCTGTCCCTGGAGTAATACAGGACCTCAAAAATCTGAGTCAACCAGTAAAAAAGTTTTCACTTAAGAACTGTTGAAGAGTAATAAGTTAAAAAGAAAAAATAGTGAAAATGTTTGCTTACATTCTTTAAAAGGTATTTCTGTGGATCAGAAAGGATTCCTCGATGTGCTAAACCACTTCTATGTACATGCTGGATTGCTTGATTTACATCTTGATAAACATAAGAAGGATCAAATTCCAGCTTAGCATCAACAAAATGTTGAACAATATCAGCAATAAGGCATGCCTGTAGAAAAATAACATTATATCAGTGACTCAACCATCCATGTGTAAGCAAGGAAATGTTCATTCTGAGATAGATTACTCCCATTTCTATAAATTTTCAATCCACAGAAATACAATATAAGCAATATTTTGTACAACCTATATATTTCTGGTGAGTTTTCTCTGAAGCATGCAGTCATCCTCCAGAGCATCTAACTAATCCAAACAGCCCTTTACTCTCTAATTACAAACTTTCCAGTTTTATCTTTCACGGCACTACCTCCCATCTCTTCAAATATTATCTTCCTTTGGACTTGGAGAAGAGTGAACTTGGTCTCAGAGCCATGAGAGCATGCCAAACCCTTGGCCTTAAAATAAACCTACAGTTAAGATTCAACCTTTTCTCACATGAAGGCCAAAAAGAAGAAACAATTACCAAAAATTAGATTCTATAATATATTAATTATTTTACTTAGTTTCTTTGAAACCACTTACACTATTTGATCATCCATTTAATAAATCACCAGTAACTAATGGTATAGCGGGATAACCTCCCTGTATTCTCTGGAAAAATTAGTTTTCATATTTGACATTACATCAGACGCTTTTGATCAATAAAGAGCTCACTCTCTAGTGTGTACTAAGAAATTGTGGCCATTAAAATCACTTGCACATATTGTTTATGTGTTAGACCCAAAGGTAGGAACATCATTTCTTTTTGTGATGTCGCCTTACTTAAATACCTTTACACACATCACTGCACCTAAATTATTCATCGGTACCACATTGAATGATAAAATCTGAATTCTCATGTTTACAGCAAATTATTCCCATATGAGATGTTATAGAAAAGTTTTAATTCAGTATATATTTTCAGGGGTCACCTTGCATAAGCAAAAATTAACCCTGCAATTCACATGATGCAGCAAATAAGGGAAGAGGATATCAAACCCCAAACCCCCACCTCTCTCAGTTTTGATTCATTTTAATGTTTATGGGGGTAAAAACAACAATCAGATTAGGAGAATAGCTATGGATTGTAATACAAGTATTCATAGTCTATATAGTAACCATTATGTTCTTTGATAACAAGCATAGATTACAGATGTTTTACAAATGACAATGGATTCTGCATCTCTGCATTTTAAACGTGTTCAAATAACCACTGAAAGAACGGGTTATTATAAATCTTATAAGAACTTGCTCAGATTAGAGTATCAAATTCTTTTGCTCCAAGTTCTGAACTTAAATCATTCATAACCAATCATGACAGCATGCTATAAAAAATAATTAGTTACAATGGAAAATTTGTAGCAGGAAAAACAGAAATAGGAGGATAAAATATAACAAAGAACCAACCTCACTAAAGCAAAAGAAGTCCATCAACCCCACAAGGCCTCGTGCTTGGTCACGACCAATGTGCCTTGTGCCATATAAGTTATTGATCTCTGATCGGCTAAGCTGGATTCCGTAGTCAATAGAATCAAAGAGGGCAGCCTTATCAATACTATTTAAAATCTCATTTGCTTCAACAATTTTAGTACAGTACTAACTAACTAAGCACAAACTCGATCCTTCAAGTGTGCAGTAGCAACAAATAATTACGCAGCATGAATTAAACAGAATCAGAATTCTAGACTTTATTAATCAATCATACGTATAGCCGTATCCTGGCTGAGGACTTACGGAAATTAGAATTCAAGACTTATTTGTCAATGGGGCAGAAGCTTATGCACAGCAAGGAGGAAATACCAAATTGCAATCAAAGCACATTCCAAAGAAGACTTATTTGATGGGATAAGCAAACCATCAAAAACAAGTTTTGTGACATTCAAGTAAATCAAGCACTCTAGAAGAATTTAAATATATGGTTATAAGGAATAAAAAAGGTGTTCAATCACAATTTGGAGATAGATATCTATTCCTCCAGCATTCAAATAATCAGAGTTTCTATAATACGCCTACCACCCACAAAATAACAATGTTGACAAACCACCTACAATTGAAAATTTCTCACGCTATTGACAAGACATCTATAATTGAATGTCCAGATGCATTTTCATTTTAGCCATAGGAAATCCAATTCCACAACCCACAACTCATTCCCCCAATCCTAGAAGTGCCAGAAATGAAATTGCAAGTGATACGAAACTCTCTGTTTGCCAATTCACTTGCTTAAGATACCATACAAAATTTCAATTCCTTGATTAAGATATACTTTTCCCATAAATTTTGTAAAAGTGGAACATAAATATCTATCCAAAAACTTATTTGCTCCAGAAGGAATTAAATAGAGAGTAGAACATTCAAAGGACAAAAGCTCAGATACAATACCTTGCGCCTGCCAAAATAGCATCCACCAGGCTCAATTGATCCAAAGAAATCCAACTTCATCAGGCACCCTTTTGACTTGTCATAGTATAGCCCTCTTATCGGAAATGAATTATCATATTTGAATCCCAAGCAACTATCAGGATATCTAAGCTGAAAACCCCACAACAAAGATCAAATATGTAAATTCCTACTTGTTTCTTTTGGATACGCACAGAGTGAACTTGATACATATTAAAACCTACTCCATAGATATATTAGTGAACAAACCTCATTAACCAAATGCTCTTTGGCTAAATCATATATTAAGCACTGTAAATTGGCAGAGTAGTGTGCCAGTGTGTAGTCATAGTCAAACCCGTACACTTGTATATTGTCCAATCTCAGGTTCTTATTGACATATATGCCTGCAACGCCAAAAAGTTATCACTGCTTTATAAATTGTTAATTAAACTTTGCAAACAAATTATTCCAATGAGATAAGTTGATTATGTAGCTCGCAGAAACGAAAAAGGAACACCACTTGTAACCTTTAGGATCTAATTTGGGCATTTCTTTCAGTGCATCCGGTATTTTGAGGAACCTGTCTTTTGCATCAGTAAACGCATGCCGAATCTTGGCAATTTCATCCTGCAAAACACAGTTTCCTTCTTTTTCCAATTTCAGTACTTTTTGCTCTGTCGTAACAATGGAGCTAAAACTGCGAAGTATGTTTCCTCCAAACCCTATAAATTACCGCAAGACATCCCAATTTAGTCAAATGTACAAAAAAACTATCCTATTTTGCATATCAAGAGCTTCCACTGTGATTACCATAGCTAGTCCATATTTGTATTTAAAGCTACCACAGTCCTACGAAAGAACTTTTTTAATACAATTTATTACCAGGCACATATCTACCTCTATTGAAATGCATTCCAAGCAAATGTCCAACTGATAAGAATTATGAAAGTACACATTCAGCATTCGACACATAAACCTAGTAATTATGGAAACAACAAAAGCATCTCACTAAATTTCAATTGATTTTTCTGAAGTTGCAACTTCAAAAATCTACCAAACATCACCATTGTTTTCCTTTCAAGCATATTTTACCCCCCAAAAAAATGACAAACATGCTTCATATTTCAAATAATCAAACAAAGAGAGCTCAAAAAACGACCTTCCACATATCCAGAATGCGCCGGATTCGTGCTCTGCAACTGAAACTCAGAATATAAAAACTATTAATTAGAATATATCAAATACAACTTACGCTGATTTGCATCGCTCTAGAGAATACAACAGTAGTCCAGCACTGAATAAACACACACACATTTATACATACTTATATACAAATATCTAGCGCGTCCTCAATCACAATCTCTCAGTTGTTGTCCAAAACTAATGGAATATAAATGCACATGCACTTGATAATTGAAAACAAGAAAGGAAACAACACAAGATTCGCATACGAACAGCTGAATTACCAGACGCGAAGAAGCAGACGGGAAACGCCTGCTGCGGAAAGAGGCCATAAATAAATATAATTTCTTGCTCGTTGTGATCAAAATGAAATGGAAAGTAAATATTTTTTTCCCTGGTTTACATGGAATCGACGAATTAGGGTTGAGGTGACATGAGAAATTGAGGAATTGGTGGGTGAAGATTTGAAGAGTATAAAAATAAATGGGAGGACTATTCTCGCGTAGCCGCCAAATTCGATTCTCCTCCTATACATGCTGTTGGATGTAGTATCTTCTATATATAGCTCTATAAATAGTTTTCTTATTTTATTTTAATTGTTTTATCTACAGGAAAATAAAATTATGACTAATTAATTGGCATTTGGAATTGGCACCATTGACATCCTTTTTTTTTCTTGCTATTTTGCACCCTCATTCACTTAAGAAGTGGCGTTTTTAATAAATAAAGGAAAAGTACTTATTTACATTCACGTAGCTTTATTTAGAAATAAATGAATTATTTACCCTCAAATTAAATCCTTTCAATTTTAGCTGTTTTGGTTGTAATAAGTGGATTATATGTTGGTATTGAGAAGGGCCTAAATTAACGTTTATTCGGGCGCTCTATTCAAAAAAATAATTTCATCTTATATTCGAAGCATAGAATATACATTTATCTGCCAGGTACACGGCAGAACCGTTGCCAACTCCCTCTCAGGCTCTCTTATTAGCTTGTAACTCATCACTTATTGTCAAAAGACATGGATTTTGAGGGGAAAAATGTCGCCCTATGGAGAGATTCTGAATGACTAAACTCAAAATTACACTTCTTCTCCACCAATTGTTCAGCATGACATGAAAATGATGTCCCCACTCTCTATCTCATCAAAATAAAGAATCTTCAGTTCCTTTGGAGATAATTTAGTTGTGGAGTGGTATTATCATAAAGCTACAGGTCTTGAGTTCGAATCCCACCACCAACACCATTAGGTGTAAGTCTGTCACACCTGGCATGCCAGGTGTGTGCTAATTTCATGTTCACATTTTGTGCAATCGGTAGTTATAGTGTAAAACTTTCAATTGGATGTTAATCGGGCAACCTCTTGAATTCCGGGCTAGTCATATCAGGTTGGCGAACTATTTGTACTAAATTTTTTATAACTAAATTTTTTTATGCTCTAACCATTTGGTTTTCAGTGTAGTCCATTGTGCTAGAAAGTTTACAACAATTTTTTTTGGTGTTTAAATCATTTAAGTTTCACCAATTATCTTTTTAGTGTTTAAATTAAATTAAATCAAACATTTCAATATTTAACCAAAATATAAAGATAAATAATAAAAATTGATGCTATTCAATTCGGGTTAACCCACTTAATTTCAAACTAATCCTAATTGGGACTGTTGGGCTATTTGTTTTGGCCCACTTCATGCTAAATTACTTTCGGATTCGAATTTTATGGTCTTAACTCATCTAGTCAGGCTATAGATTTCGAGCTAAATTGACATCCATACTTTTCATCATTCAGTTGGAGAAAGGCGATAGAATCATAATATTGGAACCTTAACGAAGAATAATACTTGG
Source organism: Perilla frutescens (assembly GCA_026008535.1). Lineage (NCBI taxonomy): Eukaryota > Viridiplantae > Streptophyta > Magnoliopsida > Lamiales > Lamiaceae > Perilla > Perilla frutescens. The sequence continues at coordinate 69,028,608 of BRKX01000001.1, forward strand.
GATCGGGATTGTTTCAAATATTTTGGGACCTTTATGCTAACTATAAAAATTGGGCCCCTAATATTAAAAAAAAAATGGGCTTTTTAAAGGGCTATGTGTTGAAGCTCTCCCTGCACTCCCTCTCATCAGCCCTCCTTGGGAGTTGGAACCTTGTGCAGGTAGCAGCATCATTGTAAATGATCGAGCTGGGCTCTATTCTAGGCACAAGGAGAGGTTTGTAGTTGGAGGTTTTGGTTAAACTGTTGGCGTCGATTATGACTAAACTTTTAGTCCATTGTAAATTTGAAGTTAATGTTACCATTTTTTTGTTTTCTGTTCCAAAAAAATTGCTTATAAGACAACTGGATGTAGACAAATGCCTTTCTAATGGTAAGTCGGGCACATAGGTTTCTATGGAACAACATCCAGCTTTAAGTAATCAAAGGGAAAGGATCTTTCTTGAAAGCTGTCAAAGGCAATTATATGGACACAAGCAACCATTGAGATTGCAGTTTCTCACACTTCGATTTATCTTCGAGCTTTAAAGTTCGAGTTAACAAAAAATTATTTTTTTAAAAAATTAAGCATCATCTCCACATTTCTATTATTTTTAACTTTATCTGTAGGGCTAATTTACTTAAAAAGCTAATATCATATTCATAAATCATTTAAATAAATCTAAGTATATCATATAATAGAGATAACCAGAGTATCATGTCGACTCAATATGGACACGACTCACCTAGTCTTATCGCATGAGCACAGTATGGGCACAACCAACTCGCATCCAACATAATGAGTTTTTGAATATGAAAATTAAAAGGTTTTTAACTAGTAATTATTTGAAAGTTTGCACATGTGCAGTGAATGTGTAACATGCCAAATCTTTCACATTTATGTGGAAAATTCCAGTGCCATAAATTGATTTCAAAATGCGCAATACTTTTTTCCACTAAATTGTGTAGAATTTTCGAGTCGGCACCGCACGTTCATGAGCTGTCAATTCCACATGATCTATATATGAACAAACTAAACTAGCATTTATTTTCCTAAAAAGTAAAATCAAATTTGTAAGCGAATAGATTTTTTCTACAGTTACTCATGAAGGAGTCATCTGTAAATTGAGACGTTAGCTACTAACAAAATGCCACAAACTTTAACGGAAATAACAGCTGCACACACTTGTCATAAACAAAATGCATTAATTGTTAAATAAAGAAAAACAATAATTGCTCACATGTAAATGGTGTCTCAATAATAGAGATGCCACCACAAACTTAAATTATTCACATAATTACAAAAGTTTGCTCAGCACGGAATATATTATTGCTACATTAAAATTTTCAAATTGCTAATATCACCGACGAATTAATGCTAATAACTACTATCAATATAATTGCTGGGTTTTAAATTTTGATGTTGTTATTTTTGAAATATTATGCAGAGTTACATCTTACATATGAATTATATTCACTATTCCGGAATATAAAACTCGATTAATGTAATTGAAGTATAGTATCAACAAGACTAGAGACAAAGTAGAAGAAAAGATTTTTCATTTTTTTACAAGAAAAAGAAAACAACAAAATTCGAAGATGAGTAGTGCAGTGCACCTTTGCCACACACTTCATCTTCAAGAAAAGAAAGTATTCATTTTTTATTTTTATTTTTTGCCCTTTTTTCTCTTTTTACTCCACTTTTAAGTTATAACCTTTAAAAAATAAAAATTAATCCCTATAGTATAATTGGAATGAAATTTACTTTACAGATTTCCCGTGATCGTAGCCGTAATAAGATAAATACCATTTAACAAACTTCCTCAACCCGCTTTGTAAATCTGTGGTGGGCCTGTACCCGAACTCTCTTCGGGCCGAGCTTATATTCGCATGTGTGAACGGAACGTCGCCGTTTCCCGGCATCTCGATCACGTGCTTCTTCGCCTTCACTTTCAATTGCTTCTCCAATATCCCCACCATCATCGGCACTGTCACCGGCGAAGTGTTGCCCAAATTGAAGATCCGATATTGGGCCGGGCCTCGTTTCTTCCCGCCCGAACCCGTGCTCTTCTTTGCCGAATCCAACGACCCGAGACAGCCCTTGACGATATCATCAATGTAGGTGAAATCACGGGCCAACTCCACGTGATTCTTGCCCCGATAAATCGTGATCGGCTTACCCTGCAAAATGTTGCGGGTAAATGAGAAATAGGCCATGTCGGGCCTGCCCCAAGGCCCGTACACAGTGAAGAATCTCAACCCGGTTATCGACAGCCCATAAATGTGGTTGTAAGTGTGGGTTATTTCCTCTCCGGCTTTCTTCGTTGCGGCGTAGAGCGAAGCGGGTCGGTCGGTCCGATCCGATTCGGAAAACGGGGCCTTCTCGTTCAGCCCGTATACGGAGCTGGAGCTGGCCCAAACAATCGCGGGCTGCGGGTTGGCGTTCTTGCATGTTTCTAGAACATTCACGAGGCCCGCGATATTGCTGTGCACGTACGACTGCGGATTCTCCATGGCGTATCTAACCCCCGCCTGTGCAGCGAGATGCATCACGTGCGTGAAAGGCGCGATTTCGAAGAGCTTCGCTAACATGCGCGCGTCGTTGATATCACCCTCCACCACAAATATATTTTGAGAATTTAGAAGCTTTTTCCGGTCTCTCTTCAGCGACGGGTCGTAGTAGTTGTTGAAGTTGTCAAGCCCGACCACGCCGTCACCGCGTTTTTTAAGGGCGAGTGAGACGTGGCTCCCGACGAAACCGGCGGCGCCGGTGACGAGAACGGAGAAGCCGTTGTGGCGGTGGATCTGGGCGGAGGCGCGTACCTGCTTCTCCCATTGGATGCCGCCCCACGCGGTGGAGAAGTAACGGCTGCCGGAATCGACGAAGGATTGGAAACTCAAATACGCCGCCGTCAGCGCCACCAGAAAGAGAGCCCACAGAAACATCGTGCTCGTGGAAGCGAAGCATCGGTAGAATTGACGGTGCATTCCGTTGGATTTGTCTTTGAATTTCCCCGGCGTCGACGGCAGGAACATTTCTCCCTCTTCCAACGAAGGCATCTTAATTATTTGATGGATCAAATCCGAATCCAATCTAAATCTAAATCGGATATTCTAGGTTTAAACTATTGGAAATGGAATTCGAAAATCGAAATAGAGGTGCAGATGGAATTGAGAGGCATCTGCTAAGAGGAGAGGAGAGAAATCGAGAGTAAATATATAATGAGAGCGGGGGAGAATACGCGTGAACACGGTGGTGGAAGGAAGGGTGTCAGCCAGGGTGGAAACTGGAAAAAATATATTTTTGTCTCTCTCTCTCTCTCTCTCTCTCTCTCTAGAGGGAAAAGAATATTTAGGAGTGAGAAAGCAACCAATGAGTGAAGAAGCAAGATTAGTTTGACTTTGAGGCAAGTTTATACGGTGTTTGAGCTTACGTACGGTTTGTTATACGGTGATTTAATACGGTCGGGGGGGCTTTAATCAGTGTGGGAGTCCACATACACCGCTACTTGAGCTTTTAGTGATTATAATTTATATGTATGCATCTATTGTTTTTGTTGTATTTTTATTTTTATTTTTATTTTGTTTATATACGTGATCAAAATAAATGGAGGATTCTGAATTTAAAAGGAGCATAATATTACCTCTTTTTTTGGGGGGACTGGATTTTAGCTTTGTTCAAATCTTACTCCTATATTTTCTCATTCCAAGAAATAATCTTTAATATTTGTTGTCACTTCTTATCGAAGATTGTAATTTGGCTACATATCATTTGATCATACTTTTAAACAAGACAACTCGTCTGATCTTATGTGAAATAAGTTAAAAAGAATTGTAGTGTAGCACAATTTAATCATTTCCAAATCGTTATTAAAAAAATGTTGCGTGATTATATTTTTATCCAAAAAATATTTTTTCAGTTCCTATTGTAGTGAAATAACCTTTTTTTCCCCCTGTTCTTACCACCTTAACCTTCTATTTTGCCAGTTACACGCTTGTAACTCCTTTTCTTTGAAAGGGGGGAAAATGCTTTAAACCCCCATTATATCCTATAGCTTATTCAAAATTTTAAAAAACAAAAGTTCAATTAATGTCTTAAACATAATTATTTGATAGTTAATGAAATGGATCACAACATTAACTATAAAGATGTAACAATATTAATTTATTCTCGAGCGATCTTAAAAATAACAATTATTTTTGTTGGGAACTAATGTTTTGATTTTGGATTTTATCTAAGGCTTCGTTACTAATAGAGAAACACGTTCATCTTTGAAAACTCATGGCCTTTTGAATATTTATCGAATGTGGGACTAGATGAAGAAATTCATAGTTCGATCGATTGAATAAATCATACTACATTTCATATACTCTTTTTGTTTAGTAATTGTACTTAATTTATAAGTTTATATACTTACATAAATTTGATAAGTATATATAGATCAATATATAGTGTGAACTAATCATAGTATGAAAACTAGGAACCCATCTTACTCGTGGCGGACCCAAAAATTTTATCGAGGGGGGTCCAACTAAAATGCAATGTAAAAATATAAATGATGAGTTTAGTGCGAGTACATATCAAGATCTATAAAACGATATTCATATTTGGATGAAAACACCAATAACAATATAGATTTGTCAATACTCAATATTGTTTTAGGTCCAAATATGGGTACAATCTTATGAAATAATAATTTTGATATAGTTGTATATAACGATAAAAATCGATAATTTAAATACAATAAATTTTATAAATTTAGAATTCGAAAGATAAATTATCAATTATATTGCAACATTACTTATATTCTTCATATTTTAAAACCATTATTTAATAGTTATATTGTTAATATATACTTATAATTTTTTTCCTTTACATAATTATATATTAAAGTATGCATAAAAACAATCTAAAATAGCAAAAAATCTAAAATTAGACTAAATAAATACAAATGTAAATTAGAATGAGTATATTATACCAGAGATTTGATTAGAAAAAAAGAAATAGAGCTAGTTTTTTTAGATTAATAATAGTAAAAATTATTAAATAGTACTATTTTAATTTTTTATAAAATTCCAGGGGGGCAATGTCTCCCTTGGCCCTAGTGTAGGTCCGCCTCTGCATCTTATACTATACAATCAACAAAAATCAAAGACATATTTTCTTAAAAGGGCGGTGATAATTCTGTAATATCTGATAAGTTTTTCAAGACATGGTATTAACATAATTCGGTAATGTTTATAAAAAAGGCACTGAGTAGTTGATAACAGTATTGTAATGCTAATAAAACATTATTATCATGCTAAGCATTATCGTAATGCTAATGAAAATTTTCTCATATTATTAATGAAAAATTAAATTCTAAAAAGTAATTATAAATTCTAATTAAATGAAATAAACCGTAATTCAGATATAATAAACTCCAATGTTCTAAAAAATGGAATTAAATTTTAAAAATCAATTATATAACCTAATCGGATGGAATAAATCATATTAGCAATATAAATATACAACGTTGGCATTATGATATTGTTTTATCAGCGATACGGATAAACTATGTTAGCATATGACAATGCTTCGTTAGCATAATGTATAAACCATAATTGGATGAAATAAATCCTAATTAATATATTATAATTTGATTAAATAAACCATATGTAATAATCAATTAGTAACTAAAAAATAAAAATTAAATCATAAAAAATAATTATAAAACCTAATTGAAATGTAATAAAGCATAAGGGCAAATGTCCATTTTTTTATGTCGATGGTAACCCGCAACCGCTACCAAAGTGCACTCTGGGTAAACTCCGCCCTTGTGTAATAGCCTGCAAACCACACAAGGGAAGTAAATCACACTTGGTAGGCCAGGGGTGTAACAGGCTCACACCTAGTGGTGTTAGTGGTGGGATTCGAACTTGAGACCTTTGACCTCAAGATAATATCACTTCACAACTAGGCCATCCCCAAGGGGATAGGGCAAAGGTCCATTTTGATCCTATAACTATTTGTTTATGACCACTTTGGTTCTTGTTTACCTTTTTAGTCTAAATTGATCCCACAACTATTTCAAGAGGCTCAGTAATTGATCCTCATTGCTCCTTTACTAACAAACATTAACAAGTCACTAACGGGTGTTAATAATATTCGTTAAAACAGACACTAACACACTTTTGTTACATATTTAGATCATCTCACACATTAACACACTTTTTGCACGCTTGTGGATTGAACTCGAATTTTATCTAAAAATTCACAACATGTTTATAATATCAAAACACAATCATCACCAATTTAGCTAGCAACACCAACCAACGCAACATTCAATTATTACATTTGTGATGCCCAGGGCCGAAGCATGGAGTGATTGTCAGTGCAAGGCACGGATAAAGAGCGGCTCCTGTCAGAATTCTAAGTGAAATGACACATGAATGAACCGAATCCACCCGAAAGAGAGGGATTTACATGAATAGGACTGTATAGTCGAGAAGAGCTTAAAGGATTTGATAGGTGCTACTCATACTACAATGTGCATCTTCTTTTCTGGCGCTTGTTCGACCAGAACTCTAAAGTTAAGCGTGCTTGACCTGGGACAACGGTGGGATGGGTAACTTCCTGGGTGACCTCAGGGAGCGTGCGAGTGAGGACAAAGCAAACTGGAAAGACTCATACGTGTTGGTTTGTGGGGACAGCTGTCAGTCCGATAGCCGAGTCATTACAATATTTCAATTGGTAATCAAGTATTTAAAGTTTAGAAAAATAATACAAACGTTGATAATGTAGTCTCGAAATGGAGATCAACAACTCTCATTATCATTGCTTTAATGATCAATTCTTTACTCAGAAAAATCATTTGTGAAAAGTCTAAAACTCTTAAAGGCTTAGTTGTTCGTTCCTTTTTGTAGTTTTCTTGTAGAATTCATGGAACCCATAGCGATTCAAGAAGATAGAGATTTGGGCAACTTATTTTTTGGTGAAAAGATCAAGAAATAGATTTTCACCATCAATTTAATTTCTTGCAATTCTCTATTAGAAACTTTAGAAATTGAATTTGGATTGAGGATTTTGGAACCCTAAAAACTTGAATTTTGATTGAGTATTTTGGAGAAATCGTTGAAGAACAAAAAACTTAAGTTAATCGGGTCTTAGTTGGAGTCTTCACAAGTGATTTTGGGGTTTTAAAACATCCGTCTCCTTCTACATTCTTCCGTCAATTAAAGGAGCAAAAGAGGGATCAAATTGAGTCTTTTAAAATAGTTGTGGGATCAATTTGAACCAAAACGATAAATAGTGATCAAAGTGGTCCTAGATAAATAGTTATAGGATCAAAATCCCATTACCAATACCACTAGGTGTGAGTCTGTCACACCTGACTTGACAAGTGTGATTAACCTCTCCTGTGTGGTTTGCAGACTATTACACAGGGGTGAGGTTTACCTAGTGCGCACCTCGGTAGCGCCTGCGGGTTACCCTTAACAACAAAAAAAGGACATTTGCCCGTTCCCTTGAGGATGACCTAGTGGTGGAGTGGTGCTATCTTGAGATCAAAGGTCTCAGGTTTGAATCCCACCACCAACACAATTAGGTGTGCGCCTATCACACCTAGCCTACCAAGTGTGATTTACCTCCCCATGTGTGGTTTGCATGCTTTACCCAGTGCGCACCACAGTAGCGGTTGTGGGTTACCCTCGACATAAAAAAAATGGACCTTTGCCCAAAGCATAATAACAATATAATGTGTACTGCGTTAACATTATGATAATGTGTCGTTAGTAGAGAGAATACAATATGTAAGCATATAACTAATGCTTTATTAGCATATGTTATCATAATGTTGATGAACCATTATTAAAAGCTAACTAAAGTATTTTCGCATTCGATACGAATAAAAATGTGTCTTTTATATTTTTCATCCATATTTATTTGCACAAACATATTCATGATTGATTTCGAATTAAAGAGCATGAAAAGAGCTTTAGTTTAGTATATTAATTGTGTTGATCGAATTAGAAATGCGCAATTTATGATCATTTAAATTTTTTAAGTTTTTTTTTTAAATGATGACGTCAATATTTTTAAGTTTTTTTTTTTAAATGATGATGTCAACATTTTTACATACATTGGATGATTATACTCTCACCTCCTTATTTTTTTGTCTTGACTTTAACACTAAATCTCAACAATTATCTAATTGAATGTGTAAGATGTGTTCCTAGCTAGTTTTCACACCCCAAAACTGTATTTTTAATCCCCCCCCCCCCCCCCCCACACACAGATACATACTAATAAAATAGTAAATCTATTATATAGATGATTTATATTTTCACAACTTCCTATCGAATACGAGTACTGAGAAGTAGTGTCTCTGACACATATCACTAGACATAGTTTATTTAATCTAGAAAAATATAGTGTTTTATAGTTCAATATATATTGTAAACCTTAGACAAATGGATTGCAAACACAAGTATAATATTAATGTAACCATGCTTTATAAAAAATAAAATAAAAATAATATCTAATATGTTGCCTGTAGATCGTTATAATGTACTATTATATTAATTTCCTTTTCCCTTTTTTTTAAGGCTATGATATAAATATAATGTAACCATGTTTTATAAGGGTTAAAAATTAAAGTAGGCCAATTCAAGATAACAAATGCTTTTTTAACCAAGTACCATAAGTCATACTTTTCTATACTAAAAGTGGTGTAAAAGTCATTTATGCCCTTTTTGTCTTATTTGACAATTTCCATTTGTTTTCTCTTTAATTAAAAAGAAGCATGTGGGCCACTTTTTTTATAAAAAAAATTCGAAAATAAGAGAAATAAATATGGTTGGTGCATGCATTTAATTTGTAACAATGAAGAAAGTGTAAATTTAACCCAACTCACGCCATTTTGAAAGAATTCTCTCCAATTCACAAAACTCACGACATTTGTAAAAAATTGACAACACTTATCAAATAAATTCGAGGTTAGTTTTTAATTTTTACGACCGTGAAGTTCTTCGATTTAGTTGGGTTTAAAATCATTTTTAAATTTTAAGTAATTTATCCACAATTTATGTTAATTTCATAATAGCTATGTTTAAGAGTTATTCAAGTTATAATATGTTTGCTTTTGTAATTTTTAATGATCCTATATGCATAAATTATTGTAGATCAGGATATTTTGTGGTATATTGAGGTGAAATTGAAGATTTTGACGATTTGAAAACATTAGTAGCATCGTTTTTTTTTCCGGAATTACAGAGTTATCGTGACAATATTGTCACGGTTCACAGATCTCGTGACTATAATAGTCTCGAGATCTCCTTTTCGTGACAATATTGTCACGATAACCTCCAACCGTGACAATATTTTTGGCATTCTTGGCAAAAAAAATTTTTTTTGAAAAATGCCCATTTCGTGACAATATTGTCACGAGATCATAGTATTCGAGACAATATTGTCACGAGATCAACTGAACCGTGACAATATTGTCACGAATTCTATGATCTTGTGACAATATTGTCACGATATTTCAATATATTGCAATTTATTTTAATTTCCGTTTGTTGCTGATTTGCAGATGGCTTGGCAACGTATTGTTGTCCGACACAGCGGTAGATGGGAGAAATCTGAGTACGTGGACGGTGAAGATCAACTCGTCCACCTCCCATTCGACAATTTATCTCGTGATAAATTGATCGAAGAAATTCATGAATTTATGGAAACGTCTCAAACAAACGTTAGTTACTCACTAAGTTATTTGACGAGGTCATTGGCGGGGAGGACTCTCTCCTAAACTGCTCGAATAGTTCAGGCCAACTAAAATGCAATGTAAAAATATAAATGATGAGTTTAGTGCGAGTACATATCAAGATCTATAAAACGATATTGTCCTTCCCCCGTGAAATCTATCAGATGCCCGAAACACGACTCTCTCCTAAACTGCTCGAATAGTTCGGGCCCACCACTGATCACGTGGAATACTTCCCTAATTACACTCATATTGTCCTTCCAGTATAAATTGATCCCGCACGTGATGTTCTGTAGAGCCTCTCTCCTCCACACCCAATCACCCTATTTTTTAAATAATATATATACAAAAAATTAGCAATAAATAACGCAAGAATGACCAATTATTTAAAAAAAAAATTGTCACGAGAATGTTTGTCGTGACAATATATTGTCATGACAAACATTCTCGTGACAATAATTGTCCCGACACATAATTTCGTGACAAAAATATACAATCGGTTTTCATGACAATATATAGACCCGATATGAGTTTTCGTGATAATATATTGTCACGACAAACATTCTCGTGACAATAATTGTCCCGACAAAATATACAATCGGTTTTCATGAAAATATATAGACCCGATATGAGTTTTCGTGACAATATATTGTCACGACAAACATTCTCGTGACAATAATTGTCCCGACACATAATTTCGTGACAAAAATATATAATCGGTTTTCATGATAATATATAGACCCGATATGAGTTTTCGTGACAATATATTGTCACGACATCAACAAATCGCCAGAAAAATTAGACACGATATTAGTTCTCATGACAATATATAGACCCGATACCACTTTCGATACAAAAATTAACGACATATTTCACATAATAATCACAAAATTAACAACAGATTTCATCAAATCGCCACAATAATCTATTTTCGTTTCTAATTACTCTCTCGATTTCAACCTACCCATTCAACATAATTCAAAACCGAACAAGGATAGTGTAAATTAAACACAAAAACTACAAAAAAAAAAACCAAAATAGCGGACTAACCTGTTGAAAATCAACAGCCCATTGCTCGATATTTTCCATGGAACCAACGTCGATACTCAACTCCAACAGCGCCGAGAATTGAAGAGAACAACGACGATTTCAAAAAGGGGATCGGTTGTGAGAATTGAATTCGTGAGTTTGTGTATCTGTTTTTCGTGAGGATTGTGATGCTTTCGTGAGTTTCTCAATCTAGGTTGATCGTTCGTGACAAAAAAATTGCTCGAGTTTTCGTGAGAATTCTAAGGAAGAAAGCAAAGGTTGATCGGTTTTTTTGTTTCTGTTTGTGTTTTTTTGTTTCTGTTCGTGAGTTTGTGTTTTGTTCCTCTCGTGACTTTCTTTCTTGTCAGTCGTGAGAATATTTCACTTTTCAAATTTGAGTCAACATGGAATATTAACTGGGGCCACCCTTTAGTAAGGGTATTAGAGAGATTTTCAAAAAGTTTGAATAAAAAAGTATGTGTTATGGAAGTTGGCTAGAAAAGCATTTCTTATTTGGTTTTTGAATAGAAGTATCCATTTACACGTTTTATAATTTGTGTAAAACGACTTGCTATCAGTGTAGCAGTGTCGTTAAATAAAAGTTACGAAGATGTCGCATTAAACTAAAGAAATAATGGTCGATCTTGATGTGAACTGATGTCGAATGATTTGTGACACGGGAAAAATAAACTCAATGCATCTCTAATATAAAAATGATAAAAACTTGTATGAGACGGTCTCATACATGAGACGAATCAATACATGTGAGTTAATGATACTTCATCCATAAATAATGATACATGTGAGTTAATGATACTTCACCCATAAATAATGATACTCACATGCGGGTATAAATAATGATACTCACATGTGAGTTAATGATACTTCACCCATAAATAATGATCCCGCATGTGAGTATTGACCCGTCTCATGTATGAGACGGTCTCACCCAAGTCCGCCCCACTATAAAAATACTCATTATGTAGTACTTGGTAAGGTAATGGGATTTCATCGTTTCAAAATTCAAACAGTTTTTTTCCCCTTTTTATATAAATATATATACCACCAAAATAATTTAAGAAAAGTATCAAAATTAGAGTAAATAGACTGGATTTTACGTCTACACGTAAAGCACTCATACTCAATTGAATTAAATTAAATTATACATGTAGAGAGTGAGAGAATGAGTCAAGTAAGAAGATTGTGACATTGCTAGTTGATTAAACTAATAAATTAGAAACCAAATCCAAATATGACATTTGGAAACTTCTAATATAACCTACGAGTTATATATAGCTATCATATCAACGGATTTAATGAGACAAAACAGTCGAGTTTGTTAATGGATATATGTCTATTTCATGATTGTAGCAAATTCCACTACCTAAACTTTGGCTCATTTGCTTCTTGTTTTTAATTATCAATACCACTAACTCATCCTAGCTTCTAATACAAAGTTTTTAAACGTCTTTCTAATATAAAGTTCTATAAACATCTTAATAAAGTTTAGGTTTTTTAATATAAAAGTTTATTGTTAAATATATATATATATATATATATATATCTAGAATGATATATTAAAAAAGCACCAATTATATACACACGGTGCATGATAATACATACGTGATATATATCTGATCTTAAAAAATACATAACTCTTTCCATGTTAGTTCATGAAAACATAAAAATACACTAAGATAATTAAGATGTTAGGAAATACCAGTATCTTAAGAAAGACCAAACACATAATTTTTACTATTTTTTTTATAGAACTCCATCCACTTGTACTTGACTACTTGTTTACTCATTTTCTCATTACCCAAAATTCAAAATTTCTTATTATAAAATGATAAAAGAAAAGAAAGATTGCATGTATGACATATATGTACACCAAGAACTTCGATATAAATAATTAAATTATGAATACATATTCTTTTTTTTCAAGAAGATTTAGAGCAAAATGGGAAGTGTTTTGAATAATTAAGATAGCTAAGAATAAGATACTATAAAATAAAACAAGTAGAGTCCTTGAATCCAAATACAAGTAATCTAGTTGATTGGACTTTGGAGTGAGAAAGAAACTAGGGATAATTGAATTTTCAGTAAGGAAGGGCATTTCGGTCATTTAGCGGAATAAATTAGTGTAAGCATGGATGAGAAGATCACACATGGGGGCACGTAATTGCCGATTAAACCAGTCAAACGATGACCGGCTGTTGCCAGCGAAGCCGGTAAGCCGGGTTTATTATTTTATTTAATTACTATATTTTAGAATTAAGAATTTAGGGTTGAGAAAATTGTGGGCGGTGGCGGTGCTCATTCATTCATTGACTCACTCAACTTTCCAGTTTATCCTCTTTCATTTCTGCTCATTCGCAAACCCAATCTGTTTCCAGCTTGGATTCTCTCTCTCTCTCACTCTCTTTTATTTATGCTGTAGTTGAAAATCAGTGGTGGAGTGAGATTATTTGAAGATCAAATATTATGAGTTCAAATCTCTTAAATATTATCGGATCGGGTGTGTGAGTAAAAAAAATATCTTTAATTATATTGTATTTATTCTATATTAAATTTTTATATAATTGATTTTATTAAAATGGTTTACAATTGGTAATTTGATCGGTGTAATCTTTATCACTACTTAGACTTTTAATGTTTTTGGTATGAATTTAAATTACTTTGTGATGTATATTAATAAACGTTGCTTTCAAAAATGAATCCTGTCGCATAGACCCGGTACAGACGTTTCCATAAAAAAAAATGATGAGTTTAATATTCGAATCACAAAATTCACTATTTTCTAGAAATAGCTTTTCAGACCAATATTTAAATTATTTTTCTAGTATGTTATTATATTGTAATAAATTATTTTTTTTACTTACACTGTCGATCTGGTGATATTGAGAAGATTCGAACTCATAATCTTTAATTTCTAAATAATCTCATTCCATCACTAAATTTATCCCCGCCGGGACTTAGCTGGTAATAAAGCGTTTGTAACAAATTAATTAGAAGCTTCCGGGCTCTTTCCTTTTGAACTTATGTGACTGTGTTTTGGGTGGGATATAGAGTAGGTGGTTGGAGTGAGCTAGATTAAATATTGAAACATGAAGGGAAAAAAATGGAGTAGATAAAGTATTTGCTTGTAAGTAAAGTGTCACAACTTAATCATCTACACACCTTTTCAATCATTACAAAACAACAAATTGTTACGTGCATCCAATGTACACAAACTTTATATTAAACAGACTAAGTACCATCCCAAATTCGACCAAATTAGAGAAAAATATCAATGTTTATTTTATTGAAAAATCCTGATAAAAAAGTTTAAAAAGAAAAACAAAGAAAAATATTGACATTTTTATAATTTTTTGCTATAATTTTTGAATTGAAAAAATATCACTTATGATAATAAAATGTATCATTTTTAAAATTGAAAAATGTCATGTGAGTATGCACTTGCTCTTACTTACGAGATACTTTCCCATTTACATATTGGGGCTACCAATTAAAGCAATTGTACTTTTAGATAGTGGTTGAAAATAGTTCTAGAAACACATATATTAACTCTATAATCTAAATTAAGGCATACCCTTTAAATACACATAATTACGTAAAAACAAATTTATGAATATATGCTGAGGAGTATCATCAACAGTAAAAAACGGTAAAACTAATTATTGCTCCCTTCCTTTCAAAATATTTTATGTTTTAATTTTTTCATAAAAGTTAAGAAGTGAAAAATGCGATAATTATACCAGCTTAGCTTCTATCCCCAGATCAAATTCCATTAAATTATATTTTCCTAGCGAATATATTTTAATAATTTTTTGATAGGGGGTAAAATTTGAAGAAAGTGTGTAAAAAAGTTTAAAACATTAAATAATTTGGGACAAGATTAAAATGTTAAATCATCAAATATTATGAAACAAAAGGAGTATAATTTAGAACCACAAAGGTATCTATACTATTTTTTCTAGAGCTCTATATTATCAATTTATAACTTAGAAATCAAAATATCAATTTAACACTCGAGAAATTATGTATTTCGACCCAATTTTAAATTTATTTTTATGTTATTTTCAATGAAAAGCACTACATGAATATACTCTATTGAAATTTAATAAATGAAAAATAATTAAAAAAAACTCAAAACATATGATTTTTTGAATTTTAAATTCATAAAATTAATTATGCATATTTAAATTGATAGTTTTATATTGTAGAATGGTACTGAACTATAAATTACCTTTTGTTTATCACAAGGTGTGGTTTGTTTTTTCAATTACATTTTCATGTAACATCTCATATTTTATTTAAACAATATATATACATATACATATCATTTGCATTATTTCATTAATAAAATGATATCAAATTAAATTCTCTATCCCACTTTTCTCTCCATTTGGTGTCCTATTTTGATTTTTATTATATTTTCATCCATTTTTTTCTTCAATTTTAATTTGTCATGACTTAATTAATTTTATAATTATTATTTAGGGCTCATTCCACCCAATTAAGGTTTGTATTTATTTTTTAATATTTATTTCTTATTTTTTAGTTAATATAATTGATTAACATGGTTGATTATTCCAAAAGTATGGTGTATAAAATTTAAAAGTTTTAATTTTTAGCAATAAATGTTGTTTATGATTTGTAATAATATAATAAAATTTATTTTTGCAATAAATATTTTTAAAATATTAAATTTCATAGTGGGACATGAAATGTGGACTAAAGGATTTTATTCCCGAATGCTATAATATTCCATACAAATAGAGCACATTAATGTACATTGGGCATGAAAAAGGAAAAAAACAAAAAAACAAAAAAAAGCCCATGTCTAAAAATACAGACAGGAAAAGATTTTTCAGTGGTAAAATCTCAAAGTTAGTTTATTGGGCCTGCTCCAAGGCCTGTTTTCAACAACTGCCCTTATAACGATGAGGTTCATTAAATGGGGATATTGGACTCAATCCCTCAGTGGTATTATTTTTATTTTTAAATAATTTTTTTGTTTTGTTTATTTTAATTTTATTTTTATGGGGAAACCCTAGTATTATTGAAGCCCAAATGTCCTATTAAGTCGAGCAATATAATTAAAACTACTCAAGGTTGAAATGTCTTGTTTTATTTTAATTCTAAATACAACCCTCGTTTTACCCTTTATAGCCCTCGAAATTAAATAAATTAAAAATATTACTTGAATATACATGTATACCCTCATAATCATAGCCCCTTTTATTTTCAACTTTAAATATCCTCCCCAAACTCAATTATAGCCACCACGATCTCAATTGCTTTTGGTCGAACTGATCCAACAAAACACAATTTTGCAAAATCAAATATCAAAACAGTGGAACATGAACAACTTCAAAAATACAAAATCGAAAATTTCAGATACTCTATCAACCGTCAAAAAAAAAAATGTTAAGATTGCACAAATGACTCAATACAATCGCAAATTCAAGTTAAAATACAAATAGACGTAAACGATTTAAATTTGAGTCACCTGTAAATATATCTAACACCCGATGAACCCTAATTTCATATTCATGTGCGAGAAAAATAAACTCATTAGTGATGACACTTGAATTAATTTTTCTCGGTTTTATTTCATCGTTCCAGAAATAAAATCAATTTAGTCAAAATTAAAAATAAAACATTCATTTTCTTAAAAAATCATATTCAAAACAATTACGACTATATCATATTGACAGCTCTTTGAAAGGCCGTTTCCCTCCTTTATCATTTATGTACTTTATTTATTCACACTCTCAATCTCTAATTGCACTCAATGTTGATCAAACTATTTATTTCGATACAATTAGACCAAAAATAAATAAAAAAGTTTAAGACTGTATTTTGTTGGAATTTTGAGGAAGAAGATAAGTTAAATGAAGGTTATAAGGATAAATATTAAATGGAGACTATAAGGGTAAAAAAATACATATTGAAATAATATTTTTAATTTATTTAATTTTGATGGCTAAGGACTAAATTGGGGGGGCTGCAATTAGAATTACATTTATTTAAATATAAATCCGTTATGGATTTTTTTTAATGAGGCAACCCTATTATTATTGAAGCTCAAATGTCCTATCAAGACGAGCAATATAATTAAAAGTACTCAAGGTTGAAATGTCAAGCAGATTATATGATTTAATTTAATTTTAAATATTCGAATCTTGTATGCACTAAATAAGAAGAATAATTAAGATCATGATCCATATACAAGTGACATTGTGGTGGGATAGCCGATTCAATGATTAAAAGATTGTAGATCAAAAAATTTACAATTAAATTTGTTCAGAATTCGGGCACCGATCTGCATCGACAAACAAAAATGATGTTAGGACTAGGAATGTAGGAAGGGTGACATTCGTTCACTCTCCGACGCCCAAGTCAAATAACTATATTTTAAAATAAGATCGAGAGACATCAAATAAAAGCAAGAATCAGAGTCCCCCTTGTGATAAAGATTTGAGGATCTCCAATATTTTATTTAACAATCTGAACTTCTCCCCAATACTCAATTGTTCACTATCTAGGAATTTGTTATTCACTTATCTCTCTAAGGGGACTCTGGACTCTCGGTCTTCTTTCAGTGGCTGCTAAGTTTTTGACTTGGTGTTTTCCTGACGGCTGCTAATCATAGACCTCCGTGATATGATCCCCTACATATATACCATTCGACCTCACCAATATTGGACCGCTTTGTGTCACATTACTTTAAGCCTACTGAAATGACATCTACAAAGATAAAATGCTAGAAACTCTCCCTTAAAAAACAGTTTTTAGTCCAAATTGTGTAATATAAAATAAAATTGAATCCAATTAGATCAAATAATCAAATTATTAGAAATTCATATTATCATGAATAGTTCCAAATATATAAAGAATTTAGAAGTGGGAATATTAGCGCAACATTTTTGTTTGATTGTGGATAAATAATATATAGTGAATTAGTTGCGAATGGTGCAGTATTTTGTATTAATTTGTGGCTGAAAAATACACTAACGAGGGAAGTGGAAAGCTTGCTGGAAAGATAATGGCCATTATCTTCGTAAGATTTGAGAGATTGCCATTAATTACAATTTATACCCACCATAATTAATTATTAGAATATTAGCAGTTGATAATATCGGTTTCCCCCTAATAGCTGCATGCATTGTAGAGGAAATGGAGTTTGACATTGATAGTGTGACTAAATATATACTTTTAAGAAATTTTTAAATATTTGAATTTGTGGGCACTAATTGTGTTTAGTATTTTAATATTGTATTTGTAGTCAGTCAACAGTAATGCTTTATCCAATATATATATGCATTTCAAGATTTCGTAGTCATGCATTATTAATTTATTTAGATGGCACTCACCACTCCCCATTTGGAATTCGAGTTCTGTGTAGTGGTCCTAGTGGATTATGAATACCTTAAAATTTAGTTGACGATAAATTCATCTAAACAAAATCCAATATATATATATATACTCGGTATCAAACTGTTGGACGGTTAAAATTTATCTCATCAGACCCGATTTGCATATATTTGTTCATAACATTGTGTGTGCAATATTTCCTCAAAAAAAAAAAAAAAAAAAAAAAGAGAAAGAATTGTGTGTGCAATAACAAATAGATCCAGATATATAAATTTTAACACTTCAAACCATTTGACATAAGTTTTTTGGCAATATACCGGACTTACTAGTTTATTAGATTGTTTTCTTGAATGGATTCCAACTTAATTAAGCATTAGAGAGTGATATGAATATATGATATTAATAGTGTAATACAGATCTAGGACTACCGCACAAACGGATTGTTAATATTTATTTGGTAGTTTTTTACTTTATTCAAAATGATTTTCGTGGTCCTTATTGCTATTTCCTATATGTAAAGAGATTAATGATTTCAAATTCCTTGTGACACTAGCTCTCTGCCACATTTTCTGTGCCAAATTAACTTATATTTAAAAATATTAATTTTTTATTTCAATTTATTATGATTAAATTTAATTTTAATTTTTTATTCGGGTTCATTCTTTCCCAATTAATTAGGGTATATTAAAAATTTGAAAAAAAAATACTTTTGGAACAAGAGATGTAATGGTCTGGTCTGGAGATTAAAATGAAATCCGGTAACGAATGAACGAAAATAAGCAAGTATCATAACTGTCGAATAAATGAAAAATCCAATAAACATTATATATATATATATGTATATAATAACGAACACTATTATAAAAGAGAACTTACATGACAACAATATTTAATTAAATGTAACATAGACAACATACTATATATGAAGATTACGTACTAGCTAGCTAGCTTATTATTTTAATTTAATTTCCACACATAAATATCTTATAATTATGCCCTAATTGTTCCATGCTCCAATTTCAAAGAACATGCATGGATTTATTTTCCATGAAGTACATGCAAGACACCTCATCCACGGTTGCCAGCGGATCCAGCTCGTGAACCGGCCCCTGACCCGGCAGACGAGCCAGCTTCTGAACCAGCACCACCCGAACCCGATCCAGCCCGTGATCCAGCAGAGGACCCGGCGGAGGAGCCCGCACCTCCACCTCCACCTCCACTCGAACTAGAACTTGATGAACTCGAGCTTGAACTTGAGCTCGAGCTTCCACCCCCACCAGAGCCGGAGCCAGCCCCAGCCCCGGCTCCGGAGCCACTACCACCGCCTCCTAAGCCAATGCCGATCCCTGCACCTATGCCGATTCCTAGGCCGCCCAAGTCCAAGCCGAGGTTCTTTCTTTCGACTCGGCGGCTTTGGGAGACCGTTGCAAGTGTTGATATAACGAGCAAAGTGAGAAGAGTATATGACTTCAAATTTGTCATAGTTATTGTATATATATTGTGTTTTGGGGGCTAATGATCAAGAATATTTCCTTAATTTGCTTATGTAGTATAGTGTTTGAGATGGGTATGAGCAATGACAACGTTGGAATGTTGGTCTATTTATAGTTGCGGATGGTAAGGTTTTGATAACGTGATTATTGCTAAAAATATAATAGAATTTAGAAGTGGGAATTGATTAAAGAATTCATTATATATATTATTGGTTAGTTAGTATTATTGGGAAATAAAAGGTAAAGTTAGAATGAAGCAATGCCATGGAAAAAAAGTGAAGAGGCGTGCGGTGGAATTGGATGTCTAGGTTTCTCTCTCTGATCTCTCTCTCTCTCTCTCCATGTGATGAGATAGCCATCGATTTATAATAATGAGATGGTGCCGACCCACCATTCCACTATGGGAGTGGAGTTTGATTGCATGTATATACGTATTAATTATAATTAATTTATTGCACGTACTTGTATTACATTTACATATTAATTAGAGAAGAGAAAGAGAAACTTCTGGATTATTTGAGAGAATGGGTGGGGGTTGTTGGTTATTACTTATTAGGCTGCAGGGACACGATTATTCTGACAGCTTAGCTTTGTTAAGGGCTTAATTGTGATATGTTTCTGAGAATATTTGTTTGTAGACAACATAAAATCCATCTGAACTTATTACGAATATTGCACAACAGTGATAATTAATATTAATGTTACTTCAATAATTGTATTTAAGCGACAAATAAATATAATAATTATTCACTTTTTAGATGTCAAATAAAACTACAGTTCTTTAATTAATTCCAATTATTTCAGAATTATGCTCTCACATCAATACATCATATATCATGAAAATCCTAATTACAGTACACACACACACACATATATATATAGATGAAATAGGTGAGAGAGAGAGAGACAAAACAAAGGAACTCTAAATATATGATCGAGCATATATATATATATATATATATATATATATATATATATATATATACATGAGCAGATTTAGGATAGATAAGTTGTCATAAAGTCATCGATCATGCAGTAATTAAAATTTCTCTAGTCCACATTTCATGATCTATCTATATGTAGTTGGATAAAATTTTCTCGTCCACATTTCATGATCGATCTATGTGTAGTTGGATAAAATTCTATCGTCCACATTTCATGTCCCAATATCAAATTTAATATGTTTTAAAAATATTTATTACAAAAATAAATTTATTATAGTATAACAAATCATAATTAACATTTATTACTATACCATAATTTTAGAATAATCAACTTTATTAATCAATTATATTTATTAAAAATAAGAAATAAATATTTAAAAATAAATATAAATCCTAATTGGGTGAAATAAACCCTAAATAATAATCATAAAATTAAACTAAATGAAAACAAATTAAATTTGAAGAAAAAATAATAACGAAAATATAATAAAATTTAAAATGAGACATCAAGTGGATAAAAGATTTCATTTTATATTTAGCAAGCAGTATTTATGCCTTCTCTTTTGGCACTCCATTTTGTAAGGGGTTTATAGGTGCAACTTTTCTAGTGCAAGACGCTAATTTTTGCGGGCTAAAATTTTTTAGTTAACATTTCATGTCTCATTATTGTTCCACAGTTAAATTTAATATTTTTAAAAGTATGTATTATAAAAATAAAATTTATTGTGGCATAACCAATCATAATAAACATTTATTGCTAAAAATTAAAATTTTAAAAAATTACTTATCCTAATTTTGGAATAATCAACCATATTAATCAATTATATTAACTAAAAAAATTAAAAATAATTATTAAAAAAATAAATATAAACCCTAATTGAATGGAGTGAACTCTAAATAATAATTATAAAATTAAACAAAATCAAAACAAATTGAAATTGAAGATAAAATAAATAAAAATCTAATAAAAATAAAAATAGAACACCTATTAAGCAGGACAGAGGAAGCGAGATAAAAAATTTCATTTGTAATTTATGAAGCGTAGTTTAGCACGAGCCAACAAATTCTGAAGCATAGTCCCCTTTAAACACACTTGCACTGCCCTTTTATATAGAATATAATTTAATTGACAACAGGTGCAATACAGACATATCACACCATATTTAATCGGTTCAAATTTCTTATTACATTTTGATAAAGTTTTCAGTGCACGTGGTGCATATAAGTCTTATGTGAGACGGGCGGGTCAAATTTGCGGGTCAACCCGTTTTGACACGGGTCAACGCGGGTCAACCCGTAAAAAAAAATTTCGGCAAATTCAGTATCAACAACAACATTAAAACGTATCACTCAAAATCCGAAAAGTATCACCTATATCATTAAAGAGTAAGACCTCTGCTACTTATTTTGGGGGTGTTTTTAGGGGTTTATTTTGTGTGTTTTAGGGTTTTTTTGGGGTGCTTTTAGGGGGTTTATTTTGTGTTTTTGGGGGGTTTTTTAGGGTTTTTTATTGTGTTTTTTAGGATTTCTTGAGGGGATTTTTTAGGGTTTTATTTTGTGTTTTTTAGGATAAGTTAATTTCATTTTAAGGTATAAGTTTATATTTATTTCAAACAAATTATATCAATTCGCTTTAATTTTAGAGTTCACTAATTTTATTTTAAGGTATAAATTTTGTTGTAAAAACTAAAAAAACAAAGAAAATAAAAAAAATTAAAAAAATCGCTAGAAAAAAAAAACTGATAAGCGCGTGGGGCGCGCGTGGGCGCCACGCGCCTGTCGGATGGCTGCCACATGGGGGGTTGGTGCACCGAAAACCAGCCCATACATTTTTTTGTGTGAATGTATGTTTCTAACCAATTTTAACTTGTAAAATTCTTTTCTAACCAAACACTGCGGACTATTCTTTTCTAACCAAACAAATTTTCAGTACCCATATTACCCTTAATAAATTATGGGCCCGGCTGACTAAATAATCAGAAACTGAATTGTACACTCCCACAAACATTGTACACGGCTTTCCTCCAAAGAAATATACACGGCCTCCTCATAAAAAGTCTACACGGCTTTCCCCCAAAAATTATACACGACCTCCTCTCAAAAATTGTACACGGCTTTCCCCAAAAATTATACACGGCCTCCTCCCAAAAATTGTACACGGCTTTCCCCAAAAATTATACACGGCCTCCTCTTAAACATTGAACACGGCAGTTGATGTACACGGCACTCTGCTCTAAAAAAATTATACACGACTCATATACATTGAACACGGCAACTTGCTGAGAAAATTGTACACGGCGGCGAGGAACGGCCAATACGACGGAGAGGAGACGAACGTCGTCGCTCACCGCCGCCGCTGACCGTGCGGACACCACTGCCGCCGCCGACGCAGAGGAGACGCCGCCGAGTCACTTGCTATCGCCCCCATCGGAAAAAATGGATACTCAACCTGTAAGTTTTCATTTCGTGTTTTTCTTCTTAATTAGAATGATTTGTTCAATGAATTAGTTAATTGATGTATGGGTACTTGTATTTTAATTGTAAATTGAATCAATTTTTGGTTGCTTGTGTATTTTGAGTATGATTGTATTGAATATTGTTGTGTATTTTGTCGAAGGAGCTGTGTAATTTGGGGAAATTTTTTTTTTCCAGAACCGTGTAGTACACGGTCGAGCACCGTGTAGTACACGGTCGACCGTGCAGTACACTGTGCTCGACCGTGTACTACACGGTTCTGGCAATTTTTTTTTAAAAATCTTTTGTAACTTTTGTGGAAAAAATTGCGGTACGTATTTATTATCTCATTGATGTATTTAGAATTTATTTTGTTATGATTTGCATAAGAGAATTTATAAATTTTAATGAAACATTTTATGTCAAGATATTGCACGCTAAGCTTGAATTCGTAAGAAATATTAAGTATTAATATTTCTAATTAATTCCAAATAATTTGAAATTACTAATTAAAAAAAGGGAGAAACTTTGTAACATTTTATCTTCAATTACTTTGAAGATAAGTCGGAAAACATATCTAATTCGAAAAATAACCAATTCCATATTTTAAAAAATATCATGTTAAAGATTTAATTTTTCCTTTTCTCAAATAAAATAAAAAATAATTTATAAAAAAAACACAACATGAATGATGACGTTAGGAATTAAAAAACTAGTTGAAACAAATTCCTATAGCCATTAAAAACTAATTAAATCGTAAATGAAGATCAAATTAAATTAAATTTAAATATCGATTAATGTTAGTGTATTTATATAGCCATTAAATTTTCGTTTGCAAATATTATTGGATTGATATAGCTGTATTATGAAATTCATTTTATTAAAATATTTGAAAGATTAAATATGAAAATTAATCCAAAAAGTAGTTCTACCATAATTGAAAAATAATTAAATTGCAATTAGTTCAATTTGTATGTTGAAATCGTCATAGAAGAAAAAACTAATTAAATCCTATTTAATTAGTTTATCGTTATTCGAGTAAAATCAAAAAATAATTTATGCAAAAACACAAGAATGATTATGTTATGAATTACTTTTATTTATTTATTATTTATTAAATATCCGTTTGCAAATATTAGCGTCATTGGGTGTGGAAGAAAGAGGCTATGCAGGACGTATCATGCTCGATTAATTTATACTGGAAGAATTATGCGTCTAGCATTGTTGACATACTACGGACTGTAGCGCATACCGGCGTTGATATGGTTCGAGAGTTTAGGGATGGACCTTTTTGTCTACTAATGAACTTTGTTGGAGGAACTAGTTGCAATACAGCGTTACACGCAGTCATGGCACGGGAGATTACACTAGATGGTGCTGTAGAGCACGAGGTTTGGTTCCATATTGGAGGAACCAACCTTAGATTTTCCCTCGTTGAGTATGCACTAGTTACGGGATTGATGTTCGGTGGATCTAATTTTGATCCATATGTAGAGCACCGCATTCCTTGAGACAGCTTTTATAGTCGGGTATTGAGTTGTGTGCCTATCTCGATACATGATTTGCATCATAGGTTTACACACTACATGCTGGGAGACGATGCTTCTGATTATTTGAAGGTGACCAATGTGTTGTTCTTGTACGGTATGGTGCTCGGATATGACCCGCCGCGCTGCATAGACGATTGGGTATAGGTTTTGGTGGAGGATACACAGCGATGGAAGTTTTTTCCATGGGGTTCCTATTCATTCGGTGCCTTATTGCATTATATCAGTCTCATTCCAGTTGAATTGACGGCAAAGAGGAAGACTTACCATTTCTACGGGCCTGCCTGGGCCTTACAGGTACTGTATCAATTGTGATTCTAAATTAGACTTTCTAAGTATTTTATACTGAACTAACAAACATGATATGTCATAGATATGGGCTTATGAGGCTATACCTCGTGTGGGATGACACTGTGCCATTCTAATGTCAGATGTTGCAATACCGAGGTGTTTGAAGTGGAGGTTCAAAGATAAAGCGGTTCGTCTAGGCGCATTATTCACTGAGGGAGAGGTATGTATGATTATTTAATTCAAGTTGTAATCAAATAATTTTTTTTTTGCTTTAGTACTAACTAACCCTATAATATTTTGGCAGCTTCTTTGTCATACATTTTTACAGCCGACCGAGAATGAGGATGATTTGCCCTATTTCAGAAGCACGCAACTTGAGAATTCTGTGGGCGTGCCTTATGTGGTGAAATTACAGGTGCCAAAGCGACCACGTAAGGTTACACAGTCTAGAGCAGTGACTCCTCCTAGAGTGGTCAGCCCTCCTAGAGCAGTGACTCCTCCCAGAGCGTCTATCCCTCCTACAGGACCGACTCCTGCCACATCTGCTGCTCGGTCTACATCGAGGAGGTCTGCAGGTTGCTTACCCCGTACTTGTGGAGAGACAGGTGCAGTGGATACTGCCACGGGCCCTACTAGTGGCCGACATCGTGGAAAACGGGTCAGGGCATCCACAGGATCATCTAGTACGAGTAAGGGACATGTTTGTTGTCGCCACGTGGATAGGTATCGAGAGATAGCTCGGGAGGCAGCACAGGAGGCTGCACGCGAGACGTCCAGTCGCTTCATGGTTAAGCTAGAAAAGAGAATAACCAAGTCGAATGAACGCGATGATTCACTGTTCAATAAATTCAAAGACTTCATGACAGGGATGATCGAGAAGTTTGATATGATGTCTAGGCGACATAATCGGAGAAATCGCAGCCGCAGTCGCAGCCGCAGATCGGAGCCGAGTCCTAAGCAGATGGTATGTATCTTTAATTATTAGTTTATTAATTTCAAAATATTTTGTGTCATTGACTGAGTGAATTTATCGTAGGTTGAGAAGAGTCACAACCGATCTCATGAGATAGAGTTAGCTCCTGAGCAGATTGAGAGAAGACAGACTAGTGTAGGCCAGGAGGATGTCACCCCGCATCTTGTGAGTCTTTTGTTATTTAAATTATGTTGAATGATTTGATACATCATATATCATATATTACCTAACTTTAACGCAGATTGAGGAGGTATGGATAACCTCAGCACACGTGGAAGAAATGGTGGAACCAGAGGGGGTGATGAAAACCAGTGGAATTCTGCTAGTTGGGACCTGGACTCACAGAATAGTTCAGCTCGACCTAGCATTTCTTCTCGGCCTAGTATTTCTTCTAGGCCTGCACGTAGGTCAAGATCATCAGGAGATGGCACCTTGAGTCAGTATAAGCGTGCAGAAGTAGTTTATGAAGCCTTTCGAGCCAAGGGTCCTCATGCAAAGACAAAGGTTGGAGGGGGTCATGACATGGAATTGGATATTGCATGGTTCGACCGGATAGAGAACATTGGATACCAGCTGGAGATGGGTGAAATGGACATGTTACTGTGGACACTCCAGCGCAAATTATGGAAAGGGCGTCATCTGAGGGCTGGAAGAAATGCTGATAATACAGTCATTGTACAGTCAACCTTCTGGGTAAGTGTTTATGCTAGTATTCCTAGATTCTCTCAAGGTGGTTATCATTTTTTAAAACCTATTCCGTGTCATTGTAGTATCGATTGGAGGATGAGTGGAGGAAATGCCATCCAGACAGCTTAGAGGGAAAGAAAGACTACTATTATGCATTCTACTACCAAGACTGGAAGTGGAATGAGGATTTGGTACATGAAATCTAAGGGACTTTGCCATTCTCTCGTCTGTGGTGAAATGCTTACCGGGTAAGTAATTCAGTGCTTATTTGAATACCCGAGTAAACGTACGACACTTGAGTGATGCTTTTATTTTTGACACCACTTATCTTTTCCGTTTTTAGGTCATCACGTGTTGTCTCATAGGTGGTCATTGGGTTACTGTGCACATCTATCTCCGCCGCTGGAAGGTCTGGCTATATGACTCACTGTACCACGTGATGAATGATCCGGCCGATGATTTCACGTATCACTACCGTTACCGTCAGCTGTGGCCATTGATGAACATGTTCTCGCCACTATTGCAGGCTAGCGGCTACTGGGGGCATCAACGTCGACACATGATAGATCAGAAGCTGTGGTACGAGCGTGCTGACCTGCGGTATCAGTACAGACAGATTGATGGTATCAGTTGTGGTCCTTTTGCGCTCATGCAGGTTGATCGCCTTATCTCCGCCAAGCCGATGCCATTGTATTCATCTAAGGAGTGGGTGCAAGCATACCGACATCATTGTGCTGTTAGACTTTATAAGTTATGTCATGATATTTCATAGTTTACTTATGTTGGGAATCTAAAACGTAATCATTTGGAATATCATATTGGGAATCAAAGACGCTAGATTGAATATTATTTAGAATTGTGTCAGCAGTTAACTTCAATTAAAATAGATAAATTGAGAAATACACACATAATCAGTAAAAACTTACATTATATGAAATTCAAATTAACTTTCATCAACTCTCAAAGGGCAAGTTCTTCTGGAGTGGCCAATTTCACCACAGATTCCGCATCTTCTGGGTTGACGCTATCCTTGGGTTGCATTTGCCTCTGAACTTTCAATAGCATGTGGGGTTGTACGCTTGGACTTGTTATGTCCGGTACCTCCACATCTTGAACATACTTGCTGTCTTCTGGTCCTGGAGCTCGAACCTTCCATTGATGAACAGTACCGCCCTTCTTTTGGTCGTCCAGCTTGGCGAACCGCTACGGGAGGGCGGAGTGTGAAGGAGGTATGCTGGAATGGAACAGTCCATTCATCATCATTTGGTACAGAATAGACACGTTCATGGTATGTAAGACACATGTTGACCTGTTTGTAATAGTACTCAACATAATCATACATGTTATGTCCAGCACTCCTGCGAGCATATAGTTAAAAGATATTAGTAATAACTAGAGATAATATAAGTACATACGACACATTTAAGAATGTATTTATAGAGGTACCTTATGGCAGCTGTTGCATGTGAGCAAGGCATCTGATCCAGCTTAAATTCTCCACAGTCACATGTACGATGTTGAAGATCAACCACAAAACTCCTCTCAGCATCCGCCACTGTGTAAGTATATACAGTGGTTTGACGAGACACAAAGTGACGTCCCTTCTCGACTTGTTTGGACAGTTTTTGGAACGCCCCTTCTGTGATCACGTGATCCCTAGACACTGCCAGTTCCCGTCTCTTATCGAACCATCTCTCGATCACGCTCCTAACGACCTCAATCAGTGAACATATGGGCAACCTCCTAGCCCACAGCAAGCGTGCATTGAAAGATTCAGCCACATTAGATGTCATGAAAGCGTAACGGCGCTTGGGAGATTGAGAACGGGCCCAATGATGAACACCTACACTCATTAGGCTCGTGTACGCAGCTTCATTCCTCACAATCATTGACATATACTTGAGAAAACTCTCTTGTCTGTATGCATATGCAGCTTTCTTGAACGCAGCAATGAGATGCTTCCCGTGTCTCGCGTGATTCTTTGCTATGTGGTAATAGCAAAATCCGTGGTGGGCCTCTGGGTACACTTTGGCAACAGCATTCTTGATGCTTTGATGTTGGTCTGAAATAATCACCAAATCATCTCGAGTTCCAAATCCCATTCTGAAACGCTGCAAAAACCATGTCCATGACTCGTCATTCTCAATAGGACCGACACCAACAACTAGTGGGAAACACCTCTCGTTACCGTCCTTTGTGACAGCGACAAACAGAACACCCTTGCTCTTCCCTTTCAGGTGCGTACCATCAACAACAACAACAATTGGCCGCATACACTGTCTGAATGTCGATATGCAAACTCCAAGTGCAACAAACATGAACTTGAAACGATGATCGCTCGTCCTGTGGATATCATACACGGTACCAGGATTGTTTGCCCTCAATGTGTATAGATATGCAGGAAACATCTCAAAAGACTTGTCATGGCCGCCGTAAACCATCTCTACAGCAAGATTCCTGGCACGTAGAGCAACACCGTACTCAACCTCAATACCATACTCTCTCAACAACTCGGCAATCATTGCTCTAGGCTTCAACACAGCACCCTCGTACCGTATCTTCTTCGAAAAATAGTCAGCCATCACCTTCGAAGATATTTTTCTCGGCGCATTACGTGTCAAGTCAAGCCGACACGCATGATTATCCTTAAATTTTTGCACTCTCCATAATTCGTCCTTTTCTTTTGCATATAATCTAAAGTCACATATATCTTTTCTCTTACAGGTGAATTCCAGTCGGCTCTTAGTCGAACGTGAAACATAATACTCCACTTGCCGCTGCATGTGCCAGTTTCCCACAGCAATTAGCACATCATCATTCTTCAAGAATGTATTCCCAACCGCAAGGTCCTCACCAGCCAACTCATCCTGATCATTGTCAATGATTGGGCTGTCGTCATCAGTGTGGCCCACATGGATCATCCAACGAGTGATAGACAGACCCTCTATAGTGGAACCTTCTTCATCAGGAGCAACAGTTTGAGAAGACATGTTGTGAGGACCGCCCTGCTCCAGAATGGACACAAACTCATCAAGATTCCCCGTCTCACGAATCCATTCACAGAACTCAGAAATTTGAGTGCGCCGTAATTCATTCTCATAGCTATCATCATCATCTTCATCCTTTTCAGCGGACGACTCATCCATCTCGTGATCCGAATCATGTGTATATACAAATGGAGGCACTTCACTCGTTGTTGGAATTTCTTGAATACTCTTCTGTGTAACATACACCGTAGGCTCATCTTGCTCTTGGACTAAGCGAATTAAATCAACATCTGTCTTAATTAGCCCCTTCAATTTTCTTCCATCACCTGCCCTAGTCAAATAATTCAAAGTATACGAAGTAGTACTTGGAGATGTCTCCATAAAGTCATGAATCTCCTGTATCAAACTATCACGAGATAACGAATTGAATGGAAGGTGCACAACTTGATCTTCACCATCTAAGTACTCTAATCTCTCCCATCTACCACTGTGTTGTACAACTACACGTTGCCAAGCCATCTGCAGATCAAGAATTGAGATTCTAGTTAAAAAAAAAGTTACACGGTTCACCGTGTAGTACACGGTCAAATGTGTAGAATGCATGAAACCACCGTGTACTACAGGGTGGACAACCGTGTAGTACACGGTTCACCTAGAGTTTTTTTCTTTTTTTTTTTGCATTTCACAATTTTAATTTTATATTTCTATTGGCAATAGGTATGGATGTTCATATATACATGCTAATCTATTTGTAACATCTTACAATAAAATTAAAAAGATAAAAAATGTATTTCATATCTTAATCATTTAAGAGATACAACTATTTTCTAATACGAAATATAATGTGGCGGAATTTCACATTTCAATCGGATGATTATGATTTTTATCAATATTTTTTCCATAAGTGATAAAATCTAAACAATTTAAACCATAAAAAAAATGAACATACCTTGCAATGTTTTTGCCTTTTCGGATTTTCTCGTTCCCAACTTTTCAACCAAAATCGTCCCAAACTTTTCGACAAAGGAGTATAATGGATTTGAAGTGCTAATTTTCCCTTACTCAACAACTATTATGCCCGTTTGGTGTGTGTTATTTAATACGGCTCATTTAAAATCCAACTACACATCACTGTAAGCATTGAATTGAAAAGATGAAATAAATTAAAAAATAAAAAAAATTACATTTTCATTTAAAATCCAACTACCCAACATTGAGAGCTTTGAAATGAAATAATGAAATAAATCTCATTTATTTACATTTTCATTGGCCGTGTACAAAAAATTTTGGCCGTGTACTTAAAATTTTTGGCCGTGTACAAATTTTTACATTTAAAATTGGGAGACCGTGTTGTTAAAATTTTTGGCCGTGTACTTCAAAATGTTTTGGGCCGTGCACAAATTTTTACATTTAAAATTGGGAGACCGTGTACTCAAAATTTTTGTTCGTGTACTTCAAATATTATTTTGGCCGTGTACAAATTTGTACATTTAAAATTGGGAGACCGTGTAATTAAAATTTTTGGCCGTGTAGTCCAATTCATTTTTTTGGCCGTGTACTTCAATTCATTTTTTTGGCCGTGTATATCCTTAAATTTTTTGGGCCGTGGATATTTAAAAATTAAATTAAATAATTTTGGCGCCGTGTATATTTTTTATAAAATTAATCAATTTTGGCCGTGTACTTCAATTCATTTTTTTGGCCGTGTACAAATTAAATTAAACAATTTTGGCGCCGTGTATATTTTTTATAAAATTAATCAATTTTGGCCGTGTATATTTTTTCTAAAATTAAACAATTTTGGCCGTGTATTGATATAGCCGTATTATTCATTTTTAGTTACCAAGTGAGAATATTCCAAGTGGAGCCTTAGCCGTGTACAAATCTGCCTTGGCCGTGTACAAATCCGTATTGGCCGTGTACAATTCTAGCCGAGCCCTCTTTTTCAAATTTCATTAAAATGAAATAAGTTTGGCCGTGTATATCTTCTATGAATGTGTACAAATTTTTTTTTGGACCCACATTGTGGCAAGTCTGTCATCTTTGACTTTTTCAAATATTTACAAAGGACAAATTAGACTTTTACATATCTGTTTGGTTAGAAAAGAAGACTTCAAAATTATTGATTAGAACAACTTTAATTTGGTTACTTTAAAATTTCTCCCCATTTTTTTTGTGTCTCACTTCGTGCTTTAATATAACAATTTTTAATAGAGTAAATTACATTTTTGGTTTAGTAAAAATATGTTCCAAATATCTTTAGTACCAAAATGCACAATTTTGATTCCAAGTTAATTTTTCTACACTTTTGATCCCACAATTTATATTTCAACACTTTTAATCCCAAAAATTAACGTACTATATTTAACATCAGTTAAATATTTATTTTGGAGCCAAAACAGTTCCTATTTTAATTGAAATTGTCACTATATTCCCACTATTTTTTATTCTTAATTAGACGGTGTAATCAATATCAACAAATAGGTAATATTTTGGTATCAAAATAGTTATTTAATGGATGTTAAGTATAATCCGTTAGTTTTTGGGATCGAAAGTGTTGAAATATAAACTGTGGGACCAAAATTGTTGAAAAAAAAATTTGGGACCAAAATTGTACATTTTAGAACTAAAAATGTTTTGATCCTATTTTTACGGGACTAAAAGTGTAATTTACTCATTTTGAATATTAGGATTGAATATTTTGTAATTATGATACATCATTACTGTGGTGGAATATGTTAGAATTACTTTTTATTTTTATAATAATAATTATTAAAATTATAAATTTAATATTCTAACACGAAATGAAAAAAATACTAAAAAATATTACTCCTGCTCCTGGGTTTTATTTCCAATTTTTATTAGCTCCTTTATTTATAAATCCCTCATTTTTTAGTACCACTGACTCTCTAAAAAAGAAAAAGGAAAAGAAAAGGAAAAAACCCTCTTTTCAGCCACGTGGACCTTCACGATAGGTCACTGCACAAGCCGCAGAAATGGCCCTCAATTTTCTCTCTCTGGTCAAATAAACCAAAATAAACATCGATTTTAACTTTTTATTTCTTCGATCCATTGTTCCATTCTTTTAGTCGCTCCGCATCAATCCCTTCTACAATGGCTGAGGTAAATCTCTGCGCCAATTTATTGGAATGAAAACGTGAATCATTCTCTTTTCATTTACTGAGATAAAATTTCGATGCATGATTTTGAATCGATTTAATATATTTATCAATTCTCAGATTCCTATGTACGCGTTGTTCGACTAGTATTCCATAATGTTTCGATGAACGAATTTCATCTTGATTGATATCTAATTCGTTTTTTTATTTAAGATTCATGAGAATAATGTTGATTTGTTTTCATTTTCACGGTTTTCTTCCGATTTTGTATTTGGGGGTAGTGGTAGAGATGTAATGCTTTCTACTCTTTGATGAATTTGGTGTTTGGATCGATTTTTCAGATTGAACTAAAAACTGCGCCGGCTGATTTTCGGTTCCCGACCACCAACCAAACGCGGCATTGTTTCACTCGCTACATTGAGTTTCACAGGTTAAATAAAATATATTGTCCAATTTCTATTAGCCTTTCATGTCTAGCTGTTGAGATTATTGTGATTTCTCGATTAAACCTGTGGCTTGAATAACCAATGCAGTAAGCAGATAATTTGTTGAATGAAATGAGTGCTTACAAAATTAAGTGAATATGCTTGTTCTTGTCCTAATTTTTTGATCCAGCATCGATTATCTTTACATTTCTCCGGCTACTAAGAATCATACATGATGTATCACTGTTAGTAGGAAAGGTTGAGAGTGCCATGTCTCGGTTGATTGCTTCCGTTTGATGTATGTCTTTTTTGTTTGGTTTGGTGGAAGTCTAAAATAACTGCTACATGACTTAGAAGCAATCATTTACAATCAAGTTTTTCTTGTTGAGAATCCTTTGGAAATTCCTCTGCTGCAGTCTCACCTTGCTATAAATCTGTTTGAGACCTGGGGGAGCTCTAATTTTATCCCACAATCGATGTAGGATGCCACAGTTTCCTCATGTTAGCAAATGGTATCTTCTGAACTCACACGTTCCACCATTTAGGATCTCCAAATCGACCCATCATGTACATCCAGTCGGGTCTTCAACTCAAATGCCAACTTTATATAGTTTGAACTAGACCCTACCTTTGTCTTACAAACATAGTAAAATCTTTATTATTAAAAAAGCCAATTGTACAATCTTCCACTTGTGCTAGGGTGGAGAAGCTACTAATCCTTTCTCAAGTCTAGTTCAATATATAAACCTAGGGCTATTTTCCAGGGCTGGGGCTCTCGACAGGAATGGAGGTCCTAAGGTTTAAATTTCTAATTTTGCAAGTTTCAAGATGACATAATTTACAAAAAAAGATGGAAGTGAAAAATAAATACTATTTTCATTGAGTACATGGTTTGGCTACCTATAGTCATATGGTGTTGATATGTGTTTATAATGTAACTTTGCTGTGAACTAATTTCATTTTGTTGTGGCTAGTAGACTTATCTCGTTGTATTTCATTGTAAGGTGTGTGGCTGTTAAGGGCGAAGAATCTGGTGATTGTGGTAAATTTGCCAAATATTATCGTTCCCTTTGTCCTGGCGAATGGGTGAGTTGATATGCTATCTCTTTGTTGCATTAATGATTTTATTCTTCTTTTTTGCTATGAATATGATAAACTTAAATGGTATGTTCTTACCATCAGTGTATCTGTGTATGGACTGAATTTTGATAACTTAAATCTTAGATCACATTGATTTCCCGTTGTTGTTCAACACATGATATATGTTTTTGAATTTTTTGATATCTCACCTATGGGAGTAGTCTGGTAGTCTAATTAAGGATTTTATTCTTCTTTTTTGCTATGGATATGAACAACTTAAATGGTCTGTTCTTACCATCAGTGTATCTGTGTATGGACTGAATTTTGATAACGTAAATCTTAAAGCACACTGATTTCCTGTTGTTGTTTAATACACGATATATATTTTTGAATTTTTTGATATCACGTATGGGAGTAGTTTGGAAGTCTCTTTCCCCTCGGATGTAGGATGCGGTGAATATTCCCACTCTGGCAACATCCAGACCTGAAAAAACACCTCTAGATTTGTCTATATAACCATGCTCTTACATTAATGAGGATTCTTAGCATCGCTATAGTGGCATTCTGCTTTCTTTAATCATATAAGCTCAACTTGTCTTACTCTGCTGTTTTGCTGCAGACATGATCTTCTGTAAAGGTTATGCAGAGTGACTTTTTGATTGCTTGTTTCTGTGGATCATTTTTGTGCAGGTTGACAAGTGGAATGAGCAGAGGGACAATGGGACATTCCCTGGGCCTCTGTAATTTAAATACCCCGTTACCCTTTTTGGCATTTTCTCACGAATTTTCTATTTATCCTGCATCCGTTTGAAGCTAGTAGTAATCTGGCTCCTTCGGATAATAATTTCATTTGCAAAAAAATCTTGTGCTTTTTACCATTCAAAATAAGAAGTTGGTGAAGGAAATTGATACTTTCTGGTGTTCATTTACACCTTGTTCCATCTGACAACTTTCTTGGGAATTTGCTTATGTATGCTCTTTCATCATTATTGGTATATTTCTCTCATTTTCTGATATTAATATTGCGATTCTCTCAAATTTTCTTGGATTTGCGTTTCTGACCTGTTGCTTGATGATGTGCATGTGATTGCAGTATGTGTTTTTGTTTTAACATTTATCTAAAATTATGTTTCGTTATATACTTATATTCATTAGAACTTCGTTACGTAGCTTACAAATACAATGCATGGATTGAAATTGAATATCGATTAGGCCTTAACCAATTTTCATTTATTTTAAGGTCAAGTCCAGTGCTGAATTGCTGATCCATTCTTTCTACAACAAAATAGCAATACCGATTTTGTGTTGCTGGAAATACTTTTTAAGTAATAGGTGCTTTTTAGTAATTCAATCGAGCCGAATATGTCCTTGCCGCTGATTATAATTATAAATAGTAATTTCATTTTACTCGAATATTGCATCTCAAAAATATTATTATAAATAGTAGTGTAAAAAAAAAATTCAGTCTATATATGGAAAGTAAATGCACTGATATTATTGCTTCAACTTACATCTTGATTTATAATATATAATAATTATATGGCGCATGTGATGAGGAATTTGGATCCGACCTCACCAGAGAAGTGGAACGTGCAATTCTGATCAGAGAGAATATTTGGAAAATAATTTTGAAATCATTTTTTTTAAAACCCCTGCTCTCACTAAATAATTTTTGTCGCTCAATTTTATTGGTCATATACATATGCTTAGAGGAAATTTTTTAATTAGTCAATTTGACTGGGTAAAATTTGTTTCCAGTCCATCCTAATTTGAAAAACATATTAATTTTTCTAGTCAAATGGCCAAAAATATCATCAGCGTGTAGTAATTAAAAAATGAATTGATGTATCATGCAGCCCAAATCCCGAACCGCTCGAAATTGTTGCTTGACCAAAAATGCATATTTTTATTGACATGTCACGATCTCTTTATCTACACGGGTATGCGGGTAATACTCAAGAGTATAGGATATAATTTGCATCTAGTTTCTTACAAATTCTGCTTTTACTTGGATAAATCTAATGAGAAACCGCACAGCTCAATGTTGATAAGAAGACATGGTCCGTTGAATACAAGTATGTTCTAATTAGAACATTGGTCAAGTTCCAATAAACTGAATAAGTTGAGGGATTAATTAATATAATCCAAATGAAATAAATTATGACGACCATCGCTAGCTAGCTCTTTGCATGCTGTCTAATTTTGTCGCGACTTAGATAATATTGTATTATTAAAATGTAATTAAATGGAGCAAGTAGCTAATTTAGTTTACGATTCATGCATGTCTCATTTTTCAGACAAAAGGGGCTGTTCCAAGTCAATCCTGCAGCTAATTACAATATTGTTGTCAGCACACGACGACGTCGTACTATTCTCGTGCTTCATTTGAGTTGTCTCTTCTTGCTTGATTTCTTGATGGTCTTTTGCTTTGCCCCATAGCACCATATATAGTCCAATTATCACCGCCAATCCACCCATCAAGCTGCGACCAAGGAAAATTTAATAAAATATATAAATTGAAAAGGGAAAATTATTAATTAATGAAAATAATTAATTTGTGGATGGGTACGTGTTGTACGTAGGAATAGGTACCTTCCAGTGTACAACTCTTCATGCATGAAAATGCAGGCGAAAACCGTGACGATGAGTGTACATAGAGGATTAAACATGGCAGAAAAAAGGGGTCCTCTCCTTGCAATGCACCATGCTTGAGCAAAGAATGTCACAGCTGATGCCAGACCCTATACATATACATATATATATATATATATATATTCATTTTTATTATTTCGAGATATATAGTAAAATTAAGATATTAAATAAAAAGAAAAAAAGAAAAGAAGAGATGACTATATATTGATTACCGCATAGAAGCAGCAAAAAAGTTGAAAGGGGGA
This sequence comes from Perilla frutescens, assembly GCA_026008535.1. Classification (NCBI taxonomy): domain Eukaryota; kingdom Viridiplantae; phylum Streptophyta; class Magnoliopsida; order Lamiales; family Lamiaceae; genus Perilla; species Perilla frutescens. The sequence continues at coordinate 69,065,635 of BRKX01000001.1, forward strand.
GGTGAGTTTCCATGCATTAAAATGAGGCTCGATGAAGAATGCCAACACCGCAGATTGGATGGCTGCGATCAAGCACATCCACGCTGTTAATGACAGATGATCTGGGTAGCACGCACTCACATAACCCTGTATTTAATCAACAACTAATTATTAATTCGATCATTTTTATTTTTTTTAAAATATAATTAAACGAAAAGGAATAGAATATATAAATATAATACTAATTAATTGGGATTACCTGCAAAATGAGCCAAAGCGACCAGCAACATGTGCTTGCAAAGAGAAATAAGCAGCCTAGTACCCACGTGTCTTGTTGTGGAGCAAATTGCAAGAAAATTGAATTTGTTGGGAAAATTAGTTCCATGTTGAGTAATTTTGGACCTTTCAATAGTGCCATTACAACAGCTCCACCTACGCAGAAAACTGTTCCCATCATCTTAGCCAAACTTCTCCAGCTTCGTAGATTAACCTTTTCTAACCTATATACATATATAATAATAGTCATAATTTACATAATTTGGGAGTAATTAATTAATTAAAGAAAATGACTAAATATTGATGATAATTAATTAAATTACCCCAAGAGATAAGCAATAAGAAAGGTTATGGCAGGCACCAAATTGCCTAAAGCGCTAGCTGCTGAGGATGAGGCTAAGTACAACCCCTCGAAATATACGTTCTGGTTCACTGTCACACTGCATGCATGCCAATTAATTCCAATTTACACAATAATATTATATATATAATCTTCAATACTATAACATTTTAGATTTAATTATTATTATTATTATTATTATTAATTCTCTTACCGTATTCAATAATTTGATTTTATGTGAATTTATAATATAAATATATATACAAAAACTTATTTGATATATGCGTGTGTGTGTGTATATGTGTGTGCGTCGACTGCTACCAACTTTTTGTGCAGGGTAGAGACTAGACAGAGAGTGTGTGTGTGTGTGTGAAGGAGGGATTAATTAATTTTGGAAGATGACTGGATTATTAATGGAGAGTTTCGAAATTCATAAAAAAATTTAAAGACCGAAATTCAACCATGGATTTATTTAATTTCCTTTTGCGAGTCTAAGTTGATTTAACTATATATGAAATTTTTAGAAAAATCATAATTTCATACATAGCGCATGCACTAAAAGCATAGTACTAATTAAAATATATAGGAGCTAGACATGTATAGAGTGATAGTACTCTCGATCGAAATTAAAAAGCATGCAAAGTTGATTAGGAAAACAAGAATATATGGTGAGTTGAATTGACTATTTGACTTGCCCTATGAAAGAGAGCAAAGATATAAGGCAGAAGCTCTTCCAGCTCAAACCACACCCGCCCTTTATTCCTCTCCTGCAGCTCAGCTCCCCAAGAAATATATATATATATATATATATATATATATAAGTCCAAATTATATATATATTCAAAGAAATTATAATCTAAAAAAATATATTATGGTACCTTGAAAAAAAAGCAAGAGGAGCAATAAGCAAGAAAGCAGTAGATTGCCTGTAGACAACAAAAACCCTAGAGCTCAAATCTTGCACAAGAGCTGCTCTACCACTCAGAGTAACTCCTGCATATATCAACTGACACCCCCCCATAACTATTATGGCCTTGTAATTTTCCAAACCCATTTTTTCCCCCTCTTCTTTACTTTCACTCTAAATTCTTTTATTTCCAATTTTTTCAATTATAGTAAATGAATGAGATTAACTAGATCTCTATTTATAGGCCTACCAACATCATGAATCATTCATCCAACCCTATAAATATAAATATATATGCTAGATGTCAGCAGCGGTAAGGAGAGACAGAAGCGTGGTACTCTCTTTCCTCCAATTAATATTTGGATTCTAATTAAATACTATATACATAATATTATATTGCTGGTCCGATTTTTCACCCAAAGTATATATTCGTTGGTAATAGCGAAAGTAGAGGGTATTACAGATTCGGTTTAATTAATATATCACAAAAACTGGTGTTTTAGTAGCGTTTGGATTCGGATATTCACCCGTCTAACGAATTTTGTTCCATTGTACGATCTGACACAAGATTTCCCGTATTTATATTTGATTATGTTGTAAAAAATGATTCGAATATGCGGGAAGGATTCTATATAAAAGCATTGCAGCTGGTTAATTGGTATAAACAATATCAAATAAAGACGACAAAGATTAGTGTGTATTGATAGAAGCTGACTGGATTTCATGTGGAGGGATAATGAATAACAATTTATAAGTTCATCGCAATCGCAATCGCAATTGAAGCGGCCGTCTGCTTTGACAGACCAGCATTTTTTGGGGTGGCATGCATCATAAATCAGGGCTTAACAAATTAAGGAACAAATCATAGGTGGTCATCTACTTTTTTCTTTTTCTTTTTTTAATTTGATTCTCATACTTTTATCGCAAAGTTCTTTTGTATATATGTACATTAGACAGTCAACGCGAGTTGACCTGATTAACATGTTGAAAAAAAAAAGGTCAAAACTGGTGATACTTTTTAGGATACATGTCATACTTATTGAATTTTGAGTGATATTTTTTAATGTTACAGTTGATACTGATTTGGACAATTTTTTTTTTCTGGTCAATATTTTTTAAAGATACAAGTGATATTTTTGGACTTTTATGTGATACTTTTTAGTGTTATATATCATTGATACTGATTTTGATAGTTTTTTTGGTCAACGTGTTAACCCGATCAACGCGTTGGCCGTCTGATATGCACCTACTGCATATAAGACATGCCCTAGTTTTATTTGTACATATTAAATTTATCCACTTTCACTATTCCATTTGTAATTACTGACTACTTTTATTTATGTTAAAATATTTTAAAATAGGTTGCAGGTACATTTGGTGTAGTCAGTGACAAAGTCAGATATTTGAACGAGGGGTCCAAATTATTTTCCTTAAATATGACTATAATAATCTAATTAAAATATAATAAATTAGACAAATAATATACATATAAAATAAGACATCAAAACACACCATTAGATAAAATTCCAAATTATATGGAATAATATTATGAAACAGTGTCTGAAATATAAAAAATATATGATATAAATTTTAATTAAATCCTTATTGAAATATAGAAGGATTTTGAAAAAAAAAATCATATATAGATCTCCTTAATAAATTTACCTCATAAATCATAATCTTCATACTCTACACATTAATATAATTTTTAAAAGAAAAATAATACTAATAATTAAAATACTAAAGGTGACTCCGTCACTGGGTATAGTACTACATAGGCGTTACACACTAGCTAGTATTCCACGTGCGAACGGGTATCATATTATTAAATTTTGAAATATTCAATAATTCAATATATGGGAAATGTGATTTTAAAACGAGACATCAAAATACATACTAAAACATAAATGTTTGGATAAATCATTATGATAATGAAATATAAAAATTTAAAGATTGACATAATGATGAGATAGTCTCACATGAGACTATCTCACCCATCAGACCCCTCTCCCCCCAAAAAAAAAAAATTATACCATAAAAATATAATTATTGAACTATAAAATTAAATCACAAATGGCTCGCTTGGGCTCTTGCACTGAGCTCATCAATAATTTTTTTGAGATAAATATATACTCTAAAATGGAATCGCTGGCATCACACACAGTGCACTCGTCCAGTGCTAACATGCGGGCTCATGCACCGTGCACGGAATATATATTGTCTTTGATTAGAGCCTTTTATATTCCTTAAAAATACAATTAGTTTCCTTTGTCTAGAGTTATAGAAAGGCAGGTTATAGATACAATAATTCATATAATTGATTGAACTATGTATGATTGTAGACAATTAAGGTAAATCGTAGCTTTATAATTAAATAATAACCGAGTTAATAGTAATATTTTCGATATATATATATATATATATTATATTAACTATTTGGGTGGAATATTAAACCCTAATTAATAATTATAAAATTAAACTAAATTAACAAGAAAAAATAATAAAAAGTACTAATTAGTGGCGTGGTTTTGACATATTGTTCACTAACTTGTAGTAATATTGTTTAATTTAATTAAATATATCCGATAATACATATTGTGTTAATTAATTATAATAAATAAAAACACAAGAATTAATTAAAGATATATATTTTTTGACACTAAATTGGGGCCGTACGTTCTAATATTGGCAAAAATAAAATTTGAACATAATATTCGGCGTGTATCATGGATTATAACATAATTAAGTAATTTGTCCATGCATAAATATGCATGCATGCAACAGATTGTAATATATCTCTTAATTAATTAATTAATTAATTAGTAAGATGATGATGAGCAGCAAGATGTATTGGTTCTTGTCAGTGGTTCTAGTAGGTCTTGTTGTGATGAATCTGCCTCCATTAATTTCATCTTCATCTGATTCTAGGAAATTAATAACTCAGACGGATTCATGTTCACATCCAGAAATTGAAGTGAGCCAATCACCGGAAACATCGTCGAAGGGAATTCCGAGGTATAGAGTGATAATCGCGAATTTATGCACCGATTGCTGGATCGAACAGCTGCATGTTCATTGTGGGGAGTTCGCTTCTGCCAACATTGTGGACCCCCAACTCTTCAAGCGGGTTGCCGACGGCGATTGCCTTGTCAACGCCGGCCGCCGTTTGGATAGTGGAAAGGTTATTCAGTTTTACTACTCCAATACCTTTCCCTATCCTCTCTCTGTTGGAAACTATGTTTGCGGCCATTGATATTAGTTTTTTATGGAATCAGTTTTAGCTTAATTATGTTTCTTTTACCTGCATGTAGTTTTATTGAGTCTCCTGTTCCGTCCTTTTCGATCTTAATTATAAACTAATGAAATGCTTTCTTTAATTTCTTGCGTTATGGTCACTTATACAATTCCAATGTTAGAACATGGTACAGGCATATTTGAAGATTACCGAAGAATTGTAATGTGCGGAAGTGTGTATTTGAGCGTTGAAAGAACAATTGTATTCAATAATTTCTATGTATTTTACACAATAAGTTACATCGAGATAAATAGACTATACAACGTATCACCTATGGAAACAAATCAATCTAAAGATATGGTCTAAACAAAACTCCCTTGATCCTTTCCTTGATTCTCGATTATTTCTGTTTCTAACACTCCCCCTCAAGCTGAATAGTAGGATCGCCAATGTTCAGCTTGTCAAGTATCATCGTGAAGTTTCTTGCACTAACCGCTTTAGTAAGAATATCCGCTAACTGATCTTCTGATCGAACAAACGGTAGCTCAACAATCCCAGCCTCAATTTTCTCTTTGATGAAGTGTCTATCTACTTCAACATGTTTTGTTCGATCATGCTGAACAGGGTTCTCGGAAATACTGATTGCGGCTTTATTATCACAGAAGAGCCGACATACTCGAGACGAAAGGAGATCCATTTCCTTGAGCAGTTTCCTTAACCACAAGATTTCTGTCAACCCGCTTTTGATCCCTCTGAACTCTGCTTCTGCACTCGAGAGAGATACCACCTTTTGTTTCTTACTCCTCCAAGTGACGAGATTACCACCAACAAAGGTAAAGTATCCGCCTGTTGATCGTCTGTCCACAGGATTGCCTGCCCAATCAGCATCAGTATACCCATGTATGTCAAAGTTCCCATGTTTCGCAAATAGCACACCATGGCCATAAGTCCCTTTCAGATATCGAACGATTCTTAGAGCTGCATCCATATGATCAACTTGAGGTCTGTGCATAAACTGACTTACTACACCGACAGCATACGCGATATCTGGTCTTGTATGGGAGAGGTAGATTAATTTACCAACTAGGCGTTGATACCTGTCTCTGTCAGTGAATTTGGCTCCTTCTTCAACTTGTAGTTTGTGATTCACGACAATCGGTGTATCAGCTGGTTTGCAATCCATCATTCCTGTCTCTGCAAGAAGATCTAAGGTGTACTTCTTTTGGCAAATGAAGATGCCTCTTTCTGATCGAAGCACTTCAATCCCGAGGAAGTACTTCAGCTTCCCTAAGTCTTTCATTTCGAACTCTGTGAACAAAGCTCGTCTTAGGTTTTCCATCTCCTCTGTATCGCTGCCGGTAATGATCATGTCATCAACATAGATAATCAGGCATGTGATAAGACCCTTCTGTTTCTTCAAAAAGAGTGTATGATCTGAATTACTTTGTTGATACCCATAACTCCTCATAGCAGTGGTGAATCGGCCAAACCAAGCTCTTGGAGACTGTTTTAAACCATATAATGTTTTCCTCAACTTGCAGACTTCTCTTCTTCCGAATTGTTCTTCAAAACCCGGTGGTCTTTCCATATAGACCTCTTTACTTAGTTCTCCATGCAGGAAGGCATTGGTGACATCAAACTGGTGGAGCGGCCAATCTTGATTTGCTGCAATAGAGAGTAAGACACGAACTGTGTCCATTTTTGCAACTGGGGAGAATGTCTCAGAATAGTCCACTCCATAGGTTTGAGTATATCCTTTTGCGACGAGGCGTGCCTTGTATCTGTCTATCCTTCCATCAGGTTTCCGTTTTATAGTGAACACCCATCTGCATCCAACTGGGTGTTTGCCTTCAGGAAGTTGGCATTTCTCCCAAGTATTGTTTCTAGCCAATGCTTGCATCTCTGTATCCATAGCGTCCTTCCAATGCTTGGATTGAAGAGCTTCCTCTACTGATTTTGGAATTTCCACTTCTCCATACATGGCTGCCTCAAAGGCCAAGGCCATTTCTGTCAAGTTTCTTTGGGCTGTATTAGCCACCGGATGTTTAGATACTCGTGGCTTGTACTCCGGAGAGTACTTCTTCGGTGGCACGCCTCTATTGATTCTTGGTGGCAACACACGCCGTTGAGGCTCTTCAAATTGATTCTGATTCTCCCCCTGAACTTGTTCCTGCTCATCTTGTACACTACTCAACTCATTGTTAGTCTCATGACTATCTCTCTCAATATATCCAATATTACCAATATCAGAGGAAATACCAGTAGAAATATCAGGAGAGACGTGTACCTCAGGAGTATTCTCAGCAGGAGACAATTGGACAGGTGACACAGGAGCTTCGAGTTGTACTGTGGTGGGTGATGGTGTCTCGGTGGTGATGCGCGCAAGTTCTTGTGGGACCTCAGTGTTCGACATCCCTGCTGGAGACAAAACCGGTTGACACAACCAACTCAAGGAATCTCGTACACTCTCCCCCTGATTCTGGAGTTGGGATGAATAAAAAAACTCGGACTCAACAAATTGACAGTCAAGAGTGGTATAGAGACGGCGAGTAGGAGGATGATAGCAGCGATATCCTTTTTGGTGTGGTGCATACCCCACAAACACACATTTTAGAGCACAGGGGTCGAGTTTACTGCGAGAAGCTTTGGGAATGTGAACAAACACAGTGGAGCCAAAGATACGAGGAGGTAGGGTGAGGGATACAGGAACACTGGTGTGGGTAGCGAGGCTTTGGAGAGGCGTATGATGATTGAGGATTTTGGTAGGGAGACGGTTAAGTAGATAGGCTGAGGTAGCTACTGCTTCGGGCCAAAAAAGTTGGGGTACGTGGGACTCGATCATGAGAGCACGGGTCATTTCAAGTAGGACCCGGTTTTTTCGTTCGGCAACACCGTTCTGTTGGGGGGTGTTTGGACAGGTGGTTTGATGGATAATACCATGGTGGTGGAAAAATTTCTGAAGATCAGTGTTGAGGTACTCGCCGCCGTTATCAGACCGGAGGATTTGGATTTTTTTGTGGTATTGAGTATGCACCATATGATAAAAATTAATAAAGCGATCAGTAACATCAGACTTGTTTTTCAAAACATAAAGCCAAGTCATACGCGTGCAATCATCAATAAACAGAACAAAGTACCGAAAAATAGATTCGGTAGAATCCGGGGCTGGACCCCACACATCAGAATGTATCAATGAAAAAACAGTATCAACCCTAGTGTTGGTAGGACGAAAAGTAGTACGATGACTTTTAGCCAAAATACACGTTTCACAAGACAAACTAGGATTACTCGAAAATAACGATGGAAATAAATGTTTGAGATATCCGACAGATGGATGTCCTAACCGGCGATGCCACAGCCAAAGTTGTCGATCTGATGTTCCGTGAGCAAGCCTAGCAACACCCTGTTGAGACACCTCATCTACCACATACAACCCATTGCTCTCAGTGCCACGCCCAATAATCGTCTGTGTAAGAATATCCTGCAAAATACAAAATGTGGGATACATGAGAACCCGACAATTAAGTTCGCGTGTCACTTGACTGACAGAGAGAAGTTTGCAAGCTAATGAAGGCACAAAAAGACACGGCAATTTAATATTGGGTGACACTCTTGCGTCACCGGCCCCCTCAACACGAGCAAAGCCCCCATTTGCTGTGTAAATGTTTTGTTTAGTAGTGGGCAAAATATTTGTGAGATCACTGGGATCATAAGTCATAGTATCTGTTGCTCCGCAGTCGAAAATCCACTTGGAGTCTTTAGATACAAGAGCAAGAGAGATATTAGAATCATTAAAACTTGGGGAGGGGTTGATTTGCAATTTTGGAAGTGAGGAGGGTGAGGGTGTTAAAACCCTATTTCCCTTTGTACCTTCTGCGCCTCCCCCCTCTCTGTTTTCTTCACCTCTGCCCTCGTTGTCACCATAGCCCGCAGCGACTGCTGCGAATCCCGGCCGCTCGCCGCCCTGCTCGAGTGCCTGGTGACCGTCGCCGACGCCGGTGGCCGTCGAGCTACCCGCGGCGATGGCCGCCTTGCCGCTGTTGGATTTTCCGGGTTTGTGTCCATCCTCCCACCATTCTGGATATCCCACAAGTTTGAAGCATGTTTCCTTGGTGTGTTTGTTCATGCCACAGTGAGTACAATGAAGCTTAGATTTGTCGACGGTGGGTTTACCGGGTCGATTTTCCGACCGTCGTTGACCGCGGCCATGGGCAGGGGTTTTTGAGAGAAGACCGACACCTAACTCTCCCGAGGATGACGAGTCAACACCTTCAGAGGCTGCCGATCTCAATATGCGGATCCGGGCGGCCTCCTTGCGGACAGTAGCATACGCCGCCTCGACTGAGGGAAGGGGGTCAAGCCGTAAGATTTCCCGGCGAGCTGCATCATATCGGCGGTCGAGTCCGCCGAGGAAGTCGAAAAGCCGGTGTTCTTGTACAATTCGGTTATAGGCTGTGATGTCCTCGTCATACTTCATAGGATTTGGGCGTCTCCGATCGATCGCGAGCCATAACCCTTGCATCGTGTTCCAATATTGTTCTAGAGTCTGTGTGTCTTGAGTTTGTCGGCTTGCTTGATTGTGCAGGTCATAGACTTGGAGAGCATCACCGCCGCTACCGTAAGTCACGGCCAAGGCGTCCCAGAGGGCTTTGGCTGTCTGATATTCTGCTACATTATTCACCAAATTAGGTTCGATATTGTGAAGGATCCAGGAAAATACTCCTAGATCCGCTTGTTCCCATCGGAGAATGGCTGTGTCATCGGTAGCCGGAGGTTGGGTCGCTCCGGTGATGTGTCCCGTTCTGCCTCGAACTCCAATTTCGACTCGCATGAGTCGAGCCCAGAGGGGATAGTTGTCTCCATTTAATTTGATGCTGAGATTGATTCTGTCTGACTGTGTTGTTTGATTTGGTATTGAATTGATTCCGGTTTTGAGGATGTTTGCAATTTGCAGGGCTAACTCATCGGAGATCTTGTTGCCGGCTGATGTTGCGGTGAGTTCAGACATCTTCTATTGAAGATGGTTTGATCGAAGGTTGAACGATGACGAAAATAAAATCTGAGTTCACAAAGTTTCTGCTGTGTCGATTTCTTGGATCAGAGAACCTGCTCTGATACCATGTTAGAACATGGTACAGGCATATTTGAAGATTACCGAAGAATTGTAATGTGCGGAAGTGTGTATTTGAGCGTTGAAAGAACAATTGTATTCAATAATTTCTATGTATTTTACACAATAAGTTACATCGAGATAAATAGACTATACAACGTATCACCTATGGAAACAAATCAATCTAAAGATATGGTCTAAACAAAACTCCCTTGATCCTTTCCTTGATTCTCGATTATTTCTGTTTCTAACATCCAAAATAATTATATAAGATGTTTCACATTACCTACCAATGTTTCATTTAATCACGACACAGGCGTGTGAAATATAATTAATAATGTTAGAGCTGAAACTAGTAGTAAATATTAATTAAATTGAAATTACCATTTAAATAAATAAATAAATTTTGAATTAAATAATTGAGCTGGGTTAACTAGCTAAAGTTTTAGATTAAAGAAATATGTTAAATTATTAATATATTATCGGGTTAAGTCTGTACGTGCTATTGTGTCGTGAACAAATTCCCAGTTGTAATTAAATAATACATTAATTGTACGTATATTCAACTTCAAATGATAATTAAACAAATAAGACACTATATGTAATTTGGTAGGTAAAATATATTAACATAAAAATGTTTTCAGACGATATCCAATTCCCATTTGAATCCAAGCTCAACACACAAAAAGACTGCCATGTTATAATGGTTTAATTGATCTTGAGATTGACCTTTCAAATAATTCACAAAAATGTTCTATTCTTTCATAAATAATAATTTAATATCTAATTTTTTTAATTGACCACAAATCTAACTTGAAATCAATTTTTGAACTTTAAATAGTTAACATGCATTTTTTGATCCAAAGATTTAAATGTTGGAAAACTGATATGTAATAAATTGAGCCGTACGTGACTCATTTTATCTGATTTTTGGTAACCAAGTTATTTAATTTTAGAGAAATTAAATAGCGTACGATTGTTCTATATAGTGTGTGTGCTCGTGTGTGTGTTTGTTGTACCTTGAGAAATAAGCAAAAGGAGCAATTAGGAAGAAGCCAATAGATTGCCTGTAGAAAACTAGGAGTGTTGAACTCATATCTTCCAAAAGACCTGCTCTCACAGAAAGCATCAATCATGCATACATTACTTGACATCCAATTTGAACAATTACGGGCTTGTAATTATCTGAAAACCCCATTTCCCTTCCTTTTCATAATAATAATACTAATAATAATATTACTTGCCCGATCTAGTAATATAGTGAAACAAATGGAGGAAAAATTTCCTAAAATGTGGAGCCATTTTTATTTTAATCATTAGATGCCAAATGGTTCCAATTTCAATTATCAATGATTGTACTCTACTTTTTTGAAACCAGAAATGACATTTTACCTCATTTTCATATTTTATCTTTTAACTGCATAATCATTTTTTAGGGTTTTTTTTTTCAATTTTAATTTATTTTACTTTAGTTTCAAACGCCCGATTTGATTGTCATTACAATTTGTTTGTTCTATCGTTCTGATTGGTCGGCTTTTCGACTATTTTAAAAAGAGGAAAATCTTGTATGATATTATATTACGAGTTAACATTCGTAATATTGGTTAATATTTTAATCTAAATACATAATCAAACACTAATATAATTATAAATATATCACTATACATGAATTTAGGTTTGAATCTTGAGTCGTCCTAAATTTGAACTCAATTTTTTTTGTCGGTTGTCGAAAGGAAAAAATAAAAACGGATACGAACAAAATGACTGGTCAAATCATGAGCTGTTGACAAGTGGAATTGATTGGGACGTGTGAAATTACGTTACCTCATTGGGCTTTAAATATTTGAGCATCAATTAATAAGTTTTGTTTTGGGCCTCAAAAGTTCAGTATAATACTTTGGGCATTTCTGATAAAACATTTCGGCCTCACTTATTAATTATGACTTGGACTCTTGGAGAAAGGACTCTTGGAGAAATAAAATAACTAATACATGTGCGATGTTTTTACCAAACACTTATCTTTGTTAATTATCTATTAAATCTAATGAAGAGATTGTTAAAAATAATTAAAAAAATAAAATGAAATTCGTGATTTTTGAAGTTCTAGATTGACAATTTTCATTTTCCAGGTCCTGAATTGATAGTTTTCATCTTTCAAGTCCTAGATTGATAGTTTACTCATCTTTGAGGTGCTGAATTGACGATTCTCCTTAATTTTTTTACAGACAACTTTTCTGATACTTAATTTGAAAAAAATAAAATAGTTTTTTTTTTGTCAAAATAAATAAAATACAAAAATGTGTTGAAAGTGAACACAAAAATATTCAATGCCCTATTCAACAATAAATATCTAAACCTTTATGATTCAGGTACGCTTCCGCATTCAATTTAATTATTTTGTGTATCGGTAATTTAGATATAGAGATTTCATGAGTAATTATTTAATTGTGTTAATAAACATATAAGTTTATGTGATATGATTAAATCCAACAAGATTGAGATGATCCCTAATTTATTTTCTATTATTGAGACGATCCCTATAAAAACAAATTCACTTGATTTGTACATAACATACACGAACACTTACCAAGTCATAAAAAAAATTGAGATATTTCATTAAATCATGTGATGAAGAGGGTCCCCTTGAACTAGAAGTCTTAAGGACATTTTTGCTTAAATTCTTAATTCCGACAAATTAATATAGACAATTTCAAAAAACTGATCATACTATAATGATAGTATGAGAGCGGTTGGTCAAGTTGGCCCCCATCATGTAGTCGTGACAATTCTCCTTAATTTGTTTACTAAAAAATATTAATTTTTTTAATAGAAAGGTATCATCGTTAAACAGTAGTTATATATATATATATATATATATGGATCCAAACCAAAAACACCAAAAAATGATGACATGTTTACTTTGTAATTTACTCAAAAATGGAATTTGAGGCAAATTGGAAAACTGTATTAGGTTTCATACATAAAAATATTAATATACTAGTTGAAAAAAAAAGTTTTTAGTACAGTTGGATTCAATATGAGTACCGTCGACGGTCTAAAAGAAGACTGCATCTTTATTAAATATGGTTATGAAATTGTTCACTTTAAATGTGTAGAATAAGAGTATAATGCAAGTACCAAGTACAACGACCAAATTTCCGTTTTCTTTTTTTGCCTTCTCAAGTACATTAGTACTAAGTTATATTCCCAGTGTAGCTAAATGTTTGTTGTTTTATGATTTTTATATAAAATTAATAAATAATTTTGGATTAATTTATCCCTCTTTTCTGTATCACAAAAAATCTTATTTGCTTATATTTTTCTAGAAGATTAGTAAATTTTCTCTCTCTGTATATTTGAAGGGTTAAAATTGTGAGAGAGAGTGAAAATATATAAAATAATAAATATTTTGATACAAAATAATACTCATAAAATAACAAACATTTAGACACGGAGGGGGGGGGGGATATAATCCATCAGTTCACAAAGATTGATGTTTTCGATATGTACAACAAAAATTAAAAATTAGAAAAGAATGTGACAAAATATACCCACTCTTCCTATTAAGTTATGTTTTCATAATATATCTTAATTTCTCTCTTATTGGAGCTATGGAGTATGTATGCCTCTATATCTCTTTTTAATTTTCTCAACATATTTATAGAGTAGATTTTATAGGGATAAAATTAGGAATATGAGTGTTAAAAAGTGTAAAACTTTGCAACAAAATTAGAAAACAAAAACAATAATCTTTCTGAAACTAAGGAAGTATAACCGTAAAATAAATCAACCAAACAAAATTACCGAACCGATCGAGCTACGCAGTTTAGTATGCTTCACGATTTCGATCAATTGAGATTTTGTAGATTAGTAACCACAAATCCCACTCTTCTCTTCTGTAGATAAGTAATTAATCATCCAATTTAATTTATATGACATTGACACGCAAGTAACATTACTTTGCAAGGGTTCTAAAAAAATCGCAAGATTAATTAATTATTTTAATTATTTAATACTGTTATTTTCAGGCAAAAGAGGCTCTCCCAAATCAATTTTGCAACTGTCAGAATTCAATGTTTCGGTCTCTTTACTATTGTCTTTTGCTTTCCCCCATAGCACTATGTACAGCCCAATTATCACACCCAATCCACCAGTCACGCTGAAAAAAATTAATAAAAACAATGTTTAGTTAGAAACATATAACAATTATACTACAATAAATGCAAGAAAAAAAAATGTTGAGCTTGCTGCAGCAGTTGTACCTTCCAAGGTACAAGTCTTCATGCAAAAAGATGTAGCCAAGAACTGTCACAATAACAGTACAAAGAGGCTGGAACAAAGCTGAGAAAAGGGGTCCTCTCCTAGCTACGCACCATGCTTGAGCGAAGAAAGTTATTGCTGATGTCATACCCTATGAAATTAATTTATATTTTTTAAAATATAAATCACATTATAATTTCAATTCTCGGAAATATAGTCATTAATTATAAAAAAAAAAAACAAAAGAATTGAACAAGGTTATATATACACTCACCGCAAAGAAGCAAGAAAATGTTTGAATCCGTGAAGTAAGTTTCCACACATTCATACTCGGCTCGACGAGCAATGTGAATATCCCAGACTGCAGTGATGCCATGAGGCACATCCATGCCGTCATCGAAACAAAATCTGAGTAGCACTCGTTTACACGTGCCTGCATTAATTAATTATTTTTTTAAAATTCGATTAAAAGATACACACATAAATTAAAATTAATTTATACATATATAATTAACACGTCAAATCTAAAATATGTACGTACTTGTAAAATTAGGGCGAGCGACCAACAACATGCGCTTCCGAAGATGAGCGAGCAACCTATCAACCGTTTGCTACGATCATCAACTCCCAATTGAATGTTGAGTAATTTGGGACCTTCAAGTAGAGCCATCGTAGCAGCACCACACACACACACAAATGTTCCAATTATCTTTGCGATACTTCCCCACCTTCGGAGATTTACTTCTTCTAACCTATATATATATATATATATATATATATATATATTGGATATATCATTACATATAATATAACTAAATAAAAAAAGGGAAAAATGTTCAAATTAATAGGATTCGTGAGTCTAAGTAGACACTCTAAGTGGACCTTCAAACTTTTTTGTTAACTGAACCCTCATATTTTCATAATTGGTTCAACTAGACCCTTAAACAAAAATCTACCTCTAATTGTTGAAAAACCACAGTGATCTCAATTCCAAACAGTCCATACCATGGGCTTCAAAAACATTTGATCAATTTTGAGATTAGATGTCGAATTGATGACAAAATCTCGATTCAATTTCATTGAAATTTACGTTCACTATGGGTATCAAGAGTTTAATTTGCACAAGACTTTTCAACCATCTACGATTATGATACCCGACAATCTTTAAAGATCTCTCATCATGGGCTTTCCAACGATACTTTCAGTTTGTCGATTAGATACCGGAAGATGGAGAAACTAACGTCCTTTACTAGAAGAGCTAACGAATGAGTCTAGTTGAGGCGATTTTAAAAGTTTGAGTGGCCAATAAGACTTGACAAGAAAGTTCAAAAATAGTTCAAGTATCTACTTGAGGCTAGTGAAATAGTCTAGGATATCGACCTATATATTTGAAAATTGTTCTCATACATAAATAAATGGCAATGTATGTCTAAATAGTCATGAATGTAATCGACAAAATTATTTATTTTATTTACCCGATGGTATAGGCCATAATAAAGGTGATGGCAGGAGCCAAATTGTACATCGCACTTGCTACTGACGTTGAAACTAGGGTCATGCCCAAGTAATATGCGTTGTGGTTAGCTGTCACGCTGCCAATATATAGTTTAATTAAAAATAAAATGTTAGCGAAAATGAAACAAAACTAATAACATAATGACACCAATTACCCGTGGTTAATATGCACCAGTATAATTAATTCTAGCTAGTGTTCACTTATATGACTAGAAAAGATTAAAAAAAAAAGGAAAGAAAAAGGAATGAATAGAACATGATGTTAATTAAACTGAGAATTCGCAGTGTTCGGAAATAAATAACGATCTCAATTTTATGTTTCAGTAAAGCAGAATAATTAATTAACATTAACATTAATATTAATGTAATTTTTGTGGACAGATATATGATATATGATATATGATATATATAGATAGATTAAATATGAGGACTTGGTACTTACCCTACGAAAGAGAGCAAAAATATGAGGGCGAAGCTCTTCCAATTCAAACAACAACCATTTGTTCCTTTCCTGCGCTATCTCACATAGAATTTCCATATTAGAACAGCAGCTTTAACATGAAGACCACTCTTCTAGTGTTCAACATTGCACATCGTAATAAGAGATGATGAAACATCAGTATATGTATATGTAATCAATCATATATATAGAGAGGGAGAGAGAGTGAAATATAATTAGAAAGGGCGGTTCCAAACCTTAGTTATAATTGCAAAAATATATATTATAGTTCTAGTTCTAGTAAATAAAAAGATATATAAAATTTTACATAGATATATATATACCGTGAAAAATAAGCAAAAGGGGCAATAAGCAAGAAACCAATAAATTGTCTGTAGACAACAAAGACTCTTGAGCTCATCTCTTCCAAAAGTGCTGCTCTAACAAAGAGGTTGGTTCCTGCATACATGAATTGACATCCTATCATCACAATTATGGGCTTGTAATATTCCACACCCATTTTTCTCTTCCACTATTGCTACAACTTGTTAATTTCCTAGCTATACATATACAGAATTTAATTTTGCTTGTTTATATCAAATAAATAGCACCACATATATACATATATAGAGGCCTAGCTAGCTAGCTACGTGATTAATTACTTTAATTTAAAGCCTCCATAGATATATGTAGATGCACATGAATGATCATTTTGAAATACAGTATAGACATCTTGATAAGGGAGTTGAGCTGTTCATTTTTGTGACTATCTGTTAGGATAAACTATAGTATTCTAGATAATTCTTAATTATCATTTTTTGAGATTCTTGTGGGTTGTCGTGTGAGGTGTGGGCCGTGTATGATTGCTTTAATTTTCTTTATTTTAAATTTGGAATTCAACTTATTATTCTGTGGATATATTAATGTGTTTATATATAGTAATGTGGCAATGCGACTGCGAGATCACTATTCACATACCGAATCATTACTTCAAGTCTTCAATCACAAATATTAATAGTGGACATGACTCTTCATATATGCGTCCATGTGTGTGGGTGTGTGCGTGTGACAATCACATCATTTTATTTTATTTTATTTTTGTGAAGATTTACTACAACTTGCGATTTTAAATATTTGTTAAATAAAACGAAATACAAAAATTGAGGCGTTTCTGGTCATTTTCCTATATACGATATGAATTTGTATCAAATTAGAGATAAATTTGTATGTCATACATGTTTTTAAAAATGTAGTTTTAATAACATGAACTTAGTACTTGTTTGGTTTTCTACATAATTTTGCACTCTAATCCGACCAAAATAGATCAAAAATTCGTGTATTTTAAGATAATATGGTGTCCACGTAGATGTACACATGGAAATCTTCAACAACGCGCCACTTTAGTTGATTGAAATTTGAAAATAATGTGAGAAATCAAACAAGTGGTAAGTACGTATTATTAAAACTACATTTTTTTAAAACACGTGAAAAACCAAAATTACAACAAAATTTATGTATTTTAAGGCAATCAACCCTTAAAAAAAATAGATGTACATACAACGAAATAAGAACATAGGTTACATACATAGCAAAACATAAAAAAAAAAAAAAGTAGTGGGTGCGTGAATGTATACCAGTAATTAAAATATTGTTACAAAAAAGAAAAAAAAAGTTTAAAAATATAAAACGAATTCGATTTAAAACAAATTAAATTAAGTTGTTAACACCCCAGTCTCCAGCCCTCAAATTGGAATGCTTAATTAGATCGCTGGTTCATCTAAATATGAATTACTGACAAGACTGAGACGCAGTCATACCTAAAAAGGCTAAATTATTAAAAAATAATTAACCCAATTATTTATTTGATCCATTATCCTGATTACGTGTTATATCTATTAAAATACTGATAAATTAAGTGATGATGAGCTTAAAGAAATTATAGTTTCATTACATGATAATGTAGTAGCTGAGGACATATAAATTGTCCATTTGCAAATTCTACGGCTCATACTTTAGAAAATCATGCCGGAATCATTAGTGAATTGATAAATTCTCCATAACACTTTGTAATTCGAGATTTTACCAGTAATTTGCTTTGATTTAAGAAAAATATATTTTAGTGTCAACCCAATCACAAAGTAAAGTAAAAAAATATTCTGTTTGATCTTTGAAAAGGAACATTATATTAATTGTTTCCATTTAAAAATTAGTAAACGTGTGTGCTCACAGACAATACTTTACGTTCTTGCAACAGTTCACATGATATAAGTTCAAAAAAAAAAAAAAAAAAAAAAAAACAGTTCACATGTATCAGTCGATGATGTTATTTGGCAGATCGTACACGTGCTTCACCAAGATCGGTTAATTCTTTCAATAATCTCATCTAATTACTATCAATTATTGGGGTAAAAATATATATTTATCTCACGTCGATATATAAAAAAAACTGAGTAACAATTAAAAAAAAAAAAGACATTTGCAGTGGTTAAATTTTGGGTTCCCACCTTTTCATTTTAGATGCCTGCATATATATAGGATAGATACATTAGAAGCATTTTTAGCTATAAAAGTTTCAATAAAATGGATTTAAGTATGCTATGACTTCAATATTTTGTTATAATAATGAAAAAATGGGTACCATAAATCATGGTACAAATTTTTTTAAGAAAAAATAGCTCAAACATTCGATGATAGGATGATGCTAATTATATTAACCTTATGGAAAATGAAGTGTTTTTTTCTTTTAAATTAAAAAAAAATAATGGGCCGTTGAAAATTACGAATTGAAGAGAAGTGGGCTACATATTAGTAGATTTAGACCCAAATAACAGAGAGAGAGAGAGAGAGAGAGAGATAATTACCATGAAATAAAGGGGCATGCATTGCCTTTCGCAGTCGGATTTCGACTAAACCGGTCAAACTGAAAGTAGCAATTATAAAGAGAAATATTTGAGTGCACTAACTTATCATCAAGCGCATTGATTGAGTCAATGCGTGCACCATCAGGTGTATTGACTGGGTCAATGTTGGAAAACGCGCGTTGATCCGGTGAACTCAAAAAAAAAATTTCAAAATCAGTATCAACCGTAATACTAAAAAATATCACTTAAAAAACTCAAAAGTATCACTTGTATTCTTAAAAAGTACCGGCCAAAATAAATAAATAAATAAATAACCGTCAAAATCAGTATCAACCGTAATACTAAAAAATATCACTCAAAATTCAAAAAGTATCATCTGTATCATTAAAAAGTATCACATGTTTTACTATTTTTCTTTTTTTGCGGGTTGACGGGGTCAACTGCGTTGACCCGCATTTGACCCGGTCAAAAGGGTTGACCATCTGATATAAACTTATATACATCTAGTGTATGCAAGTTTTTGCCAATTATAAATGGGACGTCACATTTGTGTGAGATCGTTTAATGGGTCTCTTACGTTAGACGGATCTCAATCTTGATCCGAGTTGAATAAAATATATAATTAAAAAATAAAATGACTTGTTATCACCGGGTATAAAGTAAAGTATCACTATGTGTGAAATATCACTAATTGCGAAGTGAAGTATCATATTATACACAGGGCCGACCCTGACATTCCGGGGGCCATGGCAAAATAAAAAATGAGGGGCCCTTGTATATATATTTTTTACGAGCATTTTGAAAAAAATCTAGTATTATTTTCATCTTAAATTTTAAAAAAGTGTAATCAATTCAGTGTTGTTTTCATCTTAAATTTTGAGATAAAAAGACAACATGTAAATAGACTTTATTATTTTAAATATGATACAAAATATTTTGTTGTTATCGGTCTATAATTTACTGATAATATTCAAAGAATGAAAGTTGTTAGACTCGGATAGTATGTCTAAAAAAACAAATAGATTGATGATACATATATTTTTTTTATTAGATTTTGTATTAAATATTTTTAAAATTATTTTTTTAGATATAATATTAAATTTAAAATAAAAATTGGGTGCCCCGATAATTTGGGGGCCCATGGGTCGTGGCCCACTTGGCCACCCCTATAGGCTGGCTCTGATTATACTCCACTTCCGAGTTAATGATACTCCATCTCATAATTAATGATACTTCACTAAATATATATCTAACGATACTTCACTTAATAGTTAATGATATTTTGCCAAATTTATATCTAATAATAATTCACTTCATAGTTAATGATACTTCATTTCTTAGCTAATGATACTTCACATTAGAATTAATGATACTTCACCATATATATATCTAATGACTTCATTTAATAGTGAATGATATTTCGCCAAATTGATATCTAATGATACTTCACTTGAGAGTTAATGATACTTTACCAGATATATATCTAATGATACTTAAATTAATAGTTAATGATATTTCACCAAATTTATATATAATGATACTTAACTTCATAGTTAATGATACTTCACTTCTGTAGCGCCCCAGTCCCGAAAGACTGTGGAAATGGACGCCACGGGGGTTGGAATTAAGAAGCGGGAAAGAAAGGGGTAATTCAAGTAACGAAAACCTCAACGGAAGACCCAGAACAACCAAATATGCTTTATAATAAATTATAGTGTTAATTACTATAAAATACACAAACTTTGACAAGATTTGCAAATTAGACACAAACTTTAAAATTTTGCAATTAAAACACAAACTTACATTTTTTTACAAAATAGACAAACTCAAAGCAAAATTTTAAAATCAATTGAATTTGAAAACCGCAAAGTTATAAAAATTGTTCATCTTTCGATTTAGATGGCATTGCATTGGTTTTAATAAGTAAAAATGAATTATATGTCGCAAATTCTCATTTTTCCGTTAGTCCGAAAAATTTGAGTTTGTCTATTTTGCAAAAAAATGTAAGTTTGTGCTTTAATTGCAAAATTTTAAAGTTTGTGTCTAATTTGCAAATCTTGTCAAAGTTTGTGTATTTTATAGTAATTAACCCTAAATTATACTTATCCAAAATACTAAGATCAGAGCTCTTAGGATTTAGCAAAAATATCACAAGTGCAGAAGTTCAATACTTAATAGAATACTAAGGAGTAGCATAAGTGCGGAAGCTTAAATCACAACATAATATTTAACAAAAGGAGATAATGGGAAATAGGTAAATAACAAAAGCCCATCTCTCAGCCTCGTCGCCTCCACGCTCCAGCCTACTGGCCTGAAAATGTTTGAAAAAATTTGGGCTGAGTACTAATGCACTCAGTGGGCAAGTTTTCACAATTTGAGTTATGCAAATCATTTTTCAAAAGTAATCTATCCGTGCCCATGCAGGTAGTGAAACTTAGGAGGTTTTAAAGTTGAAAGCAACCTAAGTTCACCAAAATATTTTATCGTGAAGCGCTTAAGAGTATAACCAGTCACTGCCCGCAACCCAAACTACATCACCAACGCGTAAAGTTGAGTATGGCCAAAGTATACCCAATGAGTATAACCAATGAGTGTAATCAAGTAGTGTTTCATTTTAGTCTCACCGACAAGGAGTAAGGCAGGACAAATAACGCATGCATACTGTAGCTACTCACATTGACACAACGCTGGTTTATGAAACTCCGACAACATACAGTAGCGCGTAAGTATTTAACACAGATAGTCACATATGCAATTTTAGCAAAGCAGAGCTTAATAGCTCGAAAGATACAATTTGCAAAGATAGTATAACCCACCTTAATAGCTATTAAAGCTGAAGCTTTAGCAATTCTTCTAGAAGTCCCCTAAGTTCGATGTTCCGGGTTTTGTCCTACAC
The DNA here is from genome assembly GCA_026008535.1 of Perilla frutescens. Classification (NCBI taxonomy): domain Eukaryota; kingdom Viridiplantae; phylum Streptophyta; class Magnoliopsida; order Lamiales; family Lamiaceae; genus Perilla; species Perilla frutescens. The sequence goes on from BRKX01000001.1 coordinate 69,087,453, forward strand.
ATAAAAATTAAGACTTAGAAGTATTGAGGTTATTAACATATTCTATAATGTAAATACGGGTATAAAGGCAAGTCTATAGAATAAGGTCGTGAAAAGACGACGCTTGGAGATCAAATAGTAATCCTAGCTTTAAGAAGCTATACCCGAGTACTTGATTGAGAAAAAATATATTTTAATCATGAAGGTTAAAATCATATGATTAAATGAATGGTTTAAAAGGAAATAATATTCCAATAAAGTAAAGTGTCACTTATAATATACTTAATTTTAAATTAAATTCTAAAGTTAAACAAAATAGAAAAAGAAATAAATTAAATAAATAAATGCATAAATAAAATTGTAGTCAAAAGAATTTGAACTCATGACTTTACTATAAAATAATAAGACTTTAACCACTATACCAAATAATTTTATATAACATAAAACATACCACTTTAATTAAATGGCTTCATGAATGCTTTGAATTAAATTACACAAAACAAGAATTAATTAAAACTGTATCAAGAGGTTTCAAACCCTAGACCCCCCTTAATCACAATTAGAACACAAACCACTAGGCTAAGACTCATTTTCAAAATTTATAATCCCTCATTAATAATTTATATAGTCCAAAAAGGTTTTATGATAAAAAGATTAAAAGCATAAATATTAACTTAATGAGAATCAAACCCCAGACCTCTTAAATAATAATCTGGACCCTAACCACTTAACTAAACACCATTTTCAAAATTTATTAGGTGACATTAATTATATAAGATCCAAAATAATCTTAGATAACCCTTAACCTTTCAGTTAACAAATCTAAACATATCCATTAAGGCAAATACCATTTTCAAAATTTAACACATGATTTTAATTAATTATAGTTAAAACAGAAGATATTAATTGCAATAAAATAGATCTAAAAATGCATGTAATTGGATTTGAACCTTGAACCTCTTTGAAATAAACATTAATCCCCAACCATTAAACTAAATTCAATTTTCGAAAATAATTCCATAATTTTAATTAAATATAGTCATAAAATACATCCATTAATTAAAACAATAATCTGTTCCCAAATAAATTCAAATCCTAGATCTTTAAGTATAAAAACTAAAGATTAACCATTGAGCTAAATATTCAATTTTAAATTATAAGCTAAACTTTATTTAAATAACTTAATCATATCTTATTAGAAAAAAAAAATTATAAAATTCCACCAACAAACACACGCCACAAACACACGTATCAAACACGCACACACATAGGCCAATCATACAAAATTTTAAAACAATTTACATTTCATTTTTTTTTCCTTTTCTTTTCTTTTCTTTTCTTTTCAACAATCCACCATTTAACCTTAAATTAAGGTAGTCAAGAACACCAAGAACACTATAAATAAAATTAAGAAAATATTTTTAAAGAAATAATTTAAAACAGCCCGAAAGTCACAATCTACATACTAAAATCGAAAACAAAGTTCAAAAATGAAGAAGGAAATGAAGTATTGATAGGTTAGGGTTTAATCCATTTTTAGATTCGAAAATCGGAAGCCTAAACCTCAAAATCTCTTAAAAATAATCAAAGAAAAAGAAAGAGGAGAAGAAGGGGAGTCCGAAAATGTAATTGCATGTTAAAAATTCCGCCGGAAAAATTTTCCGGCGGCGGCCGGCGCTCCGGCGGTGGTTCCGGCGGGGGAGGGGAGAGAAGAGAGGGGAAAGGGGCTGACCTAGAAATGAATCCCCAAAAATGAACTAGAAAATGGATAAAGGGGTATTTATACCACTCCTTAAAATAAACCCTAAACTCTAATTAAATCAAGAATTAATTCATAACTTGGTCAAATGAAGTCCATCTAAGGTGAAATCAAGTTCTATGGTTTCATATCGACGAGCACTATCATCTAATGTATTCATTCGTCTCGTTCCGATAACTATAGGTCTCGAAAAAAAATAAAACGCGAATGAGCTTAAAAAGCCCATAAATTGGGCCTCAACCTTAAAAGCTTAAACTTAGGTGTTTTGGGCCAAATGCAAAATAAATAAAATAGGATAATGTTTGGGCCCATTCTAAGTATTATATTTATATTTCTAATTAAATTTAGATAATAAAAATTTGGGGTGTTACAACTTCACAGTTAGTGATATTTCACACATAGTGATACTTTACTTTATACCTAATGATACCGAGTAGCCGCGCGTGGGGGCGTGGAGCCCACACGCCTGACTATTTTTGCGGGTTTTGATGGGTTTGGAAGAATTTTTTGGACGGATTTGAATCATATTTGACCCGTCTAATGCAAACGACCCGTTAAACAATCTCATATAAGTTTTTGTCATTATAAATATTGATTTCATATCTCCAAAACTTCATCACTCGTGATTGTTTTGAACAAATTCAAAAGTTCCTTTTTCATTCAACTTTTGGACGATAATGTATATATCAATTTGCAGTGTTGAAATCGACATTCGTTGAATGTGTCAACTGATAAGTAGATAATTATTACCCTTAAAGCGAATCAAAAGCTTCAATTTAACATTCGAAATACATTATAGATCTTGGTATATCTAATTAACTATTATTTAAGATGTAGGTTAACCTGACAAATATACTCAATCGATCTCTCCATCTCATATAAAATTCTATTGAGATATATTTCCCTAATAAATGTAGAGTTAAAATTGAGAGCGTGTTAGTGAAAATATGTGCAAACCATAAATATTTTAAATAAATTTAAAATTCTAAGAATGACAATTAAATAGAAGGGGCACACTTGTGTGAGACCATCAAACGGGTCTCTTACGTTAGACGGATCTCCACCCGACCTGACCCGACCATATATATATATTAAAAAAAAAATCCAATTAACACTCAACGAGTGCGGTTTTCAGGTCGTTTGGGTTTAACTAGGTCTTTGCCTATTAACACTGTTTCTGGATTCCCCAAATTATTCCACTCAAACTTTCAATTCTTTCACTCATATTTTGAGAATGAATATCGTCAAATCCAATCTCTCAACAAGCTTCGCACGGTGAGAAATCTCATCGCTGCTCAATTGGCGATCAGTTGTCGTCGAATCTCTACCGCTCCTCCGCTACTTCTCAATCCGCCGTATCAGCTCCCCTTCCCGTATTTTTCCACCATCCGCCACTTCCGTCACCCGCGTGACCCCATCACCAAGTATCCCTAGTAGCATTTTTGTAATTCTTATCAATTTTTTTTTTATAGTTCATACTTCTTTAATTCATGTTCCCATCTATACTATTATTATTATTTTTTGTTGTTCATTATATTTTACTTGTTGGATTTAAATTTCACAGATCTGGTTTTGGTGATTGTTGTGTTATAATTTTTTTAGTTTTTGAATCCAAACTATACCGTCCAATTCCCTCTTCCGATCTGTTGCATTGGAGGATGTCATTGTTGGTCTTGCAAAGTGGAAGATCGAGATCTTGTTGAAGATTTTTAATGATAATTTTATTTGTAATTAGTATTACTTTCTTTTGTAATTAGTGATATTTTTTTCTATGATAATGAAATAAATATTTTTACTCAAGAATGAGTTCTTATTGTATTCATAGACCCGATTCTCAATTTGAGATCATATTTAAACGGATACTTTTCTTTTTAATTAGTGATACTTCATCAGATATATATATATCTAATGATACTCCACTTAATAGTTAATGATATTTTTTCAAATTTATATATAATGATACTTCACTTCAGAGTTAATGATACTCCATCTCATAATTAATGATACTTCACATATGAGTTAATGATACTTCATCTTATAATTAATGATACTTTATATCAGAGTTAATGATACTTCACCAGATATATATCTAATGATACTTCACTTAATAGTTAATGATATTTTGCCAAATTTAAATCTAATGATACTTCACTTCATAGTTAATGACACTTCACTTCACAGTTAGTGATACTTCACATATAGTGATACTTTACTTTATACCTAGTGATACTCGAGTGGCTGCGTGTGGGGGCGTGCATATCTCACGCGCCTGCGCGCAAAAAGGGCTTTGGAGCGGGTTTGGGACGGTTTTGGATTTTATTTGACCTGTCTAACATAAGCGACCCGTTAGACGGTCTCATACAAGTTTTTGTCTAAATAGAAATGATAGAGTATATTTTTTTGGGTAAATTACACATCAATACTCAACGTTTTGTTTTTTTTACACTTTTGTCTTGAACTTTCAAAAATAACATATCAGTACTCAACGTTTCCATAATTAACACTTTTAACATTAATGAATTTTTCCGGCAATCCAAATAATGAGTGGACACCCGGAAAACCTACATAAATTTTCATTCTATTTTTTTAAATTGCGTTGAAATTAATTTTAATCCTACTACATTACACGGCGTCATTTAACACATAAAATAAAAAAAATTGAGTTCCACGGTGATTAAAACGAAAATTGAACTGATTTTGAAGTGCATGAATCTCCAATTTTGTGAAATGAGAGACCCGCTCCTAATTTTCATTTTAATCAGCGTGTAATTCTATTAATATAATTCTAATTTGTAATTCTTCAATTGTTAGTTAGATTTCTTCAGTTGTTAGTCAATTTGAAAGATTGGTTAGCTGATGAGTAAAGCCACGTGGCGTTTGATCCATATTTTAAGGAATTAGTTAGAGCGGAAGTTGTGATCATAGCTTGCTGCATGTATATAAGGCATCAAGCCTTAATATTCTCTAATTAAATTCAATATATAGAAAATTCACAAACATGAATCTTCTTCTCTTCACTTTCTCTGAATAGTTTAGGTTTCTAACATGGCATCGAGCGTTAGTTTTTGATCCTGACGCGTCTACATTTCTATTGCAGATTGAAGTATTTTTTTTTTCAGAAATCTGCATTTCAATTGTAGATTGGTATTTTTTTTTATATTTTTGGGAATCTGTTTGTAGCTTCTTAATTTTTTTTCATGGCAAATTCTTCCACCATAGTTGATCTTCCGCACTTACAGAAACTTCATCTTCAATTGGATCGTACCAATTATGCTTTTTGGAAAATGCAAGTTCTTACTACAATTCGAGCTCACGGTTTTATAGTGTTTGTTGATGAACACTCTGTTCATCCACGCAATTTCTTTCTTTTTCTTCCGCTAGTGCACGATCGATTAATCCAGAATATCAGATCTGGATTTACGGAGATCAATTTCTCACGAGCTTGTTGCTAAGTTCTATTAGCGAGTCAATACTTGGATATGTTACTAAATGTGTCACCTCGCGCGATCTATAGTGTGTGATTGAGGCTCTCTTCCATTCACAGTCCAAGGCAAGAGTGATGCAGCTTCGTCTTTAGCTGCAAACAACGCGTAAATGAGACATCTCTATTGATGAATTTTTTTTTGAAAATACGTGGGTTTTTTTATCTCTTTACTGGAGCTGGCCATTCTACGACAAATGATGATTTGATTTTATACATTCTGGTAGAATTTAGAATAGAGTATGATGTTATTGTTGTTAACCTTACTCATCAAATTGACTCCTTAAATTTACAGAAAGTTCAATACGCGTTACAGGCACATGAGCAGTGTCTCCAGAGTCAAGCTAGTCTCTCATTTCCTAACGCTCATGTTGCTTACAATCGAGGTTCTGGATATGGTCACCTTAATAGGTTTTCTCATTTCGAGTCTGGTTCTTTTTCTGGTGGTGGGGGCTATCAAATGAATTGTGGTAGAGATGGTGGTCACGGTTTCTCAAAGGAGAATCACATAGTGTGTCAATTGTATGGCCAGCCAGGCCACGTTGGTTTGAAGTGCTTTAAATGATTTGATATGCATTTTGTTGGTTCTTCTCCCTCTCCACCTCAAGCATTTTATACTAACTTGACTAGTTATGATCCTTCTAGGATGATAGGTATTTTGATGAGGAGACCTCTGCTCATTGGTTTGTTGATAGTGGAAAAACTAACCATGTTACCAATGATGTTAACAACCTTTCACTTCACTCAGCTTATTCTGGTGATGAACATCTTGTGGTTGGGAATGACAGTCAATTGTCTATTAATTACACTGGTAAATCAGTTATCTCTAATTCATCTCGTTCTTTTATTCTTAACAACATTTTGCACGTACCACAGATCACCAGAAACCTCATCAGTATTTCTCAGTTTAGAGACAATGGTGTTTTTGTTGAGTTTCATGACAATGCTTGTTTTGTTAAGGACAATTGCAGCAGTAAGATTTTGATGAAATGAACGTTGGCAATGGGACTCTACCAGCTTGCTTTGTTAACTTTTCCTATGAAGTCTGCTTCTCTCAAGAGACAAAATGTGATTCCTTCAAGAAATAAGGTAATTTTTTGTGAATCAATTTTGAATCATGATGCACATGTGTTACATGATAGAGTTGCTAAGCCTGATAGAACTTATAAGACAAACATTAACTCCTTGCTTTGTAATTTTTCTAATGAGTCTATGAATGCAAATCTAGTTGCTTCTTCTAATTTTGCTTGCAAGATGGATTATGCTACTAATATTGATAATTCAGGTGCTATTTTGAATAAGTGGCGTAAGAAACTTGTCCATCCTCACTTGGCAATATTATTGACCGACAAAACAACACCTGGTTAGCTCTGAGGTTGCCGCCTGCCAGTCCTCTCTCCATTAGTACCGCTGGATCCAGCTTGCAACGTTGGATTTCCATGAGCAGTAAGCCCTACTTCCTCATCATGTGCATTTCGCCAAGAGAAATTCTGATTCTTTTTCGTCATTTCTCCAAAAATCTACCGATCAATCGATATAGGAAACCGCGAACTGTTGATTGTATGGATTAATCAAAACAACTGGCTCTCTGATACCATGTAGAGATCGATAGAAAGCATAAAATTTCATATAAGTAAAATGTTCAGAGATATTTTCTTATTTCTTGTAATTCATCTGTATATTACAATGAAGAAGAAAGTTTATTTATATTGCATAATAGCGTGCCTTCTCAGCTACAAAGATCCACGGCTATAACACTACAAAATATATCTAGCGGTTCTAATTATCAATCTCATACTGGTCCTAGCTCACAAAGCTTTATCGAATGCCACGTAGAATGCATGGTTAATAAGACTGCAACAACTCTTTCTTCTCACGATCACTGCTGCATCTTCCTACACTGCACAATTCATACATTTTTTGGACGTGAGAATTGATGCACATGCATGCAGCCATGCTGTATTTTAGATAATAATGTATTAAAAAAATATAAAAATTATACTCCCTCCATCCCGTTTGCAAGGTCCACTTTCTATTAAAATAGAGAGAGTAAATAATAAAAAGGTGGACCTTGCTATTGGGACGGAGGGAGTATCATAATTCATATTTTTTTTTTGTCTATAAATTGAGGTCATTTTTTTACATATTTTGAATCATATCAAAAAACCATCTCGAATTCTCTTTTTCTCTCGTTTCAAATTATGAATCCACATGATCCAAATTATTTTTCAAATTCTCAAATTCCAAACTCCCAAAATTATCAATATTATCAAAACTCACAATTTTCTCCGGATCTCAACCAAAATCCAATTTTTGAAGAAGTCCAACCATCACAAAATATCTCCCGTAATTTATTTCAAGATGTGCAACAACCATCCACAAATCGAAAGACATAAAAAAATATTTGGTCTGTGAAAGAAGATGTAGCTCTAATGAAAGCATAGTGTTGCTTTAGTGAAGATGCGGCTCGTGGAAAAGGTCAAAAGAGTGTCTCTATCTAGGGAAATGTGCACCAAATGTTCCATCAATATCGAGTAGAAAATCTAGAAGAACAACTCGGTGATAGAAATAAAGATTCAATAAAAGGTCGTTAGCAATGACTAAATGCGAACGCTGCAAAGTGGGTCGGTGCTTGCAAAGAAGCACATAGTCGGAAGCTGTAGCGACCCGGTTTTTCTAATATTTAAATTGCTACATTTTTGATGAAATATTATATTTGTTTTATTTATTTATGTGAGATATTAATTGATTAAGTCTAATAAGTCGCACCTAAGTAATTATTTATTTTATAGCATGGTTATTTCATAGCATGCATTTGATTTTATTTGGAGTATTTAATGGGTTGAAATTTTATTTCTCTAGCCCATTTAGAATTATTTGGAGCCCAGATCTTTTATTTTTTTCCAAGCCCAAGTATTGAGGCCCAAATTCTAGATGTTTCAATTCTTCTCCTCTCCTTATTCGGATATATCTGCCTACGAATATTCTCGTTCCAAATATTCTGAAGTTTATCAAGCTCTATCAAAATGTTGAAGTAGATAATCACGTAATCTCCTCTCATATTCAAACTCTCACCCTAAGCTACTAGTATATATACGGGTTCCTTTCATTTCCTCCCCCCACTCAAAGAAAGAAAATAAATCGAAAGAGTTCTAGAGAGTTGTCAGGAGATTTTGCAAGGGGTATGAATCTTCTCTCGTTTTTCTTCCTTGATTTTGCTTTGCATCGCACATGTATTCCGATGTTTTTTGGACTAGTGTCTGTCGAAGGAAAAGAAAAGAGGAAGTCTGGAGAACGATAATAAAAATGGCTGATTTGCTTTAGAAAGAGAAAAGAGGAGTGTAGACCCATTTTATGTTTCCAATGCATGGTATATATATATATATATATATATATATATATATATATATATATATTCTGATGCATGTGTTTGTACAAGTTGGTGGTCCCTAGGCATTTATGAATATAGATATATGCGTGGGTTTGGATGTGCTGATAGACTTTATTTGTTGGTTTGTGTATATATATATATTTTTATAGGTGTGGTACGTGTATTTATAAGGTATGTATATGTGTGAGTTGAGTGTTATATATATATATATATATATATATGTAATATATGTGATTAATGTATATATAAGTGATATATATATGTACGTATAATAGGTATACATATATATATGTTATAAGAGTTATAACGAATAGATATATTTATATATATATATATGTCCATACATATATATATATATAATTTATGTAAATAGTTTATGCATGTGTTTGTGTGTAGTGATAAAGTTTTGGTGCTTGATTTATTTTATATATATATATGTAATATAAGTGTATGGTTAAGTCAATGTATGGAAAATAGGATTTTATTGCTATGTGTGTATATGTATTGAGCATGCATCTTAGAATAGTCTCATGCATAATTTAATTATCTCATGTTATGCACTGTATTAATTTATGATAAATAATTTATAGGAGGCGCGTCGGACTTAATTAATTAATATCCAAGTCAAAGGTGGAGGTGGGGTTTTACGTGATCTTGTCCTGATTATTCTCTCTATATTTTATTATCGAGTATGTGATGACACAGGCATGGGCCTTCGAGCTAAACAAGCATGGGCCTCCGGGCTAAATGAGCATGGGCCTCCATGCTAAACAAGTATGGGCCTTCGGGCTAAAAATGAAAATGGGCCTCCGGGCTAAACAAGACGGGGCCTACGGGCTATATGGTTTGGTCTACGGACTGAACACTTTTACTATTCTCACTTACTCGCTTAATTTTATATAGCTTGGATAATTGGACACTCCCCACTGAGTCAGTAGTACTCACCCCAAATCTACTTATCTTTTCAGGTGTTGTCTCGGGTGATGCGTAGCGGACAAGATGTGATGATGGTGGTCAAGTGATCAAACATGTTTAAATATTAAATTTATTTACTTTGACTTTATTTTATGTAATAAATGTCAAGTTATGCTTTGAAACTTCCGCTGCATTTCGAGTAAAATATTTTATATTAATGAAAAGCATGGATAACGTGCATTTTTCTATTAAAGTAAAATTGGGGCATTACAGAGTGGTATCAGAGAAAGGTCTACTTTCCTGCATACTAAAAAAACAAATACATTTAAGTAAGTATTGACCATCATCACATCCGCCGCATCACGCCGAGAAGAGGTAAAGGTTAAAGTTCTTTTTATGTGAAAGTTTATGAAAGTATTTCCTATGAAAATGTTTTTAATAGACCTCGATATTTACTTTAAGATTGTATTTTTTTCAGATGACTAGAGCTTGTAAGAAACACAAGATTGTGATTGAAGGGCACCAAGTAGCTTTGTCAGTAGAAGAACGTATTAGAACCCACAAAGCTAGATTTATTGATGATCTATGGAAATTTCAGTGGGATGAAACAATAGGAGTAGAAAGACAATTGATGAGAATTTTCAGGATATGGAGGAAAATTAAGAAAGAGGAGATAGAATTCGACCCTATGATAGCCACTGAAATAGTTGGTGTAGCTATACTCAAATTATTGAAGCCCTTAGCCAAGGAGATTGCTAAAGAAATTTTGGAATATACTCCAGGGTTTAGGGAAACAATAAATTTTGAAAAATTCATGCTCCGCCTTATGGATGAATGGAGAGGCAAGGTCTTTGGAAGAGAACTAGGAGATTCAAATAGAGGACTAAGTATTGAGACCAATTCAAATAAGAGACGGAAGAAACGAAGCTAGTGATACTTAGAAATGATAGAGTAGGCTAGATTATATATTTTCTAGAATTCACGTTTTTGTAATTCAACTCTTGAGTAATAAAATTGTTTTTGTAATTCAACTCTTGAGTAATAAAATTTATTATTATTATTATTATTATTATTATTATTATTATTATTATTATTATTATTATTATTAAGTTAGAACTCTATAAAAAAATATATATAATAAGATTGGTGGAGAATTTCTAAGCTATAGTTAGGAGATTTACGTATTAGAAAATGTAAGAAGCATAACGATTATTTTCTTAGATAGAGTAAGTATATCGATGATAAGGTAGCATAGAAGTATATGAGGATAATGTTAGGTCTAGATACCAGCAAGCTACAACTAGTGAGGAAACGAGAATTGGTGTTATGCATATATTTTTGCAGTTTGAGGTTTAGGTAAGTAATTTCGAGGACGAAATATTTTTTTAGTAGGGAAGGATGTAGCGACCCGATTTTTCTAATATTTAAATTGCTACATTTTTGATGAAATATTATATTTGTTTTATTTATTTATGTGAGATATTAATTGATTAAGTATAATAAGTCGCGCCTAAGTAATTATTTATTTTATAGCATGGTTATTTCATAGCATGCATTTGATTTTATTTGGAGTATTTAATAGGTTGAAATTTTATTTCTCTAGCCCATTTAGAATTATTTGGAGCCCAGATCTTTTATTTTTTTCTAAACCCAAGTATTGAGGCCCAAATTCTAGATGTTTCAATTCTTCTCCTCTCCTTATTCGGATATATCTGCCTACGAATATTCTCGTTCCAAATATTCTAAAGTTTATCAAGCTCTATCAAAATGTTGAAGTAGATAATCACGTAATCTCCTCTCATATTCAAACTCTCACTCTAAGCTACTAGTATACATACGGGTTCCTTTCATTTCCTCCTCCCCACTCAAAGAAAGAAAATAAATCGAAAGAGTTCTAGAGAGTTGTCAGGAGATTTTGCAAGGGGTATGAATCTTCTCTCGTTTTTCTTCCTTGATTTTGCTTTGCATCGCACATGTATTCAGATTTTTTTGGACTGGTGTCTGTCGAAGGAAAAGAAAAGAGGAAGTCTGGAGAACGATAATAAAAATGGCTGATTTGCTTTAGAAAGAGAGAAGATAAGTGTAGACCCATTTTATGTTTCCAATGCATGGTATATATATATATATATATATATATATATATATATTCTGATGCATGTGTTTGTACAGGTTGGTGGTCCCTAGGCATTTATGAATATAGATATATGTGTGGGTTTGGGTGTGCTGATAGACTTTATTTGTTGGTTTGTGTATATATATATATATATATATATATATATTTATAGGTGTGGTATGTGTATTTATAAGGTATGTATAGGTGTAAGTTGAGTGTTATATATATATATATATATATATATATAAACTATGTGTGGTACATATATATATATATGTAATATATGTGATTAATGTATATATAAGTGATATATATATGTACGTATAATAGGTATACATATATATATGTTATAAGAGTTATAATGAATATATATATTTATATATATATGTCCATACGTGTATATATATATATATATATATATAATTTATGTAAATAGTTTATGCATGTGTTTGTGTGTAGTGATAAAGTTTTGGTTCTTGATTTCTTATATATATATATATATATGTAATAAAGTGTATGGTTAAGTCAATGTATGGAAAATAGGATTTTATTGCTATGTGTGTATATGTATTGAGCATGCATCTTAGAATAGTCTCATGCATAATTTAATTATCTCATGTTATGCACTGTATTAATTTATGATAAATAATTTATAGGAGGCGCGCCGGACTTAATTAATTAATATCCAAGTCAAAGGTGAAGGTGGGGTTTTACGTGATCTTGTCCTGATTATTCTCTCTATATTTTATTATCGAGTATGTGATGACACAGGCATGGGCCTTCGGGCTAAACAAGCATGGGCCTCCGGGCTAAATGAGAATGGGCCTCCGAGCTAAACAAGCATGGGCCTTCGGGCTAAAAATGAAAATGGGCCTCCGGGCTAAACAAGACGGGGCCTATGGGCTATATGGTTTGGTCAACGGACTGAACACTTTTACTATTCTCACTTACTCGCTTAATTTTATATAGCTTGGATAATTGGACACTCCCCACTGAGTCAGTAGTACTCACCCCAAATCTACTTATCTTTTCAGGTGTTGTCTCGGGTGATGCGTAGCGGACAAGATGTGATGATGGTGGTCAAGTGATCAAACATGTTTAAATATTAAATTTATTTATTTTGACTTTATTTTATGTAATAAATGTCAAGTTATGCTTTGAAACTTCCGCTGTATTTCGAATAAAATATTTTATATTAATGAAAAGCATGGATAACATGCCCTTTTCTATTAAAGTAAAATTGGGGCGTTACAGAAACGAAGTGGAATGAGCCAAACAGATATTGACAAAGAAGCTCATGCCATTTATGGACAAGGTGGTTGCAATTTTAAGATTTGGTTGTATTTAATGAAGTCATGATTAAACATCCTAAGTGGGCCTTAAATCTACATCATGATGCAACACGTTTTCATCCTGAAGATGATGGAGGAAATGATGAGAGGGGTAGCTAAAAAAGATCACGAACCAGCGAGGATGGAGAATATTACACTAGCTCACAAATTCCAGAAGCGGTTGAAACTCCAAGTAGCGGCAGCTCAGAGATTCCCCGTCCTACAGGTAGAGACAAGGCGAAGAAAAAAGGAATAGGTAAGGCATCACAATCTACATCTACTAATGAAGTTGCTGAAGAGATTCGTGCATTGAGACTAACTAGAGAGAGTGAACTCGAAGTAATGAACAAATTGGGAAACGCGAGACTCGATTTGAAGCATCAAAAACTAGTGAGAAAGTCATTAAAATCAAAAGAAATATTGTTGAATACATTTTTGGCCAAAGAACATTTAACTCCTGCAGATGAAGAACTGAAACGCCGACTGATGGCAATTGTGTTTGGAGATTGATTGTAACTTATTTTCATGTTATTTAATTATTATCCTTTGTATGTTTGAATTTCAATTAATGAATAAGATGACAAATTTCTGTACCATCAATTAATTATCGTAAATTATGAAGTTCTGCACAAGTTGGCATTCTGAATAATTGTAAATATAAAGAGAGTAATACATAAAGCAAGATCTTATTATGGTTTTATTAAGTAGATAGGTTTTTTTGGTTCTATTTTCTCATTATGGGACTACACAATACTTACTATTTTCATCCCAAAATAACTTTTTGCCGATTTTTTATTTTAATTATTGTATCATTAACAAGAACAAAACAAAATATATGTAGAAATAAGTGAAATATATTTATTTCATTTTTTGTATCATTAAAAGGAACATAACAAAATATATAGAAATAAGTAGGGTTTGTTTCTTCCTAATAATATATTGACGGTGTATTTTTTTTAACCCTTTTACCGAGGCACACCAGATCACCTGTTGCATTTCCTATTACATTTCCTGTTCCAAGCCTTCATTTTTAAAAAAAAAAAAATTATTTTTTTAATTTTTAATTTATTATGATTTTATTTAATTAAAATTTTCCCTCTAGGTTCATCCATCCCCAATTAAAGTATATTAATATTTTTTTAAAAAAATTAAAAAAAAAATTATAGTTATGCAACACCAAATGAACAGGAATTGCAACAGAGGACCTGATCCGTTACCGAGGAAAAAAGTAGATAAAATATGTTCGGGTTATACGACGCCGTAGGGAACTACGACTCACAAAACCCTTTACCCTTAAACCTGCTCACTAGAGAAGTGACGAAGATGGCGATTATGAGAATCATTACCCGTTTAATCCTCCGGAAATCGTCTCAATCTCCTCCACCGAGGTGGCTATCGACGGCGATGGAGAAGTCGACGAGGCGCCGCAAGAAAAATCGCGAAACACTATTTTCTATAGAGTGGTTGGCGCAAGCTCCAAATCCTGTGTGGTGGACGTTCTGAACAAATGGGTTGAGGGAGGAAAAACAGTCAAAAAGGGCGATATTATCAACCTCAGTACTGACTTCCGCTCTCGCAAGAAATTCCGAGCTGCACTTCAGGTTCTTTTTCAATTTTTAATTCTGTTTTCTGTTTTGGGTCAAATTTTGTTGAAGGGGTCTCTGCTTTATCAAGCAAACCCTTATTGTTTTTGTGCAAATGAAAAATAGTAAAACCCTGGTTGAAAATCAGCAACGCTTGTGTCACTGTGTTCTTCAGAAGAGTAGTTTTTGAACTACATTGCTACTGGGATTAAAAAAAAAAAGAAGCAATTTTTATATTTCGAATAAGTAATGAGTGAGCTTTAGGCCTCATCTAGTCATCTTTCACAAATGGGATGTAATTGACATCTAAATATGTGAATCTGTACATTTCCTAATAGCTTTTTGTTATTTTATTCTCGAATCAGTTTGCATTTTTTTCGCACACTTTGTATGCTTCTCCTTAAATATTTTACATTTCGACTGCTGAGGAGGTTTTATGATTAGTTTATGATTTAGCTGTCTATAGTGTTGTACATTTGGATGGAAGGTTGGGGATGTGGTCAAATTTTTTAGAGTATTGAAAACTTACACGGAAACAAGTCGCAGGTGACAAGGGTTGGGTTATGATATAGCTGCTTGCATGCTGTTCATTTTGCACCGTGTCTAGAAAGAATTCTGTAATTTGCTTAACCTAGAATTGAAGAAGCTGGTAGCAGGTGAGCGGAATGATTACTTATTTAGAACCTTTAATGCGTACCTTCTTGATTGTGGTCTTCTACATTTTGCAACATCAACGTTTTTTCGATGTCAAATATTTCATAATATATGTTGTGTTTGTTGTTTTCCTTGTACTTGAGGATGTGTTTGCACCGGCATGTTTTCATTTCATTTTCTTTCTTTAACTTGTAACTTGTAAGTATGCATGTGCTCTATTTTGCACTTGTTCATATTTCTTGATCCAATTTTTTCTTTAACGATGAGTGTGGTTACTTATAACACTTTGATTGATGGCTATTGCAAGAGGGGTGGTGCCGGATGAATGTATAAAGCTGATGCACTGCTGAAGAAGATGGTGGAGAAGGGACTCTCGCCGAGTGTAATCACATATAACATTCTAATTGATGGATTTTGCAAGGATGATAATTTGGCTGCCAGTTTAAGGCTTCTGAAGGAAATGAAAGAGCAGGGTGTGAGATGGAGTGTTATCACGTATAACACATTGATTAATGGATTCTGTGCTGATGGGAAAATTGATGAAGCAATGAGTTTGAGGGATGAAATGGTGGGAATGGGTTTGGAGCCAAATATTGTTACTCATTCTGTATTTATCAATGGATATTCGAAGAAGAAAATGTTGAATGAAGCCAGGGAGTTGTTTGATGATATTGTGAGTAAAGGGGTTGCAGTCAATGTAATGACTTTTAATACTTTGATAAATGCCTACTGTAGAGCGGGCGAATTGGGAGAAGCAGTAGCAATATTCAACCTTATGTTGGGTAAAGAGGTTTCTCCTGATATTTCAACATACAATTGCTTGATTGGTGCTTATTATCTTGATGGAAAGATGGAAGCAGCGGATAAGCTTCTTAATGAGATGGAGGAGAAGGGCTTGAAAGCTGATGTAGTTACCTACAACATAAGGATAGATGCAATGTGCAAGAGTGGTGAAACCAGGAAAGCAGTTAGGTTCCTTGATGAAATGTTTAAAAAGGGATTGCATCCGAGTCATATTACGTACAATAGTCTGATGGATGGTTATTGCAAGCAGGGAAACTTGAAGGCAGCTTTGACTGTGAAGAAAAGAATGGAGAAAGAAAAGAAACGGCCAAATGTTGTGACCTATAATGTGTTGATTAAGGCTTTTTCTGAAAGCGGAAAGCTGGAAGAAGCAAATAGATATCTTAATGAGATGTTGGAGAAAGGATTGGTGCCTAATCGAATAACTTATGATCTCATTAAGGAGGAAATGATGGAAAAGGGATTTGTTCCAGACATAGATGGGCATATTTATGGCAATTCTGGTAAATCTTAGCCGAGAATCAACTGGAGGCCCTAATCTCTTCCTTTTTCTAACACAATTATGAGGTTTGCTGGAAGGGAACTATTATAGACAGATACGAGACCTTGGGTAATGCATTTGAACCCCGATATGATTTTGCGTGTGGTTTGTGTGATAACTGAGATTTGCATTCCATTTATGTTCTGTTCTGCAGGCAGAGTCATTTGAACTACATGATTCGTATTGGTGGAGTTGTCACTCGATGCACTGGAGTCTTGCCCCAATTGTAGCAAGTTAAATATGATTGTAATAGATGCGGAGCAATTCTGGGGCCGTTTGTCAAGACATCATATGCAGAGCTTTCACATTGTCAATCAAAAGGACCATTTACAGTTAACATTGAACAGGTAAATAAATATTCCCCTACTCTTTGTTTCTTTTAAGTGCTACTGAGATCTCTGCTAAGTTAATTATTACTATTTTTTTGCTATAGGCAATATATAGGAACTGCCAGAAACTTACTCTTCAAGAAAGCTTTGGAATTATTCCTGCTGGTCAGCTACCAAGATGCACGAAAGTGATACTCTTCAACGATCTTGTTGATTGTGCCTGACGTGGAGAAGAGATGGTAAATCTTTGCATCTCTAACTCTAGTTTTTTTCTTACAGTCCCTTAAGGTATTGTTTACTTTGATGGATTAATAAGTTATTCAACTATATCATATGTTTACTTTGCATGATATTAAAATGGTGGACAACTCAAGGCCCGTGATAAATGAAGTTTGAGTGCTTATATGGAGGATATGTATATCTTCAAAGTAAACAAGTCCTAAGTTGATACTCATAATAATGCGCCATTTTCTACAATACAGGAGGTGACTGGAATCTATACCGAGCTCTTAGGCATGTCTTTAAACACAAAGAAAGTGTTTCCTGTCTCTGTTGGAAGCAAATTATGTCGCCAAGAAACAGGACCCCTTTTTCAGCTTACAAGCTGACCCAAGACGACAGAGGAAATTACGCAGCCACGCGTTGAGCACAGAAGCTAGACAGGGGAAATTGAGAAGTTGGCAAAAGACCCAATAATTAGTATTTAATTTTCATTTTTTATTTAATATAATATATTACCAGGGTTGTTTATTTCAAACGTATGGTATATAATTTTTAAAATTTCAGTTCTTAACAATAAATATTAATTAGGATTGATTATAATATAATAAATTTTATCTTTATGATAAATATTATTTAAACTACATAGTTTTTTTATGTTGGAATACGGATGGGACCGCATTTTGGACTATAGGATTTTAATGAATGAACAAGAAAGTTACTTCGTCTTGTGGCAAAACATGTCTTACCCCTTGAAGTTCGCTAATAATAGGAACAGTATATATACTTACTATGTGAATATTACAAATAGAATTATTTGTATTAAAAAACACAATTTTCTAACATGACCTTGTAATTATTGCTACTTTTTTTAAGATAGTTTGTAATATATTTTTTTAATATTCTAATAATTTGTGAGATAAAAACTTTACAACCTAGTATATATATTAGCAAATGAAAATGAATTGTACACGATAATTTCAACAAAAAGAAAAGTTGGATAATACTATATGAAAATATAATATACAAAAATCAATATAAAATATTATAATGAAAATTAATTTAAAAATCAATATAAAATATTTATATGAATAATTAAGAGAAAATGCACATTCAATATCAACTTGTTACTCCATTTTTTTTATTAAATTGAATAAATTCATTTAATTAATACATAAATAGATAACTTATAAGTATAATTTTGTGTATTTACTTTGAAATATATTCAATATAAAAACATAATTTTTATAAGTATAATTTTATATAATTTTTTACAATATGGAGTAGTTCAGTGTGTGTGTGTGTGTAATAAATGTAGAATGAGACGATATATAACATAAGTAAAATATACATGTTTAGATAAAATATTGTGCTAAAGGAGTATACAAACTAAAAATATATAAATCATGAAATACTTATTGATATATGACATTCTTCATCAATAAAAGATATAGAGCTCCATCATTGTCCTTAACTGCGGAATGCACAAACTATATTTTATATATTATAATTAAATAAAAGCATAATATGACCAATAATTAAAGTAATAATTAGACTAACTTATAATTATTATGAGTTCTTATAAATTTTAGAATAAATTATACTTTGATACCTACATTTTAGGCACTTTTTAAAAAATAACCCAATTTTTCAAAATTAACAAAACATTACCTACTTTTTCAAAAAAAATTGCAAATCTAACATTTAATCATTTTTATGGCTCGAAAATCATACGTAATTGATTGTATTTTAATATTTTTATTTTCCCAGCCTCGTAAAAAAATTCATCCAATCGAGAAATATTAAAATACAATAATTACACACGATTGCCGAGCTGTAAAATTGATAAAATGTTAGATTTGTAATTTTTTTGAAAAAGTGGGTTCTATTTTGTTAATTTTAAAAAAGTGGACTATTTTTGAAAACGTATCCAAAATGTAGGTATCAAAGTGCAATTTGCCTAAATTTTATAACTCATTTACTGTAAGTGCATAAAAAATTATGATTAATTTTGAAAATAGATTGATCTGTTAAATTTTCCTCAAAATTTGATTGATATAAATTATTACTCAACAATGTATCTAAATTATAATAATCATTAATATTGATAAATTCTATAGCTCATTTTCGGTAGATGCATAAAAAATCATGACTAATTCTGAAAATGATTGATTAACAATATAATTGGGTGACAATGTGTGCATATATATATATATATATAAAGTTTTTATAAAAGTTTCTTTATTTAAAAAAATGCATAAAAATTGTGATTAATTCTGAAAATAGATTGATTAACAATATAATTGAGTGGTAATATATATATATATATATATATAGCAATTATTAATTGATGATGTGAATTAAATATCTATATACATACTAAATAAAGATATGATATTGTTTAATTGCATTTATATCGATCCCAATTAATTAAATAATTTTTAATTAATTAATATAGATTTCCATTTATTGAAATATCATTTGAGCGGGAAATGTACCATTACATTCAATCTAGACGGTGGATATTAAAGACATAGGGTGGTGGTATTTTTGTTATTTTTTACAAGTTTAAGTGACGGCATGGTAATATAGTAATTTAATAATTCAAGTTTCATTCTTCAGATTTTTTTTTCATATTTATCTTTCCCATTTTTGTCTCTCTCGCTGATTTACTTCTTCTTCGCCCCTTTTTTTATTTCTCATCACCTTTCAGTCTCTGCTTTCATCTTTTTGTCATGAAATTCGACCTTGCGATTTGTAGAGTTCATTAACATTGTCTTAGTATGGAGACTTCATGTATGTTGTTACTTTATATTTTTTAATTAATTTTTACAGTTTAGTGTGTTGATTTATTTCTTTTTCTTCTCGTGATTTTTATTTTTCATCTTATTTTAGTTTCTACTTTCATCATTTTGTAAAATTAATATTATTTTCCCATAAAAAGTTTACTATTATTTTTATATTTTAAAATTAAATAAACCTATACTAAGTGACTAATACAACTAACCTTAGAATTGATAAGGTAAACTTGTGTCTTCCCGACTACAGATTTAAGGTTTAGACTATTCGAACTTGTTAGAATTTGTTGTGTTTTAAGGTGATGATTTTAATTTTTCAATATTTGGTGATAAATTTATTTAATATTTTGATTTCTACATTTGTTAGAAAAATGAATGGGATGCTTAATGAATAAGTTGTCATGATTTACATCATCAAATTATATATTCACTCAATTTCAAAAAGATTAATATTTTAGGTTCTACAACAAAAATTAGAAAATGTGATGAATATATCATCTCTTCTTATTAAGTTATATTTTCCTAACTGTATATCTTAATTTCCCTCTCATTGTAATTTGTATGCCTCTATATTTCTTCTTAATTTCCTCAACATATTTAATGTAGGAGATTTTATAGAGGTAAAATTGAGAGGAAGAATGTTAAAAAGTGTAAAGCATCAAATAATTTGCAACAAAATTTAGAGATTAAAATATCAATCTTTCTGAAACTGAGAGAGTACTTTTTAAGTTTAAATCCATCTAGGTTACTTTTATGTTGATCATCATTGAATTGAGGAATGGGTGTTTTAAATGCACCATCAAATTTTCATTATACACCACTGTTAAATTTAATTTAAAAACAAATAATTACTAATTTACTCAAATATCCTCTGTAATTAAAAATATTTACTTAAAAGCAATTCAAAAGAACTTAAAAAAGCTGTCGTATATGTTTCATCACCAAACCCACAACCAATCCAAATAAGCAAATGATCCAAACTTCAGATGAATTCCAAATCTGCATGACAAAATTAATCAACAGAAACAAAGAAGAAAAATGAGACATTATTTTCTACACTAATTAAGTGCAGCTGGGCAAATACATTTTCAAAAATACTTGTTCGTTTTGGCCATGCCAGGTTTGAAAATAAAGTTTCAAAGACAACTGCCTAGGTTGGAAAATAAATTTTCAAATCTATTCATGATATTATGAAAAAAAATTGAACCAGGGCCCCCAATAAGAGATATCCAGTTTGATTCAAGGTTGGTGTTCGGAAGGGGCTAAATTCGAGTACGATGCAGGTTGAACCGAGTAGAGGTGTCAACAATTGGTGTCATCGTGCGTGGATGCCATTGACAAACTTTGGTGGCGACGAGAAAGAGTTGTAGTGGCATTTGACAAAGAAGTCGTAGTCTTCTTCTCTCTTTCTTTTTTTAATTACTTTAAATTATATTTTTAAATTCAATGGTAGAATTGAGAAATAGTGTGGTGTATAAAGTAAAAAAAATTCAAAAAATTAAGATAGTGATGTATTAAATAAATGTGGTGTACATTAAAAATTGGATTGTGCAAATAGCAACACCCTTAAGGAATAAGATAAAAGTGTTATAAAACCTTTTTTTAATTTTCTGCGGATGATTGTTGCCACCAAGAAGAGGATGATTTGTTAATACCGATTTTAGTGTGGAAAAATATAAAGTTTTATTATATGTAGGCTTTAATCTATCTATCTATACATATACTAAAATAAAATCGCAGGAATAAGTAGAAAATTACTTAAAATAATATTTTTTGTTGAGAATTTTCAAATGTTTGTGTGTTAGAATGGTTTAGTCTTGCATTAGCTTTCATCTCTTCACATGCTTAATATCCATATACTCGATTATTTTTGTGAGAAAATATACCGTGATTGCAACTATTAAATTATTTTTCTTTTACGATTTTCTACTTAAATTATAAGTAGAAAATTACTTAAAATAATATTTCTTTTTGAGAATTTTCAAATGTTTGTGTGTTAGAATGGTTTAGTCTTTGTAATACCCCAAAATTTTATTATCTAAATTTAATTAGAAATATAAATATAATAATTAGAATAAGTGTAATATCCAAAAACTTTTTAAATATTAAAATAATAGCCTATAGTTACCTTAAGGGTAAGTTAGGGAGGAACAGGGACCCTTATAAATTTTATATTTTTTAGGTAAAGTCTACTTGTTGAGTAGGTTAGAGATTCTTTGATACATTCTTGTGTTTTTATTACGAATCTCGATGTCATTTTAAAAAAAAAAACTTAAAAGGTGTTTGTTATTTTTACTTTCGGTGTTAAAAGATATTTTCTCAGATATAATTTATACTAATCCTAAAAAAAATTATCTTATTATATATTATGAATTTTTATTTAGAAACCAATAAAATTTATGTACTAGCATGTATATTATATTATATAATAATTGAAAAGATTAGTTCAAGATAATAATAAAAAAAAAAGTTGAAGAATGCATGCATAGCTCCACGTGGGGGAAACACTCTGCCTATTTTGATAATTTCAATTTCTGCAAAGTAAGACTTGACCTAGAGTTTAATGAATAAATTATTAATAATAATAATGCTAATAAAAATAAAATAATTAAAAGTTACACGGTGACTCATCCATTCAGAATATATGAGCGAGAGAGATTGATTAAGCAAACAAAAAGAAAGAAAAAAAGATAGAGGAGAGATAGAGATGAGAGCCGAAAGAGAGAGTTGAGCGACAAAGAGATTGAGGGCATGAGAGGAGGGCTGCCGGAGCAGCTGCCGGCCAGGAGGTCGCCGGACCGGCGTGATGCCGGAGAGGCAGCAGGTTGCCAGAGCTCCAACGAGCAGTTGCAGCCGCTGCAACGTCTCGATGCTATCCCGCACAGCCGCCTATTTTCGTCGTCGTTGTATTGGTCTATTTCTCGTCCTTTTTTGCCCAAATTTAATATGCCGCGTATTTAAATGTTTACTACATTTCGTATGTTGAACTTGTTCCCGTCCGACGGCCGAAAACCGGTGAAATAGCCGGAAAACTCGCATATATAGGGGCGCCGATCTGGCACTATTTCCTTCAGTTTTCGGTCTTTTTGGATCCTCAAATCGAAAAAGTTTGAACTACAAAGTAGTTCCAAATAATTTTTCCTATGCGCCCGTCGAATTTCGTAATTTTCGGACGAATTTTGAATAATCTCGATTATTTAACTAAATCAGTTATTTTTATACCGGGAGCATGTGTTATCGAAAGATTCTAAAATTCTCATTCTTTAGTCTTGGCATGTATAGTATCATCCCTGAATATTTTCATAATTTTTGAGCGTTTAAAAAGTGTCGTGGCGTATATCTGGTAAAATTTGGACAAATGACAAGTTTTGGGAAGAGACCTCTATCAAATCGGTTGGTCTTAATAAATCAAGAATAATATTTTGAAATTTATTTCCTTCTTTGTCAGAATTATTCGAGGTCTCTTGAGTAGCGCAATCTATTTTTGAAGAAAATAGAATTAAATAATAGCTCGGATCACACTAGAATAATTCTCGAAAATATAGCGATTATTCTGAGTCCAAGATCGACCCTTGTAGAACCTGCAGAGCCTGCTAGGATTAATGAAACCATTTTGGAAGTTATTGTGCCGCCATGTGCTCGTCATCCAGGTGGGCTATACTATATCTTTGAAAATTTTATCTTTCGAGTTATTAAGCTCTGGTTTGCTAAAATTGCATATGTGACTATCTGTGTTAAATATTTACGTGCTACTGTATGTTGTCGGAGTCTCATAAACCAGCGCCGTGTCAATGTGAGTAGCTACAGTATGCATGCATTATTTGTCCTGCCCTACTCCTTGTCGGTGAGACTAAAATGAAACACTTATTGGTTATACTCTTTGGGTATACTATGGCCATACTCAACATCATGCGCTGGTGATGTAGTTTGGGTTGCGGGCAGTGACGGGTTATACTCTTAAGCGTTTCACGATAAAATGTTTTGGTGAACTTAGGTTGCTTCCAACTTTTAAACCTCCTAAGCTTCACTACTTGCATGAACACAAATAGATTACCTTAACAAAATAATTTGCATAACTTAAATTGTAAAAACTTGCCCACTGAGTGCACTAGTACTCAGCCCAAATATTTTCAAATATTTTTCAGGTCAGTAGTCTGGCGTGTGGAGGTGACAATGCTGAGGGATGAGCTTTTATTATTTACCTATTTCCCATTATCTCCTTTTGTTAATATTATTTGAGAAATAAGTTTCCGCACTTATACTACTCTTTTGTTAAAACACTAAGAATCATGATCTTGGTGTTTTGAATCAGTATATGTACTAAAGAGCATAATTGGTATTTTGAGTCTTCTGTTGAGGTTTTGTTACTTAGATTACCCCTTTTTTTCCCGCTTCTTAATTCCAACCCCCGTGGCGTCTATTTCCACGGTCTTTCGGGATCGGGGCGCTACAGTCTTGCATTAGCTTTCATCTCTTCACATACTTAATATCCATATACTCAATTATTTTTGTGAGAAAATATACCGTGATTGCAACTATTAAATTATTTTTCTTTTACGATTTTCTACAAGTTATTAGTTTATCTCCTTATGTATTTTGTCGCATTGATTTAGTTCAATTTGTTTCTTTTAATTTGTAGAGCAATTTTCAGATCATACATCTCAACATGGCATTTAAATTGGATCCTCCAACCACAAGAGAGTTCTTGCCTTTTTTCCCCCTTTTCTAAATATATTACTATTTAGTTATTATATTTATTTAAAGTAAAGTTAAAACTTTGGGTCAATGATGATTATTATTAATACACCACACACACATATTTGTATTTAAATACTTGCTCTTATTTAATATGCACTGATGGCGTCCATAGCTATCCACCGTAGATTCCTTGTGTTGCCTCTGCCGAGTTCTTAACCAAATCCTTAGAATTGTACATTATCAGGATTTTTATATTATGCAATTATCATATGGATTTGAAAATTTGATCCAAAATCATCATTTGTTGGATATGGATTTTTGGTTGTCATATTTTATAATATATATATATATATATAGTTTATGACCATTAAATCTAGGAAAAACATACGTTTTTATCTAATTATTGTGTATGTTGTTTTTATAAAAAATTAAAAACAACATATATAATTTAAAATAATAATAATATCACAATCGAAAACAAATAAATTTATGCATTGCACGGGAGAAATGCTAGTAGGCTTTTAAAAAGACTTCAGACATATATAAAAGCTTTTGACAAGTAACGGCCAGGCTTGGGCCTAAGTTCAATATGGTTGGCCTAGGCCGTCTATTGCAAAGTCCGTTTTAATCTGACCTATTTTCCATCTCTAATTATACGATACTGAGATTCAGTGAAAATCAATTATGAAAGAATGGTATTTTGAACCTTTTCAATTCATGTCATATATGTTAATTATTTAAATAGAATTCAATTTTGTGTATTGACTTGCACGATGATGATGAAATTTTTGAAAATATATGATTAGATAGCAGAACAAGTTAAAGGCAATTATTTATTTTTGTATATGCAATTCTAAATTGTATATAAATTCCAAATTAAATATTATGGTTTATTATATTAGAGATTACTTGAAGGAGCACTCTCCCATATACCTTGTGCACATTAAACGGTCACGTAGCACCCACGCGCCACGCATGTGCGTCACACGTCCGTCTTTTTTTTTTCTTTTTTTTATGGGCTGATTTTTCAGGGTTTTTTTCTTTCAATTTTCTATTTTTTTCCTTTTTGTTTTCTTACCAAAATTTTATATCCCAAAATAAAGTTAGTGAATTCTAAAATTCAAATGAATTGATTTAATTTATTTGAAATCAATATGAATTTATATCCTAAAATTGAATTAATAAACTTTTAAAAATACAAAATAAACCCCTAAAAACTTTCCAAAAAATACAAAATAAACCCCTAAAAACACCTAAAAAACCCTAAAAAACACAAAATAAACCCCTAAAAACACAAAAAAAAAAAAACTCTAAAAAAAGCAAAATAAACCCCCTAAAAACACCCCAAAAAATACTTAACCCTAAAAAATCCCCCCAAAAAATCCTAAAAAAAAACTTAAAAAAACATTAAACCCCAAAGTCCTAAGCTCTAAACATTAATTGAGATGAAATAAATCATAATTTAAATTAAAGAAATTTGTACTTCGCAATGATACTTTTTGTATTTCAAAATGATACTATTTAATGTTCAGAATGATACTATTTCTTGCGATTTTTTTTTGAGAGAGGCGGGTTGGGTTAGAATTGACCCGCGTGACCCGCCCCACCTGATGGGTCTGATTTCATGAATTTTAGTTTTCAAAGTCTGATAGGAGTTTTGCTCTTACTTGAACAAATTTTAATTCAGTAACCCAAAAATATAAGATCTTGTATTTTTAAATAGGTTAATTTATATTCTTCCATATATATTATCAAGGTCTAAGTTTTTCTTATTTAGTCATCATGTAGCAAATATATATTTCGAATTTTAAATACGGATCGAACACTCGATAGAATTCTCCTAAAATATCTAAAAAGTCCCCATATTATTATTTTAGAGAGAGAGAGAGAGAGAGAGAGAGATTTTTTTGAAAAAATAGAGAGTATTGATTTAAGAGAGAGAGTATGATTTTTTAAAAACAAAATGCAGAAATCATTAGCATTATTTATTTATGGAGATTGCGGGGGGTATCGATCCCCATACCTCTTGCATGCTAAGCGAGCGCTTTACCATCTGAGCTACATCCCCAACTATTCAAAGCTACTAACTGTATTATTATTGTTGATTTTTGTAGGATAAATGCATTTGGATCCATGTACTTTCAATATTTTTTGAATTGGGCCTCTATACTTTTATTTGTCAAACTTAAGTCGATGAATTTTCATTTATGCTAAAATCATATCCCTTTTGTGTAAATTGTGTAATACGTAAATTCTGTTAAAAGTAAAAAATAAGACTATGTTTATAAATTAAACTACATTGATTCAACTAAAAACAAATTAAATGTACAAAGATATAAATATGTTTTATTCCCTTTTTTCAAGCTCTAGGGAGATGCTTACAATCTTTAGGTTTGTCTTATTCATGCATAAATATGAGGGTATACAAGACTAGTGAAATGGAAATGAAAAGAAGGTGTGTGTATTACAATTTGTTACATGTTGGAAGTAGGTCACGCAATCCAATAGGGATCTGTTGCATGGCCTGTATCGGTCCTGGCATGTTTAGTAAAAGGCCCATTACAGGCTTTATAAATGGTTTGTGCAATAAGTAAGCTTTGGTTTAGGCCTTGAAGAAAGCCTGTCTAATTCAATGCGTCCGCTAGTTTACATATTAAATTAATAGTTATTAAATATAAATTATAAAATATTTTAAAGTTAATATTATTTTCCCCCTAAAAAAGTTTGATATTATTTTTATATTTTAAAATAAAATAAATCTATACTAGTGATTAATACAACTAACCTTATAATTGAAACACTTTGATTTCAAGATTATATGCTGCTACGTTGCATCTCCTTCTCAAACAAGTCCTAGAGATCCTCTAAAGCATAATTCCCGATTTTTGATAAGGTAAACTTAATATTCTAGAAATTTCTAGTTTTGTAAGCTTCTAGGTCCTGTAACGCCCCAGTCCCACTAGGACCAAGACGTCACTAAAATCATACGTACATGCTTACGTGATAAATAATTTTAAAAAACAAGACTTAATTTTATAAATAATTTGTAAATGGGCAGCATCTCAATTTAAAAATGTTCAAACCACGCACTTAGGCGTTCTCAAAGACAACTTTCAACAAGGCTTTTCGAAATCACTAACCCACACATAACCAAATTATAACCTGTCAATAAACAATATACATGGCCAATCAGGCCAAACATTTAAAAACACTACGGCCACCCTTATATGCATTCAAAATATTTGTATGTACAATCAAAAATTGACCATTAGGGTCAACATCTTTCAAACTTAAAAGGGTTGCAGAGATCAACAGAAGCATTTAATATTTAACATATAAACATAAGTGTAAAGATGGTTTTAAGCAAAAACCACCTAATGGTCAACCATCAAAACCCACTTCAACAGCTCGTCCTTAACCTGCTTGACCACTAGGACCTGAAAATATTTGAAAATATTTGGGTTGAGTGTCAGAAAACACTTAGTGGGCTTTAACATTCGTCCAAGACAAACTTTCATGCTTTAAAACTGTTATACTGCATAAATCATGGAAAATAACCATGAACATTCTTTATAACAAAGTTTACTCTTCTTCATTGGATGAGAGACCCAATGTGATCACATGAATACTTTACGGTTACTTATCTAGATATTTAGTCACAAAGTAAACCGTCTATGCTTGTAAGTCGGAATTCCTCTGTGCATGAAGTCTCGTAACATCCAATTATTGCGTAAACAATGCTATTAAAACATTTAACATGCTTTTCATGGATGAATTTAAAAATGTATTTGTGAGTTATAGAAAAACCCACCTGGATGGTCTCAAAGTGTAGTGTAATTTTTATGTGATGCTGCTATGCTTCTCGATCGTCTCGACCTATAAAATTGAAATTTCTAACTTAGAATCCTAATATAGGCCAATAAGGTAATCACTTAGATCCTAAATAACTTAAATAAGAATTTTATATGCCTTGGGATCGTTTTGAATTAAAATGGAGTCAAATGGCGAATAATGCACATTTTGACGGAATAGATCAATTTGGTGACCCTGATTAAGAAATTATCGGACTTTCTAGACCAAAATGAGTGGATAAATATGTATTGACCTCAATTCAATAACTAAGAAGCTCGATTTAACATAAAGAAGTGAATTGAATTTTTAGAATTTATTTTGAGCAATATACAATATTTTACTTATAGGATTAAAACACGTCTTATATTCAAGTGCCTAGTTTTTTTTTAATCTCGTTACATACTCACGAACCCATCGCAACAAATTGATATAATATATATATTCTTTATAGAAATACAATTTTCTGTTTATAACTCAAATGTGTTTATTACATATTTTTGTACATAACTTTCGTGTACGCTGCTACAATGCATTAACACTATATAGCATTCTGTATGAATTGATATTAGTAATTTAATATACCATAATTTTTATATAACTTAACAATTTACAAAACACTTATTAACGTGTAATGAAAATTTATTTTTCACAGTTATATACATCATGCTTAAGGTGAGTGACTTGTCTTTAGCATAATAATATATAATCCTTCATATATTAATCATTATACAGACAAATTAATTATTATATGTTAATGATTATTGCATGTAGCGTTACCTCATTTAGTAAGTACACAAGCAATTATTCAAACATTTAAAGACTGAAAACATTTATGAATTTAAAATTTAGATTCATTTAATATTTTATGACCAAATTCGAAATTAGATAGATCAAATAATATTGAATTAAAAATTAAAGAAATATCGGAGGGTAAAAACTCACCTTTATTTTTCTTGCTTTTTCCTCCAATTTTCTTTCCTCCTTTCTTTTCTTCTTCATTTATTATCTTTTTTTTTTAATTTGGATCATAACAGGCCGAAAACCCCAATTATACACACACACACACACACACATGATCAACATTACACGTGTAACCATATGTACACGCATCCTATCTAACGACTTCCAAATGGCAAAGTTGATTTGGCAAAGGAAATGCTTTACCCAAATGCCTTTTCTTTTGAATTGAGTTTCTTTATTAGATTAGTCACAAATATATGTTAGGTAAATGGGCCAAATTATTGGATCAAAAAGTATTTTATATTAATTGGGCTCAAGTTTGCCCTATTGGAATTGTAGGAATAAATTCAATTCAAAATATTTAATGAAATAAAAGAGGGTCAAATGAAGTCCAATTTAAATGATTTTGATATTAAAACGATCCCAATAACGTCTACTTTTATAATATAAATTCTAATTTTAACTTAAATGCTCAACTAAGATCGAGACTTTTCTTAGTCTTATTGTGCCTCTAGGCCCATAATTAACTAGCCATAATGATTTGGGTTCTAATTTCATGAAATTTCTACCTATAAAATAATACTATATTTTTCTGGGGTGTTACAGTTCTACATAATTCTTATTTACTTTTTTACTACAACATTTGATATCCATTAGCAAGATCTTAAGACTTCTAGTAATTAATATCATATTATATAAAATCAACATTTTTGGATTTGTAGATAATGATTTTCCAATTTATAAATATATATTATGTAATGAATATTACATTTTTATTTCCGGTAAATGTAAATGGGCGGAGAAATTGTAGTTACTAATTAAAATAACTATTTATTTTTGGAGAATTAATTATCAATTCAATGCCCAAAAGATAGTTTAACTCCTGTTTGTACGGTTAATGGTTGTGTCTCTGTTAGTTCCTAGCTACAAAACTTGTTATTACCTTTCCATGTGATATTTGGACCTAAATTTTTATTAGAAATGACATGTGATGATTAGAAACGACATGTCATTACTAAAAATCTAGTTGAGTTAGGTTAGCAAAGGTGGATGGAATTTCTCCTTTAAAGTTGCACATAAACAGGTCTATATGGGCCAATGCTTTGAGATTGCTAATTGAACTCGGTATCAACCCCGTTAAGTTGGTGTCTGTCAGCACCAAAGACTCGAGAGATCCAGTTTGAGTAAATGGTGGTATGGTTACAGTGAGTAAATCATTATCAGATAGATCAAGATTTTTCAAAGTAGGTAACTGGAAGACCATCTCAGGGAAATAACCTCTCAAATCGCAGTTAACAAGACTCAAGGTGGTCAAGCTAGAAAAATTAGCGAAGAAGTCTGGAACTACTGTTGAAAGATCGTTTTGATCCAGTTGAAGAACAGAAAGGGAAGGGAGCTGCCAAAAGGAGTTATAATGATATAATGAGGCTCCATTCTCTCCTTTCATGATCTGATAAGTAGGCAGCATCGAGATAGAGCTCTCTAAGCCCGGTTAGATTTTGAAGAATCATCTCCAAATTTGGGTGCTCAAAAACTAGAAGCGGAGGTAACATATAAGATCTGGACATATCAAGACTAACCAATCTCTTCAAGAATGAATTTCAAGTGGAACTTGGCCACCAAAAGGAGCATAAGACAAATTCAAGTGTGTCAAATAAGTGAGATTATGGATCGCTCGTGGAATTGGAGTGTTGTTGAAGTTATTGTAGGCCAGGTTCAGCTTCTCCAGATGCTTAAGTCTGAACAGACTTGATGAATCCCCGATTTCACCGGAGATTCCCTCATCGTCGAGCTGCAAACTTATCACATATCCTGCGGCATCACACTCCACGCCGTACCAGCTGCAGCACTAGTCGGTTTGATTCCACTGCACCAGTTTTTCTGAAATGGAAGAATTGAATATCAGTTCATTTTTCAGTTCAAGCAACAGACTTCTCTGATTATCAAGGCATTGGCCATAAGAATGAGTGAAATATGTTGCTGTAAAAATAGATGAAAGTGTAGAAATGAAAAGAAACTTTCGAAGCGAAGAGGGTGGCATTGTGAAGAAGAGGATGATGATTAAATGTGTACAAATTTGTAGCAATGAAATGTGTACCTTTATAAAATTGCCACTAGAAAGACTCTTGTAGTTGACTGACTGGGGTCATTTATTTGTAATAATTCAATGTTAGACTAAAACTATGTTAGTTTATTTAAAATTTTAATGTGTATAAGTTATTGTGCATTATTCAATTATTTTATTTTCTTATAAACCCATGTTATATTTTTCAACATATCCTAGCACAGGATCATGAGTTCAAATAAAAATGGGTATTGTTTAATTAATTTTAATAAAATGAACCATTTTTTAAAAAGAGCTTACACGTAGGCATCAAAGAGTAATTTACTCTATTAAAAAATACAATCCCCCCCTAAAAAAACTTGAAATTACTTTATTCATATTGATGATGACATCTCAATACAACCTGAGGGAGATGGCGATTATATATTTTTACTAACTAGTTTAGGAAACGTGCGTTGCACGCGTTTCAATGTTTGTTGGTATATTTGAACATCTAACATACCTATGATATGTGTGTGGGTGTGTTTGTCCCACTTTTGTTGTACTTGAATCTTGTCTGTCTACCACTTTAATTTTTTTGGTCTTTTTGGTTAAATTCTTCTTTCCTCCACTTTGATTTGACTTAGAGTCTTTAATTGTGTTACTCATTTTTTTGGGGGAATTGTGGTGGCCACATTATTCAGATTTCCTCTTTCATCATTTCTTGCATTCCTTAGGTTTGTCATGAAACATATTTATGTTGATGTTTTAAAGATCAATCCTCAATCTGTGGTACGCATAATCATTTCTCCCCCTGAAGAAATAACTTGTTAATTAAAATTGTAATATGTTGAAATTGTATATTTTTTAAAATACTAATATAATATGAAAATTCACAAGCAGACCTTCATGTTTATTAGAGTTGTAGTAATTTGTTAGTCAATATCTAATCAAATCATGTTTAAAAAAGTATATTTAAAATTTGGTGAAACTGTCAATATCACATAAAATTATGTTTAGAAAGATGTATTTAAAATTTGGTGAAACTATTACTGTAAAATAAGTCTAATTGTCATAGTAAAAGTTTGTATCAAACTAACAAATACCTCACTGATTGGTGCTAGATACTCTTATATGGAGCATCCTACAAATATTAATGCAACTTTTTTCAAACATTGTAACACTTGCATTGTAGTTGCCTTGAATTACATTAAGGGTGATTTTGTATATGCATATACAAAATAATAATTAATTTATATGTATGTTTGAATGAATGATTACTTTATTTGTGTACTGATCATTACCTGCTACAAAACTTGTTATTACCTTTCCATGTGATATTTGGACCTATATATTTACAGTGTAGTGAAAATCAATCTTTTGTATTCCAAACCTTGTTTGGGGATTTTTCTGCTGTGGCTATACTTTCACTCTCTTTGGCTGGATTTGAATGTAACAATTGTAACTCTGCCCCTTGGTTGGTTTCTGTTGTTGAAAATAATGGTTATTTGCTGTGTATAAATTCTTGTGGTGGCATTGTCTGACACCATTGAGCAAAAACTGTAAAATCTTCAATTGAAAGTGATAACATTTGGGCTGCTGCTCTTGCAAGAATGATTGTTGCGAGTTCTGAAATCAAATTTCAAGCACATTTATCTTTAGTTGATAGAGTTTTGATGGATATGTAGAGTTTTAAGATAAGCGCATAATCAAATTTAGTCGTGTTCTTTTATTAGATTCTCCCTCTACCTAAAGAAATGTAGTCCACTTTTCTTCTCTCTTTAACTATGTTGTTTGCTTTGTAAGAACATAATTGAATTTGCTACCATGCTTGAAATCTGACTCGTAGATGTTTTGGAGATGACCGTGTTTCTTCCCTTATTCTCTTAAGCCAAAATGGCCCTGGATTTGAAGGTGCTTGTCAGTTGTTTTGTTTATTTACCTATAATTGTCTAGTTTGGGTGGTGCATGGTCAAATTATTTTCTTAATATAAACTGAAGTACACTACGTAATTACTCTCGAGTTAGATTATTTTATTTTAGGGTAAACTGCTGTTTAAATTTTAAACTATTTATGTTATTTTAAATCTATATCAAATTGATACATTTTTCAATAAAAGACCTTAAGCTATTTAAAAATAATCAAATTGAATGAGATGCGTTAAATTACTTTATATTTAGGCTTCTGTTGTATAGGTTTGTGTGTTGCGGCCAATTATATCACATTCATGACCTCTCATTTACCATTTACTCTTATTTTCAGACATGTTTTATGCTGGCAAATGTTTTTTAAATAGTTTAGGTATCTTATTGATCAAAATGTTAGTTTGTGATGTATTTGAGAAAATGAACATGTTTTGGGATATAAATGTTACATAGTTAAGTAACCATGTTGAAATGTTATTCCTACTTTTTTATTAAAAAAAGAATTATCAGGGGTTGAATTGGAAGTACGAGTGATGTGCTTTACTACCGGTATCTAGTTTTGGGTTTCTGCCAACTCTTGATCGATGATAGTTAGTCCGTTGGTTGTCAGTTTCTCCCAACCTTTAACCGAATTGAGTCCTAATTGTTTTTTTATTCGCTACTCATTTTCAATTTCCATTATATTATCTATTCAATCATGTATTACATCGAAATTCATTACTTAAATAACCATCAATTCATCTTGAACACATTAATATTTATATTTTAATCTCAAACACAAATCCAAATTGAAAAAAATAATCAAATGAACATATCTTATTTTTTCAAGCCTATATCCCTAAATAATATTAAATCAATCATTATAACAATATCATTATTCCAAAAATTAATCCACTTCTTAAATTGAATATAATATATTGAAAATTAGAAATTAAAATCGTAAATAAAACCTACTTCAATCTCATATATGGTCACAACTTAATAAAGAAAATGGTATTGTGTGGGCTATTGCCTATTGGTATTCAAATCAAGATTAAAGTCTTGCAAACATGTGGTTGTGAGCTATGGATTAAATACTCGAAGAGGATTACAACATTTAGCAGTTTTTGCCCATCCTTGTCTGTCTCCTCAATCCCATCATAATTACTGTAAGAAGCAAGAGGATCAAAGTATTATGCGGCCTGGGTTTGGCCAAATAAAAATGCAAAAGTGCATAACCATACGTCACGTGTTAAATTATTTTTGGATGTTATTAAATTTCTCATATAATTGGAATATATTGAAAGATTGGGTGGGCTAGTCCCGTCATCGCTCTCAGATCATAAGAAAGAAACGTTTAGACATGAACATGAGTATATGGATTATCAATTCTTCATTGATTTCTGTCCACACTGACAAAAAAATAATAATAAAATTAGTTGAGGTGAATCTTTTACAGTAGTTTGAAAACTCTACGTAACTGTATGCCTACGAAGCGCTGAATCTTTTAAGTTTTGTTTAACTCAATTGAATTCTTAAAATTTGTACTGTATTAGAGCATCTCCAGCAGTGCACTAAATTAATGAAAAATTGTAAAATATCATCCATTTATCCTCCAGCAGCTACGGTATCTTGGACGGCAAAATAGGGGAGAGGGGGACGGTAACAATACCGTCCTCTCTACTCAACGGTAAAACACTCCCAGCGCCGGTTGGGACTCCAGCGATCGCTAGGCTACCGTCTCAACAAAACACTCCAGCTGGCGCTGAGCATCAAATTTTGAAGGGTCGGTCGGCGCTGGAGGGCCAGCCAGCGCTGACTCCATAATTTTTTAATTTTTTTTATTTTAATTATTTTTAAATACAATATTTATATTTTAATCTTGTACCAAAAATACAAGCTACATTATATTTTTACTCAAATAGAAAAAATACAAAGTACATTTTACAAATTCGACATATTTCTTAGACAACTAAAACATCTAAACCTTTTCAGTTGATCCATTCCGACCTTTGTGGTCCTGCATTTCTCCCAAGTATGAATGACTACAAGTATTATATCCACTATGTGGATGATTTTACTATATGTACTTGGATTTATCCCCTTATACTTAAATCTGAGACTTGCAGTGTAGTTCAACACGTTATCTCCATGGTTAAGTGTCAGTTTCACTCTTCCATTCAAGCTTTTTAAACAGATTGGGTAGGGTTCAATGAGTTTCAATCTTTAGTTCATCACCTCAAATCTTTAGGTATTCATTTTCAGCATCCGTGTCCACATATTCATCCGTAAAATAGAAAAGATGAGATAAAACATCAAGATATTGTAGATAGAGTTCACACCTTGTGATGGAGATAAATATATTTATATATTTATTAATATTTTATTGATTTCTTTAGGTTAATATTTATCAACGGATTATACACACTTCTACCTGCATCAGTTAGTATTCAAAGACCAGACTATGCTCCTTAACCATACCGTCTAGATGGGATCTGCGAGCTTCGAGCGACAATGCTCAGATTCATCAACAGATCAATTTATTGGCACAACAATTGACTCGCCTACAGATGCAGCTCAACGCCATCACCGATCAGATGTTCGATGTCAATGATGATGTTTGCTTTGACGATGACATTGATGATGACGATGAGGGATATTTCTCTCTTCCTGTGTATGATGAATATCCCTCTGATCTTGATGCCGAGCATGGATGATATTTGTCTCTTCCGGTGTATGACAACGATCTATCTGATCTTGATATCAAGGATGATAGATATTTCTCTCTTCCGGTGTATGATGAAGATCCATACGATCTTAATGTTAATGACATGGTATATTTATCTTCTCTGATGTATGATGAGAACATCCTATCTGGTGATGCAACCATAACTTGTAGGTGACTTTGGCTCAAACTTTGAGGTTCATCATATCAAGTTTGGGATCTATGTCCAATTTGCACTATTTGATGTAA
This sequence comes from Perilla frutescens, assembly GCA_026008535.1. Classification (NCBI taxonomy): domain Eukaryota; kingdom Viridiplantae; phylum Streptophyta; class Magnoliopsida; order Lamiales; family Lamiaceae; genus Perilla; species Perilla frutescens. Next base: position 69,123,783 of record BRKX01000001.1, read on the forward strand.
ATAGTGGGATGTTTGAAAACGTCATGACCATCACTGTTATTTTGAAGCTTTATTTTTCATTGAGGTCATATATCTGGGATTATGTACTCCCTATGAATGTTCCACCGGAGCCACCGACACCTCCTTGGTCTTGCCCGATGAGCTTTTGTCGAATTCGAGGGTAAATCCTGTTTAATCCGAGTGAAATGATGAAGATAAATATATTTATATATTTATTAATATTTTATTAATTTATTTAGGTTAATATTTATCAACGGATTATGCACGCTTCTAGTGGCATCACCTTGTTAGCTCATGTTTCTCTTCCTCTCACTTTCTGGTGGAAGGCCTTCTTCACTGCTGCCTATTTCATTAATAGACTTCCTACCTCTTTTCACTCTCATAGATCTCCATTTGAATATCTTTTTTAAATTTCTCTAGTCTACAATCATCTTAGAGCATTTGGGTGCTCATGTTTTCCTTATCTCAAACCATACAATACTCATAAACTTCAGTTTAGATCGAGCAAGTGTGTTTTTCTGGGCTATATGCTTAGTCACAAAGGTTACTTGTGTCTCCATCCAAGTGGGATGGTATATAGCTAGAGGTTTTGAATAGTTTGCATGAGTTGATTATCTTGAGACATTCAGTCCAATGGTTAAGTTCTCCACCGTTCGGCTCATTTTCACGATTGCAGCAATTCGACATTAGAATATTCAACATATTGATGTAAATAATGCATTTTTAAATAGAGGGTTAGAAGAAACAATTTACATGGTTTAGCAAAAAATGTTTGAAAGTGTTGAATATCTTTATCATGTATGCAAAATATCAAAGGCTTTGTATGGTTTTAAACAAGCCCCAAGAGCCTGGTATAACACTCTCAAAGGTTATCTGACTACAGCTGGTTTTCAACGCTCTACCTCATATTTTTCTTTATTTTTCAGACTTGATGATACTATAGTGTATGTTGATGACATCCTGGTAACTGGTGATGACATAAATGAGGTGTGAAGTGTGATTACTGACTTAAATAAAAAGTTTGCTCTCAAAAATCTTGGTAGTGTGCATTATTTTCTGAGAATAAAGGTTCAACAAAAGGGTTCTCAGTTTACTTTGTCTTAGTCCAAGTATCTTGATGAGTTGTTGGAGAAGAATAACTCGGAGGACTGTAAAGCCACCAACATTATTATGATTCATTCAGTTAAACTATCTAAACTTGATGGTGTGCCATTTGAAAATCCTACCTTATATCGTAGTACAGTTGGAGCATTGCAATACATGACGCTTATTCGGTTCGACATTGTCTTTTCTGTGAATAAGCTAAGTCAATTTCTCCAGGTGTCATTAGATTCCCATTTAGCAGCGTATAAGCATCTTCTTTGATATCTCAAAGGCACACTTCAGTTAGCGTTGTGCTTCAGCTCTATTGATTCTATATAGTTTGTAACTTTTTGAGATGCAGATTGGGCGAGTTGTGTTGATGACAGACATTCCACCGGTGGGCATTGTGTTTTTTTAGGTCCCAAGCTATTGACTTTGAGCTCTAAGAAATAAGAAGTTGTCTCTAAGAATAGTGTTGAGTCTGAGTATCGAGTATTGGCAAATGTCATTACAGATCTTGTGTGGTTGCGCTTTTTGTGTGATGATCTCGGTTTTTCACTTACCTCATCTATTCAAATCTAGTGTGATAATTGCAGTGCCATAGCACTTGCTTCCAATCCCATTTTTCAAGCGCGCACAAAGCATATCGAGGTAGATGTTCACTTTGTGCGAGAGAAAATGTAAGACAAATCAATAGAAGTCAACCATGTTCCTTACTAAGATCAAGATCAAGTGACATACATATTCACTAAACCTTTGTCTAAAACAAGATTTGAGCTTCTTTGACATCGGCTCAAACTGAAAGACATATATCATGGCTTCTTTGGGGGAGTGTTAATATAATTATAATTTGTAATTCTTCAGTTGTTAGTTAGCTTGAAAGATTAGTTAACTGATAGATCAAGCCACGTGGCGTTCGATCCATATTCTAAGGAATTAGTTAGAGCGAAAGTTGTGATCGTAGCTTGCTGCATGTATATAAGGCATCGAGCATTTGCACTCTCTAATTAAATTCAATATACAAAAAATTCACAAACATAAATCTTATTCTCTTCACTTTCTCTGAATAGTTTAGGTTTCTAACAAATTCATTTTTTTAATGTTTATGTGTTAAACAATGTCGTGTAGTTTAGTAGAATTAAAATGAAGTTTCACGTCATTTTTTTAAAAATAGAACGAAAATCCATGTATATTTTTCAGAGGTTCACGTAGGGATATTAATTCAACTTGAAACTAATGGGTTGACCTGGATAGACCGAGAAAATAACAGGATTAGGGGTCGAAAATATTTATCCTGAAAAAAAATTGGACTGAACGGGCCAAACTGGTTGGGCGGCGGGCTAAACGGGATGGCAAATAATTTATTTTATTATTTCATTTTTTTATTGATAAAATTATCTTTCATCTCGTTATTCCTCTATTTTAGATATTATTGAAATTATAAAATATTAAAATTATATTGTTTATCATTTTTAAATTATATAATTGTATTATATTCTAATGTTATTATTTGTTTAATAGATGAGAAAAAATATGGAGATATAAGTATTTATGTAGTTGAATTGAAGCATCAAAATAATGTAATTCAAATATTTAGATCGACGATTGAGCGTAGTTATTGTGATGTAGCTTGAAATTATTATTTTTGAAAGAACAAATTAGTGTTGAATATTATGTCATTAAATGTACTTTTTTCTTTATTACTCGGATTTTCTTTGTGTGTGATTATATTATTTTTCTCATATCTCTTTGGACTAGCTACCTATTATGTATCATGTTTTAAATTATTTAATTACATAATATTATAATGTTGTTATTTCTTTTAATAAATGATAAACACTTTGAAGATGAAATCAAACATGAATATTTTATTTTCTTATATCTCTTTGGACTAGCTAGCTATTATTTATCATGTTTTAAATTATTTAATTACATAATTTTATAATGTTGTTATTTCTTTTAATAAATGATAAAGACTTTGAAGATGAAATCAAACATGAATATTTTATTTTCCCATATCTCTTTGGACTAGTTAGCTATGATTTATATATCATGTTTTAAATTATTTAATTGCATAATAATATAATATTGTTATTTTTTAATAAATGATAAAGACTTTGAAGATGAAATCAAACATGAATTTGAAAGAGTTTCAAATAGTGTTGAAGTGAAGAAGAAGATTGTACTTCAAATTAGATCGAATATTAAACTATAATTAGATTTATGGTGTAGTTTGAAATTATTATTTTTGGAAAAACAAATGATCTAACTTACGAGGTTTATATATGATTTATATATTATGTTTTAAATTATTTAATTGCATAATAATATAATATTATTATTTTTTAATAAATGATAAAGACTTTGAAGATGAAATCAAACATGAATTTGAAAGAGTTTCAAATAATGTTGAAGTGAAGAAGAAGATTGTACTTCAAATTAGATCGAATATTGAACTATTACGAGATTTATGGTGTAGTTTGAAATTATTATTTTTGGAACAACTAGCTAGTTGGTTTATCTTTTAAGAGGGGAAAGCAACTAATGATCTAACTTACGAGGTTGAGGCTGAAGTTTAACTATTCTTAGTTAAAGTATTCAATAATTTCATCATGGTATGGATGACTTAATGGTGGAGTGAGGTTACTTGGATATCAAAGATCATGGGTTCGAATTTCCTCAATACCATAGGTCGAGTGTGTAGTATAAAAAAATTTCAATAATTTAGTATTTAAATATTTAAAAGAATAGACAATAATATGCACACACAAATATATATATATATATATATATATATAGGGGTAGCTTATAATGAATACTAGTCTTTATGTGAGAACTAGGAACTAATCATAATCTTCTATTTTGGTTATTTGTATGGTTGAGATTAAACTTAATATAAGGTTAAAAAATATAATATTAGATGTAAAATTATAAATAAATGGGTGTTAATGTAATTTTGTATGAGAATTGATATGGAAACATGCAAATCATTAGTACCCTCAAGATATGTATCCAACAATTGAATTCATTCATGTACCTATTCATTGCAATTCAAAATGTACTTAAAATTTATTAAGAGCTATAAACCCTATTGATAAGTCCATTTATTTCGTATTTTTATGGGCATTTTATCCCTTATAAATGTCCCATTTAGTGTGTTTTGAGTCGAAAAGAACCAGATTGCGGTCAAAGGGCATTCCAAGAGTCGAGTCTGGCGGAAGGGGCATTTTATGCCTAAATATTCACGATTATCTCGCACATATGTTCATCAGTGGCACAAGGGACGTCCTCAGTATCCATCCCACATTCGGTCGGTGAAGTGGGCATATCAGATACGGATGGAGCTGACAGATGATGCCGTGCCCACAGTACTCGCACAGACTCGACCACAAGGCAGAATGGGCATTCCAGTGAAATTCGGAATTCAGTTGAAGGAGAGCTGGTGGGAAGATAGCTACATATCCGCAAGAGAGTTGGAGCTAAGCTGGACTCCTGGAAGGTGCTGCAACAAAGAGATAAGCTCAGACGAAGAGATAAGCTCAATCTAAGGAGATAAGAGCAATCCCTAAAAAATAGGGATTTGTTGAAGCTGAAGCTTATCCAGTCAAGGTCAGCGAGGGCACGCCGTTCCGGAATTTCAGCAGAAGACCCCCGCCTGTGGGGGAAACTTTACTCGGAAATGTAACTATTTAAACAAGTTTAGTCTCTGGAAAAAGAAGCTTTAGACAGTCTGAAACATTTTCACACTTTACATTTTCTGCATTTTATTTCCAGTACGCTGCTTAGGCAGCCAAACAATACGAAAGGTCTTAAACCTTCGGGACTTAGATTATGTTCATGTTCCTTGACGTTGGAGTCGAGTTTTTGCTTAATTAATTCAGTAAGTTCTTGTTTATTTTTATGTCTTTAAATTCTGCAGTTTCAATTATGTCTAGCCTTCTCGGCTAGATCTTTAATTCTGTCATTTGAACGATGAAATTGATTTGAGCATAAATCTGGACTCGTGAGGCCAAAATGGGCATAGTAATGTATGATTAGTTTCCGTTAATTCTTGTGCCTTGTTCCACGTGAGTGTGTGTCTGAAGTGCCCAATGTGGCTGATCACTCGTTAGGTAGAGAGGGCACACCACTATTAATTGAATTAGTAATAAGGGAATTAATGGGGCACACCAATGTGGCTGATCACTGTGTGTCGGTTCATATAGTAATAAGGGAATTAATGGGGTGTTGTGGGCACAAGAGGAATCAGTTGAACACAATAGATCTGGGTCCGTCTAGGGCACACTGCTGCCTGTTTGCTTACATCTCTTAGAGGAATCGGGAGATGGGTAACTGGTTAGGGGTTTAATCGAAGAGGAATCACTTTTAAACCTAAAATGAAATGATGGATGAAGAGACGCAGAGAGGAATCCGGTCACCATAACTAGATGACCTATCATGTATGAAAATCGGTGTGCCCATGATCGAGTTGTTTTATGTTAAAACCATATTCTAATTCAAATGCCAGAACCTTTTGTTATTTGATATTTTCTTTAGTTTCTTTTGCATATTTATATTCAGTTTAGTGACAACACCAAAACCCCCTTTGTGATTGGTTACTTGAAGATAGAATCGCAACAGCTCTCTGTGGGATCGACCCGTACTCATTGGCTAGCTACGCTCGTTGTGGGCACAGGAGTTTACAAATATATTTTTGAGCGCGAAACGACCGCGCGTCACTATAATCATATTTATTCATTATTTTGGTTTGTGAAAAGCAGTAGTGAGTTGCAACGGTGGTGCAATTCATCATAGCCGATTAGCCGTCGATGTTGAAATATAACCATCTTGTTGCCTCGCCATCCGTCCACCACCATCGTTGTGCCATCGACCGCCACCACTGTCGCAGAAGAACGCTCCAAAAATCATTTCACGGTAGGCCATTGCCGTCCAAAATCTCGAATTTGAGAAACTTAAATGACAAGATACAAACAAGGTAAGAAAACCTATTACATTAAAGTTACTGAAATTATTAGTTGTTAAATTTTGTTGCTTTATTGTAATACCCCTAAAAATTTTAGAAGATTTTATTCAACTTATATTACCCTCTGGCAAGTTAGAAAATAAGTTGGGTCCTTAAATGATTCAAATAAAGGAAAATCGCAGCCAGGGAAATCTGTTAAATCTAATTTGGTCAAAAATTGCCTTAAAAATATGTTATGATATTTTTCTCGGGTTGATAGAAAATGTTTCAAGAATCATGCCAACCTTTGAAATTTCAAATTTCGAGTTCAAATGAACTCTTGGCACAACTTTAAGTTGAAAAATAATAAATTTAATAGAAAAAGGCATATCCGTTATTATCCAATTTCTTTTTCAAAAGATTATCTTATTCGTAATTATCCTATTATTTTTCCATCATTATCCTCTTTCTTTTATTAGTTATTATCCTATTTATTTTTCCTCTATAAATAGGAGCTTAAGGTTTCGTTTTTCATTCATTTTCAAAATCGAAACACCGAGCAGCTTCCAGAGAATGTACGACTCTAGTTTCCTATTTCAATTCTGAAATAGTCATTTTGAAGGTGTCAACGCGTAGATCACGAATACATGATTGAAATGATGACACGAAGGATGATCACGATGGAAAATCATCGTGACCGCCGCCAATTCCTCGGAGAAGGTACTTTCTCCGATTCTGGTCATTCGGACCGATGAATTTAGAAATTTCAAGTTCTAAATATGCTTATATTTCGATTATCTTTAATTCTACCGATTTCGATTTTTGATGTTGTGAGTTTTCGGTATTTTTCCCCATTTTCATTTTATGTAAATCTCAGATCTACTCTTCCTGGATAGTCGTATTAGAAATCTTCTTTTTATAAATAGTCTTTGATCATTTGGATCTTGTAGTTAACCGAAATAGATTTTTGATTTCTCGTCGTTTGAAATCCGGATCCGAATATTATATTATAAATCTGCCCAATTCGAATTTATGTTCTAGCCGTCCGATTTTTGATATGATTACACCATTAAATTCCTTATTTTCTTCACTATCAAAAATTGTACTTTTGAGTGAAAATCCAACGAGTATCAAGCTCGATCGAAACCGATACATTTTCAGCTAAAATCTGTGAATATTGTTACCGAAACTCCCGTTTCACCCATTTTGGGTCGTCAAATTGAAAATGTTTCTTCTCGAAAGTTGCTCCAAATATTATTTTCTATAAGCCTGCCAAGTTTCGCAATATCGTTGCGAGTTTTGAATAATTTCGATTATTTAAAGTAGACAGTTATTTTTATACCGGGAGCATGTATTATCGAAAAATTCTAAAATTCTCATTCTTTAGTCTTGGCATATATAGTATCATCCCTAAATATTTTCATAATTTTCGAGGGGTTAAAAAGTGTTGTGGTGTAGATCTGGTAAAATTTGGATAAATGACAAGTTTTGGAAAGAGACATCTGTCAAATCAGTTGATCCCAATAAAGCAAGAATAAAGTTTTGGAATTTATTTCCTTCTTCGTCGAAATTATTCAAGGTCTCTAGAGTCGCGCAATATATTTTAGAATAGAATAGAATTAATAATAGTTCCGTTTATAGTATATTAATTTCCAAAAATATAGCGATTATCCTGAGTTGAAGTTTACCTTCTGTAGTACCAGCTCAGCTAGAGAAAGAGTATCAGGGTTGATTCTTCAGAAGTTAGCTTTTCAGAATCCCGAGAAATGTGGGCTATTATATTTTTACAAATTGTATCTTTCGAGCTATTAAGCTCTACTTTGTTAAAATTGCATATGTGACTATCTGTGTTAAATATTTACGTGCTACTGTATGTTGTTGGAGTCTCATATACCAGCGCTGTGTCAATGTGAGTAGCTACAGTATGCATGCATTATCTGTCATGCCCTACTCCTTGTCGGTGAGACTAAAATGAAACACTTATTGATTATACTATTTGGGTATACTATGGCCATACTCAACGTTATGCGTTGGTGATGTAGTTTGGGTTGCGGGCAGTGACGGGTTATACTCTTAAGCGCTTCACGATAAAATGTTTTGGTGAACTTAGGTTGCTTCCAATTTTTAAACCTCCTAAGGTTCACTGCCTGCATGCATGAACACAGATAGATTACTTTAACAAAATGATTTGCATAACTTAAATTTTGAGAACTTGCCCACTGAGTGCATTAGTACTCAGCCCAAATCTTTTCAAACATTTTCAGGTCAGTAGGCTGGAGCGTGGAGGTGACGAGACTGAGATATGGGCTATTATGATTTACATATTTTTCCGTTGTACCTTTTTGTTAGTATTCTGTTAAGAATTGAGCTTTCGCACTTATGGTATTCTTTTGCTAAATGCTAAGAACTCTGATCTTGGTATTTTGTTGATATGATTCTGCTTCTCTGATTCTGAACATTTGTTGACTTCCTAGTTAACATGTATCATATGCTTAGCTACATATTTATTCCAAGGGGAGGAAGCCTGTCTTTCGTTATGTCTATTTGGTCATTCATTTTGGCCTATGGAAGGGCTTCATTTGTTCAGCATATTGGTGTCTGTTTCTTTTGTCGACCTATGAATGGGTCTATTAATTGTTGGTATCTGGTTATTTGGTTCCGTTTAGCCTATGAAAGGGCCTATTGAATTGTTACAGCTTCCATTCTTCTCTTATAAGCCGTTATAAATGGGGATTCGCTCTAGTTACAGAGGTTATGATATCTAATTTTCCGGAAGGCATAACCTATCTTTGGCATACTTTATTCCAAACATTACTCCTTTTGGATTAACACCCCATCATTAATTTAATTACCCCATTTCTTTCCCGCTTCTTAATTTCCACCCCCGTGACGTCCATTTCCACGATCTTTCGGGATCGGGGCGCTACATTTATTTATATGGATTGTTCAAATTTATTTATTTTTCTTGATTTTCATTGTTGATATTGATGAAGCTTACTATTGAAGTTTCTGGTATTCTTGATTAATTTTGTTGCGTAATAAATTTATGCGAATGGTTTTTTGATTCCATAATACATTGCTATTTAGGCGGTGAATTTTTTATAATATTCTGATTTTGTGGCCGTGAGATGTTTTAATAAATATAAACGATTTGACTCAGAAAAAAAAATTTGTGCATGCCAATAAACTTTTTATTAAGTTGGTGATTAGATTAAAGAACAAATAAATACTTGGTATGAGTGAATTTGTTGCTAGGCGATTGAGAATTCGTAGCATGTGAAAAATGGTTATTCTGTTCTTGATGCTTTGTGGGAAATGAGAGTTAATTTGCTGCATATTAACTTTGATACGTAGTTTGAACAGAAGGAGTACAATTTTTGAATGTCTTGAAGGAAGAAACCACGATTGATTTTAATGATTGAATTTCTTGCTATATTATGTGTATTTATAGGTTATTAGGTTTTAACGATTTTTGTGATTTAAATACGAGACACACGTGTATATATAATATATATAAAGAATTCATTTAATACAATGTGTTGCTAGATTAGTATTGATTTATAGCTTAATTAATAACGTATTTGTCCAAAATAATGCTAGTTGCGTAATTAATATTATTACGAAATTGAAAACGACTACTTTTTCGCTTAATGCTCGATTTGAATATGACAAATTTGAAGGCGATAATTACTGTTTTTCGTTTGCTTATATTAGGAAAAATATTTGACCACATGTTATGCTGTATATTTTTGTTGCTAATAATGTTTTAAATGCTTCGTTATATCAAATATGCCTAATATTATATAATTGATGCAATAGCTTCAATTATATACATGAAATGAATTAGTAAAAGCTTTAACAAGGTTTAAAAATCGCAGATTATTCTTGTGATAAATTGACATTAATTAGTAATTACATCTTGTTTTAATTAGTCATGATGAACATTAGTATGTTTTAATTGATTGATCTAAGATTTAGAAGTTGGAAATTTTAAATTCAAATATGATAGGTCTTGTGTTTTTTTTTTTTGCCAGTTACTAAAGATTACAAAATATGCATATTCTTATCTTTTTAAAGTGAACATATAATTTATTATTTATTTATAGGTCAAGGGATTTCTGAAATTTATTTATTTCCCTCGTATTTAATATTCAAACGCTCATCTTTTTTATAATAGAAAAAGTTAACTTCAACAAAAAAATAAGGTCTTGTTTGTTTTCATTTCCAAATTAAAATTTTCCACTTTTCACTATTCAAAACACCAAAAAAACTGAAAATTAATATTAAAAATAAGAACAAATAAGGCCTAAGTTTCCCAAATCTAATACCATTATATGAATCGCTTAAACGTTTTTTATATTCAACCTCTTTTTTTCCCCTATATTTTAGAGTGTTTTTAAATGATCCACCATTTTTTATTTACACACATCAATTTTACTTTACACACCACATTTATTTTTATTTTTTTCTCATTTTTCCTTTATACACCATACTAAATATCTTTTTTACCCTTTCACTTAAAAAATAAAATTTTAACTTATCATATCATAAAAAAGGGAAAACAGAAGAAGAATACAGATGATGACCGGTACTGCAGCACCAGCATCCTCAAGCAGGATTCTACAACAATTAGCTTTCGTAATTTCAAATCGTATTACAACACGATGGGATTTTGAAATGTAGAAATTTGAAAAGGGACTGACATTGCAACACCAGCGAGATTCTACGACAACCTGCTTCTTTGTTTGAACTGTAAAAAATTCGAACCTTCTTCCTTATGTTCGGAAAACGTTTTCTGAATCCACTTCTTTAGGTTTGAAAAATATTTTCCGAACCCAGAGAAGGAAGCTCGAAGCTTACAGTTCGAACTAGTAGATTTGATGATTTAGTTTATTGTCGTCGGCTGATGGAGGGAAGCACGACTATGACTGGTAATTCTATCCACTTTCTTTTTTTTTCATTCATCATAAACATGGACGGTGGTGGCAGAAAAAAAAATTGTGTTTTCATTAAACATTAAACTATTGCTGGAAGAGAATGTAGCCTCTTGGTTAAACTGTCGTATGAAAAATCGGCGATGGGACGGAAAGAAGAAGATGCCATTTTGGTTAAATTATTTTTTTATTGTATTTTTAATTATTTTTATTTATGATTAGTAAAGGTTTTAAGTAATTATATAAATCATTAATTTTGAATTATTTTATTTAGTAATGTATAAAAAAAATTAATGGTGTATTTAGAAATAGTCATATATCTAATATCTAAGGTGCTCTTTCTCATTAATCCTTAATGTCATAGTCTCATAGTACTTTATGCGTACACAATTATATAATATGAATCTGATATCTCGTAAAAATAAATACATAATAACATTAATAATTATAAACGACGTACAATAAATAAATACAAAATAATACTATGCCCAGTGCAGTGCCAAGGAACAGCTAGCTAGTTGGTTTATCTTTTAAGAGGGAAAAGCAACTAATGATCTAACTTATGAGGTTGAGGCTGACGTTTAACTATTCTTAGTTAAAATATTCAATAATTTCATCACGGTATGGATGACTTAATGGTGGAGTGAGGTTACTTGAACATCAAAGATCACGGGTTCGAATTTCTTCAATACCATAGGTCGAGTGTGTGAGTATAAAAAAAAAATTCAATAATTTAGTATTTAAATATTTAAAAGAATAGACAATAATATACACACACAAATATATATATAGGGGTAGCTTATGATGAATACTAGTCTTTATGTGAAAATTAGGAACTAATCATAATCTTCCTTTTGGTTATTTGTATGGTTGAGATTAAACTTAATATAAGGTTAAAAAATATAATATTAGATGTAAAATTATAAATAAATGGGTGTTAATGTAATTTTGTATGAGAATTGATATGGAAACATGCAAATCATTAGTATCCTCAAGATACGTATCCAACAATTGAATTCATTCATGTACCTATTCATTGCAATTCAAAATGTACTTAAAATTTAAGAGCTATAAACCCTAGAATCATATTTATTCATTATTTTGGTTTGTGAAAAGCAGCAATGTTGCAACGGTGGTGCAATTCATCATAGCCGATTAGTTGTCGACGTTGAAATAGAACCATCTTGTTGCCTCGCCACCGTCCACCACCATCGTTATGCCATCGGCCACCACCACTGTTGCAGAAGAACGCTCCAAAAATCATTTCATGGTAGGCCATTGCCGTCCAAAATCTCAAATTTGAGAAACTTAAATGACAAGATACAAACAAGGTAAGAAAACCTATTATATTAAAGTTACTGGAATTATTAGTTGTTAAATTTTGTTGCTTTATTTATATGGGTTGTTCAATTTTTTTTTTCATTATTTATATTGATGAAGCTTACTATTGAAGTTTCTGGTGTTCTTGATTAATTTTGTTGCGTAATAAATTTATGCGAATGGTTTTTTGATTCCATAATACATTGCTATTTAGACGGTGAATTTTTTATAATATTCTGATTTTGTGGTCGTGAGATGTTTTAATAAATATAAACGATTGACTCGGAAAAAAAATTGTGCATGCCAATAAACTTTTTATTAAGTTGGTGATTAGATTAAAGAACAAACAAATACTTGGTATGGGTGAATTTGTTGCTAGGCGATTGAGGATTCGTAGCATGTGAAAAATGGTTATTCTGTTCTTGATGCTTTGTGGGAAATAAGAGTTAATTTGCTGCATATTAACTTTGATACGTAGTTTGAGTAGAAGGAGTACAATTTTTGAATGTCTTGAAGGAAGAAACCATGATTGATTTTAATGATTAAATTTCTTGCTATATTATGTGTATTTATAGGTTATTAGGTTTTAATGGTTTTTGTGTTTTAAATACGAGACACACGTGTATATATAATATATAAAGGATCCATCTAATATAATGTGTTGCTAGATTAGTATTGATTTATAGCTTAATTAACTGATAACATATTTGTCCAAAATCAGTAACTGTATAATTTATTATTAGTTTTAGTATAATTTTATTGCTTATTTACAATGCTTTATTTGCTTAACTTTTCGGGTTTTAATGATTGGATATGTTGCTAGATTATTGTGAATTTGTAGCTTATTAAGTATGACTTTAATGATTTTTGTGATTAAAATATGGAACAAACAAATAAAATATATAAAGACTCAACATGATATGTTGTGTTGCTAGATTAATATTGATTTATAGCTTACTTAACTAAAGATATATTTGTCCAAAATCAGTAGCTATATAATTTTGCGTGTTTTTTGTACCTACATATGTTTATAGTTATTTTGTTTTAGAGATCACTTGTTAAAGATTCAATTATTTATTTTATGCAAATTAATAACTTTATAATGATTTTGTGGTGCAACAAAAAGTTCTTAGTTCTTAATTGGAAAAATACGATCTGAAGGTGAAGTCCATATGTGTGGAAAATGTTTGCATGGAGAGATTGAAAATGACATGAAGAGATTTAGAAAAAATCAAGTGACAGTGGTATATATGCAATATGCCACATGGAAATATTCATGGTTCAAAGCATTAAAACTTAAAACACTGGGCTGAAAAAGGAGAATGCAACACAGATGAACTATCTTCGGGTTAAGTATTGCGCTATTATACTCATATCAAATATGAACATCTATAAGGACACAATTTCCAAAAATGTGCGTTCGAGTATCATACTGTCTCTAATAAACATCAAATTGGTTTGAAGGATTTGTTCAATGATAGTTTTTTATAGTTGGTGGAGGAAAAAACCAGTTGTTTAAAATGCTTGGCGTGAACAATTTAAATTCTTTTGCAATATCAATTTATACTTTGGTATCAAACATTTTGATATTGTTGGTTAGGTTACATTCTTATCAATAGGATGTGATATTTTTTAATAGAAATTTGTGGGTTGGTTTATTGTTATTTCGGTGCTCATTTACATGTGTTCAATTACGTGGTTTTTAGAACTCTAAACCACTGTACCTTATCCATATTCCAAACCATTAAATGTTTTGATTTGTATAAATTCGTAGTTTATTATGTTTGGATTAATAAGTGTTAAATGTAAATTCACAGTTTGTTATATTTATTTTTGTAGCTTGCGAAATGCAAATCCATATATATTTTATTCCAGAAATTGCTTTAATTTGATTCACATTTTAATTGTGAAGTGTTCATACTTTATTCGTAGCTTATTATACCAGTTGTTTATGGTTACTATAAGCATTTGTAGTAATTATTGTGCTTGGGATATGCTAAATTATGAATATCAATTTAACAAGCATGATAGTTATATCGCACAAAGTTATGAGTTGAAAAAAAAAAGACATTGAATCCATCATAATTAATTAGTTGCAAAATGCTATGATCGATGAATCATAATAAGTTGTGAAGATGTACTAAAGAAGCACAAAATCAAATCATATTAAAGCTCCGTAGGTATATGTACTGAATTCAAACAAATTAAGCTGCAAATTTCTATGTAACATGCAATGCAGTGGAGTGAGGTTGCTTGGAGACCAAAGGTCACATGTTCGAATTTCCTTAATAAAATAAGTCGGGTGTGTGAGTAAAAAAAAACATAAAAAAATACGTAATTATCTTTGTATTTCTACTAAACAAGTACTGAAATCAATCAATACAACTAGTGCCCAAAAAAGTAGATGTCTTCCTGAAATAAGATATGAATTTATTCTAAGCAAGATGGATCAAGAATCATATTGAAAATCAAAATTGCCACTATTGTATTTTGAAAACCTAAAGTAAATCGTAATGAGCTATGAACGTCTACTTAACAAGCACAAATTGAAGAAAGCTATGAATAGATAAGTAAAAACATTGAATTCGAACATGTTAAGATATGAATTGATATGTAACATGCAATTAATTTAAACATAATAAGATGTGTATCTACATAATGTTATCAATACATTACCAAAATCAATTATACTAAACTATGTTTGTCTAATGAAGAAGCATATAAATAAATCATAACAAAGTTACAAAATTGATCTGCACGAAACAATGAATTAAAAGCATGATAGTGAATTAAAATGGAAGAAAAATTTATAAGTTCATATTTCATCAATGATAAAACAATTGCTTAAATACATGTTCACTTATATATAATTGTAGTAGTGCTAACATTATAAATAAATGAAGAACGTGATAAGACATTAAAAATATATACATTCTCGAATGAAAAGGTATAATGCAATTAAAAAAAATTCAAAATGAACAATGTATAAATAACATACAACAAATGAATAATTCATCATGCCATGTGAGAATTAAATTGCCAAAAAAAAATGATTCGTCACAATTTTTTGTTTAGAATTATACGCCCAGAAATCATTGCTTAATTATATATAAATTGTAGCTTACATGTAGTGCTATTAATGCTTAAATAGTACAATTAAACTGCATGTAGTTAGTTGATTATAATAACCCAACATACATACTATGCTCACACATATATTCACATAATAGTCGAATTTTAAACCATTATATAGACAATTGATAATCAATACACACTGCTCACACATATATTCACATAATAGCAAGATTATTCACTCTATGAATTACATATAATCAAACACACCTACAACTAAAATTATTAGGAAACAAATGCAAACTAAAAATTATTGGGTATGAGACTTGGTGTTTATGATTGGAGTCATGAAAAGATTTCTAAAACAAAATATAGGAACATTCTAGAGTATAAGCATGTACAAAATAAAACTTTGGTTTTCAGATTGCCTAAATCTGGCATTTATGATTTATTTTTTCTCGAAAGAAAACATGTTCTTTTTGCTAATATTGTTTTATGTTATTTAATTTGAGTGGAACAAATCAATAATATGAGTAATCGATCGATTGGTTAAGGTGGGTAGCTATAGTGGAATTTTTTTCCCCATTGAGTGTGTGTATGGGTAGGTGATAATTAAATCTTTATGCATAAGTAGCCATTTATTTGATTTTAGATTAAATATAATAATTATAATTATAATTTTAATTTAAATTATATTATATTTATAAAATTTCCAATAAAATAGTAACTATTTATAAAATTTCATTTGAAGAAAATTAAAGTTTAAACATAGATGCCTCCCAAATTTGTGTAAACGATCACGTATGGATCGAAGTCAATGAGCGAGTATATTATTGTGTAATGAAAAAAAAATATAGAATGAATAAAAACATAAAAAAATAGGAAGAATAAATGTTAAAATTGGATGGAAAGTGGATGGGCGTGTGTAGTGGAATATTATATGGAAAAAGATTTCCATATATACGGGGAAACCTTGAATTATGGGATTTATTTGTGAAAAAACTAGGTTAGCCTCTTATATTAAACATACATATAAATAAAAATAGAACTATAAAATCTCTGCTCTCAATCTCAACAATAGAATTAATTAGATCTAGTGACTAGGAAAAGTTCATAGTTCTCAGATAAATTTATTTGAACCTATTCCAATATATATATATATGGATGGGATCTGGTGAGAATTGGTCACCAGGTGGGAACCGGGAATCGATCCCATCCGTCTATTCCGAAAAATGAACGCACCAGATGAAAGCAAATTTTCGGTCGCAATTTTGTAATTAAAACGAAAAATCTTCAATTCACGCGTCTCATTAAGGGTAGAATTGGAACAATTGACTTTTAAAAAAAGTGACATCATCATGTTTTGAAAAAATTCTTAAAAACTTTAAATGATCATAATTTATTCATTTTTAATCGGATTTACGCAAATCTTATATCAAATTAAAGTTCTTTTCATACTCTTTCATTTAAGATCCATATTGCATATGTTTATTTGAAAAAAATAGATGAAAAATACAAAAAATCATTTTTAGGCATAATTTTCGCATAGAACAACCCCAGATTTATATTAGCATGTTGTATACAACATTTTAGCATGACCTATATAACATTTTAGCATATTGTGTAATACATTTTAGCGGGTGATATTATGAATATATTTCTAACAGTTTTATATAAACATCTACACCTATATAGATACTACAAAATGAAAAACTCGAGTTGATAATAAAAAAAGAAAAAAGAATGAGAAAATGAAGCAACGAAAGACATGACTGACAACTAAGAAAAAAAATGCGTAAATATTTTCCAAAACGAGATAAAGTTTATGAGAGCAAAATATATGTTGCAATTCTAAGTGCAGAAAGTAACATACAAATTTAGCCTCCTACTTCGCTCATTTTAACCTCATTAATTTCTCATTTTAGCATGTGTTGATAAACAAACTATGGAACGATAATTTCGTTGGAATGAAACACAATACACCCAATTTGGGGACAGTGAATCCTAATGAAAATCTCATAATTACTAAGTGAGATCAGATGAATCATAATTGGAACGTACTAAACCTTAATTGGGAATGGTGAACCTTAGTGGAAAATGTCATATCAAATTTAGCCTCATACTTCGCTCATTTTAACCTCATTCATTTCTCATTTTAGCATGTTCTGATAAATAAAATATGGAACAATGATTTCATTGGAATGAAACACAATACACCTGTTTGAGGACACTAAACCCTAATGGGAATCTGATAATTACTAATTGGGATCAGATGAACCCTAATTGGAACGTAATAAACCTTAATTAGGAACGGTGAACCCTAGTGGAAAATGTCACATCAATTTTAACCTCCAATTTCGCTCATTTTAACCTCATGCATTTCTCTTTTTAGCATGTGTTGATAAACAAAAATGGAATGATAATTTCATTGGAATGAAACGCAATACACCCTATTTGGGGACAGTGAACCCTAATGTGAATCTTATAATTACCAGTTGGGATCAGATGAGCTCTAATCGGAACGTAATAAATCCTAATTGGGAACGGTGAACCCTAATAGAAAATGTCACATCAATTTTAGCCTCATACTTCGATCATTTTAGCCTCATACGATTCTCATTTTAGTATGTGTTGATAAACAAAATATGGAACGGTGATTTCATTGCAATGAAACACAATACACCCTTTATGGGGACAGTAAACCCCTACTGGGAATCTCATAATTACTAGTTGGGATCAGATGAGCCCTAATTGGAATGTAATGAACCCTAATTGGGAACGGTGAATCCTAGTGGAAAATGTCATATCAAATTTAGCCTCCTATTTCAATCATTTTAGCCTCATGCGTTTCTCATTTTAGCATCTTCTGATAAACAAAATATGCAGTGGGAATCTGACAAGGTATTTAACCCCATGCTTTCGTTATTTTAGCATCATATTCTAAACAATAACCGTGGTTAATAAAACTTAATAGTAATATAATTACTGCAAAGAAAATGTCATAAACACTTTTATTAAAAATCATATATATTCTTAAAAATGAATGTGTTGAAAACAATTCACAAGCATGGTAAAACATGATATTAAACTATGCCCAATCGTTATAATAACATCAAGCTGGACAGTTCCTAGCATCATGATCTAACAACATGTAGCAATTGCTGCACATTCTGAGTGGTTTGTTCTCCTTTCTCTTTGTTGCCTCCTTCATAGATATCAAATGACTGTCGCTACCTTTTGTTTTAACTGGAATAGGTGGATGGACAACAACTTCAGAAGGTAAAATAATAATACAATCATATCAAGAGATGTTCAGACACATAAATTGATTTTTAGCATTAGGTATATACTATTCTAGCATCATGCAACATACATTTTAGCACCAAAGTATTCTAATATTTACATGGTGTCTATAACATTGTGTTGCCGAGTTATAAAAAAAAACACACACACACACACAAAAGAAAAAAAAGCAAAGCATGGTTTGTATGACATGTTTCACAGAGTGCAGTAGAAATAACATTAAACCAGCATGTTATCATGCTAAAACATATGTAACGACAGACTAAAACGACTACATTAACATGCTAAAACATATGTGACGATAGGCTAAAACGAATACATTAACATGCTAAAACAAATAAACAGATTAAATTAATGCATATTCTGTATATTCTCGTACATACTAAACCCTAGAATTCCTAACAATTATAAAATAACTGATATTTTTCTCAAAGAAAAAAAACTGATACAACCCAGATCTGAATGAAAAAGATCAAATCAATCAAAAATATCAAATCTTCGTAACAAAATGATGAAGCCATAAACTAAAATAAGATGAGAAATAAAAATCACGAGAAGAAACGAGAAATAAATCGACATACCAAACTGCTAAAATAAATTGAAAAAAAAACACATACATAGAGTCACCATACAAAGACAGCGCCGCCGATGAACTCTACGAATCACAAGGTCGAATCTTCGCGATAAAAATATGAAAGCAGATGCTGAAAAATAATGAGAAATCAAAAGGGAAGAAGAAGAAGAACGTAATCAGCGAGAGAGAGAGAGAGAGAGAAAAAAAGGGGAAACAATCTGAAGAAGGAAAGTTGAAGAACTGAATTACTATATTGCCCTCCCCTTCATCAAACTTGCCAATATTACAATTATGCCACCGCCCCATTCACTTAATCTGGGCCATCCAGATTGAATCAATGAAGGTATATATATATATATATAGGGAAGGGATCAAATGAGAACCCTTCCCTAGGTGGGAACTATATATATATATATATATATATATATAGGGAATGGATCAAATGAGAACCCTTCCCCTAGGTGGGAACTAGGAACCAATCTTATCCCTTCATTGATTCAATCTGGACGGCCCAGATTAAGTGAATGGGGCGGTGGCATAATTGTAATATTTGGCAAGTTTGATGAAGGGGAGGGCAATATAGTAATTCAGTTCTTCAACTTTCCTTCTTCAGATTGTTTCCCCTTTTCTCTCCCTCTCTCGCTGATTTATGTCGTTCTTCTTCTTCTTCTTCTTCTTCTTCTTCTTCTTCTTCTTCTTCTTCTTCTTCTTCTTCTTCTTCCCTTCTGATTTCTCATTATTTTTCAGCATCTGATTTTCTTTTATCACGAGGATTTGACCTTGTGATTCGTAGAGTTCATCGGCGGTGCTGTTTTTGTATGGTGACTCCATGTATGTGTTTTTTTTCAATTTATTTTAGCAGTTTGGTATGTCGATTTGTTTCTCCTTTCTTCTCGTGATTTTTATTTCTCATCTTATTTTAGTTTATGGCTTCATCGTTTTGTTATGAAGATTCGATATTTTTGATTGATTTGATCTTTGTTGTTCAGATCTGGGTTGTATCAGTTTTTTTTTTGAGAAAAATATCAGTTATTTTCTAATTGTTAGGAATTCTAGAGTTTAGTATGTACGAGAATATACAAAATATGTATTAATTTAATCTATTTATTTGTTTTAGCATGTTAATGTATTCATTTTAGCCTATTGTCACATATGTTTTAGCCTATTAATGTAGTCGTTTTAGCCTGTCATCACATATGTTTTAGCATGATAACATGCCGGTTTAATGTTATTTCTACTGCACTCTGTGAAACATGTCATACAAACCATGTTTTGCTTTTTTTTTTCTTTTTTTTTTTTGTGTGTGTGTGTGTGTGTGTTTTTGTGACTCGGCTACACAATGTTATAGACACCATGTAAATATTAGAATACTTTGGTGCTAAAATGCATATTGCATGATGCTAGAATGGGTCATACCTAATGCTAAAAATCAATTTGTGTGTCTGAACATCTCTTGATGTGATTGTATTATTATTTTACCTTGTTCAGTTTATAATTTTTTGATTTTAATGTGTCAGCTTCTTTTGTTTGAAGTGACCATAGTAAGATTACTCACACGGTGATATGGAGGGTTCTACTTCACATAGCAAGACGATGATGTTTGAGCAATTCTACGGTTTACGTGTCCCTTTTGAAGTTGTTGTTCATCCACATATTCCAGTTAAAACAAAAGATAGCGACAGTCGTTTGATATCTAAGAAGGAGGCAACGAAGAGAAATGAGAACAAACCATTCAGAATATGTAGCAATTGCTACAAGTTATTAGATCATGATGCTAGGAACTGTCCAGCTTGATGTTATTATAGCGATTGGGCATAGTTTAATATCATGTTTTACCATGCTTATGAATTGTTTTCAACACATTCATTTTTAAGAATATATATGATTTTTAATAAAAGTGTTTATGACATTTTCTTTGCAGTAATTATATTACTATTAAGTTTTATTAACCACGGTTATTGTTTAGAATATGATGCTAAAATAACGGAAGCATGGGGTTAAATACCTTGTTAGATTCCCTCTGCATATTTTGTTTATCAGAAGATGCTAAAATGAGAAATGCATGAGGCTAAAATGATTGAAGTAGGAGGCTAAATTTGAGGTGACATTTTTCACTATGATTCACCGTTCCCAATTAGGGTTTATTACGTTCCAATTAGGGCTCATATGATCCCAACTAGTAATTCTGAGATTCCCAGTAGGGGTTCATTGTCCCCATAAAGGGTGTATTGTGTTTCATTGCAATGAAATCACCGTTCCATATTTTGTTTATCAACACATGCTAAAATGAGAATCATATGAGGCTAAAATGATCGAAGTAGGAGGCTAAAATTGATGTGACATTTTTTACTAGGGTCCACCGTTCCCAATTAGGGTTTATTACGTTCCGATTAGGCTCATCTGATCCCAACTAGTAATTATGAGATTCACATTAGGGTTCACTATCCCCAAATAGGGTTTATTGCGTTTCATTCCAATGAAATCATCGTTCCATTTTTGTTTATCAACACATGCTAAAATGAGAAATGTATGAGGCTAAAATGAGTGAAGTATGAGGCTAAAATTGAATCTGGGCAGTTTCTGAGTTCAGTAATTAGGGTTTATTACGTTCCGATTAGGGCTCATCTGATCCCGACTAGTAATTATGAGATTCACATTAGGGTTCACTGTCTCCAAATAGGGTGTATTGCGTTTCATTCCAATGAAATCATCGTTCCATTTTTATTTGTCAACACATGCTAAAATGAATGAAGTAGGAGGCTAAAATTAAATATGGGCAGTTTCTTAGTTCAGTAATTAGGATTTATTACGTTCCGATTAGGGCTCATTTGATCCCGACTAGTAATTATGAGATTCAGATTAGGGTTCACTGTCCCCAAATAGGGTGTATTGTGTTTCATTCCAATGAAATCATCGTTCCATTTTTGTTTATCAACACATGCTAAAATGAGAAATGCATGAGGCTAAAATGAGTGAAGTAGGAGGCTAAAATTGAATTTGGGCAGTTTCTGAGTTCAGTTCTTCGCGAAAAAGAGGCTAATGTTGACAGAATTTTTTTTTTCAATTTTTCCCTTAATGAGACGCGCGAATTGAATATTTTCGCGATAATTATAAAAATGCCACTGAAAATCTGGATGGATTTGGGACGTCGATTTTGCAGGATGAACGGGTGGGATCGGTTCCCGGTTCTCACCTAGCGACCGATTCTCACCAGATCCCATCCATATATATATATATATATATATATATATATCGTATTGAAGCTATGTTGGATGGGAGTTGGACTACTTTTTTTTCTTCCATTTATTCCACGCCAAGAACCCTCTTTTACCCACAAAAAAAAAAGTAAGAAATAATAATACTAATAAGTTTATATATATTATACTTTATTTTTCAATTTCATATATAGACAACTGCAAGCATGCATTTATACCAATGTGGCGCAATAAATGCTAAATCAATATTAAATTCATATTAGATTTACTTTACTAAGGAAGTCATGATGATCATTGGTAGTAATAATATAATGTGAAAATGCATAAAAATTAAGCCTATCTTGTCAAAACATAATAATACAAAAATAATACCGTCAATTAACTGCCTTCAAGATCATCACAGTACTGTATGAGACTATGAATAGAAAAAATTATATTTGAATATTTGTGCATGTGTTCATTTTTGTAAGAACATGAAGCTCTATGTTTTTGTTTGTAATTGATTTTTTTTTTTATTTTTTACATTATACTTGAATTTTGGTACTTATGATCGAGTTATGATCGATGCCGTCTTATTTCAAACCAAATTTTATGCAAATAAAATAAAGTATGTAGGCCGGCTTGAAAAAATTAAAGACTAAATTGAAAGTGTTTGGGATCAATTTTAATTTTTGCAAATAAAATTGAAGGACGACCCAATGAAATTAATTTGATAAAAAAAAACTAATGGGCCAGATTCAGAAAAAAAAACTGTAGTTAATTAAGGATCCATAATGAATAAATTAACTAAAACTATTGGGCCCTTTAAAAAAAAATTATCTGGTATTACAATTTACATGAAGAAGCATTTCTCAATATAATCACACACGCACACATGCACATGTTCATTTAGTATGTCAAATTAGGAAATTAGGAATTTATATATATAAGCGTGAGCACTTTAATAGACATTATTATGTGTAGAGAGAGGATGGGGTCGGTGGTTGTGGGTCTACTCAATGTTATTAGAGAGCGGATCAGATACTACGTGCTCTCTCCTTGTTATATTCCGTGTGTCATAATTAGTTTTTTTTTAATGTTTTACTCTAATTAGAGAAGGATGAATCTTAAATAAGTTTTTTTAATTAAACTAAACCATAATAAATTAAACAAAATGAAAGATTTGGCACATAAGATGTCATAAAGAATAATAGAGAGGATCTGGTGTGAACTAGAGAGGGCCGGGAGGGGAAGAAGGAAAGGGAGATCGTGGTAGTTGGCGGTTTTAATTTTATTTATTTATTTATTTTAATATTTATGTAAATATAAGATGTTCTAATCCGTGAATGTGGCTAAAAATTTCACTATCCAAAAAACCTATTTTGCAATATTTTTGTCATAATAAAAAGAAATAAATCAAGATGCATGTGACAATGATAACACAATTAAAATAGCTTGCACTTAATGCTCAAACACGATCTCCATTAGAGTTAAAAATTAATGCTGAAGCCTTTTTTTTATGAGCATAACTTATAATAGTAATTAATCTAATTTTAACTTAATGAGTGGGATCTTCTCAACCTATTATTCCTTCTTAGAGCAAAGCATTTTATTTATTTTTTTCTCTTGTTCATTGCTTAAAAATCACACACACATAACTACATAAGTTATCATTTTGTAAAGTTAATAATACAAATTACGTGTACATTAATTTAGAAATTATAGGAAAATTTGTAGTTCCGTATTATGTGCTTTGGATTTACCTTAAATGCTCTAGCTAACATAACACGATCAATCACTTTTTATACGAATTATTGTCTATCGTGATTGCCACATCAAGTGAAAGGCCCCAATTAACTATTTTTTTTATTGACTTTGACATTTGTATCAAATAAATCGCTTCATATTAAATTGTGTGGTCCAATCATTTATATATATATAACACAATAATCTACAAATATCCCAATTCTCCCAATCACATAAAATTAAGTTACAAGTGACTATTTTTTTCCATATCAAAATGTCATATTATAACAGCATAACTATATGTACGTAGAAAAAAAAATTATCATACAAACATAACGTAACGTTAGAGTGTTATATATACATACATACATACATACATACACACACACACACACACACATATATATATATATATATATATAAATGAATCTTCTTCAACGCAATTACTTAATTACATACCAAACAGCCATTGGATCGATGCTGACATTCAAAATTATCCCATGCTGTATCAAAATCCATTAGCAAAATTATAATATACAAACCCCATTATATATATAGTTATATAATTATAAATTGGAGAGAGAGAGAGAGAGAGAGAGAGAGAGAGAGAGAGAGAGAGAGAGAGAGAGAGAGATGTGAACAGTGTGCTCCCTGAATTATTGAACATTTGAAGTATATATGGGAACCGGCCATGGACTGGTTGTGTGCCTTTAGGGGTTGGTTGCTGCCTATACTGTCAAGAAATTAAATGCATTAACAAACCAGTGAAGATGCATGCTCAAGAAGTCGTAAATTTACAGCATTAAATAATCATTGTAATTTCCCTTTTCATTTATTCAAGATAATGATCGAATACACATTTTCTTATTATAAGATTTAATTCAATTAACTTCTTATATGACTAATAACATACATATAATTGAAGATGGACTTCCGAATGATGTTACTTGAGTATTATTAATATTTGAAAAAATGTTCCGCTAGCTAGGTAAATTTTTCCCTAAAAAATATAGTTTAATAAAATTATTACATTGATCAAAGTTCATCAGGTCACGGCACTTTAATTATATGTTTGCACATATTTATATTAGAATACCTTTTGCTGCCAAATGATCGTGACATGACATTATATATAGTGTTGTTGAGTCTGAGATCCAACACATATTTATTAAAACAGTAAACTATAAACTATTGCATCGACCAAACATATATCGGTTGTAAATTTTATTGGTTGTTTAATTGACACACGTGTCACACACACACACACACACACGGTATGGTAAGAATGTGAATATAGGGGTTAAGTGTAAATTATGGACGAATCCCACCGGTTGATCATTTAGGATCTACATCTAGTATTAATTGTGTGAGAAAATAATTATATTGCTTTTTTTTCCTCTGTGTAGGTGTTATGAAGGATAAAAATATAAAATCTTTTTTAAATATTAATGGCAACGGAATTTAAGGGATTTTAATGGGTAAATCAAATCTTCAATCAATTTTACTATTTTAATTTGAATAGGTATTTTATGGAATATTACTTTGCTCTTTTAAAGATTGAGAATGTTGTCTTTGCAATTTATGTTGCTTTTTATGAGTATTATTGATTAAGTTGAAATTTTTAGTTGTAGTATTTTGAAATATGATATATGAGTGCTCTTTTATGAATTCAGGGTGCTTTTTTGTGAATTATATATGCTGTTTTTTATGATTAGTAGTGATTACTAAAAACTTTTAGTTGAAAGATTATAAAATAATATATCAATGTGATCTTTTAAAACTGTAAATGCTTGTTTTTGTGATTTCTGTTTTTTTTTTTTTAATGAGCAATAGAGATTCAGTTGAAAATGCTTTATATGCTTTATATATGTGTATTAGAGATTTAGTTGAGATTTATAGTTGTAGGATTTTGAAATAAAATATCTATTTGACCCTTCTTATAGTTATAATTCCAGGATGATTTTTTTATGAATTATGAAGCATTTTTTATGATTGTTAGGGATTATATTTACTGTAAATTTTTAGTTAAAAACTAATGAAATAATCTATCAATGTGCTATTTTAAAACTTTAGCCTGCTTTTATTTAGATTTTTGTTGCTTTTATATGATTATTATTGATTATTTGATAATGCCTGTTTATATGATTTATATATCTGTTTATTTGAGATTCAAGTAAGATCTATAGTGGTAGGATTTTGAAATAAGATTCCATTTGCCCTTTCTATAGTTCAGATTGTGTTTTGTTGTGAATTATGATTTTTTTTATGATTGTTAGTGAATAATGTAAATTTCTATTTGAAAAATTATGGAATAATATATCAATGTACTCTTTCGAAACTTCAGCATGGTTTTTGTAGATTTCGAATACTTTTTTTATATGATTATTAGTGATCACTGGATAATGCTTTTTTATATGATTTATAAATCCCTGTGCTCTTTTCAAAATTTAGAATGTTGTATTTGACGATTTTTGCTGGTTTTTTTACATGAGTATATTATAGATTCAGTTGAAATTTATGGTGGTAAGATTTTGAAATAAGATAATGATGTTCTCTTTATATAGTTCAATTTTTTTTTTAAATGAATGAGTATGGATGGTGCACGAAAATTAGTGGAAAACTCATAGAACGAAAAAATATAAACGGTTGCATTGTTCTCTAATTTTTGTGGCGTAATTTAGGGATTTAAAATCTACTCATAGTTGTTAATTTTTGAATTTTACAAATATGCAATTTTCTAATTAAAATAAATATAAGTAAAATTAACAATAAAATCAATCATGGCCTTCCATCTAACAATTCTATGCTTAAATTAGTCCAAACACAGGATTATTGTTCACAAATGAACCATTCCCTATATATATATATATATATATATATATATAGGGAATGAATCAAATGTAAACCATTCTCTGGTGTGTAAACTGTAAACCAATCTATCACCACACATTCAATAAAAATCGGCGCTCCACATTTAATCAAACATGCGGTGGCATTTTTGTTATTTTCACCACTTTTTTCAGTCTATGGGGGTATTTTCGTCTGTTTGTTGAAAAAAAGCTGATGTCATGTTGACTCAGCATCTAAAAAATATTCTTAAAAATTTCGAACGATCATAACTTGCTCGTTTTTCATCGGATTAATGCAAATAATATATCAAATTAAAGGTCTTTTAATCATCTTTCATTTAAGATCAGTGAAGCATATGTTTATTTGGAAAAACATGGACGAAAAATACAAAAGTTTCATTTTTACACGTATTCAAGCTCAGAATACTTCGTTAGCATACGCATATGTTTCGTTAGCATATGACAATTTAAGCTCAGAATACTTCGTTAGCATACGACATATGTTTCGTTAGCATATGACAATTTAAGCTCAGAACACTTCGTTAGCATACAACATATGTTTCGTTAGCATATGGCAAATATTTCGTCAGCATCAATTATATTGCGATAAAGATTTATTCCATTAATGTAATTAATTAGGTATGCTTCGTTAGCATATAAAAAATATTTCATTAGCATATGACAAATGCTTCGTTAGCATATGCCAAATATTTCATTAGCATCGACTATATCACTGTAAATATTTATTACATTTCAATTAATATATGCTTCACTGACATCAATTATATTGTTATAAATGTTTATTTAATCTCAATTAGGATGTGTTTCATTAGCATATAATAAATATTTCATTAGTATCAATTATATTCACAATGAACAATACATTAATGCATTAAGAGATTTTTTATATGAGAATGTTAATGCACTGCTAACGTTAGCATTCACATATGCAAACTAAAATATTATAATAATGCTAATGTAGTATAATTATATCTGATAATAGAATCATACGTGTTTAATGTTGCATGTGTATTATTAATGTATAACATCCATCTCAATTAAGCATGATTCGTTAGCATATGACAGATAATTCACTAGCATCATGATTAGTTATATTGCTATCACATCAATTTTAGAGTTTAACAATTTAATTTTATTAAATTTTATTATTTGTTGTTGTTAGCACCGTCGTATGCTAACAGAAGTATCATGTAATGCTAAAAAATAGTTATACGCAATGCTAACAAAAGTAATAATGTTGTGAATTGAAATCAAATAATGCAACTAACAACCTTGAATCAAACAATTATAACTTTGTCCACGATTCATATTTTTTTGAAATTATTTTTTGTTGAAAATTAGGCTTGGCTAGCTTTCCAACCATATAAAAGTCTTCATTTAAGAATTTCCTAACAAAATCAATTTTGTGTTTAAAGTTAGGTGTTGTGCATGAAATAATTCTACTTCATTAACATATGATTATGTATTCGTCAGCATATGATTGTGTCTCTGTTAGCCCGCGTCCTGGAAGTCCGATTTTTTTTTTATTTTAACCTAAACGCAAAAATTACCAAAATGCCACCGCATTTTTTGAAGTTCCCTTTATTTACAGGAATGACACCGCCCCTTTGACCAAATCTTGACCATTGGATTTTGATGGATGTGTAGTTGGAAATTGGTTTACAGTTTACACACCAAGGATGGTTTACACCAGAACCATCCTATATATATATATATTACATGTATATTTTTCTTTCTATAATTATATATTTTATCTAATATTATGTACGTACGTAACTCTAATTAAATTACCTAAAAATTATATTCCCTCATGTCTTTAATATTTGATGTTTTAGGGTTTTTTTTTTTTTTTTTTTATTACTTGATGTTTTAGATTATTAAGGTTGTTTTCACTCTCATCTCATTAATTCATTCATGCATGGTTGTTTGAATTTCTCATTCTCATCCTCTTCCAAACACATTCTAAAAAATATTAAATTCAATTTTACAATAAACAATCATACTCAAAAGTCAATTTTGCAATATACTTTCTAGAAGTGAGTATTTTCTAAATGAAAAGTAGAATTTCTAGGAATCATTAATATTTTCTTAATTTTAGTTCAAAAGTCTAAAACATCAAATAGTAGTGACCGCAGAGAGTAATGAATTAGCCAACTATTGATATGCGTATATAGACTCGTAATATTTATGTCGAAATAGGACCGTACGTATATGTGTGTGTATTTGTGTGTGTGTGTGTGTCAGTGAGTGTACACCAACGTGGAGCTCAATGTATCTCACATTTCCTTTTTTTTAATTTAGCCAATGTATCTCACATTTCATTTTCATTAGTAAATATTGTTAAGCATCATGATCGATGGAAATCAAGTTCAACAATCACCATCATCTTGTGGGTACGATTTTAACTTAATTAATTTTAAATACTTGAGAATGTCATCTAAAACAAAATGTACAATCAAGTTACTGAAGATCATGAGTTCGAATATTTTTATAAACGTTTTAGAATTTAATTAATTGAGTTACTCATCATGCACATATGAAAAACAATTGCGGGTAGTTTAAAAAAAAGGAAGATACACAATTGAGCCATAAACCTTTTTTTAGAGTATAGTCATCAGAAGTAGTGTAAGGTCAAACATACATTTATGTTCTGAACTTTAGTTTATATTACAAACAATGTCATAAACTTCAAAATATGTAAAAAATACACAATCTGTCAATTTTTATTTTTATTTTTTGTAAAAATATTATATGATCCAATTTCAAGTGTCGGATTGCTAACAAGGTGCGTTAGAGACCAACGTGTAAAATAACTTGAAAATCATATTTAATCTAAATCGATCTTGAATATATTTCCCACATCATTTAAAATTATGGACTCTTGAATGTGCTTTGTCAGCAATCCAACACCAAAAATTGAATTGGGCAATATTTTTGCAAAAAAAAAAAGGTTGAAAGATTAGAAATTTATAGCATTTTTTTATGTTCGTGACATACACATTAAAAATTCAAGAAATAAGTATATATTGGTTTTAATGTTAAAATTGTGATTGCCAATAAGAAAATAATAAAAGAAAATGAGTTGAACAAGAATACTTTTAATTATAATAACAAGATTTAAGCAAAATTTTAGCCATAGCTAGCCCATGTGCCGTGGTCGTTGGCCATGCTCAGACCAAGTTTGTACGCTAGGTAGCTGAAAATGTACATTTTAGTACAAGGATGTAATAAAGAGTTTTGCTGCTGAAATATATCTACCATCATATATATGTGTGTACAGTGATATTTAAATTGGACAATAATGAATTGATACAGGTACATATCAATATATCATCAAAATTACCAAGCATTAGACAGCCAAACCTGACTGCTTCAACTACCTATACCTAAATGTGAGTACTGCACTTCTTGAACCTCCTTGTCTTTACTTCCATCTTCGCCAACTCATCACTGCCCAACTTAGTCATGTTGTTCCATTGCAACATTAAATCTGCTGACCCCCTCCAATAGGAGCTCACTATCTCGATCTCCTAGTTTACATCACTACGGATGTACGTCTTTGTCACTATACACTCAGACTTTGTTTACTTTGATGGATAATGATAGATTAACAAGTAGGATAACTCTGCATGGTATTAAAATGGTGGATAACTCAAGGTCCGTGATAAAATGAGCTTTTAGGTGCTTATTTGTGGGATATGATTTATTTACTTACATATCTATCCTTCAAATTATATATCCTCAAAGTAAACAAGGCCTCAAGTGACGGTATGAAATCTGTATTTCATGCCGCCGTTATGTATGTTTATCACAACACAAATTTTTCTTGTCGTGTTGAAATTCGCAATTTTTAATCAAGATTGATAACCGCTGGCTGGATATAAGATAAAGATTGAAATAGATACATATATAATTAGGAGCCAGCTTTTGAGTTTGATTTTGATTTTTATTTTTATGATATTGGTTACCTTTTAAGTTTATGCATAGTGATTGTTAGAATTTAATTTCTCTGCTTTTAATCTGTGTAAGTCGGTTCACTGTTGAGGAAAATAAATGCTTCTATATATGCTATTTCCACCACTCAAAGCGCTAGAGAAAACTTAGTCTCCTCTTCACAAAATTCTCTCTCTTTTTTTTCTGAAATCATTTTTTATCTATAATATTTCATTACAGGAACCAAGCAGCATAAGTTTCCTGCAATTATATTTAATATTCAGACAGCATTCTTAAATCATGGCTGCACCTCTCTATGCTTGGCCGTGGGAGTTCTTGGGCAGTTACAAGGTAATATCTGTATATTTTTTACAGAAATATTTTACAAAACTTTCTACAGTTTAGTTTTTCAAATTAAGGATTTTTGAATTTTCTAGCTAGCCACATGATAAATTGAATTTCTTGTTTTATATTGTGACAGTATGTTCTTTATGCGATTTTTATTGCGAAAGACATGTATACAAGATATCAACAAGAGACCATCAAAGATTCTTGGATTCTTCACATCTTCATATTATCTATGGCTAGGCTTATAATGTATCAATCATGGACTTCTTACAGCAACATGCTGTTTCTTACTCGAAATCGTCGTATCATAAAAAAGGGAGTAGATTTCAAGCAGATTGACAAAGAATGGCACTGGTCAGTCCCTTGTTTAATTACATACTTCTTTAAATTTAAATAAAAGTATAAGAATGCTTATTTTTCATATACATCTCATGAATATAATTTAATAAAAGGGTTTTGTGTTTTTTTTGGAATTAATCAGGGATAACTTTATTTTATTACAAGCTATGGTGGCATGTCTAGTGCTATACATGTTTCCCACCATTGGAAAACAACCTATGATGAACAAAAATGGCATCATAACAACTATACTACTTCACATAGCAATTTCAGAGCCAGTTTTCTACTGCGTACACAAATGCTTCCATGGAGACTATCTTTTCTCTCACTACCACTCTCTCCATCACTCATCAGCTGTGCCGCAAGCCTATACAGGTATATTTTCAAAGGCTTTAATTTGCAATAAATGTAGCTAAATTAACTCTCTCTTTTTTTTTTTCCTGCCAGCCTTTGTAGCTGTACGTGTTGTCAATTCAAGAATTAATACATCGATATTCAGACAGTTAATTAATTAATTTATTTATTTATGTTCTTGCAGCTGGGCATGCCACATTCTTGGAACATCTTCTGCTCACCGTGGTGATTGGGATACCGATAATTGGTTCATTTTTGATTGGATGTGGATCTCTGAGTTTGATCTATGCATATGTTTTGGGCTTTGATTTATTGAGATGTTTAGGCCATTCAAATGTGGAAATCATTCCTTATCAGATATTTGAAGCCATCCCATTTCTGAGATATCTCATCCATACTCCAACGTGAGTACATTCATTAATTTTAAACTGAGTTAATTTTTTCCTAATGTGGAGTAGGTTTGAAAGAGTCGTGTCGTTTTCGTGTTTAGGCAAGTGGTTAGGAAAATTGAATGAGGCTATGGTGCATTTAGCTAAAGCTAGATGAGGAGGACCCCTAACCTTATAATGTGCCGCTCTAAATCATTAGAGTGTCCACTGTTAATCAATGACTCCTTTTCATGTCACAAACACTATTAATTAGTTGTCAAATGCAGTTTAACACGTGCAGTACCACAGAAATTAATTAATCTAATCACATTAACTGCAGGTATCATAGCCTCCACCATGCTGAGATTGGCACAAATTATTGCCTTTTCATGCCTCTATTTGATGCTTTGGGCAACACATTGAACAGAAAATCATGGAAAATGCACAAGAAAAACTGTCTGGATTCAGGTCAGCTAACTAGTCAAATCTTTAAAAACTTCACCTTCACAATTCACATAGATCTAAACATATTCTTCACAAATCAATGGTGCAGGCAAAAATGGGAGAGTCCCCGATTTCGTGTTCCTAGCTCATGTAGTGGACTTATCATCATCTATGCACGCCCCTTTTGTGAACCGATCAGCAGCATCCATGCCTTACTACATGAGAATTTATGTGATGCCATTCTTTCCTCTAGCTTTTTTGGTGATGCTAGTAATGTGGGTTAAGTCCAAGACTTTCTTGATCTCCTCCTACAACATTAGAGGCCGCCTGCACCAAACGTGGGCTGTCCCGCGATTTGGTTTCCAGGTTTGCAAACTCGATGAGCTAGATGGATTTACATTATATGCAATGGAGTGATGGAATGTAAATATTGATGAATTTATTGTTCACTATAAAATTTCACAGTATTTCTTGCCATTTGCTGCAAAAGGGATCAATAAACACATTGAGGAGGCCATTCTTAGAGCTAATAGATTGGGAGTTAAAGTAATTAGCCTTGCTGCTTTGAACAAGGTTGATTCATTTCTCATGGTTTAGGTTTAGGTTTAGGTTTATGCAGCACGAAAACAGAGCAATCTGTTTCAGCAGAAAATTACCAGTAAAAATTTATTCATTGACAATGCAGAATGAGGTCCTCAATGGAGGTGGGACACTTTTCGTGGACAAACATCCAAATCTTAAGGTTCGAGTGGTGCATGGGAATACGCTAACAGCAGCTGTGATCCTCAACGAGATTCCTCAACACGCAAACGAGGTTTTCCTCACCGGTGCCACTTCTAAGCTAGGAAGAGCTATTGCTCTTTATCTTTGCAGGAAAAAGGTCCGAGTATTGGTGAGTAGTTAGTTGATATCATAATTAATGTTAATTACCTGAGGATGGGATAATATTGCAATTATATTATAAATTGTTGGTGCAGATGCTGACTCTTTCGACTGAAAGATTCAAGAACATTCAGAAGGAAGCCCCTCTTGATTGCAGGAAATTTCTAGTCCAGATCACAAAGTATCAAGCAGCACAGAACTGCAAGGTATACATGTACACTAGTTAAATATATATATATATATATATATGAACCATACTTATTTATTAATTATTTATCTATAGCCTATAGCCTATATATATGTTGGTAGTGGAATTTGGATTTGTGCAGACATGGATAGTAGGCAAATGGATAACACCGAGAGAGCAGAACTTTGCTCCATCTGGGACTCATTTTCATCAGTTTGTGGTGCCACCAATCTTGCAATTTCGGAGAGACTGCACTTATGGTGATCTTGCAGCTATGAAGTTGCCCGAAGACGTTGACGGCCTAGGAAGTTGTGAAGTAATTAATTAAGCCCCCTCTGTCTTTCTCAACTGTTTTCTTGATACAAATTCTTGAATTGATTTGATTTGGTGTGTGTGTGTAGTATACAATGGAGAGAGGTGTAGTGCATGCTTGCCATGCAGGAGGAGTTGTTCATGCCTTGGAAGGGTGGAAACACCATGAGGTTGGGGCAATAGACGTCGATCGGATTGATTTGGTGTGGAAAGCTGCGATCAAACATGGCCTCAAACCAGTCTCATCAACTATTAATGTTGGATGATCATATTTGTATTTATATCTATATTTATATTTATTTTAGCTCCAAAAATTTATCATAAATCGTTACAAGAAACAGACCATTTTGTCTTCATGAATCATGAATTGAAGATGATGTTATGTATAACAAATAACAATTTAGCTCAATTTTTGTTGCAATTTCCCTTTGTGGTGTTTCATATCTGTACATTGATCATGATGGTCCATCTGTATGTTAGTTTGTTATGAATTAATGCCATTACAACTCTGCACGTTCAATACAATGGAGGTATAAACCTAATTTTTGCATAAGTGAACCTCGCCTTTCACTTGTTTTGTTTTTTTTTCCCCAAAAGTGGATGATAATATTTTCACCTTCAAATTTCAGGAAAAAGACCATGCCGCCCATAAGGGCACAGTGCCCAATTTTTGTATTTTATTCTTAAGAATTTTTTTGCCAATTATATTTTGTGGACATGAATGGCGACATTAATAGATATTAATTATGTTGGTCATGGTATTTTTTGTCTCCAACTGTGTAAACGACATTGATGTATTTTTTAACAACAGCATGTGAAAAACTACAATATCATTTGTTTTTTACAGAGCATGACCTGAAAAAATCGGACCTACATAATTAATATCTACTTAAGAAGTAAGATTAGAGTTGTCAAAACAGACCAGCTCATGCTTGCCATCTTTTTAGGCGAGTAGGACTTTAAATTTGAATTCCGTTTTCCTGGCGGGTCCAAGCAGGTAAGCCCACAGCGAGGCAGGCTTTGGCGGGTAAAGCCCACGGCAGGGCGAGTAACCCACCAAGCTCGTCGATATATATATAGTTAAATGGTATTTATGGTTAATATGAATTATATTATAATATTCTCATTCCTCAAATGTTTGTAAATTGTAACCTGATTAAAGTTTATGTGCTTGTTTAGTCGATTATTTCAATTCCATAAAAAAAGTTGTTTCGATGTTTTAGTTCTAATATATATTCTAGGCACTAAAGTACATGTTCAATTAGCAAAATTTATCAAGCATACATAGAGCAGTTCAAGATTAATAATATATTTCTCATTATTGAAGTTTAAAACTCGAATTTCATTACAGCAAAAAAAAATGAGAAAGCCCGTGGGCTTAGCGGGGGCGGGTAGGACCCTATTTTTTCGGGCCCGCCCTGCCGCTGCCCGCCCGACCGTTTTTGACAACTTTAAGAAAGATATGTCTCTAAAATATTTTTTGTAAGAACATATTAAAAATGTTTTTTGAAAATAAAATGTTAAAAATGGGCACTATGCCCTCAAGGGTGGTCGACTTTAACTTCAATTCCAAGACATTATTTGGATAGCCCACGCATGATTGATTGCTCAATCCCGACTCGGCCCAAACCCGTATCCATTAAATTATTCGGCCCAAAACTAGGTTAAGCAAAAAAGGGTATGATTTTAGATTTGTGAGGAGTGGCAGTCCAGATATTGTTTTCTAATTTCCGAATACTGAAAACTACATTCACCATTTTATCATTTTAATAAAAACTAAACTATTTTACTGTCGATAAATATTTATACTTAGTAAAAACTATTATTATTTTATTGAGTAGATAATTGATATAATTATCACTTATTAAAGTATAAAAAATATAAGTTAAATATTAAATTAATAATTTTATATTAGTTATCTAACTCACCAACGAGCTCGCTCCTTAACTAAATAATCGAGATCCGAGTAATTCAACTCATTTACAATATTACACCCATTTGAAGTGTCACACTCATTCCTTCAAAACACCTCTTTATATCCTAATGTTTCAAGTATATATTAAGATGTGTTTAGTTTATTATTTCAGGTTACTGGTGATATTTTATTGTGATGAGTGATACGTTTAATTTTAAAGATATATATTTTTCTTTTTCCTCTTTAATTTTTCTTCTTCTTTTCTTGCAAATGGTCCGAGTCGACTCACGATCCACCCGTTAGAGGGTGTGTCGCTCCTAAAGAAGTGTGACGGGAGACTTTGTGTTAGAAGAATGACGAAGAGATGATAGGATAGATAGCCTAATCAAACCATATGAGCGGATAGTGAAAGACTGAAAGGTCCTCTCAAATTAATTAGGGTTCTTGAATTTAATGAGCCACACGTGTACGTTAATTCATTCGTGGATAGCTATAGATTCTTAATTGATTGCAACAACATTTTATTTATTTGGGTCTACATTTTAGGTTCTTAGGCGAACATATGGTTGTGCATCTACTTTTGCGTGTTTGAAAATGATATATTTCAATTATTTCAACTTGCAATTAATGCCGTTTGTGCGACTATATAGTAAGTTGCACATAAATATTAAATGTCATTTTTAAATTTTCCACATAATTAAGATATACATTATTATGATAAATATCAAATATGCCCCTAGCTATCTCCACCCAATATCAAATCTTTTTAAGATTTTTTTTTCATAAAAATATAGATATTCTATTTAGATATGATTAAAATTGAGAGAGAATGTATATCAAAATATGGTAAATGATAAATATTTTGAAACGAGCTAAAAACTCTAAAATGACAATTAAAAATATGGAGAGAGTACTATATTATTCTCTTCGTCTCACAAATGTAGTCCCCTCTTTACACATATTATTTATTCATTCAAAATAAAATATTTCACAAAATATTAAATAAGGGTATATTAAGAAAATAAAAATTTAATGCATCTCAATTAAGGAAAGTGGATTATAATTTTAAAATTGATAAAATATAAATAATAGATTGTAATTATGAGACATAGGGACTACCCAACCATATATCATTACAAAATTATAACCCTACTTTATTAGAACATATCAAAATAAAATATCTTGCAGAATGAGATTCGATACTATCAAATGTTTTTTTTTATGGCCAAATAAATACCAGTATAAAATTATAAAGTAAATGTTCAAATATATTCCTAATGCTTTTTTTTTTTATGGCCAAATAAATTATAGTATCAAATTATAAAGTAAATGCTCAATCTCATGTTTTTTTTATGGCCAAATAATTACTTCAAGTATTTTATGAATAAATAATTCTCTGATATTTTCCAATGCACATCACTCCCATGACTATTGTCACTCGAAAATAACTTTGTACATAATTTTATCATATTTATTATAATTTTTAATCCACGCTGGAAATGGCATCAGAATCATCAGAGGCTAGTAATGTAGTTTAATTTTCAAGATATATACTAGTCAGCT
The DNA here is from genome assembly GCA_026008535.1 of Perilla frutescens. Taxonomy (NCBI): domain Eukaryota; kingdom Viridiplantae; phylum Streptophyta; class Magnoliopsida; order Lamiales; family Lamiaceae; genus Perilla; species Perilla frutescens. Next base: position 69,161,466 of record BRKX01000001.1, read on the forward strand.
AATAAGTTAACTCTCCTCCGAAATGAGATTAATTTATTTATATAATGATAAATATTTTATAATTTCAGAATTAAAGTTCACCGGTGTATGTGCGATTAATAACTTAATTAATGTCATTTGTCGAACAATCGTGTGGGAAGAGTTACGAGACAAAATTAGGTTATATTACACTTTGATGCATTTTGAGTTATTTTATAAAAATAATTAACTTTTTTAAAATTAATAAAATAGTATTAATTTTTTCAAAAATTTGTAAATTTAACATTTGATTAATTTTACTATCCGAAAATCTATGTAATAATTGCATTTTAAGATTTCTTGATTGAATTAATGATTTTTTTATACAGCTAGAGAAATAGAAATATTAAGATACAATAAATTACGTACGATTTTCGGTCCATAAAATTGATCAAATGTTAAATTTGCAAAAATTTTGAAAAAAGTGGGTGCTATTTGATGAAATTTGAACAACTATTTTTGAAAAATAGCTCAAAATATAGGTATTAAAGTTAAATTAAACCTCCAAATTATTATAAATAAGACATTCTGTCACAATCATATTAACTTTCCATTCGCCTTCTTACTTCAATTACCTTCCTACTCTAATCCTATTCTCTTACGTTAATGCGAGTTAAAATATTGAGTAATACGGATACTGATTTTCTGAATGGATAGGATGCCATATATATATATAGAGGTTGATCTCATGTACAAGATTGATGGACTGATCTATCAGACGGGTCGGCCCATTAGGATTCGGTCCAATCAGCTGCCAACCTAATAGAAAAAAAGGAAAATAGAAGGAAAAAAAACACGCAGCTCGCGATTTTCATCTCAATTCATTGTCATCGCCGTTGAAGGTGAAGCCACCGCCACCGCCGGACCATCATTCATCGGCGAAACACTAAGAGCACCGTCGATATCGCGTAAAAAAAAAGAAAAAAAAAGCTCTTGTTCTCATAGTTGTTTGATGTATGTTGAAAGTTTGTTTTAACTTGAAAAATCTCGTATGAGAATGAGTTGGGAGATTAAATGAGATAGTTATGTAGTGTTAATTATTAATGTGTGATCATCAAAGATTGAATCATAGGAATAACATCACAATCAAAAGTTATTCATTTGATGTAAAGCATTTACAAGTAAATCAAAAATAGAATTAGCCAATTCATTAAATTCACTTCAGTTGAAGAGAAAGGTGAATGACATTCACATATCATGGAATTTTGGAAAAATGTATATTTTACCAGCAAATGGTCGTATCTTTCTCAGGAGTGTATTGCTTTCCAGCCAATTCTATCAACCATGCAAAAGAGAATATCGGTTATTGTTTTAAATGAATATTAGATTGATACATGTTTTCAATATAACTGATAGTTTTGCGCTTAATATATGATACATTTTCTATTTATTTGACTACATCTTCAATTCCTTTTGCAGATTCTTGGATTGAAGATTCTTCATTTTTAAATATATGTTGGGATATTTTAAGAATTGTATTAGAACAAAATATTGATGAGAACTTATTATGTTGGAATTTAATGGATTTGGAATACTATTTTGATGTAATTTCATTTCTTAGACATTCATTTATGATTTTTTAATAGCTTTTTTCATATGGAAATAAACATCTACTCATTGGGGAGAATATAGCACTTCAATGACATTAAAATGAATAAAAATACATTTGTTTCTTATATGATACATTTTTGCATGTCATTTGATACGTTTAGGACGAATAAATGATATTTTTTCAGACACATGTGTTATTTTTTTTGAACATTTGATACTCACTAACATTATTTTTGAAAATAAATCCATTTTTTCTTTAAATTCGGGTTTTGGATGTTCTTGAATGAACATGCAGCTAATTCTGAAGCAATGAGCGTTGTTTAGTAATAAAGATGTTGATTATTTTATAAGAAATTTATTCCACAAAATCACATATGAAATGATACAAAATTAAAAATTCAATGATACAAACCACCATTTCATTCATTACTATCAATAACCTCAATCAAGTCATCATTACAAAAAGGACATAAAAATCAGAGAATATGTCCCATAAAATCATCTCCAAGATAAAAAAAAAAAAAAAAAAACTTCATGTTTAAGCAAAATAATGACATCAAAAACCCAACATATACTTCATCATACACCATAAGAAAACACACCAATATTTCTTCAACTCTATCCAATATCCAAAAGAAATCACAACATTCTAAATATCCAAATATAAATTCACAAATCTTAGTCATTTCTTCCTTCTATTCATGTATCCAAGGACAAACTTATGGACTTCAAATTTCAAGTTATTTGTTCCTGCAAGACTAATACAAGCACAATATATTGCTCAGAGCTTCTTTCAACCATAAGACTGCAAATCGAGAAACAAAGTTAGAAGTCGGTTAGGAAAAATAAGGAAAATAAAACTGAAATGAAAAAAAAAAATTCAAATATTTCCTAAGTCGGGGCACAAATATGTCTTTCCATCAAATCTCTACAGGTCCATCACATATACGCCGCAATCATGCCCACCAATTTGCTTGTTCCCTTCAAACTCCACATTCAACAACCCATACAACCTTAACTCTGATGCTTTTGGATGCCGAATCTCATCGAGATAAACAAGAAATTCATCATGTTATTCAAGAAAATATACACATAAGTCATAACACAAGTAAAGATATTAATAGTGAAAAACAAGAAGATCATAAAACAAGTCATTGAAAAACACTTACCAGCAACTCAGCAAGCATGACAACTGCCAATAAATACTATCTTCTACACTTGAATGCTTCATGTTGTCCAAGTGGTGGATTACCCTTTCACGAAAATCGATCATCGCAAGGAGAAAATGTGCATCAGAATGAACAGGCAAAAATAAAAATAAATGAGCACATCTGGACAGTTAATGAAAACAAAAAAAACAAAAATAAAAAAGCACCCAGACAAAAATATGAAAAATGACTGAATTAAAAAGACAAATATACCACGTAAAAAAATATAAGAGACAAAAATTATATTATATGAACAATGTGATATATGTTTCTACTTCAAGTATTACTCATATGCATGCCAACTGATACTTAACATAATAATTCATATTACTTGTATAAACTGTTAAATTAAGTACCCAAATGAACATCTCTGATCAGTTATTGAAAAAAGAAAACACACATAAACAATATAAAAAACAAATCAGATGCAGACTCATATGGTGGTGGGTATTCTGAACAAAATAATTAACATTACTCGTATATTAATTTTCAATCAAACATTTCAATTAACATATCTGCACATTCAATGAATACAAAAACACTAAAAAGCTAGAACCCAAACAAAATATGAAAAATGACTGAACCCTAAAGACATAAACACCCCACTAAAAAATGTGATACATGTTTCTACTTCAAGTGTTACTCATAAGCATGTTAACTAATACTTAACATAATAATTCATACTACTCATAAAACCTGAAATCTAAACAAATAATAATTCATATTAATCATATTTAACAGATATTTAACATCTCTAAACGGTGAAATAAAGCACAAAACATAAAAAAACCACATAAAAAATCACATCAGATATAAAATCAAGAGCAATTTGATACTTATTTTTCATTCAAGTGATACACATAAAGAGATATTCATATTCAGCAAATTTACTAGCATATATTTGACTACAACAATGATACAAACATCATCTATGATTTAAGAACACAATAATATGACATGATACTCAACCGAATACGAAACAATAATCATATAATTTTACCTCAAATTACTTAAATGAGGACACATATCAAATAAAGAAGTAAAAAACCAAAAACACAAATAAAATGCAAAAAAAAAACAAAAACAAAATATAAGCAAATATTTCTTATAGAAACCGAACACAATATCAACAAAATAAATAAGAAAATCACTTTTCACCTGACTGAATTGAGAGACGGAGAGACACGAATTGAGAAAATGTTGAAGCTCCAACGGCGAAACAATGAATCAATGACGTCGGGACTGATGAAATCTGAAAAATTGATGAAGGTGCCTCGAGAGAGAGCGAGAGCAAGATGCAGCTGGAGTCTAGGGTTTACAAATATCGCGGACGGCTAGGGTCTCACGTAATGGAGCAGAGAGGGAAAATTGAATCGTCAGCGGCAAAGTGGACAATCGGCGAGATCATGGTAGATGGAATCGGGAAAGAAGAGAGATCAGGAGAGAGAGGGGGCGGCTTAGGTTTGGAGTTCAAAATGAAGAGGAGGACAAAATGGGAGAGATGGATCAACCCCCCTAAATTTTATATGTCGGGTCGCAGGTTTCGAGTCAGATCGGAGCGGGTCGGGAGTTTGATGAGGCAGACCCATAGATGAGGTGCACATGAGAATTTGCGTGTGAGCGTGCGTGTGTATTCTCATCCAATTCAGAATCTCAACCTTTTAAAACAACTAAAATTAATATCTACATTCAGACTCAAATTTTAATTAAACTTCGAGTGTGTGTGTGTGGTGTGTGTAACTCTAGCCTCTTATACATTAGTTGTTTTGAATTGATTTCATTGCTCTCCTTTGTGACATCTGCCTTCTTCTTTCTTATCATCACGCTTGTTAGAATTTTACATGGTCCATGTCTTCAAATTAAATGAACAAACATAAATAAGGTTGTCGCATTAATTAGCAGACGTGTAGTTGTATTTTCTTCATCAACCCCAAACAAAAATTGGGATCAATTTTGTTTGGACAATACATAATGAAAAAATTAGAACTTGAAATGATATATACTTCACCTCTAAAGAGTTGGCCAACTATTTTATTTTGGAGTGACCCGAATAAATATGCTAGAATCAAGATGATCTCATGTGGGAACATTAATTTAATTAGGATTTGAAGGGACAAATAACTATTATCATTTACGGGATTTTGCCTTAGTGTCCTATATTTAGAAGTAGAAGTTTGAGGATTGTCATGGGCCAAGATGTGGAAAAAAAGAAAGACAACTTAAAAAGAAAAAATGGATGTAATTAAGGTTATATGTTGGAATTACATGAATAATAGTAGATGATAAAACAAGGTTGGTTAGTTAATTAATTAGACTAGAAAAAATAGGGGTAGGCTAATGATGATAGGCTATAGAACAGTGTTTAGCTTTGTTGGGACAATTTGATGGCCCATCCATGTGTGCACATGTATGCTTCCTCCTATTTTGCATATCTATCATTTATTTCTCTTAATTCACTGCGTGTGCGTGTGTGCGTGCTCTTCTTTCCTACTCTTATCGTCTCCAACGAATTTCCAAACGGAAATATTTTAGGTCTCACTGCATTATTTAAAAAACTAAAAATTAATGATCGATTCACCAAATTAACACACACACCATTTGTATGTGCCATTAGGAATTAGTTAATAAAAAGTTTAATTTTCCATTAACAATCTTCACGATCGATTTATTTGTTTATTTATTTATTTATTTTGGAAGTGTTTGTATTACCTTTGAATTGCTTCATTATTTTTGGCTGCACATTTTCAATAAGAAAGTATCAAACTCGACCGAGAGACTAAAGATTCAAATCGATCACACCAAAACACAAGTTTGGAAACATTAATGTTTAAATATGTCGAGTAATAAAATAGTTATAAATGCAATTCAGAATAAACATGGTATTCATTGTATCGAAATTTAATATATACACTAGTTCTTGAAGTAACATGCAAAGTAGTAAGTATATATGGAGATTAATTAAGGTGTCACAATCTCCGTACACGTTGTGGATGTAGGGAATCCGAAAATGAGGATAACCGTAAATCTCGGGGGTTGACCCCGTTGTCCATGGTCCCAAACACTCCCATTTCATCAATGACCATGTGACCATTATCATTCTCACTCATCTCTCTCTCTCTCTCCCCCCCCCCCCCCCCCCCCCCTCTCTCTCTTACTACGTTACTATAATACTACATATGCTTTTTAAGGTGTTTTTCCTACTGACGATGTTGGCATACATGTTCAAGTCCCATTTACATGATCTTCTTTGCATTTATATTAATCATGCATGTGCATTTCCTTCCCCGCGCGCATACACAAGTTAAATTATTAAAGGAAAATTAACTATCCATTTTTGTTAAAATGAATTGTTAGTTTATAAGTCATGATTTTGATGGATAATATATTATGTCGGTTTTGGTCAAAATCATCCAACGTGTGCAATTACATAGATCTAATTTTAAGAGTTCCAACTGCATGTGTAGTATGTGACTAATAACCTACTTATCACTTTGATCTAGTGACGTATTACGCCTAGCGAAATGGCTAATTTCTACCATCCTCTTGATACCAAATATTATATTTGTGGGATTATTTGCTATCCATGATGAGAGGATGATAGATACATTGTACATATGATACGCTAATACATTATTTATTTCAAAAATCAAAGTCATTTATTGAGTAAGGATTCAGTATTTGTAACCATCATAAGGTGTGATATATAATACATAATTAAAAAATTCAAACCTAATATAAAAGGATATTTAGGGGTTCATGTAATTTAATGGATAATTTTAATATATTCAACCAAACACTATATTATTCATGTATATATATTACAAATATTTTAATATTTTCAAGCAAACATAATATTGAATGTGATATTATTAATTAATTAATTAAACACTTACTTACTCATAAAATCAAACATGTATACATGCATGCACATATATATACGTGCATATAATATGCATGTATTTGCATGACCAAATCACATGACCGCACCACGATTAAATAGACACGTACGGCTCCCTATATATACATATATATATATATATATCAGATCTTCATGTGTATCATATTTTTTGCTAGGAATTAGCCATGCCTAGTTTTTTCCAAGAACATTTGATGCGCAAAATAAACTGAAAATGAATAAGACTAAGTCTAAAAAATATATTTAGAAAGTGAAGAATTTTCATTTGCGAAAGAAAAGCTTATCCAGTTTCAGTGTGTGTGTGTGTGTAACAATACTCACTAGATCTACCTAAATTTTGAATATTTTGTCAAGATAGTGACTAAAATTTGTGAAAACAAAATAGTTTACATTAGAGAGAAGTAGATTAATGCAACGGAATTCGTTTAATATTATATTATATCATATCTATATATTTGAAGCATGGAATTATTTTTTTTTACTCACACACCCGACATGTGGTATTGAGGAGATTCGAACCCATGAAGGAATTAATAATTAAAAAAAAGTAAAAGGTACATTCAAAAATTATAGGAATATATATGGTGATGTTTGCTCTTATCAAAATGTCTCAGAAATAAAACACACAAGACAAGGTGTATATATATTCGACCCTTGCATCTCCTTTAATTTAGATATAATATATATTACATCAATATTGAAACATAGTAATTGTTTTAGTAATGTCATTTAATGTAGGGTTAATATTGGTTTTTAATGTTACAAATGATTCACAAAAATGTCTTGACTTTTCATAATAATAATTTAATTCGTGACATTTTAAATTTATATATCACAAATCGTGTGTGTGTGTGTGTGTGTGAGATCAATTTTGGAATTTTGAATAGCTAACGTGTATTTTTTGGTCTAAATATTTAAATGACATAAAAAATCACTAGTGCCACGTCATACCCAGATAACATCGTCCTCTTGACAAAATAAAATTAAACGAAATTAATTTCATGTCAACTATTGAAAGTCTTAATTTGTGATAAGTTAAAAAAATCGTGTATTAATAAATTATTATTTATGAAAAAATAGAACATTTTTTTGAATTATCGACTAAAAACTGGCATCTAACTCTTTAATTTATAATTTTAACGTGTAAACTCGGGTCCCCACAAGAATAGTGTGCACGATCTCCCCTTTGAAAATATTTATGAAGTCTTGAATCAAATTTCACGCTATATACCCTCCCCAACCCAAGTCGATCGGAACAAAAAAGTGCACTCATAAAATAAATAAATAAATAAATTACAGCAAAAGATTTGGAACTTTTTATTCTAATTTGTGTACTAGTCATTACAAGAAAATTACAAGAAAATAATCATCCGATGTGTATATATTCTTTACATGAACAGTATTAAACTTTTTTTTTTTGAGATAGAACAGTATTAAACTTTGACTATATATAAAAATGAGAAAGTGGGTGTGTCATATATGTGTGTAGGATTATAGTCGAATCTTATCATGCGTTTTACGATTCAAACTTTGTGATACGGGTTAATATTATGTTCATATCAAACACTAGCAAATTAAAATTATAAATATCTCGTTGAATATGAGTTTGAATCCGAATTTTTACCCGTAAGATAGTCTCACGCATATTTTTAATATTATATATACACACACATATATATACACTATAATTGAATATAATAGTCTATTAATTGAAAAGGGGGACGATATTAGGTTTGAGTTTGGGTTAGGCATGAGAATATAAAAGAGTCGCTTCTACGGATTGATAACAAATATGATGGGTAGAATGCCACGCAATAAGTCAGAAATATCAATAAATACTTTTGTTTGATAAATTAACCTTGATTTTATTTTTTCTTTCTTTTACTTGGGTGACAAAATTTGGGTAATGCTATTTGGCCATGGCCATAATACTTAACTTATAAAGTAAGGTTTCAATATTTGGTAAGTAATTAATTAAATTTTTAATCATTGATTAATGTTTATTTACTCTTATAATCTTGACTCATTTTAGAAAGAAGTTGACTTATTATTTTAAAATTGAAAGTTCTCTTATATTTTTAAATTAATTACATTTTAAATTGTTGAGTCATATAATAAACAAGTTTATAAAATTAAAATATATGGTCGAATTTATTTTTGTTTCTTATATTTTATTTTATATTAAAATTTTAAATCACATATATAATAATTAACTTTATTAATAAAACATATTACTGAATTTATTTTTTTATCTAATATTCTTATTTATTTTTAAATTTTGAACAACATAACAATCAAATTTATTGATGCAATATATTATTTAATTTAATTTTATTTACTACAACTTTTATTTTATTTTAATATTTTGAATTAAATAATAATCATATTTATTAATTAGATATATTGTTGAATCTATTTTCATTTTGTTATATTTTTTTATTTTAAAAAATTGAATCACATAATAATCAAATTTATTAATACAATATATTAACTAATTTATTATATAATTTTTTTTTTGAATTTACTAAAGTGAGTGTAAAATATATTGTTGAAATGAAAAAAAAAATTGAATTTGTTAAAGGGAGTATAAAATTTTGAATTTATTAAGAGAAGTGTAAAAATTTTAATCATTTTTTAAGGAGGAACGCTGATTATTTTTTTATATTCTTAACTATATGTATTTTTTTCTCTCCCTTTTTCATATTTAATTTAATATTTTAAGTTTTTTAAATTAATTTTAACTAATTGAGAATCAATGCAACCAATTTAAGGCAACCGTACATATGATACATTATATTTGTAATTATCGATAATTATCAAAATAATTTTTGTTGATTATCAAATAATTTTCAAATGAAATTCTTGGGTTGACTATACAACAATCAATAATTAGAATCTTAATTAATAACTTACCAAAAAGTGAAATTTTACCTTAATTAAATATTATGACCGGCCACACTATGGCCAAATAACATTACCCTAAAAAAATTGACAAATTTTATTTATGATACTTCAACCTGGAAATTACTGAAGACAGCATTGACAAGCCCTATTACTATAAGAATTGGGGGATAAATAAGGTAAGTGCCAAAACTATATATACAATTTAGGGAAGAAGTATCATTTACTCTTTTATCCATACAAAGGTTTTAAACTTTAAAAGAAACGCACATTACCATTTTAACAAATCTAATTAATAAACAATGAACATTGTGGGTTACTTCGAAACATCTGTTGGATGGTTTGTTTTCGATTCAAAGCATTATTAATTTATTTATTTATTCAAGTATATAATTTCTCCTTTTACTACCTATTTTCTCAAAAATTTATGAGAATATTAATTGAATATATATTGTCTATGAATACTAGAGCTATATATACTAGATGTATATGAAGTAATTGTAATGATGAAATATGAATTATGATGAGTGATGATCTCAAACTAACATATATTGAGAATTTATATTACAGTAAATTAAAGGCCTACCGTGCATTTAAGTTCGGGGTTATAAATTCAAATTAATTAACGGCGTATATAGAGAGATTATATTAATTATATATTGGAATGACTTGTACGTAGTATGGCGCGATATGCATATATATATAGTAACTCTTCCTTCATTATTTTAAGGGATGCTTTTACAATTAACCATTAATAATTATTGAAATCTCTAATGATCATTAAACGAATACTCGACTTCCACTAGTGTTTTTTTTTTTATTGAGCGCATGCAGATAATAACTAATCAAAAATATTACAAACAATATTAAAGACGTGTAACAATACATGATACAATATGGTCGCACATTAATTAGGTAAGATTATATATATAGTATTCATTATTTGACATTGATATATATGAATAGCATAGAATTAAATATATCCAAAATCCATATAAAAAACCCAAAATTTAACGGCTCAAGAACCCACTTGGAAAGAATCTCTACAGTACTGAAAATATATATAAATCCACATAGAAAATTACATATTTGATTGATCGATTGTTGAACCAAACATCATACTTTTTTTAAAAAAAATTACCATATGATTGGAATTTAACATAGTTATTATTGACTTTCAAAATCATTGAAAAACAAGAACACATGGACATGGAAAATAACCTAAGTACTCCAAATTCCTAGGTAGGTAAATAGAGGTCCAAACAGCAAGTGTTGTACATAAGCCAAAAGGAGCACGAGATGTGTCATAATTGATCAAAAACTCTCTCTCTCTCTCTCTCTCTCTCTCACACACACACACACACACGAGAGAGAGAGAGAGAGAGAGAGAGAGAGAGATATCTCTCAATCACAGCTCACTATGCATATAATATTTAAAACTGTGCATGTGGAGACCATGTGACAACTTCTCTTTCCCCCTTCCAAAATCAATGCCCTAAGAATATTTTTTTCAATGTGGAGCCCTTCATCATCCTCCTCTTCTTCCCCATGTTTTACGGATCCTGCCAATTTCCACTTTTCCTTAATATTTTATTGTCAATCCTTAATTTGGCTTATCCTACGTAATAAAGTCTCAAAAGTGGTTGGATTAGTAAAATACGAACATCTTATTGTTATTATTATTGTTAATTGACCCACCACAACCCACATACACATATATAAATACAATCTTAATAAAATAAAATACGAGAAAAGGTTTTTAATTATACTATAATATATGTTGATGAAAATCCAGATTTGTATATGGATATGTCCTTGAATTAAAGCATTTCAAGATCCAAAGTTAATTCCTACTGCTACTTCAATGGTCCCTGCTTTTAATTTTTAAATGTATACTTTCAACTCGTATCATGCATGTAATGAATGAATCCTTTATTTAATCATCAACTATTCAGTACATTGTACATCCGATGTACTGATTTATTCAGTACAACGGATCAATTTTTGGTTAAATTCGCGGGTTAACCCGTCTCAATTCGCGGGTTGACCCAGCCCATTCAAAAAAAAATCTCATCAAAACAGGTATCAGTGGTAACACTAAAAAGTATCACTCGAAGTTTCAAAGTATCATTCGTATCCTTAAAAGTATCGGGTCTACTAGTTGTTTTTAATTAATGAGTTTATTTAATCTAAATTAGAGTTTATTCCATCACTATTAATGATTATAGTTTAAGGGTCTAGGGTTTAAGATTTTTTTTTAAGGTTTAGTGTGTTTTTTAGGATTTTTAGAATTTTTTTAAGTTTTTTTTGGGGGTGGGACTTTAGGGTTTTAAAAAAAATTAAGATTTTTTGGGGTGTTAATTTTTAAGGTTCTTATATTTTTATAATTTTTTGGGGGTGGGGGGAGGGGAATTATGATTTTTAATTTTTTTTTGTTTTTATAGGGTTTAGATTTTTTAGGATTTATTAAATCTTAATTAGGACTTATATTTAATTTGAAAATATGAATTATCGAGTGCAGTGCACGAGTCCACGCGTTAGTGTCGAGTAAAAGCATTGTACAAGCCGTCAGATAAAAATAATTAAATTACTCTTATTTAGGATAATATATTTTTGGAGAAAAAAAGTAAAAAATAAAAAAAACTGCCGAAATTTGAAACAGAAAAGAAAAAAAAACTAACCGGCGTGTGGCGCCGCGCGAGCCGCACCGAGTGCTGGGTGCAGTGAATACCAACTCTTGTTTAATATATTTACTTACTTTTGTATGGAAAATTAATTTATTTCCCTTAATTAAACTCTCGAGCATAATTTATTTACGCTCTTAAACATTTTATGATCATGTGCGTGCTTAACTCTTTGTTGAGCTACAAGCTCTTCTACATTTATCAAATTTTATATGCTCTTATACTTCTACGAACTTACTATTTTTTGTTAATTATTTAATATGAGTGATAATAGTCGACGTACGAGAACTTCGTAAAATAAAAATATAATACTCATTCAAATGAAATCGGAGCTCGCGCGGGTACTTGACAAAATACATTTGGAAAGTCCATAGGCTTATATATATATATATATAAAGCAAAATTTAAAAAAGGAAAGAAAGAAAGAAAGAATTTCGCCAACTTTTTATCAACCGAGATTTTTCAGATCCACGATGCACACAATTAAACAGAAGTTGATAGTTGATATATAATAAGGAAAGAATATATACATATTCCATCAAATTAATGAATTAATGTTAGAAATTATTACTTAAAATAAAATAATAATGTTGGGGTGTTTGCATGATTTGTGAGAGACATTTCGGTAGTTATTGGCACTTTCAAAGTCTACCCTATCACAAAGGAAAGCTGCAAATATACAATCATGACGATGGGTTTTGATAAGCTTACAAAAATTTGTTTTTTTGTATATTTTGTTGTAACACAACATCCGCGTTACAAATGTTAGGCTTACATTGCATCAATATGCATGGGATGAGTGGACTTATTAATAATCTTTTGTCCTATAACATAATAAATATATAATCCGCCCAAAAAAAATAAAATAAATATTATTCTGTTTAGGGTTTTTGACATGTGGGCCATCAAATTCCATGTGCCCGCATGTGGTGTGTCTTTCTCTTTCTACCCCACCACCATCTCTTCTTTCACCAAATAAATGGCCTTTTTCCACTTTCTTCCTCTGCTCATCTCATACTCATTTCTCTCTTTCATTTCAATTCTTCACTGTGTGCCTCTGCCTCTATATTTTCTTGGTTTCTGCTTCACTTGGTTGGATCATATCCCAAGAAATTAACTCCTCTTTTCTTTCTTTCTTACATTCATGTTTTTCAATTCTGCCTCAATTAATTAATCAATTCACACCAATGAAAACAAGGTACGTATATGTATATATATATTGCTCACTAATCTTCTTTTTTCCATGCAACAAATAAATAAATGATTTTCTTGAAACATTAATTACAGCAACTCATCAGCATTGCTGAAGCAAGAATTCTTCAAGAAATGGATAAAGGGTCTCCAAATATACAGCAGCTTCAACAAGGAAATGACGATTCTGGAGAGAAAAAAGGCGATCAAATTGTCGGCTGACGTGGCCATTGCTTCGGCCGGAAACGCCGCCACTCGCTGGAGCAAAGCCCTAGCTGCCGACGTGGAGACGGCGGCGGACAACGGTGCCGCCAGACTCGTGGTGGAGCAAATACTAGGGCGGAAATCAGTAGAGAAGAAAGGTCTGACGATGACATGCAGCAAGAAAATTGTGAGGAGAAGCCGCGTCGTCATGACGCAGCGGAGGAAGGCGGCGGCTTGCAGGAGGGTTGTACGTTCGAGCTCCATTGCTAAGAAACTGGTGAAGAATCGAACTCGCGTGCTTAAAAGTCTTGTACCTGGGGGAAAGCAATTGGATGAAATCTCACTGATTAAGGAAACCCTAGATTATATCGCTTCTCTTCAAGTTCAAGTTGATGTAATGAGACATCTTGCTGCTGCTGCACAAATGTTGGATCATCAACAGAGGTCCTCATTTTAATTTTCTTTTTCTTTTAATATTTATTATCTATTTCCAGTTTTTTTTATTTTATTTTAAATAGATTATCAAGAAAATTATATATATGCAACTCTTTGTACAGATGATATGATGAAGACCACTAATTTTAGTACTACTTTATACAGAATTAAATTAAAGTCATCAGCTCCTTTAATTTCTTATTCTTCTTCTTTTTTCATTCAATTCGCTCATTATATTGGTCTATATACCATTTCTCACTTTACAGGAATTTAATTTGTTACTGTAGCCAATGTACGTACGTAGCATGGAAAATGTTGTGTGTTGATTGTTTAATATTTATATATAATCTCAAAGATTTGATTAGCTTTAATTCGTAGATTGCGTGCATACATTATAATTAATATTTCAATTTGGAAAAATATGGCGCGTAATATATATGGAGTTTCCGACCATGTTGATCAGTTAAAAAAATCAAAATTTTGGTTCCATGTTTCACTAAAAACTTGTTTGTTAATCCCTTAAGTAAAATTTCCAAATTTGTATGGTTATCAGAGGAAAATGTTACTGTCAGGGCAAAGGGAGACAAAATCGGCAGAAATAATTCAAAGTTCTTGCATGTGCTTTAATTATTAATTCATTGTCCTTTTAATTTGATGACAGTCTTGATTTCTTCTTTATGTTTTCCTTAGAAATCAAATAATATGCTTCCATAAATAGATGTTTGATTTATGCAGAGATGAAGGTGATAGTCATGATACTGCAGGTATAATTAATTTTAATGATATGGTTCCGGACTTGTGTTTAAGAATTGAAATCATTTTATATATTCACTCTAATTTTCTGTGTTTATCAAATATTAATTCTTTTCGTTTAATTTTATGGAAATTTATGTTTGATCGATCTTAGTTCTATATATGTAGTAATCCTTATCTTGAGGATGAAATTAAAATTTGTGTGTGATGGTCACATGTATCACATCCTAGCTATACTAAGAAAGATCATAATAGTACTTTTTAATGTACAAGTAATATGTTTGTACACACAAAATAATATTTACAATGTAGCAAGTAACATTTTCCAAACTACATTGATAATCTAGTGTTCTGATATTATTAATTATATAAAAAAATATTACTCCCTGCGGTTTTTTTCATTTGGAAGGTTTATATTTTTTTTCAAAATATTTATCGTTCATTATATCTCTTTTCAAAATTGAGAGAGATCTCTCTCAATTTTAATCCTATATGCATAGGAAATCTGCATTTTTAGGAAAATATATATATCTTAATAAAATTTGTTATATGGGATGGAGAGAGATGGATATATTTATCACAATAATTTACATCTAAATTCTGTGAAAATTTCTAAAATAATAATTAAAACGAAACGGATGGAATAATATTAAGGCCTTTCCGTCTGGTATTTTGGTCAATGGGACAATGTGGTAGCTACTTTGTGTTGATGAGGTGAAAATTGTTAGTATGATTAGGACAAGACTTTGTGTACTTGTTATAAGTTCAATCTTGCAAGTTGCATCTATATCTGCAATATTTCTTTACTATTGTTATAATTAAGTTCACTATTATATTTTAATCGAGACGGCGAGTATCATAATTCATAAATTACGATAGAAATGAAAATAGAGGATTAAGGATTATCACTATCAATAATCCTCCCCATTGGGTCATTGCTTCTGGTTTGCAGGTAGTTGAGGGACATTGACATGGGCCTTAATGTCAACTAATTAAGATTAATTTGACCAACCAAGCCCATTTCAAAAATAATTCACTCCTTCCTTATTTTGATTCCACCTTTTCTTCTATTATATTTAAATTCGTTGCATACTTGCCTGTGGATAAATATTGAATAAGTTATATTTATCAACACATAAAAATCTAGAAAGCTACTAGAGTAGACAAACAATATCCATATCACCATATGCATGGTCTTAATTTTTATTTTTCAATGTTTTTATTAGTTGTTTTTTTTATTGACCTTCGACACTTGTCTGTATTCTCAAGCAAAAGTTCCTCCTGGTTTTTCACACATGAAATGATGAAACATATTTAGCTAAACATATACGATGACTTGTTCATATACAATTCTAACACAAAATTGCAGCAATTAATCATTGTAGATGCCAAATAATATTTAGTTAGGGAAAGAGTGGTGAATCTCAGATGTATATACATTTGATCAATCTTCAGCAGCAGCTCCGGTTGGCACGGGTTGAATGAACGAACATAACCATCTCCGGCCCTCATTAGAGCTTGGTTTCGAGCATCTAACCAGCGCGTTCTCAGTTGTTGAGACGAGGGCAGGGCTGGTGCCGGGGGCTCCCATGCAGAGGCTGGGGTTGAATCTGACTGAAGGAAAGATTTGGCAGTTGAGGGAATGGCAGGAACTGAGAGGGGCGATTCGAGCACAGGGTGGTAAGTCTGGTCTGCACAGCGGCGTTTCCTGGGAGGCGGCTTCTAGCACGTCGGCTGAACAAGTGCAGAAGGGCAGCGATCTTGTTCTTCCCATTTCTCGGGTTATTGGCCTCGTGCCTGAAAGCTTCACGAAAGAAATGATTCCATGGCGGCATAGGGGGCAAGCGATTGAGCCGGGTGGTCCATGAGCCGCGCTGGATGTGCTGCTTGTTGAGCATAGATACAGAGCACAGTAAGTGCAGAACTCGTGGGAACAACCTGCAAAACACCACGAATCTCTCTTAACAACATGGATCAACTTCAAGAGTTTCACTGTTGTTTTCTATTTTCTCCTAGTCAATTTTACATCGTTAGATGAGAAATAAACTAGGGCATACATGAACTGGTATAGATTCTTGTTTTGAGCAGTTCTAAACTACTTTTGCAATTCGACTATAGGACGTGAATTGAGATTGTATTGATTTTTACTAGATGGTCAAAGTGATACCTTCAGCAGCGACGCTGCACTTTCTCTCCAAGCATACGACACACGGGTCTAAACATGTAGACGGTGAATCATTGTTTCTCCATCCGCATTCTCTGGAAACGGCAAGCAGCGAATAGCAGCACGTGAATAATAATTTAAACGAGATGGATTATAATCTATGGTTTCACCCCCTACCACAATTACTTGATATTGAAAGTAGATTTGATTAGCGTGAGTTTTGCTCACCTAGCAATGTCGACAATGCTCATAAGAGGAAGGCTTAAATATGGTGAAGGGCTAATGCTTCTTTCGCCTCCTGATTGTCGGCTAAGAATGTTCTCGAGCCAATCTCTATGCCACGAACGAGCAACCATCAACGGTGTCCATCTTCTCAACATGTAGTAGAATAGTAAGTAGACAAAAAAGACCAAAACTTGATGCAAAAGATGATGATTCATATGCATAACTTCAAAAACCAATAAATTGAACATCTTTCAGAAAGAGATTATTTCAAAGAAAGCTTGTATAAGGCCGCTTGTTAATGTCAGAATCCTTAGATAAAATCTGGATTCTAAATTCTCTAAAAACAGCAATACATAACCCATAAAGAAGAAAGATTAAGGAAAAAAATTACAATACCCGTTTGCAGTTTCTGCGGTCAGACTAGCACCCTTGGCTATCAAAAGCTGAAAATAACCAAAGAGGATAAATACTTTTAGCACATTTATATTAACCGTAGAATCGAGTCAGCCAATGGAGATACCAACCTGACAGCACTGTGCACTACCACCACAAGCAGCATAATGGAGCGGAGTGCTGCCAGTGCCTGCAGGAGAAACAATGCATATCTATAGAATTAATCAGCCGTACATACAACATAGTAAGATTATATAATCATTGAATGGCTTCATTCACTCGAACATTGTTAATATATGAGTCCGTACTTACAAGCTTTTAGCGCTCTAAGCTAAATGAAGATGTGTAGGATCTTATCTATAAGCAACAATTCAGAATCATGATGATCATGAAGAATGCCAATAAAGTTGAAAGGGGTTGGTGGAACTATTAAATCAGATGGTTGATATACACAAATCTTCATGTTGTACCTATCGGATATGTGCATATATATAGTGCAAATAATTAATCACAGAGCACGGCATCTTACCTATTAAATCAATGGTAGCCCCATCTTCCACTGTTATATCAGATACCGATGCCCCTAAATCCAGAAGCAGGTGAACAGTTTCAACATTCCCGTTCAGTGCAGCCATATGAAGGGCAGTGACGCCACCATCAGCAGGTCTATTAACTATTGCATGGAGTGCACTAACAAAATAAAGGAAAATTGGACTCACTCAACAAACAGCATAGTCATATACATAAATGAGAATTTTTTGAGGTGCAGTACCCTTCATCAAACTTTGAAACAGATTTATTATTTGTTGATCTTTTCCTTAAGATACGGCACACATCAGGGGTGCTGGGAATATGATCGGCTAGGAGAAGACGAATGCACCGGAAATGACCATTTAGAGCAGCTAAATGGAGAGCAGTTCCTCCATTCAGGTAATCTGCTCTGTGGATCTAAGCCAAAACATAATCCTAAACTTATTCATTTCCACAAATTGAGCTAAGCTTATAAAAACAAGATGAAAAGTCCTAAACAACATAAATTGCATACGTTGGCTTTATACAGAATCAGAATCTGAACAACCTCCCAATGACCATATTGGCAAGCTTGCATCAACGCAGTCTGTCAACAATAGACAATAAACCTTTTCAAATTCCTATCTAAAGCATGTTCTACTCATTAAGACATTGATCCGCATTAATTGAATAGGGAATATGTTAATCATCAACACCTCACACGAGACTGATACAAGCACCGAGTATACTAGGAGCATCATATCTAAAATGAAAATTATATTTGAGATGAACTAGATGGGGTGGAAAATCTAAGAATAAAAAACTTTACCTGTCCACGATAGTTTCTCAGGTTAATATCAACTCCAGACTCAAGCAAGAGTGAAACAATCTACAGAAATGGGGGGAAAAAACAATGTAATCAACACTAATGGCTAACAATACTAGATTGTTTGATGTCTTTAATGTTTCCAATGTATTCAAAACCTCAAATGAAAGGCACACCTCATGATGACCTTGAGCAGCAGAGTAATGCAAAGGGGAATTGCGAACACCAAAGGTGGAATACCTTGCAAGGCGAGGATTATAATCTAACAAAGCCTTAGCTTCTTGAATATCCCCATCTCTTGCTGCAGAGACGAGGCGCTCCCCGGATGCAGAACATCCGAAAGAATTACCCACAATACTCAAAAATCTCATACTCATCATAATATGCAATCACAAAAGCATGGCATCAAGACAATGAATGAAACTAAGGCTCCTAATCTAACTCCAGAAACAACTTCTCTGCTCCCAAAATTAGCATGTATTTATACAAACTGTTATCCCTTGATCATAGCCTCCTGATCATTTTTTTACACACATCTTCCATGTTTTCCACCACAAAAACAATCTTTGACTGTACAATTACATCCAAAATACTTTCTGAGTTTCTGATCTCTTCTGCCCAATCCTTAAAACTATCCAAGAAGAGTAACAGATCATCATTTTCATTTCTGCAATTCTAGCTCCATTATACATACACGCACAGAAAATTCTGTAATTCTTCTTCAAAATGACAAAAGAAGAAAAAAAGAATTGATGATTATAGAAATACTGTGTCAACTCCTAAATACCAAAAGAAAGAAATTCGATTTCACAAACCCACTTGAAATTCTTCCTCTGATAATCGAGGGAAAGAAGATAAGGTTTTGACAATGCCTCCTCCCGAAAATTTCCCAGAAAAATGAAGGGAGGTCTTGGAAATCCCACCTCCGATCTACGCCGGAAAATCAAGAATTTCAAGATTTTCAGGAAAACCCAGAAAATTCCACCTCCCAACGAATTCAGCCCGGCAAAAGCGTGTTTTTTTTTTACAATAATTATTTCTAAACCGACAAAAATATATTAATGATAGACTATCAATCGTCCCCCAAAATTACTCTATTTTCCCCCTTTCTCTCTCTACATTTAGATCATTTGAATCTTGAAAAATGATGGTCTGCATAATGCGTAATGACTATGGGCCTAAGTAATGTAATAGATGTATTTTTCATTTATTATTTATTTATAATGATCGATTTTGTTTGGTAATATTTGTTTAGGCAGTGAAATTAAGAATGGTGGAATAGGACAGTGAGTTTTGCGACAGACTCAAACCAACTGCAGGCAAAGCATGCAAGAAAAAGTGTTTGTATCCATATCATTCACCACTTGATATCATTTCTCGTTCTTCCCACCCAATCAGATTTTGTGCTTGCTCAAATCTCTCGATTTTCTAAGATCAAGGTGCCGAAATTTACCAATTATTAATCAGTAATGAATGATTATCGCCACTCAAAAAGAGAGAGAGAAAAAAAAATTATAATTTGCTCAGCCTTCTATTTTATGACTATGAAGATTACATGATGAATACGTACATTCTACGATTTGTGCAAAGACATTGCCCAATGTGTCTCACATTGTGAAAATTCAGAACTTATCTACAATAAAAAAAATTAATGATATATCGGGATTCTTATTTTTACCTGAGGCCTCCTCACACTGCAATTCGATTCGAGGAAGAAATAATTTCACTCTTATAGCTCCCAATCACTTAAAAAGTTAAAGTATAATAGAATAGAGTATAATCCCCAAGTTCCCAACCCTATTTCATAATAGGTTAATGCTAAATGGCTCAAATTGTTTTTACACCAAATTCAATTGAAAAAAGTGAAATACTTTACCATTTAATTTACATCCTATTTCCAATGTTAATACGATAGATGCACGCATACATGCATGAAAAATAAATTCTTTCAATGCATTATGGAAAAAAAAAGTCTGTCCACATTTATAAAAATATAATGAAATTATATTTGAAGAAACGATTATTATAAAGAAATAGTGTCTATTTGATATATTTACGCTTTTGTTAGCTCATTTCCTACAACTCATTTTGTACAATGTCAAAACACACACACACACACGCATTATTAAAATAATATTGTAACAAGTATTCAAATATGAAAGTGAAAATAACTAAGATATATAATAATATTTTGTTATATTAAACGTTATTATCATATTATGTTTAAAACTTCAAACTTTTTTTTTACGTATTTTCATTATTATTGATTAATTATCTTTAACTGATTATTAAACAATAAAAAAATGATTATTAAACAATATCATCAACTCATTTTAATCTTATTTTATTTAATATAATAATATATCATATTCAATGCTTAACATACTACTCGTGCACTGATCAATTAAAAAGATAAATAACTATATTGTAGACAGTGCCAGAGCCAAAAAAAAAATATTAGAGAGGGCTACATTGTTATGTGACAGGGCGACCAATTACTTATATAATGGTTTCAAGTTTATTTGCGCAGTTGAAATATAATGTTGTTTCACTAATGTACTATATATTTTTCTTATTCCTAGAGTTGATAACATCATTCTACTCGTTTAACATTTTTTTCTTCTAAATTTTATTTTAATAATATAAATGAATATGCAACATTCACAAATCATATATGAAATTTAAAGCTTGATCTTATTTTTTCAATTTCATTATGATCTATAAAATTCATAATTGACCTCTAAGTTAATATTTTTAAAAAAACATTGACTTCATTGAAAGTTTAAAAAAAAAAGATACTTGCATGATTTTATTTTAAAATTTCTCTATATCTTACACAAATTAAAAATAGAATAATTACTAAACTTGGGGGAGGGGGGGGGATTTATGCCTTGCTCTTAAAGTCTTAATCTTAATTATATGTGATAATCATATGTGAAAAAAATTAAAATGTTGCCGGGGGCTGCCCCTTATTGTATCCGGTCGCCACTGACTGTATGATTAATATATGATGATCTATTTATATTTAGTAATTTTTTAAAGATAAATAATTTGTGGTGATCAAATGTTTTTAAAAAGATGGGTACATTATATATAATAAATATAAATTTTGTATATTTATTATTCAATACTGTATGATTTCTTAGTTTAAGTTGCAGACGTAGAGATTATTGGCAATTTTGTTGATCTAAAATTATTAAATTAAGTTAGTAAACACCTATTAATGGAATGATAAATTTTAAAGTCCAACACATATTTTAGTGCAGATGGAACATTTTTCAATTTTTTTAAACTTTCAAGGTGGATTGAAAAATGAAAATACTCCCTCCGTGTATGTTTAAGTGTCATTTTGAATGAATGCACACAAATTAATAAACTAATTAATTTACCTAATATACCATTGTGTGAATACATTAAATGAGTTAAATATATATATGTTTGAATGCATTAAATGAGGGCAAATATGAGAAAAATGTGAATTTTCTGTCTCGAATTTATAGAATGACACTTTTTATAAAATAAAATTAAAATGCTAGAAGGTCATTTATTCATAAACAGATGGAGTACTAAAGTATTTATCAAGGATAATTTTCACAGAGCACAAATTTATTTTTACAAATATTACAAGAATACCACAATTGTGCCGGCACAATTTGAGCCATTTAGTGTTTCCCTTCATAATATTGTCCAAAGGAAAAAAAATAAAAAAAAATCTGCACATAAAAATATGTGACTTTTTCATATAGTTTTCAAATTTTAGGTTTGGAGAAAAATCAAGAATTAATCTTTTCTTATATGTCTGGTCTTTTTGTTAATATAAATTTAACTCATTGTATCCAGCGATGACGGAAGTTGAACCTATTAAAATGGGATGTGTTTATAAGTCCCTTTTTTTAAATGGCTCAGCTGCAAGCCTGTATTAAAAACTTATTATATGTCCAAGATTACCAATGGGATTCACTATTAACTAAATAAGTATTTTTAGTTTTATTTATTTTTTTAAGAATAATTAAGCCAGCATCAACTCAAATTTGATTAGCTTTATCATTGAGCTTTAAACTGATTTGAGCCATGCTAATTAACTAATATCCACCTCATCCAATTTAAGTGTAATTTCTTTTTTTTTAAAACAAATAATCTATCATGTTGATGTATGTTCTTTAAATTTTTTCTCTTATAGAATAACCATGTTACGTTGTGAAGATTCTTGTGTAATGAAAATGTTTCAGATGTTAATCCTATTAATATTAAACTCTGAAAAATGGTAAAAAATAATTATTGTTTTAATTGGTAGTTGAAATTATCACAACGACTCAATTTTTACTTTCAAAATATGCAAGTTCATTGACTTGTACATTAACTAATGCATATACGACGTACTAGAGCACGTGGGATCGTCTAATTTTTAACTTATATATTTATTTGACCATTTCATGCTATTCAGCTATTTTAGTATCGGATATAATTTAAGTAGATTTGTTTTTAGTGATGAAACATAATATGAAATCATCTAACAATGTGAATCAACTATATGACGGAACTCAACAATTAGTGTGGATTTATAAGTCAATAACTCACATATACAATCTTGAAATTGACTTAATTACTTTATCATTAAACCAAGTGTAGAGGAGTTGGTATTGAAGCGATCGAGCTTAGTAGTTCGCCAAATGCTTGACTAATATAATAAGTTTATATATATTAAAATCAAAGATTAGTTGGGAATTGAATATATATAGACAATGGGAAAAAAACCACCTGCATGCACATGCAGATTGGACTATTGGGATGCTTTCACACAACTAATCTTGGCCCTACAATTAAGACACACACACACACACACACACACACACACATATATATATATATATATATAATTATTTTACATGTGTAAACATAATAATTATGTGTGGTTCTTCTGTCCCTTTGGACAAACATCAGATTTTGTGAGCTAAAGGAGTCAAGGAGTTGTAAATATACAGTATATATAACTCAATATGCTAGGTTATGTTAGGAATATATGATATGAAATCCATACCCAATACATAGCTAGGTGCTACATCAGATAATATAAGTATTGTTATTTTTTATTTTTTTTCACTTTTATTTGTATCATATATTATAAAATAATTGCTTCACATCGATTAAAATTATTGAAATTTTATTGATTTAGAGTACGAAATATGAAAAATATAAACTTTAAACATGAATGATTGAACACAATCAATCTGAGACCCAAATAAAAATCATGTAGTTCGATTCTTTTTTATCCATTGAGTATCTATTAAATTAAATAAAAATATTAAGAATCATTGAAAATAAAATGAATCAAAATACATTATTTTTGGGATCATATATGCTTTGATAGTTCAATTGTTTAGATCATAAATCGATAATTTTTAGGTCCTTAATTAATAGCTAACCTATTTCTGGGACCACAAATTTACAAAACTCCTCTATTTTGTTTGTCTGGTTAAAAATTATAATTAATTCATGTGTTCTATATATATATATATATATATATATATATATATATATATATATGTGTGTGTGTGTGTGTAATTAATGTACATGAAATAAATGATAATTATTATAGACAATATACATTCACCTAACACATATACCTCCAACAAATAAAGGAGATATGTCGTCTCGGGGATCTAGTGGTGGAGTGATGTAAATTTAAGATCAAATATTTTAAATTCGAATCCCACCAACATACTTTACTTGCCACGTGCTAATCAGGTGTGATAAACTTCTTACCTATTCTATGTGGTTTGTAGCTCCAATATATTATATTTACTTCTTTTGTTACTAGGTACCACAAACTATTCAAGTGTGATAAACCACGTTTATATTCTATGTGGATTACAGGCACGGGGATGGGGGGGAGGGGTGTTAAAACATATTTTTTCATAAAAAAAAATAGTATATAGATTTGCCCCCTAAAAAATATATGGTTTCACTTCTGTTTGAAGACTATTAAATATGAATGAAATGATATAATAAAAATTTCCCAATAAAATATTTTATCTTCATATTTTTTTAATCGTTTTTAAGTGATTCGTTAAATTAGGGCGGGTTTTACTCTTAACAACTTTTGGACTTGGGATTTGGGAGACCATTAATCATTAAAGAGGATCTACAGTTGCTACGCGAAATTAGGTAAAAAGGCAAGATTTTATTGAATTCGTAGTTTTTCAATAATTTAAAAATGTATAATTACATTTAACACAAATTGTTCCGGCACAATAGTAAGATAATTATGTTAAATGACTAAATTGTCCTTATTAGACTATTTATTTTAAAAGAATTCAAAAATTAAAATCTCTCTCCCTCTTCATTAATTTATATTGCTCTTTTCCTCTCTCCCCATTTAATAATTGAACTCAAATTCTTCAATTAATCACTCACTAGCCCAATAATTTATGATTATTTAATTAATAAAAAAATTATTTCCTAGAAGATAATTAAATTTCTGTCTTTATTCAATTTATAGTTTAACGAGTGATGAGTTCAATTCATTATTATAAATAAAAAATATTTCTTAGAAGATAATTAGATTTTGAACTCCAATTCTTCAATTAATCAAAGGTTTAATCAATTTATGATTATTTAATTTAAATATTTTTTAAAAATATTTAAAAATTTATTGATTGTGCATTATAAGAAAATTAAACGAAGATAACATATAAGAAAATATCATATATTTAATAATATATAAATCATTCATAACATGTTCACATTCTTAAATCAAATTTTTCCTTGGTTTTTTCAGTAGGTAAAAACAATAACATAACTGCTATATGACACTTATATATTTGAATTGATTTGTTAATAATCTAGTCAATTTGGATTCTTGATTGATAATATGTGTTTCAATTTTTTCTCAAAAAAAAAAGAAGTATCAAAACATACTAAAAATATACTATAATTTTATTAATTTAGAGCCTAAAAGATATGATATCAGTTGCAAATTTGAAAGATCATGATAAGTTGATAATTATCAAATTAGAACTTGATTATTGAATTTGGCCAAAAAATCAAATGAAATTCAATGAAATTTTCTTCACAAATTATTTTGAAGTATATTGGATATTTATTATATTTAGAGCCCGGGAAATAGATTACGAGCGGTTCAATTTGAATTTTTTAATAATTTTTAATTAACTAGTGTTCTAATATATTTTTGAGGTATATAAGTTTTCTAAATTATTTTCATATTGATGTTCAAGTACAAATATTAATTTGAATAGTTTAATTTCTACGTTTATTTTTTTTAAAACAAGTTTACTGTACTTGGGAATTGTTGCAGACAATGGGAAATGAATTATGAATTATTGATCATTCATGCATTCAAATTAAATATGGAAAAATGTGTAGAAAATGAGTAATGAATTTTAACCAAAATTGTATGAAGGGTGACAGTGTCCTTTAATTTTATATTGAAATTCTATTAAATTCTACATTTGTGCTGAACAATTTGTGTCATTTAACATTGTTCTTTAAGAATAATGTCATTCTTAACACTATCACGTTGTTCAGTCGGTATTTCTTTCCTTCGTAAGAATGAGAGGGCTGACTATGAATTCAAACTCCCCATTTCCCAACTCAAAAAAAAAATGCCATTCTTTCATTTCAACAAACGATGCTGGATTATTAATTCAGCTCGTGCAAATCTAGCATATAAAAAAAATTAATAATTGCATGATGCTATTGACAGATCTAGCTAGATAAAAGTATTCTATCACGATTTTTAATCCCATTTGTTATTTGTATATAAACGTATAATATACAAATGTGCAGCAACAATAATTAATGAAACGAATTACATTAGACAAATCTCATACAGTCGACTCAACTTAATTAATAAATATTGGTAGAATTGAAAGTAAACTTATCTCTACTTCGCCCGTTAGGCAGCTAAGAGAGGTCCAACTTATAACGGTTGATCACATGTAATTCCATTCGTAGTTTTTGTTTTACTCACACACCTGATTATTTGTAGTATTATCAACATCTAGTTGTCTTCTTCCGAACGAATTGAAATTGACTCTTTTCCTAATTTTAAGACAATATATAATGTAATTACTTAATTTCACACTTGCAACTCCCTAAGCATTTTAGGACCACTCATCGTTTCCCTTTTCGAGTTTTCTTAATCATTTAAATACTAGTATTACACACGTCATTGTTTGTTGAAGGTGCATTCATGTGTCTTATAAGCTGATTATTAACTATTAAGTAAATCTAAAAATTATTTTATTTTTTCAATTGGTGCGCTGATTTGTAGATCGTGTGTATATTTAACTAAAATAATATATTTAAATTGTAGTGAATTCCCAACAATATTGGGAAGTTCTATTCGATCGATATGTAGTCCATCTTACACGGTTTATTACGTACCAAGTGTGTTCTATCACATTAAATTTCAAGTCTTAATATTAGAATTGAGTTACTTGTCGGTCATCCCTGCCTTTGTGAACTTTTTTTTTTAATTTTTTTTTATAAATAAATATCTATATACATATTACATAAGGGCAAACCATCATTTATATCACATACTCCAAATAAATAGATATTTTCTATTTTTCATATTTTCTCAAATTCATCTCAAATTAACACACATACGCACGTGATATATTTACATACATGTAATTAAATTCGCAATCCAATTTTCCCAAACAATTACAACCAGTCATTTATTAGGATGAGGACACTTGGCAGTGAACATATAAAAAATTAAGGCTTAATTAGATTGAAAAACTTATCCTTAATTATGAAAACTGCATTTCAAGTTGGCCTATTTATTGATTAAAAAAATAGCTTTATTTTGATGAAGCCTGTTTTTTGAGCTTCTCAAAAGATATATAGTGATTAACCGAACGAATTTGAATATATGAATTTATTTTCATCAAAATAATAGTGCAATTAATTGTTTTTTCCTTTTTTTTCTGAAAAAAAAAAATACCTCGCTCTTCGCTTACTTGCACGCATTTGTCTTGTCAAAACCATCAATATTTTGTCCCTTTAGGGATGACATAGTGGTGGAGTGGTGTTTCTTGAGACCAAAGGTCTCAAGTTTGATCCACCACCAACACTACTAGGTGTGAGTCTGTCACACCTGACTTGCCAGTTGTGGTTTACCTCCCCGGTTTAGAGACTATTACACAGGGGCGGGATTTACCCAGTGCGCACTACGGTAGCGGCTACGGGTTACCCTCGATATCCAAAAAAACCCATCAATATCTTAATTATATTAATTAAGCTCCCTTAATAAAAATACTAATTGATCGAGTTAATAAACGTAACGCATGTATCTTTTTTAGCCGTTGTGGATTTCTCTAATCACAAAGACAAGTTAAAAAAATTTATCTTTTAACTTTAATAACGTCCGATTGAGTTTCCCTCATAATTAATTACACATAATAAGTAGGAGTATTATGTAAGACCATCAGATTAGTCAAAATTCATTTAGACGAATCAAAACACTACTAAAATATAAAAATATTATAAATAAAATGAATTTTGACGGGTCCAACAGTCTCACTCCAATTTTTATAGGACAATATTTTTCTCTAAATAATCATTTAGACATATCCAAATAGCCACGTATGTAATTACCGTAAATACCCCACACTCTAAGCAATGAGAGAGAGAGAGAGAGGGGGGGGGGGCTAATTCTCCTTTCGTCATCTTTATTTCATGGCAAAAAGTGTTGGCAAAAGAGCAAGAGCCTGAGAAAGTGCGAAAATGTCTCTTTTTCCAACTTCCAAGATCTCTGGGGTCCACTTCAGTAACACTCACATTGACCACAATCTTCCAATTTTTCCACTCCTAAACTTTCCTGCTTCCCACCATATTTTAATATTCAATCATCTATATACAAAGTTATATATACATACATATAATTGCGATGTGAAATAAATACTACTGTCTACCGAGAAACATCTACAATCTCTATAGAAAACTATCGTTGACTCAGAATACAAACGTATAACAGAATAGAAGCACAGAAACAAAAAATGTGTCTGATACGAAAAAATAAAATAAAATAATAAATAAATAAGTAGAAAGAGATCAGATTCAGATGGAAAAAAATTACAGTAAATGAGAAGGAATCAGAGACACTAAAATAAGAATAAATAAATAAGATATAGAGTCAAGTGGGGTGCAATTGAGTTCACAAGGAAAATCCAATTATTAACTGCTCAATATAACCTTTTTTTTTAATTAGGAAAGACTTAAATGCACATTGGCGCTGATGAACTACGGTTCTTCCAAAGTCAACTAAAATTTGATGAATGATTTTCTGAATTTTTTTATATCATCTCATTAACTTCTGATTGCAATTTTTTAGGCTAATTAGGTCCACTAATAATGGCGCCCAGCTGGTAAAATTTATTGCAGCCATTTCGAAGCTTCACTTCTTTCTCTTACTCCATGTGTTTGTTCATCCTCTCTCTCTCTCTCTCTCTCATGAATCCATGAAATGTTGCTGGGATTTCACATTCTAGTGAAATGGGACGCCTCACAACATGTGATTTCACCATAAAGCTCAAATCTTGATGATCCCTTGATATGAAAAATATGGTTCTTGAAATCAAAGAAAAAACGTTTCTTTCTCCTCCCTCACAGCAATCCTACTCTATCTTTCAGCAACCCCCACCATCAATTCCCATTTCACAATCAACCGGTTACGGCTTGAATAACAGAATTAGCCCGAGCATTCTTCTAATCATCATAATTCTTGCAGTAATCTTCTTCATTTCTGGATTACTTCACCTCCTCGTTAGATTTCTGTTGAGACCCGCAATCAGAAATTCTGATGAAATCGAGAATTTAACTGCTCTTCAAGGCCAACTGCAGCAGCTTTTCCACCTACACGATTCCGGCGTTGATCAATCGTTCATAGATGCACTTCCTGTTTTCAATTACAAAGCAATCATTGGCGTGAAAGATCCATTTGATTGCGCTGTTTGTTTGTCTGAATTTGAGGTTGAAGATAAGCTTAGGTTGCTGCCTAAATGCAGCCATGCTTTTCACATGGACTGCATTGACACGTGGCTATTGTCTCACTCAACTTGCCCCATTTGCAGAGCAAGTTTAGTTCAAGATTTCAATCAAAACAGCAATTTTTTTTCTCCTGTGGTTAGGGTTCTTGAATCTGGGAGTGAGAATTCCAGAGAGATTGTTCTAGAGAGAGAAGCTGTATCAGGAGGAAACCTCAACTCCCATTTGAGTGCTGATTGTGGTGATGATGATGATGATGATGATCAGGTGCAAAAATCTGGTGAAGTTATAGTGAGAGAGAGAGAAGCTTCAGGGGAGAAAGTGGTGGCGGTGAAGCTTGGGAAATTTAGAAATGTTGGCGGTGGAGATGAAGGCAGCAGTGAGAGTAGTGCTGAGGCAAGGAGATGTTTCTCAATGGGGTCATTTGCTTATGTTTTGAGTGAGAATTCATCACTGAAAGTTGCTATTACAAATCATGTGAAGAAACAATCTTTGAAGAAACCTAGATTACTAGGCCATAGAGCAGCAATGTCTGAATGTGGATGTGATTCGAGGAGAGAATTCAATGGTTTTGAGGCATTCAAGACTCTTGAAACTCAAAGTGTTGGTGATGAGAATAAGTCCATTTCCATAAGTAAAAGGGATAGTTTTTCTGTGTCAAAGATTTGGTTAAGTGAGAGAAAAGATAAGAGATGTGATGCCACGATGGAGTCTACAAGAAGGGCGTTCTCCTTCCGTTTGCCGACGTGCCGGAGCCCGGTGGCTGCCGGAGAAGTGGCCACCAAGAATGGCGGTGGAGAATTGGACTTTGATGAGGAAATTGGAATACAGAGATGTAAGACTTTGGAGAGTGAGGATGATCATCAATCTTTTGGGAGGAGGACTCTTCAATGGGTCATGGGAAGGCAAAACAAGGTTGTTCACTCTTCCTTTTCAAGCAATGTTCAGATTAGATTGTCTTAATTTGCAATTTGTTTGATAGAGTTTGTGTTAGATTTTTTTTTTCTTGAAAAATAAAGAAGAAATTAAAATATGTTGTGTAGTGGAGAATAGGCAAGGATACAGAGAGAGGGGTTAGTTTTTCATGATCAAAAGGAGGCACAGTTTTGTTTGTTTTTCTTTTCCATAGAATATATTTGAGTTGTTCTATGTTCTACTAGTATTTCCTCATATAAATTTGATGATTTTCACAATTCCTATAAGTTGGTGATATGATATGTTATTGAATTTTAATAACATTGTATTATCAAACGCCTCCACCTTAAGCTTAAGTGCTTAGTTTTTTTTTTTTTTCGTTATTTAATCTTGAGTGAGCTATCAAATAAACAAATTAGTTAGAAAAAACAAAAACATGTTGAGATCTAGTTCGAGCTCATGAATTACATGATTGAGCTTTTGCTCAATCAAATTCAAAATAGTCAACCTCAGCTCATTTATTAAATAATTAAAATTGAACACTTTTTTTTTTTGCTAATCCAAATTTTACCAACAATATTAATTTGAGCTGGTTTTCGGTGCACTCAACGCACCTTCCCATCCAGCCAGAGCGCCCACGAGCTGGTCAATTTTTTTATTTACTTTTTATTTTTTATTTTCTATTTGTTATTTTTTTCTCCTAAAAAATAAATATAATTAAATAAATGTATTTATTTTAATTTGATGACTTGCACAGTGGATCACCTGACGCTAATGCATGGGATCGTGCACTGTGCTTGATAGTTCTTTTTTTAAATATATACTCTAGAATAGAATTAGTGAATCCTAAAATTAAAATTAATTAATTACTTTGTTTTCATTCGATGACTCACACAATATACTCATCCAGCGTTAATGCGCAGGCTCATACACTATGCTTGACAGTTAATTTTTTTGGGATTAAATATAAGCCATAATTGGGATAAATAAATCCTAAAAAACAAAAAAAAAAACATACCCTGCCCACCAAAAAAAAAAAACCTAAAAAAAACTAAAACTCCAAAAAAACCTTTAAATCATGAACCCTTAAACTCTAAACAGTAATTGTAATTGAATAAACTCTAATTTGAATTAAATAAAACTTATTAAAGACAAGTAACAGATCTGATATTTTTAAAGTTACGGATAATACTTTTGGACATTTGAGTGATATTTTTTTTAGTGTTACAAGTGATACTTTTTTTTATCACAAGTATTTTTTAATGGGATGGGTCCGCGAAGTTGACCAAGTTTGAGATAAAGTACTCAGTACACCACATGTACTGAAAAGTTAGTGTATTAATTTATTACCGACTACTGTATTCAATTGTTTGTAGATAAATTGATAAGTACGTCAATTAGACAACACATTAAACGAATCATTATCAAGAGATAATTTCACTTTTACTCCATCAGAAGAGATTCAAAATGCACACTTGCGTGAGATCTTCTAATGAATCTCTATTTGACCAAAGAAGTAGTCTTCCCTTCCCTTTTTTCTTTTCTTTTTTAATGATCCCCTCGCACTCCCTCGTCCCTTTTTCTTTTCTTTTTATTTTTTTCATTTTTTAATTTCTTCATTTTTTATTTTTTTTGAATTAATTTAATTTTCGTATTTGACATTTCGAGCAATGCACCCGATCGATACTAATTCTTGGATTCATGCATCGTGTTTGATATTTTTTTTAAATAAATATATATTCTAAAATAGAATTAGTGAACCTTAAAATTAAATTGAATTAATTTTTTTTTTTATCCAACGACTCGCACAATGCACGTGTAGGCTCATGCACTATGCTTGATAATTATTTTTTTCGAATATACTTTAAAATGGAATTTGTGAACCGTAAAATTAAATTGAACTAATTTAATTTTTTGAATTAATTTAATTTTTTATCCGACATCTCACGCAGTGCAATCACCCAATGCTAATGTGTGAGTTCGTGCACTGTGCTCGATAATATTTTTTTTAAATAAATACATATCTTAAAATTAAATTGAATTAATTTTTTTTTTATCTGGTGTCTTGCCCACTACTTCATTTGTCCTATTCTAACGCGTGGACTTATGCACTGGACTTGATACAAATGAAGATTTAAAAAAAATTAAAAAATTAAAAATCAAAACAATCAAAAAATCGAGGAAAAAAATAGGGTTGTCAGACGCGTGGGTGAGTACGTGGATCTAGGCATAATTTGGAAGGATTTTATTGGCTAAATTTTGGTTATTTTTTGTGGGTTTGGATACTATTTGACCCTTCTAACGTAAGAGACACGTTAGACTGTCTCATACATGGTTTTGTCGAAATTCAAAACACTTTTAGTTACATATCTGATTTTTTTAAGTCTCAAAGTTTATTTACTCAATTTTTTTTGTCCCTAAACTAACAATCCACTTAATAACTATTTTGGGCTATTAGTTAGGGCAAACTTATATATAGACAAAAGTAAATAAGGATTGGAAAAAAGAGACAAGATTTAAAACACAGTAGTTTTGTAGGCACTTTGAGTAGTAAATGGCTAGTATGCCCTTAAATGAATTTCTTTACTATTCATCCTAATATGTCACTTTCATCATCAAATGAAAATAGTTCATTATGACCATATCAGACCCATCATGTTTCCGTAAACTGAATACATTGAACTATAAACTAAATTCATACCTTTTTGACTGGAATGTTGCCGGGTAATCCGTCGGATTTTTACAGGCCTCGCCCAACCACACGATCGCAACCTATGGTTTCCAGACACGAACTCCTTTAGCAATGCACAGCACAATCCTCGTTCTTTTCCTACACGGGGTGTAGAGTACTCCTTTGATTTATAGATAAATATATATGGTAAACAAAAAGAGATGAGCAAAAGTCTCGATTTTATTTAGGAATAATAAAACATTTATTATAATAAGTAAATCTCCTTTTGGGATGAGACAAACTCGTTTAGCTATTCATAGTAGTTGGGCTTGCAACTCTCATATAAAACTAAATCTATTTTCACTATTACAATTTATTGGAAGAAAGCTAAGAAAATGGTCGATGATCTTTGCTTCCTTCTTGCCTCGTTTTATAGAGGGAAATCCCCTCTGATTACCTACTCCATTATTATTTGCCTAATTTCACATGGATGAACCCCTTTGCCGATGCTCCTTATTAAAGGTGGACGGTCCCGGTTCATTTATCTTCACGTGAAGGTGTTTGTGGGTGGAGGCTCCCACAATAAGTGGCACCATGTGCCTTCTCTATTGAACCACTTAGCTTTTGTTTTTTAGCTCTAGTGGCCAGCCTCTTCTCTTGAATCACATGATTACTCTTGCAATCACATGTCTTTCTTTTCCCTTGTCGGGAATCTACTATTTTGGTGGGGCTCTTGGAATCCTTGCTTTTGGCATCCGATGCTCATTTTCCCCAGCTATCTGTCGCTCCATCTTGAGACGGAATCCCTTGCCAAACTCTGGCTCCTTTTGGTTCTAGCAGTCTGAGCATATTCGATTGTCCCACTGCCCGAAATGAGCCATGTTGCAATACTTACGATGAGTCTCTTTGCTCATAGCAAGCTTGCTCTCCGATATCAAGGACCTCTTCTTCTCGAACAGATCCTCTGCAAATCTCGTAGTTTTTCCTGTCATGGTATTCAACAAGAATGACCCGTTCGCTGAATTATGGAAAAACTTGAACGGGAACTTGACTTTGTCTATCTCTGTAAGACAGACCCACAATCCCCATGCTCGCCTGGTGGTGATTTGATCCTCAGTTATCGAGGCGATCAATGGGATATCCTCTGGTAAGGCTTTAATATTACCCCATGCTCGGGAATCTGGCCTTTGAAGTCTGATGTAGTGGAAGGCCTCATGATTCCCTTTTCCTGCTGGTTCTGGTGTTGCACTAATAAGATATAGCTCCAGAACGTCTTCTCGGCTAAGCCTATCATTGTTAGCTCAGGATTCCTACATGGCTTCCTGTATCCACTTGGGTAGACACTTGATTTTTGGGAATGCCGGTGACATGGTTTGAATTGAGGCTAAGGCCCCAAAATCATACCATTGCTTGAACTCGTGTGGATTGGTTCCTCGTAACATCCATACTCTTGGATACTTTCCAGAGACATCAATCTTGGTTTTGGATGAATTGATTCCCTATCTGGTATAAAGCTTCTCCCAATTAGCCTGATAAACCTGCCAAGAAGAAACTCCTAACTTGTTAATATTAACCTTAGAGGTACCAGTCATTAGCCTAAGGTTAATCTCTCCCTCTTTTACCCCAGAGGTGCTGGGTTGACTTGACGGTTCAGAGTGTAATTTCTGACCCTCAATTTTCTCTTGAGCCTATGTTTCCGTAGAAAGCACCAGCTTAGAGCTCGTGCTAGGGGTATTTGAATTCTCTGCTTCTGTTTTACAGGCTGGTACTACAATCTCTCATTTCATCAATGGTGAATTGATGGCCCGGAGGAGTGGCTCGTGCATAGCTGACCAGAGTTGTCCTTTGGTCTTTATACACGCTCATAATCTCTCGTCGACCTTATTTTGGTCAGCGCGTTGTATTCTTTCTGCTTGTTCAGCATGAAGAATAAGCTCGTTCCACTCACGCTGAAACAACTCCATATTTTCACTGAAGTGCCTCTGCGCAGTCATGATGGTATCGACCTCAATCGCTTCCATCTTTCGTTAGAAAATCTGCAAGAATATTTTCATGAGATTTTATTACAATAATGTCAAATAAAAAATATTGACATTCAGCTTGCCATCTTATTAGTCTAGCTTTCTCAGGTTTAGATTCAATTTTATTTTTCAAGAAAGCTTTGACTTGTGTGTTATCAACTTTTAGAGTGAACTTCTTCGCTAAGAGGAACAAAGACCATTTTTTAAATGTCTTCCGAACTACAAAGAACTCCTTTTCATTGATATGCCATCGAATGGCCTTGCTATCTGAAAAGAGACCACTGCAATATCTACAGGGCTCCTCTCCGTTGGGTGTGATATTTGTAAGCACGGCTGCCCACCAATGATCACTTGCATCTGTATAGAGGATCAATTCATCCTTATCTTGTGGTATAGCCAGTTTTGGGAGATTTCTGCATATCTCTTTTAGCTGCCTGATTCCTTATTGATGTTCGTTTGTCCACACAAACGGGGTACCTTCTTTAGAAGGTTACTGAATACCTTCCTGTGTTTTGCAATATTTTTTATAAAGATTCCTGCAAAATTGACAACTCCTAGAAAACTCTGTAGTTGCTTCTTTTCTTTAAGGACATCAGGGAACTTCTGCATCTTTTCTATAATATGATTTTACAAAATAATTCATGATTCATCCATCTTGATTCCCAGAAATTCCATCTTTCGGGTGGCTATTACTGTCTTCTTTTCTGACAGCACAAAGCCCTCTTTATGACAAACATCTGCAAAGATCTCCAGATGTTTGAGATGTCCATCTATACTCTTTGATGCAATTAGAATGTTATCAATATAGACAAACATAAAAGAGAAATAATCTTTAAAAAGATTATCCATCTTCCTCTGAAATATTTGGGGTGCATTGGGTAACCCCATCCGCATTGCATTCCAAACATAATGCCCTTGTGGTGTTGAAAAGGCTGTAAACCTTTTGCTTTCCTCGTCCATACGAATCTGGTAGAAACATGACTTGCAATCAAACTTAGAGAATATCCTAGCATTTTGTATCCAGTTCATAAGATGTTCTCTACTTGGGATAAAATATCCGTCAAACTCAATAATGTTATTAGTCCCTTTGTAATTAATGACTAGCCTTGGTTTACCTCTTTTAATCTCACCATGATTCCTTACTAAGAATCCAAGGCTTTTGTATGGTGAATTCTCTGGTTCAATCAGCTTGAGATCAAGGTGTTCCTTGATGATTGCTCGCATATCCTTTTGATCTTTGATGTTTATCAGGATAGGCTTGTATCTAACGAACTCAAACTCCTTTCCAGCCTTAACCTTCAAGGTTGCTTTGAGTTGGTTTTTTCCCCACCAAACCAGCGGATTTTCATTATAGTTTCTAGCTATCTTCCGCTTGACGTCTTCGAGGCATATCTTTGCTTCTTCCTTAATATCTTGATGTGATATTAAAGAAGCCTTGAGGATATTCCGTTCTTCAAGATCTTTTTCCCTACGAAAACTCAAAATTACTTCTCCGAATTTTCTTTTGTCCTGCATTTTTGGGTGTCGAAGATGTCCTTCATCACCACGCTTGCTGCGAAATTGTAGAGGCATTTTTCGATTGAATGCCCCTCTCAGCCACGGGACAATGATCTTGTGATCACAGACTGTTGTAAAAACCAGTCTCCGGTTGGTGTTGTCCTGCGTATACTCCTTGAACATTTGTAGGAAATTGTTTCCTAATAAGATGTCTACCTCTGTATCATGAAAAAAATAGATTGGTGGAGTTTTCACCTTATACCATGGTGTATCTCCCGCTCCTTCAATCAAGATTTCCGACTGCTTCACTCCCTTAGATAGGAGCAAAACTCTTTTCGAGAAATCTTTTCCAGCAATTGGATTTAAATCTTCTTCCAATTCTTCTATAAAGATTCCTCTTTTCGCAGTACAAATTCTTGCTCCTGAGTCGATATAGGCTGCAAAGTATTCAACCTTATATTTCTCGTATAACATCCATACTGAGATATATATGGAGAATGGGCTGGTCATACAATCACCAGTTGTTTTCCATTAAAGGTGATCATCATCCCATCTTCTTTTAGCTCCCACGGCTTGAACCTTTTTAAGAAGTCAAGTCCTAAAATTAGGACTCATGGCTCTCTTCCGGTTCTTCCTCGTACCTCCAACGTCATAGCCTCTATATATCGAGAGTTCCCTTATAGTGGCTAACGTCCGGTTGTTGTAAGCAGTACAGGACGTCGCAATGGAAATTATTTTCCCATCTTGTACTGTCGAATCTTGTGTCGATCTCTCTCCAACCTTCTGGGCATTTGATTTTTATTTTAACTTGCCTTGGTCGTCTGAGATCTCCTTGGAAGCTTCCTCTTGAGGACTGAGTCCATGACTCTGTTACAATCCTATCTTCTTGGAATGACAGTCTTTTGACTTCCAATTTGAGATTCTCATTGTATTTCAACAATGGTTTGTCTCCCACTCGAATGTTTATCTCTCTTGGTAGCGGCATTTCTGATCTGTCTGGTTGGATTGCATATGCCACCTTTGAGAACACGTTCGGTAACTCGATGAACTGATTTCCTAGAAATAAATCTGTGGTGTGAATTGGAAAGCGTATAAGACACCTGATATGTTAAAGAAAACGGTCGATTTTCCTCGTAGCTGATATCCTTTCTTTTGAAGTCTTGGTATAGCATTAGGGCTCGACTGAAATCTCTATCTTTCAGATTATATGATATTTTTGGATAGATCACCCCTATAATCTGCTTGACACAGAGATTTTCTGAAATAGTTCCCAACAAGGAATCTCTGTGATTTCTGATACACTTATCATATATTGCAATATAAGGGCGTATCAACACCTGCGGGTAGTGCAGATTTGAGCACTATCTGGATAGTCCCAATGTGGATCTAGAATATGGTATCATTTACCTCCGGCCTCATCCTTCCCAGCTCTTCTTGAACTTCATTATATGACATCAGTTGTAGCTCAACTTGATTCCCTGTAAGCTCTATAGGAAGCGACATCTCTCTTCTGGTAATCCTATAGATTACATTGTGCTTCCTGCTTTTCAGACTGAAATTATGGAGCAATTGTTCATGATTTTGTCAATCATGCTCTATGAGATGGTGGTTTGACTAGAATATCCAGTTTCGTCCACTTGCTCTTGATGGAAAACCTCAGCTCTAGTCTGATTCAGAGTCTAATCTTCTATCAACACTTTCGTCACTAAAGACTTCTTCTTCTTCGCATATACTCTCATCTGAGGGTATATCCTCGAATTGGTAGACTTGTACCAAGTCTTGGTAGTAAACCGCTTCCTCGATGTCTAGTGCACCTTCGAAGCTTTTGACTCCTCTCTTTTCCGAAAAATCTACCGAGATATGTCCTCTTGCACTGCAAGTCCAGCAGTTGCAATCTTTGAAACTTTCATTTGCCCTTGTATGGGTTCTTCTAAAAGTTTTTCTCGCGGGAGTTCGACTTGATGAACTCTGTGGTGTCCTGTCTCTGGAAGGACCCCTTCTTTGTCCAGATTTGTAAAATATGGCCTTTTGCCTAGTCCATCTGCTCATTGGTTTCTAGGTCCTTTTTCTTGAGAATCCTTCTTTGGCATAATGATGAACTATGTGTTTCTTGTTCTTCCGTAGCCTTTGCGATTCTCCTCCAATAATGGTCGGCAGATCATTGGCTGTGCAGTTAAGAGGGGAATATTTATTCATCCTCTCTAACCTCTTGTAATTCTTTTGCAGAATGGCCTGTCTGCACCATTCAGCTAGCTTTTGTTTGACAAAAGACATCCTCCTCCCAACATTGTCAGGATCTCCTGGAACGTATTCTTTAATGAACATTTCCTTCCAGGGACTCAGGAACTTTTGAAGAAAATCTCCACACAGACCTTTTCATCCACATCTGAATTTCATTGGTAGATATGGTATAACTTGAAGAATTGGTCAATTGACTCCTTCTCCATGTTGTTTAGTCTCAAGTTTAAAATAGCTTGAGAATAATTCTTCCTCTTTTCGGAATCTGCACTTCCGAAATTGTCTGCTCCCAAAAAGGTGAGCTTAAACCAGAAAGCCATTCTATCCACGATCTCCGTGTATGAGGCTGGCTCCAAGGTTTATTCTTTGACTGCTGGTGCAACTCTTGACCATAACGTTTTGGCTACACCCAACAAACTCATCTCTAGCAGCTTGATGAATCCCTCCTTTTCTAGATCCAACGTTCCTGCTGCTATTCTCATCGATGATGACCAATCATCAATAATCATATTGATGTCCTTGAAGTCAATATCATTAATATTGAGGATAAGTCCATACGGATGTATGAGATCAAGGCTCGTTCTCCCGAGAGGTGTATCTCGCAACTTAGGGATCTGTTTCCTCACCCTAGTTCCCCCGTAAGATTGTTCATATTGGGTCTCTCTCTCCTGTGTTGATCTCCAACATGAAAGTCCTCGCGGGTTCTCATGAAAACGTCTTGTGCTGGGCCTCCTTTCTGTTGTTGTTGGGCTTGTGCCACTTGCGGCACTTGTTGTTCCGGGGGTACCTGCTGGTATCCACGAGGGATTAAAGCCCCATATCCTGTATTCATCTTCAGATCTACCATCTTCATATTGGCAAATGACTCTGCCAATTCTTGTAGATCTTCCAATCATATCCTTTTGAGGGACGTCATTCTTTGATTTGTCTTAACAATTGGCAAATCCTTTCATCCTTCGATTTCTTAGGTTATTCTTTGGCCTTTGGTGTGAAATTCATTTTGCCAAAGTTGATGGGTTTCCTTCTACTAGAACATGTCTGATTTAATTCTAATGTCTGGATCTTCTTTTGAATTTCTGACAAGATGGTTATAATTTCATCTTGTTTTATAGAAATTCACCTCACTTCTTGTGGTACTCCATACGTGTGATTTCCGTAATTTTGTACCGTCTTCTGGATCTCTTGTAAATCCTCCGAGATTTTAGATGTGTCTAACACGATCTCTTTGAATCTGGGAGTTATCTCATAGTTTCTTTGCTCCATCAGCCGTGGTTTTGGTGTGCCCTTTGTTGATGGTTCATTAAGTCGCATTGTAGCAGATTATTCACCATTAACAAGTTCATTTGAACTTGTCTTTGGGAAATACACTGCTCTGTTTCCTCCAGGCTTGACTCCGATAGGAATCGCTCTTCGTATTGGGCTTCCCAGTAGGATAGCCTCTCCTTGTGACTTTCCTCCAATTCCTTCAAAATTTGAAGGTACCTTCTGAAAATAAAACATCTCGAACAATTGTTCGGATCCATAATTTCTAGATGTCTCCTCCATTAGGATATTACTTTTAATAATAAATAAAATATTATTCCCAAATAAAATTACCTAGGCTCTGATACCATTTTCTCGTGCTAGTGGCAACTTAAGACAAATCAAAAGAAATTTCAAATATAGGCAAATAGGACATTTTTCTCATATGCCTCATTAAATTCATAATCAAGATCATAGGCAAATAAGACATTTTTAACAAATGCCTCATTACATTCAACATCAGGGTCATAATAGTAATCTTTCTTCAAATTGACTAGAAAACTACTTACTCTTAAATCTTGCCTCCTTTTGCCATTTTTATTTTTGCTTTTGTCTATTTTTATATATTATCACCTATTAGTTTTGGGACCAAAAAAATCTAAAAATAAATTTTGAGACCGATAAAGTCAAGAACATTTTATTATGTACATTGCAATTGCTTTATATAATATAGATATATAAATGTCACTTTCATTTTGTAACAGAACATTCAATTATATTTCCATTCGTTACACATTTTTTCGATCTTAATCTTTACATTTTGACTTCTCGGCTTTTGTGGTTCTAATTTTTAATTTTTTTGACTTTTTTTGTTTCAAAATTAAATATCCAATTCCAAACAGTTGTGAAGTAAATTAATTTTTGAACTAAAAATATCAAAAAATAAAATTTGAAACAAAAAGGCCGCGTAAATAATGAATGGCACCAAAAAAATTAAATATGGATATAAATGAATTTTGAATCTATTCTAATGAGACTAAAATTAAAATTATCCCCATTATTAATTAAATCAAATAACTGATACATCTGTCCCTTTGGGGATGACCTAGTGATGGAGTGGTGTTGTCTTGAGGTCAAAACTATCAAGTTCGAATCCCATTACCAACAGCACTAGATGTAAGGCTTGCCAAGTGTAGTATATTACACAGGGGACTGATACACCCGGTGACGGACACAGAAATTTTACTCAGGGGGGCCCATTTAACAGTTTAATAAATTAAAATATTATATATGTATAATTATAAATTATAAATATAAAATAAATATATAACTATATAAATATATACATATAAGTATTATAGTCAGAAAGTCTAATTGACAATATCATAAAAATAGAAACTATGTATATACATATATGATGCATACTTAAATTAAATACATAAACTATTAAGATCACATAACATAAATATATAAAAATAGTGGAATAAAGATCTATAGAAAAAATTAAAGTTGAATGATTAAGTTGTTACTTTGATGAGAAAATCTTAAACTTTTGGATAAAAATATATAAATAAAAATACAACTATTGGTAATAGTGGAAATAAAATAAATAAATTAAAATAATTCTAAACTTAAAAAAAATAAACACAGAGGCAAAAATAGAAATGCTTTTGTCAAGAAAATAATTCTTAATTTAAAAAAATTTCAATTAAAACAGCCAGGAAAAAAAACGAAACAGAAAAAGTTAAAAGTAATTAGGAGACAAAATTAAAAGGACATGCAATTCGATTACTGCCGCGCTTGTCAAGGGTTGAACCATGGCCTCTTTAAAATATCACAACATCTTTTCCACTTTGCCAAACTTGAAACATGATACATTTGTCCATTATTTTAGTATATAATTTTGATAAAATCATATTATTACTATATTAATAGTAAAAAAATTCAAAATTTCAGGGGGGCCCAGTGACCCCCTGGGCCCTACGTGGGTCCGTCTCTGGATACACCCGATCAAATGTAATTATGTACATTATACCGTATCAAACGTGATGCATGTTAAAAATTTTAACGATACAAGAGTCCAAAATCTCGTGCCTTTCGAGTCTTGGGACCTCAATCTTGATTGGCTCAACCAAAATAGATAAATATAAAATAATTTCAGTTTTGAACTATCACCATATGTAACTAAATATCACAATAAGTAGTCAAAGTGTCATAATATATTAATTGAAGTGTAATAATAGAGCGAAACTTTTATTTTTGAACAAATAAAAAAGCTGGAAATAACCAAAATTCGGTAGGCCCGAACTAGTTGTCAATCATCGGTTGCAGAGAAAGGGATGTATTGCAGGGAACTTACCTTAAAATTGACCAGTTAGTTGGGTGAAATTTGAGTTACAATTTAGGTCTTGGTCTATAGAATTTATATGTGCTCGAATTATATTTCCCGTTTAGTTGTTTTCTAACTTATGTTTAATTTACAATTTATTTATTGTAGTCTTAATTTGATTTGTATCTGTACTTCAATATCTTTTATACTTAAATAATATTCCTTAACCTATAATTTCCATAAATTTTGTCAACAAGTTTGAGCATTTTTGTGGGATTGTCGAATATTGCAAATTTGCAATCATCTTATTGTGATAATATAATGGTATCATTTTCTTCTTCTTCTTTTTTTTTTCTAAAAAGAAAAAGTGGTTGACAGAGTCCAATGTGATAACGGCCAAATTAAGCCCAAGACTTTGCAGCAGTATTGAATATGGACTCTGAATTAATTATGGGGCCCCACTTATAATTAATTGCAAGTTGCAACCAAATTATCTACTAAATTAAATCCCATTATTTATGTCTTTAATTCAGTAAGATATGGGTGCATATCAGAAAGGATTCCAAATTTCTTGATCTCAATCACATTTTCTGATTTTCCCAAAATTAATATTTTTATTAATCCGTCTCAATTCACCAAGTTCATAAGACAAATGATCAAACTTCAATAAATATTAGATCATTCAGACCTTTTTTTAGATACATCTTTTAATTTTGACAATTACAACATAAAATAATCATTTATACGTCCAAACATATGAGTAAAATTGGGTGTATTTAATTCCAATGTGGTGGTGGTTTTAATATGACATGATAAAATTATGAGTGATAGAATTAAAGACATAAATGGGTAGGACACTATGTTTTATTTCCCCATTTATTATAATTGCCAAAGTGAAAAGATCGTATAAAAAATACTGTGTAAAAGTCATGAGAATAGAAATTATTTAATTTGTTTGTAAGAACTCTTATTTTATTCAAGAAAATAATAATAATAATAATAATAATAATAATAATAATAATAATAATAATAATAATAATAATAATAATAATAATATAGTGTACAGGATCTAAATTGTTAGTTCGCGCACTTCAAGAAAAAATGAATTATGAAAAGACGAGGATAATGTTAAAAAAGGAAAAGAAAATATAAAGAATCATATACGATTTCATTAATTAAAATAAAGAATATAAACGTCCCACATCGAATAAAAAAACTAAAAAAAATGTCGCACATCGTATCATAAAAATGATTCCTCACTATAATTTTGTTTTATGATGAAAAATCGAAAGCTAGAAACGAAATAGCGGCAAATTCGCAGCATTAAACCTTAAGCAATCATATTATTTACCAAAAAAAATTGTGTGCTGTTTGTTTAAGGTTGGAACGACACCTTCACGGAAACCGACAAAAACCTACGGCGCCTCTCTCTCTTTCCTTTTGTCCAAATCCCAAATATCTTTCCCAAAAGGCAAAAAATAAATAAAAAATATATATCATCCCTTCTTGCATCCATCTCGATCCAATTACAATTACTTACAATTTGGAATATTTTACCACATGCCCACTTCTATTCAAGAAAACC
This sequence comes from Perilla frutescens, assembly GCA_026008535.1. NCBI lineage: Eukaryota > Viridiplantae > Streptophyta > Magnoliopsida > Lamiales > Lamiaceae > Perilla > Perilla frutescens. Next base: position 69,205,956 of record BRKX01000001.1, read on the forward strand.
GCCTAGTCCACCACCGCGCGCCGCCGCGGTACCTGAACCGGAGCCAGAGGAAGCTCCTCCTCTTCTTCTTGAAATGCGTAATCATGGTGGTCGTGATGTCCCTCTTTCTCTTCTTCCTCGGCTTCGCCGCCATCGTCCTCCTCCACTTCCTCTTTATGTCGAACACCTTCAGCCGCCGCTGCGCCCGCCTCTTCAATCCCGTTAACGCGGATTCCGCCGCTGCCGCGGAGCCGGAGCGGGAGCCGGAGAAGCTTTATATTGAGGCCCTCCTTCCCGGCGTAGCATATAGCGCAGCTAATTTCCCGGAGAAATCAGATTGTGCAATTTGTTTGGATTCTTTTCGGGAAGGGGATAGCTGCAGAAAGATTCCGGTTTGCAAACATTTATTCCACTCGGAATGCGTTGATAGGTGGATTGGGAGGAAGCCCACTTGCCCCGTTTGTCGGACCCGGGTCGATTTGGATCCTCTCGGGTCGCCGGGAATTAGCGGCGGCGATGATCGGTGGAAGAGGCTTTGGACGGTTCATTTTGAGGAGGGCACTTCTTATTGAAATTTTGTGGCGGTGAAAGATGTGCAAATTTGGTAACTTTTGTGCGTTTTGAGTTTTTATCTATGTGTATATACAACCTCTTTCGAGATATGATCTGATCATCTGTAGTTTGAAGATGTTTTAGTGATTTATTTGAAATATCTTTTGAAGCTACTACTTTTGATTTTTGTTGATTGATTTTGTTGTTATATCATATATGGCTCTGAGCAGTATTATCACATTAAGGCAAATTGATTAAAAGGGAGCACCTTTGATGATTTAGAACAGTGAGGGGGTAGATATAATATTTGATATATTTTCAAAATTTGAACTCTATATATAAAATCAACAGAGTTACGTGTAGGATTTCTTTTGTTTCAGCCAGTGAACGAATATCTCTATCAAGAAAGTGTTTGGTGTTTGTTGCTGGTCTCCATCCTTGTTCATATAAACTTGTATTTTTCGCCTTATGCATCATTGCTGAACAACTCCCATCCTGGGCCTAAGGAGCTACAATGCCATTATATTTTGTCAATTAAGCATTGGAACGGTGGATCTTTTTTAATTAGGCTTCTGAGAGAGAGAGGCCTCCCTCTCTTTCAAGTGATTCAATCTTTCCATTCAGAGGTATTTCTGAATGTCTCGAAAGCACATAGGAATCCCGCGTGGTCTGACCTAGTTTGTGCAAGTTTTATGAAAAAGTCCTTTCAAACCGGTTTTTTCTTTGTTTTTGCCTTTTCCTCTAATCTCCTCCTGCTAGTATCAGTTTTTTCGTGCAGTGCCAAGGCTTGTAAGTTCTTATCCTCGAGTTAGAAAATGGAGTAGGCTCTATGTGCCAGGTCTCTCGACGGGCTACGTTTTAGTCATTGTTATGTTGATATATCTCACTCTTTTAGTCTTTTATGTAGTTTTAAGTTTGTGAAAGTGTATACATGTCCACTTTCTGGAGATGATCACATATAATTGGTGTTTTACTCTAGGAAGTGTCTACTGGTTTGTGGAACAGGACGTTAGGTATCGAAGTATTTTTCACTATATTTGTCGTGGGATAACAACTCCAATGCCTACGCTTATGAGTTTATTTGATTTACTTGCTCTGTAGATTTCTTATTTGAAGATTAGATTGTAATTGACTGACCCTTTTCTTGGGAATTAATCTTCCGTTGACAAATAAAGCAAAAGAAAAACAAAAAATTATATTAGTTTAGTTCCCCAAAACTTATATTTTTTAGGTGTTTTGGTTTAAGATGATCATATTCAAGTCTGCAGGCTGTGAACTGTTCCAAACTATTTCAGGACATATATATTATTGTTGTTTTATGGTGTCATTGTCATTAATTTGTCAAAAATATATATATTACCATTTCTGTACGCGTCCGTAACATATTTATATGTGCAATTTCTAGCAATGAGGACTTATTCTTCCTTGTAGCAACTTGCTTTACTGATGTGGATGCATTAACAAATTCAAGTTGAAAATTGGAATACCTTAGTATAAATATCTTATTTCATTCATCATCCATGGTCACATTAGGCAGTATCTACAGATCTGAAATGGAATTATCTGGATCAAATAGGTTCTTGGCTATTCTTAGTGAGTCCATCAAACTTCTTCCCAAGAATGGGAAGCTCATGGCGTCGGTAGCAATTCTTTCCACATTCTTGAATGCAGTTTTTCTGTTATGGTTTGCTTACTCCGTGCAATCCCTTGTGCGTGGTATGGCTGCTGCTACCCGGAAATCTCTCATGCCCGAGCCCAACTCGTTTCATTCAACGAGTCGTGGCTCTTTCATGCCCAGAACAGGGTTCAATCCGGTCCAGATAACTCACCTACTCCACCATCTAAGAGAAGATGCTGCGGTTCTTTTTGCAGTCGAAGTTGCTTTTGTTCTTGCCTTCTCCACCATCTCATTCTTCTCTACCATTTCAACGATCCTAATATCAGCCGTTTCTTACAACGGCAAGAACTCGTCGCTGAAAGAGCTATTCTCCATGATGTGGAGATCATGGACAAGGCCTTTCATCACTACATTGTATGTATCAGGTCTTTCGACTGCTTACTTTGTCGCCGTTTTCCTATTTGCCGCACCTCTATGGATATATCCCGATCTCCCGACCTTCTGGTTGGGGACATTGATCGCGATCCCATCTTTCACCCTCTACTTCTACTTGCAAGCTCCTTGGATCTTGTCCGTCGTGGTTGCAGTAGTAGAAGAAAGCTGTTACGGGTTGGAGGCGCTCGGTAGAGCCGCCACGCTCGTTAAGGGCAAGAGGCTGCACGGTTTCTTGCTCAACATGATTTATGGCGTTGTGGTTTCGATCATGTTTCAGTATTACAGAATGAGAACTGGAAACAAAGGGCTTGAAACGACGCGTTTCATGCTTGTAATGTGTTTCTCTTCTTTAGTGAAGATTTTCTTGTTTGTAGCGTATACGGTGTTTTACTTCCACTGTAAAATGCACCACGGTGAAGAGATTGAGTTACATACCGGTGGTCTCCGTTATACTAAGCTCTCGACTGCTGTCTTGCCTCATGATATGCCTTAAATGTATCTCGTATTTCATCTCTTATTTCAATCGTTTTAAAAGTAATAAATATTTATTTTTTATTTTATTTTAAATTTGTCCATACACGATATCCCAATAAACACATTGAAAAGAAAATTGCACTGTACTGGGTTGGAGATGTCAATTGGGACAAATTCTTGATGACTTATGTCGGGCTATTCGGCACTTACCTCTTTAGCGTATAATATAGTAAGGGGATTGCTGCAGGAACATTTCAATTTGTAACTAATCTCTCCATTAAACAATGAAGCAAGATAGAAAATTCAAGTTGATTGATTTAGGTGTTCATATCAAATAACTACTTTTCATATTCGTTTTGTTGAATATGAAAGTAAACATCGGATGAAATTAATCTCATGTTACCAAACTGTATTACATCCTTTTTTTCTATCAAATTAATCCCATGTTACCGAATTAATCATCGGATGAAATTTCAATTTATAAGGGTTTTTTTCCCATTTGTCTTCGATTTCAATTTCTTTTACTTTAATTTAATTTGAGAATTGTTAATTAGGGGTGATTATATCTATTATGGTTTATAATCAATTTTTAGTTAATGATTGATATTATTTAATACTTAGAATTTATAGATTTTTTAACCTCAAATTCCTTATAAATGTTGACTATGGTGGTTATAATTAGTTTTAACTAAAAAAAGGGAAAAAAACTAATTGGGGGAACATGGGACGTAACAGTGTATTGTAACAAATGAGTTTCATCCCAATAGTCATAACGTTCAAACGTTCAACTCTTTAATTAGGCTATGGTCTAACAAATCACACCTAATTCAAAACATATTATGCGTGTTGTTTTCAAGCACAATTGTGAAAACTTTGTTTATGTCCATTTGCGTAAGTCTCATCAATATACCAGGAAACTGGCCGATAATTACAAGCAATATAATGACGACTTTTTCTTTCAAGTGTTTAGTAATATTTTTCTTCACTAGATGTAGACGTATGGATGAATTATTCATATAAAAAAGAATGAAATCCTAATCCTAATTATATATATTATAATTACATTCTTACACCAAGAAATAATTATCATTTAAATCAATTTCATCCGACTTAACTCGACCAGTTTGACCCGAATGTGATTTGATGAGAGACGAAGTTGACACTTAATAATTAAGTAAACTCTATCCACGCGGAAGTATGAAACGAAGTTATCTTTAGTAAAAATAAAAAAAGAATGTTTCTCTTAAATCATGATGTTAAGGACTCCAATAATTAAAGTAATTAAAATCTAATTAGGACGAAAACGCACAGCATTATTATTTCTCCATCTTCTCCGACAGTTGGATTCATGAATTTTGTTTTCCACCGCCGCTGAAGGGCTGCGTTTTCTCTCAACGCCCACAACAGAGCAAGGAACTCGACGGAGGAGGAGTTGGTTGTGTTTCAGATGGTCGATCTCGCCGGAGCAGACATGGCGAGTTGAAACTTAGCTTGTACACGTGGAAAAGAAAGAAAATCATATTCTATTTTTTTCCTATTAAAAAGTAAAAATTTATACGGCTGTGATTTAGCCTCGAAAACAAAGCTATCCTACTGTTTTGAGTGGATCAGAAAATCCCAACGCTGTCAATCCTTCCTTCCATTAAACACACACACACACACACAGTTGAACTTCAACGAAAGGAAAATGATGTCATCATCGTCGCTGCCCTTTGTCAATGGTGGCGTTCTGTTTTCAGCTCCACGATTATCTTCCGCTAATTTTCATTCCTCTGCTGCTTTCAAGTACGTGCTATAAAATTGTTCCCTTAAAAATCCAACTGTTTCTCTTTTTTTTTTTTTTGCTATAACTTGTTGTTGGTCGATGCCCATGAGAGGATTGATATCTTTTTTGTCTACTGTTTTTTTTTTTTTAATTCTGTCCCTTTGTTGTCATTAGATTGGGGAGAATCGTATGTGCCTACTTTTCCCGTTACTGTTTTTTGTTGTCTGTTTCGTCTTGCCTACTTTTCCCGTTACAGTTTGTGTGAGGGTTATGATTTCAAGAATTTTTCACTTGTTTGCATACACTGAAGCTTTGTTGCTATTTATTTATTCAATGTGAGATGATTTTGTTGCTTTCAAAAAAAAAAAGTGAGATGATTTTGTTGGTTGAATGGTATCCCCAAATCTTGAATTTGACTTGCTTAATATGATTATTACTAGTGACGGCTAGTCAGTTTGTGTGGATGTTAATTCAGGGAAGTCAATGTTCTTGAATTGTTGCTTTGAGAAATGGAAGATTTTTTTTTAATCAATAATAGTGAAGAAGAGGATTTAGGATGGCTTTGATCTTTGACATTATTATTGTTTTACTAGATTTTAAGCTGAATGTGGTGTTAAAATTCTTGGTAATCTAGGGTGTTAAGCTAAAAACTTGATACTTACAATGCTACTGGCATGCACAGAGGTTTTGAAGAGTAATCCTTTTCTCTGAGGAATTAAGGGGTGATTTATATTCAATATTCCTTAGCTGCCCTCTCTTTTCTAGGTGGGGACTGCAAAGAGAGCAAGATGTGGGATTGTTTCCTCGAAGAACGATGGGTCAAGAAATCCGTGTCTTGGCAAATCCAAATGTATGCACCACACAAGGCTATTGCATTATTGGTTTGAATTTGCTCTAAGATGTTTTAAGGTATGTTATTAGTGATGTGACTGGTGTATAAGTCTAAAGTCTCACAGTTACACTCGATTCTTGAGTACAGGTTACAAATCTGAGTTCAGATTTATATATCAATATGTAGAGCGTAAGAAACATGAAACGATCCTAGTATGTTGATCTACATGAGAGTGGAAAATGAAATATAGACACCTGAACTGACCATGAGGATTTTCCCGAACTAGGGGTTTTTTGCTGAAGGATTCATAGTCCTTTTTGTCGAATTAGAGCTCTTTGTTAGATCTCTCAACCTCATTTCCTTTCCAGTTATCTATTATTACAGAGATTATAATTCATAGCCATACAGGGTATTTGTCTACATAGGACCATTGTTGAAGATAGCTGCAAAAAAGCATCCATTTTTAACTATGACTTGGACTAGCCAACATTCTTGAACACCTTGCTTTCAGAATGAGATTATTCTGCTGCATTATTCTAAGATGGTCACATTTTGGTTTTCTAAGCTGCAACCTGTAGGTCTAATACGGGAGGAGAAATGTTGCGAAAGTCAGACTAGATCTGGCATTTTTCAGCTCAGTTGGAGTTGCTGTCAACCCTTTACCAACTGTTTTTATATTTCTTTTCTTCCCATATTGCTACTTCATCTTTATTCTATTTTTCAAGTATAGAAATGATGCAATAACTTGTTTTCCGGTGAACCCTTATTCATACTGCTTTTGGTCAAGCATTTGATTATACCACTACTGTCCATAAGAGCTGATTTACTGATGTTTTTAACACATGATAGGGATCGGATTTTGATTTCTTACCATTTTTGTTTACGAGCATGAAAGCAAGGCGTGTACATTATAGGTACTTTGGAAACAACTGTGCTCGCATCTTAAGTTATTCTTATGAAAGATGAAATAGTTCTGCCAATTCCACACCTATTATTTTCTGTTTCATTGAGCGCTCTGCTAACATCTTTGTGACAGCCCTTTCAGTTGATGTTTTCTTTATTAACATAACCATCTTCTTCTTTAGGCTATTATACAGGCATCTTCGGGGAAAGAAAGATCGAAAAAAGAAGTAGTTATGGTCGATCCTTTGGAAGCCAAGAGATTAGCAGCCAAGCAGATGGAACAAATTAAAGCAAAAGAAAAATTCAAAGTGAGTGTCCATTTTGATTGAAATTTTCTGTTCTGGGGAACTACTGGTTAATGAAAAGTGAGCTTGGCCTTAAAAGTTCTGCCTAGCAATCATAATTTCAAGAGACTGTTCGATTTGGATATGTGATCAATATATATGTGATTTAAACTGGTTTTATATTTTCAGTATGTTCTTGAAATTTACATTAGTCTTTTAGTAATGTAATAATTCCATTGTTCCTGTGAGCATCTAAACTTCTTAAGAACGTATTCATGTGGAACTTAGAGCATGCTAAATTGTATTTTAACATTCTTCTCGCATAAAATATAGATCATGGTTCTTTGTAACATACCAATTTTAATTTCAAAATCGTTGATTCATCTAATTTGAAGTACTGGCTCCTACAGAAAAGACGACAAATTGAAGCAATTAATGGTGCATGGGCAATGATTGGTCTTACAGCAGGATTAGTCATTGAAGGTCACACAGGCAAAAACATTCTAGCTCAGGTAAGTTCTTTACAGACACCTGGTTTTTAGGTGAAAATACTTGACAAGTTTATGTCGACCGCCTTTTCACTGTGTTTCGATTTTCATTACAGTTGGCCGGATATTGGGATGCCCTTGTTGGTTTCTTTGTCATATAGGCATCAGTTACAAGATTTTTGGAATTGCTGATATTAACCACATCGATCATTCAATGGAATTGTGCAGATGTTATGCCAAAATAGGTTATGTTATGCTCCCCTTTTTTGTTCAGAATGAGATATAATGACTGTTTCGGTTATAAAAGTTGGAATTTGAGATCTTGATAAATGTTTTAATTACTTAGAATTGGGAAGTAACGTGTACACGCCCGTATTGGGGTAGTCGGGATTTTCTATTATACAATCGTGTTTCATTCACTAATGTGTTTGTAGTAATGTTGAATCAAATATAGTTATTTTATTTATTTATACATGATATGAGAAATTCTTTTTATTTGAGATTTGAGATGAATCCAAGTAGATTAGAAGTGGGTAGTCCATTTTGTGCCTACTTGTAGCTACAAATTTCAAAAGACAAAATTATGCTTGTAGGTTGCGCCTTTAAGTTTCTTAAAGCCCAACCCTTTAATGCAATGTCTGATTTATGATTTTTTTAAAAAATAATTAAAATAAAGGAAATCATAGTGCCGTTATCTAAATTGAGATTGATACTAAAAATAATTAATAAGTGTCGAGGAGTTTCGTAGGAAGATAGGTTATCTACGACTTAAAAGAAAATTACTACAGTATTAATTTAAGATCTTGTTTGAAACTATCCATCTTGTTCTAGAATTTTTCATTTATTTATTTATTAATTTTTGATAAAATTATTTGGGGCAAAAAATAACTCTTTCAAAATTAAAGAAATAGTACTAATTTTTTCAAAAATTTTGCAAATTCATATAATCAATTACATAGGGTTTTTAGGTCAGAAAATTGATTTGATTTTTTTAAAAAATGTGAACGGTACTATTTTATTAATTTTGAAAAGTGGGTTCTTTTTAAAAACAACCCAAAATGTGGGTAAAGTCTAATTTTCCCAATTACTATTTAAAAACTACAGAGGAATTTAAATATTCTTCTATTTCCGAGTCATAGCTTGTTGTTAGCTTCAACCAGACTAAATTGCTTTCAGCAATTTAGACTCTAAATTGGTGGTATTTTTACTAATATATAATCTACTATTCTTCAGTCCTAGCTCGACAAAACTTTTAATATTAAAGAAAATTTTGCTATTTCTGATCTTGACGCAATAAACTCTACATAGAATTCTGTAAAAGGAGGCAGAAAAAAAAAAGAAAGAAGAAAAGGGTGTTATCACTTATCACATTCACATATTCTTTATTCCTATTTGGCTATTTCATTGTTATCTGCAGCATTTTCTTTCTTTCTTTTTTGCCATTCATTTTCATGGCTTTAATAATAATAATAAAAAATGTGGAGATAAGGATCCGATTTATTTCTATCACAATACGAAAAGACTAACATAACCTTCATACGTTACACAGTCTGCGTTTGGATAACATAAAAATGTATATACCCTTTTCGACTAAATTATATATTTCTGAAAAAAAAACACAGAGAAGTGAATTCGTTTTAGGCAGTTTGTTAGGTATTTCATTATATATATAGTATAATACATAAAACACTGTTAAATTTAATATGTCGGCACATAATATATATACTACCGAATATAGTATTCACGAGAATCCAAGCGTTGGATAAGCCTTCAAATACTATATGTTAGGCCAATAAATCAATTTATTTCCAATTTGTTAGCTTCATTTCCAAATTAAACGTCTAATAATTTTGACGTCTCTTCCCATTCCATGAAACGTGATTTTCAAGCCACGAAATGAGGAATTTTGTTTATTATAATCTCATGTATAGTGGAAAATGGTTCCAAATATATAAGTAAGGGCAAACACTTACATGCAGCAGTTTTAAATAGTGCTATTTAAGACCGATCAGGTCAACTCGCGCTTTGACCCGGTCAACGCGGTCAAATCCACTCTTTGACCAAGCTTTTTTAGAGTATTTTTGGTGTTTTTTATATTTTTTTTTTTTGGGGGGGGGGGGGGGTTATTAGGGGTTTATTTGGGTTTTTTAGGGTTTTTTTTTTGTGTTTTAGGGGTTTACTTTGTGTTTTTTAGGGGTTTATTTTGTGGTTTTTAGGGTTTTTGGGGGGTGTTTTTAGGAGTTTATTTTGTAATTTTTAGGGTTCATTAATTCTATTTCATATTCATTTCAAACAAATTAAATCAATTTATTTTCATTTTAGGGTTCACTAATTTTATTTTAGGGTATATATTTTTGGGAAACAAAACAAAAGGAACAAAGAAAAAATCGGATAAAAAAAACGAAAAAAAAATAAAAAAACTGCCAGACAAAAAAAAAAAGATGGGCTTGTGGGCGCGCGTGGCTCCACGCGCCGTCTTAAATAAGACCTGGTGCACCCAATACCTTCTCATAAGCAAATGACTGCCCAATTAATTGGTTCAATTTAATAATCCTAATCATTGAGCCCACATGTATGCAATACATTTAGCCATCCGAAGTTGAATTACATTGATAATATATTTAGATATATTAAGTAATATGTAAAATTCACTACAACAAAAAGTTTGGGGTTAGATCGCTTATATTAATTAAATATCACATCATTTATCATAGTACGCAACTTTTAAAATGTTATTGTTACAACATCATTATTTAGTTTGTTGCAAGTACATCAATGAACAAGATCGGAACGAAAGTGTTAGTTATACTTCATAACCCGAATTTTTAGCAAAATTTTAAAAATATCATGAACCTTTTGACTTATGTGATTAAATTATAGGACGTCGTACTTGAATTTTAAAAAAATATAATAAATCTTGAGCGAAAGTCAAAATTTAACGATCGGAAAATGACATCATTTTCTAAATATAACTCCTCGCAGTTTTGATCATTTTTGAAATTTCACTAGAAGTTCAGATTAATTAGAAAACATAATTAACCCGAACTGAAATATATATATATATATATATATATATTACTCCCTCCTTCCCATTTATATAGTCTCAATTACTATTTTGAGGTGTCCCAATTATATAGTCTCATAACTATAAATAGTATTAATTATCATGGTAATATACAAATATGCCCTTAGTATGTATTGGAAATTAAAACTCAACTACTTAAATTTTTTAGAGTCATTAATTTTAAGTAAAGGTAATAATGGAAGTTAAGCTTTAATATCTTGTTTTCATAAATATTTTTAATCTACGTGCGAGGATAAAGTGGACTATATAAATGGGACGGAGGGAGTACTTTATTACATCTATTCTCTTGGACCCATACAAGATTTCATAAATAGATTTTTGGCATAATTTTAATAGAAAATTAAATGAATGTATGGTGGTACTAAACGTTGCATTTGATTAAATATCAAGAAGCTTTGGTGGTTGTGTGAAACTTGCCACGAAACCCTAATTAAATGTGGGCGAGAAAATTTGCAGCGAAATATTAAACTCGTGGTTTGCCTTTATCCAAATCTACAAAAAGATATATGAGGGGGGCCAACAGTCGCTTTTCATGAAGATCACGACTTATTAAAATCCAACGACACCACCCACGCCTTTGCTTCGCCCCCAATGAAACGACAACATTTCAATGTCGTTATAAAGTGTAGTTGATGCTGATGTTTTTTTTTTTTTTTTTTCTGTAAAATACTTATTTGGTTCATTTATTTATTTTTTAAAAAATCATTACATTTGATTTTACACATCAATATAAATTAATGCACCACAGTAGAATATATTTCTCATCAAATTACAGAAATTCGAGTGAAGATAAGAATAATAGAATCACAAGTCTAGTCGTACGTTGTTTAATGATATTGTAACTCAATCTATTTGGATGAACCACATATATAATTAAGTTCAAATCTTAATCCTCCCTTCCCAACTCAAACTTCTCTCTCTAGCTCTCTTAGTTAGGATTAGGTCTAATTAAATATTATTGAAGATTTTGAAATATGTAGTGTGAAATGCGTGTGATTTTCAAATATGCATTGGCCAACTTAATGAATATATATATATATATGAGGTGGAAAGTAAGTTTCCAAGTAGGGCAAGGGCCATGTGTTAAGGTCCATCTATAGGAGCGATCAATTATAAAAGAAAATGAAGGACAAAATGTCAGTAAGTCATTCTCACAATTGCATTAATTTCCATCCCCCCCTTGATTAATAATAATAATAATAATAATAATAATAATAGTTACACTTGTGTGTGCGCAATGGTCGCAGGGAGAAGGTTCAGAGCTGACGTCATCAAAATTATTTTAAACTTTAAAAGATCGTAACTTTCCTTGTTTTTAATCTAATTTATGCAAAAAAAAAACAGTAAAGATATTTTCATTGTTTTTCATTTAAGATATTGCATGTGCATATTCTGACAAAAAATATGGACAAAAAAATACAAAATAATCATTTTTCATGTATACACATACTCTAAATGAAATTAAATTCTAAAAAATTATAAATCATAATTGAGATTGAATAAATTCATATAAACCAATTATATAATATCAACTAATAGTTTCAGTGTTAGAAGTATTGATCTTATAATATTAGGAGTGATACATTTTCCCGTGGATTTTTTTTTCTTTTTCACAAATGGAAGCGCGGGCGAAGCCGTGACCGTCGCAAGTATGCATTTGCTTAATCATAATAATAATTAAAATTAGTTGGTTGCCTCAAAAAAACTTTAAAAGAGGAAAAATCACATCCTCGCGCAGTGGTCCAAATTTTGGGTGGAGGACGAAAATGAAGGAAAGGAGGTGCATTATTTTATTTCATTTTCTAAATAAGTATTTTTTTTTTTTGGAGAAATGCACGTATATTAATAAAATAATTAAATTATCTAATATATTCTATGTGAATATATTAAATATTATGGTGAATCAGAGAAAAATTATAATATTTTCATCTCAAATGTGTAAAATAAAATTCCTTATTAAACAAAATTAAAAAAATAAAACAACATTTATTCATAAATGTACGAATGGATAGAGGAGTACTATTTATTAATGCCTGTAATTTTAAGATATTTACTTATCGGTTGACAATTCTGCCGTTAACCTTCGTGGGGTAGAGAGGCAGGCATCCATTACGTATCGGAAACTTTTTCTTTTTTGAAGTGGTGTTTTCTAGTTATGATCTTTTAATAATTATAATATTATTTAGGATAAATAAGTGTTTGATTATTCAACTACTTCGTCCATTTCGATTATATAGTCTTTATTATTATTTTTATGTGTCTTAATTATATAATCTCATTATTATAAGTAACATTAATTTTCATGGTAATGTATAAATATACCCTTATTAATTATTGAAAATTTAAAAACTAACAACTTAAATTTTGAAAGTCATAAATATTAAATAAGGGTATTACTGAAAGTTTAACTTTAATATCTTGTTTTCATAAATATTTTTAATTTACGTGTGAGGAGAAATGAGACTATATAATCGTAACGGATGGAGTATTAAGTTTTGTGGTATTGAGCTCTTCTTAAATTTTTATTGTGTAATTAGATTGGACGCAAGATTTTATTTTTTATTTATTATATTTTGTATTTCCATTGATAGTAACCGGATTTATTTTTTCCGGATAATTCTTTGATTTGACACATGTCATTCGCACACTAATTGTAATTGCATCTTTGCATTTTTTTGTATTAATTGTGTATTTTGCCTGTCTAAAAGTTTCGAGGTCAATAAAATTTATAAAAAAGTCGAGGTTTGTTATTGAAAAATAAACACATTATTGTTGTTGTTGGATATGAATCACATATAAAATATTTTCCTTGGTAGTGTAATTGGCTATTATATCCCCAAAATAAGTAATAATTTCGTTTTAATACTCACTTCGTCTTAATTATATAGCCTCTGTTATTATTTTGAGGTGGCTCAATTATATAGTTTCATAACTATAAATAGCATTAATTTCATAATAATGTACAAATATGTCCTTATTAGTTCTTGAAAATTAAAAATTAACCAATTAAAAAAAAATTAAGGTATTAATTTTAGATAAGAGTAATATTGAAAGTTAAATTTTAATTTTTTATTTTCATAAATATTTTTAATTTACGTATGAAAAGAAATTAAATTATATATAATTGGGACGGACACAGTAATTAAGATTGGACGAGAAAATGATTACAGTAAGCTACATTATTAAAAACACCATGTATTGTTCATTTGTTCCCCACCCCAAGTCAATACTAAAAAAATAAAAGTTCCGACGATTCTTTAGTTTTAGGCAAATGGATAAAGTGGGTCCCACTTTCCATCTAACGTTAGATTGGGTCCCACCTGACAGTCTAATCCATCTACCATTTTCTATTACACAAACGGAGGTTTCCCACGACAGTCAATTCCACGCCGTTCGGTGACGTGGCAGCATTTATTTGGCTTAAATAAGTAGTTGTATGTTTTTTTTTTTTTTTTCATTTGTTAAGGTCATCTCCAATGCACGTATATTTTTTAGGTATAAATAGATGTCACATCACTGCCACATTAAAAGTTATCAAATTCATTAAATTGTTATTCAAATCCTTTCAATACATCTAGGTATAATTGTTACTTTTTGAGGACTCTACTATTACATTACTCATTTTATTTACATATTATAAATTTATTAAAAATTTGCTTATGATTTTCATTATATATACTAATTTAATTTAATATGATAATATTTTTTTAGTAAATTTATTTTATATTCATTTGAAATATTAATATATTTAATAATAAATTTTATAAAAATTAGATTGTCAATTTATTGAATTTGAAATATGAATTAATAGGTAAATTAGAGTTGCAATTAATATAGGCTCAAATGAATTGAAAAAAAAAACGTCAAGTTGCATAAAAATGATAAATTGATACACAACTGTATCCTATATTTCAAATTTTGAAACAACTAAATAATTTTAGTTGAAGGAACAGCCGAGAAAAATGAAGGAAAGAAGAAAAGAAAAAAGAATGAGAAAAAGAAAAAAGAGAGAGAGAAAGAAATGATTTTGAACGAGATAAATAGAGGCAAAAGAAAAGGAAAGAAAATAAAAAGGAGAGAGAAAGAGTAGAGAAATATATGTGAATTGAGAAAAGGTAAAAAAAGGGTAAGGTGGGCCCCATTTCTTCAATTGCTACATGGTAGCAATATTGCTGCCAACAAAATTTTCGCAAAATGCTACATGATTTCCACAATGCAAATGCTACTCCTACAGTAGGTAACTTAATGATTGATACCTCCGCCTTGGAGATGTCCTAAGTTGTTGTTTACTTTGTTTAACTAAAAAAAAATTAAAAAAAATTACTACTGAGCCTCCATTTATATTCGCACAACTACTAGAAGCTCACGAAATATAGCCTTTACCCATTAGCCTCATAGCCTCATCACATTTAAAGAACTAAAATAGTTTACAATAATCTAAAACGAAAAAGAAAAAGAAAAAAACTGTTGAGAACCAAAACAAGCTCTTTTAAAATTCTAAAAAATTACTATTGAATAAGATATCTTTAAAAAAAAAAGGGAATGGGGATCTAAAATTCGAAATCTCTCAGTTTTGAAAGGTAAAGATAAGAGGACCAAAGTCGAGAAAGAAAAAAGATAGAAATGGAAAATGAAGAAAAAGAAAATGCGAAATGTAAATAATGAGTTGGCAGCAAAAATCTTGGCCGTCAATCACGAGAAGACATTTGGTGATGTAAATGCCGGATACATCAAATGGTTTCACGTGCGCCACGTTTCGGTTTAGGTAAGAGACAGATGGCGAGTTGACATATGGGCCCCCAAATTATTATTCACTTTTTCAGATTTTTTTTTTTTTTACTCTTATGATAATCATTCCATTTATTTGTGTCAAGCAGAAACGCCCCATTTTTTGAAAACGACTGAGCAACTAGCGGGGGATATACGGTAACTTTTACAACGTATGAATGTTGAATGGAGTATTACTTTTTTATAGTAGAAATTACGATACATTGCTATAATAGTTTTTGTTATAAAAAAAAAGCTTGATGTTGTATGTACTTTAAGAAAATAATGATCATGTCTTAATCTCTATGTATCTACACATATTATACTTCATAACTATATTTTGGGTTTTTTTTCAAAAATAACACTTACTTTTTTAAAAAATGTAAATCTAACATTTTATTAAATTTTCAGTCCATAAACCTACGTAATTTATTGTATTTTAAGAAATATTGATTGAAGATTTTTTCTACGCGGTTGGAAAAATAAAAAATTTAAAATACAATTAATTACATAGGACTTCCAAGCATAAAAATTGATCGAATGTTAGACTTTTAATTTTTTTGAAAAAGTGAGTACTGTTTTATTTTGAAAAAAATTGGTGAAGGGCAGAGTAATACGTGTATATTATTTCTCGACAATTTAGGCAGAAAAAAAAAAGAGTTGTGATCGTTTTAATTGGTATTTGTTAAATCAATTTGATATGTTTAAAATATACGCTAAATCGGACAAGATCTTCAAATTTGAAATTAATGAAATTAAAATCAAAATCAAATCAGTTTACATTGATGATATCGGTTATTGTGATTTTGTTTAAACTAATTTGAGTCCGTATAAATTAGTTATTTAAAAAATTAATTAATCAACTTATGAGTATCTTTCAACATATTTTTTTGCTACGAAAATAATTATTTGATGGAAATCGAATCATATATTTAACAAATACAACATAGTAATTTTCAAGTCACAATTAAAAAAAATGAACTATCAACTTATAAGTTTTCACGACCAAAAGCACATTATTTTGACGACCAAAGGAAAGAAGTAGTATATCTAAAAAATAGGATATAGATCTTTGCTAAAAAAAATACAATATCATGGACACAATTTTGTGATGCACAAATCACAATATATATGTGTACATATTAAAAAGGGTTAATTATACTTAATATTTCAATATTTATAACTTATTATAAGTATATATACCACATGACTTTTATTCAATGGTAATTTTAATCTCAAATTTTTATTTTATTCACAATTTTACCCTCGTAGAATTTATAAGCAATTGGAAGGTTGACTCTCAACTGTCAAAATCCAAGATGGTTTTGATATATGTAGATTTTTTTAAAAAAAATTCCATGTTAGATCCTGCCGGCTAAGTTAGCTTTTTGTCATCAGAAAAATTCACTGGTGATAGAATTATGGAAAAAATGAAACTTTTGAATAAAAATTTCTATTAATTATATATGTTGGGATATATATATGATGGTGATAAGTTATGAATAATATTGGGATATTAAATATAATTAATCCTTTTTGATAATAAAAAAATCATAAAATTTAGCAATATATATGCAGCTGCTTAGAAAAAAGGAAAAGGGTTGATGCATGAATTTCGATTATACACAGAAAACTACGTGTATTTGTCTAATAATATTAGTATATTACCAACACCATGACGTAAAGGAAGAAAAGATATTGTCTCATTAAATATAACGAAATAGGATCAGGATTGAGAAAAGTACATTCATCCTTCATAACAAATATGAAGTAAAATATATAAATTTGTGGCTATTCTTGATGAAAAATATATACTTATATATTGTCTAATATATATATGTGTGTGTATATATTGTATTTTGCAGGTTTATCAATATTATATAAGTTTATAATTATACTTAAGGTGGATAATCTTATTATGCATATATAGTATATATGAGCTATATTATAAGTTAAAAGGTAAGTATTGTATATTGAGCACAATGGATTAAAATCTAAATTTAAGGCCGAGTATTAATTATCAATCAATGTAATAGTTGATATAATATAAATGCATAAGGTTAATTTTATGTTGGAGATGAAATATTTTAGTTCTATATATCGAAATATCGGATTTATCGTACCGAAAAAATATTAAAAATATCGAATTTTCAGTGCGGTACGATGCCGTACTGAGAATTTTCGATACGGTAATGATATTAAATTTCAAAATTTTCAGCATACTACGGTATATCGAGATTTCGGTATATATCGGTATACCGCAATATTTCAGTACATATCGATATATATCGACATACTGATATTTCGGTATATACCAGTATTGGTATATACTGGTATATATACTGGTATATACCGAAATATCAGTATGTCGATATATATCGATATGTATTAAAATATCGCGGTATACCAGTATATGACGGTATATCGATATCTCGGTACAGTACGATATGTAGGTATACTCGTACATACTGACTTTAAAAAAAATCACATCAATGTAAAGTTTGTAATTACAATATATATCTAAATTTTAGATTTATAATTTTATAACTCAAATATTTAATCAAATATGTCAAAATTAGAAAAAACAAAAAAATACAATACAAGAATATAATATTTAGTAAGTTTGTGGTAAAAGTTCAGCAAAATAAGACATTTGAAAATTAATAAACAATATTAGTCTATTCTTCTTTGATCTCAGATTCTTAAAAGTGAATAATTGAAAACAAGTAAAAGAATATAAGATATACGTAAATTATTAGATATAATAAATTTTTATTTTTATTTTTCTTTAATATATTGAATTTTGATTATGACTTGTGAAAATAAAAACTAATATGAGCAACGAACTAATTAACTAATATGATTTATGAGTAATGCAAGTAATAAAAGAAATAAAAGAAAGATAAATAAAAAGAAAAGATGAAAATACCTAATCAAATAATTATAATTGAGTCCATTTCATTCTAAAATATTGTAACATGTATTTAAAATTTGAATTTATAATTATAACTCCAATGTTTAATCCAATATATTAAAGATTCAAAATGAGAAAGAATAATACAATGCAGTAATATAATATTTAGTAAATTTATCATACAGATCTAGCAAAAATATGATATTTATTATAATTCAATACCAAAAAGTATAACTTAAAAGTGAACAATTAAGATATATACATGTTAGAAATAATAATATTTTATTCTTCTCCAACCTTGAAAACTAATGCAAAAGAATAAACTATTATGAGGAATGATATAATTAACATAACTAACGAGATTATAATTATGAGTATAATGATTAATAAATAAATTAAAAATAAAATAAATAACAAAAAAATGAATATACATGCAATTACGGTTATTCGAAATAGTCTTATTTAGGGAAATGAATATATATTTATATACATATATGAATGAATGATAAATAAAATTATATATATATATATATGTGCGTGTGTGTGTGTGATGAAAATACCAAAACTCAAGTGTTTATTCAAATATATAAAAATTAGAAATTGAAATATAGTGCAATAATATGAGATGTTCTATTGAAAAGTTGAATACAAACTTATTAATCTTATTAATCTTGAGTACATTTGAAATATTTAAGGTGTTTTTTCGATAAGAAATTGAAATACAATGCAATAATATAACTTTATATGAGATTTTCCATTGTAAAGTTAAATTTATTAAATCATATCAATCTTTAGTACATTTGAAAAAATTTCAGTATTTTCGATAATAAATTATTTTTTCGGTATTTTTAACAGGGAATGATTTTTCGGTATTTTCGGTATACTTATATTTTATGTATTTTCGACATACCTTGAATTTTCAATATGGTACGGCATATCTTTATATCGGCACGATACGGTATACTAAAATATCGGTATAGTATCGACATCCATTATGTGACATACCGAATTTTCAGTATACTGAAAATTTCGATACGATAACGATATGAATTTTTTTGATATCAAATTTTTTGGTACAATAACGGTACCGCGTGAAATTTTTGGTATATCGTACCGACTCAGCCCTATTTCTACATGAAGTGCTTGTTTTAATTTTAGTACTAGTATTACCCCCACGCGTTGCATGGTGAAACATTGCACAAAAATATTTTTTCTAAATCATATGCAAAATAAAAATGAATACATATATAAGATAAAAAAAAAAAAAACTTTCAAAAATATATATGTTAACATTTAATTCTTAAATATTAATTAATATAAGTTAATAAAATAAATACACAAGTATACCAACATTTAAAGTATTGTATCTAAGATTTCACTAAAAAAAATATTGTATCTAAGAAACAACATATTGGTTAGATAATTAACATTGTTGAGAACTATCACCAATTCCACAAACATTAGACGTTGGTTGACAGCATTAAAAACTATCTTTGATAGCAAAATATAGACTATACTTTAACAAATTAAATAGTGTACAATAAGTTTATATATTAGGAAAAAAAGGGACCATTAGTTATATTAATTAATATATTAAAATAACTAAAAGTAAGTTCGTCTTGCCATTCAGGAGGTGATTGATATGAAAGAATAATTAGGTCTGAATGGAATGAAATAGGGGTCTAAATAGAATGATAATTCTTATGATTGGTATCTCTGCAGAATTAAATATTATTTATTTATTCTATCTTATAAATGAATATTTTATATACTTTCAAATTTGTAATAGCTAATATTATCAACATTTTTCGTAATTTTTTTCTTATATTTTTAAACTGTGTATTTTTTAGTATGTGGTTTTTTATAATATTTGTAGCAAATTTTAATTTATTTATTTTATTAAAAAATTTATTCTAAATTATTTAATTAATGCATATATATAATTTTTATACCTTAATAAAAATATTTACTTCATTGAAAAATAATTTATTATTTCAATTTTTCATCTGAATATATTAAATTATATTAAATACATAATTTGTTTTTTATTATAATATATTTTTATGTTATATTTATTTTGGTACCTCTTTCATATTTCTTTAATAAAATTAAGAAATATCAAAATTTTATTTGTATATATTTTTTAATTTTTCAATAATAAATATATAATATAAAAAATATGAAATAATAATAATAATAATTTTTTTATTATTATTATTATTATTATTAAAGCTGATTTTCAAATTATTTTTTAAATATGATAAAATAATATTATAAGACATGATTATGCGTAAATATATCATATATTAATTTTTTAGGTTCAATGGGAATAGATAAACCATGAAGGTGGGTGGAATGTCTATTCTCTTACTTTTGGGAATGACGATTTCTTAAAGAATAATGATTCACAATTATAAATCATATCAATATTAAAAATGTGAATGGACATAGGAATGGTGTACATGACAAATTATTATTACCTTATACAAATAATTATGAATATTATTTGTATAACGAATGAAATATTATTTTCATATATTTTTAAATTTTCTTATAATTAAATAAAGTGTACGTAGTAGCTAATAAATATTAACACACGCCTTAATTTATTTTTTATATTTTTCCTTATGTCATTTTTCTTTTTTAATATGTGGGTTTTTTTTCTATTTTTAAGCAAATTATAATTTATTTATTTTATTGAAAAACTTTATCCTAAAGTATTTAATAATCAATATATAATAATATGTATAAGTTAATATATTATTATGAAATAATAATAAAAAATTATTTTATAAGACATGATTATGTATAAATATATTATCGCAAATTCTCCTATACATAAGATGTACATTAGACGGTCAACACGTTGACCAAAAAAATCATCAAAATAGGTGATACGTTTTAGGGATACAACTAATACTTTTTGAATTTTGAGTGATATTTTGTAATATTAAGATAGATACTGATTTTGACATCTTTTTTTCTTTGGTCGATACTTTTTATTGATATAAGTGATATTTTTGGGCTTTTGATTGATGCTTTATAGTATTACGATTGCACAACGTGAATTCAAATAATTTATGGAGATAAGTCGGTCGCCGTCCTGGCTTCCGCTTGCCATTTGCCTTCAACCGATATATTGAATTGAATCAATCGAAAGTCTTTTTCGTGTGTAATCTTTCTACGATTTCAATTTTAAATTTTACGAAAGTTTAGTTGTCGATTTTGCAAAATAAATATTGAGAATTCTAGTTTTAAAAATGGATCGCCGTCGCCGACATGGTTGATTTTCATCGCCATTTTTATATTCATGATTGAGGGAATGGGTGAGCACATGTGAAAATTGTGAATTCTAAAACTTGAGATTTCTCAAGTGGTAGATCGTTTATCACAAATAGATTGTGCATGTACGATTTGTGTGTTAGCACAAGTTGGGTGGTGTGTGCAGGGTGACAGAGGGATGTGGATGGTGGCGGCATGCGGGCAACCATAGTTGGTAGTGACTGGTGAGGTGAGTAGAAGGTGAAGCGGGAGGGAGATGTGGTTTAGACGACAATTTTATATTTTTATTTTCTAGTCTTGTTAGAGGATTAATGATCAGGTCAGCTTTGGGATGATTATTTATCAACCATTTGCTTGATTAAAGTATGGGCCCTTATCATTCTCGGGCTTGGATCCATCAAACCAAATGTTTGATGAGGTCTGATTGTTTAGTCTATCATTGCTAGTCCTACGAACCAAACAACGCCTGAGAGTACAAATCAAATTGAACTAATTGAAGAAAAATTTAAATATCAGAGTTTCAATAAAATAACTTACGACCAATCTAAAATAATTATTTGGAGCCAAATTCATAAATTGAATTTAAAATAAGAAAATAATATTCGACCACCATCTCATTATCTCTCTCTTTCCCTAGTCTCGATTCTCGAATCAATATAATCTAATCCATCCGTTTCAGAATATTTGTTGTTTTAGGATTTAATCTAGAATTAACAGTTAATTTTTTTTTGGACATTCTTTCTATATTAAATAAAATCTTATTTTCTTATATTTTCCTAAAAAGTTAGCAAAATTTTATCTCTCCATATATTTGAAGGGTTAAACTTAGGAGAAAGGGTGTAAAAAATATTTAAAACAACAACAATTTTTATACAAAAATAAAACTCTTAAAATAATAAACAGGAGTATACAGTAGTGAATCTACTCGGTCATATTTTGGTTAGCCATATTTGTAAATTTTTACACATCCATTCTTCCCGCATATTTTAGAGAGAGATTAGGGTGAAAATTTTCAAATAAATATCTCTCAACAATAATTATGGGTTTTAATTTCCAATTAAAAAGAGTATTTATCCTACTGATTTATTAATTTATTTATGGAACCAACATATGAATCGATTTCTTAATTTGGACGGTTTATTTAGAAATTAGATTTTATACGTTTTTCAATGACGGATTAATCGTTTTATTAGGGTTATTTTTTTTCATAATTATCCTTATTTATTCCACATTACATTTTTTACGAATAATTTATCATTAGATTTTCGTAAAAAAAAATGCACGTATCATCTATTATCATTACAATGACTTTCATAAGATCAACCCATTGTCGATTTCAACTAACAATTAATCTTTTTTATTAGGCCATTTTTTTCATAATTAGCTTTTTTTTATTCCATATTAAGTTTTTTATGAATAATTTATCATTAGATTTTCGGGAGAAAAAAAAAGTGCACACATCATCATTAAAAATATTTATTTTCACACAATTAAATATGCAAAGAATGCTGAGTTGTCGATTTCTTGGGTTTTGAATCTATATAAAAAGATTTATCTACATAATTAAATCTCCAAATAATAAGAGGAATGCGCCTAATTGGGGGATGCAAAAAGTTAGAGGGAATTGTATTAACTATTATTAAGGGTGTGAAAGTAAAATTAAATATTACCTTATATAAGTGAATTGGTGAAACATATATTAATTAAAAAAAATTCAACTAAAAAAATTAAGTTTACTACTAAATGGTACAGATTATGACTGATTGGCCATTTATCATTACTAATTATTAAGAAACATGAACAATAGTATCGTATTCAAATATTTTAATTAGATCCTTCAAATCATCAAATGAGTAGGGTATGCTAATAGGATGCTCCGAAGATGAATAATAGTTGATAAAGTTTGTTTATAATTATAAAGATAAGTATATTAAAAAACACTTGAAGTATATATCAGAATTAAAAATATTATATTTTTCTCAAACTTTTGTTTTAGGTTTGCAAGCTGAAAGCTTGTATGTGTGTGTGCGTGAGTGTGTGTGTGTGTGTGTGTGTGAGAGAGAGAGAGAGAGAGAGAGAGAGAGAGAGAGAGAGAGAGAGAGAGAGAGTAAATATGTTAAATGTATTGCAAAAAAATATCTTCAAAGTATTGTAAAATAAGACTACAGTACCATAATGACATAAAATAATACCATATTATTTCTTAAAAGATTATGCATACTGATTTAAGTCTAATAAACATAACTGGCTAAGTTCAAACCAATAACTTGATGGATACAAATGATTGATGAAACCTTGTACTATATATGTTGGTGCTACAAAGATTTACACCATCGATTAGGGATTTGTAGTACTAAAAAAATAATATCAAACACATTACATAATACATATAGACTCGAAAAAATAAATAAATTAAATAAAATCAAACAAAATACAATATATTTTATCAGGTAATGAGTGGGCTATAACTATTGCAATACATAATCTAGAAAAAAGAATACGGTGGCCATCATTTTAGAATTAAAGATAATTTGAATGATGCACCATCTTCTTTTCTTGGACAAAATCTATCGTCTTCTCCCACATTCGAATTCTGAAATCCACCAATGTCTCTCATGCCCAATTTTTTCCTTTCATTTTTTCGATGATTTGCCTCCAATTTAAATGCGTTCACCAAGGTTTTTTTTTTTCATCTTAATTTACGCCTACTTAATTATCCGGTAATTGGGTGAGCCAATTCTGCCATAAAATCAAGATTTGCATATTTCATTGACCAAATTAATGCTATAATAATTGTTTAACAAAATTACATTGATTGATGATCAAAATTCATATATATTCGATCTATTCTATATACATAAATATATATTTTATAGAATATAAAATATAGAATAAGAGTAATTATAGAATATGGAATACACAAAATTTTAATTGAGTGATTATGGGTTATTTGTTATGGATTGATCACCCATTTCATATCTTATTATAAAATAAAATTTAAGCATTGTAAGTTTAATGTATGTATGAATATCTATATATTTCATTGAATATTTGGATTTCCATTTGAGTGTGTTTAGGAGGAAATTTCTATATTTTTCTATTTATAATGACTTATTTATTGTAATATATATTAAAATTAGATTAAGTATGATTAATGATTAATTAATTAGTGTAAAATTAAATTATATTAAATTAAATTGTTACATAAAAATAAACTTACTAAATGTAGTAAGTGGTTTTGACGGGAAAAGCTAAGTTTCTATTAAAGGCATAACTTCTTGTCTTTATATATATTAAGATTAAGATTACTCTTTTAAAGTTGGAAACTTAATATAAGCTGTGTAATTCAGCTCCCGAATGGGGCCTACATTTTTAAAGGCTAAAAATTATGTTTGAATCTTATCAATGTTTCTAAATTAAAAAATAAGATAGTGTATGTTATTCATCACTGATGGGTATCTCACAAATTGAAAAGAGAGAGAACATTCCGAGTTGTCGATCAAATACACATATGTACATGTATAAGCACATGATTTTAACATATTTGATATGCATGCATACATACATTTATATATATGTGTATGTGTGTGTGTATATATGAAATATATATTGATATCGTTAAGCATATATTTAAGATTGCATACAAGTTGGAGAGGGAAATGAGATCCTCTACATTCAATTTCTAGTACCACTATCAACTTATGTTTCTTCAATTTTTATTTTATCAATTAAACATGATTAATTTGAATTTTGCAATAATTACTATTAAAACAATAAATTTGGAAGTGATCCATAAAATAACGGTAGGAGGATGATTTGTGGTCTCTCTATTATTGTGTGGCCAGCGAGCCCTAGACAAATTAAAGCTATAATTAGGGATCCGACCCCCTTTAATTTCTTCAACCATTTAATAGCCACCTTATCCATTCACTAATTACTCATTAAAACATAATCCTTTTCATTAATACCCACTATTTCAACTGTTACTTTCCACGAACCCTATTTAATGAACTTGACATCTACCAACTTTCATCCACAGTTAAGGTGCGTAACTATATTGTCTTAGTGTCCATTTTAACACAATATTCATATCTTTTTGGAAATTGAAAATTTTGAAATATATATATAAATCCACTTAAAGCAATAATGTAGTATCATCAATTCTTGCTTTTCAATAAAACCGTAGAACCATTCTAATAGTATATTCTTAAACGTGTGTTCGTCATAAAGAAAAAAAAAAGAAAGAATTAGTAAAATGGAGAACTCGTATATATATATATATATATATATATATATATATATATATATATATATATATAGTAATTTATTTGGGACGATTCCCCCACCCCAACAAAAATGACGACTTTATGGTATTTAGGCAAACCTCTCAATTTTTGGCAATACTAAAAAATATGTATTGCAATTTGAATATTCATTTGTTTCGACGTGTCAAACGAAGACTCCGGCCACGTGCACTGCCCTTTACACGTCATAACACATCGTTTCATCCAATTTTGAGGGTTTGAAAATTAATTTGAGGTTCCATTTAGGATTTTTTTAATATTAATCATAAATTATGTACTGCAAAATAGCTTCTTTATATATAAGTATATAGTTAGTTTAATTTAAATGACGATGCTTATGCATTCCAATATATAGATGAGCTCCATGTATGAATTTTAGTCAGACACGCTGCACATTTTTAATGATAATTTGGAAACTTAATTCAAATTGCAAAATATTATAAATTGGTGAACTTTCTTTCCTTTTTTTTGTTTTATTTGCCCAAGTTTGCTTAAGATTGCAATTTTAGAAAAAATCACAATTAATTTCTTAAACAATAATCCCTAATTTATCATGTCTGCACACTCAATCTATCTAGATGATGAGATTCTTTATTCCACATTCGCTGTTTCATGATCAAATTTATGAATGTTTCTTTAATTTTTTTCGTCAATTTTAATTTATCATTTTTTACTTTAATTTTATGATTATTTTTTAAGGTTCACCCCACCTAATTAGAGTTTATAATTATTTTTTTTGTATTTAATTATCAAAGAAATGATTATTATGATTGGATTGTTTTAAAAATATAATTTATAATTTTTTTAAATTACAATCTTTTATTGATAGATGTGACTAGGTCAATTATGTTATAATTAAATTTTATTTTTGTGATATCTATTATTAAACTTGTAAATTTAATCGTGAAATATGGATTGGAATACTAAATGTAAAACGGAGGATCTCGTCCGCAATCTATATGTATATGTATATGTTAAGCAAGAAAAATTCAAGCCCAAAATCATTTTTTTAAATACGACAATTTTAATCATTTAATAAAAGTTGTTCCAACCTATTTATTGAAATGCCGTGCAACATTTTTTTTCCAATTTCTTGTCTTTAAGAATTCATTTTCTTTTCTTTTTTGCAATGATATGGTGCTGTGGAATTTTCCAAAATTTAAAATTACATGTATTTTTTTATTTAAAAATTCTTTTTTTTCTTCTTTTACTACAAAATTTATGGTGTTTTTATTTTAACTTTTCATTTTTAATAGATTATTATGCATAAATTTTACTTCTGAGATATTTTAAAACGTCTATATTATCTTCCTCGTGAAGAAACGGTCAATTAATTTAATATTATGATTTACAAAATACATACATATATGTATGTACAAATAAGAAATACTGGCATTTTGTAGAAAAGTAAAATAAAATTTGTTCCATATAGGAAATCCAGATTATTTCTAAAATTATTACATCCCTTCGATTTCTTGAGATATAATGATATATTATGCACAATCATCCCAGTTTTCAAGATTTGCTTAATATAATCACTTGTCTAACACGCTCAATTTGGATAACGTTAATTTTTTTAATTATTTTGGGACGACTGGAAGAGAGAGAGAGAGAGAGAGAGAGAGAGAGAGAATTGTGGATAGAAAAGTTGATGCGATTTGACTGGAATAATCCACTGATTATGGTGTATGACTATGTGAAATAGAAACAAAATTCGATATAATTATGTTTTATGATAAGAGTAGAAATATATGAGGGGTAGCTGCACGCCTTCATTAAAAGTAATTTATCTCCAAAGTCCCAACAATAGCATCCATTCAATTATAATTATAAAAAAATAAAATGAAAACGTAACACGATTGGTAACAGAGTGATAGAAGTAAATGTGTTTGTCGTAAAAGGTGAAAAGTGAAAAAGTAGGGCATTAGCTTAGCAAAGTCCCATAATCCGTAGGGAGGGAAGTCAGTCGGTCGTTCGTTCTTATCCTAAAACAAACAATGCCACCTTCCTTCCTTCCTTCCTTCCTTCTCTTCCTTACACAACACATGACATAATAATAGTCGCTACAATTTTCCACATTTTAATATTTCCATTCCTTCTAAATCCTCAATCCAACAATGTCCATAATTCGTGTGTGTTCTATTATCCATGTATCAAAGACACTCACTCATCCACCCCCCCTTTCTGCAACTCTAATCCTTCGTTTTCTTCGACTAATTAATTAATCTGACTGTGTATTTTTTTTTTATAAAAAATTGTGTTTCTGCCAATTCAAGAAAACCCAAGATTCTTTTTTTTTTTGTTGTAGTGTTGTAGAAGATTAATTAATTTTGTCATTATGCTGTCGAGATCTTGCTTCAATCTGTTGAATCTGGACGATTATTCGAGTGATCGGACCCGAATTCCGAGAGTGATATCCGTCCCAGGAATCATCTCAGATTTCGAGGATGTTAATAATGTGGAGATCCCAGAATCCGACACCGTTTCATCCGTCAGTCTGGAGAGGAGGATAGTCGTAGCGAACCAGCTGCCATTGAAGGCCTACAGAGACTCATCGGAATCCAAGAAATGGTGTTTCGATTGGGACAGCGACGCCCTCGTGTTGCAGCTCAAAGATGGCTTCTCCCCCGACAACGACGTCGTTTACGTGGGCTGTTTGGCTGTGGATGTCGATCCATTAGACCAGGAGGAGGTGGCTCAATTCTTGCTAGACAAGTTCAAATGCGTCCCAACTTTCTTGAACTCGGATTTGATCAACAAATTCTACCACGGCTTCTGCAAGCATTACCTGTGGCCCTTGTTTCATTACATGCTACCCTTGACGCTCAATCACGGGGTCAGGTTCGACAAGGACACGTGGCAGGCCTATGTCTCTGCAAACAAGGTCTTCGCGGATAGAATCATGGAGGTGATCAACCCGGACGAGGATTATGTCTGGATACATGATTACCATCTCATGATTCTTCCCACCTTCTTGAGGAAGCGCCATCATAGAGTGAAGCTTGGGTTTTTCTTGCACAGTCCCTTCCCTTCGTCTGAGATATACCGAACATTGCCTGTGAGGGAGGAGATTTTGAGGGCCCTTTTGAACTGTGATCTCATCGGATTCCATACATTTGATTATGCTAGGCATTTCTTGTCGTGTTGTAGTAGGATGTTGGGATTGGATTATCAATCCAAGAGGGGGTACATTGGATTGGACTACTATGGTAGAACAGTCACCATCAAAATCTTGCCTGTTGGGATTCACATGAGGCAGATTAGGTCGATCATGTCATTGCCTGATACAGCTGAAAAGGTTAAGGAATTGAGGGGGAAATATGAGGGGAAGACGGTTTTGTTAGGCGTAGACGATTTAGACATGTTCAAGGGGGTTGGTTTGAAGTTTATGGCATTGGGTTTGCTCTTGGATGAGAATCCTGATTTCAGAGGCAATGTGGTTTTGGTTCAGATTTTGAACGCACCTAGGAGTCGTGGCAGCGATATTCAAGAAGTTCGAGATGAGATTAGTAGAGTTGCAAGTGAGATAAATCAGAAACATGGTAGGAAAGAATATCAGCCTATTGTTTGTGTGAATGGCCCTGTTTCTTTTCGAGATAAGGTTGCATATTTTGCGATTTCTGAGTGTGTTGTGGTGAATGCTGTTAGAGATGGGATGAATTTGGTGCCTTACAAGTACACTGTGTCCAGACAGGGGAGCCCTGATCTGGACAAGGCATTAGGACTAGAAGATTGCTCCAAACCGAAAAAGAGTGTGATTATTGTGTCTGAATTCATAGGATGTTCGCCTTCTCTCAGTGGGGCTATCCGTGTGAATCCTTGGGATATCAACAGCGTTGCTGATGCAATGGTGTTGGGGATTATGATGAAGGATTGTGAGAAGGAGCTTCGCCACGAGAAGCATTACAAGTATGTTGCATCCCACGATGTTGCATATTGGGCTAGGAGTTTTGATCAGGACCTTGAGAGAGCTTGTTCTGAGCATTATAGGAAGAGATGTTGGGGCATAGGATTTGGTTTGAACTCGAGAGTTGTGGCGTTGGGGCCTAATTTTAGGAAGCTCTCGTTGGAGCACATTGTTTCGGCTTACAACAACACGAATAGCAGGCTTATACTTCTGGACTATGATGGCACAATGATGCCACAGGATAGAGTAGACAAATCTCCGAGCCCTGAGGTTATATCGGTGTTGAACAGTCTGTGCAACGATGCTAAGAACATCGTGTTTATTGTTAGTGGGAGAGGGAGAGATTCATTAGGGAAGTGGTTCTCTCAATGTGAAGATCTTGGACTGTCTGCAGAGCATGGTTACTTCAGTAGGTAAGTATGGTATAGGATTATGATGATGATATGGTTTTTTCGTGTCTTGTTGACTGACATTGCTCGTATGGTGGTAGGTGGATGAAGAATTCGGAGTGGGAATCTTGCGGAATAAGTGCTGATTTGAGCTGGAAAAACATAGCACTGCCTGTAATGGAGCATTACACAGAGGCAACGGATGGTTCTTCGATAGAGCAGAAGGAGAGCGCGTTGGTTTGGCATCATCAGGAAGCCGATCCTGACTTTGGATTGTGGCAAGCTAAAGAGCTCCTCGATCACTTAGAAAGCGTGCTTGCAAATGATCCGGTTTTAGTGAAAAGTGGGCAGCAAATTGTGGAGGTGAAACCACAGGTAGTGAAGGAGATATCTCTATGCAACATTGGTTTGTTATTGCAACTGCATTTGCAGGCTGTTGGTATATATGTATATATATTAGTGCATTTTGATGTGTTGCAGGGCGTGAGCAAAGGCGTGGTGGTGAAGAATCTGATGGAGACGATGAGAAATAGAGGGAAACCAGCAGACTTTGTTTTGTGCATAGGTGATGACAGATCAGATGAGGACATGTTTGAGGCCATCACAGCCTCAGTTGGCAGCCGGTCTTTGCCTGATGCAGCCGAGGTGTTCGCCTGCACAGTCGGGCAGAAACCGAGCATGGCCAAGTACTATCTAGACGACACATTTCAAGTCATCAAAATGCTGCAAGGCCTCTCTGCTGCATCTTCCTCAAAATCGGTGTAGGCGTAGACTTAGACACAGATTCATACATAAAAACATCCTTGTACAGATGAAGATACATTGTAGTTAGTTAATTAGTACACCTCTCATCTCATTACCAATACACATTCAAATCATGTTTTCTTTCACATCACTTGACAGTACCAAACTTCCCTTCAATTCTTTTCACACATTTTTAGACCTCCTCGTTTTCACTTTCATCTTACTCCAGTTGGCTCACACAAATGATGAAATCCACTCGAAATTTTGATCTTCTGTCTTCATCAGTATTGTAAGTGGTCATCGAATTCTTGATTGATAAACTGAGGTTTATAATGTATTTGTCAATTTCATTCACCAGTTAATCAACTCATTTATAATTCAGAGTTGAAATTTATGTGTTTGTATTAGAAGATAAGCATGTTTGCTATTAGTGGCGTGGGCGGAAGCGTGAAATAGAGCTGTCAAATAGGCGTCGTGGGATGGGCCCATATGGCCGTTGTGAGAAATCGGGCTGGTCAGAAAACGAACAGGTGTCTTCTGGAGGTATAATCCGTTCTAAAAATCGGGCCGGGCCCTGAAATACACAACGATGAACAAAACACAATTCTTTATATTGAAAAATGAATGCTGAATTGTATTGAAATAGAGTTAATCTTGAGATAATTGCGAGTATCTAAAGAAAACAGTGGTATTAACTAGGTAAAAGAGCTTGAAGTAACTGCTAATAATCAACTAATGCAATATAATTACCAACTTTTAAGGGCCTGAACTAGTGTTCCATTTACTGAGACCTCGTTTCGTTCAGTTGATGGGATAGGATTGCACTGTTTGCATAAAAATAATCTTGTGTTTGAATTGCTTGATTTCAATTTTAATGATTTAGGATAGATTGTGAATATTCTGTTTGGATTAAATGATTAGGATTAAAATATTGAAAAATACCTAAATCACCCTTCATATAAGATATTTATTTATAATTATTAAACTTATTTTTTATTTTAAAATACTTAAAATCATGAAATTGGAAATAATTGATGCACAAAAATAATTTAGTAAACATTGAGAAATAATTGACGCACACAAATAATTAATCAAAATAGCTTCTTCTTTAGATCTGCTCTTTTAGTTACATATTAGTAATCACAATAATATTATATTTGCATATCAATATTTCCATAATAGTTATTAAAATTATAATTATTTTATCTGTCATTCAATAAATAATGTAAATAAAAATTCATTTGAGATGAGGTTATATATGTAATTTTACAAGGATATGTTGGATGGATGAATTTAATCACCCCAAAAATGGGATGATCAGTAATCACTCAATCAAGAGATTAAAGCCAGGGACTATCATCAATGCCGAGCTTCAATCTTTCAAATCAGACCAATGATAAGGTCCGATAATTTTATCCTTCGCCCCTAAACCGCCCTAATTACTCAAACCAAACACCCCTAATTGTCAAAAAAGTATGCTCAAGTGATAATTGACCGGAACTGATAAACTGTTGTAAACTAGAGAGAGACGAGAGAGAATATAAATTCTGTGTATCTTTAATATGAGGACCAAATGCCTCTATTTATAATAGTACAAGAGCTAGGGTTTTAGAGTTAGATACTTGGCCATCACTCATATCATATATATATATATATATCTATTAGATATATTTACAACACTCCCCCTTGAGTGACCAATCTCTAAAACAAATGATGCCTCATTAAAACCTTGCTAGAAAAATTCAGTGGGAAAAAATCTAGTCGAAGGAAAAAGAGTACAACTGCTCCCCCTAATCTTGAGATCACTGTAGATCTTTGAGTCGGCGCATGCCGATCTTGTGTACCAACTTTCTGAATGTTGATGTTGGTAATGCCTTTGTAAATAAGTCCGCCAAATTGTCACTTGAGTGAATTTGTTGAATGTTGATATCGCCACTCTTTCGGAGATCGTGTGTGTAGAATAACTTGGGAGAAATGTGCTTTGTCCTATCACCTTTGATGTATCATTCCTTGAGTTGCGCGATGCAAGCAGCATTGTCTTCATACAAAACAGTTGGAGTGATCTTTGATGAAGGTAATCCGCATGACTCTTGGATGTGACTTGTCATATTTCTCAACCATACACACTCTCGACTTGTTTCATGGATTGCAATGATTTCAGAATGATTTGAGGATGTTGCAGTCAAAGTTTGCTTCACAGACTTCCATGATATAGTAGTTCCACCACATGTGAAAACATAGCCAATTTGTGACTTGGCTTGATGTGGATCGGATAAAAATCCTGCATCCGAATACCCTACCAGAGAAGAATTGGAATTTTTCGAATAATATAATCCAAGGTCTATGGCACTCTTCAGATAACGTAGAATGTGCTTAACACTATTCCAATGTCTCAAAGTGGGTGCAGCGCTATATTTTGCGAGAAGATTTACAGAAAAAGCTATATCTGGTCTAGTATAATTAGCCAGATAAGTTAATGCTCCAATTGCACTTAGATATGGTACTTCAAGACCAAGTATCATTTCACCATCTTCAATAGGTCGAAATGGATCTTTCTTCGTGTCAAGAGATCTAACGACCATTGGTGATGCTAATGGATGTGCACTATCCATGTAAAAACGTTTTAACACTTTTTCTGTATATGTGGATTGGTGAATAAACATTCCTCCTCAGACACTTTCAATTTGCAAACCAAGACAGAATTTTATCTTTCCCAAATCTTTCATCTCAAATTCTTTCTTCAAATATTCAGCAGTTTTATTGAGCTCTTCAGGAGTCCCAATTAAATTCAAATCATCAACATAAACTGCTATAATTGCAAATCCACTTTCGGTTTTCTTTATGAAAACACAAGGACAAATATCATCATTTTTATATCCTTCTTTCAACAGATACTCGCTCAATCTATTATACCACATACAGCCAGACTGTTTCAGCCCTTACAACGATTTTTGCAGTTTCATTGAAAACATACTTTTGGATTTTGACTTTAATGCTTCATGCATTTTAAATCCTTCAGGGATTTTCATATATATGTCATTATCTAATGACCCATATAGATAGACAGTTACTACATCCATAAGGCGCATACCAAACCTTTGTGACACAGCCAGACTAATCAGAAATCTGAAAGTAATCACATCCATTACTGGAGAGTATGTTTCCTCATAATCAATTCGTGGTCTTTGAGAGAAACCTTGCACTACGAGTCTTGCTCTATATCTCGTAACTTCATTTTTCTCGTTTCTCTTTCTAACAAATATCCATCTGTATCCAACAGGGGTTTCAGATTCCGGAGTTAGGACTATAGGTCCAAATACTTTCCGGTTATCACAAGAATTTAATTCCATTTCCATAGCTCTTTTCCACATTGGCCAATCAGTTCTCTGTTTACATTCTGTAATAGATTTTGGTTCAGGATCCTCATTTAAAATTTGATGAGCTATATGAAAGGCGAATATATCATCTACAATGATATGTTTTCTCTCCAGTATCTGATTGAAAGATAAATAATTTATTGAGATCTTATGATTTTCAGATACTTGTAATTCTTCAGGAATTACATTACTTTCATTTGATTAATTAATCATTTTCGTCATTGTTTGGTTTCCATCTTGCCCCTTTCTTTTTCTAGGCACAGAATCTTTGGAACCAATTGGTCGACCACATTTTTGACGAATTTTAGATTCATTTGCTGCCAAAGCTATTTGTCCTTCAGGGACATCAATTTTGGCTGGAGTATTTGCAGCATGTATGTGAGATTGTGTCACTTTTCTTGTATCTACAAAAGCATCAGGAAGTTGGTTTGCAATCTTTTGCAAATGAATAATCTTTTCAACTTTTTGTTCACATTGATTAGTTCGAGAATCAAAATGTGACAAACTTTTCTCATTCCAAGATATTTCATCGTGCTTTTCTAGATGTAGATTCGTTCCACCTAATGTTGAAAATGTCATTTCATCAAAATGACAATCTGCAAAACGTGCAGTAAATAAATCACCCGTTAAAGGTTCAATATACTTTATAATCGAAGGTGAATCAAATCCAACATATATCCCAAGCCTTCATTGGGGACCCATTTTTGTTTGTTGTGGGGGTGCAATTGGGACTTGAACCGCATAACTAAAAGTTCGTAAGTGAGAAACATCTGGTTCTCGACTAAGAATAATTTGCATTGGGGAGTATTCATGGTTAGCCGATGGTCTAATACGAACTAATGTTGCCGCATGTAATATGGCATGACCCCAAGCAGTAGTTGGGAGTTTTGACTTCATAAGTAATGGTCTAGCAATAAGTTGAAGACGTTTAATAAACGATTCTGCTAAACCATTTTGAGTATGGACATGAGCGACTGAATGTTCAATCTCAATTCCAATAGCCATACAATAGTTTTTAAATGCTTGAGACGTAAACTCACTAGCATTGTCAAGACGAATTCTTTTAATTGAATTGTCTGGGAATTGAGCTCGTAATTTTATAATTTGAGCAAGTAGTCTAGCAAATGCTGCATTTCTAGTAGAAAGCAAGCATACGTGTGACCATCTAGAAGAAGCATCAATCAATACCATAAAGTATCGAAAAGGGCCACATGGTAGATGTATAGGTCCACAAATATCTCCTTGAATTCTCTCCAAGAAAGATGGAGATTCAATATTAACCTTCGTATATGAAGGTCTAATGACTAACTTGCCTTGCGCACAAGCATCGCATGGGAATTCATTTGTCATAAGAATCTTTTGATTCTTCATGTTGTGCTCATATGAATTATTGATTATTTAGCGCATCATAGTTGCTCCAGGATGTCCAAGCCTATCATGCCAAAGCATAAAGCTTTTTGTGTCATTGAACTTCGGGTTCATGACATGGTTTGTCTCAATTGTCTTTATGAATGTGTAATACATCCCAGAAGGTAGTGTTAATAATTTTTCTTTTGTTATGGCCGGATACAAAAGAATTTATGCAGAGATATTCTTTTCCACCTTCTGATATAGTCTCGATGTGGTATCTATTATAGCGGATATTCTTGAAACTTAGTAAGTTTCTTTTGGACTTACTAGAATACATGGC
This sequence comes from Perilla frutescens, assembly GCA_026008535.1. NCBI lineage: Eukaryota > Viridiplantae > Streptophyta > Magnoliopsida > Lamiales > Lamiaceae > Perilla > Perilla frutescens. The sequence continues at coordinate 69,241,745 of BRKX01000001.1, forward strand.
ATTTTTAATATCTAATTTAGTATTATTTGGTAAAATGATACAAGCTCTTCCGGAGCCTTCAATGATGTTTGATGCACCTGATATCGTGTTAACATTATCCTTAGTTAATGTCAACTTAAGAAAATATTTCTTATTTTGGAGAATGGTGTGTGTAGTGGCACTATCAGCAAGACAAATATCATAAGATTCCATTTGAATGTCTGAGACGTTTTTTTTTGTTTTTTTTTTATTTTTAAAGAAGATTAATTATTATTGAGTAAAAATACGAAAGGAAAAAAAACAATTATTTTTAACGGAAAAACAACGATGTGAAAGTAAATAAGCAATGTCTTTTTATCAACTAGAAATAAATGATAAATGACTAAATAATGTCCATATGATCATCTTCAAGCACACCACCACCAATCAACTGATCTATGTTATCTCCTTTTAGATCATCAAAGAAGTCAGAGACATCTAAGTGAGTAGTATCAATTGGACCATCAAAGTCAACGACATTGGTTTTCTTCTTGTCTTTTCCCTTGATCGAATCTTGATATAGATCTGCAAGGTGTTTTGCCGTACGGCAAGTACGAGACTAATGTCCATTCATGCCACATCTATGACATGCAGCTTCCCTCTTGGATGAACTGTGCTCGTTGGATGTTTTCTGTCTTTTGTTGCTAGAGTTGCATCATTTGGTTTACCGCGTCCACGACCGCGACCATATCCATGTCCACATCCACACCCACGTCCACGTTGGTTCCCACGACGTCCATTGTCATGGTTGAAAGTTGCATTAACTTCAGGCAATGCAACGGAACCAGTGGGGTGGAGTTCATGGTTTTTCATGAGCAATTCATTATTTTGCTCGGCAACCAACAAACAAGATATTAGTTCAGAGTACTTTTTGAAACCATGCTCCCTATATTGTTGCTGTAATAGTACATTAGAAGCATGAAAAGTGAAGAATGTTTTCTCAAGCATGTCAGCATCAGTGATATTCTCTCCACAAAGTTTCAATTTTGAAATAATTCTAAATAATTCAGAATTATAAGCACTCACAGACTTAAAGTCTTGCAGTCTAAAATGCATCCACTCGTAACGAGCTTTAGGAAGGACGACAGTCTTTTGATGATCAAACCTTTCTTTCAGGTTTGTCCACAACTCACTCGGATCTTTGACGGTCAAATATTCCGTCTTTAGATCATCATGAAGATGATGACGAAGGAAAATCAGCGCCTTAGCGCGATCCTGTTGAGATGCTTTATTTCCTTCTTTGATTGTCTCCCCTAGACCCCTTGAGATCAGGCGAACATCAGCATCAAGAGTCCATGACATATAATTCTTGCCCGAGATGTCAAGGGCGATGAACTCAAGTTTGGCTATGTTTGCCATTGGTGCAATTCTGCACAAAGAATCAAGGATATATTATCCACATGTTTAATTTATTTGCTCTTTAGAGCATGTAATATTCTTCAGGAATATTACTTGTGCTACTTTAATAACATCAATTTATGATCTTGAATGTAATATTCTTCATGAATATTACTTGTGCTACTCGAATAGCATCAATATTTAATTTTTCAAGATTAAATCAAAAAGGACTGATTATTATAACAATAAGAAAAACACATAATATATTAAAGCCAATAATCATGATGTAAAAGAAATCTCTTAAGTATAAATATGTACATCAAAATATATTAAGAATCCCTTAACATAATGATATCATAAGTATGGCAGATGTTGTTGATACCATTTTTTTTTATAATATGAATTTCTCATAACACCTTTTGCAGAAACAATCAAATCACAATATGTTTAATACCATTCCATCGGCAAAAGAAATAACTGAGACAAGATAATATCAAAATCTTAATTAATTGCCGATAAATGTATATAATTATTTATGCCGTCTTGCAATCACGTATTTCTTATCAAATAATTTTGATTCATGTCATATTTAGTTTCATAATTTTAATATAGAAATTACCTCGCAGGAAAGACACGATTCTTTCCTATGGCATACCACCGATATCCACTCAATCGGTTGGAGACTCGTGCTGATAACGTGTTGTAAACTAGAGAGAGACAAGAGAGAATATAAATTCTATGTATCTTTAATATGAGGACCAAATGCATCTATTTATAATAGTACAAGAGCTAGGATTTTAGAGTTAGATACTTGGCCATCACTCATATCATATATATCTATTAGATATATTTACAACATAAACATATAATTTAGTTATTTAGGTGGAGTATCTAATAAAACACAAAATAGTTTTTTTTTTCCGCAAATTATCTAAATTAGAATTGGTCTCGTTGTTGGGCCTCTCAGATATCTTACAAATATTGGGCCTCAGATATACATATTTAAAATAAAACCTTAGAGTATTCTGTTTTATTTTAGGGTAATTCTATTTAACAACCCTCTTTTTCTACTCACAACCCCCAATTTATTTGAAATATAAATATTGTTTTGGTTGACTCTCTTATCCATACAACCCCACTAATTAAAATTTAAACAACTTAAATAAAATCCTATTGTATAGCCTCCTAATAAAATATAAATGGATAACAAAATATTGACAATAAAACATTCCTATCCAGCAATTCAACCATCTCCGGCATATCTCCGACGCAAACAGTGAGTGTGGTTTCGTCTACGTTTTTTTAGATGTCAAACACTTGATACATCCTTGTAATTAATGTCTGCATAATTTTCAAATCCATTTTAATTTTGTACCATACTTTTATATTAGTACGTACCTTTCATATTCATATTCATCCTTCGGAGTCTCACGATTGCAGTACATCTCTCTCTCTCTCTCTCTCTCTCTCTCTCTCTCTCTCTCTCTCTCTCACACACACACACACACACACACACACACACACATAAATGAGGTTCTACTAATGAAAATATTTTTTTTACATGAAAACCTATTTAATATATCTTTATATGGAGCTTTTTCCATTGACTAAGAAAGCACTGTTTTTTATTGTTAGTTTTTTAAATAATACATGCAGCTTAGCATCCCCGCCGGAGTCCTATTTTCTCCACAACTGCATCATCCTATAATATATATCAAAGAGTTCTATTAAAATATTAAAAAATAGAGAATTTAATTACTATAAATAGTGGGGGTTGTAGTTTCTACTAGAACTAGAATTCTAGAAAGATAGCACGGGGTTGTAGGGACAAAAATGTTAAATAAAATAATATTTATATTTTACATAAATTAGGAGATTGTATGAAGAGAAATGAGTGTTGTGAACATGATCACCCTTTATTTTATAATCAAATCCCCTATATGTAATGAATTAACATGACCCGAATTTCCTAGACTCCCTTATTTTGACATGAACGAATTATAGAGTTTGGCCCGAGAGAAAATAGAGCCCCAAAAAGTAGTATATTTCTTTTATACCTCACTATCGTATTATATCTCCCATCGGGATGTCTATAGCTTACACACGATTCTCCATTACCAACCATAAGTATTGCATCCTCTATTTTAGTATTATTCGTAGACGTTATGGATAATCAAATGAAATTCTCTATTCACCAAAACTCCTATACATTATCTCAGGCCTAATAAGTCCATACATCCTATCAGACGGGTCCGGGTCAATATGGGTCCGCTTTGACCGGTGTTAACTCGTCAAAAAAAAAACTGGTAAAATTCAATATCAATCTTTACACTAAAGAGTATCATTTCAAGTTCAAAAAGTATCATTTGTATGATTAGAAAGTAACTGGTCTGCTACTTATCTTATATGAGTTTATGTAGTTCAAATTGTGATTTTTGGGCCACTGGGCCTATTGTGCTTGGGCCAGTCTGATGGGCCCAACCCCATACAACTGCTGCACAGGAGAGTGTCTCATCTCCATTTCCAAATTAATTCATCATTTGTTCCATTTTTAAATTTATTAGTTTTTTGTTTCAGTTTTTCTTCAATGTTAATTTCTCATGTTTTAGTTTAATTTTACAATTGTTAACTATGATTTATTATAATCAATTAGGATTTTTAATTATTTTTTAGTATTTCAATTTTTAGTTAATAATAAATTATTATTATTGATTATTTCATAATTATGATTTATAAAAAAATTGCTGCTTTTTTTATTGATGGATGTTGTCTATGGGCGATTATGTTATAATTAAAAAGGAACCTAATAGGACTGATTTCTTTAATTTGCACGTCTAATTATTTTCCACGAACTATATTCTTGTAATGATCACATCCATCCTTAATCCCTTATTCCTAATTATCCTCCTCTTCGTAAAAGTTGAATGCTATTTAGTTAAAAATAACTTATCCACATGTCATCCTCTCTCTCTCTCTCTCTCTCTCTCTCTCTCTCTCTCTCTCTCTCTCTCTCTCTCTCTCTCTCTCTCTCTCTCTCTCTCTCTCTCTCTCTCTCTCTCTCTCTCTCTCTCTCAAGAAGCTAGGGTTAAAAAGTTTGATAATTGAATATTCCTCTTAAGTCAATAGTTTGCTTTCTAAGAGTGTAAAGGGGATTAGGAACCTACTTTTTGAATCTTGTAAACGTCTCATTCATGTGACAAAAGTAATGTGAACTAAATTAGGTTAAAAGAAACCTTTAATCTCAACTAATACTTTTGATTTTTCTTCTTGTCTTTCCTCATCACGCTACTATGCATACTTTTCAATAACCAATCTTCCAACAAATTTACTTTTTTTCCCCAATTTAAAATTTTAATTCCGAGAATGATGAAAACAATGAAGCAAGACCGTATCAAGGATGGAATATTATCGCCTTTTTTTAATCAACTAACATTGTTTGCAATATTATAATCATAAGTAATTCAATGACAGTATATTTTAATTTACTAAATATTAGATTTATTCTTTTTCGTGGTAAGAGAATTAAAAAAAAAAAGATAAAAAACTTAATATGAATCTATTTTTTATTCGAGATGGTGTAAAAAGACAAGAAAAATAGAGAGTGGTTGAGGTGGTAATTTGTCTTAATTGCAAAAAGGCAGATCTGACGCAACCATATTATATCAACTTGTAAAGGCTAACGCCACTCTGCCGCCCACTTTAATCACAACTCACATTCTTTCCTTCTTTCTTTCCTTTTCCCACTTTTAGAAGAGTAAAATTTGCGACTGTCAAGTAAGTAGTATTAAAAAATTTCATATCCGATAGGTTTATATTTATAAAGTGTTAATGGTATTTGAATATTAATATTTTGATCACAAGCACATCACTTCATTAATAAGTAACTCGTTAAAGAGTAAGTAAGGATATCCAGTGGCGATCCAGATAAAAATATTTGGAAAATGTTTCACTATACTGTTTGCAAAAACATATTCTCGATCGTTGGTAGGAGAACAAAATCGACCGATGGCAAACAAATCTATATTAAAAAATGGTTGGGGAGGAGTCTGGGCACCTCAACCCCTTGGATCCACCACTGACAATATATTTTTTTGCAACTGAAAATCGATAAATATTGTATAGCAGATAAGTTAGTGATTATTATTATACATTTTATAACATTTTTTAATTGAGAATATCATGTAAGATTTATCCAGATCAATTTATCCTTCTTTATTAATATTGTACGAAAATAATTTTACTCAAATTTGTACTTAAAAAAAACTTAGTTTATATGCAAATTATGTAAGCTAATATTAACCAAAAAAATATAATCGTCCTAAAAAAATTACTTTTTTTTAAAAAATAAATATTGTTAGAAATTAGGTATACTTTATATTAGCGAACTATTTAAAGGTGTTGAAGTATTCCGGTAAACACGTACATCAAAAGCCGACGCTTAGATGGGGCCCACGTCCCACCATAAAATAATAAAAGCAAAAAGTTGATATTTGACTGCCACCTGTGCTGTACGACCATTTATGTTAAGAACTATAAGTTGAATTGACTATATTGCCCTCCCCTGTCGTCTAACGGAGCCAGACAACAAAGGGACAAAAATGTGAGAATCTAATCACTGACAATTACAAATGCCCTCTATCTTTACCTATTTGTACCCCAATGTAATAAACTATATATTAAACTTTATAAACAAATAATAATTAAAAATGAAGAAAACTAATTAATACAATAAAAATGTGAGAGCGGTTGAAGATTCGTTAACCTGTCAACATCTCACTCTAAAAAGTACTCTTTCTTTTATCTCTTTACAACTTTTAAGTCTCAAAAGTTCTAAACCCCCCAAAAGTTTCCTTATTTACATAAAACCCCCCCAGAAACAAGAAATACCTTTTATGTACCATGAACATTAGTCTCATCATACTAGGATGCTACTAGGCAACCAATCTCCACCCATCTTCCTCCTGCCCCGGCTGCCGGAATCCGATTCTACCACGAGTCGAACCACCACCGAACTACTCCGGCCACCACCGGATGGTAGCTGTGGCTTGAGCCGATCAAAGCTTGGCTCTAGAACCTTCTCAACCCATTCTTGCAAACTAGTCCGGTCGTGCCATAGCCCTCCTAGGATCATGTCCAAGACATCATCTTCAATTCCCAAGGACAAGTTTTCATCCACTATCATCGAGAATTTCAAGGAGATAGTCTTCTTGATCTCCCTTCGAACGAAGGCGGAGTCGACAGGGTTGAACACTATGGATTCATCGACATTGTTGAGCAGATCCTGAGGTACTGATGTAACAGACAAATGCTCGTTAACATGGCTGAACTCCTCCTCATGATCAATTGTGAGGTCACTTGAATTGTGAGAACCGTCTGTTCTATCATCCTCCGCGTCTGCAGCCGCAAGATTTAGGTCTAACGAGAGGCCAGAGGACGATTCTTTCCGTGGTTTTAACGACCTGTCATCATCCTGCAACCAATGAGCATGCCGTTTACTGGTTTTTTCTCTCACAATTAGCCCCAACTGCCAATCGCCACCCGCTATGGAAGCAAGCTTCTTTTCATCTACAAATCGATTGTCTCTTGAAGATTTTGGACTAGTTGTAGACCAATCACCAGTGAGGATGAAGATGGCATTGCCAAGACTGACCTCACGGCCATGAGAATCAGCAATCCTACCTCTCTCAACAGCCCGTTTAATGGTCCCCCGAACCAGCATGTCTGCTTCATCGATGTCTTGAAGAACGATAACCGAGAATGGATTCCTTCGGACCACCTCTGCTATACGGTCAATAGCTGTTTTACCGCGGAAGTTAGTATCTGATTCTTCACCATCTCGTCGGGTGCCAAGACATATGATTATTGGAGAAGCCCCACAAATTTGCTCAGCTATCACTGATGCCATCTTCTTCTTCCCAACTCTGTCAGGTCCTGTGAACAACAACCATATATCTCCCCTTGATGCAGCACCCCGACGTTTTCCATTGCCTGATCTACAGCATGTAATGGCTGCAGCCACTGTAGATGCTGCTTCTGCCTGCCACCATGCTCTTTCCATGAGACCCTTGAGTAGTTTTTTGCATGTATCAGTGTCCAAATCATTAGAGAACTTATCGAGCAACTTGGTCCGTGGCTTGGAAGAGACACATCCCAAGAAGTCTCTAGCCTGATCTTCAGTAACTTTTTCAGCTGTAGTTTTGGTCCCTTTTCTTCCAAGAACAAGATCAGTCCTCACAGGACTTCCTGGAGGGCTATTAGTAGCATCGACTGGATGATTGGTAGCTTGATCAGTGTTGAGCTGCAGATCTTCTCTGAAGGGCTTTGCTGTCTGCAACATTGGCTGGAATGTCTGGCATGTGAGCAGGTTTGGATTATACAAGCTCGACATAGAGAGTGTTGGTGGAGCTGGCCTGTAAACACGGCTATTCTGATGGAAGTTAGGATGAAGATGTAAACATATATCTCTCCATTTTTTCTGTAATTCTTGAGTTTTCCCCTGTAAACATATTAAAAAACAGTTAGTTTCCCCCTTTTCGATTAAAAATAAAGTTTTTTCCAAATTTACAGCAGAACGAAAACATACTTGTGAAGTATCAGCAGTATTGACTTTGGCATTTTGCAACCACTGCGGCAGGGATGGCTGAGATTTTTCTGATGTAGCTTCAGAAAACGACTTGTGAATCATCGCGAGTTTCGCCACCTCCTTCTCATAATTCTCCGAACACTGAGGGCAGTAGGCCATTTTTTCAGAAGGATCCGAGTTCTCAGATACTGGCCGATTTAAAGCAGAAAGTGGAATCGGAAGACCCTTGAGTGGATTTAATGGCTCCACCGGAGTGCTCAAAAGTCTATACAAAACAATGGCAAAAACCATTCGACATAAATACAAAAGCCTTCAAACGGGATAATTATCACAAGAAAATAGGACAAAGAAACAACCAACAGCTGCAAGCACTCGACTATCAAACAATCTCCATGTTTTCTCATTTATAGTCATAAAAAATCATGCTTTCTATGTTTATGAACAACAACTCCGAATCCTAGCTAGTCTTGCTACCATCAAATTTTCCAATCTACAGAGGAACACAAACCTCATTTACGCTCCCAAGTAGATGAAATTCTAACAAATTATCAAAGGAAATTCAACATATAACACAAGCAAATAAATCCATCTACAACAAAAATAGTTGATCATCAAAAGCACAAATGGCTAGATAAACAGTTGATAAGCACCATATGATATATATGAGCATGAATACCTTGGAAAAGTTCCGGGAAGCGGTGATCTCGATGCCATGGGCACTGCCTGAAGATCCCAGTCATTTTCCATGGTAGAATGATAAACCTGGCATCTCAAATAAGTCTCACAAGTTGCAGTTCCAATCAACCAAAGCTTATTCTCCTCTCTACCACCATCTCCCCTGAACCTTGCCAATAACTTCGCCATCTCCACCACGGCCGCCCTCCCTGCCTCCGACACGGCCAGCTGCTGCTCCACCAGCCACTTCAAATCACCCAAATCAAGAATCACTGATCCTCCACTCCCAATTGTACTCTCAATCATCCCTCCCAACTCCATCATCTTATTCTTATCAGATAAAACCCCTTTCTCCATTGAAATAACCTCAACATTCTTCAATATCCCATCACTCCCTAATTCTTTGCTGAAGAACTCCCTCACCACCGCCTCCGGCTCCGAATCACCCACCAAAACAGGGTTCCTTTTCCTGCTTCTCAACATAATCTCCAACACCTTCTTCACTTCACCACCCCTCTGATCAAACATCTTCCCCGGCTGCAACCGTGGATTCAAATACACGTTCCGATTAGGTAATGGAACAATCGGAGACGGATTCTGCACCAAAATTCTGGATCCAAAATTCACATTGACACCAACTGCAAGATGCTGCTGAGGATTAATGGAGCTCGAGCTATTCAAAGACTGCTCAATGGCGGCTTTCACAGCCGGGCTAGAGAAGCTGGCTTCCCTCATCACGCGGCTCACGCTAGGATCATCAAGAATCGATATGATCAGCTGATCGAGCTCCACCTTCACGGCGAGCAGCGGCTGCTGCTGCTGCTCGGGGCAGCCGCGCCGCTGGTGGGCCTGAGCCCTCTTAAGAGCGGCCATGAGCGCATTGGAGATCGGCGGCTCCATCCCCGGCGCCATATTCTGAGCCGTCGGGAGCCGCTCCAGAGCCACGCTGAAGCATAGCTCGAGCGCGCGGCACTGCAGCGGGTGGCTCGAATTCGGGTGGGACCGGATGCATGCCTGCCTCAGGTATCCCGACGGCGACGACAGGAGCGTCGCCGCCACGTGCAGCGGCGTCGTCTGGCCGTGGTTGCGGCGGCACGCCTCCGCTATCGATTGGCTCAGAATGCTCGCGGCCTCCGCCGTGAGCGTCTGCTGAATCGTGCTCAATCCTGCTCTCATTCTCGACGACTGATTTCAAAAACCCCCCTTTCGTTTTCGGAGAATTTTTCAACTTATTAGAAACCCAAAAAAAGGAGCTTCGAATCGAAGGAAAATCCGCAGAAATGCTGAGTAATCTGATCGTGCAAGGAATTATCGAGGCTTTTGGAGTAAAGAAAAACAGATTCAGTGATTGAAGATTGAAATTAATGCCTAAAAATTGAATCTTGATTGTGTGGAACTATGATGGATAGATGGTTTTTGGGTTCCTAGAATACAATTCTCTCTATCTTTTTAAAGTCGGCTTCTATTACTATACAAATCTCTCTCTCTCTCTCTCTCTCTCTCTCTCTCTCTCTCTAGAGTTAGTTCTTAAAAGTGTGAAACTAAAAAGATGCTAGGGAATTCAACGCGAAAAGGAAATATCAGCATCCCTCCACATAGACCATCTCTCTCTCTCTCTCTATAAAAGAGATGATGATATTAGCAATGAACGCGCACACGCACCGTCCCTTTCTCACTCAATCAACACTCCAAAACATGGCTCCTCTTTTTCTCTCTCTCGCGTAAATACAAAAGCAACAAGAAATGGGGTGACATAATATAACTTACATCTTTTTTTCAAGTGAGAAATTATTGGAAACTGGAGGTAACAATATTTGCCAAAATAACGATAAAATAAATAACAGCATAAGAAGCCAAACGTGTTAAAAGTAGAATGTCACAGGCTCACAGCAAGAGAGCAGGCAATGTTTTGGTTTATTTGTTCTGTAGGTGTGTATAGATAGAGAGAGAAACTGAGAGAGAGAGAGAGAGAGAGAGAGAGAGAGAATATCGAAGAAGGAATTTATGGAAAATGGGGACATGGAAGTACTTTCAGATGCAAGAATTTCTGGAGATAAATATGCTTTCTTGGCAGAGGGGAGTGAGCCTGCCTGCCCTACTTTCAAAGTTATTATCTCATTTTAATTTTAATTAGGGGTTCCTTTCATTTATTAAATAATAATCAATGAGTATATACTGTTATGCTCTTCCATCAAGACACAGATATTAGTTTATTTCTATTCAAATACGATATTTACATAATATAAAAATGGATTGATCCTATGTACACGTTTATATATATATATATATATATTACACGGAAAAAATATCACTTTAATATTAAAAAATATCATGTTTATTTGTATTGTTAAAAAAAATATTAATATTTTTATAATTATTACTATATTTTTTTAATTAAAAAAATATCAATATTAACACTAAAAAATATCAGTATGATATAAGTTTATTCGCAATCGGTGTACAAAATAATTTGGCTATAAAAAATAGGTTGAATAATGGAGATATTATATTCTACATTTGAATAATGTTTTTACAAATTCATCATAATAGTGTTTTCATTAAACGCAGATAATATAAAATCAATCTGACATAATGACTGGATCTTGCCAGTGGATTGGCGCGAGTTGAATTTGCAAAACCTCGTCCAACCCCACTTGCATTTTCATTTAGTTAACAAATTCATGTCATTCTATAAATTAAAAAAAAAAACCCGTGAATTCAGCTTGTTAGATCCATTAGTATATTAAAAATGGAAAACAATAATACCCCATCATTTTATTCAAAAATATTTTTATGTAAAACATACGTTACATGTATGAAGTTATTTGTACCACTCAAGATTTCTCTTCATATTTAATATTTTTCAAATTAATTAATATAAACTATAAATATCGAAATACAAACATAAAAATTATCTTTATATTTATTTATTGGGTAAATTACACTTTGATAACTATATTTTGAACCTTTTTTGAAAAACAACCCACTTTCAAAATTAACAAAATAGTACTCACTTTTAAAAAATATTTACGAATCTTTTTGCACCAAAACCCAATGTAATTAATTGTATTTTAAAATTTATCTATCATCGGCCTAGTTAAAAGAATCAATCAATTTTTTTAAAATACAATTAATTAGTACGATTTTTGGGCCATAAAATTGAACAAATGTTATACTTGCTATTTTTTTGAAAAAGTGAGTATTGATTTGTAAATTTTGAAAAAGTGGTTAATTATTTAAAAAATGACCCAAAATTTAAGTATCAAAGTATAATTTACCCTTATTTATTTATTTATTTATTTATTTAATAACCAAATTGTCCCCCAAAATAGTTTCCTACTTGAAGTTATTTCTAATTTAGAAAATAATTTTTAATTATTAAGTCAACCCACTAAGTAGTATTTTATTATTAATTTTGAATCACTTTAATTAGCAAAAACTTCACATATTTTATTTAGAAACAAGAATTGTTGCATAGTTTATGAATTAATGCATTTTTTCGTAATTGCAACTAAATTTGAATTGCAAATTAGGTCAAATAATCATTGTTTCCCCTTTTTGTTGCACACAATCTCAAAGGTCATCAAACTTATGCTATAGTTAACCAAAAAAATCATACGAGATTTTATATAATTCACAAGAGTTATAAATTAATTTTGTTCTGTTATAATAATTTCTCTTAATTTTTTATACAATTATAATTTCTAATAAATAACTCTAATAAATAATATTTAATAAAATGTAATATATAGTATATATACACAGATGATTCAACGTCACTCACACAATTAATTGATAAAAAGTAGTGGGTTAGCTTTTCCTTGTAGAGGGAAACACGGTTTGAGTTGATTGTGGGGGCAGTTGAATAATAATTGATGAAATATGTTGAGTTTTAAAATCCAAAATAAAAAATAAAAAAATCGAGGTTTTCACACGCAACACCAACACCAGATAAAAGTTCTCTTTTGATGTACTTCTCCTGCTTCCAATCGCTGCTTTTGAAAATACAACTCCCTACGAATTTACAAATTTATGGCTACCTCCTTTTTTTTCAATTTAAAAATTTTAATTAAATTAAAAAATACTAAATATATTCTATTTCTAGATTCATGCATATTGCGTGCGTCCGTATATGCAAGGATGAAAATATCACGAAATATCACCGATATATCACGGATATTGACATTGCGATACGGATATTGGGGGAATATCTTTTTTCACGAGTATCGACGAGAAATTGCAATATATCGCAATATATCGTGATTTTTTTAATATTTCTATAATATATTTTAATTTTTATTTAATATTATATATTTTTGTGATCTTTTTTAGGTCTTCAATGTAATTATTTGAGTTGCAATATTCTTTGCTTTATAAAGACATTCACTTTGCAAAAAAATATAAGAGAAAGAAGACCGGAAAATCAACGGATGTCTTAGAAAGAAAAGTGAGATTCATCCAATATAATCAAGGATCATAAGTATATATATGGTTTGCTAAAGGATGTGGTGCTGGAAGTTGGTTCTAAGAATGTTGTACAGATTGTTACTGATAATGGTTCCGCTTTTGTGAACGTAGGAAAAAAACTCATGAGTAAGTATAATCTGTATTGGGCACCATGTGCTGCTCAATGTATCGACTTAATATTTGAAGATATTGGAAAAGAAGAGATTGTTGCAAAGGTAATTGCAAAGACTAGACAATTAACCAACTACATTTATAACCATGGTTGGCTACTTGCACTCATGCGGGAGATGCGTCAAGGAGATATTGTACGTCCAGGAGCTACACGTTTTGTAACAAATTATAAGGTTGCAGAGCAAGAATATCTAGATCTAGTAGATATAACAGCTGATGAAAATGATGAAGAAGGAAATCCACCTTTTTAATGGGTTTGCCCTGCACACTTAGATGATAAATGAGGGAAATCCTGATCCAAAAATAGCTGTTATGGCTCGTGATTATGGCATTGATGTGAATCAAGTATTACAAAAAGAAGTGGGTAATACTTCTCGTGATTCAAAAACAGATAGCTCAACAGAGAATGGGGGAAATAGTGATGGAGAAAATGATGGAAGTGGTGGAAACGCTGAGAAAAATCAAGACGATTATGGTTCAAGTCATACGTTATTGAGTCAATTTAGTTGTGAGGCCAATTTCACTCATGCAACACAAGATATGGACCACAGAAGTAGAGCTAGAGGTTCTGGAATAGGTGCAATAGGAAAGGAATACATACGGAGACATGCATGGACTCAAGAAGAAAGTCCAAGGACTGATATTGAAGAACTTTCTGCCAATCTTGATTCTATGAATATGGATAGCACTGATCATAGTGATATGTCACAAGATTCATATGCTTCTTACACATATGGGAGTTCACAAATTGATTGGACTACTCAAAATGTGTATCAACAAAATAATTGGGTCAGTGGACATTATCCAATTCATGGTGAAGCTGTTGGAATAAATCAAGAAACATATCAAGCGCATGTGTATAATTATATCCATAATTACTCGAACGTGATAAGTTGGTACCAATATTGTTTAAAACAAGATGACATTCTATCTACTATATTTGAACCTCATAGATCCTCATTTTGGTATTAATTGTACTTTATAATGTTTATTTAGTCATTTTATGTTGTATTATGTATTATTTTGTCAAATGTATTGTCTCAGACGGTATTTATATAATGTATTATTCATATATTTGCTTTCAAAATACAATTCTATCAAAAAAAATTAGTGGAATATGTGCATAATAATATGTCATAATAGTTCCTAAAATTTCATGCTAAATTTCTAAAATTTTAATATGATTTCCGTCATTTTTTTTCAATTTTATGCGATATCGATATGCGATATCGATATATCCGTAAAATTGAAGTTGCGATATATATTGCGATAGCGATAGTTTCATCGTTGCGTATATGGTATGACATGGTATCGGATTAATTAGAAAATACAATACTACTATTTAGAAAAATGATCCAGACAAGTATTTCTTGTTTTGGCCAATCAAATCGGGAATTTTCATTGAGTTGAGTGGTAATTTTTGATTGAATCATTCAATTGATTTCCCATAGTATTTGGAAAATAAAAGGAAACGGGAAATAGTCAAATTCACACTTTATAACTCACTCACTCCGCATAAGCTTTTTAGTACTTTTATTTAAGTTCAGATCGATCAATCGTTATTGTTATTTAACATGAACATTCAAATCATAATTAAAACTTTGTCAAGGATTGAGAAATATGAGCAAACATATATAATAAACCATATTGTCAAACAATTATTAGTTCCATTGTATTGAATTATCTGAATTACACCCTTTTATGTAGAGTTGTAGAATGAATTGATATCATGCCGAAAAGTCCAAATTTAAATTAAATAAAAAGGACTATATATATCTATTATGTCCAGGCTTCCTCATTTGAAAATTATTATTGCATAGCATAAAACTCCCACTTTTATGACTAAATGTACTGTATATCTGCTTTTGTCCTCCATGACTAGAGCATATTATGAAACTGAAGGAGAATCATTTCCAATCTCCCTGCAAATTATTTATTATTGTTATAATTATTAGGGGACTTACCTTTTATATTTTTGAAAGGGCACAAATATATAAAATCAAATATTTAAAGAAATAACATTAATTAACCACAATATATGATATCATCCGGTTCAAATGGAAATCTCGCTATATCAATCATCAAATAATAATAAAATATAAACTACGTAATGAATATCTTCACACACACACACACATATATATATATACACGTATATGACAAATATCAACAGTAAACACCAAAATCGCATCTAGCAAAGTAGTTAACCTCGTCAAGTGCTTGTCCCAATATCTTGCTACAAATTTTTGATCAAATGTCCAATTTTCTCTAAACTTTACAGTGAAATAACTTCATAACTAGATTATTTCCCATAAAATCAATATCATATATTATTTCCTCTTTTTTATGTTGAGTTATTATACTAGTTCTCAAAAAAATATAAAATCTACGTAGTGTAGTGAAATGAGCATTCGACACGGTCCTCCACGTTTCATCATTCGAAGATCCTCCTTAATTTCCATTTAATTATCAATAGATATACTAATAAAATCAAGATTGGTATTCACAGCTGACAAAATCATTTATGTGAATCTACGCGTATAACGTCTTCCACACGAAATTATCCACTTAACTAATTAATACACAATTTCTATAAATTAATTAATTGTATCATATTTTACAATGGCAGCATTTTTATAAATTCACTTAAGCATCGTGTTCTACACAGAAGTCGTTAGTTATGTGGCCCCGATATGATATTTTTTCTTACTCAATTACATTTGATTTGTTTTTTAGATAGAATAAAATAAATATACTAATTTAGTGATTTACAATATATTTATTAATTGTTGAAAAAGAAAAATAGAAAATGTATGATGATAATCTCCTTTTGGCGACGCACGCTTTCACTTGCCCTTTACACGCTTTTCGATTTGCCCCCCAGCTTTTCACCGGCCCCCTATCAAATCACACTTTTATACCTATTAATATAAGCATTCTATATTTACTACTTTTTTTAGGTGATTATGACCCTATTAATTAATTAAATAATGACAAATATAAATATTAGATTTCAATCTTTTCATGGCCCAGCAACCATTATTTTATACAAAACTGTCACGTCATAATTGTGACTAAAATAAAAGTTAAGCTTTGTTTGGAGTCTTATATATACATATATGCATGAGGAATAAATCTTTTCTTTTCTTTTTTCTTTTTGGAAAAATTTAATCATTGTTGGAAAAATTCATGGTTAGAAGAAAATGTCGATCTTTCACTTCAGTCGATCGAAATAATGAAATTCTAAAATATGTTCAGTTTAAAATTATTTAAATCACTGAAAGTTCTAGCCTTCACACACACACACACACATATAAATATATATATATATATATATATATATATATATATATTCAATCTATTAATAATGATTTCTTACTGTTGATCTCATTATTCTAAATCCACCCCGAAATGGTGCAACCTTTTGATCATGAACCTTTATTCTTAAATAAAAAAAATAGTATTAATAAAAAAAAACAATATATTAGCCATTTACTGAGAATCTTGCCGTAAGAAAATCTTTTACTTTTTTACTTTATGAAAAAGAACTGGAAAATTGTGACTTTCAGTCCAGCTTTTTACATTAATTACCAATCACGCCTACTTTTTGTTTCATGACTCTGCATGCGTCCCTTTGTCTTTTTCAGCAGCAAAAGTGTTCATTATTACGCCTAAAATGTCCTTGCCCTTTAATGACCTCAGCACGTAATATTTATTTTGTGCCCTTTGGTTTTCTACAAATTAGATTGCCGCCCCAGTATTTTGCTTAAAGCCCCGGTGGCGGTGGACCATCCTTTAAAAACGTTATAATTACTTAATTAATTTTTTTGGATGAAATTTGTCTAAAAGGATATCAATGCCTCAGTTCAGAGTTTAGTTAATATAGATAAATCGCGGCATATGACTTAGTACTGGGTGAATTAATTAATTAATTAATTAATAATCAGGTTGGGAATCAGTTCATTTAATTGATTGAATGAGTTCCACTCTTCCAACCATTTTAAATCAATTCAATCATTTTCTTACTTATTTGATTTTGAATTTGAAATCTAACTAATTTATACTAACCTGTTATTATATGACCGCTCTTGCATACACCATATGTGCATAAGTCTTAACGTCTTATATAAAACGGAAAAAAATATAACTTTAATACTAAAAAAGTCATGTTTATTAGTTCTTATAAAAAAAATGATGTGTCATTTTCGTAATTATTACTATATTTATTTTAATTGAAAAAATATCACCCCTACTAATGAAAATTATTACTTCAGACATTTAAAAGCGTACATATGATATAATACTTGAATACAAACATTGTGGAAAAGAATTTGCCTTATATATACACGTATATATGGACTAATTTGATTTAAATATCGAAACAATTGAGAGGATGAAATCAAATATTAGTATATACTAAAAAGTTTAATAACCGAAAGTAAAAATGACTTCATGAATAGATGTGGCTCGTACTCGGATGGAGAAACTCATCTTCAAAAATAGTATTTAAATATTTTGGTGGTATATGCTTGGAATTAAAATTAAAATGAATATATATATCATACTCGGAGGAGGGAAAAGTCCCACCTCACACCCCCCAAATTCTCATGCTTATCTTTGCGGATCTAATAATAGATATACATGATTAAAAGCCCCTTTTCCTTGAAGCAACATTTATTGGGAAATAAAATATAAAAGGGTAATCTTTCATTCATCTAATTATTCATAATTCAATTCCCTTGAAATTCAAATGTGGTATTGATGTTTCATGATCAAATAAAAGCTTATCTCAAAGGCTAATTGATTTTCCTTTGAGAGACATTGGGGCCCATTACTCTTTTCACTAATGCAAGCCAAGCCCCCACTCACTTTATGCATCTATGTAATCAATCATGCCATCGAGGTCAAAACTTCAAGCAAAAACTTAATAACAATTCACTCACATGTAGGTACACTACCACCCACCTCCCCCACCACCACCTCCCCAACCCATCAAATACGCTGAAGAGTACCACGTTCGAATTCTACCAATATCTTTTAGTCTTAATTCATTACATAAAATTTTCTTCTTGTTATACTTGTCACCTTCCAATTGGGATCCACGAGTCATTCCCTCTTACATCATTTTTTGTCATAACTATTTTTTTTGAATTTATTTTAATTTTAAATTTTTATGTAGAGTTCATCGTTTTCGAATAAGGGGATATTAAAAAAAAAAAGAAGTAGTCACGGCATAGGAGATTTAATAGGGAATGACAAAGAGGACCTGATCTGATCAATTTTTGTGTGATTTGCGGAACACTGCACGTAAATGAAACTTAATCAGAGCAGTGTGTAATCATTTATAACGAGATTTTAATATTATTGTTGTATATGTGATATTTATCTATACTATAAAATAAAACGCTCAAATATAATAATAAAAAAATGTATAGAATATTCATGGTGAATGAAATATATCCAGTCTTCAAAGTGGAAAACCCCCAAAAAGGTTTTGGTGACTTCTTATACTCAAAGCAACATGGACTTTTAACTCCCTTTATTAGGAAGAATAATTGTAAAAAGGGTTTGCTTTTTTTTTTTTCCATGATAGATAGTTATAAGGCAAAGGGACAGCTCAGATGCCAAGCAAAAGATTGCTATTGGTTTCCCTTTTCACATCATTTTGGAAGAAATTGGAGATTAATTAGAGTACATAAAGGTGGATTAGGATGTAATCATACAAGTTTATTGCTCAAAATACTTCCATGGAAAGGCACATTTTGGAAAGAAATTAAAGGTTACAGATTTACAGTACTAATTAATTGGCTTCAAAATTAACCCACTCTCTAACCAAATTATATCTTTTTGCTTAATTGCCACATCATTTATCAATTAATCTTTGCTTAGTAAAAAGTTACAAGAAGTGGAGGCACCGCCCCTCCTTTTTAGGAATTTAATTATTTTCCACTCCGACCAGCATGATCTCGATACTTTTTTTGTTACAAATATGAATTATTGTACGTTAAAATTAGTACATTAATGCACGTTATATATATAATTATGTGTAGATCGCTTGTATATATGATTTATTTGTTTGAAACTTATTAGACTTTAATTCAATAAAATTATATTTTGAGATGCATGTATTACGATTTACAATTAGTGGAAAGAAAATATACATGCATAATCTTGCATAAAGAATCTAAATTACGTATGCAATTCCCCTCTACTCCAAAAACACACAACACACCTAGTTTTGGGGCCAATAATAGATGCCAAAATGTTAAAAAGACATTGGTTAGCAATAAAATGGTATATATTCCATCAACTTTTGAAGTTCATTGGAAAAGTAATATTTAAAGATACATAAGCATCACCCCCTTAGAAAAAAAAGGAAGAAGATAGATAAAGCAATAGAAAATTCTAACATAAAAAAGAAAGAAAAAAAAAAGGAAAATGAGGTTCTTTTCCTCCACTAATTAGGGTGGAAATTTTGGCACATCAATGAGAACTGCTGAATCAGATATTCTTTGCACACAAGCATTCAACTTCAATTCAGGGAGGAAACACAAAATAAAATAAAATAGATATGTGTATGTGTGTGTATATATATATATATATATATGTTTTAGTCTCTCAGATTAGAGAGTAGCTAGTGAGTTTAGGACACTTGAAACAATGCTAATTTGTTGTGTAAAATCTAAACCCGAATGGGTTCTTATCAAATTAATCATGTTTTAAAAAGTTGGGACAAATCTTTTATGGGGCCAACTTTGCTTCTGCAGAAATCAACAAGATTGATTTACGTAGTGTTGCTTAAAGTGAACTAATTTTTGGGGTATATATGTACTTCAATTATTAAATTCTATGATTTAGGGAAACATTCTCTTTTATTGATTTTCAAGTAGTTTCAATCTCAGTTTTATTCCCGATTAATGTTAAGGAATTCATATTTAGGATTTGGTTCAAATGAGAATCGTGCTTCGTGTAGGAAGGTGAGAACAATGCTTGTTTAGTGCTTTTCTTACTTTATTTTAATGTAATTTTTTAATTTTTATTTTTAATGATTTTCTTATTGTATTTTAGTGCTAAATGTTTTAGCACCAAAATAATATATATATATATATATATATATATATATATATTGCACTAAACAAGTCTGCTCTCACGTTCTCACACCTAACTTAATTTCTATTATAACCAATCCCTATATAGACGTAGCACCACTTCGAATGAGTGAAAACTCGTGATAGGAATATTACGTAGGAGAATAGAAGAATTATATAGAAGAATAGAGATATAAAGAGAAATCGAGAGGAATGATTCAGAGAGAAACAAATATGAAAGGGATTAATCAGAATAATTCATAATTCACACATCCATAAATGAATTACATATCAACTTAATTATATAGGCAATTAGATAACGATTTCTACCGTACTAAAATATTAAAACTCTAACCCTCAATATAACTTATAAGGTAAACATCGATTAAATAATAAAATAACATAATCTAAATAACAATAAAAATGATCTAATATTTAATATCTTGGATCGTATCATCCCTCATTTTGTATTAGTGCACTATGCACTCAATAAACGCTTAATTATTTTACTTGACTTGTTTTTAAATTTAACTAGTATGTCTCCCGCGTCATGCTTGAAACTATATATTTTATTTTATGATAACCAAAAAGTTAAAAGCAAAATTCAAGTATGGTGAAAAAATTGCACAACAAAATGCTATATGTGACTGCAGATAAAGTTTATTTGGCGACACATTTTTCCACTTGATCGATCACAATATAATTTACAATATTTTAAAAAACATGATTATAAGATAATTCAATTATGCGGTCATTGAACTTCACCATTAATGTGAGCTTCGAATGTCTTTTCTTTTTTTTTTTGGAAAGAAGCTACAATCTTCACCATGTATGTGAGCTTTGATTTTTCTTTCTACTTTTTTTTTTGTGGATAGGAGCTTCGTTTGGGGGTAGCTTTATTCACAACGTTATGCACTCAATAAACGCTTAATTATTTTACTTGACTTGTTTTTAAATTTAACTAGTATGTCTCCCGCGTCATGCTTGGAACTATATATTTTATTTTATGATAACCGAAAAGTTAAAAGCAAAATTCAAGCATGGTGAAAAAATTGCACAACAAAATGCTATATGTGACTGCAGATAAAGTTTATTTGGCAACACATTTTTCCACTTGGTCGATCACAATATAATTTACAATATTTTAAAAAACATGATTATAAGATAATTCAATTATGCGGTCATTGAACTTCACCATTAATGTGAGCTTCGAATGTCTTTTTTTTTTTGGAGAGAAGCTACAATCTTCACCATGTATGTGAGCTTTGATTTTTCATTCTACTTTTTTTTTTGTGGATAGGAGCTTCGTTTGGGGGTAGCTTTATTCACAACGTTGCTAATGTTGCTTGATATATGTATTTATAAAATCAATTATCAAGCTGAAAAGTCTAAAAGTTGGAAGATAAAAGATCTCAAATGCATTTGAGGAGTTGTTGGGTATCAGCCTAGCCAGGGTTCACCGCTTGTTTTCCGGCCGTGTGTCTCCGGTCACAGCTGCTCAGGCAGCTAGTGTTCACAACTTTAACTGAAGAGAGCCTATCTTTGAGTTTCAGAGTTCAGATTCTTCATAGACTCTCAATCCTCAAAACAAGGGACACAGATCTGCAGAGAGAGAGAGAGAGAGAGAGAGAGAGAGAGAGTTAGAACGAGCAGAAGAAGACTCAAATGTAAAGCAAAAGTCAGAAACAATAAAGAACAGAAATAGCAAGGTAAAAGAGATGGGAAAAATCAGAGAGTTGAAAACAGTGGGAAAATGTGTCCAAGGGACACAGATCGGCTCAGATTTTCCCACAAACGGCGGCGTTGGCACTTCTTGCGATTGTAAAGACCCGAGACCACAAGGGGAGGATGGAACAGAGCCTGAAGCTCTCACAAAAACACACAGTTCTCAAAAAACACTCAACACTCTCAACTCACAGCCACTCAAGAGACCACAGACATGAATCCGGCCAAAGAAATAGAGAGATTAGCAGAGGTTTCTCAGGAAACTGATAGGGTTAGGGATTTTAGGGGTGAGGCTTGAGAGAGAAAGGGGAGAGCGGCACAGCTTTTGTAGAGGGATTAGGGTTCTAATCATAGAAGATTAGGGTTAGGGAGATATATATGGGAGGTACCGGGTAGTGGGCTAGGTTTAGGCTACTAGGCTCAGATGAGTTTGGGCAGGGAATAAAAGACATTTGGGCCAGACAGAAGAAAGAGCAAATAGGGCCAACACTCCACATATCCACCTTTGGCCCTTTTGGTCTTTATATCACCAGGGAAGTGCATGCCAATAATTTGGGATTTCATCATTGTCTTTTTACTCTTACCTATCACACAGACAAGGTAAGAGAGGGAGAGAAAATACCATGTGTATAATTCTCAGTCTCAACACTAGAGACCAACCCAACAAGTCATCTCCTGCCACTCAATGGCATTCCTTGATTGAATTGTACCTAGCACAGTACCAACAGGGTAAATAATCACCAGGGACCAAGATGCCATTGAAGGCAGGTAAGGTATCCAAACACTAGTCTTGGAATACCATCATGTCCACATAGCAGACTTCAACCCAAATTCATATTCAAGGATTTCTTGCAGGCTTCCAGCTTTACAACTGGAAGGCACTTAGTGCCCATATCTGCAGGATTGAATTCAGATGGGATCTTGTATAACAGCACATCACATTTTTTCATGATGTCTCTGATGAAATGAAATCTCACATCAATGTGTTTTGTTCTGTCATGAAAAATAGGGTTTTTGCACAGCTGTATTACATATTGACTATCAAAATAAATCAAAGGTATATCATCAATGAATTTAATTTCAGACAGCACACCATTAAGTTAAATGGCTTCTTTTACAGCCTCAGTAGCAGCAATGTATTCTGATTCAGTAGAGGATAAGACAACAATACTCTGCAATTGTGATTTCCAACTAATGCAAGCACCACATAAAGTAAACACAAAGGAGGTTGTTGACTTTCTTTGATCTCTGTCATTAGCATAATTAGAGTCAACATAACCCACACATTTTACACCATCAACAGACTTAGCAAAGGTCAGACTACTATTCATAGTGGATTTCAAGTATCTGAGAAACCATTCCAATGCTTCCCAGTGAGGCATACCAGGATCAGCCATGTATCTACTCAAGCAAGACATAACATAGGCAATATCAGGTCTAGTGCTAATCATTAAGTACACGACAGATCCAATGGCATTAGCATAAGGGACACCTTGCATTTCATTCAATTCAAATTCATTCTTAGGAGATTGTTCTTTACTCAGTATGAAATGAGATGCAAAAGGCAAAGAAACAGGTTTACATTGTTCCATATTAAATTTTTTTAACTTTTGATCAACATAGGCAGATTGATGCAACACAAGTGTATGATTATCTCTATTTCTGTCAATGTTCATGCCAAGTATTTTCTTAGCATCACCAAGATCTTTCATGTCAAAGTTTGCACATAGACACTTTTGCACATGCTTGATAGTTTTCAGACAGGGACTAATCAATAGCATATCATCCACATAAAGAAATAAAAACATATGCACCTCAGATTGCATGTAATACAGACAATGATCAAATTTACTTCTGGTAAAACTCATGCTTTTCATGCATTGATCAAACTTGATATTCCACTACCTAAGAGATTATTTCAGACCATAAAGGGACTTTTTAAGTAAACAAACATGATTAGGAAAATATTTGTCAATGAAGCCCTCAGGCTGATGCATGTAAATATTGTTCTCAAGTTCACCATGCAAAAAGGCAGTAGTCACACCCATCTGCTTAAGTTCCCAATCAAAGTGAGCAACCAAGGCAAACATAATTCTAACAGTTGTGAATTTTACCACATGAGCAAATATCTCATTTTAATCTATGCCTTCTTTTTGAGTGACTCCATTTGCAACAAGTCTAGCTTTATATCTGACATTATTAATCTCTTGCTTGATTTTAAACAACCATTTGCATTCAACAACAGAGTAATTATCAGGTTTTTCAACAAGCACCCAGGTCTTATTATCATGTAGAGACTTTGTTTCACATTTCATGACAGTAAGCCATTTGACAGACTCAGGGCATTTCACAGCTTCAGAATATGTTTTAGGCTCAAATTTGTCAACATTACTGAACACATTAAAGGACTATAGAGATAAATTATAATCATCATATCTTGCAAGCATTCTCACATTTCTTCTTGGCCTATCTCTAGAAGGTTGATAATTATGCATGGTTTCAGATTCAGGCAAGGTTTCATGCTCATTTTCAGAATTTGAACTTGTTTCAGAGTCTGACATAGTCATGTTATTAGAAGGTTCATCACTAGATTCATGATTGGACACAGAATCATTCACATCATTATTGTCAGACACACGTTCATTTTCATTTTCTATATCAGGAGCATCATTATTATCAGAGTTAGGCAGCACAGGGGTCTGAACATCCACCTTACTTGGAAAATTAGGAGAAAACATGAAGTCAGGCATATTTTGATTCATATTATTCAAGTTCTCCACCTCACTTGGAATTGTAGATTGTGAGGATTCAGATAAACATGGAAAATCTTGCTCATTAAAAGAAACATCTCTGCTTATGCAAGTTTTAAACCCATACACACCCTTATCCCAGAGTCTGTAACCCTTAACCCCTTCAGGATATCCAAGGAAGATACATTTTCTTACCCTAAGTTCAAGCTTACTCAATTTTTGATGAACATATGCAGCACAGCCAAAGATTTTCAAATTGGACAAGCAAACATGTTTATTCCAGAACACTGATTCAGACAATTTACCAAGCAAGTGGACAAAGGGAGATCTATTAATCAGATAACAAGCAGTCATGAAAGCTTTACCCCAGAATTGTTTATCAAGACCAGAAGCAATAAGAAGGCTCCTAACTCTCTCAAGGAGAGTCCTATTCATTCTTTCTGCAACCCTATTTTATTATGGAGTATAGGGTACCGACTTATGCCTCTTTATACCTCTATCTGAACACCAATTATCCATAGCATAATTACAAAATTTAAGACCATTATCAGTTCTAAGAGATTTGATTTTCTTCTTAGTTTGGTTTTGAACTTCAACAACCCATTTAGAAAACTTTTGAAAGACTTCAGATTTATTTTTCATGAGGAAAACCCAAGTTTTTCTTGAAAAATCATCAATCACAGATAAGAAGTACATGTTTCCACCATGGGTGGGCTCCTTAGCAGGGCCCCAAACATCAGCATGCAAGTATTCAAGAATTTCAGAACTAACATGCTTCCTAGGATAAGGAACAGACACAGATAATGGCACTTTATGATGTTTTCCCATCATACAAGGTTCACAAAATAGCATGCTTGTCACTTTATCATTTCCAAATGCACCAGCTTTATGCAATATTTTAAGTCCTTTATTACTCATGTGCCCTAGTCTAGCATGCCATAAAGCAGTCTTATCTTCATGCACAATGTTGGCAACAGGTAATGGCACAGACTCAGCTTGTACAGCATAAAGATCTCATTTTCTAAGAGCATTGAAATAAAGTATGGAATCCTTTTCAAATTTGAATCTCAAATAGTTCACAAAACCATCAAGCATTTTGTCAGCCATTTTAGAGACAGAAAGCAAGCTGAATTTTAATTTTGGCACATATCTGACATCACTTAAGGTGAGCATGCTTCCATTTTCAAATTTAAGACATATATCACCTCTACCTTGTATCTCACAGTTTTGACCATCAGCTAAAGCCACATGTCCAGAGTTCAAATAATGCAGATTGTGAAACATGTGTTTGAAGGGAGTAACATGAAATGTGCAACTAGAGTCAATTAGCTATTCATTACTATGCACATTTTTAGACACATCATTGGTATAATTTATGAACTAAAAATCATAAGTGTCATGCACCAGATATATGTCATCTTCTTCATAAACATTATTAGCATGATGATTATAGTTCACAAATTTATTCCTTTTAGGCTGTTTGCAGCTATTTGAAAAATGACCAGGCTTTCCACAATTCCAGCAAGTCTTTCTAGGCTTTTGGTCAAAATTTTGATTTTGAAAATGGTTTTGGTTCTGATTTTGAGAAGAATTAGCATGCATTTCTTTTCTATGCCTTTCAGCAGCCAAAACACTGGGATTTTTAGGGTTCAAAGGCTTGTTAAAACTGTGATGGGGCTGTCTATTGTTATTCTTGTTGACATACATTATCTCACCATGCAAAGGTTTTGATTTTAACATTTTAAGCTCATTTTCTTTAGCTTTCAAGCCAGTCACAATCATATCACAGGTAACCTTGGAACCACCATATTTCAAAGCAGATTTGACCTCAGAAAATGACTCAGGAATGACACCAAGTAAAATTTGAGGAGCATATTTTTCAAGAGTGTGATCACCAGCAAGTTTCAAATCTTGAAGTAATTTATTGAATTCTTCCATATTAGCATTAATATCTTTTGAAGTGTCCATTTGAAAAGTCATGAGTTGATTTTACAAAGAATATGTAGACTCTTCAGAAGTAGCAGTATACAGAGAATTCAAAATTTCCCATAAATCTTTTGCACACTTATGATGAGACACTTTCCTGACCACATAACTGCACAAATTCAGCAAAATAGTGGCCCTAGCACTATCATTTATCTCATGCAATTTCTCATCATCCACATATTCATTTATCTTTGTTAAAATGGCTTTATTAACCTTTTATTTAACCAAAATGCACTCAATTATAGTTTTCCAATCCTGAAAATCATCTATACTATTAAAGGGTGCCATATGAAGGTTATTCATGATGCAAAGCAGGCACAGAAGAAATAAAACACCAATATATCATCCTAGATGACAGAGAACACAGCAGAACACACAACCCAGCAAAATCAGAGGCAACAGGAAGGCAAAAAACCACCAGAAACACAAGAGAGCACATCAAAAAACTCTCAAAATAGAGAGAAAACACCTCCAGAACACTAAAACAAGTACACCCGGGGAATATAGTATTGAGGCTAGCCCAGTTCTTAGCATAGATTGATCTGTGGAGCAAGGAATCACTCAGGACAATCCCAACACTTGTTTTAGCACCAACTGACTTAATTTTTAGAGTCAGTTCCTCAGAAACTCACCAAACAGAGTTTCAAACAGGTTAATACCAACAAACACAGCCAAAAAACACTCTCAGGGCAGGAAAACACACCAGACCAAACAACCACAGAAGTAGGAGACACCAGAAAACACAGAAACCCCCAAGAGACTCTCAAGGACACCTTTCCCAACCCTGCTATCCAGGCTACTCGCACGAGGAGACCCAAAGGGGAATCCAGATGAACTGGACAATAACCTGGGTTGGAGATGGCGTTGAATACCAAGATATCACAAGAGAGAACACTCAAGAGTCACACATATACAGAAACAGATAAAGAAGAATCGCAAGATACCACAAACAAGGGCTAGGGTTTCAGAACAATACCAGAGCCGGCTCTCCCAGGTAGGGGAGAGGCCGGACTTTCCTAAGAGACTCATTGCCCATTAGGGGTGAATTGGCACAGCCCCTACCGACGGTGGGGTGCCGGAGATTCGGTCGGAGGATGCCCCGGCTAGGGAACCAGGCTCTGATACCACTGTTGGGTATCAGCCTAGCCAGGGTTCACCGCTTATTTTCCGGCTATGTGTCTCCGGTCACAGCTGCTCAGGCAGCTAGTGTTCACAACTTTAACTGAAGAGAGCCTATCTTTGAGTCTCAGAGTTCAGATTCTTCATAGACTCTCAATCCTCAAAATAAGGGACACAGATCTGCAGAGAAAGAGAGAGAGAGTTAGAACGAGCAGAAGAAGACTCAAATGTAAAGCAAAAGCCAGAAACAATAAAGAACAGAAATAGCAAGGTAAAAGAGATGGGAAAAATTAGAGAGTTGAAAATAGTGGGAAAATGTGTAAGGGACATAAATCGGCTCAGATTTTCCCACAAACGGCGGCGTTGGCACTTCCGGCGATTGTAAAGACCCGAGACCACAAAGGGAATGATGGAACAGGGCCTGAAGCTCTCACAAAAACACACATCTATCAGAAAACACTCATCATTCTCAACTCACAGCCACTCAGGAGACCACAGACAGGAATCCAGCCAAAAAAATAGAGAGATCAGCAGAGGTTTCTCATGAAGCTGATAGGGTTATGAATTTTAGGGGTGAGGCTTGTGAGAGAAAGGGAAGAGCGGCGCAACTTTTGTAGAGGGATTAAGGTTATAATCATAGAAGATTAGGGTTAGGGAGATATATATGGGAGATACCGGGTAGTGGGTTAGGTTTAGACTAATGGGCTCAGATGAGTTTGGGCCAGGGAATAAAAGACATTTGGGCCAGACAGAAGAAAGAGCAAATAGGGCCAACACTCCACAAGAATCACCCATTTAATTTGTTAAAGATCTAATGATCTATCATAAATGATATAAATGTCAATAAAAATTAGATAATAAAAGATCATAAATGCCAATAGAGGAGAAAATAAAACCAACCAGCAAAAAAAAAAATATATAGAAGATTCCAATTATGATAAAAAAATCTCAATTAACAACCATGTTAAAAAATGTAAAAAAAAAAAAAAAACTAAAATATTCATTTGGCACATTACAACCGCATGTTAAAAAAAATGAACACGCACTAACTTAGAATACCAATCCGACTAATGCACGTTTTTGAATTGACAAAGACTTGTGTTAGACCGTCTAACGGGTCATAAACCGTTAGACGGATATTAAGATCCGACTCGGATCCGGATCACAATGAAGTGTCACCAGATATGAAGCTAAGTATCACCAATCATAAACGGAAGTGTCACATACTATGAACTGAAGTGTCACCGGATATGAAGCAGCATAAGCCTTAATAAATTTTAATATTTTTTTAGTAATATCTTTAATTATAATGTGAAGTCCTATCAATTGTAACATGAAGTATCACTAACATAACAAGCATGTACAACGAACTATCACATTGAATTATTAAAGCAAATAACAATGAAGTGTCACCGAATATGAAGTTATGTATCACCAATCATGAACTGAAGTGTCACATATTATGAACTGAAAGTGTCACCAGATATGAAATATTTTTTAGTAATATCTTTAACTATTGTGTGAAGCCCAGTGTCACGAGAGATGAAGCTAAGTATCACCAATCATAAACTGAAGTGTCACATATTATGAACTGAAGTGTCACCAGATATGAAGCTAGAAAAACGGGTCGGATTATGACCCGTCTAACGAACACGACTCGTTAGATCGTCTCACAGGAGACCACCCCTTTTGAATTTGCTCGCCAGAAATCTTTTCTTAATAACAATTTTGAACGTGTATTTTTTATTTATAATTCTATCGCTGCAATTTTACCTTATTATATGTATAGATAGATAGATTAAACATCTAAACTCTTACTAAGTTTTTTTAAGCCTTTAGAGAACATATTTGTTCCAATGGACATTCAATTTGGCACCGTAAAATTCAGCAATGAATAGTGTTGATGTATATTTACAACAGTTGAAATACAAAATAGCTTAATATAAAATTGTGCAATCTTACATAAAAAAAAGCCCACATCTTTTTTCTAAGTTTGAAATACAAAAGAAATTTATTAAAATTACATAATAAAACAACTTAACATAAAACATTGAAAATATAAATAAAACAATACACTAATTAATTATTAAGAATAATTATTAAATACATAAAAAATGAATTTCATGGAATATTCATTTTTAGAGTAGAATTTAAAGAAGACCATTGAAAAAAAAAATACAACTAATACTGTAAAATGGAGTTAGAGATATTGTAAAATAGAGAAATCACTGGAGGTGCACTTATAGATCACGCGTGATTCGTGAACTTATTACAAGTAAATATAATTTCTTCAAAACAAATCTTTAGAGTTCTGGGTTTTCCTCGTCATACAAAAATACTCTTTATATATAGTCTACGTTCTGAATTTTTGCTTCTTCTTTGTTTGACACCTATATAAAGAAATTGATGGTTTACTATGATATTTTTGAAGTGAAACAAACTTTAACTTTAATTGTAAAAATCTTCAACACACTTCGAATAATTCCTATAAGCGATGAAAGGAAGAAAAATATTTCCACATCAAATCTCAACTACTACTATACTTCTAACTAATCGTGCAGTCATATCATCCAACGAATAAGTTTTGACTAAGAATAGTATATAAAATTCATATCGTTAACTTGGTTCCTCTACTAATAATATATTAATTATTGATTTCATTTTATCTTTCGATCAAGCTTTTTGCCCCGCAATCTTGGCGATCTGCTGTATATATTTTGTAAGTGAAACTCAAACGTATTGGATGTGATAATTTATTCCAATCTTTTATTATATCTCGTATTTGGAATATTGTATATTTTCACTATGTGTATATAATATTTTTAGTAGATACTTATTGAATTTTGTATATACAACCAAGCTAAGAAAATATAATGATCGAAATATAAGATCACATAAAATATTAGAATAAAAGATCTCATCCAATCAATGAAGAACTTAATTATATATAATTTAGTCTAGTAATTGAAATAATACGTTTGATGCTTATACTTATTTTTTACGTTATAATAATATTTCGATCCTTTAGAACCAAAAGAGAAAAGTGCCGCATAATTAGTACATCGATTTTTTTTTTTTTAATAATTCGTTGGGATCACAGGATTGGTGAAATTAATTTGAATCTGTGACCCTTACACCAGAATTATAGACATTAATTAAATAGATACGAGGTCTTATCTTTTGCAATTAAATATTACTCGTAATTAATACCAACCTAGCTATACATGAACTTAGAAAAATTAATTAAAAAAGTTATTTTAATTGCAATTGGTGTACAACCCACATCTCAACTATATTCATTAATAATGCATTAATGGGACATATCCCTCCTTTCTTATCCTTAAAATTCATTTCATATGTGAAATATCTAAACCATGAGAAAGCATTCAATGCGTGAAAGTTTTGGGCTTTAATTTATTCTTATTCTAAACCAATTTTTAAATTAAATTTAGACGTATTAAATAAATATTCTTATATATGATGCAACTCGATCAAGATTCAAGCCCCATGGCCTATATATGCAACAAAAAAGATTTGAAATATGTTAATAGAACTCGAACTCGAACTCGAACTCGAACTCGGATCCGGTCGACTAATGATGTTATCAACATTATTAATTCGTACTGATCATTATATCTATAGTTATTACTTAAAAATATATCTTTCATTTTTAATTCAAATTTGTATTTTTAGATAGTTAATATTGTGGATTTGGTTTTTCTGGTACTGACTCTGACTGTTGAATAAGTTTATGTCCACGACATTAACAGAAGACAAAGAAGGCCCCATAATTATTTTGTGAAAAAAAATCTTTTAATGTTCAATTTACATTTAATCTACAATAAAATAAAAATTATGAGTAGCTTCTAAAACCTATAAATCATTAAATTGTGTATCTAATAAATGAGAGTTACATATCTAGTTAGTAAAGTAAGACATAACTCATAAGTCATAAGTAACTCAGAAAATTTAATGCAATATACTGGACATCATTAACGTCTCCACTTTGAAGTATGCACGATTACACGTCGTTGCACCATATAATCGTTTTATCTTAGGATTTAATAAAGATGTCATAATTGGTAAAAATAAATTTGTTTTTACAATTTATTGTGTCACGACTCACGACAATAATTGTATATATTTTGTGTGTATATAAAGATGAATGGCAAAATAGTACTAGTATAATTTTTACATTTTAGTAATTTTTACTAAGTGCAATATTTTAAGTACAGGATCCCTTGGCCTAGCTAGTGTGGATTAGCGTCGTAAGTAATACTCCTTCCGTTCCATTCATATAAACTTGTTTTCATTTGTTGGATATCTCAATATATATGTTGGTTTCTATATATATTTAGTTCATTTACTAATATAAACTTATATTTAATATGTTTACATTAATTCATCGTCAAAGAAATAAATATGAACATGTTTTGAAGTTTACTTGTTTAATTTTCTTTTCTAATAATTTCTTAATCCTAGTTAAAAATTCAATCAGCTTATATGAATGAGACGAAGTGAGTATTTATTTATGGACTACACTTATATTTTTAGTATTTTACAAATTGAAGTGTAATACTCAATCCGTTTTCATTTAAATGTCATTCTGGATGAATACACACAAATTAATTAAATTACCTAATACATCATTGTGTAAATACATTAAATGAGTTAAATATAAATGCTTAATGTATTAAATGTGGGAAAGTGTGAATTTTTTTTATCTCGAATTTATAAAATGACACTTTTTTCTGAAATAAAATTAAAATGACAGAATGACACTTATTCAGAAACGTGATTTTTTTTCTTCTAATAAAATTAAATTGATCTGCATTTTGGACCTAAATCGATAAAACTCATGTTTTAATTACGACATCTTAATCTTAGCAAAACTCATGTTTTAATTTTGGACCTAAATCGATAAAACTCATGTTTTTTAAACTTCTAATAAAATTAAATTGATCTGCATTTTGGACCTAATTAAATCGATAAAACTCATGTTTTAATTATGACATCTTAATCTTAGTAATCACCAAAATCTCAGTGGGAATGGTCTAATGGTGGAGTGAGGTAAAAGACCGTGAATCTCCTCAATACCACCAGGACGGTTGTGTGAGTAAAAAAAAAAAATCTTAGTAATTACCAATTGAAAGCTGGTACGCTAAGTCCAACTTTTAAATAGATAATTTGGATTGCATGTTATATTTTAATTAGCATTTCTTCTTGTTTTTGTTATAATTTTTATTCCAAACTTACTCTTGAAAAAGGCATACTCCATATACCGAAAATGACGGTTATTTCGTGGATTCGGCATGAAAATTAATAGAAGGTTGCAATTGCCATAATAATATCCACACACACTTATTTAGATTTTGTTTCAGGTGAAAACTATTACTTGGTGTGAAAGATGAAAGAATATTTTATTTATGTTTAGTGCTTATTTGCTATGTTTTTTTTATTACTTATCATATGATTATAGTTGAATTCGTATTTGCTATAATTTTATTGTTTTTTTATTAGTTATACTCGGAGATGTGAGATTTGGTGATTGAGAACCCCCTGTCGATCTCTTAAATACTTATCATATTTTATATAATTACTTTCATACGTTACATTTGTTGGTTTTATATTTTATATAAATAATAGAGGCCACAAAAAATTGATGAATGCTCATCTACCAAATTTGAAGATTAATTCATAGTAATTAATTCCAAGAGCCAACGCCAACGCGCATGCGACCAAATCCATGTTAGCATCGCCGTATCAAAACAAATTATTTCATTGATTTATGATCGATATAGTCACTATATATATATGTATATATATATATATATATATATATGGAAATGATCAAATGAGAACCCTTCCCTTAGGTGGAAACTATGAACCTATCATAATTCTTATTTGATTCAATCTGGACGGCCCAGATTAAATCAGATTTAAGTGGATGAGCGGTGGCATTCCTGTAATTTTCGGCAACTTTGTGGGAGGAAGGGTAATATAGTAATTCAATAATTTTTCCATTTTGCTCTGAGGCTAAAATGATCGAAGTAGGAGGCTAAAATTGATGTGACATTTTCCACTAGGGTTCACCGTTCCCAATTAGGGTTTATTACGTTCCAATTATGGCTCATCTGATCCCAACTAGTAATTATGAGATTCCATTAGGATTCACTGTCCCCAAATAGGGTGTATTGCATTTCATTCCAATGAAATCATCGTTCCATTTTTGTTTATCAACACATGCTAAAATGAGAAATACACGAGGCTAAAATGAGCGAAGTAGGAGGCTAAAATTGAATCTGGGCAATTTCTGAGTTCAGTTCCGATTTTGCCCTTAATGAGACGCGCGAATTGAAGATTTTCATTTTAATTACAAAATTGCCACCGAAAATCTGAATTAATCTGGATCGTTCAGATTTTAGAATGAAGGGATGAGATTGGTTCCTAGTTCCACCTGGTGAGTGGTTCTCACCAGATCCCATCCCTATATATATATATATATATATATATATGAACAATAGTGGCTAATATTTGCTTGGTAATTACTCCACCTCTAAAGGTCAAACTTTTCATTTACTTTTATGTGAAAGTGGAAGTCGTGCACCACATATGTATAATGTATTACGAGTAAATTATATTTTTGGTCCCGTAAAAATATGATTAAAGCACTTTTAGTCTTAAAATATACAGTTTCGGTCTTATGTTTAATTTTTCAACACTTTTGATCTCACAATTTATATTTTAATACTTCATGTCCCAAAAACTAACGGAATATATTTAACATCCGTTAAGTACCTATTTTGGAGCCAAAACAGTACATATTTTGGATTGAAATTTTCACTATATTCCCTCTATTTTTCACTATTAATTAGACGGTGCAATCAAGATCATCACATCTCATGTGTTTTTCTTTTCTTTCTTTTCTCATTTTGTAATCATATCCGTATGTATTAACGGATATTAAGTATAATCCGTTAATTTTTGGGACTAAAAGTGTTAAAATATAAAATGTGGGATCAAAAGTGTTAAAGAAATAAAACTTGGGAGCAAAACTGTACATTTTGTGATTGAAATTATTTTGACTCTATTATTACGGGACGAAAAGTATAATTTACTCAATGTATTACACATATATATCACCAATATTCTACTGTTTTTTTTTTTTTTTGAGTGAATCCAATATTCTACCGTTGGACTGGAATGATATATATAAATGTTCATGTCATAATGCAATAAAGAAACCGATTGAACTGAAAAGAATCAAGCTAATTAGTTTCAGAATCATGTGTCATCCTATCAGTTATATTAATTTGTCATCAACGTGTATTTTAAATATCCACTTCTAAATGTTGCATTAAGTTATTATTAACAAGTGAACGATTGAAATAGAAGATGAAACACGATTTTGTAATGAAATATTACAAAGGATCCGAGGTTGGAGGGACGCCTAAAGTAGTCACAAAAGCGCAAGCAAAGATGCATATATGAAATTGAAACATCAAACATGCATGCGTGCATATTGCAATTAATGTCTGTTTTATGTCTCACTTTTTTTGGGACCTCGCGCAATTGCACATTATCTATTTCTCTGACTTTTTGTAAGTTCAATTATTTTTTTTATTTTCAATTCAAACTGATATTTTCTCTTATTTTCGATCTAATGTACGTGGATTCAATTGCGTTAAAAAAATTGAATGGAAGAGTTATTTTACAATATCATCATGTGACAAGGGTAAATATGTCATTTACATACGTACATAAATGTACATATATTAACAGGACCGTCTCAAATATTTAGAGGTCCTTGTGCTCATTTTAAAATTTGGGCCTATAATATTTAAAAACTACTTAATTTTAATTTTAGTAATAAATTTCAAAATATTAGCATATTACAATTATATTTTGACAAGGTAAAATTATACTTTGGGCACTTTTTCAAAATAGCCAACGTTTTCAAAATTAATAAAATAGAACCGACCTTTTAAAAAAATTTACAACTCTAGCATTTTATTGACCCTAAATCCAATGTAATTGATTGTATTTTAACATTTATATTTCTCTAACTGCGTAAAAAAATTATCCAATAAAAAAATACAATAAATCTCGTACAATTTTTGGGTTGTAAAATTGATTAGAAATTAGATTTGTATTCTTTTTTTAAAAAAAGTGGGTACTGTTTTGTTAATTTTGAAAAGGAACACAAAATGTAAGTATTAAAGTGCAATTTACCCTTTTGATAAAAAAGAAAAAAAAATCAAACTACTTTATTTATTTTGTTAACATCCCAATACAACCTCAACTTAATGTGGAAGAGAGAGATATGGATGAGATATTTAATATTTTTATTTATTAAAAAAAAATACATTATTTTTTTTTGGGCTCTGTGCCATAGCGCACTTGACACACCCACTTAGCCAGTCATGTATATTCGGTAAATTCAATACTATCCAAACATACAATATAGTTCATATATTTTTTTATCATTGAAGTCAATTAAGTAAAATGATATTAATATAAACTACATTGTTCTACTTTTGTTCTGCTTATAACTAGCTGTGTTTTATGTTTGTATACACTCCATCTACAACATTTAGTTATAAGTATAAAAGTGTAGACAAACATAAAATAATGTAGTCAAAAATATTTTTAGACGTGTTATATTTTAAACTAATTCTCTATCTACATATATATTTTTAAAAGAAACATTGTCCCAAATAATAAGCATCGACACTACCATATGTACGTACCAATACCATACAATTAAATAAATAATTGTAATATAATGAAGTAGAAGATCTTGACTCGACTTCACCAGAAGTTAAAGAAATTGAAGGAGAGCACTGGGGAAAAAAGGTGTAATTTAATGCTAAAAGTGAAAAATCTGTGTGTGTAATGAATGCCATGCAGCAACCGAAATTGACGGTGGACTCGATCTCTTCACAATCATAAACGATTTTTGTGGTTATAAATTAAGATATATATTGGTGGAATTTATTCTAGAATTGATTTATTGGGGGGATTTTACATTTTCACTAAATCAAATCGAGATTTTTGTAGTTTCTCGATTTACTTAATTAGATTCCTAGGTTCATCACGTAATGCAGTATTAGTCAGAGCGTCTAGATTCGCATTTTGTCAGAAAGAATTGATTAATTAATTATCCTCTTTCTCCTTGGAGTTTGGCATAGATTTAATTCTCAATTGATATCATTATTGACTTCCTCTCAATTTTGCCTTGTTTTATTTGCTAGACTAGACAAGTCAAGGGTAGGCGGCCTAGAATAAGGTGCAATTTTATTTTGGACCTCGACCATTGAGTAATTGGACAATTTGAAATTTATTTCGATAAATTCAAATTCAAGTATATGGTCTTTGTTCTTGGTACGTACAATTTTTTTTTTTTTGAATATTTCGATTAGGTTTAATGTATATCATCATGCATATGAGCATGTCTTCTAAGGAATGAATCATTTTTCAATTCTTCAACTTTGAAATTGAGCTATTTCCTATTACGACGGCGTCTATTTATAAGCAAATGGAGGGAAGGAGGGCTTAGAAAACACAATTGATGTATGTTTTTTTTAACAGTTGCATATGTGGAATGTATATATATAAATTTAATCATACCCATAAAAAAATGGGTGTGTTCTATTTTCATTTTTTTAAGGTAATGCTTTATTTACAATAATTACAAGATTATGTTGTGGTCGTAAAATGACCTAAATAATTTGATTTGAAACGCAAACAATCCTATTTTTATGAGGAATTTTGAACTAGTAATTGTCTGTAAGAATATTAATTGGGGCCATAGCCCATCAATCGATGTAGTAGACATTCCTTGCCCATTGTACTTGTTTTGTTTTTAGCCTAAACCCAAATGGTACTGATTTGCGAGGCCCACAATAGATATGGGCCCAGAGAAATCAGCAACCCACACTTGAATACTTGATGAATTTATTCAAGAAACACGTATATAAATATTATTAGGGATAAGGTAAAAAAAAAACACTCAAGGTATTGATCCGGTCCCAATTAAATACTTAAAAGATGACTCGACTTATTCGACTCATTAAACTATTTTAAATGATCCAATCAGACCCTTCAACTATTTTCAATGGCCCAATTGACCTCTTCCGTAAAATATATTAAATTTCCGCTAGTAATTAAGATTAATAAAACATGTAAATTTTGGCAGTACAATTGGAGTCTAAATTATGTTTTCTATAGTCCACGCTTTAGAGTTTCAAAATTCTCATTCAATTTTGATATTCAAAGTTTTCAGTCTAAGTCATGAATATAAACCATCGCTTCCGAATTTTCTCCGTCCAATTATTTCCTTCTTTGACATCCAATAGATGAATTGAGGGCATCATCAGAAAGTTTATGGTGAGAGCTTTCCAACCATACTCAACATTGTATGATATTATTGCTTAAATCACTGAGAATTAGGTTGTAAAAATTTTGCACGGTAAATTAACATTAATCACTAACAAAAAAAAATCACTTTTGACGAAAGTGTTTATTTA
Source organism: Perilla frutescens (assembly GCA_026008535.1). Lineage (NCBI taxonomy): Eukaryota > Viridiplantae > Streptophyta > Magnoliopsida > Lamiales > Lamiaceae > Perilla > Perilla frutescens. The sequence goes on from BRKX01000001.1 coordinate 69,280,194, forward strand.
CACCATTTAAAATAGTTTAAGAATACGAACGAGACGAGTCATACTTTAAGTGTCTAATTGAGACTTTATCAATACCTTAAGAGATTGTTTACTTTGGATGATAAATTAAATAGATAATAATAATAATAATAATAATAATAATAATGATAATAATAATAATAATAATAATAATAATAATAATAATAATAATAATAATAATAATAATAATAATCTAACTTATCTCCCAAAGCAAAGGCCCCATAAATGTGTTTTTGTATCTTCTCCCTATATATCAACTAGGATTAACTATTTTAACATTTAAATGATTGTTATTCTAGTTTCTAGTTATTAACTAGATTAGCCCCTAGTCTACCATATTATCAAAATTAATAATTTTTAATTTGAAAGAATAACACAATTAAAGGTTGATTACACTTTAGTACCAACATTTGGACGTTTTTACAATTTTGTCTAACAATTTTAAAATTTACATATTAATACCCAACATTTGAATAAATTAACATTTACAACACTAGATCAATTTTCCAACATCCCAATATTACCCTGGACTGTTGGAAATATTGCGTGATGTTTTGCCCAATTTAATGGTGAACAGTATCCCTTGAATGGTGAAAAATTATTGAGTTTGTATAAGATTTTCAACCTCAACATTTGGGATGCCAAAAAATTATTTTAATATTATAAGTGTTAATTTAAATGTTCTTCACCATTAAATCACACTAAATTTATGCAATATTTCCGGCACTCCATGTCAACATTCGAAAAGCTGGAAAATTAGTCTAGTGCTATAAGTGTTGACTTGTGTAAACATTGAGTATTAATATCGAATTCTTGAAACTTTAGAATAAATGTATAAAACGACCAAATGTTTGGTATTAAAGTGTAATTAATCCCATAATTAATTACAAATTAAAAAAAACATGCAATAGTGGGTGTCAATAAGTAATAGAAAAGTTTATAAAAAAAGTGAGAGAAAAAGTTATCCAGAAATACATAAAATGTAAAGGGAGTTTCTATTTGCACCATAATAATTACTCTTTGCACCATAAAATAAATTAATTAAAAAATAATCAATTATGAAATTACTTAATTGCTCTTATTAAAAAAAATATAAAAATTCAAAATTAAATAAAACAAAAGAAAAGGAAAAAGAAAAAAAAGTACCTCTTTCTTCCTCCTCCCAACCGTCGTCGCGTCGTCGCTGCCATCGATGGAGATATGCATAGTACTTCTCTTTGTCGTCTTCCGACACCAACATAGTACTTGTAGTTTCTCCAAAGATAGCTAATCCCATGATCCCCTGCAGAAATCCCACATAAACTAAGACTATCCAAATTCAATTCACCATTGAGGGTTTATCAATTTGTCTGCAACTTTGTCTTCAGCCGAAGATCTCCCAGGAAACATGCCTAAGCAAATCCATGAGATCAAGGACTTCCTTCTCACTGCAAGAAGGAAGGATGCACGTTCGGTGAAAATCAAGATGAGCAAGGATGCGGTGAAGTTCAAGGTTCGTTGCTCCAAGTACCTCTACACACTTTGTGTGTCCGACTCTGAGAAGGCCGAGAAGCTGGAGCAATCCCTTCCACCAGGTTTGAGCGTTCAAGATCTGTAGAAGAATCAGTGGCGAAAGCCGGAGATGAATACAGTTTGATTTTGCTTGATTTGCAGTCTTGTTTTCCTTTGGAATCCTTTGTTTGTTAATTTTTCCAGATGTTGAAGCATTGGATTTGTGAACAACATATTGTGGGCTCAATTTTGAGTTATTAGCTTTTCAATTGCATAAAAAAAATAAAAACTCACCATCAAAAACAGCATATTTGACTTCTCCGAGTTCAGAATCGTCAATTTCTATTCAAGGGTTTGTGATGACAAGGGAAAGAAATTTCAAAGATTTGAAATGAGGCAGCCAACGCAAAGACAGAGGCCTAAAAACAGTAACAGCAATCGAAGAGAGATGAGCACACGAGATTGAGAGAGTGCAGAGAGAGAAAACAGAAACCGGGGGCTCAAGAATCGGAGGTGGCAGAGGTTGGGCAGGAAGAGGCGACGGCGAGGAGGATAGGATGATCACCACCGATGACTGTGGCGGAGAGGGAAGAGAGAAACGGGTGCTGTCTCAGAAAAGTGGAGAAAGAAGGTGAAGTGGAGGTGCATTATTTTACTGATTTTAAGTTTTTTTTTTAAAAATAAAACACATATTTTAGATGGAAGGACATTATTGTAAATGTTAGTGGTGCATAGAGTAAAAACAGGAGTGCAATGAGTAGTTGTGGTGCAAAGAGCAAATTTAGTGGTGCAAATAGAAACTCCCAAATGTAAAATCATTATCTAATTAAGCTATATGTGTAGCAATAATTTTTAAAAAATAATTAATTTTATCACATGTTTACACGAATGGATTTTTTTTAATAATAATAATCGATTATTCCGTGATGAGATTTCATACTGTTTTAGTTTCAAAATTTGAAATGGATTAATCACACATTAGAATCCAACATTTGCTTAATTTTACATTTTATCAGAAAGTTTGAAAAGTAATGTATTAGTACCAACGCTTGCATAATTAATTTTTTTTAGCTCCATCAAAAATTTTGAACATACTAAATAATACGTGAACTACGGAAACGACATCGTTTTTGTTTATTAGATGATAGATTTATTTTCTACATAATTTTATTAAATTGAATAAAAATTCATGTAAGATTTCCGTCCGTCCACATCATTATTTGGTCGGCCGAAAAATTATATTAGCCTTACAAGTGTTAATTATATAAATATTGGGTATTGTTATAAACTAGAGAGAGACGAGAGAGAATATCAGTTATATGTATTCAATATGAGGACCAAATGCCTCTATATATAATAGTACAAGAGATAGGGTTTTAGAGTTAGTAATTGGCCATCACTCATATCATATATATCTATTAGATACATTTACAACACTCCTCCTTGAGTGACCAATCTCTAAAACAAATGTTGCCTCATTAAAACCTTGCTAGAAAAACCCAGTGGGAAAAAATCTAGTCGAAGGAAAAAGAGTACAACTGCTCCCCCTGATCTTGAGATCACTGTAGATCTTTGAGTCCGCGCATGCCGATCTTGTGTACCAACTTTCTGAATGTTGATGTTGGTAATGCCTTTGTGAATAAGTCCGCCTAAGTGTCACTTGAGCGAATTTATTGAACGTTGATATCGCCACTCTTTTGGAGATCGTGTGTGTAGAATAACTTGGGAGAAATGTGCTTCGTCTTATCACCTTTGATGTATCCTTCCTTGAGTTGCGCAATGCAAGCAGCATTGTCTTCATACAAAACAGTTGGATTGATCTTTGATGAAGCTAATCCGCACGACTCTTGGATGTGACTTGTCATATTTCTCAACCATACACACTCTCGACTTGTTTCATGGATTGCAATGATTTTAGAATGATTTGAGGATGTTGCAGTTAAGGTTTGCTTCACAGACTTCCATGATATAGCAGTTCCACCACATGTGAAAACATAGCCAATTTGTGACTTGGCTTGATGTGGATCGGATAAAAATCCTGCATCCGAATACCTTACCAGAGAAGAATCGGAATTTTCCGAATAATATAATCCAAGGTCTATGGTACCCTTCAGATAACGTAGAATGTGCTTAACACCATTCCAATATCTCAAAGTGGGTGCAACGCTATATCTTGCGAGAAGATTTATAGAAAAAGCTATATCTGATCTAGTATAATTAGCCAGATAAGTTAATGCTCCAATTGCACTTAGATATGGTATTTCAGGACCAAGTATCGTTTCACCATCTTCAATAGGTCGGAATGGATCTTTCTTCGTATCAAGAGATCTAACGACCATTGGTGATGCTAATGGATGTGCATTATCCATGTAAAAGCGTTTTGACACTTCTCCTGTATATGTGGATTGGTGAATAAACGTTCCTCCTCGGACACGTTCAATTTACAAACCAAGACAGAATTTTGTCTTTCCCAAACCTTTCATCTCAAATTCTTTCTTCAAATATTCAGCAATTTTATTGAGCTCTTCAGGAGTCCCAATTAATTCAAATCATCAACATAAACTGCTATAATTGCAAATCCACTTTCGGTTTTCTTTATGAAAACACAAGGGCAGATATCATCATTTTTATATCCTTCTTTCAACAGATTCTCGCTCAATCTATTATACCACATACGGCCAGACTGTTTCAGCCCGTACAACGATTTTTGCAGTTTAATCGAAAACATGCTTTTGAGTTTTGACTTTAATGCTTCAGGCATTTTAAATCCTTCAGGGATTTTCATATATATGTCATTATCTAATGACCCATATAGATAGGCAGTTACTACATCCATAAGGCGTATAGCAAGCCTTTGTGACACAACTAGACTAATCAGAAATCTGAAAGTAATTGCATCCATTACTGGAGAGTATGTTTCCTCATAATCAATTCCTGGTCTCTGAGAGAAACCTTGCGCTACGAGTCTTGCTCTATATCTTGTAACTTCATTTTTCTCGTTTCTCTTTCTAACGAATATCCATCTGTATCCAACAGGGGTTTCAGATTCCGGAGTTAGGACTATAGGTCCAAATACTTTCCGGTTATCACAGGAATTTAATTATCTTTCCATAGCTCTTTTCCACATTGGCCAATCATTTCTCTGTTTACATTCTGTAATAGATTTTGGTTCAGGATCCTCATTTAAAATTTGATGAGCTATATGAAATGCGAATATATCATCTACAATGATATGTTCTCTCTCCAGTATCTGATTGGAAGATAAATAATTTATTGAGATCTCATGATTTTCAGATACTTGTAATTCTTCAGGAATTACATCACCTTCATTTGATTGATTAATCATTTTCGTCATTGTTTGGTTTCCATCTTGCCCCTTTCTTTTTCTAGGCACATAATCTTTGGAACCAACTGGTCGACCACGTTTTTGACGAATTTTAGACTCATTTGCTGCCAAAGCTATTTGTCCTTCAGAGACATCAATTTTGGTTGGAGTATTTGCAGCATGTATGTGAGATTGTGTCACTTTTCTTGTATCTACAAAAGCATCAGGAAGTTGGTTTGTAATCTTTTCAAATGAATAATCTTTTCAACTTCTTGTTCACATTGATTAGTTCGAGAATCAAAATGTGACAAGCTTTTCTCATTCCAAGATATTTCATTGTGCTTTTTTGGATGTAGATTCGTTCCACCTAATGTTGGAAATGTCATTTCATCAAAATGACAATCTGAAAAACGTGCAGTAAATAAATCACCCGTTAAAGGTTCAATATACCTTATAATCGAAGGTGAATCAAATTCAACATATATCCCAAGCCTTCGTTGGGGACCCATTTTTGTTCGTTGTGGGGGTGCAATTGGGACTTGAACCGCACAACCAAAAGTTCGTAAGTGAGAAACATCTGGTTCTCGATCAAAAATAATTTGCATTGAGGAGTATTCATGGTTAGCCGATGGTCTAATACGAACTAATGTTGCCGCATGTAATATGGCATGACCCCAAGCAGTAGTTGGGAGTTTTGACTTCATAAGTAACGGTCTAGCAATAAGTTGAAGACGTTTGATAAACAATTCTGTTAAACCATTTTGAGTATGGACATGAGCAACTGAATGTTCAATCTCAATTCCAATACCCATACAATAGTTTTCAAATGCTTGAGACGTAAACTCATTAGCATTATCAAGACGAATTCTTTTAATTGAATTGTCTGGGAATTGAGCTCGTAATTTTATAATTTGAGCAAGTAGTCTAGCAAATGTTGCATTTCTAGTAGAAAGCAAGAATACATGTGACCATCTAGAAGAAGCATCAATCAATACCATAAATTATCGAAAAGGGCCACATGGTGGATGTATAGGTCCACAAATATCTCATTGAATTCTCTCTAAGAAAGATGGAGATTCAATAATAACCTTCGTATATGAAGTTCTAATGACTAACTTGCCTTGCGCACAAGCCTCACATGGGAATTCATTTGTCATAATCTTTTGATTCTTCATGTTGTGCCCATATGAATTATTGATTATTCGACGCATCATAGTTGCTCCAGGATGTCCAAGCCTATTATGCCAAAGCATAAAGCTTTTTGTGTCATTGAACTTCGGGTTCATGACATGGTTTGTCTCAATTGCCTTTATGAATGTATAATATATCCCAGAAGGTAGTGTTAATAATTTTTCTTTTGTTCGCTTATGGCCGAATACAAAAGAATTTATATAAAGATATTCTTTTCCACCTTCTGATATAGTCTCGATGTGGTATCCATTATAGCGGATATCCTTAAAACTTAGTAAGTTTCTTTTGGACTTACTAGAATACATGACATTTTCAATATCTAATTTAGTATCATTTGGTAAAATGATACAAGCTCTTCCGGAGCCTTCAATGATGTTTGATGCACTTGATATTGTGTTAACATTATCCTCAGCTAATGTCAATTTAAGAAAATATTTCTTATTTTGGAGAATGATGTGTGTAGTGGCACTATCAGCAAGACAAATATCACAAGATTCCATTTGAATGTCTAAGACGTTTTTAAAAGAAGATCAATTATTATTGAGTAAAAATACGAAAGGAAAATAAGCAATTGTTTTTTAACGGAAAAACAACGATGTGAAAGTAAATAAACAATGTCTTCTTATCAACTAGAAATAAATGATAAAGGACTAAACAATGTCCATATGATTGTCTTCAAGCACACTGCCACCAATCAACTGATCCATATTATCTCCTTTTGGGTCATCAAAGAAGTCGGAGACATCTAAGTGAGTAGTATCAAGTGGGCCGTCAAAGTCAACGACATTGGTTTCTTTCTTGTCTTTTCCTTTGATCGAATCTTGATATAAATCTGCAAGATGTTTTGCCGTTCGGCAAGTACGTGACCAATGTCCATTCATGCCACATCTATGACATGCAGCTTCCTTTTTGGATGAATTGTGCTCATCGGATGTTTTCTACCTTTTGTTGCTAGAGGTTGCATCATTTGGTTTACCGCGTCCACGACCGCGACCATATCCACATCCACGTCCACGTCCACACGTCCACGTTGGTTCCCACGACTACGTCCATTGTCATGGTTGAAAGTTGCATTGACTTCAGGCAATGCAGCGGAACCAGTGGGGCGGAGTTCATGGTTTTTCATGAGCAATTCATTATTTTGCTCGGCAACCAACAAACAAGATATTAGTTCAGAGTACTTTTTGAAACCACGCTCCCTATATTGTTGATGTAACAGCACATTAGAAGCATGAAAAGTGGAGAATGTTTTCTCAAGCATGTCAGCATCAGTGATATTCTCTTCACAAAGTTTCAATTTTGAAATAATTCTAAATAATTCAGAATTATAAGCACAGACTTAAAGTCCTGCAGTCTAAGATGCATCTCGTAACGAGCTTTAGGAAGGACGACAGTCTTTTAATGATCAAACCTTTCTTTCAAATTTGTCCACAACTCACTCGGATCTTTGACGGTCAAATATTCCGTCTTTAGATCATCATAAAGATGATGATGAAGGAAAATCAGCACCCTAGCGCAATCCTGTTGAGATGCTTTGTTTCCTTCTTTGATTGTCTCCCCTAAACCCCTTGAGATCAGGTGAACATTAGCATCAAGAGTCCATGACATATAATTCTTGCCCGAGATGTCAAGGGCGATGAACTCAAGTTTGGCTATGTTTGCCATTCGTGCAATTCTGCACAAAGAATCAAGGATATATTATCCATATGTTTAATTTATTTGTTCTTTAGAGCATGTAATATTCTTCAGGAATATTAATTGTACTACTTTAATAGCATCAATTTATGATCTTGAATGTAATATTCTTCATGAATATTACTTGTGCTACTCGAATAACATCAATATTTAATTTTTCAAGATTAAATCGGAAAAGACCGATTATTATAACAATAAGAAAAACAGACATAATATATTAAAGCCAATAAACATGATGTAAAAAACATGTACCTTCTAGGATCGATGGACTTCTAGAATTGAGGGAGATGGTAGAATAATCGTGCTGATAACGTGTTATAAACTAGAGAGAGACGAGAGAGAATATGAGTTATATGTATTCAATATAAGAACTAAATGCCCCTATATATAATAGTACAAGAGACAGGGTTTTAGAGCTAGTAACTTGGCTTTTAAAATTTCGATATAAACATGTAAAATTAGCAAACTTTGGGTGCTAGCGTGTAATTAAACCAATCCAAAATAAACAAATTGAAATTCCAAAAAAGAAAAAAGAAAAGAAAGGGAGAAATAGGGGCTCGCCAGTCGCCAACTCGTCGTTCTCCGCCTGAATAGCACGAGCAAAGTCCAATAGCCGATCACTGATGGGCGGCGGCGGCGGAGAAGGCGTGAAATCGCAGTGGCTGTCGCTCTCAATCAGTTTTGCATTGGCTACTCTGTCTGCTTCCACTGCCATCTCTCGTAAGTCCTATCACACGCACTGTGAAATCTGAATCCCTCTGTATACAGCAATGCGCGTGATATTTGTGAGTGCTGCAGTTTATTTACGGAGGAAGAAATCGAATCCGATTATTTCAAATGGAGAAGCGACCGAGAAAATTCAAGAGCTTGAAGCCTCCTTAAAGGGTGCCGTGGAGAAGTGTGCTGCTGAAAGACAAGGCCGAATTAGGGCTCAGAAGGTTTGGTCTTCATTTTTGAAATATTATTTTGAGTTTTGGAGTGAGAAACTATGACTGAGAATTTGTCCAAATCGCGCAGCAATCTCTAACTTAATCACTTTCTTCTCTCTCTGCCTGCGTTTATTCATGATGTTTCAGCTCTTCAAATTGTTTTCTCCAGCTCTAAATTGATCCATCTTAATTTATGAAACTCTACTCAACTCATTTACTTATAATCAATTTGTTAACTATTAACAACTTGGGATCGGATGAAGAAATATCTATGTCAAGATGAAAAAATTACATGTACCCAAAGATGAATGTACTTCTCTATGAAAAGGTCTTATAAGTAGACTTCGATAGAAACATTGTGCTACTTAATGATGTAAAGTATGGAAGAGTTATGGAGCTTCATGCACTGAACTGCATGACATTCCGAATATCGTCTGCTTATATAAAAATTGTTTCACTAAATTTATATTTTGGCAGGCCTTGAGGGAAGCATTGAGCAGGTCTAATTATGACAAGATTGAATCTAGTTCATATCCCATGGCACCTATTGCAGTAGTCCGCTCATGTTTCTCTACTCGGTAATCTGGTAAAACAGTAGGGATAGCACTTTTCAGCAGACATAAAAGTTTCAAAGTTTCCTCTTGTTGTCATACACATATTTGAAGATATATATTGAAATTGTGCAGCAATGGAACTCCAAGACAACCTTTGCTCGTACCTCTTGCAAAAGCATCCTTGATGTTTGATCCTGCTCGGGTTCCTCAAGCATCTCTTGAAGGCCTTGAAGGGTATTCTCATTGCTGGATTATTTATGTGTTTCATCTAAATACAGATCTTGAAAAGCTATGGAAGCATCCATCTCAGTCAAAATTTAAAGCAAAGGTTTGCTATCTCATCTTTGGTTTTTTAAGTTTCTTAAATATTAATAAGTGACTTAGGAAAGTTGAATCTATGAAAATAGGTAAGGGTGCCAAGGCTGAAAGGTGAAAGAATTGGAGTCTTTGCTACGAGATCTCCTCATCGCCTGTGCCCAATTGGATTGACTGTGGCAAAGGTATTATTGATTTGCTCAAAGGCAAAATCTAATCTTTCACGATAATTTTCTTACGAAATGTCAGCTTACTCACAGGTTGTGAGGTATGCTGGAATTGTCAATACCTTGTGTTTGGGAACTTATCTTTTGTTGGGAAAATCTATACATTAGATTTTAGAATTTTTGACTCTGAAACACAGCATTCATGCAGATTAACTTTTTGGTTTTTTAGGTTGAAGCAGTACATGGGCATATGGTGGTACTCTCTGGTGTGGATCTGGTTGATGGTACCGTAAGTAATCCATTAGAACATTTGTAGATTTCTTTTCTTGCTTGGAATTTGGCTCTAGATCTTCTAAGGAAGTGTGTTTGATATCATAACTGCCCTTGTAGCACAACCTGATATTTTGAATTCTCGTGCAGCCTGTCCTGGACATCAAACCTTATTTGCCGTACTGTGACAACATTCGTGGAGCAATAGTTCCTGACTGGGTGAAGGTAATCTCTTTCTCTCTTGACTTGTCATTTGTGAGAAGTGCAGATTCTCTATCACTTTTATCATTACAACTTACAAGTTCTTAGATAACCTTCACATATTATGTTTCTGTAAGAAGACTCTTGTTTTAATTCCACATAGTGCGAATAATTCAACCATCCATTCTTTGATCCTAGTTCTTCGAGAATCATAATGCGATCATTGCTGTGCTTGCAGATTTATTACATTATCTACCTTCTCACAGGAAGTTAAGTGCAATTTTTTGTTACAGGTGGACAATGTGCTAGCTATTGCTTCTGTTAACTTCTCGGAAGGCTTTTCATCCAGTCTTGCAGATTGTTGGTTACTGGTGGTAAGAAGTGGAAAATTAAAATTTTTGAACCATGTTTTCTAGCTGTTTTGGTTTGGCCAAGATTTTGTTAGCTCTGTTGGAAGGATAGTGTTCTGTAATTTGGAGGCCTGATCTTTTAAACGTTTTGCAGGGAAAGAAGTCGCTATATTCTTGTCCAGACGAATTTGAGTCGTTGATAAGGCAGGTGCTGTCGTGGGACATAAGATCAGTATCTCAACGAAGCCGCCCTCATAAGATCGAGGCCGAGGCCGGAAGAAGTGATGATGATGATGATGGTGATGATGGTTGTGAAAGTGTAGGTGGTGTTGTTTATCACCTAATATTGGAGGGCCTGGATGTTTCATACAGAATTGATTCGGATGCCAACGTTTTCGTTGAGAAAGTAGCTGTTCCAGCACCATAAATTAATATTCTACCTATTTTCACTTTCTCTACACAATGTAGGAAGTAATCCAACAACATAGATAGTAGTATTTGTTTTCTTGTAATGAGCAGCAGCTTATAGTTTAACTGCTGTTGCTTGATCAGAGGCTAATTGAAGCAATCAAATTTGTATTTCCCTTTTTTTTTTAAAGTCGACTTATTCTGTCCACACCCATGGCTAAGTATTTCTTAAAAAGAAAAAGATTGTTACATGTGTTTCATACAGAATTGATTCGAACAACAGCAATTATACCAAATCCATGTTTGCACTCCAGATCCAGAGTGTCACAACTCACACAACCTCAATAGTCCACAAGCAATATTGTCTGATCATTAAAGTGCCAAAATTAAATATTTACAAATATAACATGGCTTTCCACAAACAAACAAAACATCAAGATATTATTACAGCAGAGCAAAGCACCCATCCCATCCAACTACTCATTTCCCACACTTGGAATCTTTTCTTTCCTATTATTTTATTTTCTCAACTGGTATTAATATTATCCGTATATTTTCTTTACAAATATGACGCCACCTGCATTAATCTACGATATATTATACTATAGTTACATGTAACAATTTAATTTTGTATTTACATCATCATCAATTTTAAGAGCATTGTTTCATAATTCAAATAGACAAAGAAATGAGAGAAAAATGGGTTTATGTTTTGAGTTTGAGGCCGTTAAACAGTTGAGCTCGCGCTAACATTTCTGTAATTTCACCCAATTCCCAAACCCCAAAAACGCAAACGAAAGCGACATTTTTTTTTCAAACCACAGGCAACTGGTCGCCGGTCGCCGCCGCCGGGATTCAAGTTTTCCGACGTCAGCTCTCGAATAATATTCACGGATGGAAACTCCAGAAACGCCGACGCGGAGCTCCGCATCGGGCCGGTCGTCCGTGATCGAATCGATACGCGGCTGCTCGATTTCCGGCGTTCGAATCCCTAGAGAGGAGCTCAAGCGGAAGATCACGATGCCGGAGTACGTCAGGCTCGCCGTGATGGAGGCGATCCGAGCCAAGGACGTCGAACCCGCCACCTTGCTTCAGTTATACGAGTCGGCTCCGGCGAAAGGAGCCGAAGTTGGTGAGCCGCCGGAGTGTCCGATGGTGGTGTTTATCAATCCCAAGAGCGGCGGCCGCCACGGGCCCGAACTCAAGGCCCGACTTCAGGATCTCATGAGTGAAGAACAGGTAGCCATGACATGCATTTATGCGTATGTGCAGAATTTCGCGTATTTAATACTGAAATTGTGTGCATTAATGCGCGTTACTGTGTTTGTACGTTTCTTATGTAAGATTGTGTGTGGCTGTGGTTGTGGTTTTTTTAGATGTTATATCGATATCTACTATGTAAATAATGCTCATAATCGCACATATGATTTATATATGCAAATATTTAACAGATATATTGTTTCAGCTTATTGTTACATTGTTCTGCTTGATTCTTTAATTTATTTCTTCACCTTTTCTTAGTGTCTCTTCGTCGTGAGTACCGTTTTAAGAAGAAACACAGATCATATCTACTATAACAATTTTGCTCGACGTTATTCAGTGTACACGTTGGTTAATTAATATGAAAACACTAGGTTTGATTAATGTGGAACACTTTCAAAGACTAAATGAAGTATTGCTAAAATGTAAAATACGTTCTCTGTAACATATGAACTGTGATATGCATCTTGGCTCTTAATACTCATTGTATGTGTACTGGTTGTGAACCTGATTATATCAGTTTGATGTTGGCCACCTAAGGTTATATGATTTGTACTTGATGTTCCTTTGATGCCACTTCTCAAGCTTTAGTTGAAGGAATCTATCGTTAATGCTAGACATTTGAAACATTTTTAAGGTCTGTTTATTTTACTTTATTTAAAAAAAAGAAAATTAAAGATAAGGGTAGACATAAATGAAGAAAGGCCAAATGTGGCAGTATATGTGAAATGCTGGAGTACAGGTTTTAGAGCTTAGGTTTGAAAATTTCCAATTTTGTAAGAAATTAGATGGTTTGAATTTGTACTAATGTCTGTATATATCTTGTAAAATTGACACGATTCCAAGTCCTTTATAATGAAAATTGGAGGTGTGATGTTTCTTCTTTTCCTGTCAATTGCTCAGGTTTTTGATCTTTCAGCTGTGAAGCCTCAAGACTTTGTTCAGTATGGACTGTCTTGCTTGGAAAAGCTTTCTTCTCTCGGTGACAATTGTGCAAAAGCGATCCGTGATAGACTCAGAATTGTGGTATATTTCTTATGCTGGCTTTTAAGTTAATCTCTAGATTATACATACACCTACAAGATTATCATTTTTTATTGTTTTCTTGTGCTGAATTTACATTGAGGACCTTAATGGATATGGTCTTTGATAGGTAGCAGGAGGTGATGGAACTGTTGGTTGGGTCCTTGGCTGCCTTGGAGAGCTTAACATTCATCGAAGACTGCCACTTCCACCAACTGGAATTATTCCACTTGGCACCGGAAATGACTTGTCAAGGAGTTTTGGTTGGGTAATATTTCATCTGCATCAACTTGGCTCTGATTCCTGTCTAATGTGCTTTGAGTATATCTCCCATATCCTCTTTTCAGGGTGGTTCATTCCCTTTTAATTGGAAATCAGCCATTAAAAGAACTCTTGACAAGATTACCAATGGTCCTATTACTCGTCTGGATAGGTGAGGTCTTTAGTTTGCAACCTTGGATATCTTTCACATCATGATGATACTCTTATTTCTACAAGTTCACTGGAACGATGCTGAGAGTATGCAAACATGCACATGAAAATCCTCTGGGCAATTACTTGCTAACTCAATATGCAACTGTGACTACTGACTACAACCTAGTCCCTTTTTTTTGGAGGAGGTGCATAGCAAAGGATAAGTTTATTGCAACTTCAGTGACTTTAATCTGATGAAAATATAATTTTTGAACTGAAATATAATTGGAAGGTAAAAGGACGGTTTATTAGTTCAAACTGTGGTAGAATTTTAAGGCCACACATGAAATTGAATGCTCCACCTTGTTGGGATGTAAAAAACACAACAATGAGATGTCATAGTGGGCTGACAAGGGGTTTTCTTTCATTTAATGAATTCATAGAAGTTGCCTTTAATTAATTTTGTTGTCTGAATGTTTGTGGCATATCAGAAGATAACTATGTTACTCGGACTCGGGTACAGGTTTCCGATAGGGGGGTTTCTTTCACATTTAGCAGTACTTATATTTTGTTGTCTGAAAGTTTGTGGTATATTAGAAGCTGTTGAATTTTATATTCTCTTGATGTGAGCTATGATTTATACAACTTTTTTCTTGATTGAAGAGTGTTTTTATAGAACATTTATTTTAAGTGGACATGTATTGTCTAATTATGTTATTCTGGATCTTCTGTTTTGTTTAAGAGATATTGCCTTGGCAGTTAATAAATACACCGTTTATGTGTAGTTGGCATATTTTGATATCCAAGCCAGCTGGTGATGAGTTGGAAATTCCATATTCTCTCAAGCCAACAGAAGCAACTCCACTTGATGAGGTTAGTTACTGAAGTTCGTTTTTCATATTGGTTAACTGAGTTTTGCTTTCTAGCCAGTAAAGTTTATGACTATTGCTGGTTAACAGTTTTTCTATTGGTTTGTCATTATTTTAGTTTCTTGCTCACTCCTCTGTGAACTGTTTTTAATCCACTCATGCTGGCCGGCAATGGACATAGGATCCTGTCTCAACCACACCGCCCAATTGGCTTTCTTAGTATTTGATATATTTAATATTTCGTGTAATTGGATGAAAGGTGAATATTCTTCTAAATGCTCTAGATGATATTAGAAAAAAATATTGCTAAAAGATATAGTGTAGATTCACATATAGATGATTTCTATCACAAGCAAGAATGATATTCTAAATTTTAATTGTTAAGGATGTATTGATATATTTTGAGAGTTGTAATAATGAATATTAATCTATTATTTCATGCAAGTGTAAGATATTTAAATCTTCTCATGACGTACAATATATATTTAATCATTCACGCTTTTACTGTTGGTCCCCCCAACATTTGATCTGCGTCTGTGTAGGTGGCAGTGGCATTACCGCATTAGTATTTGGTCCATTCTCTAAGTTGACTACAAAAGAAACATTTCCTCGGACTTTACTTTTCTGAAAATTTGGGGTCGTATTCTGGGTTATAACTCATCAAGTCTTCTTTGTCTTAGATTTCACTGAATCTTCCTCCAGGCAAATTGCTCTAGTATAGTAACCATTGTTAAGAACCTCACACAATATTCACATACTTATAATGTGAATTGCGTTATTTTATTTCGGTGTCTGCCTACTATTAATGAGGCTTTTAATTCTATTTGTTCAGTATTCTACGGATTTAAAACTAACAGACATGCCTTATTTCTGAATGAAATGTATTTTCTTTTCTTTATTAAGTTAAACTTATTCATAGTGCAGGAACTGGAAGTTGAAGGGGAGTTGCCAGAGCAGGTTTCCTGCTATCAGGGAGTCTTCTATAATTATTTCAGTATAGGTCTGGAATTGTATTTAGTTTCTCTTTTGGGCTAAGTTCATGCTGTTCGCTTGTAAAATGCTATCATGTTATCTTGATGTAGGAATGGATGCCCAGGTCGCTTATGGTTTCCACCATCTACGCAATGAGAAACCATACCTTGCTCAAGGTCCTATCTCAAACAAGGTGCAACGCATGTTTCCCATCGGAAAAATCACTTTTACAAACTTATCTCTTAACATTAACTGTGGCCGTAATGAAAAAATACATTTAAAAATTTTACGTTTGGAATTATTAACTGAATCTTCTGTGACAGAAGGCAATCTTTCTGTTAACCTTCATTAAAGGCTTCTCTCCTGGTGTAATTTTGGGATTCTAAATTTTAGGTCATAAGAAGATTAAATTTTGATGCTATGAAAACAAGAATCTGAAATGCTTCAAGTAGGTTGCGGACTTCTTCTCAAGCGCACATAGGATAGTTCGGTTAATTATAATGATGGAAACTGTGCAGTTTTGTCAAACCAACCAACCCCATATAATTTTGAAGGACATATATTCTGAACCAAACCCAAACCTAGTGAGTTGGACCTGTTTTAGACTTTTTCGTAAATTTAAAAATGTTATAACATATTTCTTGAATAATACTAACTTTTTAAAATATATATGTTTCTAAAAGTAATGCAAGCATGCATGTAATAAAAAAAAATCTCAAAAAGTTCAATCATAGGGTTCCAGTCTGTTCTAGGTTTGAAAAGTAGTAAATTGAAACGAAACACCTGTCATATAATTTTAAGACCTACCCAAACCGAGCAGATTGGAAGGGTGCCCTGTAGTTATCCCTAGTAGAAACTCATATTACTATAATTTCGGAATTTCCTAAACACTATATTTGAGGCCGTGAATATCACATCTCTTGAGTTCTGTTATGATCATTTTCATCTTAAACAGGTTGTACTCTTAAGGGCTCTAAATTGTGTTGTCTGGTGCAGTTAATCTACTCTGGTTACAGTTGCAAGCAAGGATGGTTCTTCACTCCATGCAGCAGTGATCCTGGATTAAGGTAAGATTTTTTATAAAAATTACTTGATAAAATACCTATTATATAGCATTACCAGATGTATATTTTACTAGACTGTTATTGATATGCTTGATACTATGAAATCTCGAAGTTTCTTTCGCAGCTGAGTGCAAGTTATTCGAATATGCTTTTGTGCTATGATGGTTTTATTACATATTTTCCTTACTATTTTCTTTTTCTTTTTTAACTATTCTGCTTTTATGACTTGCCAGCAGTACCTGTGCAAATCCTTTTCTGTTGACTAATTATGCTGTTCATTCTTGGGGTTATTAAGATGAACCAAATCAATAAATTTTGTGTAGAAAGCAATCCCATACTAAATAGTTCTTACAAATTAAATTATACACTGGCTAAAAAGGATTGCATATAATTCTTAATATGCAGGAGCTTGAAGAACATCTTGAGGATATACGCTAAGAAGGTCAATAGTTCTGAGTGGGTGCAAGTCCATGTCCCCTCAAGGTTTAGTTTATTTGCTGTATTACTTATATAATATCAATTTTTGATCGTTAGTCACCATCAAAGTAGTTGAATAATCATGGTCTGAGTGCTCCCTGGACCATCAACTAATGGCTCTACGGGGCAGATTTTTCTCAATGGGTGACATCTTTTGCTTTCATTCATGTGATTCCCATGAATTTTTCAGTGTGAGGTCTATTGTTGCTTTAAATCTTCCAAGCTATGGAAGTGGTAGAAATCCATGGGGCAATCTGAAGCCGGATTATTTGGAGAAGGTATGGACATACCACTCGTCATATAACTTGTTTCTTGTTAATATGATAGGGTTGCATTTACTCATTTTTTGTTCGTTTCATGCTGTTTACCACATGCAATTGATTGATTTAGGAGTCCCGCTGCTTACATTTTCTTTCCCTTGGAAAGAGAATGAACACTGTTCAATTTCTCCTTTTGTTAGTTCTTTCCTCCATACTCCCCCGATTGCCTCATGCCTAAAAGGAATGTCATTTACAAAATATAATAAGTGGGATGAAGACTAGGAAATAAACCAACATTCTGCAATTTCTTATGTCCTTGAAATAAGCAGTCTTTATGTGAACTACATCATACATCCTTGCTCTCTATTTGTCTCTACGCCAAATGCTTCTAAATTTAGTGACTCGGTGAAGATGATCGCATGTGGCAGATCTCATATCAAAATAGTTTGTGTCGTGATGGAACATTCATCACAACCAATCTAGTCGTATGACTCGTAGGCTGATGAAAGGGTTCTATTGACTATTATTGTACAGAGAGGATTTGTTGAGGCCTGTGCAGATGACGGGTTACTAGAAGTTTTCGGTTTCAAACAAGGATGGCATGCTTCAATGGTTATGGTAGAATTGATTTCTGCAAAACACATAACACAGGTAGCGCAACAACTCTGTTCAAATTGTTATATAGCCAGAACAATAGTACTTGGTTACCAATAACCAACACCCACCAGAATATTATTGTTGTGATCGATCTTTTAGTAGCTGGTAATACTCACTGCACTATAAACTATATAATTTACTCAGGCTTCAGCTATTCGGTTCGAGCTTAGAGGAGGAGAATGGACAGAGGGATATATGCAGATGGATGGTGAGCCATGGAAACAACCGATGAACAAGGATTACTCGACGTTTGTGGAAATTAAGCGCGTAAAATATCAATCTCTTATGGTGAAGGGAGACTAGCATCGACTACGTCTTTTTGTTCCAAATGGCCAGAAGCATCAAATGATTGTTGTACAGATCCAATGCATCCCTCTTTTAACCTTGTATCTAATCCATTGTTTAGAGGGAAAGGAAGGTTGTTTACAACACGTTTTAGATTTCCATTTGACGTCGAAATATTTCAGGAGTCGATCGAGAGGAATGAAGATTAAATGAAACCATGAATTGGTTTTGTCATTTGTGTCAAACAACATATATCAAATCTCTCTCTCTCTCTCTCTCTCTCTCTCTCTCTCTCTCTCATTTGAATTCTGTATATATGGACTTCCTTCGACCAGAGTTGTTGGAGTAGGTTGAATGCCATGCATGCATCACGTAAAAATCTGGATAGCTAGATTAAAATTAATAAAAATCTGGATAGCTAGATTAAAATTAATAAAAAGGTAGATTAAAATTAATTAAATTCTGTATATGTATTATTTGATTAATAAAAAAGGAAGATAAACATAGGCAATGGAATAAGGTAAGTGAAGAAGGGGCCAAGAAGGAAACATACAAATACCTTTATTGGTGTGCTTAATAGCTACTTCTCTATCTTATCTTGGAAGACGAAAATTCAGGCCCCGCAGATTATTGCATCAAATAATACATTCCATATATATACAATATATATATATATATATATGTATATAATATTTAGGATATTTATTATTAGTATTATTAGTAATTTTTATTTTATTATCATTGGTTTAAATAAGCTGAAGGTGTTGTATTTGAAGTATTTTTTGAAGATTTCACTTTTTTAAAAAAAAATCTATTTAGGGAAGAAAATTAAGGTCGTAACGTGGAAGTCTTTCCTACATTAGATGATTTCATAAAATCATACATAATTACGATGCATTCTATTTTTTTGTTATAAAAACAAGAAAAATAAAATTCGTACTTGCAGTTACGTTGGATGCAACTAATATACTATATTATGTGCGTGATAGAAAGTTTGCACGTAAAGAATGCACAGATTAAATATTATATTGCTGGGAATTGAACCTGCGATGTATACATTTTATTTATTTCGATATAACGATATTATGGGAAGATCATTTTCAGAAAGGTGTAGCGTGTAGGTGAATAAAAAACTATTTCCATTTTTGTTAAAAACCAAATTAATGTAATCTTACATGAGAGAGAGAGAGAGAGAGAGAGAGAGAGAGAGAGAGAGAGAGAGAGAGAGAGGCCAAGCACCTTACAGGAGATTGCATAAAAGAATGAAGAAAAAAAAAACAAAAAAACGCAGCGAAATGACGTAAAGAAAAAAGAAATGTTAAAACACATTACACGAGATTTATAAAAGTTTGGTGGAGTCGTTTTAGACACAAACTTGATACGTGTTATGTTGAAACGACAACCAATTTTAGTTACGTGCTTAGAAGAAATCGCCACAACTTTATTCCAAAGCTGGCGCTCTACTTTTAAATTTGTTTTTCATGTATTCTTTATCTTTAAAAATAATTTATAAAATTGTCACATCTGTAGATTGAATTTTAGCACTGTATCTTTAAAAATAATTTATAAAATTGTCACATCTTTTTCAATCTAATGGATCATCTTATTGAGTGATTGAAATTTGTCATTATTTGTCCCAGTATAGTAATAAATGCACGCGCGCGAACACACACACAAGGACTTGTTATAAGTAATAAACACCGATCTAAATTATGTGTAGTGTGTTAATTAGAAACCGATCTTGATTAAATAATTGACAATGAATTGAAAAGGAAGTGGTAATTTAATAAATACAATTAGATTATCTTATAAATTAGAGCAATGCTAGAATGCAATATACAATATTTTAAAACATATACAATGTTATTTAATCAAAATTGTAAAAAATGTCGGTGATATTTGCATAATATAATCATATTATTTTTGAAATATATTGCTAAAATACAATATATATATATATATATATATATTGTTAATTCTTCTATATATCACTCCAAGCCCAATAAGATCCATACATCCATCAAACGGGTTGGACTCAACTCGTGTTGACCCCAAAAATAAAATAAAAAATATAAAAAAGCAGTATCAATTTTAACACTAAAAATTCAAAAAATATCGTTTGTATCATTAAAAAGTAACGGGTTTGCTACTTATCTTATACGAGTTTATTTAGTTCAAATTGTGAATTTTTTCATTCTAATTAATGTTTAATGTTTAAAGTTTAGGAGTTTATGCTTTTTAAGGTTCATGATTTTTTTTTAGTATTTTTTAGATTTTTCAGGGGGTTCATTTTGTGTTTTTTAGAGTTCATATTTTTTTTTAGGTTTATTAATCTCAAATATGAGTTATATTTATTTCAAAAAAAAATAAATTCATTCACTTTTTTTTAGCATTCACTATTTACATTTTAGGGTATATATTTATTTCAGAATTAAATGTTTTTATTCTCAATTACCGTTTATATTTGTTTTGAAAAAATTAAATTAATTGTCGAATGTAATGCACGAGCCCACGCGTTAGTGTCGGGCGAGTGCATTGGGTGAGTCACCAAATTTTAAAAAAAAAGTGATTTATTTTAATTTTAGGGTTCATTAAATCATTTTTAAGGTATATATTTATATTTATTTCAAAAAATTAAATTAATTCATTTTCATTTTGGGGTTCACTAATTGAATTTTAAGTATATAATTTTGGGAGGATAAACAAAAAAAACTGAAAAACAAAAATAAAATGAAATAAATAAAAAAAATTAAAAAAAATTGAAACAAATAAAAAATAATAATCATGACGCGTGTACCCACGCTGCGTGCGTGTGGCACACGTGCCCAAGAAAAAATTACAATGCTTTTTTATCATAAATAAAAAAAATCTTATCTGTCCATCTAATTAATTTAATTATCCAAATAAATTATTAGTTAACACTCGAGAAAATTGATTTACATCCATTAATATATTAAAATAACTCATTCTTTGCATATTTTCACATGACGCATCCATTTCTAACGTGACATATAATTCATTAATTTTTTTTTATAAAAATATTCACGTTATGAGCCACAAGAATTTTAGGGGCTGAAAAACTTAAGTAGAGATCTTCTAGTTTCAATTTTGTGTGCTAACTGTATCTCAACATTAAAATTATATATTATTAATAAAAAAATTTTGTAAAAATAAAATTTATTATATTATAAGTATTGATAATTAATATTTATTGCTAAAAATTAAAATTTTAAAAATTATATACCTTAAGTTTGGAATATGAACCCTAAAAATCAATTATATTAACTGAAATGTGAAAATTAAATATTAAAAAAATAATTATAAACCCTAATTGGGTGGAATAAACTCTAAATAAAATTGTAAAATTATGCTAAATCTAAAGAAATTAAAATTAAAGAGAAAAATGAAAGAAAAAGTAATAATATTGAGTTTTAGTACACGATTAATTGATACACACAAGTTGGGACTAGAGGATCTAAAGTGAGAAAACTTTTCGGATGATAGTTTTGTCAAAAAATGAATACGATGAGAATTTGTTCTATATATATATATATATATATATATATATTTGATTATTTTTGTGGTAAAAATGCGAACATAATAAACTCTCTTATATATATACATGATGTGGCCTGCTCCTGAAAATTTAATCTAGCTAGGTCGATAATGTCCATAACGGAAAATTACTGAATAATATAATAACATCAAAGTTTCTCCATTTTCAAATTATTCCAATTTACATAAAATTTTAAGAGCATAAAAATAATAATTAAAAAACAGAAAAAAGAAATAAAATTGCAGCCCCTCAATTAATCTCATCATACACACACATAGGGCTGGAGAAAAATACCGTCATACCGTACTTACCGTACCGGAAAAAATACCGAAATACCGGACTTTAAGGTATACCGGTATTTTCGGTAAGGTATGATACCGTACCGAGATTTTTCGGTAAGAAAACAGTATAGAATTTTAAAAATCGAGGTATACCGGCGTATACCGATACCGACGGTATACCGAATTTTTAAGGTATCGGCATATGCCGTTGCACCGATATATACCGTATGTGCGGTATATACCGTTGGTGTGACCGCACCAACGGTATATGCCGAACTAATGGTATATACCACTATATTTGTGATATTTTATAAATATATGTATATGTGAATTATAGATACTTTATATATAATACTTAGTAAGTATGATATATATGTAAATATCTAACACTTATAATTAATCTTATGTTAGACTTAATGCATAGTAATGATAATTTAATGTGTTCTTAATTAATACTTAGTAAATAATTCTTACAATTTCTAAGTAAAACATTTCAAATTTGTAATATTTAGCAAGTTTATAATATTTTTATACAATTTATATTAATCATAAAAACATGATTGATATATAATACTAGTAAATATGTTATACATTTATAAATATCTAGTAAATTTACAATATTAACACTTATAATTAGTCTTATGTTATACTTAATGCATAGTAATGATAAGTGTGTTCTTAGTCAATATATACTCAGTAAATAATTCTTATGATTTCTAAGTAAAAGATTTCAAATTTGTAATATTTAGTAAGTTTATAATATTTTGTACAATTTATATTAATTATAAAAACATGATTGATATATAATACTAGTAAATATATTATACATTTATAAATATCTAGTAAATTTACAATATTAACACTTATAATTAATGTTATATTATACTTAATGCATTGTAATGCTAAGTGTGTTCTTAGTTAGTATATACTTAGTAAATAATTCTTATGATTTCTAAGTAAAAGATTTCAAATTTGTAATATTTAGTAAGTTTATAATGTTTTTATACAATTTATATTAATTATAAAAACATGATTGATATATAATACTAGTAAATATGTTATACATTTATAAATATCTAGTAAATTTACAATATTAACACTTTTTGGGAAACCTTCTAGACTCGGTTTATTTTTATTTCTTGTATTTGTTGGGATATCACTTGTTTTTATTTAATTGTTGTATTGGAGTGTTAAATTTGAATTATTATATCTATTTTATTTTATTGGACTTTGATTATCGTGACATGAAGATATTTATTTTTATTTTATTGAATTTTGATCGTATTAGGAGTATTTCATATATTTCGAGTAAATATATGAGATATATGATATATTTTAGGATGGTATGATAAGGTATACCGATGTTGGTAAGATATACCGATATTAGTAAGGTATACCGATGTCGGTAAGGTATACCGAACTAAAAGTACGGTAAATGTATGCCATTTGTTTCATACCGAACTTAAGGTATACCGTTGGAAGGTATACCGAATCTTAAGGTAAGGTAACGGTATGGATTTTCTCCATACCGTACTAGTAAGGTAAGGTAAAGGTATCGTGAAAAAAGTAAGGTATATTTTACCGTGCCACCCCTACACACACAATGTCAATCACAATCCCTTTCTCTTTTCGTCTTCTATAAAGGCCTCACTCCCGTGCTCATCTATTCCACCACTCCGCCGCCGCCGCAGTTCATCGCCGGCCTTTCACGATTACTTCTCTCTTAATTTGCATTCTTTCACCAAGAAAGAGATTCAAAATTACATAAAAAAAAGTAACACGTACCTGCAGCATCTTCTCTGAATCTCTTCAAAAGGAAATGGGCTCGGCGGCGCCACCGTCTCCGGCACAGGCATCTTCATGGAAGTCGCCGGTGCCATACCTATTCTGCGCACTGGCAGCCATGCTGGGGCTCATAGCTTTCGCTCTCTTGATCTTAGGCTGCTCCTACTGGAAGCTCTCCGGGAACCTAGAAAGCCGAGACGACGGAGAAACAACAGACGTCGAAGAAGGCGGCGGAGCAAAGGCAGCGACGGCGGTGGTTGAAGAGAAGTACTTGGTGATCATGGCTGGGCAGGAAAAGCCGACTTTCTTGGCAACTCCAACCTCCAGTAGGGCTTCGTCTTTTGGCAGTAAGACGACGACTGGAAGTAGTGAAATTTCTCTGGCATTAGAAGAAAACAATATTGTGCATAAAAGCCTAGAATTAAGACA
The DNA here is from genome assembly GCA_026008535.1 of Perilla frutescens. NCBI lineage: Eukaryota > Viridiplantae > Streptophyta > Magnoliopsida > Lamiales > Lamiaceae > Perilla > Perilla frutescens. Next base: position 69,304,440 of record BRKX01000001.1, read on the forward strand.
AGTTCCCAACTTTGAGTTTCAGCCTCATCAATCTGCAGTTAATCACTTTCAGTAGTAACATCAAGTTAATTATTTTTTTCAATTCTAAATTTTGCATTAAACAATTAATTAATATATTACTTGTAAGTGCAAACTAAGTGATTCTATATATGCTCGGATCAATTATTTCATGTAGATCTACAAACAGATGACGTCGATCGTTAATGATATTTTTCTTTATAACTAAGGATATATTCATGTTACCTAGGATGCTTCGAGGAACATTAAGTGATGGGAGTTTGGTGAATATTATGTAAATTAATTAACGTATATATATAGTAAGTATAATGTACTGTTAAGTTTAATCGAGCGTATGTTTGTAGTTGAATGTCATTTCTCTCAACTATTAATTAAGGGTGAGAGTCTGGGGTTTGATTCTCATAATGATAAATGATTTACGTGGTTGGGGTAAACTGAGACGAAATTAAATCCATCTCATTTTGTGAACTTATTATTTACGTACATTTTAATTCATGCCCACTACTTTTGAATTTTAATTTTCTTTTCTTGTTCACATTCAATTCATACTTTTGTTTTCATTTTGTTCACATTTTTTTGGAATATATCGAATCCAAATTGATTGTATAAATATTACACTGTATATGTTGTTTTAATTTTACTTGTTGAGCTAGCTAGCTACATCTCGTATATCGACCCATACATTTTCTTAATTAATTGTGCAATATATTCAATTTTATTAATTTGTTATATATTAGAAATAAAGTTGAAAGAGTTTATTGAATTATTGGCTTGATTTTGCCTTCTTTTTAAATATTCCACGATTGAGGTATATTCATTATTCAATGTCTTTTAAAGGGATCCCAATCAAAATTCAAAACCATCACAACTTCAATAAAGTCGAATTGCTGCACACCCGATTTCAAATCTCTATATAGTTAGATGCTGCATATCTAGCTACAAAAATCATATTTATAATGGCGGATCTTAGAAATTTAATTATTCTATAAAATAAGAAAATGTGAATTCTCGACATTCATGATCGAAGTTGTTGATTAATAATGTTAGAGAGAATTAATTAATTAATTAGACACAACATCAAAAATGTTGCACGTGAATGATATTAATTTACTCACAATGCATCCTCGGCAGAAATATTGGATCCCTTCGTCATCCAATATATGTGTGTGTGTGTACATATATATTTAAAAGGCAGTATACAATGTATATATGAACATGAGAACATCATGCATAATCAAGTAGATCTAAGAGTGGATCGGATGTTGATTCATGGTCAAGTTTAAGTTGAAGAAGAAAGAGTTATAATCGACCTTTTTTTTTGGTTGTTTAATTAGGAAATCTACTCATGAACGTCTGGCAAAGCTCCACACGCCATGATTAAAGTGTTATAAGAGCAACATCCATTGAATTATGTTTATATATATATATATATATATATATCTAGAGAGAGAGAGAGAGAGAGAGAGAGCGACCGGTGTATATAATTAATGATCAAATATTCCTTCAATAATTCAAACATGATAAAACCAAAGTTAAAGTTTCTATTATTTGTTCCTCTAAAAGGTATGAAAATAACGAGTCCTGACTCATGATAAAGTGATTTTTTTCCTTTTTTCTTTTTTGAGATAACTCCACCAATCTGTATGAGTTCAAATAAGATCTCAACCTAAAAAACATTGATGAGATTCAAATTCATTATTTTCCTTTCATGAAAAACTTCATAGCTATAGATCGGAAATTTAGATATATAATTTTCTGGCTAACTACAAAATAATTGGGGTAAGATCTAGAGGAACATCTATATGAGGCCTTCTTCAACATTTGAGATGAAGTATAATTCTAATACGAAAAAATATTTTATCTCGTAATTAACTACCTACAAAACACAATTAATTACATATATATATGATGATAATATTGTAAGTATGCACTAATAATATACATATAACACAAATTCTCATTTACATAATGTACACCAGACGGTAAACACGTTAATCGGGTCAATGCGCATTGACAAAAAAATCGTCAAAACATGTGATACTTTTTAGGGATACAAGTGATACATTTTGAATTTTGAGTGCTACTTTTTTAGGAGCGATGCTGATTTTAACATTTTTTTTTCATTTTTTTCTAGGCCGATTACTTTTTTAATAATACAAGTAATACGTTTGAACTTTTGAATGATACTTTTTAGTATTACATTGATACTGATTTTGACGGGTTTTTTGGTCAACACATTGATCGGGTCAACGTGCATTGACCCGCGTTGACCCGATCAACGCACATTGATCTAATCAACGCGTTGACCGTCTGATGTGCACTTAGTGCGCACAATATCTGCCCTACATATAATATTGAATATCGACCAAAACTAAAAATACTCCTTCAAACCCAATAGATGAATTGAAGTTGTGCATTTGTGTGTATTATAATGACATAAAGTAAATGTAATGTCACTAAAAATGACATATTCTGTGGATGAGGATCGGATGAGCAAATTTACAATTTTCTCGTATTTTTCTGAATGTCGTATTAGAACTTAGAGGACGCAAGCGAATTAAATAATCATTTCCTAAGTCCATCTTAAATCTCAAAAGCTATTTCAATTATCAAACTAAGTCTAGTTATTTTACAGTTTTTTTTTTATATTTGTTCTTTTTTTTTTCTGAATAAAAAGAAAAGGAACCTGTGGCAGCACACCTCCCCTCCCAAGTATTTAAAGCAGTTGGATTCTTCTGTTTCCAATAGTGTGTTATTTCCAATTTTACCCATTAAATGAATAGTATAAAAAAAATTAATTAGCATAGGTAAAATACGAAGTTTAAATATTTTGTTAATAATAATAATAATAATAATAATAATAATAATAATAATAATAATAATAATAATAATAAGTATCACAAACTTTTAACCTTTCAATCTTTCATGCTCATGCAACTTCTCATTTAATTTGCAGCCATTTTAACAAAATATTGTGAATATTTACGTCAAGTTATATAAATATGCATTATTTGATAATATCTTATACAAAAATTAATCAATTTAACTCCTTAATCAAATTGCAATTATATTTTTCGGGCCTAGCCCATTTATGTCTCAACTTATGAGATTGGGCTTATATGAACAGTGGGCCAGTTACCAAGTCCATTTGGGCCGGTATATATTTTTCCATTAAATTTTGGTGGAAAAAAATATTCCAGCTTCTGACCGGAAAATTCTTACGGTAGCATGCCCGAATTTTTATTTTATTTTTTTAAAATATTTTTGCAATTTATTTTTTTTATATAAATGACAACATTAGTAGATGTTAATTATATTCGTCGGATTTTTTTTCTGCCTCTTATTATGTAAACAATATAGGTGTGTATTTTTGCGATATTGTGTGAAAATTTTTTAACAACATTGTAGTTTACATAGTAGGAGGTGAAATAAAAAGTCGGGACATACATAATTAACATCTGCTTAAGAAGTAATATATATTTAAAAAAAGAATATTTTGCAAAAATATTTTAAAAAATAAAAAAACTTCGGGCATGGTACCGTAAGGGTAGAATTGAATTTTCCCTTTTGATTGGTCCATTTTTTTTCCCAATTAAGCTGTCAAATTTTTATTTCTATAATGTCAATCCTTTAAATTTTTGTCAGCATAACAAAAGTTCAAGAACTCGATAATACAAGTTCTCAATTGAGGGGGCATAATAAATAAATAAATTGCATTTTATATGGAGTTGGGCTTTGCTTGCAAAAGGGTTTGCTCCCCTATATTGTGTTCTCCGCTATTCGTAGGTAAGGGAGATGAGTTTATTGAAAATGAGATTCTGCCTGTGGCTGAGGTTGTTAAAGCCGGTGGAATTTTATCATTTCAACGTATGTTGAGGGAAGTTAATAGAGGTGCTCATAATCTTGCACAGTTTGGTGCTAGTTGTAATGGTTTTTATATTTGGACCAAAAAATTTCCTCCGTGATTGACGGAGAGTGTTAATATAATTATTTTTTCTTCAAAAAAAAAAATATCTAATCTTAAATTGGTTTGTGATTAATTAGCTTTTTAGCTAGTGAACCAAACTAACATTCCCCAATTATTGAGAGTTTGTTTAATTATTAAATGCTGCTGGTAAATGTAACCCAGTGCAGTTTGGTTTTGGAAACATTTTCGGATTGATAACCATAATGACTCTCGCAATCATTCTTAATCTTTAAAAAAATTGTGTCCCAAGATTTTAGGGATTAGGGTTTTCATTAATTTGATGGCATCATTATTTTGTTGATAGGAACAAAATAAAACATCATTTCATTATTTTATTTCACTAGCAGCTGCCATTCACGGCGTATTCACGACTTCCTTAAAATGATATAACTTGATATAGAAAAGGAATTACAAACAATTTATCATCAAGAATCCATTTGATTAATATACATTCCCGTAATGTCGTCACTCCACCCGCAACTGATAAAATAAAATACGAGAACCCAAGAAATAAGGTGGAATGATGATTGGATAGTTTTCTGTGAAAGTCTTCTCCCATGATAAAGTGAGCACCCCACCTCCTCCCCTCCCTACCAAACTCAACCATGAAAAATAAAAACACACTCCCTTTTTGATGTGGAAGCCCTCTTGGCTTATGTAACAAGACAAATCAAATGTGTGTGTTCATCACCACCTTTGCTTATCTCCCAAACCACCCAACCAAAACAATTATTTGCATCCCAAAATCCATAACTATTAAGGCTTGCTACTCTTTTTTTGCTTCTCAAATAAGAATATTCGAGAGCTCCTAGGTGGTCACACTCCCTTTTGTCCACTACATATATTTCAAGGTTGTGAATCAATATATTCAATAGCATCCAAATTTCTATCAACCAAGTAACCAAAAAATATCTACTATAACACCAAAAAAAATAAATATGATGATTTCTCCATTGCCTTGTAAAATCCTAATAGGCATCCCTCTTGATGCCGATGTGAGTGTAGAACTCCTCTGTTGGGCTATCCGAGTTCTCGCTCGCCCCGGTGACTCGGTCATTGCATTGCACGTCATAGGTCTCTCCGATCCTTAACACGAAATGAGACACCAATTGATTTGATTTATTGTATGACTAATTACTACAATGCTTATGTTCTGTTCTAACAGGGGCCATGACGAACAAGAACACGAACACGAGACAGTCTGCTAGGAAGCATCAGAAGCAGATTCGACAGGCGAAATCGTTCGTCATAAACATTATGGGAGAACTTGTCAAGACTTGCCAGTCTAATGAGGCAAGAAATCAATCTTCGTAATTTTTTTTTTTAATTTCTTTTCATAAAAACTTGCGTGAGACTTTTTTTTTTTTGTTGAAATTTAGGTCAATATGGAGGCGAGAGTCGGAGTAAGCCCGAGCCCCGGTCGAGGCCTAATAGAGGAAGCAAGAAACATGGCTGCTGATTATCTCATCATCGGCGGCGAAAGAAACCGATCAAATAGGTTAGCTAGACAACAACTCATTCATGCAAAATTTCAAGAATCATTACATTTACCCTTTTTCCTTAATCGACTAGAGCTGCGTCGGCGATTTCCAACTTCTGCTGCAAGAATGTTCCAGAAGGCTGCTCATTAGTCCTGCTTCGTCGAACTAAAAAGCTTCAACAAGATTCTTGCGCAAACTCTGTTCGCCTTCCAGGTAAATCTTAAATCTATTACGCTTCGGGAATCTTGTGTGATAGGTCAAGATTTGTTAGACGGTAGTATACTAGTACATGATAGTAGCTATAATTAAGTATTATCTATGACTGTCTTATACAAGTTTTTGTAGTTCTAGTTTGACTTTTCAACAAAAGACTGTTACTACATTAATTGTGTGTAAATGTGGATCGTGTGACAGATTTCGAACATGAATCGAGCAGCAGCTGGTCTGAAAAGAATTCATTTACTGAAAATTCGTTTTCATCATATGAGAATGAGAGTATGTGCAAAAGGCCTTCACCTAGAACGGTGCTTGATATATGTGAGGAAGATTTGAATAGTGAGGAAAGTTCGAATTCCGGGGAATCGACATCATGTAGCACTGTCACATCATCGGTGGTCACTGAAACGAGGAAGTCCAGGTCCCCGTTACAGCTGATTTCCTCGTTTTTTCGGCCCTCTTGCGATTGGAGATTAATGGGCAAGAAAAATGATAAAGAGAAGCAGCAGGCAATGCTGAGGTGCTTCACGTATCAAGAAATTGCAAGTGCTACAAAATATTTCCACAATGGTATATACGAGTTACAATATTTTCCATACTCCAAGAAAAAAAAAAAGAATTGTAATAAACTAAAAAAGGTTTTATATATTATGAATGCAGATAATTTGGTGGGACAAGGAGGGTATTCGGAAGTTTATAAAGGAGAAATTGGAGATGGAAGGCATATTGCAGTGAAGCGTTTGGCTAAGGACAATAACAATGCAAACAAGGAAAAAGAATTTCTAATGGAGCTGGGAATTATAGGGCACGTCAACCATCCCAACACGGCAAAATTGGTTGGTTATTGCTTTGAAAATGGGCTTTATCTCATTTTCCAATTGTATCCAAACGGGACTCTATCTTCTGCCTTGCATGGTAAGTGCTATATATGTGTATAATCTTTACTTGCACTTTTGCATAAAATTGTTTTCGATCATGGCTTTAATTATTTCATGGGGGTACGTACGTATACATAATTATATTTATATTTATGTAGAAAAAATTCAATTATACATGAGGGTCAGTATGTCCAATATTAAGATAGAAATTGATTTTGTATGAATTTGATATTATTGTGCAAGGGCAAGGAAGCAAGGCCCTAGAGTGGCCTATAAGATACAGAATAGTGGTAGGGATTGCAAGGGGACTACATTACCTTCACAAATGCTGCAAACATCGCATTATTCATCGTGATATTAAGGCTTCTAATGTTCTACTCGGTCCAGATTATGAGCCACAGGTAAAATAAAATAATATTAATCATGATTATTTAATTATTTCGTGAATATATATAGAAATTCTTATCTCGATATATATACACATATAGATATCGGACTTTGGACTGGCAAAATGGCTACCTAGCAAATGGAGCCATCATGCAGTTATTCCAATAGAGGGGACGTTTGGATACCTGGCTCCTGAATATTTCATGCATGGAATTGTTGATGAGAAAACTGATGTCTTTGCATTTGGAATTCTTCTTCTTGAAATCGTCACCGGTCGCCGCCCCGTCGACTCCACCAGCCAGAATTTGCTTTTATGGGTATTTATATAAAATTCTAATTATCTTAATTATAAGCTATATATCTGTTTTGTTTTTATTTCTTGTTTGTTAAAATTTCTTAATTATTTCAAGATTATTAATTATATTGTGTGATTAGGCGAGGCCCTTAATGGAATCGGGAAATTTGAATGAATTAGCTGATCCCAAAATGAAAGGTAGATTTGATATGGAGCAATTGTATAGAGTGGCTCTCACGGCGTCGTATTGTGTGAGGCAATCTTCCATATGGCGACCTTCTATGACTGAGGTACACCATCCATGTATATATTATATATATTTTTCAGTATCTTAATTTAAGTTTAAACAATCATTTTTTTTCTAGCTTCTCCCTAGAAAAATTGACACATTTTTAATGAAATTAAACAAGATTAGCTAGAGCTTAGCTCCTTGGGCAATTTAATTAATTGGTCGAATTAGTCAATCCGGTACGATTTGCTTCCGCTGGCTATAATCATTTAAAACCCAATTTAGCGCGCGACATCAAAAATTTTCTCCTATATAGACATATAGTTATGTAAGTTGATTATTAATTTTTGTAGCCTTAATTATTATTAATTTGCTTTTAAATATTTAGGTGTTACAACTGCTAACGAATGGTCAAGAATCAGATGTGGGACGAAGTAGCTGGAGAATACCAAAATTCACTAGTGATGAGATGGATGATTACTCTATGATCTTTGGATACCAACTTCCATCTGATTTAGCTTTGGAAGATATTTAAATTTGAAATAATTAATATATAGGAAATCATTTTTTTCATGGTTTTCACGTATTAATTCACTTCGCAAATTAAGTTTGATTATATAAATTGATACATATTTTATTCTTTTATTATTTTTTTATTTTATTTTATTGGGGGTGGTGGGGGTAACGTACGGTTACGCTCTTACTAGATAATAGCTGTTGGGTTCTTTCCTATTTGTATTAACAAAATGCTGGGCTGAAATAGATGATTCATTAATATTTTTTAGGATCAGGTGATTATTCATCTCATCTTCTTAATTCAGTAATTGTGTATCACTCTCTCCCCCTCTCTTGGAATAATTATGGTATTTCTTGGATATTTTAATGTAGGGATGTTTTTGTCCTGATATATATAAAATAAGATTTTATTTCATCATGTTTTATTTTATCAATTTAAATAATAGGTTGAATATATATGCATCGAGTGTGTTATTATCACACATATATATATAATTGTCCATCATTTGTACATTTTAGTACATTTGTGGTAGAAAGACTATAATTATAATCGACTATAATAAAAAACCTAAAACAAATATATAAAAGTACCCAAAAATCTATTTATATACACATTTAGACTACATTGGAATATGGTGCATGTTTGAGGTGCTTTAATTATAGTGTGTGTATTAAGACCATTTCCAACAGTTTTCACCAGAATACAGTTAACTCTACACTACACTACACTACAGTTAAAGTTACAGATTTTCAATTTTCATCTCCAACAACATCACTCTACATTTCATCATACAATGGAATATTCACTTTTTATACTCTTTACTATTGATTTAATTTTTTTATCGAATTATTTAATTAAATATGATTATATATATATAATATATATATATTAATATTCTTGCTCATTATTTTTTATTTTTAATTGATATATAATTAAAATTTATTTTTATTTTACAAAAATTAAAAGGTTCGTGTAAAAACAATCAACTTATTCAAAATAAAATTCAACATTTCATAACAAATCATTTATTAAAAATAAATTACATGTCATAACAATTATGTATTTGTATTGTTTATTGTAATATATTGTGGTTTTGTATCGTTTATTAATATATTTGTGGTTTTATATTGTTAAATATTTATATAATTCTATTTTTATTAATTATGTATTTTGTCTTTTAAAACAATTGAAAGAAATTTAATACAATATATATATATATAAAGAAAAATCAACTTGCACAATTAAGTAATGAAAGAAAGACGAAGAAAAAAAAAAGAGGAACTGCTTGCACAATTAAATAATGAAAGAAAAAAAAAGGAGAAATCAGAACTGCCGAGAGGAACAGTGCCTCGGTTATTTAACTGAGGCACTGTTCACAAATACTACATTTTGCCGAGCTGGAGGTTGACTGTTGGAGAGAAATTTTATGGAAATTCACACTACATTTATTGTTTTACCGAGGAGAGAGACTTCTCTTGGAGAAGCTCTAAGAGATTAATTATAATATCCCAATCTTTCCTCTTCCACTACCAATTTAGTCCTCAAAACTTTTATATTTGTATTATTGGGCCTTTCCGCCGAAAATATACTATCTTTTAGATAAAGACGGTACATTTGATTTTAGGGTAATTTTATTTACAATTCCAATTTTCTCTTCACAACCTCCAAAATTAATATAAATATAAATATATTTTTGATAGACTAACTTACCCTTACAACCCCCAAATAATTTAAAAAGAACCCTAAAAAAAAACCTCTTTCATAACCCCATCATCTAGTTTCTTGATAAAAGATGAAAAATATCTGGCAAATAAAATTGTGGAACTCTACTCTCTAACTTCTTGATAAAAGAAAAAAGATCCGGGAAATAAAATCGCATAAATTGAAAGTTTGTTTATCTTTCATGAATAACACCATCTTATTGATTAAAAAAATTGATCTTTCATAAAATATGCATATTTGCACTATATCATTAAAATGGATTCATTCATAAACTATCGTTATGTGTGTGTGATTTATTTGCAAAGCCTCCAATCTTGTTCAGTTTGTGTGATCTTTTTTTTACTTTCTGCAGAAATTATTACTAATAATAATAATAATAATAATATCAGTTTTTTTAATCAAGAAGGGTAGGGCAAATCTTGTTCAGTAATTGTGCGAATCTGTTTTAGTTCATTATTATTATTATTATTATTAATCAAGAAGGGTGGAAGTTAAGGAGAGGGATTTAATTTTACAGGAATTTTTAAGTATTTTAGGGTTGCAAAGACAAATTAGTCTATCAAAAATATGTTTAATTATTTATATTAATTTTGGGGGTTGTGAAGAGAAAAATGAGGGTTGTGAATAGAATTACCCTTGACAACCCCCAAAATTAAAAGCATAGATTTTTGCAAGCAAAAATTAAAATCTGTCTGACTACGTGTGGTCCAACAATTTTGGATTTTCTAATTTTGGACCACAAAATATTTACGAGATTTATGCCAATAGACCCGTATATTCTTGCGAAATTAAATATCTAATACCACAAGATTTTCAATTATAAGTTCATTGTTGTATCGGACGGCAGTTTCGAAACGAAAATAGATTAATTAGCTTGTAAAGAAATTAATTATATAATACGAGATATAAATACAGACTTAACATTGAGCTTGTATTTGCATAAATACTTTCCGTCCAATTACCATATTTAAGTTCAGAAGTCAGCAAAAAAAAAAGGAAAAAAAAAACAGAAAAAGGCAACATAAAGAATATCAAAATTTATTACATTCTCTTCATGATACATATATTGGAATAGAACCATATCATATTTATTCGAATTATAATGAAAAGATGGAAAAGATTCCCTATTTATAATTAAGTCGGCACAGTAATTTATATACATATTAAATCTTCTCATGTGTAAATTTGTTGATAAATAAATAGATAATTGCACAATATATAATATATTAAGGAGACATTTACTTTAGGCGATATATAGATTAGATAGTGTGGATATATAAAAATGACATAGGCATTATATCCGTTACATATTTTGCTAGATTGAATAATTACGCGCTTGTTATATCATCCTTCAAATCATAACTCAAACTAAGCTAATTCCGCCAACTCCAAAAAAACAAAAACTTTCAGCTTTAGTGTACCAGTATGAGAGAGAGAGAGAGAGAGAGAGAGAGAGAGAGAGAGAGAGAGAGAGAGAGAGAGAGAGAGAGAGAGAGAGAGAGAGAGAGATGGATCTAGGACGTTGACTGGGCTGGGCCCTTAGGAAATAGTGAGAGGTTCTGGTCCCCCTCTAAGGACATGTTTGGGCCATGGTACACGTGAACTTCATGCGGTTTGGACCCTTTTTTTAGTACCCTACTTATAATTATTTTATTTTTTTAGTAGACCACTTGGAATTATTATTGATTGCTTCTACTCTCTTTCGGAACCCCCGAAAAAAAAATGAAATAAAAGTGCGTGGTTTTTAAGTATCTAGCAAATCTTTAACATCTTATTTCCTTATTAATAATTTTTCCTTTATCAAATTCAAGATACTAAGGCAACATAAATATCTATCTTCCTCCTTTATTTTCCCCTTAATTTGTAACATCAACTGATTTTATGTATGACAAAATTATCCATAATAGAAGTATCAACAAAGAAAATTATAGGTTTTGCGTAATAACAGAAGTTGTTCAAACTAGCTACTATATGAATTGCCATATTCAGTTGTCTCCTAGCAATAGAAATTCGGTACGATCAAGCGAAATAACCTATAGATAGGATAGAATTTTCAATAATGTCTTAATTTTACCACGCAAAAGAAGGAAAAAAAAATTAATTCCACAATATGTTTCCTCAAAAAAATAAAATAAATTCCACAATATCCACATATCTAAACGGTGCTTCCAATAATGACGTAGTTTTTATTAGGGTTTAATTTTTTTTTATGCCAATGGTAACCCGCAGCCGCTACCGAAGTGTGCATTGAGTAAATTAATTCCTGTGTAATAGCATATAAATCACTCAGAAGAATGTAAATTAATCACACTTAAAAAATCATGTGTAGCACACGAACATATATCCATATTGGTGGGATTCAAATTTTAAACAATTGACATCAAATTTAAAGCAATTGACATCAAATTTAAATCTCGAAAGTTTTATTGAAAAGGCAAGAGCCAACAAGACGGAATTTTTATTAAACGTGCAGAATGGAGGGAAGGTAGCAAGAGCCAACAAGACGGAAAAGGCAAGATTAGTTGTTGCCAGACTATGAAGTCATCCAATGTTGAGCTAAATAAAGCAAATCATTGTTTTAAATTTGTATTTTTTGAAGTAAGGAACATTTAAAAATTGTTGAATGTGGATTTAGTTGACCTGATTTTTGTAATTCGACATTAGATATATTTTACTCTTCTAAATTGTAACACATCGACAAATCACAGAAAGTAGGCGAAGAATTGGCAGCTACTTTGTTTTCGATTAGCTGCTGCGCCCATATCGTCGGTTTTAATATATTAACATACACACACACACACAGTTTATTATTTTTACATTTCAAAGTATAAGTGTACATTATCATACTATAGATGAACATATGTATAACAGTCCGGTCCCGAGAATAGGGTCGGGATTGTTATGAAGAAAAACAGAAGGAAAAAGGTAGTTTAATCGGAAATCCAAGGGGTGTTTCTAGAATTAAACTAAATTAGCGTCTCAAAAATTTAGGTAACTTAATTTTAAGACTCAGAAGATTTATCGTTTTCAACGAATGAAAGAGTCAAAGGGTTTAGTCATGTCAAAGGAATGCCTAATCATAGGCCAAACAGAATCCAATGACTAACGAATAGGAATTTGACTCTTTAAATAAACAAGACCTCTTCATAGGTCACAACAGCTAAGACTCATCAGTAGGTCAGAGGCAAATAAATCATAATGTCCTATTCATAGGATGAACAAGAAAACAACTTAAGATTAACTGGGAGATAAGCAGAATCATGCTTGAACAGTAAAGCCCCTTCATAGGCGAACAACAATAACAAGCATGCAAGACCTATTCATAGGTCAACTGAGAATGAATAGATACTAATATGCTCAACAAGTATGACTTTTTAAATAGCTCTAATTCAATAAAGGAATAAGTGGTATGTCAAAAGAACATGCTTCTTCTTCTCAAAGACTTTATTAATATTTATGAATCGTATCCTTAAAGACATGCTATTATCAAGGATCAGATCACATATATCAAGACTAAACACTAGACGTTAGAGTGTTCAGCAGAAATATAGTGGAAGAAAATCATGTAACCAGATAGAGCAGCAATATAATTCAGACAACTCGAACAACACCACCAGCAGCACATCACCGGCCTTAACATCTCAACCTGAAAAATATTTGAAAAAGAGAGCGTGAACACTAATGTACTTAGTGGGGTTTACGGGAAAACTATTTGATAAACTTTAGAAATATCCAATCAACAACTAGCGGTATATGGAAAGCAAAACACAAAAGCCCTCTCCATATCCACAAAAACCTTTTACTTCCTTTCATGTGGGCTCTTTCTGACTCAAACCTGATGTCTACTGCACCCTTAGGCATGTCTTAGGATAAGAGAGGGGTTACCTCAAATATCCTCCTGAGTATGCGAGGGGGCTACCCAACAGTGACTCCCTTAGTGATCCGAGATCACTTCCTTTTAACTCAAATGTTACAATAAATGAGTATGCGAGGGGTGTTACCCAGCAGTTTAGTGACTCGAAAGTCACAACATGATAATGTAATAAAACTATTCTTTGAGCTCAATAACCTACTTAACAATAATTGAATCACAACATTCAATATCAAAACCTTAACCTTGAATCTTTAATACTTTATCCTCAACATTGAATTCTCACATTCAATCATTAATATCAAAGCCTCAATACTTAATCATGCTAGCATAGTCATAACCTAGATTGAATCATCTAGATCGCATTCCTCAATCAATACTATAGCCTTAATGTCATAAGGGATACTATAATCAACCTACGAGGCATAACTTATCTCAATAACCTTCCTCATCAGTACAAAACTTAACTTATGATCATAATCATCTATACCTCATAATAATCAACTATATGATATCATATAAAATCATATCATCATTTATTTATTCAAGAGCTCAAACAACAATTAACATAATCATGTTATATAATAACTTCCTTCTTTCCATTCCTTTCCTTTCATTTCCTTCATTTGTACAGAGACTAATCAGGCAGAGCATAAAATCATTTTATTGGATATTTCACCTTGCCTTATCATGCTTCTAGAGCTCACTAGCTCAAACTATAGGTTAGGTTTTAGAATTACTCACCTCGATGACGAGCACGTGGACGAAACAACGAGTTAAAAATCCTTTTCCGGGTCTCCTCGGGGTTCACCTCTTCTACAAAAGTCGATCATTGATGTAGCGGTCATCTTTGAGATCCTAACAAGAAATCGAAATGAAATTTACTTCCTCGATCCTAATCACGACTTAAACACGAGAATTAAAGGTTAAACGTTCGAAATTAGCGAAAACGGATTCGGAAACGAGGCACCCGACGCTGGCGGAGGGGCCCTTACGGAAAAACACTATTTACACTCTTGCTCTATACGCTTTTCATCGCGGGACCTCAAATGGCCTTGGATTAAAAATTCCAAAAGTATCGTCACGCTCCTTGGATAAACACCCTTCAAACAAGACCAAAATCGGTCATAATTGAGCTGGGATCGAAATTCTCAAAAAGACGATTTCACGAAAAATGACCTATAAAGTCACGACTTACAGCCGAAACATCCTTATTTAAGCTCCATTTATTTTCTTTATTCTTTTAAATAAATTCTAAAATTATGGGGTTTTACAATATTATAAATGTTATAATGTCAATAAATGGCGATTACTACTCATATATTAGAAATAAAACAAACCTATATAACTTTTCAAATGTATTGTGAGTTTGATTATAATGATTAAAGTGTTTGATTATATATTGATTATTGAATATTATAAATGTATTGAATATATATATATATATATATATATATATATATGTTACATTCTAAGCAAAAATACTATGTATATCATAACTAATTAGAAGGCAATTAAGACTTTTTTTTCATCTTAACTAGTATTTTTCCTATGCGATGTACAAAACATTATTCTTTTTAGATCTATAATATTATGTTTATTTTGAAATTTTATATGTTGTGTTTAATTTTTAAAAATTAATAAAATGATATGCACATGTGCTAATTAATTAGATAAGAAGATCAATTTTGTGTAGTTAGGACAAATAAAAATAAAATTAAATTTTAGGAACTAAATGAAAATCCATGTTAAAAAGATCGAATTTAAATATTTCAAGCTACACAATTTTATAAATAGCAATCTATAATTTTTCCACAATTAAAGAACATTTGATTTCTTTAATTTGAATATATGACAGGTATAAAAAAGTTAATTATTTAATTATTTTAAATGATGAAATTGAAATAGAAAAATAATATATTATTATTATTATTATTATTATTATTATTATTATTATAACACAGATGAAAATTATTTTTTAGGTGACAAATGTAGAGTACCATAAATCCTCCACCCATACATAAAAAAATAAAATATATTACAAATCTCAATTTTTCAAGTAAAAAATAATAAATAAGATTGCAAAAATGTGTTAAAATACAATAGCTGTAGTCTAAACCGTCATGGAAAATGCCATAAAAAACAAGAAGAAAATTTACAACTATAAATACCATTACTGTTGTCTATTAACTCAAAACAGTTGTCTATTATACAAAAAATTATTGTCTAAAATATAAATGTTAAATTGTGTGATAGACAACGGATTATTCTAAAACTGTTGTCTATTACACGTTCGTGTTATATTTCTTATTGTACATTTGATTTTTAATTTTTTTCTTTGATTTCAATTTATTATAGTTTACTTTAATTTTACACTTGTTATTTAGTGTTCATCCTATCAAATTGGGATTTAATATAATTTTTTAGTATTTAATTTTTCAAATAATCAATCAATAACTAAAAATTAAAAATTAAATAATAAAAAATTACATAGCATTCTAATTGGGTATGATGAATCTTAAATAATAAGTGTAAAATAAAACTAAAACATAAAAAATTGAAATCGAATAAAAAATTTGAAAAAATAAAAATAAAAATTCACGTCTGAAATAGGAAATGCAATATTAAATGTGTAATAGAAGACTGAGTTTAGTGGCTTAGCTGGTGGAGTTAATTAACAAAGTTATAATCGAAAAATATATTTGATTAATTTCAATCATATTTTGTAAATTGAACCATCCAAAACGACCTTAAAGTAAACCCATTATTGTCTTTACTCGGATAATAACTAGAAGAAAGTTCTAGAATTAGAAAAAAAAAAAGTGTTTATGCTACTTCAGACTAAATAGAAGTCAACAAATTTATTAAGAAGGTGCTGCTAGTCAAATGAAAGGTATGAGTAGGTGCTTGCGCCAAAATTAAAGCAAAAAATAATTCATAATGTTCGAGTCAACCCAAAATGCAAAACTTACCAATGGGACAACTCTTATAATTAACACGCCCAACCATATAAACAACATTTGACGTCCCTTCAAGATACTCAAAAGTTAAAATTCTTTTATCGGAAAAAAAAAAATTGAGTTCAAAATTCACCGTTCTTCTTTACCAAATTAATAAAAACCTTGAGGAATCCCGGCCATCCTCGAGGCTTTTATTAATTTTCCATCCCTATGACAATAAATCAGTGGAGAAAATAAATCACGAGATATGCTTTTACATGGTATTTTCACATGTACACTATATCATTAACAATCCAATACTAAACGGTCATTGACATAAGCTGATCTATGACACTGATCAGCATATATATGTAACATTTCTCCATTTTGTATATGTACATTTATGGAATATGTGCTCAAATAAATGTTAGATATTAGTGATATCATAGATGATAGATACAAATCATGTGTAAAATCTCAATATTTTCCTTGGCGTACCAAATTTTTTGGAAAATATCATTTTGTAAACACTTGACCTGGGAATAACCCAAACATTAGTTGAAAGACAAATCTAATTATGAAAGCAATAACAAAATGTGCATAGTGAAAATATTATTTGAATGAAAATTCCAAAAAATAAAAATAAAAATCGTTTAGGAACATAGAAATCCCCAAACAAGCAAAATCCAGATATACAGTAGATATATCCAGTTGCCCATTCCTTCACGCACCCTCCCAACAATAACACGTGAGATCTTATCTTTCAGTTGCTATACAGATTATTGTTTTAGTAGAGTATATGTAGAAATAAATATCCATGAAAAATCGAAATTAAAAATAACATAATTGATCTTTTTAGCCATGGTGGGTAGTGAGCACAATTTAACATGCCCGCTGTAGTTAATATTTATTTTCTCTAATTTTAGTTTTACATAAGCTTTTTACTATTATAGGCGTATTAGTTTTTAGTGACTTGTAATTATTAATTATGATTGATTTATTTATTATCATCCTCACATTTTTAAAATATAATAAAAAAATTGTGACCGTGAAAGTTGAGTCTTTTATTTAAAACATTTTCGCATCGACTGTGAGTGTGTGCGTAACAACATAAACCGAAAACCAAATCTATCTAAAAAATTTACATTAATTAGTTAAACAAAAGTCGACTAATTAACTAAAGAGAAGCCCTTCCATTCAACAAAAAAAGTAGCTGGGCTTTTTCAGATTGCAGAAATAGATAGAATTGCAGCACTAATACAATTTATCAGAAATTGAAAATGAGAAGAAATTAATTTTCCACAAAATCTGCCTTAAATTATTGCACATATAATTAAGATGCAATCGGAAATCACTATTACTAAAAACTTCTCGATGCATCATCCGTCAGAACGACGGGACGACGCCGTATCGTGCGTCGGCGATGAGATTACCGGAGACGAAGCTGAGAATTCCGTCGATGTCCGACTCCGAATCGTTTCTCTTCGCAAAGCGGCCTTTGATTCTCGGCCGCATTTCGGCGTATGCCTTACGCGAAGCATAGCGAATCGTCTTCGCGAATTTCCGGTTTTTCCTCTTCTCCCTATACCTTAAAACTCTAGCTTCTCTGTCAATTCCGGCCGCCTGCGATCCATGATTAGCGATCGGATCGGTGATTGAGCTCATGGTGAAAGGATACGATGTTTCCGATATGGCGGCGCTTCCGTCGGGCACCACGCCGACGTCCATCGACGATGATGAAACCTGGATAATTTTTTATTATTCTATCAGTTTAATTGATTGACTTGAATTGCGATTAGATTGTTTTGGAAATAAAAGTTTGAGAGTGATTACGCTATGGCTGAGAGATGCGGTTGTGTAGCTGTTGTTGTAGGAGGTGATGTTCGATCTCGTGAAATCGATCTCGAACCGGTTTTCCGGCGACTGTTGGTGAGTTAATTGAGCTGAAAGAGGCGGTTTTACGGTTGTTTGTACGGGGACGATACTGTCGCTGTAAGGTTGCGAGCAAATCTGGTAGCTGTCAAAATCCAGGAACTGATCGGAATCTGAGAATATGAATTCCATCGATTTCATATCCGGCGTCTCCGACGCCGGCGGGAGTTTGGTAGGAACAATTGAGTTGGTGGAAATCCAGGAATCGAGGATGTGACCGTCTAATTTTCGGTCGTCAATTGAATCACTTTGTGGAGCGGCGAAAATGGCGGCGGTCGACTTCATCACCACGGACTCGGCGGTGTCGTAGAACGGAACCACCGCGGCGCGCTCGTGGCGCTGGGCGAGGGGGTTGGCGGAGTGGATGTCGCGGTCGCAGGTGACGCAGAGCGCTGCGGCGTCCGCCTTGCAGGTGACGGCGGCGGGGGCCTGCTCGCACACCTCGCACATCCACACCTTACCGTGCCGCAGCGCCGCCACATCGCCGTTGGCATTGTGGATTTTGGCGTCGCACGCCATGCACATGAAGGCGGAGTCTGCGCGGCAGAAAAGCAGCGCCGCCGCGGACTTGCAGTAGTCGCAGGGCTTCGCCGCCACATTCCACCCCGCCGAAGAACACTTTGTCCTGGCGCTTTCACCAGCAATCAATCCCATTCGGTTAAATTTTGATATCTCTCTCCCTCTCTCTCTCTCTCTCTCTCTCTCTCTCTCTCTAAGATTTTGTTGATGACTAGGCGTAAGTGTAGTGGTGTAAGTTCCAAATGGGCAGTCTGAATCTGTATCTAAGCTCTGGAGAGGAGAGAGAGAGAGGAGGGAAATATGGTTGCTGACAAGTGTGGAGGGGACACGTGGAATGATGCCAGCCGCGGAAAAGATTTCATGACATCCGAGATGAGATGATGATATTTCGTGCTAAATTAATTGTCAATTGTCTGTGCCGACGTAGGCCCCACGATTTTGAAGAGTGAAAGTGGCTTTAAACATATATTAGCATATTTCACATTAACTAATGCGCTATAATGATATATTTTTTTATAATAATAATGATTTTTTTTTTTATTCAGAAGAATAATGATGTAATGGAATGAAAACTATTTTTTTGTTTCTATGTTCAGTATGTGTATTGTTTCAGTTCGTTGCATTCGATTTTAGCAGGGGCCTCACTATGCTCAGCTAACTGAATATATATGCATATACAGGGATTGGATCTAGTGAGAACCAGTGCCTATGTGAGAATTAAGAATCAATTATTGTCATTTAATATATTTCAAATCAATGGTCCAGACTGAAATCTTCCCACGGTGGCATTATCGTAATAAATGACACTCTACTGTCTGCGAATTTTAATAAGGGCAAAATTGAAAATTTTAAAAATATACGAATACTCAGAATTTTCAAAGCTCATTCACCATAATTGCTACCACACAAAGCTTACTCACGCAAATCAAGATGGAAAAAATTGAATAGAAACGCAAAATCACTTCAATAGATTGTTCAAATCTTCCGAAGGAACACGACACTAGTGAAAAGATTAAATTTTCGAATCAGAAAACATGAAAAGTTAAGGTAATATATCATTCAATTTTATTTTTTCAAATTCCGTTAATTTTTTTTTTTGTAGAAAAAATCATTTAGTATTCTATTATGATGATTTAGCAGTTTCTTTCATGTCGTGTTAGCATAACATTACTTTCTGAAAACATACAAAATCTAATCTTGAACAAACTTTGTTCATTTTATTCCATGATAATTTATCAGTTTCATTTTGTTCTGTAGATGATGAAAAACTTGTATGAACATGTTAACCCTAATAGTGTTGATAATGTATATATGATTTATGTGTATATTTTTCAATTTAGAGTTTTAGCATTGTCATGACTTATTTTAGCATTAGCATGACTCTTGTTTAGCATTAACATAAAAAAAATGCCACCGACATTGTAAAAAAGCATGAACAAATATTGTTATATGTTGTTGAATTATCAATATAGTGCACCCACTATTAGCATTGTCATCTCTCATTTTAGCATTAACATAACCCTTTATTAGCATTATCATAAAAAATTTACCATAGCCATTACAAACCGAGCAAGAGCAAAAGTTGTTGCAGTTTGTTGAATTAACAATATCATAAACCCTATGTTAGCATAATAGTACTTTCCGAAACATACAAAATCTAATCTTAAACAAACTCTGTTCGTTTTATTCCATGACAATTTATCAGTTTCAGATTAGGATATCACGATTGTGTGGGAACTAGATAGGTTAGATATCTATATTGTGAGAGGATCTCACGATTCAATTCAGCGAAAGAGGGTATAGTAGAAAGGGTTTCGAGTGATGAGAGGTCAGTTGCGTGTAAAATCCTAAGTAAACGTGATACCAGAGTAGTGAATTGTTTTCCAAGGACTTGACAAGTCCCCCTGACGTAGATCAGTTGATCGAACAGGGTTACCAACCTATTGTGTGCTTTACATTCTACAATCTACATTAAGTTTACTATAACGTTCCTGAACATTACTGCGGATTGTATCCTACAACGTTCGTGCACTTTTCTGTGAACGTTTGCAGACAGATACCAATCACGCGGGATGTGCACTTTCAAACACAAATAATTCAAACGGTCCAAAAGGTTGGACTGATCAAGAAGACGTGTCACTAATGTATGCTTGGGTTATCGCCAATCAAAATTCAATTGTTGGTAAGAACCAAAATAGTCAGACATTCTGAAAACACATTTGGAAAATGTATCCAAAATCTCGAGTGCTCCACCCACGACTTATGTGAGACAAAATAAGCGTTGAGTCACTGAGAAATCATCAGAAAAGGTTGAATACAAATGTAACCAAGTGGGTGGCTGTCTACAAGGAATCATATTCTCGAAAAAGTAGCGGCATGTCGGATGCAGACGTTGAGAAGAAAGCTCAAAAACTTTATAGCAGCGGAAAATCTATTAAGTTCACGCACCATGAGATTTTTGAAAGGATCATGCGTCATTATCCGAAGTGGGAATTGAAGTTGGGCACCAAGCGTCATCGTGCCTTTGTAGAGTATGATGATGTTGAAGACGATCGAAAGTTCCAGAAAATCAAGAACCACTAGAGAAGAAAATGATCCAAACAACTCCACCTCAGAAACTAATACTAGTGAAGCTTCAACAATTCGTTGTCCTGCTAGCATAAACAAGGCAAAAGCAAAAAAGAAAGGAAAAAGCCACTGTGCACAACAGTCAAGAGTTAGTTATTCCTGATGAATATACTGTAGAACTCCAGGCGATGAGGATCACACGTGAGAAGAAAGTGGAGGCAATTAACAGGATGGTTGTAATTTTATAAAATGTTGTTTAATGAGTGTGATTTTATTTTTTGTAATTTTAGGAAAAGTCGTTTACTTGGTGTGATTTTATTTTCTGAAATTTTAGGAAATGTAATTTAATTGGTGTGAAGTATGTTGTAATTTATGTTATTAATTTAGTTTATAATATTTTTGGTATTGACTATTTATTTCTATTTATTGCTTGATTTTCCTTTTTGGAATATTTTCATTTTCTTACTATAATTATATTTTTCATATTATTTTTGTTACAAATAATATTTTAATCTTAAAATAAAATAAAATAAAATAATTATATATAATGTCGTGGTTGGATGATCATGGATAAAATATACAAAAAAATGTGGTTGAGTTGGATGAATATTGATGATGTGGAAGAGAAAGAAATTAATTAAATATGAGGTGGTTGGGTAGTTGGAGTGGCTGCGATTATTTGTAGCCCTAAGCTTTTAGCTGATAATAAAGTCGTGTAGCAAAACATTATTTATATTTGAAAAATAATTGTTTCATACGTATGTATATATCTTGTGTGTGTGTGTGTATATATATATATATATATATATATATACTTTTTTATTTTCGATAAATAATTATCTTTTTTAACATTGAAATTTATTTAAAAAATTAATTGAAACTTTAATTTGATGCATGGAGCTTCATGAAACTTCGATACAAGTAGATTGTGATGGGGAGAAAGCATTATTTGTTTTTTCGATGCAAGTAGATTGTAAAGCTACAAGTCCGTGAGGGGTACGTTCACGAGAAATGCAATATTTTCCTCTTAACTTTTCCACTGCAAAAAAGGTATAGAGCTTACTTTTCCTTACTTATACCTTAGTTAAATCTGCCATCTGTGATTTGTCACAAATGAAATAAAAAGTTTCACCATTTCTTTATCTTTATACTATTATTATTGTGTCAATCTTAGAAACTATCCACTTCAAATATTAAAAATATTTTTCACCCACAAACTTTTAAAATTATTTATTTCACTCACACTTAACAAAATATCCCCCCAACAACTATTTTTATTTTATATTTAATTCGTTTAATTTTTAAAAATAACACATCTCTCGTTGTTCCTTGTTCCAAGTTATTAAGGGGGGTGTATTCAATTCAAATTTCATTGTATTTTAAAGGACTTTTAAAATGCGGGTGTATTCAATTCAGACTTTTAAAAGTCCTTTAAAATTCTAGTGCATTCAATCCAGACTCTTAAAAGTCCTTTAAAATCCTGGTGTATTCAATCATGACTTTTAAAAGTCTTTTAAAATCCGGATGTATTCAAAAATCCATGGACTTTAAAAAGTCATGGATTTCATTGGATTTCACCTCAAAATCACGTTAAAAATACAAAAGATGAAATCCGACCTCTGGACACGAGATTTTGATGGATTTGAAAAACCCGACGCGCGGTGCAGTGCAGCGGCCGCTGAGGAGTTGAACTCGGGCACTCCAGCGACTGCTGGCATCCAGCGGCCGCTGGAGTAGCCGACGATGGGGAAATTTGAAAAAATTTTAAAAATATATTTGTTTATTGTTTGACCCTTACACACATGCTTCCTCGCCCACACATGCTTTCCACCTATGGAATACTTCGCCTTGATCCCCTCAACTATGCCGTCCAGTATTCGAAACAAAAGCAATGTTTCTTTCGAAAATCGCTGGTGAAACACTGGCTAAATATGCTAGTGTAACTGATATGCAGCTATGGATAGTCCCAAGCTATGAAAACCCATCATGGTCCATAATAGCTCTATCATTCATTTCTTTACTCCGCGTGTCAGCTGTTTTAGCTATCTGTTTCTTTGTCAGAAGGCACCGGTTTAGAATTGAAAGGCCTTTAGGTCCTCGAGTAAGAGAATTCCATGGCATAAGCAGTCGTTTGGTGAAAGCGATGCCAGCCTCATTTTTACTGATGTTCTGGAGGACAACTGTACTTCACAAACATGTGCTAAAGGACTGGGCTTTGTCTGCCTTGTTTCTTTACAAGAATCCAAATCTGGACAAGCACTTTCTTATCTCGTATCGACTCTTTTAGGAAGTTGATAGCCTGTACCAACCTCTTCTTAACAGACATATCATGCCTTGCACTTCTGCTCGGTCCAACCCACACCCTTGCAGTCAATAGGGACTCTTCATCAGCAAAATTTGAAGGCGATTGAATTGAACAAAATTCATCCATTTCTAGGAAGCTAATAGTTGGTTGATCGAAATTTTTTGAATTTGAGAAATCTTGTTGGTGTTGATCGGTAGCCTCTAACCAAAATCCATCGAACAAGAGTTCATTTATGAAATTAAAATCAATGGTGTTGTCTGAAATATTAGGTGACAAGGCACCATCTCCAATAGAATTCATTCATCATTTTATTCAAGAAATCCTTCAAATTTGCAGGAAATAAAAATCAGGATCCAAAACATAGAAGCGGCCAGAATATGAAAAACAAGAAGAGGAATTTCCAAGAAGGATTCCTGTCATTTGTCTTCCAAAACCCGATCACTCCTACTTCCCGCGCACCAAACATCATCAATAAAAACTTATTTCCAACTGCAATTCCAAACGCATTTCCATCAGATCAAGTGTATAAATGTTGTGTGATTAAGTAAACTAAAAATGATGGGAAAAACAAGAGATCTTAAACGAGGAAATTGAAGCTACATATATATATATATGTATGATCAGTGATCACTCCGGCCGATTCATCAAGAGATGTTGCTACTTGGAAGCAAAGATTAATCTAAATTCTTAAAAATAAATTTTAGCGCAATAAAGGTAGAGATATCTTGATAACAGGAAATAGAAGAGAAAATCAATATTGTTTGAATGATAAATCAAGAGGTGAACTTAACAAAGGCCGTGATTAGATCATTTTGAACTAAAATATAAACTAGAAGCATCTCAACAGAGAGAGATATATATTATAGATATCAAAGGAATTAAAAAATAATCAACGTAACAGAGAATAGCAAGTGGGCAAAGCCCAGTCCCTTAATTAAAGATTAAGGTTGCTCACAAGAAGGAGGCAAGAAACATTCTGTCCTGTTTGCAAGCGTCATGCAAAAACTATAACCACAAGCCCTCCACCATCAGAATCTACACCATTGCTAACATCCACAGCAGATTCCATTTCATCTTCATCTTTGTCACCACCACCACCGCTCGAATCATTAGCAGCCCTTCGGATTGTGCCATCATCATATCAATCCCGATCAGTTTCAAAGCCCCAACCAATCTCTACCATCCTTTGTAACCACAAATCAAAGCTCTGTCAGCCATAGTAGTCCTTCTACCATACAACCCGACGGTGCTTGTGTAGTTTCATCTAACTCGCCCATTTACACATCTTTGTCATCTCTCAACTCCATATATGTTATGCCATATGCTACAAGTCCAGGGAATGCTTCATCTACCTACAAACTCCGATAGAATCTTGATCTCGTTATTCCCGTCGTCTCCGAAGAGGAAGGCGTCGCTTGATGAAGTTGAGGTGACACTCTCACTCTAGACACATGAGGAACGCCATGACCTGGACCGACTCGGTCGGGTCGCGGCAGAGCTTGTGAGTGAGGCGGGCATAGAGCTCTCTGTCGATGGTGTGGAACTGCCTGAACGCCTCGTCGGGAACGTGGGGGCATGTTTCGAGCTTTTAACTTCATTTTTTTTGTAGTTAATGGGTGTATTGGTCCAAAATGGATGAAATAAATAGTTCTATAATTTTAGTGGGTAAATAAGTTTTATAAAAGTTAAAGTAGGTAAAAAAGGTTAGCTCTATATTCCTTAATCATAGTAGAAAGGATATTTTGTTTATCTTGTCCGTGTATTATTATAGTTATTAGATAATGTGAGATTTATACATACACTTTAATCAAAGTAGAAAGGATAATTTGTTTCTCTTGTGTAATATCCTAAAACCATAAATTGGACTTTAGTGGATTAATTAAGTCAAACAAACTATAGTCCAACTGAATCTAAGTGACGAGGGCCCAAGTTAGTGGGGTTTAAGGCCCAACGACATTTTTTTAAAAAAATTTCCTTATCTAGAAACGAGCATGAAATCAACCCATTGACCTTACCAAACCATAGTTCGTATCGATACGAGTACATAGATACTAAAAACACTAAAATTTGATATCATTTGCACACTCAATGTAATTTATTTCGTGAAAGGCCCGAGGTCATAAACTAATTTGAAGCCCAATATTAGCCAAAATCCACACCAACTCATCAAGATTATGTAATTGCATGTGCTACACGTTTGCATCACATTGCAGATGTTGAATCTGCAGGAAGCCATAAAAGATAATGAACATGGAAATCCCTCATCCAATTTTTTCCATTCTCATCGTCTCCATCGGCGGCTCTTTTCCTCAGCCTTTTCCACCTGCAAATCTTAACCAAAAATCATGAAAATTATATCATCATGTTCATCTTCTCGAATAGATTACCCTTATACTAGAAATCGTGAGATTAGGTGCCTCACAGTTGTGTATTTTACACAACTTTCGGATATGCATTGATATTCTTTATTATATGAAGGTGTGCATTTTATATAGCTTTTGTGTTTGAATTGATATCATTTGGAGTTTTTGATGTGTTTGCTAGTTTTGCAGTAATTGTTGTGATTTCATTGCATATTTGAAGCAAAATTAGTGAATATGGACAAGAAGAGTTGAAGGAGTGTTTAATTAGGCCCCGGCCTGGACTTAATTGAAGCCTAATGGACCGGATTAAATTAGTAAAACTCGAAGAAATCCGAAGCCTAACTCGAATCATGGGTGGGTTGACCCGACCCAGTGTATTTTATACATGAGTGGGTCGACCTGGCTCGGCCTGGGTCGACCCTGTACAAAAATAGGGCTCTGGGTCGACCCATGTGCACGGGTTCGCGGGGATGCAATTTTCTCACTCCAATTCAGCGTTTCTAACCTACATATAAAAGCTCCCATTTTGATACACGTCCACACACATGAGGAACAGAAGATAGAGATGTCACACACACATTTTACACGAGTGAGAACACGTCCAAGAAGTCCGAGAAGAGAGAAAGAGTTGCCGTCTACTCAAAAGGAGACAACAAGGTTGTTAGAGACGAAGGGCCGCTGCAAAGAAGACGAAGCCGCTGGATTACATACTGTTCATCGGTTCCTTTATCTTTTCTGTCATGAATACTGAAACTCTGTTGTTTATTTATTTAATTATGTCTAGCTAGTTCTATAGCTAGGTTTTAGGGATTGGAACTTATGAATTTTAATATATCAGTTGATTACTTTTTCTTCATGTTATCTCTCAGGGTTTGATTTCTATGATTTATTTCATATCTTGTATGAATGCTTGATTACCATTTATGCATGGTAGTCATTAATTTGAAGTACTAACTAGAGAAGAATTAATGATGGAAAGATAGAAATCAGATTATGTGTCCTTGGAAGGATCGACATAGTGAACAAGTATCACATATGGTTGAATAGATCTTCGTGTGCTAGATTAGGAGTAATGACATGTGTGAAGAACCGACCGCAGTGAAGTGCATGCTCATTATATCTATGTTATGGTATATACCTTAAACAACAGACTAATAACAAACTAGTGATCCCCATCATTGATAGATTAAAGACAATAGTCGAGTTGAGAGAATCAATAAATATTGTTAAATGATATAATAAATCCATTTTTCCTAAAGCCTAGTATTTTCTTATATTTGTTTATTTCAGTATTTTATTATTTTGTGTCTTTGTTTTATGCTTGTTGATTTTATTCCTCTTCATCCTTATGTTTGGTGTCTAGATATTAACTACGTGCTTGTGAATAAGAACTGATTTTAATAACGGTCTCTGTGGGATATGATACTTTTGCTCATCTACATATTACAATAATGCCATGCACTTGCGGTACGATTATTTTATAAATAACGTGTTAGTACCGAAGAAGATAAAAAAATGAAGACAAAAGCAGAAGCTGCTGCTCCGTCACCTTCACCGCTGCAGTCTTGCGAGATCATTTCCGACCAATCCGACCATTGAATTTGTCCCAACTATATATATATATATATATATCATTTCGAAGATATTCTTACGAGATACAAATATTTAGCTCTCGATTGTAAATCAGAAGTCATTTGAGCGAATAAGTAGTTGAAGCGAAACTATCGTTGAACGCGAAGTCCGCAGTTGTTGTTGCTTGGACCGCAGATTTCTAGCGACTAAGATTTATCAATCTACAGTTAGGAACCTCTTTCCGTAAGATTCAAATCCATATATTCAGTTTTAATTTTAATGATGTCTCGACCTCTAATGGTTGCTTAAAGATGGGAGACTCATTCTCTAAAAATATGAGAATGTGGACATGTGTCTTGCTCGTAACTCTTGTTTTAAATCTAGTAATCTACAACTAAGGTTATTCTTTTATTGGGTAAATTGCTTTAAAATACATCAACTTTGATTTGTTTTTGATTTTTCACACTTTTTAAAAGCTATAGTTTTAATAACATGAACTTAACACTTGTTTGATTTTATACATGATTTTCAACTTTCAGTCAATGGAAATGACTTGATTGCTGGTGATTTCCACGTATACATCTATGTGGGCACCAAATTATCTTAAAATACACGGATTTTTGATCGATTTTGATCGGATTAGAGTGTCCGAATTTGAAAATTATGTGAAAAACTAAACAAATGTTAAGTTCATGTTATTAAAACTATGTTTTTTAAAACGTGTGAAAAATCAAAAACACCCCGACTAAAATTTGTGTATTTTAAGGCAATTGACCCTTCTTTTATTATTAGATGTAAGGTGGCAATTATATATTTTTGGCTGAAGAAGCATGAATCAAATATTTGGTTAAGAAAATGTAGGAAAGTCTTTGGCATAAGTTTGATTTTGAAGATGCATGATTTTTGGAAAAATATTGATAAATGAGTGAAATACCTTAAATTCATTCAATATTCAATCATACTCATTTTCCTTGATATTGAAGTGATAGTGAATAAATAATTTTGGGGCTGATTTTCAAAAGATGAGATGAGGCAGGGTGTATGTTTGTAAATGACGTGAAATTTTAGGTTTATGGAAACATTATTTTAACAATTTGGGGGCTGTTTTGTAAACTACAGAAAAACCTATTGGAGGTCTTTTATGAATTTTAATATTTTTTTGTGGATTAAATTTCAGGTGGTAAATTAAAAATATGATTTAAATCTCCAATCTTTCGAAAAGGGTATTTGCTTGTCCCAAATGTCCTAATTCTCGAATAATCTTTCATGCAAGTTTAGAAACCTTTCATTATTAATTGGGAATCTCGATTATTATAGAATTCATAGTTTATGTACGTTTAACCCATTTTCGCTCAAGTTCGTTGGATTTCGATATTTAGATTTATGTTTATTATTGAATATATAATAGCCTCAAGCTGTCAAGCAGTTAGTTAATGGGCGATATGAGTTTACGAAGTAAGAATCTTGTTGATTCGTAAGCCCCAACCCAAAATCTCAGGTCTAGGATCTGCAGGATGCGTATTAGGGGTGAGCATTCGGTTTTTCGGTTCGGTTCGATCGTGAAAATGTTAAAACCGAAAAAAATCAAAATTTTTAAAAATAGAAGCGAACTGAACTGAATTTTTTATTGGAACCGAACCGAACCGAAATATTTCGGTTTGGTTCGGTTTTGAACCGAAATTTTTCTTAAATTTTTTGATTTTTTTTTATTGCTTTAAATTCTCTTCATTCGATATAATTAAATATGTACAAGTATGAATTATTTAATTATGAAGATTCAAGTTTAAAAAACACCAATAAACAATTGAATAAAGTCTAAAAAGGTATAAATTCCAACAAAACAAAATCGAAAAAACTATAAAGTCCAACAAAGTTGAGTATTTTTATTGCTAATATATATAAATTCGGTTTTTCGGTTCGGTTCGGTTCGATTATTTTCTCTCTGGACCGAACTGAAACCGAAAACCGAATTTATTAGAAAAAAACCGAACCGAATCGAATTTTGAAAAGAATCGAACCGAAAAAACCGAATTAATTCGGTTCGATTCGGTTTTCGGTTCTCGGTACTTTTTGCTCACCCCTAATGCGTATACATACAGCTTCAACTAATTTAGTTTTAAAGTGAGTTTTTCTAATTAAGACCTATATTTTTTAAATGCTTTCCTCCATATATGATTTACGACTGTTTTCGCTCATCGTGGATGTTATTTAACATGCATGATAAATTCAAGCATTGTCAATCCTATTGAGATATAGTTATGTGATCACATAGGGTCTTTATCCACGCATGATTAATTGAGCGCATCGACTTTTGAATTAATACTCTTAAGCACATTGACATGGAAATGAATATTGAATTGTTCACTTTTGAATAAATATTCTTGAGCGCATGGGCATTTGAATGAATACTGATTTATCGAATTTTGAATAAATATTCTTAAGCGCATAGACATTAGAATGAGCATTGAATTATCGGCTTTTGAATAACTATTCTTAAGCACATGGACATGGTTATAAATATTGGATTTGATATGATAAATCTTTATATGTGTTTGGACAAACACGATAAGCCCACTAAGTGTTTTCTGGCACTCAATTCACGTTTTCTAAAATATTTTTCAGGTACGAGATGATGCAGACAACGGACGTGGACATATGGGTTCTTTAAGTTTCTTTACTATTCAAAATTATATTTTGAATGCTGAATGTTGACTTTAATTAATATTTTGACGTATTATGCTTCCGCTCAATATTTTGAATATTTAAGAATATTAAAATCTTACGTGTTCTGCCATTATTTTGGACTCGTTTAAATATTAGACTTTCAACGTTGACTAGTCGTGATTTGAACTTGCATGTGAATGGTTATTTGAATAGTCTTCTCAAGTTGTGATTGGTTGGTTTTAACTATAAAGCAATTTATTGCATAAATATTTCTTCTTTTTTTTGTAATTAAAATTAAGAAATTTATTTTAATCTTTTGGTTGCACCTTGATTTTTCAGAATTGGGGTGTTACATCTTGTCTTTGTATTATTATAGTTATTAGATAAGCTGGGATTTATACATACACTACTAGATTTGATGAGAAAACTACCTGCATATTCTCAGTGAAAATTAGATCCAAAAAATTAAAGCGAACAAAGTATTTATTTATACTTGAAAGGAGACGGGGGTATAGTTGTCCAATCCTAATAAAAAAGCTAATGTCATCATTTTGTAAAAAAAGCTTGAAAATTTTGAACGATCATAACTCACTCGTTTCAAATTGGATCAACGCAAATAATATACAAAATTAAAGATCTTTTCATACTCTTTAATTCAAGATCAGTCATGGATATGTTTGTTCAAATAAATATAGACGAAAAATACAAAATATACATTTTTACTCGTGTCCAACACGAAAATATTTTTGTTAGCTTTTAAATAATGGTTCGTCAGCATTATGATAAGTTGATAACTTATGCTAACGAAGCATTTGTTATATGTTAACATATTGCATTGATTGTGCTAATGAATGATTATCATAATGTTAACGTAGTGTACATACTTATATTATTATTATGATTTAATTTCTTACATTTCAATTAGGACTTATAATTATTTTTTATGATTTAGTTTTTATGTTTTAGTTACTAATTGATTATTATATATTGTTTATTTCATCAAATTA
This sequence comes from Perilla frutescens, assembly GCA_026008535.1. Taxonomy (NCBI): domain Eukaryota; kingdom Viridiplantae; phylum Streptophyta; class Magnoliopsida; order Lamiales; family Lamiaceae; genus Perilla; species Perilla frutescens. The sequence continues at coordinate 69,335,890 of BRKX01000001.1, forward strand.
GAATATATTAGTTAGGGTTTTCTTCATCCATTTATGGTTTATACCTTATGATAACGATGAATTGCCATATGCTAACATAGTTTATTCACAGTGGTGATAAAACAATATCATTATGCTAATGTTGTATATATATTTATATTGTTATTATGGTTTATTCCATCCAATTAGGGTTTATAATTAATTTTTAGAATTTAATTCTATTTTTTATATCATTGGAGTTTATTATATCTGAATTATGATTTATTCCATTCAATTAAAATTTATAATTACTCTTTAGAATTTCATTTTTCATTAACAATATGAGGAAACTTTCATTAGCATAACGATAACGCTTCGTTAGCATTATGATAATACTTCGTTAGCATGACGATATGTTATCAAATCCTTCACGATTTTTATAAGAATTATCAAATTACGTTAATATCCCATCTCGATTTTTTTTCAAATATTACAGAATTACCACCACCCATTTTAATCAAATATAGGACATAGATCTTTATTAATTGTATGGTATGAGATGGATTCCTAATTCTTACACTAGAATTAGTTTGCACTATAACCACCTCATATATACAGGGACAGAGAGAGAGGATTGACTGACAATCATTATTTAGCCAAATCACAAAAGGCTGGTCTCTTGTCCAACCAAAATTGCATACAATGGTGTCAGATTGACGTGTGGCTCATGCATTCGTTTGTTTTCCTGGCGTAATTTTTTTTTCTTTTTGTTTTTTCCCCAAAAATTTATATCCTAAAATAAAATTAGTGAACATTAAAATTAAAGTGAATTAATTTTATTTATTTGAAATGAATATGAATTTATATCCTAAAATAGAATTAATAAACCCTAAAAAACACAAAATAAACCCCCTAAAAATCCTAAAAAACCCAAAATAAACCCCTAACACCCCCTCCCCCAAAAGAAAAACCTTAAAAACAAAAATAAACCCTAAAAACATAATGATAAAATTTAAAATCCGCTGTATTGTAGTGATAATGATGTTATATTATAGTACAAATGACATAAGCAAATATCGATCCTATGCGATCAATCAAAGCAATTTAGGCAACAAGCTCAATATTAAGAAATGTTTTGCAGGTTACAAATTCCTACTTTGTAGGATAAATAAATCAATAACGGGCTAAGCTTAATTAGCAGGAACTGGGCCTAACTTCACCGAGGGAATATTCAATTTCTGGTTTAGAAAAATCCCAATATTTGAATTTTTTTTCCTTTCCCAAATTTTTCGATTTTACACATATAGTATCAAACACAACCAAAACCTACTAATTTAAATCCCAAAACTATTCAAATAAGAAATATTAAGTAATTACATCGGCGAATAACATATATAGGGACCTTTTTTTAATGAGGTTATGAAAACAAATAAAAAGACACTTATTTTATTTTTAAAATTGTAACGTTCAAAATCAAAATAATCGTTTTTGGTTCCATATATATAAAATGAGGAATTTATATAAAATGAGGAATTGGTTCTGACTTCCGAACCATGCCTCCTGCAATTTCAACCGAAAATGGTAAATACTATGTTATCGTAGTGCACAAAGTGTCGTAATATTATGACATCTCTGTATTATGAAAGTGTCGTAATAGATCTATTGTGATATCTCTATGTTCGTGGTAAAATTGGAAAAAATTTATGTTAATTGTGACAGTTTCTCCACTATCACGATGGAATATAAATTTTCCTATTTTGCCACGATTCTGGATTTGATGGTGTGTGTGTGTGTGTGTGTGTTTGGGTATTAATTTAAGAAGAGACAGATGTAGTCTTTATTTGCAGATAAATAAATTAACAATAGGCAGGGACGAACTATAGGATACCTATGGGTTCGACTTCCAATATCCAATCTATTTAATATTATTAAATTAAAGATTGTCCGACATAAAAGTATTATGTTTGCTCCTACACTTTCTGTAATAATTAATCAAAATATATTGTCCTCTTCATCCAGTAATTAATAATTTCATATAATATTAAAATAACAAAAAACTATAAATCTTACTAAACAAATTCAAAGGTTTCATATTGAATTTCATTTTTAAAATGTTTCTGAACGTAAATTAAATAAAAATTGTTATCATCTTCAGTTGATTCAGATCAATATTTAGATACTGCTATGCAATTAGTGCATTATCAATCTGCCATCGACACACACACACACACACACCATATGTTACTTTATCACTTCAATATTGTCCCAAATCCTGTTTCAAATTGGTGCAACACCAAATTAATATTGATGGGTCCCACAACATTTATTAAATTATTTATTATTTAAAATAATTATTAAATAGATTATCTAATAAATTTAATTTAATTTATGATCATATATTCACTTAATTTTAATTATAAATCATCTAAATAAATAAATAATTTCAATAAAAACACAATTAATTAAAAATAATGGATATAATGAAGTCGCACATATTACAAATTACTACAAATTAACTTAAAAACACACTATAAATAACTAAAACTACTTGAAAAACACATTGATTACAAATCATTTCTAGTTCCTCTAAGATAATTATAATATTGGCCGAAATTGTTTGAAAAATCGTCAAACTCATGTCCTTCACCTTCGAATTGATTGAATTGTGAAAATTCTCCTTGATGAACAGACGATTGAGATTCACAAGCTTGATTGCTTTTTTTTATAATTCTAATTTGTTCACCACGAATGTATTCACGTGTAGTGGGATCGGAGATAGAATCCAAATTTTTGAATAAAATCATGTTTTCTTCCCTCAAGTTCGCAATATTCTTTCCTTACCTCAATGTTGCGACCAATTCGTCATTCAACCGAATAAGTTTCGATATTTTCTCACATTGTGCTTCGAAAATGCATTAGTGGAACATATGTGTAAAAATATACAAATTATGAGTATTGAGGCCAAAATATATGTATTTTCTTAAGTGTTGTAGTCTTGTAATATTTTCACTAATTGTAAATATTTGATGATAATTTGAAGTACTTTTATTATTCCAAGCACATATAATTTTTTAATAGCACATCATTTTTAATGTTATATTTTTTTGAAAGTATATAAATAAAAGTTACTGTATTAATTTTGGATATTTATCATTTTTAGAAAAATACTAAATCATTAATCATATTTATATTTTAATTATAAAATAAATGAAATCTTTAAAAAAAATTCTTATTTGATTTAAAATTTAGTATAAAATACTGAAGTTCAAAAAAAATTGATACTGAAATTACACCTATTTACAGATACTTAGCACAGGAGATGCTGTGAGTTCCGAAGGGCGTGTGGGGCTGAATGCTAGTACGTATAATTTTTGTTTGGTGAGGGCAATTTGGTAATGTGGGTTCCACATTGTATCGAGATATGAGGCAAAATAGGATAGGATTACACATGGTTGGCTAGATGTTACAGGTACCACTTTCTTCATTGCCATCCCAATTAATTGGCAATACACTATAACTCCACTACTAAAATATATTTTAATCCTATCCATGAAAATTTATGTTATTGGTCAAAATTCATTTTGTCTTTTGCATTTCAAACATAATTATATAAATGAGTAGAGTTGCTCAAGATTAAGATATGGATATGAGAAATATACGATGTGAATATAGATTGATTACTCACAATTGCTACCAATAAGTGTGTTCTGGATAACTCGGTCTAATGCATTGACATGATTCAACCTTTTAATTATAGGATCGCCTACATTATCACTAAATCATTTCTTGTGAATCGTTAAAGTATTATAGATTTATAGTGTTTTGTCTTATTTGATTAGAACCAATTACAACATTTATCCATCATTATTACGTGTAATCGTAATTTTTGTGATCTTCAATTAGGGTCGGACTGTGTTTTAAAAAAAACATGACCATGTAGCATAGAGTCTGACTATAAGGGGATGACCGGTATGTCGAAATGGAATCAAGTGGGAATGGAATGAACTTAGTAATCAAATGGTGATGGGAATGGAATAGAATGACTATTACCATTCCTTTGGCTGGTATCACGAGTAATAAGATAGGAATGAAATTTACATTTTTGAATTGTTCATTATAACAATATCTAATTAATAAATAAAATGCACGAATTGGCTTATTTAGTTCTAAATAATAAATTACTCTTCTTTCAAAGATACTATTATATTTTAATAATATATTGTTGAATATTATGTGATTTTTTTTTACTTTATTAACATTTGTGAAAAAAATTGAGTATACTTTAAATAAGTATTTCGCTAATGATTAGCGGATTTGTATATTTTATGTAATTCTATAATATCATTAGTACTTTTGTGAAATTTTACAAAATTTTATGAATCATTAATAAATTATTAATGATTTTTTAAGAAAAATTCATAAATTTATTTTTTTAATAAAATATTTTATAAGAATATAAGATTTCATTTGTCAATATAAAAAACAAAGTATAGTTTTGCAAAATAAAAAATAAAATTTATTTTGATAATCAAGAATACATAATACCATCGGAGCGGGGAGTAATGGCTAATCATATGTTTATGGTAATGTGATTCCTTCAGAAATGACCATTCCTAATTGAAAAAATCATACCAACCATAGGAATGAGAATGGACGTGGGAATGTGAATCCATTTCCATTCCATTTCATCATACCAACCATGCCCTAAGTCTTTTATTACAAGTACGGACTATCAAATAGTAGATACGATTTTAGCAATTAAAAACGTATCATAACAATCCAATCAATAGAATTCAAATGCATATATACTATAGAAATGTGCAGATCAGATCTCATATGATGAGCCCAACAGAGTTACATTCCATGTGCCATAATTAATTTTTTTTAATTTTTTTATTCTAGTCTATTTGAGAAAAGATGAACTATAAATGAAATTTTTTAATTAAATTAAATTATAATAAATAAATAACGACTTCTCACAGGAATGGTATAGAAAATATCACAGAGGATCTAGTGTGAGAAATGTGTTTTCGTATTAATTTTTTGCTTGATAAAATTTATTATATTTATTGTTTGGATTAATTGCAAAAATAGTACACAAACATTGATACTTTTTGCAATTGACTCCATTTTTATTAATTTTACAATTAAATCCACGAGTTGCCATTGTTTTACCAAACCAATATCAAATCAGAAATTTGTACAATCACACAGACATTATTGGTAAATTCTAACATAAGGGGATGTAATACATCTACATCTTCCTTACTATTTTCAATCAATTTTTATTATTTTCAATCTTTATCGGCCGGTCTATAAAATAATTTATGTTATAGACTGTCACAATAGGTAGTTAAATGTCACAATAGGTAGTCAAAGTATCATAATATGTTAGTTGAAGTATCACGATAGTTTTTTTCAGCTGGCCGTAATTTTTGGTCGAAACTTTTGATTTTTGACTAAAAAACTTAAAGGCTATAAATAATCAAAATTTACGGATCTCGGGACACTTGTCAGTAAGAGAAGGGGATGTAATGCATCCTCCGCGTTAGAATTTACCATACATTATTTAGTATGACATGGATTATTTTATTTGTTTGAGAGAGAGAGAGAGAGAGAGAGAGAGAGAGAGAGAGAGAGAGAGAGAGAGACTTTGCAAGCAAACGTCTTATTAATGCGAACAAAATTGCTAAAATCAAAAGTTTTGGGTTGATTTGTAAAACTTGCCAAAGTTCTGTTTTTTTTTTCTTTTTTAAAAAATATATATATACAATTAAGCATTTATTACATCATTTAATTAGTGAAATAAAGATTATATGGTTTAAGTTTTATTTTAGATGTGAGGGGTCGAGCTTTTTGAAAAGCCTTCATCTGGCATTTTTAACTTTTGAGTCATCACATTCAAATCGTTGAAACAAGTTATGTAAAAATAATACATAATGTTCAGTCAATATATTTCACCAAATGAAGCATCTATAACTGAATGCAAAACCACAATATTGTCGATAGCAGCCAAGAGACAAGACACAAAATTATATATACCTAAAACTTGTCAGCATGAGTCCTTACTAAGAAAGCAATGTCAATGTGTAAGATGTAGAAATGAGATAATTGTGTTAGATGTTCATATTTCAGTAAAAAACCAACATAACCATCTGTCCGCAGATAGTTGTCCGAATCCAATCTCTACGCAAATCACATTTTTCTTCATCAGCCTAGACAACAATCAAACCTCGGTCCGTACAGAATCTTAGCCACCTCCAGATTTAAGTGTATTACTCAACCTGTAAAATTATCAAGACAACCATGTGCAAGAGATTAATTAAAAGAGCCGGTCACAATTATATCAGGATATCAAACTAAAATCCGGGGAACTTTATATGTTAGTAAGATTGTTCCATTATACTGAGAATAATACGAACGTTAGTCATGTAAGAAAGAGTTGAAACGATTTATCTCACATCATGATACTGGTATATTGAATTCAGAGCTATATGAGAGAGAGAGAGAGAGAGAGAGAGAGTTCTCAAAGGAAAACCACACGTCCCCCTTCTTTATCTTACACCATATTTCCTAAGAAGAAGCGTAATTCTATATGATGGAAGCAGGGCATCTACCAACTAATACAGCAGGCCGCCACAAGAGATTGCAAGTAATAGACTCACAAATACTAAGCTATATTGCCTCCACAAATATCAAGCTAAACGGTTTGTGCAGATATCAAATGGTAGTGGTTAAAAGAGCTTACTTACCAGTCCAAGCCCTCAAAAAGGCCTTCTCCTTTTATAGCAGAAGTTTTAAAAATAGCCCATTGGCGGCTCTTAATCTTGTGCAGTTCCAATGCTTCAGTAATTGCAGCATCATCAAGTGCCCCAGGAAGATCCTGTGAGTCAGGTGACATATATTTAGTGGTTTCTCCAATTTTCATGGAGTCCAAGTGCAAAGATATGTTTGTGGTGGGGTGCAGTGTTGAAGCAGAAAAACCATATATCATCAACAAATCTTAAATATGTCACTTAGACTCATCACTCATGAAGTATAGAGAAATACGAAACTCCAACAGCACCTGTTTATTTGCAAATAAGAGGACGACAGCACCTTTCAGCTCTTCCTCCTGTCAATAGGCCATAATGGTGCAAACAAATGTTAAAATAATGGATGACAGCAAAGATAATGCAGAGACCCTGTTAGGCATATAAGATAGGGAGCCCTAACTTAACCCAAAACCATGGTCAAAGGTAAAGGGTTGGCCCCCACTTATATACCCTTCCACACTTTCATGTGGAATCGATGTGGGATATCGTAACAATCCATCCCTCTTTCAAACCGGACGTCCATGGACGGCGCACTCCGGGTGGCAACCCACACCAAGGCTTACTTCCGGGTGGCAACCCCCTTTGGGCCCACATCCGGGTGGCAGCCCCTGGGCCCACCATCGGGAGCCCCTTTCCGCAGCCCGCCCAGATCCAGCAAGTCGGACCAAATTGTTAGGCATATAAGATAGGGAGTCCTAACTTAACCCAAAACCATGGTCAAAGGTAAAGGGTTGGCCCCCACTTATATACCCTTCCACACTTTCATGTGGAATCGATGTGGGATATCGTAACAGACCCATGAAAAGACAATTAAAATACAGTATCACTCTAACCACAAGCCAGTAACCAAGGGCAACAATAAAGTGAAAAAAAAGAGAGAATTATTTTTAAAATGGGGGAAAACTGCTATAAGCTGATTTCTGCTTCCAGGCACCATTTATAGGACTGTGTCACATGAACATAACCCACTTATCACCTTTGACCCTCAAAGCCCATCCAACTATATATTGTGGCCAGCCAATGCATAATCACCTTAAATGAAGCAACATCTAGGATGTCTAGAACTCCTTCCGCCCCAACCATTTAGTCTAGAATTCTATTTTTGGTGTCCCAATTATATAGCCTCATTACCATATTTGGCTTTTCATTATCATGTATAAATATGCCCTTGTGTGTTCTAAGACATAAGAATTATAAGTGAAGTAAATATTTGGTAATATGTAATGAAAATAGCCCCAACAAACTTCAAGGATCTAGTATCGCTAATTCTGATCATAAATTTCAACCCAAAACTGCATCAAACAGAACATAGTTTTTGATTGCTTTCCTCAAGCATATGAAAACAGATGTTTAGTGTAAGCAGGAAGGATAGCTAAGACACTATTCGTTAGCTTCCAAAGTGCCAGAGTCCTCTTGTCAAGGTAGAACTGAAACGAGAACTGGATCCATGAATAACAATCTACCAATGAAAATGTGATCATTTCAATATAATAATATCTGATAAAAAATATGTACAGCATCATTTTATTTAAGCAATACAAAAACATCAAGCACCTCTAGTATTGCATGAAATTCTTCTTTGGCAATCACCAGCCTATCTGTATCACTTGAATCGACAACATATATTATAGCTTGAGTGTTGGGGAAGTAGCACCTCCAGTATGGCCTATATAGCAAAAAAATAGACTGGGGTGACATATTATCAAATGCATCTTAATCCAAGGCCCAAATAAAGACACTTATGAAGGCAAATCTGAATGAAGATTCAGAAAAAGCATGACTCTAATTCCAGAAAATCTTTGGGACAAGTGAAAGACTATTGATTGCAGACCTATTATTTCAAACTGGACCTCTTCAAGAGACTCTAAGGATGAAGATGTAATTTCCAGAATTTCAGCTCCTATCCTGAATATGAAAAAATAATAATAATAATTCATGTTTGTTTTGTGGCCCATGTACCTCTAGATGACTGTAAATGTTATGTGACAATATAAAGCTTCAATGCGCTGATAAAGGTAATGGTTACAGGATAAACGTAAATGACAATTGCAAGACCTCAACTAACAGCAAAATTTAACATCCGGGCCAGTTTTACTTTCGCAGAAGCAATACATAAGACCAGAGCATAAAAGAGGAGAAAATTGGACATAGGATTGCAGGCTAAAAATGCTTTAATGGAATTTAAACTATTAGAAAGAGAGGGTAGTAGTGGCCTGGTAGGCAATATTACACTAGGCAAACAAGCAGACAGAGAGAACCAAATCAAGTTACCTGATACTTGTCTGCCCACCTGGCATAAAAAAAAGAAAAGAAAAGAGCAGTTAGCTATCATCATCAGAATGACTTAATAGCATCACAATGAAATGAGTGGCAGCGAGATGCAAATAAGCATCCCTAAAATCTAAAGCATGCTTGTAGAACAGGCATAATTATCAGAAGAATATAAACTTAGCTATCAAGAAACAGAAAAACATCAATTTCTAAAGATGCAGGAAAATTAAAGGTAGTGATGACCATATTCATCCAAGACGTGTGTGTTTGTGTGCAAGTTTCTTAATTCGTTACTTATTTTTCATGCATAAATTCATCAACTCAATACTGCAGTATCATTGTTTCTAACACGTTCACCTATAGCCAATGATGTATTTCTATTTTCGGACTCTGTCATCACAGTTGCAAGTCATGAATTCTCATGTCAGGGAAGTGAGAAGTTTCTTACATTCTCTAATTGTTCAGATACATTACAAATCCATGTCAAACAACGAAAAATAATCAAACTGAAGAACTTAAGAATATCATCTAAAGCAAATAATTTTACCTAGATCCCAAACTTGAAACTTTATGTTGTTATACTGCACCGTTTCCACATTGAACCCGATCGCTGCAATTAAAAGGGAACACAACGTCAAATCAAAATAAACAAAACTTCATTTTCTCTCCCACATATTAGACAACTATGATCAACCTCTCCAGTAATCCAGCGACCTCCAATACATACAGCAAATTTATGAAGTCAAGACACAACCTCAAGCCCTCAACTATAAAGCCACTACCATCAAGCTGCCTGATCTTTCTTTTAATATGATCAAATACTGATTTATAACATAATGTTCCCAACAATGTAGATTCATCACTTTTTTTTTTTTTTTTAAAAACATAGAAAACTGGCGAGCGGCTTACTCGGAATTGTAGATACTACTTCACCCATCTGAAGTCGATCTGCCAAAACAAACAAATAAATAAATTAAACAATCAGTATCGGACTGATCACCGGAAAGGGGAAACGGAAGGGGAATTCGTACAAAGGATGGTTGTTTTTCCGGCATTGTCAAGGCCGAGAACCAGGATCCGAGCTTCCTTGTTGCCAAACAGCGACGAAAAGAGCCGCGTAAATACTATTCCCATTTCCTCCCCAATCTGCGCAAAAAGCTGATGAATTTCCCACTCCAAAAGGGGAAGGAAACCAGATCAGATCGAGGTAATCGCCGTACCCTCAAATCCTTCCTGTAAAATGAAAATTACGACGAATCTAAACCGATACAAATACGAAGAAGAAACAAATTGAGCAAATTGGGGTTGCAGAAGTAGATTACGGTCGGAAAAAAGGAGGGCCTGCCAAAATTGATTTGGGAATATGAAAAGTGATGGAGCTGAATTGTTTATTTCGAGAGCAAATCTTGAGCTTTGCGAGCGTGATTAACGTAGAAGAAAGTGAGATTAATTTTCATGGAAATTAATTAATTTGATTAATAACGAAGAATCTGGGAAAATTCCATGATTTTGTATACAGTGGGACTGTAGAGAGCATATGAGGAAGAAATGGAATTAGCAGAAACGACGGGCCGCAAACGGGTTGACTTCCCGACCCGAACAATGAATGGGCTTTTTATTTATTTATTTGTTTCATATTTTATCTTTACTATAATTTTCTTTCAATTTGTTCAAGTTACAACATTTTCAATTTTGTCGATGAACGACCCGGAACAAATGCTGATTGAGACTCACTAGCCATCTCAGGAAGGACTCACTTTAGGCGATTAACGATAGATTTGGAGACAAGTTTAAAAATCACATTACACAGACTGATAGGCCTAAAATCTTTGGGATGGCTTGGCTGACTCATTTTTTGGGATCAGACAAATAAAAGTGGAGTTAATACTTAATAGTCGAAGGTTCCTCCCCTCATTCAGAAATTTAAGGAGACAAGTACATACATCATGCTTAACAATAGACTAAGAATGTTAAAAAAAAAACATATTCAATTTCCTTTTCATCACTAATCTCAGTTTCATCTTCTTTGCAAATCTTCTGAATGAAGTTTTTTTTTTTTTTTCCGACGTGTAGCTATTCTATGAAAAAATGAGGTGTTTTTGTCACCCTCTAACAACCAAGTAACTCGGGACCTCTGCTTCCACATCACCTCTTCTTTTTGGAGAAGCTCTCCAATTTTAGCCTCAATTTCATGATGAAGATTAATCTTCTCAGGAGCAGATTTTTGCAGATCCTCTAACTGCTTCCTAAAATCTAGAAATATTCCCAAAATGATTCTTTTCCCAACCTTGAAGGACCTCTTAACACTCATTCAACTTTTTCTATAACACGAGTGATGAGGGAAAGACTGAAGTAAGATCTCACACCTCATTATGGACAACACCTTGTTGGCTTTTGACATCTTTCATCATATGAAATCTAATAAAGCTAAAAAAAGGTTCTTATGCTTTTAAGCTTGATATTTCTAAAGCCTATGATATGGTTGAATGGTGTTTCCTTCAGTGCAGGATGGAAAATTTGGGTTTTGATGTTAATTTTGTTGGTTTAGTTATGAGGTGCGTCAAGAATGTTTTCTTTTCAGTACTTGTTAAAGGATGTTGGCAGAGAGCCTTTTTTTTACCCGGTAGAGGGCTCCGTCAGGGTGATCCCCTATCTTCTTTTCTCCTTTTGTTTTGTGCAGAAACGTTATCGGCTATGATAAGACGAGCGGAGACTTCAAGCCTTCTGCACGAGGCTTGTATTTGTAGAGGAGGGTCGTCGATTTACAGTAGGCTTCATTTCACTCAATGCCTCTTCTGGAGTAATATATTTAATGGCTGAAGTTGGAGATCTATTTAGCATATAATTACTCTAATTTGTTGCCTTTGGCCAAAAGGACTTCAGAATTTTCTTTTCAGAAAGTAGTGTGCGAACCATGCTAACTATCATTCTATTTTTTCGTTCAGCTACACCATTTTGTTGGGGTGTAGGTTGTGGTTAGTTATCTTTTGATCCTGTTCTCCTTACAGAAATTGTTGAATTCAGAAGAAGCGAATTCACCTCCTCTATTTGTACAGGAGCATTTGACGGGTAAACATGTCTCATTTTCAACCATATTCATGATGCATTTGAAATTATGTAATGCTTCTGTTTTCTCTAACAGAAAATAGACCCATAACTTTCGACTACAATCATCAATAAGGCACAAAATGTACTTTTTGTTGCTGTTAGGTATGGGATTGGGCCGCATATGTCTGCATGGATAAGTTCTAAATTCTGACTTTCTCTCCATGAACTCTTTCTCACTTGCAGGTTCCTTCCTTAATCAGAATTGTCAATCCTTTCTTATGTAACTGCCTTATGCTCAAGAGGTTATTTTGTAACTCTAGAACATAGAACACTTCTGTTGATGTGAGATTCTTGCTATTTACCAGGAACTCCACATTTCCCTTGCCACTCACACTCATCCTACTATTATTTCCCAATTTCACCGAGTGTCGAAACTTGTCAACTAATGCGGGAAACATTGCTTGATTTCCACACGTGATTTGAACACCCTGAGTCAAGAAACCAAACATCCTCTCATTTGACTTCATGATGATCTACATATGCCATTAAAATATTCTCATCTTCTTCATTGAGCTCTATAAAATTGCTCAAAGCAGGACAATCATATCTGAAGTGTCTAAGTTTGTAGCAATTGTAGCATTCCACCATATTCTTTGAGAAGTGTTGTCTGCCTCTGCATCTGCCACTAGATCTCCCTCGACCACATCCACTACCATTTATTTCTTCTGTAGTAATTCCCAGATCTTGTTCCTCTCCATTGCTTCTATTGAACTTCTACTCATGAACCACCAATGAACTTTGTAGTTCATCAATTGTGAGCTTATCAATATCTTTTCTATTGAACTTCTACTCATGAACCACCAATGAACTTTGTAGTTCATCAATTGTGAGCTTATCAATATCTTTCGATTCTTCAATTGAAACAACTACATAGTTGTATTTCTCGGTGAGTGTTTTGAGAATTTTCTCCACGATCGCGATATTCTTCATATCTTCTCCATTGTTTCTCATCTTGTTTGCCACGCCCATAACTCAGGCAAAGTATTCACTGATGGTCTCACCAATCTTCATATCCATGATCTCCTAATTCCTTCTCAAGGATTGAAGAATCGAATGTTTCACCTTAGCATTCCTTTCATTTTTTTTATCAAGTCCCATATGTCCCTCGAGGTGTGCATTACTAGAATCTACTCCAGAATTGTTCAATCAATTGCTTGAAAGAGATAATTCTTTACCTTCTGGTCTTTCTGCTCCACATCTTCAAATGTTTTCTGTTGCGCTTCCGTCTTCAAGCTTTCTGTTGTCGGTTCTTCATAGTCGGATTGCAGTAGCTTCTAATGTCCTTTAGACCTCAACAGATTTTCCATGAGCATCGCCCAATGGTCGTAATGACCGTTAAAACATGGTATGATAGACTATGTGAACTCTTTTCCTTCACTCTTCTCTCTTGTTTGAAGTCACTCTTGATTACTCTTTTTTTTTTCTCTCTCTCGGGTTGAGTGGGGCTCTGGTACCAGATTGTTGGAATCTTAAAAGTGATAAAAACTCATATAATAACTCAAGAATGTTGGGAAATGACTTGATTAATGAAAAAAAAACTAGGCATTTATAGCCTTTACAAAAAAACATGAAAAACGAAATACTAGCACACGTTCACTCAACAAAGAGTAATGTTTGACAAATTATTCAAACTTGAACAACTAATCCGTATTAACTAGGAAGTCAAAAACTAAACAAAACCACTAAGAATAAGCAAATACTTCATGGTTGAATATGTTTACTCCGTAATTAATGTTTAAAACTAGAAGGCGCGAGGGCAGCTTAAAATTAAAGCACAAATCCTCTGAAATTACTGAATAGCGCATGCTATGTAAACTCAAATCTAATGCTTGACAACAAACCATGCCAAAAAGCTTACAATTTGTAATATAGTGACAATGATCACATGTTCGTAAAAAAGCACAAAGTCGGAAATATGCTTAAATTATATTGAGTTTCTAGATTGTATAATTTTAGGCTCTATTTGCCAACTCTCTCAATCTATTGCCTGCTTCCAATTAACCAATTTAATTTCCCCAAATCACAAAAGAATAATTAAGATGTGATGTCCCATCAAAAACACTCAAACAATATAGACTTTTATATAAAAATGAAGGCGACTCAAGTTCAAGACTCATCCCCTACCCCAACTCACAAATGGAAGAATAAGACGTGTTCTCTTTTATTAGGTTTGTAGGAAGGCTACGAGTTCTTCCTTGTAAGGAAAAAACGGACAAATTAAAATCATTTATTACAATTAACTTGAGGTAAAATAATATATATACACACACACATATTGCAACAATATCATGGACACCAAACAAACTTTATAAATGCAATATGTATCCCACCAAGAAATATTTGATTATTAACTAAGATCGATCTTCAAAAAGTATTTAATTTAATCTGGTAGGCCTAAGGCTATCAAAATTAGTCTAACCCAATGGGCCAGCCCACCCCACTCATTTTTTGGGTTTGATTGGGCTAAAAATAAAAGACCCGAAAAAATGGGTAAAAAATATGTTAGCTTAATTGGGCTTTGAGCTGTTTGGACCGCACCATTTTTTTACTACACACAAAATCAATAAAAATGTGCGACATACTCAAGAAATTTGTAAAACTACTCCATAAAAATATTATTTATTCAAATTAGGCAAATTAATTTTTATAAAATTTAATTTGGATACCTTAATTGTCGTGAAGTATTTTAATATCAATATGATATCAAATTATATTCTTATTTATTTATCAAATTATTCAAATTAATTATAATTTATGCAAATACAGTTGGTTAATTAGTTAAAAAAGAGGTTAGAATTTTCATGTTTTTTTAATTCGTGTGTTGGTAATTATAAGATATCAATTTGATACAATTACATTATGATTGTTTGAATATATAAGCAGTTTTGTAAAATTAAATTTGAATTTTTAGCTTTTAAAATAAAATGAGATTGTATTAGGACTAGTGTATGCGCCACAAATGGACAACATTGGATTGGAAAACGCAGCCCACCCACTTTTGGGCTGAATTGGGTTAGGTCAGTTGGTGGTCTTTAATCCATTGGATTAGAGTTAGGCTGGGTTGAACTTTTATTTTACCACCTCTAGGTAAACCTAAGGGCATCTCCAACGCGCGCATATAGTAATCATACATGACTTGGAATTGTACCCTTGTATGGGTAACATTTAGATCGTGAAAGTGGGGAACATTTGAAATTTTTTAATTTGGTACAAATAAAGTTATCTGGTAGCATTTGAAATTCAAAGGGGCGTGAATGTGGGTCCTACTTCATTTCCAATTTATTTCGTTCATCTCTCTTTCCTTTTTTCTTTTTTCGTTTCTTTTTTTTTTCTCTATTTCTACGTTGTAACTTTCACGTGTATTTTTTTTTGTGGTTCTAACTTGCATTGTAATTATTATCGTCAGCCTCTAGTCTGCTCTTTTTTTCTATTATTTGCATAAGTTAATTAAAAGTTATGTATATTAGTTTGTTTAGTATTTAATTATATTTTAGTTTTATAAGTATTTTTTTATGAATTTAAAAGATATAAATAAAATAAGTGATATAACAGTGAGACTTCCAAAAAATAACAATTGTACCCGGATGAATTGTGGATGTTTGGATAACAATTTAGTACATATTGTAACTTTTGATGTGACGGTGATATGAAAATAATTTGGACCTTAATTAACATGTAAGACATCCCGTCATCGGGAAGCAATTCACGGGCAGTGATTGACCACAGCTGTTTGATCACGAGACCTAATAATGTATTTTGTCTCATGCAAAAAGCCACCTCCCATAATCTATGCTCTCAATACTAACCACCATACATTCCTCAACAAAATTAACTCTTAACTCAATCATTAATTACCAATCTCTCTACCCCACCTCTCATGCAAATCCACGGTCCATTTCTCCCCAATTCTTGTCAATCATGTCCTCTCCACAAATCCCAAAAAAATCTTCTAAATTATATTCACGAGATAATCAAACAAGCTCAAACGTATTTAACACACATACATGTACATATATATATAGTAGGCGCCACATTTCGCTCCTCCCCCAATCAAAATTAGTGACAAAATGAAGCGCACCACACTTCTCCTCCTCCTCCTCATAACTATCATAACCGTCCAAACCACCAACCACCTATCCGAGGCGCGGCGGCGGCCGTGGCATCCGTTTATACCCGCGGTGGCGGTACCGATACCAAGCAACAGGACGATACACAGAATCTCGAGGCACCTATGCTGGAACTGCGCAGGGGATGCCTTACAATTCTTGTACGGGCACAACCTAGTTAGGGCGAGAAAAATGGAGATGCCCTTGGCCTGGGATCCGGAGCTGGCCAACTACGCGGCGCGGTGGGCCGGGCAGCGGCGGGGCGACTGCGAGCTCATGCATTCGTTCCCGGAGGGCCATTTCGATCTGGGCGAGAACATATATTGGGGCGGCGGGGAGTCGTGGACGCCGATGGATGCGGTGAATGCATGGGCGGATGAGGAGAAGTTTTACGATTACGATGCGAATAGCTGCGCCGCCGGCCAGAGCTGTGGTCATTACACGCAGATTGTGTGGAGAAGTACGATGAAAGTTGGGTGTGCTAGAGTTGTTTGTGATAGTGGAGATGTGTTCATGAATTGTAATTACTTTCCTCCTGGGAATTATGTGGGTCAAAGGCCCTATTGAATATCGATATATCCATATATAATTTTTTTGAATTCAATCTCGTGGGGTTAATCCAATTTTTTTTTTATGTTTGGTGGTTGTGCTTTATTTTACTACTCTACGTACGTGCCCTGTAGCTTATCATGAAAAAGAATGATATTTTAATTCGTGATTATTGCTACAATATTACCTATGTGTATGTATATATGTTTGAGATGTGTAATGCAAAACCACAATAACAAAATTCATTATTTTGTCAATTCCTTCCACGTGAACGTTTTATCAGCACTGACAACACATATATATAATATTCAAATAGCTAGCTAGCTAGCTAGCGCTGATGGCAGTCCCCAGGTGGCGTCCAACTGCTGGGATAAATGATATGTTATTTTTATTTTTATTTTTCTTATACTTTTGTGAAAGTTGAAAGAGATAATATTTATGTTCCTTTTCTAATTCAAAAGTATAATTTGGATGTTGATATATAATATTAATGTTTAAAATATTGTATAAAGACTGAAAAAAAAAGAGACTACTTACAAAACCTTTTCAAAAATTAAAGTTGTTATCACCTCCTGATTAAAATCCTTAGAAACTTAGACCCTAGAGAGTTTTAGAAGATTGAATTGAATAAGTATATATAGCAATAAAGAGCAAAATATGTGTGTGCGTGTGTGTGTGTTTCTTTCCAAATTATAAATATTAAAAGAAAGAGAAGAAATTCATGATATGCGATATCGAATATGCTAATTTTTTTGGAAGGCTTTTGTTATGAATGATGATGGGTTGTTTAGATAGATGGATCATTAAGATTTAAGGCCCATTGTTCTGTATGGACTCAAAGGCTATCAAATTAAGGAGTCTAAATTATATATTCCCTGCCTTTATCTCCGTTGTTTTAAGACTTTAATCTAGAATTAATAATAAATTATTTGGTCTGCTTTTTATATCACATAAAATTATATTCACATATATTTTCCTTAAAATTGAAAAAATAAATCTCATATATTTGTAGGGTTGAAATTGTGAGAGGGGGTGCGAAAACATATAAAATAACAAATATTTTGAGACAAAATAAAACTCATAAAAAACAAACATATAGAAATGGAGGGATTGAAGATTGAAAAAAAAAAGTATATATTGAATGACTTGAAAGAGTATTGTATGAGTTAGAATTCATAAGACGGGTCACGATTTTGATCCAAACATAATTAAACACAAATAAAAGTATAATTATCTCATTAAATATGAGCTTGTTTGAATTCAAATTTTGATCTTTAAAACAATCCACGCAAGTTTTTATCAAGTTACTTTAAATATATTAGATATATGCGCATATAAACATATTATGAGTACAATTCGAAATTGTTTGGTACTCTCAATCCATGTTCTCATCATTGTGATTTTATTTTTTTCAGAATAATTAACAACATTAATATTCTAGAATGATCTTCTACTATTTGAACTTCTATATCATGGATTCATGGGTGGCAAATTAGCTGCAAAATTGCTTGTCCACATTAAATTTAAAAAGAATTAGAATTAATTACACAAGCAAACTGATAAAAAGGGCACATCATATTTAACATTTATTCACAGCAATATACAATGATTAATTGATAACCAGACTAGCTACCATCAAACCAAATTCCCCTCTTTTAATTTATGAAGTAACAAATTTCAACTCCTATACATAATCCTCATTGAAATTAAATCGATGTCACACGCTAATTAATTAAACTGGCCTATATCATAATCTTGATACATTTGTTCAGATTGATGAATCATAGGCGGTGAATCCCATGAGTTCGACGTCGTCGACGTTGAAATATTCCCCTCCAATTCATTACACCACCATGCAGCATTATTCATCTCGTTCGATGCACCTTCTTCTTCTTCCATTTCCTTAAAACAATCGAACTGATTAAGAAAACTGCAAGAATTCTTGTTGTCGAGTAATTCGTGATCAAGATTATCGGTCTGAGCAAAACCCGGATTAATCTGGTCCATCGTCTCTGAATCTGTGGATCTCGTGTTGAACGGAGGTGGGATTTGTGGTGATGAGAAACAATTCATGGAATTCGCGATGGGGTAATCATGATGATCTTGAGGGATCATGAGTTGATTCTGATTGAGGGAATTTAGGGTTTGGATCATCTTCTGCTGCAGCTGATTTAATTTGGGCCAGAGCGCCGGATTGTTGTAGAGAGAGAAAGGGTTTTGGAGAGACTGAAAGTGCATGTGGAGCTGGAGTCTTTCCAGAGCTGTAGTGCTCAGGTTCTGCAAATCGAAGCTGCTATGATGATCATCTGATGATTCTTGGCCCGGGATCGATACTCGACTCGAGCTCGAGCTCGACTTTCTATGCCTGCCCAGCAGTTTCTTCTTCAGCCTCGTGTTCCAGTAGTTCTTGATGTCGTTGTCTGTTCTTCCCGGAAGCTGCGCCGCGATTATGGACCACCTATATATTATATGCACGTATATAGTTTCAGATCAATTTTTTTGAACCGAATCAGAATCAGAAAGAAACAAGAAGAAGAAGAAGAAGAGAGGTGAGGTTAAGACAAACAGAAACCCTAATTTTTTGGTGAATTTGATTCCTGATCATCACACAGAAGAATGACGGACAATGGCAAAAGGACAAGAGAGAGAGAGAGAGAGGGACCTGCTGCCTATACTGATATAGAGGCTGCAAATAATGTTGTCTTCTTCCTCAGTAAATCCACCATGCTTGATGTTAGGCCTCAGATAATTAAGCCATCTCAGTCTGCAACTTTTCCCACATCTCTTTAGCCCTGTACGTTCATCAAAATCAATAATTATATTTCCGAAACACACAAATTAAACACACTTATACAAGTATACACACACACATATATATGCATACCAACTTTGTGAGGAAGAGCAATCCAATTGCCTCCGGTTCCGTATGTATCGATGTAGGATTTGAGTTTGAGATCTTCTTCAGGAGACCAGGGTCCCTTCTTCACATTGGTTTTGTCACAGCATGGAGCTCTTCCCATCTTTGTCGATAGATTTAATTCTCTCTTTTAATTACTAATTTTCTACTGAAATTCTATTCTCCGACCAAATTCATTCAAACGGATTGAAAACCCACCTTTGTTTTTTGTTTATTGATTGTTGGGGAAAAATGTCAGAATGGAAGACCTTAATTTATAGGTAGGAAGATGATGATGTGATACTTACAACAAACCATAAAAGTCTTACCATCCCCTTCTATAGTGCTCTCTCTCTCTCTCTCTCTCTCTCTCTCTCTCTCTCTCACACACACACACACACACACACACACATTTGGATTAGTTCACTGGTAATATTATATTATATGTGGGTGAGATTATTCATTATTGTATATACATGCACCCTGACAAAGAACTTGACAGAATTTCTTAAACGGAGTATTATTGTATTGAAATCGTTAGCTTTTTGGGGTTGCAATAATTTAACCGTGTGGAGTAAATGATGAGCAAATTTCAAGAAACAAGTATCCATCGATTTGTCGCCAACTTCTTTGAAATGTTCGATTTTTGGGTATATATGTCTTTGTAAAATCAGTATACCAAACTAAAGTGAAAATTAAGATCAGCTTTATAATTTATAAGATGGCTAAATGACTAATATTTAACCTTGCAATTTAATTTCCTCGATGGACGACTTTTAATTTGAATCACTTCTCTAGCTATAAACGAACATCAAAATTAACACACGATATTTCTACAATATATGGCTAGAAATTGGTCATTAACTAAACCTGTTGGTTATAATTAAATTGTGTGTAGTCTCTACTCCCCCCTAAAAAAGTCGATGTAGAATATTGTTAAAATAATTAAAGCATTAATTCAGGCCAGAAATGTTAATCATTTAAAAAAAATCTCTCTGATATCGCCATATAATTTGATCAAGAAATATTACAAAAAATGAATAAATAAAATACACGAACGTACATACGTGACACCCTATTGCAGAAAACATGCACTAACAAAATACACGAAGTACTGAAACAACTCATGCCACATAGCCAACATCTTAATTATTCTTTATTATTTATTATTCTTCTTTTAGTATCCAGTTTTATCCTTGCGCTGATCGATGTCATAAATATTTGAAACATTCAACAACAAAATACATCAGAAAATTATAAGCCGATTTTCATAATTCTAGCTATATATATATATATATATATATATATATATATGTTTCACAAGTTTTTGTTCTAGTTAATTTGATGCTTGTGAACCTAACCATTATATATATAAAGCATGCGATATTAATGATTATGCTAAGTAATCATGTTATAAGGGCGCATGAACATTCGCTTCCATGCAAATATGTATGTATTATGTATATATAAATTTTTTTAATTAGACAAAATTTTGTAGTATCGAATTTAAACTTGAATTAGTTAATGTATACTAGCTAGAATATATATAAAAAGATATAGCAGGATTAAAATATATATCTAGCGTCTCGTCTCGTCAATCTTATCATGTATGTGAGTTGAAATATGGTACGTTTAATAATCTTGGAATTAATTAATAACTATAAATTCTTACTAAGTTGCCATAAGTCGTTGATTACGGCATACCGCATATAATTCATGTTGTTACTTCATGACACCCTAAAAGTTAACAACTTGGATATAGTATTTAATCGCCCTAAATCAAGAATTCCTACTAAAATACAAAATAGTTAGTGAGAAAATAATTCAGTAACACCCTTTAAAAATTCAAATCTTTTTAAAGGGGGGAACCCATTGATTGACCTTGGTTTCCCTACTACAATATTTTAAGCAGGAACCGCACTTCGTAAGAAATTACAAGCAAGAAGCTATCAAGATTTCAAAAAGGTTGTAATAAATTAATAATCAAATTGACTCACATCTTTAGGAAAAAGAAAACAAGTTTCTGCTTGTCTTTCTCTCTAGGTTAGAATCTCTCTCTCTCCATTGACACTACTACATGCAATTTTCATACATCAGCATTGAAGACCAACCTTATGACATTTTTTAGGAGAGCTGGTGAAATAATTATTTCTTAATTGATTAAAAGAGGATTTTGGGTCATCGTTATCTTAATTAACATTACATTTATATATATAATATTTGTATAGTATATATATCATATTCATATATGTGTTTGTTGCCAATATATTCGATCTGTATATATATAGCTGGTATATTTGGGTTTGAATAGCATTGAAAATGTCTCTGTGTGTGTATTTTTTATTTTTATTTTCGTTTTACTAAATTTAATTTGATTGTGATTGATTGAGACTGCTTTGGTTCGGTTAGTGGAGTCTAATTAATCCATTTTCATTAGATATCTATCGAGCTTGGATTGAATTGAAATAAATGTTAACTTTTATCTAATTAAAAATCCTTAATAGTACTTAATTAATTAGTCAGGAATGAATGTTAAAATTTAATAAATATGTGTGTATGCATACAATATATTAGTCGCTTTCAATTCCTTCTATTTTTAAGGTGATTATATATATATATATAATTGAAATTAGGACTCAAATAAAAAAAATAACATGAAAGCAAAATATTTATATATTCTGATTATAAAATTATGAGTATGCATGTGTGGTGTAAAAAGAGTGATTAATTAAATTGTATTACCCATCATAATTCGATTTTTTCTACTAGTTAATTAATTATTTGTGATTGATCGCTGAATATTATTATTGATTTTTTTTTTTTAAAAAAAAGAAGAAGAAGAATCTTTTGTTGTATCTTTCTGAGTAGACTTTGGCGACAAACAGCCCTACAGAATGTTTAAATATATGTGCATTTTCACAAGTTTCAACTAGCTTTAGACAAATAATTGACGAAATTAAAACAAGAAATTATTTAACTTCGTCAAGATATACGTACATACGAATATAAAATTACATTATTTCATTCTTAGTTATATATATATATATATATATATATATATATATATATATATATATAATCCAGTACGTTTTAACGATTTTTGAGGGTTATATATATAATAACAGCAAGAGCGGCAACAAATGTAACTAATTAATATATCAAGAGATGGATATACATATATATTTTTTGTTAATTTGAACCAAAACCAGCTAATAGGCAATTCGTAAGAAATGCTAGTTTTATTTCGGATGAAATCCTCTGCTACACTTTGTGCGACACTGCTATACAATTCAATTTATTAATTTTTCTTCAATTTTTTTTAATTCAATTTCAATTTATTGTGTTTTAGTTTAATTTTACACTTATTAATCAGGGTTCATCCTACCCAATTAGAGTATGTAATTATTTTTTACGAAATAATTAATTATTAATTAGAAAATGAAATTTAATATTGAAAAATCAATTATATGCCTTAATTGGGTAGGATAACCGTAAATAATAAGTGTAAAATTAAAATAAAGCATAATAAATTGAATCTGAATTAAAAAATTAAAGAAAAATTAATAAATTAAATTGTGTTGCACAAAGTGTAGCAGAGGATTTCATCCGATTTTCTTTCTTATTGTGTTTTAAATGCATATTGCTTTATTTTATCGACGCCTCAAATATTAAAATCATATATGTTGTACGTCAATTTTAAAGTCGAGTATCAAGAACTTTTCGCAGATGGATAGCAACATTAATTTTCTGATTAAAGTTCAGATAATATTTGTCTCCACGCTCATTAATTTATATATATGATCATAATAACTTCACCACTAATAATTAATTTATGGGTTTTATATATATGATCATAATAACTTCACCACTAATACTTCCTAGGGTTATTATTGTTCGTAATTGTGTGCATATTATGATATCGAAATATACAATTTAAATTATATCATATATATATATAGGGATGGGATCTTGTGAGAACCGGTTGGTAGGTGAGAATCGGGAAACGATCCCATCCGTCCATCCTGCAAAATCGACGCCCCAGATCCATCCAGATTTTCGGTGGCATTTTTGTAATTATCGCGAAAATCTTCAATTCGCGCGTCTCATTAAGGGTAAAATCGGAACTGAACTCAGAAATTGCCCAGATTCAATTTTAGCATCCGACTTCGCACATTTTAGCCTTATGCATTTCTCATTTTAGCATGTGTTGATCAACAAAAATGGAACGATGATTTCATTGGAATGAAATGCAATACACCTTATTTGGGGACAATGAACCCTAATGAGAATCTCATAATTACTAGTTGGGATCAGCAACTTAATAAACCCTAATTGGGAACGGTGAACCCCAGTGGAAAATGTCACATCAATTTTAGCCTCCTACTTCGATAATTTTATCATTATGCGATTCTCATTTTAGCCTCAGAACAAAAGGGAAGAATTATTAAATTACTATATTACCCCTCCGTCCAGAAAGTTACCGAAAATTACAGGAATGCCACCGCCCATCCACTTAAATCTGATTTAATCTGGACCGTCCAGATTGAGTCAAACAAGGGCTAGGATTGGTTCCTAGTTCCCACCTGGGGGAAGGGTTCTCATTTGATCTTTTCCCTATATATATATATATATATAATCTCATGAAATTAAAACTTCAGAACCGTCGTCCAGCCTTTCACCGCCGTGCCACACCCCCGACACCTACACCAGCCTTGCTTAGCGCCAGCGAGCAACTTCTAGCCTTTGTCAGCCACTTTCAACCACCTTGCAACATTGGACCACGACCTCAACATCGTCAACTAACAGCTGTGTATTTTACACAATTTTTGGATATGAATTGATGATGTTTATTATATGAAGTTGTGTATGTTATATAGCTTTTGTGCTTATATTGTTATCATTTGGAGTTTTTGATGTGTTTGCTAGTTTTGCAGTAATAGTTGTGATTTCATTGCATATTTGAAGCAAAAATAGTTAAATACAGACAAGAGGAGTTAGAAGAGGGATTTAATTAGGCTCTTGGGCTTAACTAAATACTAAATTAAAGCCTAATGGACTGGATTAAATGATCAAAGCCCGAAGAAATCCGAAACCCCATGTGAAATACACTTGGGTCGACCCAAGTCAGTGCAAATTCTTAAGGCCTGGGTTGACCCGATCCAACTCACCTGGGTCTACCATGTACAAAATCAGGCCTCTGGGTCGACCCAGCCAACTTGGTCGACCCATCTGTGCGGGTCCACGAGAATATGATTTTTATCTCCAATTCAGGGTTTTAAACCTAGATATAAAAGTTCCCACTTTGATACACACATCATAAACGAGAATTACCACTTAGAATACACCAAGAGAGAGGAGAGAAGAAGACAGATGTTTGTCGTCTACCTAAGAGGAGTTGACAAGGTTGCTAGAGACGGAGTGCTACTGCAGAAGAGACAAAACTACTGAATTTCCCCGTGTTATTCGGTTCTATTGCTAATTTTATCATGAACACTTGTACTCTAGTTTTTATTGTTTATTTAATTATGTTTAGCTAATTTCGTAGCTAGGTTACGTTTTAGGGATTAGATGTTATGGATTTTATAATATGATTTAATTATTTTCTTTCTGTTATCTCTCGTAACTTGATTTCTATGAGTTTATTTATATCTTATATAGATGCTTGATCATTATTTATGCATGCTATTCATTAATTTTAAGTACTAACCGAAGAAGAATTAGTGATGGAAAGATAGAAATCAGGTTATGTGTGTTTGGCCAGGACCGACCAAGCGAACAAGTATCAAATAGGGTTGAATAAATTTTCGTGTGCTAGATTGAGAATAATGACATGTGTGAAGAACCGACTGCAGTGAAGTGCATGCTCATTATATCTATGTTGTGGTTTATGCCTTTAAAAACAGCCTGATAACAAAGTAATTATTCCCTACCATTGATAGAATAAAAATTCCCCACCATTGATAGATTAAAAACAAAAGTCAGGTTGTGAGAATTAATGAATATTGATAATTGATATAATAATTCAGTTTCCCTAAAGCATAGGTTTCCCTTTATTTGATAGTCCAGTTATTTTATTCTCAGCATTTAATCATGTTATTTTATTTATTTCCATTTTACCTGTTTATTCAGTGTCTAGATATTAATTAGGTACTTGTGTTTGAGAACGTGAAAATAACAGTCCTTGTGGGATACGATACTCTTGTTCACCTAAGTATATTACAATAACGTCGTGCACTTGCGATTCACTTATTTGTTAATAAATAACGTGTCATCAACCATCCTTATTCAATGTCGGCAATCGACTTCCACTACTGTCCAGCCCCTTTAACTGACGTGCAATGTTGCACCGTGGGAGAGAAGTTAGAAGATGTTCGGTGACTATACTCGTCGGCGTCCACCGTCCTGCACTCGTCCTGCACCATCAGTGCTTAATAATATAACTTGATGACTTGTTTGTTTGGTTTTCTTGCTTAATTATAGTGTAAACCAGTGCTTCATAATTTTGTGCTTCAATCGTCCATCAATTTCGTTACTCCTCATGGGTTATTGTTTTCCAAAATTGATCATGTTGAGTTGTTTTATAGAATGCTTGATATGTAACTCATATTCAATGCTTAATTAAGTGAAATTCATTTCTTAAATTAGTGCATTCTAATGCATAGGGTACAACTTAGGTTCCAACAGACAAGTGAGCTTTTTTTTATGCTTGTTATATATAAATATTTATCTTGCTTTATGGAATTTTATGGCGATAGTAACATGTGCGATATTGTATGTAATTTTGTGCGCAATTGTAATTAATATTCCATTGATCATATTGTATGTAATTTTGTGCCCGTTTGTTTGGCCGGGAATGTGGCTTTGGAAAGTAATATGATTCCTTATTTTTAAATTCACATGTTTGGTTTAATTTTAATTAATCAAGGAAAGTAAAAAGAATCCAAAATTTAAGAAAGTAGCCTAATTTTCCAGGATTCTTATTCCTTACTGGGAGAAGGTATTCTTTTTCCTTGGAATTTAATTTACACGCTGAAAGTAAGAAATAAAAGGGGTTCGAAACTTCCAATCTACAAAATACGCATATCGAAGACTTGAGAGAGAAAATCTAGGGTTACAGGAGAATTGCTTCACTCGATAACAGAGGAACTCATTGCTTCTGAAAATTTGCAAACAACTTAATTTTGGGTGATAACAGGTTAGAATTTTTCTTCTTCATCTCCAAGATCAATTTCTCTCTGTATGCATCGTTATGTTGTTTACATGGCTGCTTATGCCTCCTGTAACCCAAGTAGGCAGTCTGGAACTCGTGGTTTGTCATGTCTGCAAATTGATTGTCAGTGAGTTTGTAAGGTAGTTTCTGAGCATTTATGTATTCTATAAACTCGAGATTGGTCAGGTAGATCCCAAACCGCCTGTTCCATTCATGCTTGTTGTCATATCTTTTATTGTATCGTTCCAGCCAACCTCTGTATCTCTTTTCCATCAGCCCTATTTTATTTTCTGCCTTCTGCGAATCTGCATTTGATGAAACACACAGAATGCACGTAAGCACAATAGCTAACAGATAGTTTCTTGTTACAGCTGAAGTGCTCTTCATTTATTCATGTCTGCAACAAGATTCTCGAAAATTAAATTAATTTGTTTGCAATATGTATCTACCTAAATATATGTTTTATAAGTTAATTACTTGATTGATTACGTCTTCCTATTTATTTTGATTTTTTCTCCAATGATTATGTTATAAGGAGGAGGTTCATCAACATCAATATATATATATATATGTGTGTGTGTGTGTGTGATTGAATCACGTAAACTTAATATCTCGTATGATTAAGATTTCTTAGAAAATCGATATGGCAATAAACATAATTTGTTTATCGATGTGTGTGTATATATCTATGTATATATAAAACTTATGGAATCAGCATGTGTAAATATGTTTCATTCAAATTCTTTTTAGGTGTTCGATTTAAGAGGATGACTGGGTTGGATTTGAATTCGAGGAGAAAGTTTTTATATTTAATTTTGATCCATATGCATATGGAGAGAATGAACACGTTAAAGTCCATGATTCTAGTAATTTCAGCTGTGGCAAGATATTATTGTAGAAAATACTACTTGAAGGCCCCTTATTCTTTGAATGAATATGATCGATCACGATATATTCATAGATTGATCTACGCTGGTGACAAAACATGTCATGAAGAATTACGTATGGATAGATACAGTTTTAGAAAATTAGTTAACATGCTTGAAACTACTGGACAACTAAGAGCAACAAGGAACCTGACAGTTGATGAGCAAGTTGCGATGTTTTTATACATTCTAGCACATCACCAAAAAAATCGAACTATGAAAACTAATTTCTTACGGTCAGGAGAAACCATCAGTAGATATTTCAATAAAGTACTGAATGCAGTTCTTAGAATTCAAGATCATTTGTTAAAAGCTCCTACCCCTGTTCGTGAGGATTCCACTGATGAGAAATGGAAGTGGTTTAAGGTATATTACCATCTTAATTTACCTTTTTTCTAAATTAGTTTGAATACTGATTATATTTGAATTTGTAGAATTGCATAGGAGCACTCGATGGTACCTATATTAAAGTGAAGGTAGCTGAGATTGATAAGCCTAGGTACCGAAATAGAAAGGGTGATACATCTATAAATGTCTTAGGAGTATGTTCGCAAGATATGCAATTTATTTATGTTCTTGCGGGTTGGGAAGGCTCAGCGGCTGATGGTAGAATACTTAGAGATGCTTTAAGTAGACGAAATGGATTACCGATTCAAGATGGTACGTCAAACTATATTATATTAATTATTTATTATATATTTTTACATTTGTTAAAAAAATTTATTTTTACTGAACACAATAATAATATATTTATTTTGACTTCAAAATTTAGGTTATTATTATTTAGTGGATGCGGGGTACACAAATGGTAAAGGCTTGCTTGCACCTTATAGAGGTCAAAGATACCATCTTTGTGAATGGAGAACTGGCCATCAACCAACAACTCCAGAGGAATTTTTTAATATGAAGCATTCATCAGCGAGAAATATCATTGAAAGATGTTTTGGAATGCTAAAGATGCGTTGGGATGTCATTAGGAATTCAAATTTTTATCCAATCAAGCAACAAGGCAGAATTATAATGGCATGTTATCTTCTTCAAAATCATATTAGACAAAATATGTCAGTTGATCCGATTGAAGTTGTCTATGGCGATAATACTCAAAATGAAGAAGAGACTATTGAATCAGATGGTGAACAAATTACCTCAGTTGAACCAACTCAGGAGTGGACAGATTGGAGACAAAATTTAGCAAATCAAATGTTTAACCAATGGATGCAAAATAGACATTCTCTATGATAGTAATAGCGTTGCATTTTCTTAGATAAATATTTTAGTTATTTTGTTTACATATAATAACTTGGATACATATATTTATATTTAGACATATAAAATGTTTTTTCTCTTCAAATTACATTTAACGGGCATTTATAGTAAGTTGCACATATCTTTCCTTTATTTGTGTAATATTCTTTTCCTTTGTGGTTATTCTGTTTCTAAATTAGTTCATTAATAGATGTATAATATTGATTGTAGAATTCCAGAATCTTTCATATGATTATATATATTGGATGTTGTATTTCAGACGTGTGAATTTGGATAACCATATATATGTATGTAT
This sequence comes from Perilla frutescens, assembly GCA_026008535.1. NCBI lineage: Eukaryota > Viridiplantae > Streptophyta > Magnoliopsida > Lamiales > Lamiaceae > Perilla > Perilla frutescens. Next base: position 69,365,290 of record BRKX01000001.1, read on the forward strand.
CTGCTTGTTAGACACATATATCATAATGGTTGCTATCTAATCTCTCACTAACCCCCCCAATTCTTGATGGAATATCTGCAGACTTAATGGATGGCATAATAAAGCTGTGAAATCGTGTTTAAATTTTCTTATTACTAGATGTAGTTCTGAACAGCATGTATGTGTTGTCTGTTTATCATCTCTATTTTAAAAGTTTATGATGATTTGTGTTATATTATTGAACTATTATTTATTTGATAGCGCTATATTAATATTGATGATATTTATTTAATCTAGATGGTTCGTCGTGGAAAAGGAGCTAATCATGTATGGACTACTGAAGAAGATGCGAAATTGGTAGAATCTATGGTTGAGTTGAAAAGAAGTGGGAATTGGGATGGTGAAAGTGGAAGTGGATTGAGAAAAGGTCATAAAAAAGAACTAGAAAGAATATTAGAAGAAAAGTTACCAGGACATGGTCTTAGAGAAAAACCTCATATTGAATCTCGCTGCAAGTTATTAAAAAAACAATATTATGCTATTTATGATGTGCAAACTAATGGGGAATTAAGTGGTTTTGGTTGGGATGATGATAGAAAATGTCTTACAGCAAGTAAAGACGTGTGGGATGATTACTTGAAGGTAAAATATTGCTATAAATATTTTATTATATATATATATATGGATGTGCATGTGTGTGTTTATTATTTTTATTTTTTACGTCATTATCATGAACTCTTTTGTTGTATTTTTTTTTTTTGCAGAGCCATCCAGATTGCACTTTTATGAAACATAAGTCTTTCCCTTACTATGATCAATTAGCACTTGTTTGGGGTAAAGATAGAGCTAATGGAATGTATGCTGAAGCTCCAAGAGACGTGATTGAAGACTTAGAAAGAGAACATAATCTAAATCAAGAAGATCAAGAATTTGATGAAGATGATGACCATTTTATACCACCAACAACTAAATCTCGAGGTGAAGGAACTTCAAAAAAGCCTGAACGGAAGAGAAGAAGAAGTGCAGATGGTTTGATATTAAGTTTGGAACGCATGACTGACGCACTTACTTCTAATGTGGACAAATCCAATGAGCAAATGGGTAAATTTGTGGAAAGAATGATTGCTGGAGTTGATCAGAAGAAAGAAAACAATCGTCATAAGCTTAACGAAGAATTGCAAAAACTTGAATATTTGACAAATGGTGAAAGGCAAAAGGCTGCTATGAAACTCGTTCGAGATCCGAATTTATTGGATTACTTTTTCACTCTTCAAGATGATGCTCAGAAAGAGGCATTCATGATAGAACTACTTGGAGAAAATTAGTTTTTAGCTATTTATAGTTTAGATTTATCTAGTTCACTTTTCACACACATTTTGCATATTTTCATTCTTCTATGTTTATTTAGATATTTGGATTGGTTATATTTTAATGAAATGAATTGGATTTTTTTATTTGCTAATTCATTACGTTTGGTTTTTAATTCATTATTTTCATAATTATTAAGTTATATTGGTATATCTAAATTACATTGTAAGCTTATAAATAATAATTTAATAATTACATTCCTTAGTTGATTAATTTGAACCAAATGCTGGAATAAGATTCTTGACACTTTCCTTGGAATTTTCCAAACACGGTATAAATAATTTCCTGGTAATCATTTTCCTCAGAATAACATTCTTAGAATTCATATTCCCAGACAACTTTACTTTCCCGTCAACCAAACGGGCCCTAATAGCAATATTTTATAAATTATAATCATTGAAGTAGATTGGATTCATATTGTCCAAGCAATGCTTTCATTTTTTTTAAAAGCTTTAAGTTTCGTATATTATACAACTTTTTATTGCTGTTGTAAATTAAATACTTAATTTAGGAAAATATAGTGCTTAACTGGTGGATTTTTAATGCTCTGTCCAACTCTTAGTTTTTAAAATATCAGTTTTCCTTTAATAGTATGCTTACTATATGTTAATTTGATGTTTGGTTTATTTCGTATTGTTAATTGTTCAAAAATCTAAACTTGTTAAAGTTATACGTAGTCATTGCTCAATATTTTTTCAGACTACCAATATTCATTTTTCTTATTGCTTGATTACAATACATTTGTTGCTTATTATGATAAACGGGGAAGTTGGTCCCTTCTCCACCGGAACAAAGTAGATGATCGCGTAGGGGCGAATGAATCAAAGCAAGGGAAACTTATCCATCCCAGAAAGCGGAGTGAAATGAATCTTTGAATCTTGTTCAAAAATATAAACTTATTAAAAATTATGAATAGTCATTGCTCAATTTTTTCCAATTGCTATCGTTCATTTTTTTTTCTTACTACTTGATTACAATGCATTTGCTGCTTATTATATATTAATTTGTTGCTCAAGTAATGTAAATTGCCCTAAAAAATTGGTTATGATTAGGTGCTCGTTAATGGTTGTTTGAATTTTAGAAACTTAGCATGCATATTATGATTATTTTGCAGCTTTGTAAGAATACATTCATATATTATATTGTATTGTCAGTTGTTAAAAAATATAAACCTGTTCAAAATTATGTACACAGTCATTGCTCATTTTTTTAGACTAACGTTCATTTTTCTTAGTGCTGATTATATATTAATTTGTTGCTTGATGAATGTAAATTGCCAAAAAAAGAAAAAAGGATTTCAACACAAGCTTAAAAAAACAACACACATTCCCCAAATGATTTCAACATGAACAACATGTAAAAAATCTGAATTATCCATGTTTGATGAAACTGTCTTTTTAATTTGATGAAATAAATATGTTAGAAGAAACCGATATAGATGGTTGAAATAGAAGTTTTTTTTTTTTTTTTGAAGAAATGGATGCAGATGAAAACACGATCGAATATTATTGCACTGAACATGTATAATGTGGGAGAATAAATTAAGGAACAATAATAAATAAAGAAAAAAAACTGCACACAAAAATTATAAAATACACAAATTAATAATCGTAATTATCTTTAATCCTCTAATTAAAAAGTCACTGCGAAAATAAATATATCCCGTAATAAACTCATAATTATCTTTCCTAAAAAAACTGTTAATTATCTTAATTAAAAAAAAATACGAAAATAGTGTTGATGATTTTAAAAACTCGTACTAACAAATATATCTCATGATGATAAAAGATAAACATGATGACAGTGGGGAGGGAAAAAAGAAATAAAAATATATATTGATATAGTAAATTCTTTTATCATGGGATTGAATTGAAAATATCTATCTTACCCTACATTAACCAAAAAATACTGGATTCATTTTGAATAACATTAAATACCCGTCTCAATCTATATATTAATGGCCATGCATTTAGAATACCCATTCAAGATCATTTAAGATTCTCACTGTATATATATTACTTTTAAGTTGTACTTTGAAGACTAAATAAGTGTAACCATATTTTTATATATTAGAGTTTAGGGTAATGCTATTTGGCCACACATGTGGTCAGCCATAATTCTTAATTTAAGTAAGATTTTAATATTTGGTTAGTAATTAATTAATATTTTAATCATATATTAATGTTTATTTACTCTTATAAGCTTGACTCATTTAAGAAAGAGATTGACTTATCATATTAATATTGAAAGTTTTTAAAATCACAAAATAATCAAATTTATTAATACAATATATTATTTAATATGTTTTTCTTTCCTAATATTTTTTTATTTAAATATTTTGAATTAAATAATAATAATCAAATTTATTAATTAAATATATTGTTGAATTTATTTTTATTTTGTTATGTTTTTTATTTTAAATAAATGTGAATCACATACTAACCAAATTAATTAATACAACATACTCCCTCCGTCCCGATTATATAGTCCATATTTTTATTTGGAGGTGTCCCGATTATATAGTCCCATTATTGTAAGTAGTGTTAATTTTAATAGGAATTTACAATTATACCCTTATTAGGTTTTGAAAATTAAAAAAATTAAACATTTAAGTTTGTGAAAATTATAAATCTTAAATGTTATTTTTTCAAAAAAAGAGAAACATTAATTAAAATTGACCAACTTAATTAATTTGCATGTACTTGAATTTGATCAATTCTATTGATATTCATTGTATTTCACTTCATTAATTGTATATTTTCTTTGTTTCAAAAAATTAATACATTAAAGTTGAGTTAAAATTTAAGTTTTATTAATTTTCATTAAATAAGGTTAAAGTTGGAAGTTTAGCTTTTGTTTCTTATTTTCATAAATATTTTTAATTTACGTGCGAGTAGAAAAGGGACTATATAATCGGGACGGAGGGAGTATTAACTAATTTATTATATAAAATAATTTTGAATTTTTAGTAACATGAGTGTAAATTATATTGTTGAAATACAAAATTAAAAATAAAATTTTGAATTTGTTAAAAGGAGTATAAAAATTTTATGAGGAGTGGTGATCATGGTTACTATGACTTTGCATTTAAAGGCGTGCAAATGGTTAGTTTGGTGTAAAATCAAACTAAACCAATAAATCATAAACCAAAATTCTGAAAAATGAAAATCAAACCAACTAAAGTAATTGATATAACCGAACATAACCGAACCATAATTTTCTTCGGTTCATTTGGTTCAATTTTTGTTTTAACTGAATGTAATTTTTTTTCTAGATAATTACATCTAAAGTTAGAAAAATAATATTGGAACTTAATAAATAACAAACGTTTATTAAATAAACAATAAAAAATAATCTCTTAATTCAATCGCGTACATGATCAACTTATCACCTGTCATAATTACACTTAACAGTTAATAGTCGAATACACACAAAATATCACAAATAATTTACTTTGAAGTTGAAGCATTATTGCATTTTGTTGCCCTAGTTTACGAGTATATAATTTTATTTTTGTATTTTTTAAATTAATGTGTAATATTAAAAATATAAATTAAAAATTAAAACAATGTAATTCATATACATTGGTTAGTTCGGTTTTAATCGAAATATGTTTTATAAAATCAAAAATGAACAATACTATATTTTGGTTTCAATATTTAAAACTGGACCAAAATGAAAGATAAAATCACCAAAACAACCAAACCAAATAACTCGGTTCAGTTTGATTTTATTAGTTTTGGCTCAGCTTTGTACGCCCCTATTTGTATTGATGCCAATCATTTTTTTAAGGAGAACCGCCGAGTGTATTTTTTTCTCTCCCTTTTTCATATTTAATTTAATATTTTAAAATTTCCTTTATAATTGAATTAAATTTAACTAAATGCAAACAAATGCACCCAATTTAAGGCAATTGTGTGTATGATATATTATATTTATAATTATCGATAATTAACCTAATAAATTTAGTTGATTAGCACATAATTTTCAAATGAAAATCTTGTTTATTTTGGTAGAGATTAGTTTAATTTTTAAATTTTATTAGAGATTTTTTTATTTATTTGAAGTCATTGTCCGATAACATATTTGTAGAGATTTTTATGTTTATTTCAAAATTTTCAAACACAATAAGACAAACTTCTTTCTAAAATTGACTACATGGGTGTAAGTGTAAACATACATCCAGGGCCGGCCCTGAGGGCGGGCAGGCCTGGGCGACAGCCCAGAGCCCCAAAAATTGGAGGGCCCAAAATTTTTAATATAGCCCATTAGTTATTGGCATTTATGTATACTAAAAAAATATTAGATTTATTAGTTTTGGGCCCAGCAGATGCGATCCATGATGTCAAAATTTATTGTCTAATACCATTAAATCATTCATTAATCAGTGGCATAATTAATTCTCACCCCTTCCAACGTTATTTCTATGGAAAAAAAAAACTCTTCATCTTCTCCAAGTCGTTGGTCAGTTTTCCAAAAAATAAGAACTAAGAACTCTTCAACTTACTTTTCTTAACGTTGAATCATATTCATGAATATGATTATATAAATAGAAGGAACCACATGAATTCTCTATTTCTCTTATACCAATTTGTATTTATCGAGTATCGACCTGATTTGTCCGAGCAAAAAAATTCTCATTGCAAATTATGAAATTCAGATTCCGATTTCAGAAGGCGGAATCATTGAAGTATCTTGTTGATTTTGTTTTATGGGTAAGTAAATTCATATATTCTATTGATTTTGTGATTTTTTTTACAGGCAAGAGCAATTGAATTAAATATTTTAGTTTATTTTTTGCAGATTATCATTTATCAGAAAGTTTGGAAGTTGGAACTTGGAAGTGTATTCGAAATACAAAATCAAAACGCATCTCAAACAACTCTCAAGTCTCAATTAGCAATATATCCAGGTGTTATTACTCTTTTATTTTACTCTGTAAGTGTTAAACATGGGGCCGCTTAGAAAACAAGCATGCGAAAATGAGAAAAAGAAAAAAAAAAGAAAAAGAATAGAAGAACTCGTTAAATCACAAAAAGGTAATATGGATAAGTTCATTGTTAAAAGTACAAGTTCTAAAGAAAAAGTTGAAAATTCAAATGTAAAGAGTGTTGATGCGCCTCTAGAAATTGAAGATACTAATGAGAAGAGAAATGACTTAAATGAGAGTGAACATGTTCTTAATATGTTAGGTGATGAACTTAGGGAGAATGATGAACAATTTATGTATAGAAAAAGAGATTTTAGATAACATAGATTTGAACGATATTGTAGATGATTTTGCAAGTAAAAATGCTAGACGAAGTCATTTTTTTATAAGTAATGGACATTTTTTACTTTTTGATGTATTGGGTACGATAATATATTGGGAGCCCATTTTTATAATTTCGCCCAGGGCCTCATTTTTGTCAGGACCGGCCCTGCATACATCAATCAATAATTAGAATCTTAATTAATAATTTACCATAAATTGAAATCTTACCTTAATTAAATATTATGGTCGGCCACACTATGACCAAGTAGCATTATCCTAACGTTTAAACTACGATGCCACCTGATATCTACAATTATAAATAACCAAACCTAATTGGCAGTTGGTGTATTATGATTTAAGTAATATTGCCATGCAAGACTATTGTAATTATTTAACTATTTCTATAGCTATAGCTATCGATTTCTTTTTCTACTTCAAGAGTTTTGGTGTAAGAATTTATCCATTGCTAAACCAATTATATATTTTTTTCTTGCTTGATTTGACATGAACTCAACGAAATCAAGGTTTTTAGATTAGGCTTTTTCTAACCAAAAAGTCCCACAAAATTATACCTCTCATAATAGGATGCGTTGACAATACGACCCACAATTATGTAACTTTTAGAAAACGTCACAAATATTATTCATTGAAGAAGACCCTGATCAGTTATTAATTACGTTAATTACTCCATATACTTATTAATTAATTCCACTGTTACTATCTCAAATGCACTTTTTTGTAAAGTAATTGTGCTAGAAGACACTACAAATAGACGCAGTAGCTGAGCTCAATTAAAGTCCTAATCCCTCAAACTACAAGTTATCTTAATTAATTAACAAATATTAATGTCAAACCCTTTTGTCTCAACAAACCCATCTCTTTATGGGTATCCAATAAATGAAGAAATGGACTTGCCCCTATCACCTAATTAGCTTGTACCAATTATTTGTACATCACTCTACAATTTTAATTATAGCCAAAAGCTCCAACTTTAATATAGTTACTCTTCTAATTCTTAAAATGCATTGTTAAAAAATCCTAAATTTCATGGATCTAGTCATCTAGCTACCACAGAAGGTCGAAAAAAAAGAGCACAAAAGGAAATTAATTTTGAGTGATAATATTCTACTCCCTCCGTTTCTATATAAATGTCATTTTGGATGAGTGCATACAAATTAATAAATAAATTAATTAATATAATATATACACCCTTGTGTCAATACATTAAACTAATTAAATATAGATGTTTGTTGGAATGCATTAAATGAGAGCAAATATGTGAAAAATGTAAATTCTCTATCTCGAATTTGTAGAATGACATTTTTTTTAAACAAAATTAAAATTCTAAGATGATACTTATTCATAAACGGAAAGTGTAGTTATTGGGAGATTAATTTATTAGACCCCATCAAATGGCACTTATACTCGATATCAAACACCAACAAATTACAAATATGCCATGTCAAACAGAATTTATACTCGGATTCAAACACCTACAAATTATAAATATGTCATCAAACACGAATTTAATCATCCAGGTAAGAACACCCGGTCTTCAGACCGTTTTACACAAGTTTATTTGTCGTATCTTGTTAGTGTATTAGTTGCAAAATTAGCAGAGCTTCTCACAAGTGAGCATCTTTTTCCTAAATGTTCAAGACAATAGCTAGAAAGAGGAGGGGAGGGGATATATGATTTCCAGAAACGTAATTGAATATTAATAGCCTGGACATTAGGGACTTAACCCCATTGAAAAAGAGTGGGCTAGCTACATATCAAAAACGACGTCGATAATGACGATGAATCTTCTTCCTAGCCACCAGAGAGGGTTTCCTACAAAATTTATTAACCAACAAACTGACCCTCACTCAATCAACGCGCCAACTTCTACATACCAAAACTCGAGAAGATTAGCACGTACCAAAGATGAAATATTCGAGTCGGATCGATATACGTACACTAGTGTGATGGAAATGTACACTATACGAGGATGATCAAGCGAAAATGTTCAACTGCATGTCTGCATACATGCTTAAATGTACATATTTACATCTCCGGTGGCCTATGGGGAGAAGCATGATCCACACCAACAACTGCGTCACCATCTTCCGGCATCGTACGAGCCAGTGGCCTGCACCAAACAACTAACAGCATCTCAGCATAATATCTATACATATACATATATATATATATATATCCAAGATTCAGAAAACATTCTGAGTGATGATCAATCACAGAATCGAACAACTTACAATTCGGAAATGCAACAAACAGTTGGTCTCCCCATATGTTACACTAGTAATAGCATTGTCGGAAGGCGTATTTTATCGCGCTCCATGAAATAGGACACTAATATTATTGTATTTCATGGATGAAGATAATAATACAATACGGATTATTATCAGGAGGTATACGCTTCTCTCTACATCTTTGTACTCCCACAAAAGTATAAAAATTCTCTTCGGTGAAAGCATATCATTTCAGATTCATTGCCGCTGCCATATTTCTCAGCCTCTGAGCTATTTCTGAGAATGATGGCCTCTCTGCTGGATCTGAACCCCAGCAACTTTCCATCAACGACTTCCATTCCGGGTCACACCATGTAGGAATTTGTGGGCGCAACGAGTTGTTCACAATCCCTCCTGCAAAGGATGAAGGGAACCAAGTATAAACGGACAGCTATTTGCCACTGTTAAACATTACTTTGTAAACATGATCCAAACATCTATCTTAAGCAAACCAGACATCATTTGAAGATTTTGTTATGGTATTAACCACTAAATCACTAGTTAATGTTCAGTTGTTTTTAGAACCTACTCAGTGACAGAAAAAATATTATAAGTTATAACCAAATCATACACATTGACAGCTGTAATAGTAATTTGCCTAGGACATTGATTAAGGATGAATATTTTCATTATATGCATCAAGTTGATGAACAACACCAAAAACAATAGCATGCCAAAAAAATAAAAAAAAAATAAAAAAAAAAAAAGAAAGAAAGAAAGAAAGATCAAGAGCAAATACTACATAAGTGCACATATAACCCATTGAACTAAATTTGGTCTCCCAGACTACGCTATCTGCATGAAAACGTCAAGCATAAAAAATTTAGTTTTCCTTGCTTACACTAAACCTTAACACGTCATGAATTGACTCGCAAATCAATCCCTGAATTTGACTTAAAGCACCAGCGAGTGCCGGAAGCAAAATAATTATTACACGCTGCACCGGACATAGAGAAGCAACCGACATATTATTGCATCTTACTCCATTTATTTTTTAATTCGTAATAACAAATAAACAATTATATTATTTGAATGGATAGGAATCAGTTTCAAAAAAGAGTGCACTGCTAAATTATATGATAGCATACCGATTATAGAAGCACAATGCATATCCGTATATGGCTCATCACCAGTAAGCAGCTCCCACATGACAATACCAAATGAATAAACATCAATCTGCCATGGGAAAACAAATAAAAAAAACCATGTGAGTGATTGATGTGATTTTATTTTCCCCCTTCTATAATAAGTTAAAATTGGACCATCATGACCTTTTCTGTCACCATGTTACTCTTTCCACTCAGGAGTTCAGGTGCCATCCAAGGTAATGTCCCACGAACACCTCCTGACACTAAAGTATTTTGTTTTACCTTTGATAACCCCAGGTCGCCAATCTAAATTTAAAATCAATAAGAACCTAAATTAGTTCTCAAAAAATTATCTACCCAAAGCTCTAGTCACCAACCAACACAAAAGGAAAGCAACAGAACAGTTATGAATTCAGAAGCCCAAACAAAGTCTCATCAGCATCATCTCAATAAATAATAACTGGCTTTCTGCATAAGCTGAACTCCAGGAGGAGATTTTCCAGAATTCTTATAAAAACTCTGAATGTGAAGCAAGCCATTTTACATAGTAGATAGATGCAGTAAATGGAGAAAAGAATTCGGGGATTTTTGGTAGCCATCTAGCCTACCTTGCACACTGGACGATGTGGGTCTCTCATGTTTACCAGCAGATTTTCACATTTTAGGTCAAAATGAACAATATTTTTCCCATGCAAATACTCCATACCAAATGCAGTATCCATTGCAATTATGAGTCTCTTACGCCGATCAATTGTTCTGTTCAGAAAATACAAAACATAGTCAGACTCAGATCAATAATCGATAATAAGACTACACGGGCCAATGAGAAGAGTACCTATCCTTTTTTTGAAGAAACTGTTTCAAAGATCCATTAATCATGAACTCTGTCACTGTTGCTAAAGATCCATCAGGGCCATCACGAACCACTCCGTAGAAAGAGACAACATTTGGATGGTGCAACGAACTCAGTATCAGAGCTTCCTTCCAGAAATCAGCAATCTATACATCAAGTAAGATTAAGATAAAATTCAATGTTTGCAATGGAGGAACCCAAACATTTCAAGGCATCATCTAGAATGTCACAAAAAGTATGTATATTGTATACAGACTGATATGCTTATACATACATATATAGATGGGGAGAGAGGGGGGAGAGAGCTTGAGAAATATTTAATACTCATCCAAAGCATATGAACAAAGTGGAAGTTTCTATAATGACATAAATAAATGTAAATAAGTGATCCTCTATTTTTTATAGACATTCAGGAGATGGCTACAAGGTCGTACGACATGTTCATTTAACTGAGCACAAACACACACAAAATCACATGACGACTACGTCATGCGTATGAGAAACAAGGCATATAATTTTGATGATAGGAAATGACATGATTAAGTTCAGCTCCAGCTCACTTGCTTGATCAGTTACTTATTGAAAATATTTACTTAAGCAACGGAACACTATGATGATATACAAACTGAGAAGGAAGACAAACAACACGAACTATGAGTCTACAACAAGCAAGTGGTTCTTAACATTACATGGAAGTTCAAATAACTCAAAGAATGATATAAAGGTCCCATCATAGCTAAAAGCAGGAAACTGGAACTGTAAACAGAATGTTTTGTACATAAAAGTTAAAAATTAACCATTTTTACCTCATCCAATAATTATTATTTTTTTTCTAATCTGTGTTGTTTTTCCACTCAAAAATAATTATCTAAACTATCCTAGACGCACTGACAACATGCTCAAACCCAATGAGTCTCACTCTCATGACATAGAACATGTGTCACAATTAGCTTAAAATAATGTTCGTTGACATTAAGTATATACCAAAACAGATAATATTTTTATCATTTCTGAATCACTAATCCTCAATCCAAGACCAGAGGTAGCTAGTAGCAATTAAATTCTCAATCCGGAAGACTACAAATCATCTAAAAAAGCTTTGTTTGCATGCTAAAGAAGAAATAGGAACACATCTTATACCCTGGTAAGATTACTAAATGAATACGCATGTGGTGAAGTAAGAGGAAAAAGACCATTTTGTACAATGTAATAAAATCAAAAGGCATACCAGACGTTCCCTTTCAGATGGTCTTCCAGCAAAGCAGCTGGCTTTTATTCTTTTTATGGCTACATCTGATCCTTTCCACTTCCCATGATATACAGCACCATATGTCCCAGAACCTAATTCCCGAATTTCCTCCAGATCTTCATTTCTTATGGTCTATAAAGATATATACAGATTAGCAATGGTAGTACATCAGAAGACAGGCGTCAATTATATATGTAAAACTTGGTGAAGAAGACAATGTTCCCTATGGCATGAAAATTTTCAACTGGCGTAACTGACAGGACAAAACCAAACAATATCTGATGTAATGGGTATAAAATCAAGAACATAGATGAGAACCTGCAATCCTCGATCAAGTGCTTCTGCCTCAGCTTTTGTCAGCTCTATCTTGGAGTGGTCAACATTGTCATTATCAGAATCCACCTCCAACTCCATGTTGCCATCCTATAAAACAAGAAATGTACTTTAAGAATGATCATAAATGCACAAGCATTTTGTACACTCTATGCTTACCACTCCATCTTTGTGGTTTTGAGCATCCTCCTTCATATTAGTATCACGTTCACTGCCCATATCAGAGCCTTCTCGAACTTTAGCTTTCACCTCCTTCAAACTCTGCAAAGTTGCCTCTTTCACCGAGGCAATTAACTCAGGCAAGAATTCCAATGTGTCATCTTGTTGCTCAGGAGCGCCAGCATTAGTTTCATCACCATTTACAGCAACACAATGTTCAACAGCAATTTTTGGAACAACAGGACTTATGATTGCAGGTGATGCTAAAGCATCTGACCTTTTATCAATGGACTCACAAACACCATTATCTTTCGACATCCCTCCATTATTTTTCTCCTTGTTCCCTTCATACGTACCATTCTCATTCCTGATAGCTGACTTATGGGTTTCACTGTCACTCCGGGAATCTATTCCAGAAGTAACAACATTCACAGTCACTGATGTATCATCAAATGGTAAGGCTGGATCAGACTTAGTAAATGAATCTTTAGAAGTGACAGGTTTAGCCAATAGAGCTGCTGATTGGGAGGGGTCCACATTACATGGATGGTGATTTTCCAAAGTGTAAGTGCTGGGAGAAAACCTTACAGCCTGGATATGAGAAAAGTCCGACATAAGAGAACCATCATAGCCCACAACTTTCTGCAATGACTCCGGCCAAGGATTCTGATTCTCTAAACCAGTTCTCACCCTGGGACTTCCCTCCAGAGCACCACGAATGAAGTTCATGGGAACAGAGCCATTAACTAGCTGAGAAGAAGCGGATGTTTCGTAAGAGGGACCCCCTGGCAATGGGCTGTGAACATTTCTCCATAGAGGTTGTGTAGGAATATGCCCATGAGGAACCTGGTATGCATTCTCAGTTCCATATGTATAGGGAGGATTTCCGAAGCAAACACCGCGCTCATCTGCAGATGGCAAATGAACTGGTGATCCTGTTGGTGCTGCTTGGTCCTGAAACACTTGACTGCCATAGTCAGCTCCAGGACGAGCATAGCGTTGATCTTCATGATGGAAGTACTGTGATTTCACATGGTGTCCATCGCATACATTACCGTGCCCAAGCGGGATATTCATCCCATTTTCCACCATATAACTATCAGCTAACCTTCCAGACACTGATACAGATAGATGGGGCCTCGGTTCCTCAGCCCAAGGACTTGACTGGTGTGGTGAAAGCCATCCTCTTTCATGACCATGAGTTTCAGAATACATTGGCCGAGGATCATTTGGCTCTCTACAGAAATATGGAGGGTTCAGATTTCCATCTGAATTCAACATGTAAATTTCTCGGTTTGGAGGGCACTCAGCACAAGAATGAGGAACTTGAAGATATCCATTTCCCATGTTTGGTGGCTGCTCATCAGGTTTCCAAGAAGAAACTTGATTTCTTTGATATAGAATCCGGCATTGTTCACAAATACTGTTTCCATCATAGGCATTGGACCCTTGGAGCATGTTGCCTATAAAACCAGTGTTTTCATTGACTACAGAGGCAGCTGGAAATAGCAGTACATTGTCTGTATACTGGGGTTGTTGCTCATAAATAGAATGAGCGCTCATTGGAGGTCGGTTGTAATCCTCGGGTAATCTATCAAAATTTTCCCCATAGGGTGTTCGATTGCGAGATGATGAAGGCGAAGTAGGGAATTCAGCAACTGGTCTCTGATCCACAGGTTGTCTAGGGGAATAATAAGCAGGACTCCATGGAGCTTCCATTTCATTATACCTCTGATTAATTGCTTGCTGGAGTTGGCCATGAGGAATTGTGAGATGCCTCAGATTCATCTGAGCCAGTGGTAATTCCATGTTTCTCTGGGCATGGACATCATCAGGAGACTCATTAAGGCTGTTCAAGGCATCCACATATCTCCTCTCATTGTCCCTTTCATCTCCATCTCCCAAATGTAAAGAACCATCTTGATCATGATGTGAAAACAAGAATATCCTCAGCCTAGTAAACCCATCACCCGTTCCCAATTTATCGTACTCCTCCATCATATTAGTGACATCATCGTCATTTACAACAGACACAAGAGCATCAAGGTCCTCATCTGGTTGCTGGTATTTCACCACAGTTACACCTTCATACAGCTCCCTCATCTTCCTCATCAGCTCTTCATAACTTATATCACGCCGAACACTCACAATACGCGTCTCACCGCCCACATATCTAAGCTTCCCATCTTGGGGCCGAGGCAGTATACTACCGCTGAAACTACATAAGAATTTCACCCGCTCATTTTCCTCATTACTGCTCAGCCCAGATCCTGACATCACTATTGGGCTATCCATCAACCCCCCCAACTCTTGCAGTTGCTGATCACTAACCCCCTCACTAATACACATTTAATGCTGTCTCCAACATTCGCCTAATTCCAAAGCTCAAAATCATTTCCAATAAGAATATATCCAAAAAAAAAAAAGAACCAAACTTTAACAGGCATTTCAAAATGATTTACAACCATCTTAAATCAATAGGCTAATTGCAACAACAAAATCTACTGATCAAACTTTTAAGCCAAAAATTTGAGCTTTCAAGCAAACCTAACAAATCCAGATTAAAAAAAAACGCATGAAAAAATAATACACAACATCAGATTACTTGAAAATAGGGGATTCCAACGCCACCAGAGCCCTGAATTTTTTTAATTTTTTTCTCAAAACCCAAAATTCAAGAGAACCCCAGAAAATCCCACAAACCTTGTGGATATCTTGTACGTAACCCTTTCTCAATCAAAAACTAATAATATTTTTTTTAAGGCATAAAATAGTGCTCCCTCTCTAAAAAAAAACAATAAGAAGAAAAAGAGACTGAGAGGCAGAAGTATTTTGTTGGAGATATATAATTATAATCCCCAATTCATACAGATATATGAAAGAAAAAATAAATAAATTAGAGGGATTTGATTTGATGAGAGAGAGAGAGAGGGGCGGAGTTGTGGAGAGAGAGGGCAGGGGTGGGACGAAAGCTTTGGAGTTTGGAGATGGTGAAGTTGCCAGGTTTGGAGACACGTGGCGCCTTTGGAGTTATTGAAAAATAGGCATCAGTTTATCTATCTGCTCTAAACGGCATATTCTTAAATGGGGAGCCTACCTACAATTATGTGCTAATGCTAATTCTGTTCCTTTTTTTTAGGAACATAATCAAATTATTCCATTTCATATACCTACTCCTTCTGGACACTAATTTTGATCTAATTTATTCAATGTATTTGTGTAAAAATAATCATTTTAAATAATACTATGATTGTGTGTGTATACAATAAATTTTGTAATCGTCCAAACCCATAAATGTTTTTCAATGATCTATATTTCAACAAGTGAAAAGTGTCGGAAATAAATTTTGTGGCTTAGTTAGTCGGGAGATTTGATTATATCATTTGATCGAAATATCATGAACTCAATAATCATGTCAATGTTTTTAGATCAAGCAACTTAAATAGATTGGAATTTTACTTGTTTTATTTTCAGTAAATTTCCAAAACTGCATGCAAGTTAAATCTACCAAGTTCTTTGCTTATTTTTAGATCAAGCTACTGAGATTGTTTGGAATTTTACTTGTTTACAGTTATCAATACAGGCTTTTCGCTTCCGTTAAAAAGAAAGAAGCAAGAAAAAGGAAAAGATAGGCCTTTTGCTAATGCAGGCTATCACTACTTCACTAGCAAGTAAAAAATAAAGATCATAATAATAATAATAATAATCATCATCATCATTCAATTTGTCATGCCAAACTACTCCTCATTTACTCATCTATATAATATTCCTTACGTCTCAATTATGTACTCTTTTTTCTAGTTGATAACATCATATTTTACATGTATTTTGAGGTACATTTGAGTGGTATTTGATGGGCATTGCATGCATGAAGTGTTGAGTTTTGCATAGTTTTCTATGTTTTGTGCAATGTCACGTGTTTGTTCATTGTGAAGGGAATTAATGCCATTTTTTGTGTGGACTTCAAATGAGCTTGAGAAGGCCCTAGAAAGATGGGAAATCAAGTTAGGAACGCATTGCAAAAAGAATCGGGTCAATCGGACGAGAAACGAGTGAGAACGAAGCAAAACAGTGAAAGGCTGCCGGACTGCCACGTGGACCCGCGACCAGGGAGATTAGTCGCGACCGGAGTCGCGAATTTTGCTCTTCGGACCCCCTCTCAGTCGCGAGTATGCAGGAAAATGCCACGTGGACTCGCGACCACACCCGCGACCGATCCGGTTGCGAGCGAGGTCGCGAGTGAAGCTCTGGGAGTCTGATTTTTGACCTATTTTGGCCCGTTTTCTTTCCTTTTTCGACTGGAACACTTCCAACACTATATATACCTCCTCAAACACGAAAATTGGATAAGACAAACCCTACCATAACTCCAAAAACCACAAGAACACACACCATATTCCTCTCTTAAACACAGAGATAGAGAGTTGCAGAGAAGAACACGGAGAGCAAGACCAAGAGATTCAAGCCAAGCAAGAATAGAGACAGAATAATTACTTCCGGGTTTTATTTATCTTTATTTATCTTGGACATGGTTTCTTGTTGGATTTTAGTTTTCTATATTTATATGGATAGCTAAACCCTAGTTTTCTAGGGTTGGATGATGAATTATTTATGAAGTTTATTTTATTGGTTTTATCATATTTCCTATGACTTTATCTTGATCTTTGATTACTCTTGTTTTTATCTGTATTGTTTAACTGATCACTAAATGATACAATTTGATGTGTTAATTCATAAATCGAGAGAGGAGTTTTAACACGTGATCTGGAGTAATTAACTCATTAATCAATAGCACTCGAGAGGGTTGAGGTTAATTGAGAGAACAATAGACCCTGGGAGCCATTAGGAGTTGCATGATAGGCATTGAACGGAGACGTTAATACTAGTTGTGTGATCCACGCTTTAGGCACTTCGAGAGAAGGTTTAAGGTATAATTGTGGTTGTTCTAGCTAGATTTAAGTCCCTACATAGGCGTATGATGAAACAATTAAATAAATGGATTAGATAAGGATTCTCCAACTCTAGAATTCGTCTTTCTCCGTTGTTTCTTCTTTACTCTTTCTTCTCTGTGTTTCCATTTATATTATATGTTTAAGTATTTTAATTAGTTCAAAACTCTTTAATCGATTGTCTAGATAGCATTTAGGAGTTAAGTTCTAGTACTTAGTTAGTTAAATATTAAATCTTTGTGGATACGATACTCTTGTTCACCGCTACACTATAAACCTCACTGTGCACTTGCAGTTAGGTTAAATAAATACCGAACACTAGTCACACGTAAATTAAAAATATTTATGAAAATAAGATATAAAAGTAAAACTTCCAATAACACCCTCGTTGAATATTTATGACTTTCAAATTTTAAGTAATTAGTTTTTAAATTTCCAAGATTCAACCATGGTGTATTTTTACATTATTATAAGAATTAATATTATTTATAATAATGAGACTATATAATTGGGATACCTCAAAATAGTAATAGGGACTATATAATCGGGACGGATGGAGTATATAATAACAACATCGTGTCCGTAAATATGAATTTTAGGTCTTGTTTTGTTTTATTTCCAATTGCAATTTTCAGTTTCTAGTGTTTCCGGCGTGATTTACGAGGTGTATTGATTTTGTAAATATGTATTGATTTTTATGTGGAAAGTAGAAATATGTTTGGATGAATGATATGAATTTCAATATGGTTATAGGTTTGAAAATTGAAAACTTGTTTGGATCAAGCAGCAATTGGAATAATACTATGAACTATCACTACTACAAAAAAGGCATTAAGACAACATAAGATTCACAACGATTTTGATGAAAACCCGTTGTAATTTTTAAAATTACAACGATTTTGACCAAAACCGTTGTCTATGTGCACATTCTTTTTTAAATTTACAACGGTTTATAAATATTACATTTTCGTATAAGTATATATAAATGACTTTACATTTTCACATAAGTATATATAACTAATTAATTCAAATAAATGGTGGATATTTTAACCTAACTAAAATAATATATAATTATGATATTTTGTGTTGATTTTCTAATAATAATAATTAGAAAATCTTAATAGACAACGGTGGTAATAACTAATAGTTGTCAATATGCTACTTATTTTACATTTGTAATTGTTTAGATTACAACCATTGTCTTTTAACAAACTTTTGCAATCCTATTTGTTATTTGTTTTTTTACTTTGAAATTATATTTGAGAATATGAACTTTTGATTTTAACTTTCTTATGCATGGATGTAGGATATGTAGTCTACATTTGTTGCCTATAATAAATAATAAATTATTCATTTTTGTTATTATTATTATTATTATTATTATTCAACATAATTTTGGTATAATTTAAGTATAAAATAATTTATAACAATTCATTGATTTTCTATATAAATTTTATTATTTAAACTAAATAATTACATTTTTTTATACTTGTCATATATTTAAAGAAACAATTATAACATGGATTTTACAAAATTTATACAATACTGTTATTTATAAAATCATCTCATTTGAAAAGGTCCAAGTCTTTCTAACGTGAATTTTCATTTAGTTCCTTTTTTTGTTCTAATTACACAAAATTTATCTTCTCATCTAATTAATGTACATATTATTTTCTTAATTTAAGAAAAATGAACACAACATAGGTAATAAAAACAATGCACTGTCAAGAAATCACATGTTACGTACGTTCTAGTAACAAGTAATTACTAATTATATAATGCCTACCGATCTCTACTTCTAGTTAATAATAATTAGTTGCTCTTGTTTAACTCCTAATTCACACAAACAACCTCAATAAGCACTAAAATATCATAAATTGACGTACAAATTATTTTAAGAATATATTAAAAGTTGTCAAATTGAAATTATTATTGAATTAAATATGCAAATCAATATCGGATCACACACAAATCAATTAATCAATTCACCTATACTATTAATTTATAAAAATGTTTAAATTTTATAATTTAAATTTATAAAATTAAAAGAATTAATTGATAATGTCAATTTAATGTTAAATATTTTAAATTTTGAAGTTAACATATTTAAGTTATCAACTTTAAATATATTTTAAATAGTTAAGGCTTTTAATTTTTGAAACAAATTTTGCCTACATCAAAGAACTAATAATTACTGTTGTGAATGAACACATTATAAATTGTGAGGCCAACAATAGTCTTTCCTCCATTCTCTCCATTTCAATTGAGATCAAGTGCAAAATTTTGATATTTGATTTTCTCAGTTTAATATTATATTTTAAATTTACAATATTTAAATATTTAAAAATTAAAATTTTAATTAAATAAATTAAAGGTTCCAATAAGATATTTTAAAGGAAAAGGGGTCAACTAAGACCCTAAAGTATATGACAAGGCTCAAATAAGACCTTGTTTCAATTTTTGTTCTAAATGAACCCTCAATCTTTTAAAATTAGTTTAAAGAGGACCTCCATTGCCCTCTTAAACTAACTTCCATCTAAGAGATGTTAAATCTTTAGTAAATACACTTTAAAATTAGGTTTCAACCACCTAATTAGAGCAATTATCGCATGGAAACCGAAATCTGAAATGAAGTTGGAGTAAATTAGAAAGCAGATTTCTGACGACATATTTACCTTAATTTGTTATCTATGTGAATTGAACAAGTTGAGGGGGAGGGGGGGTCGGTGCAAAAATCATGCAGGTTGGGAGGAATTTTGTCCAGAAATAATTGTTCTCAATTTGTTGCTCTCATTTTAAGCTTTTTTTGGCGAGGGAGAAAATTATTACACACTCATTCACACAATTTGACAGTCATGGGATTTCGGTTTTCCTACAAATCTCTGTTGTCTTCCGACAAAATTATGACGGCAACAGCCTCCGCCATCCTTCTCAAATCCATTGCCAGGAACCTCATTCAATGGATTCAAGTGCCACCGGACGGCGCTAAATTCATGGAATCGTCCCACTGCTGGCCAGCTTCGTTCGATGAAAACAACATCCACGTGTTCCTCTCGAACCCGATGAGCAACACATAAAGCTTCGCCGAAATAGCATCCAAATGTTTTTTGTTAAATTATTGGTTTCGAAAGTGATCATTGGAAGAATTATGGATTAGAGTTTAAGAGTTTGATGACATGAAATTGAGTAGAAGAAGACGGTATACGTGTTTGGTTTAATTTTAAGATTTGAGAATTTGGGAATTTTAAATAAAATGACATCCCTTGAGCTAATTAATAGTCGGAAGTTAGTATACAGTTAGTTGGAGGTGCTAAGAGGGTCCTAGTTGAGCAACTTTTGTAAGTTTAAGAGTCTACATAAACTGAAAATAGAAATATAGTCCAAATTGAACCCCACGTATAGTTTAGGTCCTAAATGACCCTTTTCACTATTTTAAATGTATTTTTTTTTTAATTTTTAAGTTTAATAAATATATTTAAAAAATCAAGATCTACATCCAACATTTTAAATTAAATATGTTTAAACTTTCAATTAAATGTATTATTTAATCTTAAGAATTATAATTGTTGAAGCAAAATTTATTAGACATGGTATGACTAACACATTGTCATGCATTAACAAACTACTAGTATTTTTCTTGTGCGATGCACAAATAATTATAATTTTTTAGATTTGTAATATTATGATTATTTTTGAATTCTATATGTTGCGTTCAATTCTAAAAATTAATAAAATGATATGCACATGCATTAATTAATTGGATAAAAAGATCAATTTTATGTAGTTACGACAAACAAATAGAAAATTAATTAATTTTTGGAACTAAGTAAACTAACTGAAAATCCATATTAGAAAGGTCGAATTGTAATATTTCAAACGACACAATTTTATTAATATAAATGTATAATTACACACGATCAAAGAACATTTGATTTCTTTGAATATATGACAGGTATAAAAAATATAATTATTTAATTATTTTAAATGATGAAATTGAAATAAAAACTAATAAACTATTGCAAATTATTATTATTATTATTATTATTATTATTATTATTATTATTATTATTATAGTGCAATACAAATGAAAATTATTATTTTTAGGCCACATATGTAGAGTACTATAAATTCTCCACCCATGCATAAAAAATTAAAGTAAAAAATGTTACAAATCTCAAATTTCAAAGTAAATAAATAAGATTGCAAAAATTTGTTAAATATAATGGTCATAATCTTAACCATCGTGAAAAATGCAAAAAAAGAAGAAGAAAATTTACAATAATAAGTGTCATTACTGTTGTCTATTAGATCAATACTGTTGTCTATTATACATAAACTATTGTCTAAATATTATTGTTAAATCGTGTGATAGACAACAATTTGTACCATAACCATTGTCCATCACACGATTTTACCGTAATATATGTATAGATACATGGTAAAGTATAACAAATTTCTTTCCATCTTTTTTCAATCTTTTAGTTGAGATCAATTGTAGTATTTTACAAAATTTTAGATTAGTATAAATTTAAATTTTTGAATTAATTGTATTAATCAATATTATTAATTTAATGTGAAATATTTTAAAAATTTTGAAGTTAACTTTAAATATTGAGTTAATTGTCTAAAAATTCACCAGCTTTGAACGAATTTGGAATTTATACACATATTTCAAATCGTTGCAATAATAACATAACTTTTTTATTTGTAGCAAAATAGATACCACAAAAAATTAACATTTGGAAAACGGACGTTATATAATAAAAAAAAATCATATTCGACACCCCAAAATTGAATTAATTACACACGTAAAAAATATTATCACATCATAATTATAATCATCGAAAAAAATTAGGTGTGTTGGTTCTACTACATATCAAAAAGATTGAGTAATTATTGCAATGTTTAAAAAAGTTGTATATATCTAAATTAAAAATTCATAAAAGATAGTAATTTTTTTTATAAATTAACCCTTAAATATATTTTAAAAATTTAAAACTTATATATTTTATTTTTCATACAAAATTCATCGCATACCAAATAACTTATAAATATTGGTGTACATGAACAAACTATAAATTGTGAAGCCCAATATTGGTATTTCCACCTTTCTCGGTCTTTCAATTAAGATTTAAGATCAATTGTAATATTTGAATTCATATAATTTAAATATTTTAAAATTAAAATTTTGAATTAACATTAGTATAAAGTTCAAAAAATATTTTAAAATTATTAAATTACTTTTTTTCAAAGCAATCAAGTTAATTAAATACATTTAAAAAATCAAGATACACATAAATTTTTTCAATTAAATGTATTTAAAATTTTGAAATAAATGTATTAATTGACTTTATAAATTTATTATTAAATATTTATAAAATTTTGAAGCTAAATATTTAATTTCTTATTTTTAAATATATTATGAATAGTTAAATCTTATATATTTAAATTTTAAAATAAAATATAATAGTATTGAACAAATTATAAATTGTGAGACCCAATAATGATTTTCCACCATTCTTGGTCTTTCAGTTGAGATTAAATGTAATATTTTGATATTTGATTTTATCAGATTAATATTAAATACATTTTAAAGTTAAAATTTGTATCAAATATGTCAAAAAGTTGGAATGAAATAATTTAATATATTAAGCTATTTTTTTACCTTTTAAGTTAAATAAATATATTAAAAAATTAAGATCCACATCCAAATTTCAAATTTAATATATTTAAATTTTCAAATTAAATGTACAGTAGAGATTGAGTGTAATATTTGATATTTTATTTTATCAATTTAATATAAAATATAATTTAAGTTTATAGAATTTAATATTTTGAAATTAAATTTTTAAATTAAATATATTAAAAAGTTAGAATAAAATATTTTTAAATGTATTAATTTCAAATATTTTTAATTTGTTAAGTTAATTAAATATATTAAACAAATTCAAGATCGACATCCAAAAATCTTTTAGGATGTTTATAAATATACCACTAAATTATATGTACACCCCAATATTGCATTTCACACCACATATTTTACTTTTCTTTGTACACCAAAGTAAAAGTCTGATTTACCCTTCCACTTAAAAATATAAAATTTTAATATTTTAGTTATTGAAGGCAAGGTAATTAAAAATAGGAGAGAAGAGGAGAGAGACCAGAACTAGAACCGTTGCCTCTGTTCTCCACCTAGCCGGCAGCCACTATTTTTTCTTCTTACTCCACCACCACGACCCATCCTTATTCTTCACTCATTTGCTACTATTCTTGCTTCTTACACCCACAATTAGAGAATAAAAATTATTATTGCACTTTACCTCACTTTCTCCCACCACAACATTGACAGACTAAACAAAACATTGCAAATTATAGTTCGAAGTTTACAGTTCAAAGCTCCATCTTTTGGTTTGAAAAACATTTTTCCAACCAAAGAAGTTGGTTTGAAATCAGGCATAAATGGGTTTAGAAAATATTTTCCTAACCTGACGGAGGGGGTTCAAAAAATATTTTTCAAACCTAAAGAAAAGGGTTCGAACTGTAAAATTCCAACGAGGGTCAGAGTCTACATAATTTTTGAGGGGAGGGGAGTTTCGCCATAGTCATCATAGACGGCAAATATGCCATTTTTTTTATTTTTTTGCTTTCTATGAATGGTTGATGATCGTATTTAGCTTTCTTCAATTTTATGTTGGATATTATGGTTGTGGGCGTCCAGAAATGAAGGGGAAGGGGGAGAGACAGTGGCTCCGCTGCTACGGGATGGAGAAGAAGGGGGTGGGCAAGCGGTGGAGAAAAAAACATATAGTTTTTTCATGAAATTCGAAATTCCCGTAAAAAAATGAAGGTTGAGTTGAATAATGTTAAGTGTTTGGATGATTGTGTTAGTTTGTACTAGTATACCACCCGTGCGATGCACAATTAATATTATTAAAAAATATTTATGTATAACAATAAATATATGAATTATATCTGAATTATAAATTATTTATGTATTTTTCGATAGAATATGCCTCAATAACCTCTTCCGACTTTATAAAAAAAGACCATCGACCTCATATAAGATGAATTGTAATGATATTTTCAACTTTCTAAATAAATTGTTAAATGTTATACATGTAACTCCATGAACCCAACTGTAGAGACATTGCATTCAATTACTGCATAAATTGACTCATGAAAATTCCAGATTGATAGGCACTTCATTGTTGATTTAATAAATAGATGAGTTCGTAACTGTCCTAATGTGATAAAATATCAATTTTGATTACTTGGTAAATAGGTGGAAATATGATGTCTCACGTCATCATAAAATAAGAGAGATAAAAATTTGTGTTAGACCATCTAACAGGTAAAAATCCGCTAAACGAGTCAAATAGACTTCAATCCATCCAAGAACCCACTCAGATCCAGCCCAAAAACCGCACCCGCACCCGCCTAGGCGCATGGCTTCAAGCATCTGGCATCATTTAAATTATTGGTTTTTTTAAAAACCTATATTTTGTATTGAGCGCAATGCACGACCTCACGCATGGGTGAGTGCACTGCGCGAGACGCCAGATAAAAAAAAATAAATTAATTCAATTTAATTTTAGTATTCACTAATTTCATTTTAGGGTATATATTTATTTTAAAAAATTAATCATCAAGCACAGTGCTAGAGGCCATGCATTAGCGTTAGGTGAGTGCATTGTGCGAGATACTAGATAAAAAAATTAAATTAATTCAACAACATAACATAAAACACGGTCCATTTTTAGTGTTTTAAATGCAATTTTAATCGAATCTGTGCGAAATGAAATGGGGTGTGACGGAGAAAAAGGAAATTACCTGATACATATAAATCCGATAGAGGGACAAATGCGAAGCAAAAACCCTTATTAATCTTCATTTTATTCAACTAGTACTAGTACGAGTGAAGAGATAAATTGTAACGATGGAGGGTCAGTGAATTTGACTAAAGAAGACAGTCAAAATGAAAATCAAATCCAAGGAAAATCTCAGCAATATACGCAAGCACCAGACATTAAATCAATTATATATGAAATTAAACTTTCTCTTACAATAAACAAATATTGATAGACGTTGGATATTGTATATAATCATTATACACTGGTGTAAAATTCAACAACAATCAAATATATAAATATTAGTATTTATTATTGAGCATGCTAATGCTCTAGTAGTCGAGTTTGATAAATTGCGGTCTAGGTATTCCAATTCAATTTTTTATTGGAACACCACGACTCTCTTATCTATATTAAGTTTTTGGAACAGAATAGTAGCTGCTGGATTTTATTGAATATAGTTTCTCCTAAACATTACAATTTCGTAATGTATTTGGAATGGTCAAATATATTGAAACAATACAAAAAATTAGAAACACAGACATCGCTGGATGAGATAATATAGAAAAATAAAAAATGTAAAAAAAAAAACCACTAAAATGGAAATTACTTGATACATTGTGGAGGGCAACAATTAAGGCTGAGCAGAACTGAACCGCAATTGAAAAATCGAACCGAACTATTAAATTGGGGGTCGGATTGATTTGGTGATTGTTAGCTTCGGTTCGGTTTCGATTTTTACATTGAGAATCGATTGGGCTTCCAAAAACTGAGCATAACCAAACCGATTGCACAAGCCTAGCAACAATGATTTATCATTTGAGATGCAGAAAAAGAATTTGATATAGTGGGGTTGGACCAAATATTCACAGCCCACTAAAAGGCCCAATTACGTAGTTTTAAGACCAATTGCGTCCTTTAATTTGAGCCTGAATTTTCAAAATTTGTCCAATCATGCCAATTATTTATAATTTATTCCCTTACTAATTTTTTGTTATTATTATTATCAGTAGTTTGTGTTCATTTAATGTCATTAGGAATGTAAGAATTATTGTGGTACGGGACAAGAGTTGTAAGGATCATTGTTTATGGGGAAATAATTTTGAGGATAATTGTTTACGTTACAAGAAAATTATAGTCAATTAATGATTGTTGCGTCTTTAGATTTAGAATTAAGCATTTGATGGTCCATTTCACTTTCCGGAATTGTACTTAATTTTGACTGTTTCTGTGCCTATTTGGGAGATTTTGGTCAAAATTAAATGACGCAATTCAGTCTTTTAGTAGTGCATTTCAATATTTAATTTAGCCTTTTGTGCTTATGTTATTAAATTTGCATGAATTCGTAATACGACCCAATTAGCAACTGTCAGCTAACTTCATTTCCCAACTTAACAAGTTTTAAGGAATTGTTTAAGATTATTTCGTCAGATTTATATATATATATATATATATATATATATATATATAGGGAGAGGATCAAATGAGAACCCTCCCCCTAGGTAGGAACTAGGAACCAATCCTAGCTCTTGTTTAAGTAAATCTGGACGGCCCAGATTAAAACATATTTAAGTGATGGGGCGGTGGCATTGTTGTAATTTTAGGCAACTTTCTGGACGGAGGGGTAATATAGTAATTTAATAATTCTTACCTTTTGTTCTGTTTTTGTTTCCATCTTAATCCTTCAGCTTTTTTTGGAGTCGAAATTCTTTCCTTCAATTCTTAATCTCAGTCAAATTTTTTTCCTTAAATCCTTAAATCTCAGTTCGATCTTGTTCGTTCGTAATTTGCAGCGAAGATAAAAAACCGTATCACGGTTTTTTATTTGTGAAGATCGTTTTTTTTCTGTAATTGTTGAAAATCAATTTGTCGTGAAATTTCTACATCTCTGATTCTATGGCGACTCCAGGTATATTTTTAATTTTGCATTGTTTGATTCAGTTTTAATGGTGATTAATTTCGAATTCGTTGTATCCTATTGATTCTACAATTCGTTCTATTGATCTATTTTTGTTCAGTTTTGTGTTGTATCATTCGTTTTCTAATTGTTAGGAATGCTAGGGTTTAGTTTGAGAATATACAGATGCATCAATTTGATCTGTTTATTGAATACGTAATATAAGACATTTTAGCATGTTAATGTGTTTGTTTTAGCATTTTGTAACATGTGTTTTAGCATTATAAGATGTTGGTTTTATATCGCACTCTCTCAAACATTTACAAAAAATATTGTGACTTGGCTATATACACACACCATGCAAACATTAGATTATTTTGTTGCTAAAATGTATGTTGAACGATGCTAGAATGTTACATAGATAATGCTAAAATTCGTGTCTCTGAATATCTCTTGATGTGATTGTATTATTATTTTACCTTGTTCAGTTTATAATTTTTTTTATTTTAATGTTTCAGAGTCTTCTGTTTCAAGTGAGCATAGTAATATGACTGTAGAGATATCTCCTGGCATGACAGAATATTTTATACCACATTGTGAATTGAAGCCAACTGTTGAACAAAGTTTTAAAACTTTGGATGAGGGTGTGAAATTTTATAGGATCTATGCACAATCATCTGGTTTTGACATTCGTCTTGGATCAGAGAAGAAATCTAAAGATGGTACAACTATATGGAAATATGTTTACTGTAGTCGAGAGGGTGAGAAGAATGCAGTAGTTAAGGTTGGTGATTCAAGTGATGCAGTTAAAATAAAGAAGCGTAGAGTCTCTAAAAGATCTAATTGTAGGGCTCGTATTGTGTTCAGGTTTTGTTGTGAGAAAAGATACATTGTTAAATTGTTTGAAGAACGTCATTCTCACCCGTTAGTTTTGGATGATTTCAAAAGATTTATGAAGGTGAACAGAAATTTAGATGATGTGCACAAGAATTTTGTTTTGAATTGTGCTAGAGCAAACATAGGTGCAATGAGATCTTATAGGCTTTTTAAGGAAGGTGTTGGGAGCTATTCTGATGTAGGTTGCACTGGAGTTGATTTCAAGAATTATGCTCGTGACTTGAGAGCATACATTCATGGGGCTGATGCTCAAATGGTATTGGATAAGTTTCATTTAAGGCAACAATCACATGCTGGCTTCTTTTTTGAGTATTGTGTTGGCAAAGAGGACAGACTGACACGCATTTTTTGGGCTGATGCTCTGTCAAGGAGAAATTATGCTGCTTTTGGTGATGTTGTTTCATTTGATTCAACATATAGTTTGAACAGGTATGTCATGTTTTCTAATTTTAGCATCTTTGGGTATAGAGTTTTAGCATTATGGATATACCATTTTAGCATTATGTTCTAATTTTAACATTATATATATAAATTGAGGTATAATATAGTTTTAGTATCTCGGGTATAAAGTTTTAGCATTGTGTATACAACATTTTAGCATTCTGTTTCATATATGTTACCATTGAACCCATGATGTATTTTATTTCTTCCAGTAGTACTTAGTGTTTTCTCTTTTGTTTTAATGATAGGTATAACATGATATTTGCTCCTTTCACTGGGAAGGACAACCATGGTAAATGCGTATGTTTTGGTGCTAGTTTGCTGTCAGGTGAAGATAATGAGTCGTATTCTTGGGTATTTGAGAAGTTTCTCAAATGTATGGGGAATTCTCCTGGTATGATAATCACTGATCAAGACCCTGCATTGAAGATTGCAGTAGAACAATCTTTTCCTGATTCTAGGCATAGGCTCTGTATGTGGCATATCATGATGAAGGTTCCTGAAAAGGCTCCTCGTACGCTGAGGAAAGATGAATCGTTCATGAAGAGATTAAGTGATGCTGTTTGGTCAGATTACAATGAACCTTCAGATTTTGATTTGAAATGGAATAATATCATGGTGGACTATTGTCTGACTACTGATAGTTGGTTCAATTCTATTTTTAGCATTCGAGAATATTGGATTCCTATGTATTTTAGGGAACTATCTATGAGTGGTCTCTGTAGAACAACTTCAATTTCAGAGAGTTCTAACAGTCTATTCAACCGCTACATCAATTTCAGATCAAATCTAGTTGAATTTTTTATGCATTTTGATAGTGCTATTGATGCACAGAGACATGCATATGATCTGCAAGAGAGTCTTGACGAATCAACCGATCCAATAACAAAGACTCCATTGGAAATTGAAAAACATGCAGCTAGTATTTACACTTCTGAAATGTTTAACAAGGTGCAAGAAGAAATTGTGGCTTCATGTTTTAAATGTAATGTTGCAGGAATTAATCACTGTGATTTTAGGCTGCTGTATGATGTTGATAATGGGAGTAAGATTACTCACACGGTGACATACAACAAAGAAGAAGATATTGTTGAATGTAGCTGTAAGAAATTTATTAGGGATGACATATTGTGTTATCATGTTTTCCTCTTCTTAAAGCATCTGAAAATAGTTTCAATACCATCTAAATATATTGCTTCCCATTGGACAAGAAGTGCATTAGTTAAGCATATTCATGGTGGTGGTGTTGAGGTATTTGGTAAATCTATTGTCTCGGATAATAATAGGAGTTTGCTAAATCAGTTGTTTTCAGAGTTTTATTCTTGTTTGGGCTATGTTGAGCGTGATGTGGAGAAGATGAATTCATTTTTAGCTGGCTTGCAGAAGTTGAAAGCATTGTTTCAGTGTGGTGATATGGAGGGTTCTACTTCACATAGAAAGACAGTCATGTTTGAGCAATTCTACGGTTTACATGCACCTTCTGAAATTGTTGTTCATCCACCAATTCCAGTTAAAACAAAAGGTAGCGGCAGTCGTTTGATATCTAAGAATGAGGCAAGGAAGAGAAAGGAGAACAAAGCACCCAGAATGTGCAGCAATTGTCATAACTTGTCAGATCACGATGTTAAGAACTGTCCATTTTGATGTTATTATAGTGATTGGGTATAGTTCAATATGATGTTTTATCATGTTTGTGAATTTTTTTCAGTACATTCATTTTGAACAATATATATGATTTTTAATAAAAGTGTTTATTACATTTGCTTTGCAGTAATTGTATTACTATTAAGTTTTATTAATCACAGTGACTATGCAGAATATGATGTTTTATCATGTTTGTGAATTTTTTTCAGTACATTCATTTTGAACAATATATATGA
Organism: Perilla frutescens; assembly: GCA_026008535.1. Classification (NCBI taxonomy): domain Eukaryota; kingdom Viridiplantae; phylum Streptophyta; class Magnoliopsida; order Lamiales; family Lamiaceae; genus Perilla; species Perilla frutescens. Next base: position 69,395,772 of record BRKX01000001.1, read on the forward strand.
TTTTTAATAAAAGTGTTTATTACATTTGCTTTGCAGTAATTGTATTACTATTAAGTTTTATTAATCACAGTGACTATGCAGAATATGTTGTCAGATTCCTTGTGCATATTTTGTTCATGAGAAGATGCTAAAATGAGAAATGCATGGGGCTAAAATTATTCAAATAGGAGGCTAAATTTGGTGTAACATTTTCCAGTAGGGTTCACCATTCCCAATTAGGGTTTATATGATCTCAATTACTAGTTTTGAGATTCCCATTAGGGTTCACCATCCCCAAATAGGGTATATTGGGTTTCATTCCAATGAAATCACCGTTCATGAGAACATGCTAAAATGAAAAACGTATGAGGCTAAATTTGGTGTGACATTTTCCAGTAGGGTTCACCATTCCAAATTAGGGTTTATATGATCTCAATTAGTAACTATGAGATTACCATTATGGATCACCGTCCCCAAATAGGTTGTATTGTGTCACATTCAAGTTAAATCATCGTTGCATATTTTGTTTATAAACTCATGCTAAAATGTGTAATCAATAAGGCTAAAACGAGTGAATTAGGATGCTAAATTAGTAGACAAATGCTATGATGCCAAAATCAAAAGAACAATAGCATGTTGGTTAAAACGGCTTAAATACTAAAAGTAAGACTTGCGAATATCCATCACAGAAAATATCCATTAACCTAATACTAATACTAATATTAATATTCATTAACCTAACTAACTATTATGCAATTAATCTAATATTAATAAACATAATGTTCATGATAAATTGTCTTGAGAATAGTAGTAGAATTTGTTTAAGATTACAAATCACTGAGACAGAAGAAATTCTCCAGCACTGATCGGACCATCTTGACTTAACATCCTGTAGAATAAACTTGCCTCTGCTTTGTTCCTCACAGCTCGGATATTACTGTCTGCACTGAGAATTGCAGCACAATATTTGGCTCTCATAAACCTGAGCTGTTTGAGATTGTTTGACTTTATTCCACATTTCCAATTCTTCAGGCCGTCTCCCTTGTATGTTTCCAAATGTCTCATCGCAAATACCCCACAGTCAATTTTGTTGGTTTCATTCCTCCACGGCATCTTCAGTCTCTCAGGAAAGTTGAAATTCTTCAACAGTTGTGCCGCTTTTCTACTTTGTCCATTATTCCTCAAGAATTGTACCAGAAATTTGACCTGTATATTTTTGATTGTTAGTCGTGTTCTGATGAATATTTAACATTTGTATTTTTTTAGTTGTTCATACCGTGAGTTCGAGGATGTCGCCATACTTGACTCTTTCTTCACCATCTAGCACTGAAGAGTTGTCGAGTATGTCGACTTTGTTTTTGCGAAGACAGATGGAAACAATATAGTAATGGTTTGACTTGTATATGGGAAAGAGGAACTGCACATGAATAGTAAGATAATGTGAGTTTTGTTCTTCTATAATTAAAAATCTTATGTATATATTTGTTTTACCATTTCAATTTCTGCAATGTTGAGCGTTTTGAACCTTTGAATCTCTCCAAGCAGTGTCTCACAAAATTTGGACATTCTTTTCTCCTCATCCCATGCTGCAACAGGCTCTGAAATTATTTTCCACTGTAAAATATACAAAAAAAGCCTTAGTATAACAATTTTAGCACCGTGGAATGCACATATTAGCATATAGATATAAACATTTTAGCATCGGACTGAAGATCTCCAAATCACTTACAGTTGTGTCCGTTGAACTGAAGAATCTTCTCGGGGAGTTCGGAGCTTTCAATTTTTCTTTCTGATTCAGGATGGTGCTCCACACATCGATAACGGCATAGCTAACGTATGCTCCAGGAGCTAATGTCTTCAATTCATTCCTTCCAATGAAGACATCATCATCCGAATAAAGAAAATCATTTCTGCAAAAATCAGTTCTTTGTGAGATGTTTTCAAAATAATTTTATTTTATAATATGAAAAAATATTGAAGGACCATATATGAAAATTACTCATTTGCTTCCTCATTCATCATCAACCACATGTACAATTCCTTCTCAATCTTGGTCAACTTTTCATTTGTTGTTATTGCTCTCTCTTGGTAAGGAGATACAATCTTGTCAGTTTTTTTCAAAGATGATTTAGTCCTTGTGACCATCCTTGTGTATCCCTACACGATTATACGAAATCATAGTTGTTACGCCAAGATTGGTTATCATGATAAAATTTTATGAAGTATAATAATATGTAAATCATTTAATATTTATTTACCTCAGCCTCAGAATCCTTCTCAACAATCTTTTTCTTATCCTTTCTCACAGCGCGACGACGCTGAAAATTTTATATAATATCTTATCAATGTTTTGCTTGGAAAGGTAGTGCATGCTAAAGTAAATTTGGACAAATTTGTAAAATGATTTATACAGAATGCTAAAATGTAACTTACAGATTCTTCTTCAGCAGTAGAAACTTGTTCCTCTTCGTGTGGAGTGTCATCAGTTTGCTCCACAGCTTGATCTTCTTTGTCTGTGTTTTTATGAACACCCTGGAAGTTTTGATTATTGTGTGATTATTAGTTTTTCAGGTAATGCTAAATTGAATTACAGACTGATGCTAAAATATATATTTGACAATGCTCAAATGATTTATAAAGCATGCTAAAATGTAACTTACAGATTCTTCTTCAGCATTACAAACTTGTTCTTCTTCATGTGGAGTGTCAACAATTTTCTCCACAGCTTGACTTTGTTTCTCTGTGTTTTTATCAACAGCCTGCAAGTTTGTATTATTGTGTTATTGTTAGTTTTTCAGGAAATGCTACATTCAATTACAGATTGATGCTAAAATATGTGATTGATCATGCTAAAATGAGTTACATGTCATGCTAAAATACTTACATCATGCTCTTTCTCATGTTCATGTTCTTCTTCTTGAGTGACAGCATTTCCAGCAACCTTCTCAGTATTTGTCTCAACAACCTGTAAGTTTGGAGTATGCTTCTGATATTAAGATGACAATAATCTGAGCAAGATATTCAATGCAAAATCAATGGCAGAATATTACTTACATCATCTTTCTTTTCACCTTCACCTTCTTCCTCAGGTATCTTCTCAGTCTGTTCTCCTTCATCTCTTTCCTCAGCAGTACCTTTCTCTGTATGCTCTTCATCACTCATAGTTGGTCCAAAATGAATAGGAGTAACATATTCATCTTCATCTTGAGTGTGAAGAGGTACCAATGGCTCATTCTCTCCAGCAATTCTTTCTTCATTTTCATCCGTCATCATCATTTCATTCTTCTGAGCAACTTTGAGGACTGCGTCCCATCTCTCATAGTTATCATCAAGGCTCAGAGTAGGGAAACCATCTAACTTCCTCTTGACATCATCTCTTCTCAATGCAGCTTTCTCTAACTCCTCAATCGCAGCAATGTGCTCTGGACAGGCCCATAAATCATCATCAATTTCTGGTGTTGTGTTTACATTTTGCTCAGATGATTCTGCCTTTGTCACCAGAAGTGCAGCTTGAACCATCCTCTTGAATTCTTTTTTTCTCAGCATCTCATGCGGAGCATCATTGACAATAGTAATTATTTTTTCGATAGCTGCAACAGCTATCTTTGCATTCTTCATTATCCATTTCCGAATTTGCTCAATAGGTTGTTGGGAGCAGCTCGGACTGGGATCAGAATGGTGAGTCACATCCTCTTCCTCTTCCTCTTCCTCATTTTCCTCATCTTCCTCTTCTTCAACTTCGTCTCCTTTATCTTCATCTGTCTCATCCTCCTCACCATAATAAGGTTCAGAAACTGACCCTAACCCAAATCCACCTGCACTCTCTTTCAGTTATTCTCTGTCAACTAACAAAGTATTTGTCCATTGTTGTATCAGCGGCACAGATCTGGGTACATATCTCGTGTACAGGACTACCCTATCGACATACACAAGCTGTTGCATTGTTCAATTATTTTACTAATTAGTATTGATAATAATAAAAAATAGTGTAAAATTTATACAAATATTTGCTAAAATGAAATATAGATATGGAGTCTTACAGTCAAGAACAAGATAGGGCCTGTGAAGTCTTTTTCCTTATTTGTGTGCCAGGTACTTGCATGCTCAACCAAGGCTCTAAGTGTGAATTCACACCAGTTGAATTTCGACACATTCTCAATATCATCTAACAGATGCATGATCTTTGGAGCTAAATAACCGTTGCCTCTATTTTCTATAAGGCAACTTGTCAGCAAGACCATGAAATGTATCTTGAACCACCTTCCACCTTCAACATCCTCGATCATCTTTGTAACAATGTCAGACGGTAGGATTTTGTACTTTTGTTTCTTCACCTCCTTTCTCCAGCTATCCATAAGCTTACATGGATGATTCATTTTCCTTCTTTCGACAAGTGTTTCACCTTGTGGAAACCCAAACGCGATTGCAACATCATGCTCAGTAATTGGAACACTACCTCCATTATTTGGAAGTTCAATCTGGCAGCGCCTTGGATTGAAATTATCTAGAATCCAAAAGCTCAACTTTTGAGGCATATTCATCACATTCAACTGTAGGATATCTCCAAATCCCATACTAATGACAGCTTCCTTCTGTGCATCATTCATTCTCCTAATTGCTTTTGTCAGAGGTGCTGGGAGTGCTCTGCTCTTCAGTGATGGCCAAACTTCTGGCTTCTTTGTATTCTTCTCCATGACAATCTCAACTTTCGATGATGAACACTGAGCTTTATCTTTTTGAGAATCAAGTTGTTATTCAAGAATGCGAGCAAGAAATTGAGATTTAATTTGTTTTTGTCTCTCCTTGTCATTCCTTGCTTTCATTCTTCTTTCAGCATTTGTTGCATCAATTTCTCCAGATGAATTTGTTTCTGGATTTTTACGCTTCAAAGTATCTACATACGTTTACATAACACACAATCACTCAACATTGTCAATATAAAAGACTCATAGAGAGATGCTAAAACTGGAATTTACTCATGCTAAAACAACATTATGGACTATGCTAAAACAATTCTTATAAATATAACTGTAAAAGTACGTTAAATCTGGATAAAATTTGGTCTACGCTTTCCAATGTTAAACATATCATTTAAAACACCATTAAAGAGTACGCTAGAAAAATGATTTTAAATATATCTTTAAAACTATGTTAAAACTAGGTTTTAGAACATGCTAAAAATGGGGCTTCTCTATGTTATGTTAAACATGGTATCTTGATTATTATGGCATTTAAAAAAAAATTAACTTTACTGTCTTACCTTTTTCACCATTTAAAAATTCGACACACGTATGGTATTATATTACGAGAATCATGCTAGAATTATAACAAGTTTATGCTTGCTTTCCTAGTGTTAAAAAAAAAACCCGCAACAAGTTTAAAATATGTTCAAACCCTAACTTTTTTGTACAGTTCTTTTGAATATGTGTTCTTGTTACAGAAATGAAAAGTGTACCGTTTTCGTTGGTAGAGGCTTCAACTTTCTTCTTGTCCGCCATTTTTTCAGATTAGAGGTTACAGTTTTTTTTAGATTTTTTCGTTCTGTTTTTTGTTTCTGTGAATGATACTTCTATGAAAAGCGGAGTTTGAAAAGAATCAATATATGCGTATTGCAGTTGCAGGTTTCTGATCAGAGAACTTTTAATTTCAATATGTTAACTGTTTACGAAATTTAATTAAAATTACATTTTTGTCCTTAATAATTTAGGCGGGATAGAATATTTTAACATATTAATTATTTTATTCGATAATTTATAAGTATTTTAACATACTAATTATTTTTTATTTCTTTAGATTAATTTCTACATCACATACTAATATTTTTAGGAATTTTTATTTTTAATATTAAGCTTCTAATAATCGTGTTGATTACATTATTACACTATTACAGTTCAGGGTCTAACATGCTCAAATGAGAATACTGTAATGCTAAAATTATAGTACTATGATGCTAAAATTAATTTAGAATGTTGAATACGATACTCTGGTTCATATATTTTTATATTCGATGCCAATCTTTTTCACTGATGCTAAATTAAAAGGATTATTATGCTAAACTTAAAGGAATATGTTGTTAAATTTATTTTAGATTGCTCAACATTACATTACATTCTGGTTCTTGATTTGTTATTTCCCAATTCGTTTTTAGAGATGCTAAAATGGAACGACTATAATGCTGAAATGAAAGAACTATGAAGCTGAAATGAGAGGACTATGAAGTAAAAATTAATTCAGACTGGTCATCTTGTATAATATAGCAATCTAAAATGAAACACCAAAATCCAAACAAAGATTGTGGTAAAACATATTCATACAAAAAACACATAACACAAACTAGTTTTTCTTGTTCAGAATAATAGAATCAATGTCAACTGAAGGATTGTAGCGGATTTTTGCCTCAGCTATGATTCGTTCCTTTTCAATGTTACTGTCCGCAGCAAGTATTGCAGCACAGTACTTGGCTCTCATGTATTTCAACTGCTTCAAATTGTTTGGAGTTATGCCACAGTTCTAATTCTGCCACTCATTCCCATTGTATGTCTCCATATGTCTCATCACATATACCCCACAGTCAGATTTGTTTGAGTCATCTCTCCATGGCATCTTCAGTCTTTTAGCAGGCTTCATCTGCTTTGACATTTTTGTGGCTCTTCTCTTTTGACCGTTGTTGTAGAGGAAATCAATTAAAAATTCAACCTGCATTGTGTTTCTTAATATTAGTTTTATGTGGTTTGAAATGTACAATGATGTTGTAATTATATGCTTACCAAAGTTTGTGGGATGCTACCATATTTCTCTTCATTCTCATCACCATCCATGGCTGAAGAATTGTCAATTATTTCTGCTTTTTGTTTCTCAACATCAATTGCTATCATGAAGAAATGCTGTGAGTAATATATTGGGAATAGGTACTGCAAAAGAACATGCTAAAATGTATTAGATAAGATGCTAAAATGAATTAAATAAGATGCTAAAATGGATTAGATAAGATGCTAAAATGTAAGATGTTATGGTTATCCTGGAATTTCTTCATGCTAGAATAAGTATTATTTTACCAGATCTATGTCATCAATGTTCAAGTGTTTGAAGCTCTTCATCTCCATAAGAAGCAGTTTTGAGAACTGTATCATTCTTCTCTTTACATCAAAGTGTTTTGGTGGGTGTGAAACGGAGAAGCACTGTCAGTTAAAATTTTAAAAAGTTATAGTTTATTTTTATAATGTTATAATATAAATGCAGGTTTGTATTTTCACTTACAGTGGGAACTGTTGTGGCAAAGAATTTTCTGTAACATGATGGATCTCTTACTCCTTCATTGTGGTTCAATATTGTACTCCAGACATCGATCACAGATGAGTAAATATAGGATTCTGCACTCAACGTCCCCATGTCCTGCATTGTAATACTCACACGACCATCGGAGTATACAAATTGAGATCTGTAAAATCAGTGTGTTCTTTTTTTAAGTAATTTCACTTATTACATAGCAAACATAATGAAACATTATCATAAAGAACTTACAAAATCGATTCATCATTATCCATCAACCAGTAGTATAATTCCTTTTCATTTCTTGTAAGCTTACATGTTGTCCGTTGAATCTGTTGTGTAATGTGATCATATGATTATCAGATGCCATGTCATGCCTAGGTGTACTGGAATGGAATACATGTGATGCTAAAATTAAATGTACCTCTTCATTTTCTGTTTCAGTATCTTCACCTTCAGCCATTTATTCATTTATTTCATCACCCATGTTTTTAGTAGCATACACTACTTCATAGAGTCCTGATACTTTCAAAATCTGATTCCACTTTTCATTCTGTTCTTTTTGTGTGAGTCCTATGCTGAAGCTTGGGGCATCATAAGCCATCATTTTCTTAAAAGCGTCTCTCCTCAGTGCAGCTTGCTCCATCTCAATTATTGCATTGATGTGTTCTGGACACGCCCATAACTCATCATCGCTCTGAGATGATGATTTATGTGTATTCTATGCTGGTGAGGTTGATGGATCAACTTTCGTGACCATAAGTGCAGCATCAATCATCCTCTTGAAGAGACTGTCATTCAACATCTCATTGGGAAGATCATTAACTAGATCAAGTATTGCCTGCATTGATGTGGTTATTGTCTTCGAATGTTCAATGATCATTTGAGCTATAGATTGCTTATCTTTCACAGTTGGAGATCGGCATCTTGGAAGTCTCTTAGCGTTGCTCGTCTCAGCATTGCTTGGCTCTCCATATTCTATTGCTGCAATCGCAACATCAGCTCCTTGATACTCCTGTCCAGCATCATCATTGAGCTCCATGAATGCATCCTCTATAAAACCCAAACCAAATCCTCCTGCATCAATTTCCAGAACTTGTCTCTCAAACAAGAAGTTCGTGTCCCATTCTCTAATAACTGGCACTGATCTTGGCACATATCGTTTGTACAAAACCACCCTATCAACATATAGAAGCTGTTGCATTTGGAAATATTGTTAGAATTCGAATTTCAGTAATATGAAACAATGCAGAAAGAAGAAGTTAAAATCTGTATATAAATATGCTAAAATTATTGTAAATATATGCTAAAATGATAAGAGTACAATAGTTGTGAGGATTTTTACCGTGAGGAATAGTATTGGTCCTCTGAAATCCCTTGCTTTGTTTATTTGCCACCGTAGCGACGCTTCCACCAGACATCGGATTACAAACTCACACCAATTTAGTTCTGACACGTTGTCAATATCTTGTAAATGGTGCATGATGTTAGGATATGTGTATCCATTGCCACCATTTTCAATTAAGCAACATGTCAGAAGCACAATGAATTGTCTCTTGAACCAATCTCCTCCTTCAACATCTTCAAGCATATCCGTCACAACATTTGATGTCACAATTCTATATTTGTGCCTGACAAATCTTTTCCTCCAAGTCTCAGTCAGCTCACATGTTGTGTTTCTAGTCCTTTTTCTTATCAAGGTTCTGCCCTTCGGCAATCCAAGAACTAATAGCACATCATCTTCATCTAAGTGCACTCGACCTCCATTGTCAGCAAGTTCTATTTCACACCTTCTTTGATTGAAGTTGTTTAAAATCCAGTATGTCATCTCGTGCGGTAACTCTTTAACTTGTAGGTTTAGGATTTCACCAAATCCCATATTGATCACTGCTTCTCTTTGTGCCTCATTGAAATTCTTGATTGCATTAGTCAGTGGGGATGTGATTACTCTGCTTGTCAGAAGTGGGTAGCCATCTTCAACAAGTTTGTAGTCGTGTTCAGTTGTAGCTGTTTATTTTTTCATATCTTCTTCATTCCTTACATTTTGCGTTCTTTCTTGATCTTCCTTAACAACTCTTGCTTTTCGTTTTCTTGTATCTGCATAATACGACATGCTAAAAAGTATTGGACAAAATGCTAAAATATATGACATGGAATTCTAAAATGCAATTTTAGTAATAGATATCTCAAAACAATGCACAAGACCATCCCAATAAATTTGAGCAATGCTAAAATGTATTATTCAGTTTGCTAAAATTTATTACAGAGAACGCTAAAATGTATTAGAGGAAACGCTCAAAACAATGCTCAAGACAATCCCAGTCAATTTAAACAATGCTAAAATTTATTACACAAAATGCTAAAATGAGGATTTTGCAAACACGCCTTAAAATCATGTACAGGGAAATTCGTGTTCTCTGTATGCTAAAATCAACGTTTCTTATACAGTTAAAACAACATAAATTCTTCGAAACCAGTTCAATGAATTTAACTATTACGCATATTGATACTATATCCTGTATTTTTTCAAAAATCAACGAATGAGCAATGCGAAAAACTGTTTTTACAACTTTTTCTGAATTTGCGATTAAAGAGTAATGAAATCTGAAAAGGTAGGGTTCTTTTTTGTACCTTTCTCCAGTTTTGAATTTGAATTGGTCTTTTTCTCCGCCATTTTTGCTTTGCTTAGTTCGATTTTAATTCGAACCGTCGTAGATTTCGATTTCTTCACTTTGAATCTCGTTTTTTGATTGGTGATTTCAGTTTCGCAGCAAAGAAGTTGAATTTCGGCAGTTTTTTATTTCTGTTCTTCGTGAAAAGTTAGCAATGTCTACAGTATTATTTTTTTCCGATTTTGCCCTTAATGAGACGCGCCAATTGAAATTTTTCGCGATAATTACAAGTATGCCACCGAAATTCTGAATTGATCTGGGGCGTAGATTTTTCAAGATGGACGGATGGGATGGGTTCCTTGTTCCCACCTGGGGGAGGGTTCCCACCAGATCCCATCCCTATATATATATATATATATATATATATATATATATATATTTGTCTTTACTCACTACGTTTTAAGAGCAAGCTCAACAGTTGCTCTAAACTCTATTTTTAAAGCAAAAAGGCCCAAAAAGTTTCTCCAAGATACTCTATTTCATGTTCTAAGATGAAGATAGCTGCTGTGTTGCTCTATTTATACAGTAGTTGTTGTATTACTGTTCACTTAATTTTTTATTTTTTGTTTTTTTTTAAACTTCACGAGGGATTATTGGATGCAAACCGATTTTTTCTAAATCTTATACTTTAATCTTGATTAAAATAAATACATAAAAAGGAATATTCCATAATATTCCTTTTTAGTTAGACTTTAGAGTAAGCTGTTGGAGTTGGAGTGAAGACTTTACTATATAATAGAGATAGAGGTGTTGTAAAATGAAGTAAATTATTGGAGATAGCCCGCTCCATTGACATGTTGTCACAATTGATAAAGCGGTTTAAGACATTTGGCACAAGTGCCAAATTTTTTTGGAAATAAAATAAGGATTTTTTCATCTAACTTTATTTCTTGTTTTTGCACTATTGAAACTCGTAGAGACCTAATAAATAAGATGGGATCCTCTATTGCATTTTATATTGCACAATTATTTTTTTAAATTTTCTTTATTCAATTTTAATTTTTGTGCTTTAGTTTAATTTTACATTTATTAAATAGAGTCCATCCTACACAATTAAAAAAATAAAAGGTTAAAAAAGTTATTTGCTAGAAACCCTAATTAGGTATGGGAAACCTAATTAGCAAGTGTGAGCTTAAACTAAAATGCAAACAAATGAAATAGAAAAAAAATGAAAAATAAAATAAAATTAATTGTGCAACTAGTAATGCACCACATAATGCAATAGAGAATACATATGTTAATAAACGGCATCTGAAAAAATAAAAAGAAAAAAAAAACTCTATATTAAAGACCACCACATATGCTCTTCAAGGTCTTCTTTTGTACGAGATATATTGTGGGTTATTGGGTCTTTGGACGTTGAATGACCACATCAACCAATTTTCTTCTTAATTTTTAGGCTAAAAATCACATAATATTTCTTCTAAATACTCAGGTCTACTTATTGTGTTGTAACCAAATTGACATAATATTTTATTCTACTTTTTTAACAATTTTATAGATCCGATTTTGATAAAAAAATGTATTCGATAATATATTTGATTAGTTTTTTTAATAATTTAGCTATTTAATTGCTAAAAATATTAATTTAAGGATATATTTGAGAAAAATTGAAATAGTGTGAAATATAAAGGATGATTTAGCCATAACAATTTATAGTGAAAGTAAAGTATTTATAATACCTACAGCTGGAAATGGAATGAAAAATAAAAAAATGACACCAATGATACTGCATTGTATCATCCAATAGACAATTCCAATATTTAGACAAAAAACTGACGTAATTTGATGGCCGTCACATTTTCCAAATCCAACGGTCGGTAATTTTCCAATCTTTCCTCTTTGGACTCCATCCACCCCCAAACTGGAAACCCAATCCAAATCGTATGTCATAATTCAGATTCTGAGCTGCTTGCTATGCATATAAAATATGTATATATATATGCTTTCACCAAAAAACAGTGGCTCTTGTTATAAATGACTTTCCTCAGCAGCCAAAAAGAATAGCAAAAGAGCAAAAAGCAGACCGCAAAAGGATCTCTAACTCTTGTTTTTCTTCTTTATCCTCTACTGTTGAAATCGTTGTTCTTGATAAAAGTAGTGCACTGCTCTTCTTCGTCTGTCGCAGTCACTATAAAAAAGGGGATCTTGGTTCTAATCTTCAGTAGAGTCGCGAAATACCAATAGCCCACTTCCGGTTTTGCCTTATTTAACAGGTGATTCTGTTGATTGTGACTGCGAGTGTGTATTTTTGTTCAAGGGGTAGATGGGTTTTTGGTGATGATAGATTTATTTTGGGGATCTGGGTTTATGAGCTGAAAATCGAGATGGGTTTGTGATTTTTGGGGGAGATGAGATCCGTTTGACTTAGTTTATGGATTTCTTGATTTTGTGTTGTGTTACAGGTTTGTTTTTTGATTATTGGTTATTTTGGAGTTCTCTAGTGTAAAATGCAGACGAGGTACATGGAAAGAACAAATTCGATGAAAGGGGGAGGAAAGAGGAGATTGGAAGAGGGTGGTGGTGATGAAGAGCAGCAGGAGCCGGACAGAAAACGACCTGCTTTAGCTAGGTAAAAAAGAGTTGATTGTATTTGTCCTTTTTCGTTCCATCTAGTCTAGTGCGAACTGTATAGGTTTTATTATCGTATATGGAAATTGGTACTTGTTTTCGTGTGTTTGGAAATGATCAGCCTGAAGGGGATGCTTTTTGTATTTTGTTTGTTCTGAAATGTTGCAGTTGGGTTTTCGTTTTGATGTTGAATAACTTCACTTCATTTGTTTGAAAATTGTGTGAAAACTGATCGTGAAGCAATTGGTGGGTTGGAATTTCAAGGGCCTCTGTGTTAATATATTGAGATGTTCTGTAATGTTTCACTATGAAGTCAACTGATCACGACAACTGATATGTGTACAGTTTCACACAAGAACATAGACAAGATATTTCAACTCTTTAAAATGTAGGAATGGAAACCAAATGGGCTGAATGTCTTTGCACGATTTGACTGATAGTCATTCTTGCTTCTCAAATGCTTTTACATTCTTGTTTTATGTAAATTTGGTTATTCCAGAGTCTTCTTAAATAAATAGGAATTTTTATTTACTTGACTGGTGAGAGGGAAAGTGAAGATTCTTATTGTCTGATAAAGCCGTGTATTTTATGCAGTGTCATAGTGGAGGCTCTGAAAGTGGATAGCCTCCAGAAGCTCTGCTCATCTCTGGAACCAATTCTTCGAAGAGTGGTAATGATGAAGGCATTGTGAATTTCTGTTATCAGTTTTTCCTGAATCTGTTCATTTGGTTCCTCTAAAGGTAGAATGGAGATCTAATTGGTGTCTAATTATATCATTGGGTTCTTTTACCATAATGGCAGGATCCAAGTCCTTGTAGATCTAACCTAGACAAAGAAAAAGCTTTATTGACATCCTTTCTTTTCTTGTTCTCCATCTTTTTTTTTTTTTTTGATGTGGGAATTAAATTCATACCTACATGAAAGCAACAGTTGTTTTCTAGATTATATGGCCTCTTTACCATAATATTTTTTATGCTTATAATATCACTGGCATACTGTTTATGAAAAGTTTGCCTTATTCTTAACTTTTTCTTTAATAGGTTAGTGAAGAAGTTGAACGAGCTTTGGCTAAGCTGGGCCCTGCCCGACTCAATGGAAGGTTAGAGATTTTATTAGTAACTGACATGCAAAAAGGAATGTCTTTACTATGTTGTAAAGCTCATTTTATGTTGATTTTGATGTGTGCTTAAGATGTTTGATTGGATTGTTGAGATAGAACATTTGATTTAGTTATATCCCCTATTCCCCTTAAACATATATTGTGGTAGTAGTGTAGTACTTTTGGCAAAGTAAGTTTTAATATTGTACCTTGGCTATGCATTCCTTGAGTTCTGATGAGATCAGCTGCTTGCTTCGATAAGAGAGAAGAATCATGAGATAAGTTAATCATGGGAAAGAGATTTTCTACACTTACCATATATCAGTAATCAGAACCTCAATGTATAGAGAGATTGAATGAATAGATGTTTATGTTCTTTACTTTGAATGAGGTCTTGTGCTATTGATTCTTAATATGTGAGAGAATGCTGTATTTGGTAGTACAGTAACATGCATTGACTCTTGATATGGTACAATGAAGAATTAGATACTGCAATATCAATTTCCTTTTCTCCATCTCTGTAGCTTTCTGGTACAGTACATATATGGTGAATCACCTGCAAAGCTTTTAAACTGCTTACTCTTGTTCATTAATTAGTTATCTTCTTTTTCTATTTGGACTGTACCATCCCAGTAGTGAGTCGGTGATTCTTTCTTGTTCACTAGTACTATTTTTTTGTATTTCAAACTGGATCATTGACCCAGTTTATTGTGCACCCTTTTCCAAAAGTGAGACCTTATCTCAAATACTTATCGCAGATCGTCTCTAGTAAAATTAATTGGTAGACCTTTTCTGGCAACACACATGTCATATGTTTCGTTTCTATGATGTTTAGAGAAATTCCCAAAAAAATGTTAGAGCATATCACTTGAAACTTTTGTTGTCTGTGAATCCATTTTTGTTTTGTGATGGTTGTTTCGCCTAACATTTTGCTGTCAGTGTACTTATCATGCCATATATCTAGGCCTAGAAAACTTTTCATGAACATACATGCTGACAATTGACATACAGCATATGAATCAAGCTAGCCCACTTTGGCGCCCTTGTTTTATCAGTGTACTTTTGTGTATCCATTATAGAGCAGTAGTTTCTCCATCATGGTATATTATTTTCAGGTCATCACCTAAACGAATTGAAGGCCCAGATGGGAGAAACTTGCAGCTTCACTTTAAGTCTAGGCTTTCTCTTCCACTTTTCACTGGAGGGAAAGTAGAAGGGGAGCAGGGTGCTTCAATTCACACTGTACTGATAGATGCCGACACAGGCCATGTTGTAACATCTGGACCTGAATCATCTGTAAAGCTGGATATTGTTGTGCTGGAAGGTGATTTTAACAATGAAGATGATGAAGGCTGGAGTCAGGAAGAGTTTGAAAGCCATATTGTCAAAGAACGTGATGGAAAGAGACCTCTTTTGCATGGGGATTTACAAGTCACACTCAAGGAAGGTGTAGGAACACTAGGTGAGCTTACATTTACTGATAATTCCAGCTGGATAAGGAGCAGGAAGTTCAGACTTGGTCTGAAAGTTGCATCAGGGTATAGTGAGGGCCTACGCATCCGAGAAGCAAAAACGGAAGCTTTTACTGTCAAGGATCACCGTGGGGAATGTATGTAGCCATATATTAAATGATATCTTCAGTTGTGACCTATATTGCATTAGTATAGACATGGTGGTGCCGGCATGATATAGTGATAGCTTTATGCATACAATATCTGGTTAAGGTAGGATAAACAAGTGCAGACATGGCAGCTTGAAAAAAGATATTTAACAGAGTTTAAGGGACATACTATGGGAAGAATTATAATGTCTTACTGGTAGCAACCTAGAGTGTAATATCAGTAAGTCTAATGGCATTGAACTACGTGTACTTTTAGTTATCGCCATTGTTAATCATTCTAGTTCTATAAAGATACTCAATGGAAAGTCCCATATGACACATAAATTACAGAGCATTTAGCAAAATGTAATTGGGTTTTTGTAATTTGAGTGTTACACTTTCGTATCTTGCATCCCTAAGCAAATGGACACTCCTTTAACCTTGTGTTTAGAAGTCTTCAGGTTGTGTCTGGTTTTATCTATGTTCATTATTTTCTGGACACTGCATGCACCAAAGTTTCTTTCTATCATATTTATTTAATGAGGTGTATGGATTATTGATAGTGTACAAGAAGCATTATCCACCTGCTTTGAATGATGAAGTATGGAGACTGGAGAAGATTGGGAAGGATGGATCATTCCACAAGAGGCTTAATAAAGCCAACATATATACTGTGGAAGACTTCCTGCGGCTTGTTGTCAGAGACTCACAGAAGTTAAGGAATGTAAGTATTTGCAAACTATAGCTGTGGTTGAGATGCTTCTCCGTTGTCTGACTTTGATATCTGGTGTTGGCAGATTCTTGGTAGTGGTATGTCAAATAAAATGTGGGATGCCCTCATAGAGCACTCCAAGACTTGTGTCCTGAGTGGGAAGCTGTACGTATATTACCCTGATGACACACGAAATATAGGTGTTGTTTTTAACAATATCTATGAGCTGAGTGGCCTCATTGCTAACGAGCAATATTATCCAGAAGATTCACTTGATGACAGGCAGAAGGTAGGTCGATGTCTTCTGAGTGGAGCATGCATGGCCTACTAGAGATGCTGTATCCATTGTCGTTAGTTATTGCCTTTTGGTCGTGCTGAGACATAACTTGTTTTTCTCATATTCATTTCTGATATGGAAATGAGGAAAAATTGGTATAGAAAACACTCATTCCTGATGGTTTTGATTTATTTTGTACAGTAAAAGTAGTTTTAATATGAGATAAAAATTGATGAAATATGGATTATGTTATAATAGTATGTAATAAACTACAGAAGGTGGTGGTTTTTGTGGTCTACGTCTTTATCAAAATTCAAGAAATCTCTATCAAATTTCAAGACATCCTCTTCCTGTCACATGAGTTTATTATAGTTTTCGTCAATGGAGTAGGTTTTCCCTTTCGGCCACGTATTAGTTATTCTTTTCGGAAGGTCAGAGTGTTATCAACTTTTTATTTTCTCGGTTTCTTAATTTGATGGTATCTTCACCTGAGCTAAGTCAGCTAACTTTTATTACCCCTTCTACATGTATCTTTTGCCTTTAGTTTCTCTTGCAAAAAGAAGCTCTCATACACTTGGACCTGATGTTCTCATGTAATTAAAATGGTTTTATTTAAGGATTTCATACTGGAAAACTGTGGTCACATTTTACATCAATTAACTTCTAAGTTGCCAGTGAAGGACAGACTTTTATGGATTCTTAATGCCTATTACCCATGTAGGTTTATGTGGATACTTGGTTGAAGAAAGCATATGACAACTGGAGTCAAGTTGTGGAGTATGATGGGAAATCACTGTTAAATTTCATGCAGATTAAGAAACCAAGCACATCAAAAAGTGATTTACCTCTGGGCTCGGTTGATTATTCTCTTTCTTTGGATAATCAACTTCCACCACAGAGTTTGCCAGAACCTGTTCCCTCTGAACCTGCATCAATTGACCAGACTGTGATGGTTGGAGGTGAGAATCATCTTATGAAAGCATTTTGATTTTGTTGCCCACTTGCCCTTTAGTTATATAATAACTCACCTAAGAATAAAAAATTTGCATTTCTACCCATCTGGATATGTTCTTTCTTTAATTAACTTGATTATGGATTGTGGCCTAGCTTCTGATCCCATGTTTTTGGCTCTTTTCTCTATCATGATTGCACCAGTTCTGGTTGTTATGGCCTTTTTTCCAGCATGGCATGAGTGGAATTTTGAATGAAAAATGAAGGCCTTGTTTGTTTTCATTTCCAAATGAAAATTTTCCACTTTTTACTATTCAAAACACCGAAAACACGTTTGTTTTATTCATTTTCAATTCCAGTTTCACTTTTTTCAATCCTATATAACCTATTCAATCATATATATATATATATATATATATATATATATAATTACAGTGGGACCCATTAATTAAATATTCATCAATTCATCTACCACACAAATACTTAACTTTTCATCTCAACCACACATTTCAAATTGAAAATATAATTAAACAAACATATTTCCATTTTCCAAATCTATAACTGTAAACATTAAATCATTCATCATAACAAAATCATTACATTTTTTCAAAAACCAATACACCTCGTAAATTGAACTGGAAATACGGAAAACTGAAAATTGATGTTGGAAATAAAAAAAAAAAGCCCAAAATGTTTAATGCCAAAATTTACTTTGAGAAGACTCTTGAAAATTGAGCCAGCATCAATGCTGTTTTGATGTTGATGATACAATTACTCTGACTGATCAGCAACTAAAATTACATTGTTGATGTTCTCAAATATCATGATTTTCTCATTTAAACCATATCTGTCTCTTTTCATTTTATGTGTACCCCTTTGGTGGTGTTGGCAGAATGCTGCAGTCAATCTGAGAAAATTGTCCTGCCTTTCTCTTTAGTTGGTGTATCACTTTTTGGTCTTTTGTCTGATAAATTTTGTTCTGTCCTGACTAATGTTTAGTTTTGTAGAAATGAATATTTTATGTAATACATGAAGCTAATGATTTATATTTCGAATTTGCTTTCAATATGCTATTATGTGCCTTTTGATCCCGGCTTGCGCTCCTTCTACGTTCTTTCTTTATTCCCCCATGTTGATTTTCCTTACTGGCTCTTTGAGGTGTATCTATGTCTGTTAATATCCTCTTAATGTTTTATGGCCATGGTTATTTTTTCTGGCTCAAGCTTTTCTGTGAGCCTTTGCTCTTCAATTTTTTGATGTCAAGACTAAGGAATATGTTTGTATATGAGATTTAGTATGTCTCTTCATTTTTTCTAGTCAGTGCCTGGTCTTTGAAGTTGCCCGACTCTCTTGATTGGTGACTTCACTTTTGCTCTAACATTTAGTCAAGCCTAACCAGCATAGGGAAAATTTTGTGACAGGCAGTAAGCAAAGTGACTAACGTGTTATTTCTGCTAACCAACTTTCAGGTTACAATGACAATATGACTGCTAGATATTCCACCCAGTCCCAGTTTACAAGTTCCCGCTCCCAGTTTGAACTGCCAACTTTTACCCAGCATGAGCAGCAAGTAAACCATCACCAAGTCCATGATAACAGGGTTAGCCTTGCTCTTGGTCCTTTTGAGGACTGGTCGGGTAACCGGAGTAAGGTTGCTGATGACTTCTTGTCAGAGGAGGAAATTCGTATGAGAAGTCATGAAATGCTGGAGAATGACGACATGCAACACTTGCTTCGGCTTTTCAGCATGGGAGGTCATGCCTCTGTTAATGGTCCTGAAGATGGGTATAACTTCCCTTCTTTCATGCCGTCACCCTCTACTCCTGGGTTCAGTTATGGTGAAGATCGAGGCCGTTCTGGAAAGGCTGTTGCTGGCTGGCTAAAGATTAAGGCTGCGATGAGGTGGGGCATCTTTATCAGGAAGAAAGCAGCAGAAAGGAGGGCACGCATTGTGGAGTTGGACGATGAATGACTTTTCCTCTGAAGATCGAGTTAACATTGTTAACCAGCCGACATTTGACAACTGCTACTATTCATTAATTCCAGTAGGATTCATGGAATTTCAAGACTGTATGAGAGATTATATAAATCCTCAAAACTCTTGATGACCTCTGTTGTCTTTGAGAGATCGATGATTTCATGTACAGTCACCTGTACAGTAAGTTTGCTCATAACACTATCGATTTGATTGTTGCTTACTCTGTGTATGTATGTTGAACATGTACAACAAAAAAAATGTCCTGTATTGTGCTTTTCATCGTTTAGGATTTCAATGTCAAATTAGGAGAAGAATGTGTTAAAAAATTCATGTACTCCGAATTTGATTACAACTTCTTGTAATATGTAATGGGGTTTACTTGTTTTCAAATGTCATTTTCTGAGCTTTTGTAAATTCTTCTCTTTTGTGATCTCTATACTTTCAGCTCACGAACTATGAAATTTTCTGAGGTGTACCCTTTTCTTATTATGGGATCATGCTCGTCCTGAAAGTGACTGAGAAAGAGCATGATTCTTGCAGGCTTGTGGTTTTTGAAGTCCATGTCCGAGGTCATTTTCTTCTGAGAATGTGAAGTTGACATTGATTGCCTGTGATAAAGAAAATGCACGAGGATTGAACAAAAAAAATATATATTTTTCTTCATGTTTCTTGATTTCTTGATGATTAAGACATTACATAGTGTTCGGAAATACAAATGATACAGGGGGAAAAAGATTGAAAGAATTGTATATATCTAGTGATTATCTGCAGTAACTGTTTGTTCCAATCTTGATCAAGCTGTGGTGTTGATAGTGCAGTCTGCAGGGAAGCCTTGTGGGAAGCGCTTGGAATCGCTGCAGTAATTATATATCATGTAATTCTTCTGCACCCATTTCAATCTTTCTTGGTTTGTCGCATCTAATTCTTGGTTAAGCCATGCATTACTGTTGTTTGCAGGAGGATTAGCGTTGCAAGAAGATGAGCCTGATGACCAAACACAGGCATTGGCATTGAAGTTCCTGTAGGACGCGGTGAATGGAGCGTGGCTCCAGTCCGTCTTCACGAGGCCACCTCTCGTTGCCCAGTCATCCGCGTTCCACAGGCTTGAGTAAATCCTCATTGCCTGGTTTTTCGGGTATGGAACTCCTACCGACTCTGAGTTCTTGAATTCTCTAATGGGAGTACCATCAACTGAAAATCTGAAACCAAAGCCGAGATATATATCATATGTTGGTCATGAAATTTTATTTAATTTTTTTTTTCTCTAGAATTTGGAAAGGTGAGGTGAAGCTATGCATGGATGAATGCTACTTACATGATCCTCTGAGGATTCCAAAGGATCGAGTAGGTATGGAAATCTGCAGTGGGGTCGAACCAAAGGTGAACACATTAGTATGTAGAATATAAGGGTCGCCACTCAAATTCCCCAAGAACTCGAAATCTATCTCATCGTGTGTTGACCCTTGCGAGGATAGCTGCAACGAAATTAAAGAAAGAAAATTGTTGATCGTACGTTGCTGCCAACAGCTGAGGAGAATCGGAACAGAAGCAATGGATAGAGAGAGCTTACATAGTATGCAGTGACAGTGCCAGCCGAGTTGCCTGGGACGAGTTTGAGCTGCATATCGATCTTTCCAAAGAGGAACTCGTTCTTGGACTGGAATCCTGAGCCTGAAGCTTTGTCAAGGGAGAGGGTGAGGAGCTCTCCATTGTTGAGGATTTTGGCGCGGCCGTCACCCCATGTTACGTCGATGTCTTGGTGGAAATTACCAGCAGATGCTGCTCTGAATCTGATGAAAGTGATCATCAGAAGAGGTATGATGAGGGCCATTGCAGAAGAATTTGAAGCCATGATCATGAATATGAACTGTGTTGGTTGAGAAATGGTGGGAGAGTGAGGAGAGATCTTTGATCGTGTGTGATGTTGAGATTTTGAATTTGGGAGTCTCTGGGGGGGTTTTATAGGGGTGGAATTGTATAGACTCTGGTCTCAAGGAAGGGCTGACGAAGCTGCATTAGGGAAGTGTTAGATTGTTTGCCAGGCTGGGCGTGGGTTCGACCCTGTTGTTCACACGTTTCATTTAATGCATCAAGTGTTTTTTTACTTTTGCGACGACAAAAAAACTTACGATACATGAGAGCCAAATCGCACTAATATTCAACTCCACCAACTAAGTCATTCCCGAAGAAGAATGCACAAATAGTTAAAATTATAGGTAGAGAGTAAAAAAATTGACGAATTGAAGTAATACTGATTTGGTGGAATGTATATAAATGATAGCTGGAGACAGATGGGTGGTAAAATGCATGGATGTTAAATGTTGAAGAATTGATTACGTATACACGCTTTTGAAAGTTTCTTCTATACACAGCCGGTGCTGTGAGAAAACTCCTACTTTTTTTTTTCCTATTAATTTTAATTTTCTTAGTTTACGTAATGTTTTTGAGAAATTTTGGCCGCCCAAAAATAATTTTTTTTAGAATGAAGTTAAAAACTTGAGCCGAATGTAGGCGGCCTAATCGTCAAAAAATACCAAATCTTTGTAGGTATAATACTCTAAGTCTGTATTAAAATAAGTGTTGTTTTATAATTTTTGTAATAACTTCGACAAATGCACTACACTTATTTTGATATGGATAAACTAGATTTTAGCCGGTTCTTTTAAAATTGTCAATTTAGCTATACTTTTTTTTTCTCAATTGAATAAAATTATGGCCAAATTATTATTTTGTCAAAATTAAGGTAATTTTGGTATCAATATTTATGCAAGATCATCAAGAAAAAGTAATTATGGTAATAATAATAGAAAAATATTTTGACTAATATAATAAATAATTACTTTTTATAATTAATATTCGTTATTTATCTTCATATAATCAATAATATTTTTAACTAATAATTAATTATGATTTAATAACTTTTACATAATATTTTAGACAAAAATAATCATAACAATTTATTTATTAGATAATAATGATAATAAGGCAAGAAAAAGTTAATAATAGTAAGTATTAATTAGACAAAATAATAATAATAATAATAATAATAATAAATTGTCAAAACAAGTAATTATTATTTGTTTTCATCTAGTTAATAATTAATTATCTTGTCAAATTAATAATAAATTGTTTTTTTGCCTACGTCTACATATAATTGTTGTCATTATTATTATTTTTATCAAATAAATAAATTCTTATTTGTTTAAAATATAATTTAATATTCTTAATTGCATTTTTTTCTTTTGCATACATTATTATATTTCATAATGAAAATAAATTAATGTGTAACGATTCTAAAATATGAAGAATATAAGTGAAAGTCACAAAATTAATGTATTAAGCCACTAAATTTTTAATGCTAAAATATAATTGAGTTAACATAATAATTTTATTAAAATCACCGTGCATTTATAATTTTAAAAGAAATTATATATATAATATATTTCGGATTTATCATCATTTTGACCCCAACAAAATTTATAGCTCCGTCACTCATCATGACTGTGACATTTTTCCAACAGGAAATAATTAATTTTAATTTATTAAACTAATCAATTATATATTTGTGTATAGTAAAAAAAATAGTCCAACTAACTAATGAAGTGGTTGGTGGATATTAGAGATCCAAACTAAACACCAATAACCAAGACTAATGGACGACCATCGTTTTGTCATTCACTAAACTAATGGCTAAAATTAAACATTTCTTTCTATGATGCCGAAATTAAACACAGAAAAGCAAAGGAAACAAAACATGAAATATTTAATGATTAATGAGTAGGTGTAAGAGAAATTAAAAATATTATGATATGATGTTAATGAAAATGCTGCATATTTTTGGTTGTGTTGTGTTTGAAGAAAAGGAGCTGCGATCGCGACGTCGTCGTTATGCCACAGAGGAATCAGCTCCAGCAGCCTCGTTCCAATAAGTCGTTCCTCCCCTACTTGGCCTTCATCGTCTTTTCTGCAATCTTCGTCTTCAAGGTCCAATCCCATTTTTAATTATATATATATGTTACGTTTCATGTATTTATAATTACTTTACATATATATGACATGCCTTGATGCTAGTGCGTGCACTACTCGAGTTTAATTTTGTGGTAGTGTATATATATATATATATATTTTTTTTTTTTTGCAGTTGGACGTCATTATTTCCCAGAAAATCTTTACAACTCAACATTATAACAAAGAAACTACTACAACTTATGCAAGGTACGTATTGACATCACCGGTGCATTTAATTGCCTAGTTTAATTTGTAGTAACCAACAAATTTTGTGTGTGCGTGTATAAATAATTAAATATATACCAATTAATATTGGTAATCATATATAGGAGCTAATTATTAAATTGCATGACTTCTTGCTGATCTCTTAATTTGGTCAACAATTACAATATTAATATATTATATATGTTCCTTGTGAAATATGTTACATATGTATTATATATACGAGTGATCATGATAATAAATAATAAATATTAATTAGTGTTAAAAAGGAGGTACGTATATAGAATTGAAATTAATTAGTGTTGATGGATGTTTGGATGCATGCAGCAATGAATATTTATCAGTGAAGAAGAGTGAAAATGGAACATTCAAGCAGCAGTTGATGGTATCATGGGGGGAGGAGCACGCTCATGTTTCGAACGACGGCGAGCTCCTCACCCTCTCCCTCGACAAGAAAACCGGCTCCGGCTTCCAATCAAGGAAAGAGTTGCTCTTTGGGAAGGTTGACATGCAAATCAAGCTTGTCTCTGGTAACTCCGCAGGCACAGTCACTACTTATTATGTAAGTAACTACGTAACTTACTTTAATTTGACGTACAAATAATAATTAACTAATTATATATGTATATATGCAGTTTTCATCACACGGTGATTACCATGATGAGATAGATTTCGAATTTCTTGGGAATTCGAGTGGAAATCCGTACACACTCCACACCAACATATTCAGCCAGGGAAAGGGTGATAGAGAGCAGCAATTCTTTTTGTGGTTTGATCCAACTGCAGACTTCCATACTTACACTATTCTTTGGAATCCCAAATGCGTTATGTAAGCTATATATATATATATATATATATAGCTGGCTAGGTAGTTAGTATGAATTAAGATATATACATGCATGATGATGATGATGATGATGAAGTGGTGCATGCATGCAGCTGGTTGGTGGACAACATAGCTATAAGGGAGTTCAAGAACATAGAGAAATACGGTGTCCCATTTCCGAAATATCAGCCGATGAGGATCTATTCCAGTTTGTGGAACGCAGAGGAATGGGCCACTCAGCACGGCCTCGTCAAGACTGACTGGACTTTAGCCCCATTCACCGCCTCCTACCGGAATTACTCCGTCGACGGCTGCGTCTGGTCCCGCCTCACCAGGACTTCTTCCTGCACCGATGCCGATTTCTCCACCAAACCGGTGCTCATGACGGAGCTCGACACCCGCACCAGGGCCAGGATGAAGAGGCTGCAGAGGAATCATATGGTCTATGACTACTGCCGAGATAAATGGAGGTTCCCTAAGGGACCTGCCCCTGAATGTAGATTTAATTAATTTTTCTATCGTTCTTCATAAAATTAGAATAGAGATATGCATGATTTCAATTTGTAATTAAACTGTATATCTCCATCAGATTTCTTGGATTGGATCCATGAATGTTCGATTTTATTTTATTTTTTTATAAAAAAATATACATCTTGGATATTTTGACTGGGGTAAAGCCCATGAACATTTCAGATTGGGCCAATCAAATAAAACCGAGCTTGCTAAGCCTAGTCAAATAGTTCTGGGCTGGATTCAATGGCCCAAATAGGCATATCCTCTTATATAATTTATTTTTATTTTAAAGTTTATTAATTTCATTTTAGGGTATAAATTTATATTTATAAATTTGTAGCATAATGTACAAATATTATTAAATCAAATATTTTGATTTTAATAAATCAAATAAAATAACCGACTATTGCATTATGGAAAACGTTAACTAAGGAATTCAATCATAGATATTAAAAGAAATTAATGATTTTATAAGTCAACTATGCCCTTTTCTATATAAAATAATTATAAAAATAAGTAAATTAAAAATGATCCAAACCATTCATCTAACACGTATAACGAATGGGATGAGTCCACAATTTAAACCGTAGGAGAAAATGAACCATTCCATATATATATAGGGAAGGGGTCAGGTGAAAATCAATTATATTGTGGGAACTAAGACCACGTCTCACGCCACACGAGACTAAAAAAATAATAATTGTGGCCTCACTTGTGATCACCGCTTGTCCGCTTCTGCTTTAACTCGCTCACTTTTATATGGAGCGGTGCTTTTGTCAACATACGAAATATATATTATTTCACAAAAGCCTTCAAAAATACTATTAATTAAATATTCAGCACCGGTAAATATAAAATAGTGTACAGACACTATATCTATAAACGAGATAAATTTTAAATTAGAAACCACCGCTACCGATCCCTTCGCCAACTCAAAAGAGTTGAAATAAAAATAAAAATAAAAATAAAAATAAAAATAAAAATGGGACTTCTCTATTTAATTTAACTCACCTCGATCAGTTATGAATTATTACGATGACTATACAAAAATGACTTATCTCACCTTTTGTAATAAATTAACGAGCTGTGTTTTCAATTTGCGCATTAATCAGCACGTCCATATGAATCTTCTTCTACAAATGGTGTTTCAATATTTTCATTTCTCATGCCATCTACACACGTGCACATGAATATGTTTGATCGATAGTGTTTAATATTGATATTATTAAAATGGAAGAAGTTAACATATTCAACGTATATCGTGATGTAATAATTTAAATTGATGAATTAAATAATTTTAAATTTGTCAGATCATTCAAATACATCATTTAATCCATCATGCACCCAAAATAAATGAACTGTATATACAGCCTAGCTGTCATATATATATATATATATATATATATATATATATATATATATATATATATTCCTCCGTTTCTTTATGATTATTGTTTTAGCTTTTTTATTTTGCATTAAAACATTTATTGTTTTATATAATTTCATACCCTCTCCTAATTTTAAGCCTACAAGATCGCTTGATTTTAATTTACCAATAATAATTTGTTTCATCCATAATAGTTTGTTGTTTTTTTAGAAAAATATAAGTGAATAAGATTTTATATGATATATGAGAGAGGAGTATATTAGTCTGGAAAATTAAATGTTAATTCTAAATTAAAAACTAAAACAACAATCATAAAAAAACGGAGGGAGTCTATAATGAAATGGAATTCCTTTTAAATATTTTCATCTTAAAAACATCAAATCATCTACTGTATACTTTTTTTTTATTTTTTTAATCTCTCTCTCTCTCTCTCTCTCTCTCTCTCTCTCTCACACACACACACACACACACACATATGTCACATTCATTTTTTATATATAATTTATGTGTGCTATATTCAATAACATACGAATTAATAAATATGTGATTATTTAAAATCTATTTATACGAATTAATTAATAAATATGTGATTTTTTGCATGCATATTAAGAATTGAAGTGATATGTCAAAATAATTAGCAACCTATATTAAATACATTAAATAAAATAATCAAATGAATTATTTGATAAAACATCATGGAAAAAGTTCTAATTTGATATATTATTTGTGCAAATAAAATTAAAAATGAGCAAGTTATAAGAGTTTAAAAATTTTAAATTTTTTATAAAATTTGGAAGTATCATTATTTTTTCTAATGTTTTGAAAATTAGAACAGACCGACCGGTTTGACCTATTTCACCGTGAACTGGCCATTTGTTCGGTTCGGTTAACTATGTATTAAGGTTCGCATTGTGACCCGGACTGAACCCGTCAAAACTGGTCTCTTTTTTTTTTTTTTTAATTCTGTCCAAATTTGATTTAATTTTCTCAACTACCTTTGTACAATGTACTCAACCAATTGGACCAATACACTTTTATATTATTATTTGAATATTAATAACACATATATGTATATATATGCACGAATTGAAAATAACTAATCTCCATTTTAATTTAAAATTAATATTTAGCATATAATTAAAATCAATATATATTTAACAATGTCTAATTTAACATTTTTTAAATTAAAATAAATGGAGAGAAGAACTAAAATCTAAAATAGTGACTTGTGAAATAATGATTAGCAATGTTTTTAATTGTTATTGTGTAGTATTCTTTGTAATTAAAATCAATATTTAATTATTTGACATTTAATTAAATATTTTCTTAGCATCTAGTATTTGATGTTCAATGTTTATTTTTATAAATATTATACTTTTAACTACATAAGTAACATAACTTATGGAATAACTATCGATAAATTAAACACTTTATTTCTTAGCAATATTGATATAAATTTGATTTTTTTATTATATTTTATTGTGTATATATACATATAAATATCATATAGCGAGTTATTCAATTTTTTCAAAATAATTTAACCAATTGAACCACCAATTCAGTGACTCAGTAAATTGACCAGTTCAATGTCCGATTCGATTATAAAAATATTGGTTTTTTTGAGAGTTCTCATATATATATATATATATATATATATATATACACACACCCTCCCCTATATTGTATAATTATTTAAACCCTACCCTATATGGCTGTGTGTGTGTGTATTTAATCCCTCCCCTATATTGCATAATTATTTTGTCCCACGTATGCAATGAAATTATAACAATTAAGCAATAAAGTATTTGAGCAATAAAATTATGACAATTAAGCAATAAGATACAACAATACGATAAGCATTTTTCTCATTTCAATTCTCACGTCAAGACCCAACCCTATATATATATATATATATATATATATATTATTCTATTCGAAATTGAACTAGGTGTTAACACAGGTGCATCTATCTGCTCCGCAGGTGATTTCCAGATGTCGGTTTCTCCAAATCCGAAACATTCTTCTTCTGCATTATGGATCCACATATAAAATCAGTTTGCGACATTAATTGGCGATGCATGATCAGAAGAAAAAGGGAAGAAACGGAGAGAAAAAACTTAATTAGCCCGCAGGAATTGAAAACGATGGGCCGGTTATCATCATCATCATCATCATCATCATCATCATCATCATCATATTCAAGAATAATCTGCAGTGCTGGTGTAGCCCTCTTGGTGTTGCATCTGACATCAATGGAAGTTCACGGAATTAGCAATTACTTTGAGGATTTCGACATCACATGGGGCGGCGGCAGAGGAAAGATCCTCAACAACGGCGAGCTTCTCACTCTCTCTCTAGACACCAACTCCGGCTCTGGTTTCCAGTCCAAGAAGGAATATTTGTTCGGGAAGATCGACATGCAGCTCAAGCTCGTCCCCGGAAATTCCGCCGGAACTGTCACTGCTTATTATGTACGTACGGATATAATATATTAGTACTACTACTGCAGTTTCATGAATTATTAATCGATCATTAATTTGTTGATTTAATTGAATTAAATTTACTGGTATATATATAGCTGTCATCGCAAGGGGCGAATCACGACGAGATAGATTTCGAGTTCCTGGGGAATTCGAGCGGCGAGCCTTACACAGTCCACACCAATGTGTACACACAAGGCAAAGGGGAGAGAGAGCAGCAGTTTCGGTTATGGTTCGATCCAACCGCTGATTTCCACACTTTCTCTCTCCTCTGGACTCCTCAAACTATCTTGTACGTAATTAGCTATATATATATATATATAATATAATAATAAATTAATAATTTAATTAATTGTGTAACATGATATAGATTTGATCACATTAATGCATGTCTATATATATATATATGTCTTCAATCCATTATATATTACATTGCACGAGCACGTGAGGTGCACTGATGAAATGAGGTTCATGAATTATACATACATATATATATGCATGTGGTGCAGATTCTCAGTGGACAACACACCAATAAGAGAATTCAAGAACTTAGAGAGAATAGGAGTGGGGTTCCCTAAAAAGCAAGCAATGAGGCTGTATTCAAGCATTTGGAATGCAGATGAATGGGCAACAAGAGGTGGACTGATCAAGACTGATTGGAGCCATGCTCCCTTCACTGCTTCCTACAGAAACTTCAACACAACCCCATGGCCATTGGTGATAAATATGCCTAATTCCTTTTCCATCAATCAAGCCAAACTCAAATGGGTGCAGAGGAATTTCATGATCTATAACTACTGCTCCGACGCTAAGCGCTTCCCTCACGG
Source organism: Perilla frutescens (assembly GCA_026008535.1). Lineage (NCBI taxonomy): Eukaryota > Viridiplantae > Streptophyta > Magnoliopsida > Lamiales > Lamiaceae > Perilla > Perilla frutescens. Next base: position 69,425,143 of record BRKX01000001.1, read on the forward strand.
GTTCCCCCCCGAGTGTCGGGCTTAGCTAGCTAGGAGCTAGTGTACGCTCGATGATTCATTCTTGAATCATCGACTGTTCTCTTGTATATTTTCATCAATAAAGTATAAATATATATTCAGCTTTTTTTTATTATAATATTATACACAAATTGAATTTAAAAAAATGAAATTATGTGACGTAGATTCAATGTATTATTATTTATATGTATGGGCGCTTCAAATAGGCTATAATATCACCCAACAAGGCCCAAAAAGAAAGCGATACATACAATGTAAAAGTGCCTTTTTTTTATGAAAGGAGCGTGTCTATTTTGGTCCTATAACTATATCACCAGAAATTATATGCTTTCGGAATAAAATTTCATCCTAAATTGCTCCCTCAACTTTTTTTAAAGTAACAATTAAGTCCTTTTATTAATCTCTAAACAATAAATCTTTAACAGACGTTACTTGAGAGACTAACATTCGTTAACAGAGGAATTCTAAGATAGGTTTACTATAATTTTACTGTTTTCATCATCTCATTCAAGCAATCAATTTTTGCAGCCATGACAGATCATGGCTAGAGGTGAAGATTGTAATGTTGTGGGAAGAAAGGAGGAGTTGGGTGTTCAAGTGGAAACATTAACAACGGAGGGTGGTGAGGAGGCCGGTGAAGGGAGCGTAAAAATGTGATCTTTAGGGTTGGCCAATTTGGGGAAATTGGAGTTAGGAATCTGGGACGATATCAATGAAAAGGGTCGGGTCATCATAGAGACTAAGGTTGGAGTTTATTCCATTTGGATCAATTAGTTTGGGCTTCTTTTACTCATTTCTGTTTTGGACTTGTATTTTATTTTCAATTGAAGTTGGTCCAGTTCAGCTACCTTAGGGTTATTTGCATATAATAGGTTGTGGTCCCAACTAGGGTATATTTTAAATACCCTTTTTTGTTATGGAAAAATTCTATGCTAGCATTAAGGGTACTACCCTTAGCAATACACATCTTGACAGATGACGCAGCTGACCCACTTCATTTTTAATTCACTTTTTAACTTTCTTAATTTTAAATCGCTTTTATTTTCCTATACACCCCCTAAATTGGAGCTGTCAAATGGGTCGGGTCAGGTTGGTCCGAGCCCACAACCATCTATTTTCTTCTGGTCGGGACGGGTCGACCCATTTCGAGCCTAAAAATTGAGGCTCGGCCTGGTCCGGCGGGCCGTTGTGGGCCTAAAGCTAAAATTTTATTTGTTCCCTGGGCCAGCCCAGCCCATTTGGGCCAATTTTTTTCAAGTAGGACTGACCGGCCCGAAACCATTTCGGGCCTATAACATGGCAGCCCAGTCCGGACTTAAATCGGACTGGGTCGGGCTAGGCCGATTTTGACAGATATACCCTAAATGAATCAATTCTAATTTACTCAAATGTCGTGAAAGTGAAAATAGAGGGAGGGAAAATTAGTCTTAGAACATTCTATTCCTTTTAAAGGTCATAAGCACTCAGCCACTTCTCCCGTCGTTTGCACTGTTCACAAAAAAAATCCGGTAACTGTAATAATCTACAGGTTCAAGTTCCGACAAATCGTATCTTTAATGCATCTGAAGAGAATTTTTGGTATTCTATCATTTCTTGTTTTTTTTTTATAATTTATAATATTGTTTTTTTTTTCCGAATGGGTTATTGAATTGATTAATTGTTAATGTTCATAATATTTCAGTACTTATGTTTTTGTACCTCGATTGGAGTATGTTTATGTAAAATGGTCTTTGTACCTCAATTGTATCTATGAGTTGAGAATACGATTTTTCCACGAAGTAATTTCTGTAAACACTAATAAAAGCTTGTGTTTGTTTGTTAGGATGTTCATGACACAATATTAATCGAAGAAACTTACTCCAAGAATGTAGATGCAGAAAACTTATTGCAAAGTGCTGGTTTGTACTTCTATTTAATGTTTATGTATATAGTGTTTTTACTTAATCAATTAGAAACTAATACCAGGAATTATTTGCACTCATTTAGTATAGATATTGAAAAAAATGTTGACATTTCAAATGTGTAGCGATATGGAGCAGCAAAATTAGCTAAGGTCCAACATGAGAATGAGGTACAATCTGGCATTGCTCTTGTAGATGAATTGGAGAGTAAATAAGTAGTTGGGCAATTCATGACAAGCGTGGAAGATGCGTACTTGTTGTACTGTTCCTATGCACATGCTAAAGGCTTTAGCGTAAAAAAATGAAATCAACTTTATTTTTCTCAAAGTAGTGAATTCCAATCATAAGAGTTTGAATGTTCTTGTGAACGAAAAGAAGATGAAAAACGATTAAAAGATAAAATTATTGATTACCAAAAGCCACCAACTAGAACAAATTGCAAAGCAAAGTTGAAGATTACTCGAGAGAGAGAGAGAGAGAGAGAGAGAATGGAAGGTGAATAGGCTTGACAAGGAGCATAATCATGAAATGCTCAAGTCTAATCATACTCATTTGTTAAGACACTCACGTAATATTTCACATGCTAAACGTTCAACTTTGGAAGCTATGGTGAATGATAGAATTGGTGTAGTTAATGTTGTTTCTTAATAACATGGAAAATGAAGCACAATGTCCACAATTTTTGGGATTTACTACAAAAAAAAGCATATAATCATCTTGATCATTTGAAAAGACATACAAAGGTGGAAAACGGTGATGCTTCTGCCTTGATTCAATATTTTATAAATGTCAATAAGGAACCATACTTTTATTAGAATGTGCAAGTAGATGATGATGATGACAGGGTTATGAATTTTCTTCAGAAATTATAGATGCATGTTTGGTTGATTATAAGTATTTTGGTGGCGTTATATCAATTGATACTACATATAGAACAAATAGGTATAATCTTTTGTGTGCACCTTTTTGGGATTAATCACCACAAGCAAAATGTTATGTTTGGTTTGACCTTCATGGTTGATGAAATGGAGTCTTCCTTTGAATGGTTGATCAGTACTTTTCTTGATGTTATGAATGGAAAATAACTTGAAACTATCTTTAATGATCAATGTCAAGCAATGATAAATTCCATAGAAACAAGCCATACGATTACCACCCCACGCCAAGGCCCATATATATGGTGCTTCTCATCAATTTCTACCATTTGCTAATCACTTTGAGATGAATCAACAACAACCATACTATGAATATTCGATGCAAGGTAGTGGAAACAATCATGCTGGGATATCAACACAGCCATTTGGATATCCTCCTCAACCATAGGTGATTTTATCAGTCATTGATAGAATTTTTGTCACTACAAAAAATGCCAAATTGGCAATGGAATTTTCCGTCGCTAGAGACCTGATTTTCATCGTCAATTTAACGGGCGACTGAATGGCGACGGAAAAAGTCTGTCTCCCAATTCTAGTCGATAAAAAAGAAGGCGACGGAACTTTAGCGACGGAAAATTCTGTCGCCATATTTTATCGTGTGATATTTATCGTGAGAAAATAAAAAAATTATAACTTAGCGATTGAATTTTTCCGTCGCTAATTCTGTCGTTAAAAAAAATGGTTCCACAAGTTAGTGACGGATGTTCCGTCGCCATTTCCGTCGCTAATTTAATCCGTCGCGGTTCCGTCGCTAATTTCGTTGCCTGTGTTGACCGAATATATTTCATCGCCATTTCTATCGCTATATTGATGTTTTCTTGTAGTGTGTATAGGGCTCATTCACATATTTTTGTATAGCCCTTCATGGATTTTTGTATAAGGATCTTTCACAGATTTTTATATAGGGCTCTTTCACAGGTTTTTGCATATGATGTATGCATTATGATTATCAAGAGTTTAAATGAATTATGTTTTGATAAAATATATTTTAGGGACATAAATGGAGATAATAGTGCTACGTTAACGATATTGGTGTGTTTTTAATGATATCGGGTACGGGCACCATCAAATATTCCAGTTGTAGAGTTTCGCTATCTCGTTTGGGCCGGGCCGCGGGCCCGTCAGATTTTTATTATTATTATTTTTTTAAAAAAATTATTAGTATTTAATTCATATAATAATAAAATTATCTTAGAGCTAAGTATTAGCAATTGGAAATATTAATATAAGACAATATTTTATAATTATAATTTTTAAGTTTTACGGAAATATATTATACATGAAAAAGTAGATATATATATATATATATATATTTATTTATTTAAATTACAACCTTTGATTCTTTTTTTTTTACTTACACATCTGACCTGGTGTTATTGAGGAGATTCGAACCCACAAAGTCTTCAAGCAACCCCACTCCACCACTAGGCCCAGGGACGAACCTAGCTAGGGGGCTGGTGGGGGCGCCCGCCCCCCTCAAATTTTGTCCAATATTTTTTAATATATGTATATATATAATTTATTATATAAATTTAATACTATTTGTATTGTAATATTATTTTTCGCCCCCCTAAAATTAAGAATCTTAAATTTCGCCCCCCCAAGTTAGAATTTCTACGTCCGTGTCTGACTAGACCATCACCATCGGGACTTGATTCCTTTTTTATATATATAAAATACTTATGGTATTTTGTAGATTTAGTTTAGTAAATTATATTAGAATAATTTTACCATAAATCCGTGCTGTGAAATGTTTGAATTAATATATAGTGGATACTAATTTTTATTCTAAACGTAATGTATATCTTTATGGAAACATTTTCCTTACGTACGTATGTATTTACTTTTTTATTCTTCTCCACACTAATAATTTCAGAAAAATTATGGCAGACAATTTGTTTTGAAGTGTACGATGGGATTTGTGTGACTGTAATCCTAGTAAAACCAGATTAATTAAACATCAATCTAATCACATGGTTCCCAACATTAAAACTCATGAAAACAAATCATACACTGAAAGTTTAATTAATTTGTTGTCTACTGTGGGAGTGGGACCCATGTTGGATTCATTAAAAAAATATTGCATCACATATATTTGTGAGTACAGTAATAGTATTACTGTATTATTATTATTATTATTATTATTATTATTATTATTATTATTATTATTATTATTATTATTATTATTATTATTATTATTATTATTATTATCAAGTTATTTAAAATATAATATTAAATCAAATTTAATTCACACTTAATTAATCGTCATGTAAGATGTGAAGTACCTCTCCCAGAAAATAATAATTGTTAAGTAAGTTATTATAATTTCTAATAATGGTAACTATTCTTACTTTGAATAACTTTAAATTATGCACTCTATATATGATCTTTTAACAGATGAAATATTCTGCTACAGTTTGTGCAACACTTGGTGCTACGCAAATTAATTTATTATTTTTTCTTCAATTTTTAATTCAATTTCAATTTATTGTACTTTATTTTAATTTTACACTTATTTTTTATGGTTCATCCTACCCAATTAAGGTATATAATTAATTTTTTTCAATATTAAATTTTATTTTTTAATTAATAATTGATTATTTCGTAAAAAAAATTATATACCCTAATTGGGTAGGATGAATCCTAATTAATAAGTGTAAAATTAAATTAAAGCACAATAAATGAAAATTGAATTAAAAATCTGAAGAAAAATTAATAAATTGAATTGTTTAGCACCAAGTGTTGTATAAAGTGTAGCAGATGGTTTCATCACTTAGGAAGTCGATTTCACAGTATTAATTCCCATGCGAGATAAGTAAAGTGTGTGTGTGTGTGTTTTTGTACATGTGCATGTGTGTGTGTGGTTTATATTATAAGAAATAAAGAATTAGATAATCGTCCAAAATAACTGAAATTAAAAAGATTTATTTAATTTTGTGTGTATGTGTGTGTGAGGTTCACTAGGAAATTAAACCCTTAATGGTGAAGATAAAAAAGGACAGTAGTACATAATGGGATGTGCAAATGTGAGACATTATCTTGAGAGAGGCGTGGGCATGATATGTCTAATATAGGATGTTGATGGTGAATTTGTAGCATCCAAATTTAGCTTGCTTAATTTTATTTTTTCAACTCTATGGTTTTGCCAAACTATGGGTGTGAGGCCCACTTTCTTGATTTATCACTTAATTAATCAACCTGCACATTATTAATGTCTTGTTCACATTTTTCTAATTAATTATGTACGTATTGTCACTTCACTTCACCTATCTTTTAAATTCGGGGGAAAAAAAAAAACTAGCTTAGATTGAAGAGAATCAGTCGCTATATTCACAGACGCGTGTTACTAACAAATTATTAATTAATTAACTAATTAATTAAAAGCAGCATAACAATTTTTCCTGTAATGCTATTCTGCATCTTGTTGTAATTCAATATATAAAATAACCAGCGGTGAGAACTTTTCTGGATCGTCGATATTATAAGATCTTAATTTGCAGATGAAATCCTCATTTATACTTTGTGCAACACTTGATCCTCCACCATTAAATTTATTATTTTTTCTTTAATTTTTTTATTGAATTTAAATTTTTTGTGCTTTAATTTAATTATATATATATATATATATATATATATATTAATTAGGGTTCATCCTACCCAATTAGACTATATAATTATTTTTTAGAAAACAATCAATTATTTATTAGAAAAATATTAAAAAATAATTATATACCCTAATATAATTGGATTAGGATAAACCCTAATTAATAATTATAAAATTAAATTAAATTACAATAAATTAAAATTAAATAAAAATATTAAAGAACAAATAATAAATTTAATTATGTAGCACGTAGTGTTGAACAAAATATAGCAGATGATTCCATCAGATTAATTTGAGCTTAAAATTTATAAAACCCGATATACACGCACACACATGCATGCATATTTACCAAATAAATTGTATAAATGAAAGAAGAAAAAGTAACACAAACCTAGAAATCCCGGATATCACAGGCTGATACCTCAAGGGACCGGAGCTTCATTAAAACCCATATGAAAAACTCAGTATAGGAAAAACTGAAAAAGAGTACCCCCTCTAATGAAATCGAAAATAATCTGGACCACAAAAATCATATTTAACAGTATGCGCAATACAAGGAATTTCAGACTACGAATAATCAGGGGAAACACTAGGAGATGCTAACAAATCAGCAACGTTATTTCTCGAGCGTGTCGGCCATATATATGACTAATTATGTTTTTGCTGATCGACATAATACACACACATATATATATATATATATATATATATACATAATTGTAAATTATTTAATTTACTTAAACATGATCATTATCTTCTTGTTGCATATATTGAAAAACATTTATAATTAATTTCTTCGCTTAATTAATTTATAACATCATCATGACTAAAAGGATCCATAATGGCGTGTATGAATTAGTGACTATACTAAAGACAAACTCAGTAACTGTTGCTACAATGTGTGTACTGTGTTTGTGTGTATGTGCGCGTGAGAGAGAGAGAGAGAGAGAGAGAGAGAGAGAGAGAGAGGGGAGAGAGAGAGAGAGGGGGGAGAGAGCATTTTAATATACTTCTCAGAATTTCCATTTGATCGTCGATACTTCATGACCTGATCATGAATTACACCCTTGATGAATGGCTGGTTGGCAACACAAATTAATTAAGACGCCTTCTTGCATGAAAAGGCATACACCACCATTATTTGCACAATTAAGCATTAATAATCCCACAATACAATTAATCGATACGACAAGATAGAGGCAAATTAAATGATCAGAGCCTAAGAGACAAATCGAGGTGGCTAATCTCATCTTGATGAACATGTTGACTCTCACCAATATACTCTCTATATCCATAATTCCTTCTCTCAAACCTACCTACATGCTCCATCACAAAAGCCGGCTCGTTAACCCGGCTCGGGTTCATGCTCGAACCTGAGTGGGCTTTGATAGCCGAGCTAAACTCTCTGCTCTTCTTGGCTAGGGTTCGCTCCAGTTTGTGAGCATTTTGGTGCCCTCCAAGAGCCTGTGAGCTGTAGAACTTCCTTCTGCAGTAGTTGCAAGAGAAAACCCGCGGCTCGATCGGGCTCGACGGCGGAGAATAAGAGAAGTTCGGAGCTGAAGGTTCGAACACTGGTCCCTGCAGGTTTATCATCTGATGGCTTCTCCGAGATGATAAACTTAGGTTAAGGGAAGTGTTGGGCTCGTGATGGTGATGATGATGATGATGATTCATGGCAGCAGTTGGTTAAGGTTTATGTAGTAATTAATTTAATGAGTGGGTGTTGTTGCTTTAACTGAAGAGTTAGGTTTATGTATTAATGAACATGCTGCATGTATATATATACAAAGGGTGCAAGAGTTGCGCACACACAGTCACAACTTAATTGTCCACAATGGAGAGAGAGAGAGAGAGAGAGAGAGAGAGAGAGAGAGAGAGAGAGAGAGAGAGTAGTGGGAAATATATTATTGTGCAGTGCAGCACCCAGAAATAGGAAGGTATAGTGAAAAAGATATATAGGAGAGAGTTAAATGTATGTACGTTATTATATATAGCTAGGGGAGAAAGAAGACATAATTTTAAGGTATGAGTAAACAATCCAAGGCTGTCGGCCTCCAGTAATGGCAGCAGTTGATCCCATTGTCGGTCCATCTAGATAAAATAAAAATCTCATTCAAATAAACCCTCAAATACAAAATTAATTAAAGTAGATTTTTTTTTTTATAATGATGCAAGAAAGGAGTAGGAAATTGCTAGCAGCTATCCATCCAGAGTTGATATATATATATATATATACTCTCGTCCATAATTGATATTATATAGAAAAAACTAGGTACTATATTTATTTATTATAATTTTATTGTTTATCTTATTCTATTTTAGTGATAATTATATCACCAAATACGATTAGTACTAAAATACAATAAGGTAAAGTAATAATTGAAATTATAGTAAATCAGACTTATATTTAAGAAAGTTAATTGGACATGATTAATATATCATAACTAGCTAATTAATGAGAGTTTATCTTTTTTGGGGAAGTGAATTTGTCTTTTTGATGTAGGACAAGTAGGGTTGGGGTATGATGAATGAACTAATTATACATTTTCCCAATTAAAAGTTAAAAAGGGTGGAGATATAGATAAGGCTTCTTGACTAGATCGATTACGTAAAGCAATTATAGACTCTTTACGGAAAAAAAAAAGTATTAATGAATAAGTACATCAACGTAACTACACTAGTTATATTGAACTCACCTCTAGCTACTATACCTATCATAATTTTGACAAATACTACATTTCTAGTTTTCTACCAAATCTCATTATTAATTACATTATTATTCATGATTTTTAATATCTCAACTCAGATATCAAAATGTGATGCCATAATTTATTCGTAATATCATTTTCAATTTCCTATCTTCTTAAAACATCTTAATTAACTAATTCATCATCATCGTTGTCACCTCCTTGAGAATAATCGACTGGTGGAGTGGTAGTATAACTTGAGTCTAAATATTTCGAATTCAAATCTCACAAACACGTCAAGCTTTTAGTCTGTTAACATTGTTCTTTGTTGTTGTTATAATTTTTGGATGTGGTACGGAAATTTGCTTAATTATTGGGATGTATACTAAGATCAGACGCTCCTTGATTCAAGAACTAGTGGGATCATTTCATTGATTCAGGCCCGCCAAGACATCTTTTCAAACAATTTGATTTTTTCCCTTGACTCTTATAATTTGAAAATATTACCTTATAATTATGGATGGCTACATAAAAATAAATTATTTATTTTTACAATTAAAATTATGTTGTTCAAAATCTTATCTGCCACTAACATCTTATAGAGCGTAATAAGTTATGTGCACTAGTTCATGGAGCATTAATGTCTACGAGTATAAAAGAAAGGGTAATTCTATTTACAATATATATTTTTTAGACATTTTTGTCCTCACAGCCCCGAACTAATTTAAAAATATAACAAAATAAAATACAACCTCCAACTGATTTAAAGTATAGTAAAATAAAATACAACCTCCAGATATGTAACTCCCATTATTTAAGATGTATAATAAAATAAAATACAACTCCAAAGTGTAGCTAGCCCCATTTGTGTCCCCTTTGTAGATGGAAGTCATCTGCCCTAACGTATCATCAATTTTCTTGCAACTCTCTAATTAAGTCAACATGGGCAATGACCGATCGAGTTCTTGTTGCCATCGTCAAGCGATGAGTATTACTATCATTAACTCCGAGTGATAAAGCATTAGCATTGGACCTATTGGTATTGATAGTTGTAGCAACAACAATATAATGGGAGGGCATCGAGCCATCCACCTTCGAGTCTGAATTCGTCAAGAAGGCTTGGAACTCATAAATAGCCTTGAGGTCTTGATGGTCGCCGCCGCTTAAGTAAGTGACACCACCACCGGTGGTTGTAGATGTGAGCCAAGGACGACTCTTGAGTCTCCGTCGAGTCTCCATTAGCAAAGAAATTTCCAAATTTAGGTGGTTGCATGTAGGTCATGAACAAGGTGCAACTTAGGACTTAGGGCTGCAAGGGAGGGAGAAAATCTTTCGTTAATAAAGGAACGTGCTGCTGCTGATTCAAAAATGAAAGTTCCCTCTAGATTAAGACAAAAAGTAAAGAAACAATTGCATAACATTATGACTGATAAATTGGAGATCTCATATGAGAAAGAACGGCTGAATAAACTTTCATTCTATTTTTTTCTTTTTTTTTCTTTTCCTTTTTTTTTCCTCCTGTTTGCTATTCTCTCTCTCTTTTTTTTTTTGTCTCGTAGGATAGTGTCTACATTTTATTTTATTTTTGCTTTTATATTTGGTGTTCTTTTTATTCAAGTCTAGGAATTGTTTTAGCGTAATTTTTTTTTTGTTTCTTTTTATATTTTTAAAGTGGAGGTTATATATTTGGGGGGTTGTATTTTAATTTATTATGATTTTAAGATAATGGGGGTCGTAAGGATAATAAAGTCTAAAAAAATATATATTTATATTTCAATTAATTTAGGGATTGTGAAGAGAAGATTGTGGGTTGTGAATAGAATCACCCTAAAAGAAATCATGTAAGATAATCCATTAATAAACCCCTTTTTTTGGTGAAATCTTCTAATTTTATCCATATATACATATAGCTGATTAATCCATCTAAGAAAAAAACTCTACCAAAACTTTAGAAATTCACAATTTAATTACTCGACTATATATAATAATAAATTCGGATTTGCTACGAAACTTCTCCTCGACTAAAAATAAAAATTAAAAAATTAAAAATTTGCAGTACTTACCCGTGAACCAAGTACACATCACAGTGAAAAGGGTCCAAATTCAATGGGTTTTTTTGACTTAGCTTAAATTATGATTATCATCCATCCCCCCACCCCCCCCCCCCCCCCCCCAAAAAAAAATAAATTCTACACCACACATGGTTGAATACAAATTGTGAAACTTTTAGGGGGCGAATGGTATCAAAAGATCTCACCTCAATTAGCACATGTTTGGACTCTTAAATAACGACCCTACTTTACATCTTTTTAATTATTTTAATCTAGAATATTTAACTACGTACACATATAATGATTGGAATTGATCACTTGTCCACAATCTGCCCACGAAAGATTAAATACACAATTGCGTGTTTTTATTATTTCATTCATATGAAATATACGACATTACGTGACTCTGTGACATTATCAATCGGTAATATGTGCATCAATAGATAAGTGATCATTCTATCTGATTTATAATATGATTGTATGCACACAACTAGAGATGGCAAAAGTGACCGGTCTAGCCCACCCCAATTTTGATCCGGACTTGACCGTGATTTTATTAGTCATAATTAAGGAAATTTGGGTCATATTATCGATCGATAATATGTGTATTCTATCTAATTTATAAAATGATTGTATGCACACAATTAGAATTGGCGCTCCAAAAAAAACACATAGGCATGAGCGGCAACCCCAAAAACCCGCTGTATGGGTTGGGTTATAAAAATAGTAGTCCTATCTATTGTGGGATATGACCGTCCATTTTGCCAGCCCTACCGACACAATTATAGTTTCAAGACTGAAATATGAAGAGTAAAATATGTATTTACATTTCTCATAGTTTAGGGGAGAGAGAGAGATTCAGACGGAAAATTTTACGGTAATTCCCACATATACAATGAATTAAAATATTCAACAGAATGGGCATGTAAGTATATAAATTAGAGGGGTAATTAATTAATTAATTAATATGGAAGATGATAATGATCGTGTGTCTGCTATAATTGCGATGCGTATGTCTGTTATCTACGGACACAACATAATCTTGTGCAGAACTGTAGGCTGTTGGAATTTATTTAATTTAGTCCTAAGATTCCCCATAATTAATTAGGACATTAATTCTATGCAAAATCGTATCACATTTAATTGTCGTTAAATTTGTCTCGCATATCGTACATGGACAAGCTACACATCAGATTATACGGTCCAATTAATGATGCGTATGGAATGTACTGTCTCCATTATTAATTTATACTCTCTCCAACTCATTTATATAGACTTGTTTTCATTTTCCAATGTCTCAATTATATAAGCCGATTTCTATATATATTTAGCTATTTTATTAACATACGCCTCTATTTAATATATTTACATTAAATATTAATTCATTGTCAAATAAATAAATAAGGACATATTATGATTTTTTTTATTAATTGTCTTTCTAAATCTTTTTTTTTAATTCTTGTGAAAATCTCAATCAACCTATTATATTGGGGCAGAATGAGTATATTTTTTGTTAGATTTATTTTTTTACAGAGCAAGAGAGATATTTTTTTTTAATAGATTACAAGTATAATATTTAGATAAAATATTCCATCCAGATATAAGCATTCAAAATTGGATATATATATATATATATATATATATATTATGTAAGCAAAATATTGATGAGATAGTTGGATCTGATTGAGTTTCAAATTCACTATACATTTCCCTTGATCCAAAAACATCCTTTTAAGAAATATGAAATAGTTAAAGAGTAGACAAATTGATATGGGCAGCATTTAAATAAAACAAAAAACTGTAGTAAAAGATAAGGATGAGTCGAGCAGTGATGAGTGTCACAAAATTTTCATTAGAAACTCAGAATTTGGTGGACAATAATGTTTATGTTGTGTCGGATTTAATTATAAGGCACTGAGTCCGATAATGATGCAAATTAATTCCCCTTTCCAAATTTCTTTTAGGAAATTAATGAAAGAAAACTATGGCCATTAGTTGGTTAATTAATAAGCTGAACCTTAGACCCCTTGAGCATGACATAGTGATGGAGTGGTGTTTCTTGAGGTCAAAGGTCTCAGGTTCGACTCACTACCAACACCACTAGGTGTGAGCCTGTCACATCTAACTTGTCAAGTGTAGTCCTCCCCGTATAAATTTGCAGGCTATTACACATGAATGAAATTTACCCAATACGCATTACGGTAGTGCTGCGGGTTACTCTCGATATCCAAAAAAAAAAAAGTTGAACCTTATAAGTAAGTTTGACGCATTACGGTAGCGGCTACGGGTTACTCTCAATATCAAAAAAAAAAAAAAAAAGTTGAACCTTATAAGTAAGTTTGACGAATCGACGTATATCCACCTCTCAGCAATATGAATATACGATCCTCTGTTGTGCACTAAAGGTGACTTTATTTTTATTGCAATTTCAGTTTTTTTTTTAATTTTGCTTTAATTTTTTTAATTTTTCTATTTCAAGTTAATCATTTTTAATAAATTAGATTAATTAATAACTAAAGTTATATATATTGTGTTTAAATTAATCATTTTCATTAGAGTTGATTTATTTTATAATTTTTTACTTTTATATTTATTTTTAGCTAATCAGTTTTTTTGGTTATTATGTCATAATTTGGGTATGTATGTATTTATTTTAAATTTTATTTTTTAATCAAAGTTCCTTTATTTATAATTGAATAATTTTTAATAATATATTAAAAGTTTAAGAAATTAAATAAATGCAAAAATAACACAAATTTGAAAAGAATTGTGCACATCACCTCCTCCTGTTGTGCCCCCTTGTCACGCAATGCTGCCCTCATCATATCCCCTCTCTCAGGATTCGTCGGGACAAATTTATTCTCTTATCCCGATCATTCGGATAGGTAACGACGGGCCCCTGGCTGTCGAGGCCCGTCGGGCTCCCGTGACTGGCGCCCCACCACCCGGGCCACCCGCACCCGCATGGACCGCCAGCACTAGCACAACCTTACCGTCGGGGCGGACCTCCGCCAAACGCCCCGCCCGATACTCTATCGTTGCCTTAAGTGCCAGCCATTTCTTTGCAATGTACATATTTGTAAGCACGGCCTTGCACAACCTTTTTGTTGTTTCCTAGCTTTTTAGTATCTAGTGCTATCGCTAACCTTTTTTTTCATAAGCCTATTATAAGGGGTAAGAGCAAACTTTTGTCTGACTAGTGAGCGTTGCAAAGAGCGACCCCCTCTCCAACCAACGTGGGCTGTAATTGCTTTTAAGCCATAATGTACATTCCAATTGCATTAATAAAGATTTCATTGTAATCAATCGTGATCATGTGTTGCTTGCTCTGCCGAGACCACTAAAAGCACCAGAGGGTGTGAATTCGTCGTCATCGTGCATCAAGCTTTGCGAGCAAAGCTTTTGAGAGTGAGGCGCACGTAGTCTAGGACGGACTACAAGCCGCACGGTGCGGTACTAACCTAAGCACTACAAGTGCCCCGTGACACCGGTGTCACGACTGTAATGGATTGTTGTATGTATACGATGAATTGGAGCTCGACAGCGCTATCTGGAACCCGTCGAGCATGGAATTCAAATCCATCCCTCCTTCCGACGAAGAACCCACTCCCAACACGGACTTTGCAAGTAGAATGGATGAGCGCCAATTTTTTTAAAATTGTCTAAAATGAGTGCGGGATAGAAACTAAGTATAGATCTCCAATATTTTCATGTTTAATAAATGTAGAATAACTAAGTTTATTTTCAATTTTTATTATAATATTCTGAAATTTTCTATATATAATTTAATTTTGAATTAAAAAATAATAATTAACACATATATATAACAGATATTCATAACGATAAATGTTACCATTATATAATGTGTTTAAACATAACACAACGCATAGTGGTACCAAATGAATGTTATAAATGTGAACAATATGTAACACTCACAGATAACGTAAGACTCGAAAACGTTATATATGATCGGAGATAATAATTCTCTCGTAATGAATTTTTGAAATATGTGTTATCTATACAAAAAGGCACTCATACATAACAGATATTTGAAATGTCCATTATGTATGATGTGTTATGTACGAGAGTTTTTTTGGTAGTGATCCTCCACATCTGAGGATCCGGATCCATATATCTCGTTGTTCTAGGAAAGTCTATCAATTTAGGCGGCGACATAACCCCAATAATTGTCTCTATATATATGTCTAGCAAAATTATATTTTATTAATTGGGATTGAACTATATATTAGAGGTAAGTAGGATCTTGTTTTAATTTTGGCTCTAATTGAATATTTGAATAATACTTGCATGCACAAGTCACAAGATGCATATAAGGCTTATTTCAGACGGGCGGATCAAATTCGCGGGTCAACCCGTAAAAAAAATTGGTAAAATCAGTATCAACAGTAATATTAAAAAGTATCACTCAAAATTTGAAAATTATTACCTGTATCATTAAATAGTAAGGAATCTGCCACTTATCTTAGGGGTTTTTGGGGTGTTTTTAGGGTTTATTTTGTGTGTTTTAGAGTTTTTTGGGATGCTTTTCGGGGTTTATTTTGTGTTTTTTAGGGTTTTTTGGGGGTGTTTTTTAGGGTTTTTTATTGTGTTTTTTAGGATTTTTTGGGGGTGTTTTTAAGGTTTTTTTATTGTTTTTTTAGGATTTTTTGGGGGTGTTTTTTAGGATTTTATTTTATTTTTTTAGGATTTATTAATTTCATTTTAGGGTATAAACTTATATTTATTTCAAATAAATTATATCAAATCGATTTAATTTTAAGGTTCAATGATTTTATTTTAGAGTATAATTTTATTGGGAAAAATTTAAAAAAACAAAGAAAATTAGAAAAAGAAATTAAAAAATTCGCCAGAAAAAAAGAAGAAGAAAAGATGGACGCGTGACGTTGCGTGGGCCTCGCGCGTGGGCGCCACGCGCAGTCTGATATAGGCGCACATATGCACCTCCTGCACGCAAGAGCTTCTCATTGAAAAATAGTTCAATTAAGATCATTTGTAAATTAACACACTAAATCACATCCGAGTTCGTCACGCGCATTCTCGCAACTTAATTACTCCACAATCGATTGTCAGAAATTCGATTCGAGCCTACATTAGGAAAGCTCATATTTTAGACTTAAAAAAGCCCAAGTCAATTTCGAGATCTGATGTCCAAATTTCAACTCAAAATTTGTTGTGTGCATCATCTAGCAACAAAATTTCTCCCGATCAATTTCTTCATCGATGGGTGTCCAATCAAGAAAAACTAAATATAGTGTTGGAAAGCTCATTAATAGAGCTTTTTTAAAGATACACATCCTGATCGGTATGTAGTCAGAGATGATCGAAAACTAACTGGAAAATTTTGTATAGTTTGAATTTTAATGAATTTTGAGTCAAGATTTTGACATCGAATCACAAAATTGATTGATGAGTTTTGAAGCCTGAAAAATGGGTTTTCTGAAAGTAGCTCAATTTTGCTTTCTAATAGCCGGTGGTGGAGTAATTGAGTGATGAAGATGTGTCAATGCACTAGAATGATTTGAAGAAGGTAACAAAGGGTTCTAATTGAGTTGTTTTTAAAAGTTTGTAGGTTCAATTGAACCAAAAATTAAAATAATGTTCTACGTGAACCCTACCATATATTTAAGAGTTTTTATTGATCATTTTCCCTATTAATTATAATAGTAATGATTTTCTGAAAAAAGAAAATAAGTAAAATTTTAAAATAGTCGCTGTATCGGATATACAGAAAATCCACACCAAATTGTAGTGAATGAGTGGAAATAGGCCCCCTCTTAAAGTGGAAACACTTGGATCAATATTATTTTTATTATACAGTATATGATATTTGGCCAAATTAATTACCAAAAAAAAGGAAAAAATTTACTACTTCTCAAAACATTGTATAATATAATGGGTATACATATTTATGCAGGAAAAAAAAGCCAGACTTCAACGAGATAATTGGTAAGATTTTGAAATTTTCGATTTGGTGCTGGGGGAAATGCGGCCAAACCTCAATACCTCATAATAATAATAATAATAATAATAATAATAATAATAATAATAATAATAATAATTAATTATTATTATTATTATTATTATTATTATTATTATTATTATTATTATCCCCAAATAATTATATTTGGGAAATGACTCGCGTTCGAGACCGCCGTTCTCCCTTACCTCAAATTAAAAATTATTAAAAAATGTGTAAAACACTAACTGACACTACAATAATTCTTTCGCTTTAGCGACAGACTTACCGGCGGAAAAATTTCGGGTCGTATTTACAGACGGACTTGCGACAGAACTGTCCGTCGCTACTTTTAACAACGGAATAGCAGGACATCCCACTTCCGTCGTTAACATTTAAATTTTCGAATTATTTAAATTATGGGAAAGTTAACGACGGACCTGTCCGTCGTTAATATTATGATTTTCGAATTATTTTAATTCTGGAAAGGTTACCGACGGACATGGTCCGTCTGTATGGCCGTCGTAAGAAATAACGATTGTAGACAACACAACACTTAACGACGGACACATTCCGTCGGTATGGCCGTCGTTACAATCAACGACTGACATTTTCCGTCGTTATGTTTGTTTGTCGACTAAAGAGTTAACGACGGCCACAGTCCGTCGTTATTCCGTCGGTAGTTAAAAATAACGACGGAAAATATGGGTATACTGAAGGAATATTCCGTCGCAAATCAACGAATTTTTTGTAGTGTGATGACATACAGTAAAACCTCTATATAGTAATATCGTTGAGACTAGAGAAAAATATTACTGTAGGGAGGTTATTCTTATATAGAGTTTACATATAAAAATTATTTTTTTTAAAAATAATATATATTATTCAATGTTTGGAAATGTCCAATCATATTTTAAAACACATGAATATAAAAAGTATGTAAAATTCATTCATGTGTTTTAACCGAAAAAGACATCATTATAGGAATTAAGCAAGAAGCGCAAGATGATAATCTAGAAAATGATAGTGTAGAAATATAAAAAGTCTCATGTCAAGAAGCTTAAAACATGTTGGACAAGTCGGAAATGTTTTGGATTTAACAAGAAGGTGATTGTGTTGATGAATTACTTCGAACGCTCAAGTTAAAGGATGTGGTATTAACCCAAAAAATTATAGCATTGTCACAGTCAATTTTAGATAAATATTTCATACAATCTTAAGTTTAATGTAATATATGTAGTTAAAGAGTTCTAGATATTTTATATAGATATTTAAATATATTTAAAATTTAATGTCATTTCATTACTATATGGAGATAAATTTTTTAAGGGTGGTCCTAAAAAATACTTGAATATTACAATGTAGAGGTTATTCTTATTTATAACTGATCCTAAGTTGAGACCATCATTTTTTATTATTATAAAGAGATTATTCTTATATAAAATATTCTTATGTGGAGGTTTTATTGTATATTGAAACAATAAGGCTCAGAGTGAAATATATTAGTTTATAATCAAAGATTCAATGTTTAACTAAGTTTGCAATTATAAAGGTATCAATTCACTCATAATGACGACTATGCACGTCACATTTTTTTGTTCCAATTTGCGAAGTTAGACTCTAGGGTTAGGGCGGGGATGCATGTTAAAATCATATATATACCATGTAAAATTGTTGCATAAAGGAACAAAATTACCACCACACATTAATGTAGGCAAAGTACTTTTGTAAAAACCAAATTCAAAGTACAGTACCTTTAATTAATTTCAAGTTTTAATTTCAAAATGTTAATATGTGACTACTATTGAAATTATATTATGATATTGCAAAAACAAAATTTGATTACATTATGATACATTGATACCATCTATTTCACAAAAGAGCTAATTGAGAGTAATACTTCAAACCCTTCACAGTTTTAACATATATATATATATATATATATATATATATATATATATATATATACATACGTGCGATGCAAAAATAATTATTATCTTTTTAGATTTATAATATTATGATTATTTTTAATTTAATATGTTGTGTTCGGTTTTTAAAAATTAATAAAATGATATGCACATGCATTAATTAATTAAATAAAAAGATCAATTTTGTGTAGTTACGACTTACAACAAATAAAAAGAAAATTAAATTTTAAAAACTAAATGAAAATGCATGTTAGAAAGACCAAAATGGAATATTTCAAATGACGCGATTTTATAAATAACAATGTATAATTGTCCATGATTAAAGAACATTAATTTGATTTCTTTGAATATATGTCAGGTATAAAAAGTAAATATAATTATTTAATTATTTTAAATGATGAAATTGAAATAGAAAAATAATATATTATTGCAAATTATGTTGTTGTTGTTGTTCTTCTTCTTCTTCTTCTTCTTCTTCTTCTTCTACTTCTTCTTATTATTATTATTATTATTATTATTATTATTATTATTATTATTATTATTATTATTATTATTATTATTATTATTATTATTATCATTATTCTCCTTCTTCTTCTCCTTCTTCTTCTTCTTCTTCTTATTATTATTATTATTATTATTATTATTATTATTATTATTATTATTATTATTATTATTATAGTGCAACATAAATGAAAACTATTTTTTATGCAATAAATATAGAGTATTATTATAGTGCAACACAAATGAAAACTAGTTTTTAGGCAATAAATATAGAGTACTACAAATCCGTATAAAAAAATAAAATAAAAAATGTTATAAATCTCAAATTTTCAAATAAAATACTAATATTAAACGAGATTCAAAAATTTGTTAAAATACAATGGTTGTAATCCAAACCTTCGTGAAAAATACAAAAAAAATTACAACAATAAAAATAGTGTGATAAATAACAGTTTACTCTAGAACCATTATCTATTACATAATTTTACTTTAATATATGTATAAATAGATAGATATCTTGATCTTTTAATAATAACTACATATTAATCTATTGAGAATTTGAGATTGAAGAAAAGGAATTATGTAACGACACGTCACCTACATCTTTCCTAAGATTGCAACTATATTTTCTAGAATTGATTCGTCTTTCTATAATCATGCATGATATCATAACATATTTATACATATATGTATGTATGTGTATGTATAATTCAAAAAAAGAGTATATATTACACATTGGACTACATGTATACTACATAAAAAGCCATAATATGGTCCCCTTGGGATGGCCCCACTAGGTGTGAGTCTGTCACACTTAGCTTGTCAAGTGTGGTTTACCTCCCCTGTGTAGGTTTGCAGGCTATTACACAGGGGCGGGGTTTACCCAGTGCGCACCACGGTAGCGGCTGCGGGTTACCCTCGACATAAAAAAAAAAAAAAAAAAAAAAAAAAGCCATAATATGTCCCTTTGGGGATGACCTAGTGGTGGAGTGGTGTTTCTTGAGGCCAAAGGTCTCAAGTTCGACCCACCACCAACACTGCTAGGTGTGAGCCTGTCACACCTGGTCTGTCAAGTGTGGTTTACTTTCCCTGTGTGGTTTGCAGACTATTACACAGTGTGGTTGCGCACCACAGTAACGGCTGCGGAGTTACCCTCGACATAAAAAAAAAAAGTCATACTATATAGGATAAATTACATTCAATACCCGAGGATAGATAGCAATACCCCCAACCTATATATTTAATGTTAGTTTTACGGTCCCCCGTTTCAATTTTGTCAAAATTTTACCATCCACAAGCTCTTTTACATAACTGATAATTGAGTCATCACGTCGGATAATATGTGAATAAGAAAAAAAATTAACATAAGCTAAAATGATGAAATTTCAGTAAAATTTGACGGTCAAATATCTCAATGGATTATGAAAGTTCAATAATTTATAAAACAATGATAATTTCGACTTATGACAAAATAAAACGTTGAGGGGTAAAATTGTTATTAAATATGAATTATGGATTAATAAAGTATTATTGTTATAAGTTGCAAATGTTAAAGTATTAAGTATAATTTATGCGAATGTATTAAGTTGATAGATTCAAAAAGCCATTTATTTGGGTGATTTGATTTTGTAAAAAAAAAAGTGAGGCTACTAGTATGGCCTCTATAATAATTATTTATAGTGGTTTTTTAAATTTTCTTCAAACTAAAACTTCTAGATTTTATACATTGCTATGCCTAACTGATCATTTTGCTAACTTGGTTTTTTTTTAAGTTTTACATAAATAATTACTCTGAGACATCATGCATGTAACTTCTCACATAATAGCCAAGATGAATTTTACATAAAAAGCCAAGTAGGACGAAAAATGCCCAACAAAAATATATACTTCATTTTTTATATTTTTCTAAAAATTTTGAAATGTTGTTTTATAATTTTGATCTTATGAATAAAACTTATAGCTAGATTTTAGACATTCGTTTTTGCCTAACTCAAATTTTCTAACTCGTTTTCTCTTTTTTTTTTTGCCTTTTCTTTTTAACGTATATAATTATTTTTTAGATGTCATGTAACTTCTCATAATTAATAGCCAGATGATTTAATATAAAATGCCAAGCTTTAATGTTGCAAAATGTTAGTGTTGGAAGTTAAACTAATATTTAGTTCTTGAATCATTTGAAAGATTGGGGTTTAATCGCAATTTAGCTATTTTTTAGATGTCAAAATTGTTAACTCAACGTCTTACGGGCTTCCATTAATGAGATGTTGGGAATTAATTATATGTAAGTATTATAAAATTTGTATAATTATATGTATTAAATGTTAGGTATTCTTCTTCTTCATCATCATCTTCATTTTTTTATTTTTATTTTTTGTGTTTTGCTATTTGCCTTTTTATAAAATAGAAGATATCATAATCGAATTTGTTGATGAGATGGGACAAAAAAACAAACTATATATATTAAAGGCACAACGCCTTCGCTAAGGATTTGTGGAGGAGATTCGTCTTTCTATCTATCTAACTAACTATACATATATTAAGATGATAAAATTGTAGTAGTAAAATTATCATGAAAAAAGATGGTTAAAATTTAATCTAAAATATATAATATTCAGTCAGAAATACTTAAGAACTTGTTTGTGTTGGAGTGGTTGTTAGCACACCTAGAACTAATGCTTAGTTTTTATGTCTTTGGTTCGAATTCTGAATAACTACATCTCACTTTCTGTTTTTGTTTTAAACATTTAAGCGATTTTTTTTACTTCAATAATTAATGAGAATATTGTAGGTATTGCTTTAATAATCTTTATAGTTCATGTAAATTCAATATATTATTGTATTTTTTTATTTAATTAATTGATTTAATTTTGAAGATTTTTATTTTGATATTCCAATCTTTCGGTATATTATGCACACACGCATATACACATATATTTTTAGTACACGTGGTATTATAAATTGGTAATTGTATTGAATGTTCTATTTTCATAATAAAATTGAATTATTCTTACATATGATACTAAAATATGATAAATTGATGGATGGTTCTATATTTTATTTTATTTTATTGTCAAAAATTTATGTATTTGATTTTATATTATGAATGAGTTACGCGACTATACTCTCATGTTAAATGCTATCATTATAAAGATCTCTAAATAAGGTCTGAATCGAATCAACCATATGATATCATAGTATAGTCACATGTAAATATTTTAAGTATGTACGAAATCCATAATATGTTTACATTCAATCATAGTAGAATCGCATTATAGATTTTAAATATTAATTCATAGATATTTAAATTCGTGCAGAACGTACGGGAATAATATTAATTATATATGCATTGATTTAAACTAGTAGTATGGCCTCTAGAATGTGGAAAGGGTGGTGAATACTCGATATTTTTTGACATTTTTGTTCACTACAAAATAACCCAAATCTATATATAGGTGGCAGGCAATGAAGCTGCACCGAGTTGACCCCACGAGTTGACGCGTCGGCTCACCCAATTGGGTGCTGACGTGTCGCCACTTGAGGCACCCTTCATATGTGGGGGACGAATTTTGATTTCTATCGATCTATTCTCGTATTAAATTTGTGAAATCCTTTAAAGATTTCAACATTAATCATGCGACAACGAAAGTTTTATTCGTAATAATACTATTTATGTTTTTGTTGTTTTGCTCTCAAACAAATGGTCAATCATGTGATCAACAAAAAGTAAATGGAGTAGGGATCGTCTTTTTTTTTTTCTTTTTTTTTTGAGCAAAATGGATCGTCTTTTATATAATTGGATGTTTGAAAGTAGGCGTTTACCTATCTATATATTGTCATGTCTACTTTTCTATATATAATTTTTAAGATAGAAATACGTGTGAGGTCATTTTACGGGTTAAAATCTATGAGATAGATAAAGATTAGGAAAATTAATATTTAATGATATATTTATAATTTAATAGATGTTTGATATTGTTTGAATCTGAATATTAATTTATTTAATTAATTTTAACTTGTAAGACGATCTCACACAAGATTCTCTCAATTATTAAATTTTTGTGATAAAAGTTAATGATGTGGACTTATGGATATATTCATTTAAGGATAAGAGCGGTGCAATTTTGTCAACTAGTGTGAAGTTCATATTTGTAGTGTGGATTCATTAATTTACATATAAAAATATTGAACCATTGAGTTTGCATGTTCACGGATTTTCTCATAACATAAAAGTAGTCTTTCAATAAATTGATTGATACGGTAGAATGAAATTGAATGAAATGGTTATTTCTATATTTATTCTCATTTTTATAATTGATATACTTTAAAATCGAGATTTACCATTTCTGAAAGAATCACTTTTTTCCAAAATTAAGGAATGGACAATTTACACCCCCCGAATCTAGCTTTTCTCATTAAACAAAAAAATTAATATTTAATATATTTACATATAATCATGTCTTATAATATTATTTTATTATATTTAGAAAAATAATTTTAAAATAAAGTTAAATAATTTATTATTATTATTATTATTATTATTATACTATTTATTTATTTTGAAAAAATAAAAATATATATTATGGAGATATAACAAAAAAAAGTGCAAATAATTTTTTATTTAGGATAAGAGTTTAATTTGATCGTAAAACTATTTACGTAAGAACACATTGGTCCATGTTTACTTTTTTAGCTTAAAATAATCATATAACTATAAACATTCAATTCGGTCCATGTTTTGATACCTAGCTGATGGAGATAGAGACGACGTGATCTAACATTTATAGTTAATGGTTAATCTTATGATTCACAAAAAAAAAAAAAAAAGCCTCATATCATCCAAATCAGAGACCAAAACCGTAAGATTAACTATCCGAATTCCTCAACTTCGTACAACTGTCGACGTTGTTTTCGTTGAATGATCGAAAATCTTGCGCAGCTCCCACAATTGCTCATCGTCTAGCTTCTCGGTCGATGATGCTTTACCGTTCTTCTCTGATTGGAACTGCAAATCAACTATTGAAATCCTCAATAAAAGAAGAAAAGGAAATCTATGAATTCTTCTTCCTAATCTTTCGATTGGTCAATAATTTGCTTATAAGAAATTGGCAACGTCGATATCGAATCTGCAATTGCAGCTGCGTCTTTTCATGAAATCTTTGAAATCTACTGAAACACGCAAGATTTGATATACTTTGAAATCTCGATGTAGCAGCTGATTCAAAAAATTGCCACGATTATCATAGTGATAATTTTTCGTCAGCCCACTACGTTGGTTCATGAGGGTTAAATGTTGCCGTTTAACCAAGCAACTTCATAAAGATCGGATAATTTGAATTACTTTGAATTAACCGTCCGCATTACCTGGAAGGGTTGACGTGATCAAACAAATGAGATCATGCCTCAACCGTTCCCGTAATTTACGTGAACCCTAACGCTACCTCTCTCTATAAAAGGAGACTTCCCTCCTCATTTGACGGCTACGTGGAAATACGTACAAGCTTCATACTATATCCTGAGAATATTGAGTTTATCGTTTTCTGAATTCATTCCACTCCGGCGATTTAACATCCGGGCATCTATCTTACGTTCCTCTCGGATTAAACGGCGTTCCCTTGATTTATAGTCACATTCTGACTAGAGATTATTGTTATTAATCTCTTTAGTTATTCTGTCATTTTGTATTTTATCTATTTCTACTCTTCTTTTTTTCATAACTTGAGCGTCGGAGGTCCAACGATCGTCACCCCCTCGACGGTCTTTGGTTCTTACGTTTTTCCTGATTTTATTTCACAGATTGGCCGCTGCTCCGGATTAAATTGATAATTGCAGATTTATGGATCTACAATTATTATCTTCTTTTATAGTTGATTTTTTTTTTTGAATTTTTTTCTTCTTTTTTATTCTGGTAATGATCCACCACTTTTGATGAAATTGAGTGAATCAAATGGTTAATGTTAGTAGGCCTGAGCAAAATCGAACCTAAACTGAAAAATCGAACCGAACCGAGGAGTTCGGTTTCGTGAGTCGGAACTTCGGTTTGGCTTCAGTTTTGAGCAGGGGAACCGATCATACTTCGGTTCGATTTCGGTTTGGGCCTCCAAAAACCAAATAAACTCGAACCGAACTGAAAATTAATAATAAATTAATTGTATTAATTATATATGCAGCCCAACCTACCAAGCCCAGTCTGTAACAACCGAGCCCAATACCAACCTACCAAGCCTAACCTCATAAATTATTTTCAGTCCAAATCAAATATAATAGTAATTCAGTATAATAAAAAAAATTAAATTAAACTAAATCTGAAATCTAAAAAATGAAAACCTAATTCTAAAATTCCCAAATAATATTATCACTCTCAACTCTCGACAGTCGACTCTCTCAACCTTATCGCGTCGTCGGCATCAAGTCTCGGTTGTCTCGCCGTGGTCGAACGTTCCTCCGCCATGAAACAGCTTGCCGAACATTCCTTCTATTACTGGTAAGTTTTTGCTCTACTCTTTCTTTTGCTGTGTTTTTTTTTTCTTGCCATGCTTCTCTTAGGAAATAGGAACCATCTCTTCTCTTTTAAGGATCTCTTTTTTGTGTTGATGTAAAAAAATGGCTGTTAAAAATCACTAACTATTGTAGCATATTATTTTGAAAATTTGGAGTTTAGACTTTGTTATTTTATCATTTGATGAGAGAAATTGAGATTATGGGATTGAATTGCACCAAGAAACGAAGACTTATTAATGTGTTATAACAGTGTAACACTTTGAGTAGTTTTAGTTTTGTTTATTTGGTTCTGCTAGTAATTTTGTCATGCTCATGTTTTTTTTCAACTGTTAATATTGTTGGGGAAAGCGAATAGAAGATGGAGTGAGATGGCAATGTTGCAAGTTGCAAAAGCTCGAATTGTACAGTATATATAATATTACAGTCATTTTTTTAAGAGTTTTGAAAAAAATACACAATTTTTCGGTTTGGACCGAAACCGACTGAACCGAACCGGTCTTATCGGTTTTGGTTTCGGTTCGGTCAAACCATGCATTCGGTTCGGTTTCGGTCCACAAAAAATAGCTTCAGTTTTTATCGATTTTCTATTTTCGATTCGGTTCGGTTCGGTCCGGACCGTTTGCTCAGGCCTAAATGTTAGAGTTTTGGTCTTTGATTTGGCCTTAGGGTTGGGGGAAAATTATTTGGGTGATTTGGGATTTTTTTTTGTGAACCATTAACCCTCAACTATAAATGTTAGATCACACCGTCTATTTCCATCTCCATCAGTTATTAGAGATCAAAACACGCACCAAATTAAATATTTAAAATAGTTATATGATCACTTTTGATCAAAAAGGTAAACAGGGACTTAAGTGCTCCTACGTAAATAATTATAGAATTAAATCGGACCTTTTCCTTTTTATTTATAATATTGTAGATGATTTGACGTGTTTGAGAGTCAAATTTTTTCGGAGGAAACTCCATTTTATTATATAATGATGGGAACAATTATGTTTTAAACCCATGCATATAATTATAAAAAAAAAATGGAAGGATGGGCTTTAAAAAAACAAATTGGGCCTTTCAAATTTGGAGGCCCATGTTCAACAGCCCCTTTTGCACCCCTTCTTCACTGAGCTTGCAAATTTGCAACCGCTACCTAAGTGCGGGTTGTTATAGTATGCAAATCATATAATCAAAAGATAGATTGCACTAGAAAAATATGATATAATAAGTTTGAACTATTAAGTGTGTGCGGGGTTTAAATATGAGACTTTTCGACCGTAAATATTCACTTTACCGGTAGGCGAACTCATTGTTTACTTTCTTTGTCTATGTGCGTGCAATATCCTCATACTAAAAAGAAAATGTTATTATAATGTAAATTAAAATACGTATATTACGATATAAAAATTACATTTGTTTATTAGACGAATATAATACTGGTTTAGAAAACAACCAAACCAAATTTGTTGACACTCGTACGATTGTGGTCTAATGATATTTTTCATCCATTTAAAAGTGAGAGATGAGGGTTTACCACAAAAAAAAGGCGTTATAACGTTAGGCTTTGAAGCCCAACAAGATGACCCACTCAAAGAACCCATCAATTCATGGGCCTGGCCCAAAACAATGGAATTCATGTTTTATTTCGGTGTCTGATGACCTAGCAGTGAAGTAGTGTTATCTTGAGTTCAAAGGTCTCAAGTTCGAACCTCACCACTAACGCCACTAGGTGTGAACTTGTCACACCTATTTTTTCAAGTGTAGTTTACATCTCCTGTGTAGTTTGCAAGCTATTGCATAGAGGCGGGGTGTACCCAATACGTACACACCTCGATAACGGTTGCGGATTACCCCTCGACCCACACACACACACACACACACACACACATATATATTTGGGTTGATAATAAATTAAGGGTTAAGGCCCAAATAGGCCCCTGAACTTATTTGGGTGGACCAATTAGGCCCTCCAACTTTTTTTGATCTCAATTGAGCCCCTGAACTTTTAATTTGGGCTCAATCAAGTCCTTCCGTCAAGCACCCCACAAACGAACGTTACTTCTCAAACAAAATGGCGTCGTTTTATACAAAATGATGTCATTTTGTATAAAACTAAAAAAAAAACCGCACCAGAGGCAGAAACCCGCACCACCCGACCCGCGTAGGGTGGATTGAGCAACCCTAAAAAACCAATCTTCAACGAAACCCTTCTGCGATACGCCGCCACCGATTTAGCCGAATCCAAATTGAAAAAAGAAATCGAGGATTTATTAGAGGGCAATTTCGGCAGCCGCGGCCCGCAGAGATCATTTCTCTCATCGGAGAAATACCACATCGATGTGAGGCTGAGGTCGTCGAGGTGAATGCCGCTGCAGCTCCGATCGCCGGAGTTCCACCGGCTGTGGCAGAGCTTCCGACGGCATTTGGGTGATTGGTCGAGGAATCACAGGTTTTACTCGGATGTAATGTCTGAGTTGGTGAATAAGATCAAATCCTTCATCGATGGAGAGAATGGGTCTGGAGAGAGGTACAAGAGCTGCGATGTAGTTGGAAACTGTGGGATTCTCTTGAAAAAAGATTACGGCGAGATGATCAATAACCACGAATCTGTGATTCGATTGAACAACGCTAGAATCTTGATTTAAGCACGCGGGTCGGGTGGTGCGGGTTTCTGCCTCTGGTGCGGGTTTTTTATTTTAGCTTTATACAAAACGACGTCGTTTTGTTTGAGAAGTAACGTCCGTTTATGGGGTGCTTGACGGAAGGGCTTGATTGAGCCAAAATTAAAAGTTCAGGGACTCAATTGAGATAAAAAAAATTGAAGAACCTAATTGATCCTCAAATAAGTTTAGGGGCCTATTTGGACCTTAACCCATAATTAATAATAGCATTTCAATATATCACGTCTAAGAAATTGTTTGTTTATTTTTTCTCTCTAGAATGTGCTTATAACCAAGGTAATCTTCCACCTAAATTTTAAATTAGAGATAAAGCTCACGGACATGTATATTGAACCGCGAAATCCATTATTTACTCGATCGGAAGAGTTATTGGTTCAAATTCCAATGCAACAATAATAATTTATGCAATCTGTTCTATCCGTGTTGCAACTTGCAATAGTTAACCGAATAAAAATGATATATTCCCTCTTATTTCTAATATTTGATGTTTTAGACTTTTGCACTAAAATTAAAAAAATATTAATGACTCCAAGAAATTTTACTTTTCATTTAGAAAATACTCACTTCTAGAAAGTATATTGTAAAATTGACTTTTGAGTAGGATTGCTACGTTTATTGTAAAATTGAATTTAATATTTTTTGGAATGTGCTTGGAAGGGAAAGGGAATGAAAAATTGAAACAACTGAAAGAAAACTTTCCGTGTCCTTCTCATTAATCAAACAATATTATATACACAATACAAGAGATAAAAGAGGCTACAATGAAGGAAACTAACTATATACTGATTCTATAAAATCTACACATAATATAACATAATATATGTAATATATTCTGCTAACACACCCCCGCAGTCAAAGCGGGAGGATCATGAACGCTGAGACTGTCTCGAAAATCTTCAAACAACACCTGCGGCAAACCCTTCGTGAAGATATCGGCTACTTGGTAACGGGAAGGTACGTGGAGAACCCTGACCTGACCTCGTGCCACCTTTTCCCGAACAAAATAAATGTCCAACTCAATGTGCTTGGTGCGTTGGTGATGTACCGGATTACCCGAAAGATATATGGCACTCACATTATCACAATACACCAAAGTAGCCTTACTGACCGGACAATGAAGTTCCAAGAGCAAGTTTCGGATCCAGCAGGATTCCGACACCGCATTAGCAACCCCACGGTACTTCATCTCTGCACTCAATCGTGACAAAGTAGGTTGTCGTTTAGACGACCAAGAAATGAGGTTATCGTCCAAAAACACACAATATCCAAATGTTGAGCGCCTCGTGTCCGGACACCCACCCCAATCAGCATCAGTGTATGACACAAGAGCAGTGATCGAAGAGGAATAGAGGTGCAAACCATACTGAAGGGTGCCTTGAATGTACCTAACAATACGCTTCAATGCATTCATATGCTCATCTCTCGGGTCATGCATGTGCAAAGAAATCTGTTGAACAGCATAAGATATATCCGGCCTGGTAAAAGTGAGGTATTGGAGAGCACCGGCAAGACTTCGATAGTGTGTTGGATTTTCATAAGCGGCACTTGAAGTAGCACTGATCTTCGGTTTAGTGTCAACCGGAGTGCGAGAGGGCTTGCAATTGGTCATACCTGCACGTTCAATAATCTCTATGGCATATTTTTTTTGTGAAAGAAACATTCCACCGGAATGGCGAGTGACGGCAATGCCAAGAAAATAATTTAAAGGACCCAAATCTTTCATAGCAAATTCTGATTTCATTTGATTCATGACGCGAGACCGAAGAGAATCTGTCGACGCTGTGAGGATAATATCATCAACATATAGCAAAATATACGCCATAGCATCACCCTTGCGAAAGATGAACAAGGAGTTATCAGATTTGCTGTGCACGAAACCAAGAGTAGCAACAAAATCAGCGAATTGCATGTACCAAACCCGAGACGATTGTTTAAGGCCATACAATGATTTCCGCAATAAGCATACATAGTCCGGATGAGCCGGATCCCGAAACCCCATGGGTTGATGCATATACACAGTTTCTTTGAGCTTGCCATGCAAGAATGCGTTCTTGACATCAAGCTGATGTATTGGCCAATTCTTAGACAAAGCTAGACTAAGAACCGTACGAATAGTAGCCGGTTTGACCACCGGACTGAATGTTTCTCCACAGTCAATGCCAACCTGCTGAGTTTTACCATCACCTACAAGACGGGCCTTATGACTCTCAAATGAGCCGTCAGATTTAAACTTGTGAACAAAAATCCACATTGAACGAATAATGTTAACATTAGACGGACGGGGTACCAAATCCCACGTCTGATTCTTGATTTGAGCATCATACTCATCAATCATAGCTAATTTCCAATTCGGGTCCCGGAGGGCAGCCAAAGGAGTGGGGGGAATGGGCGAAGGCGTAGACATGGTATTGAGATTGTATCTACGAACAGATTTGAAAATCCCATGTTGGCTACGGGTGACTGGGCGAAGTGGTGCTATGGGTTGTGGATTATGGTTTGGAGACAGTGGTGGTGGAGATGGTGGCGTAGGAGGTTGTGGCGATACAACCGGAGGTGGGGAGGGAGGCGTAGTAGGTTGTGGAGGAGAGAAATGGTTGTGATAATGATGGATGATAGATGGGTGTAAGTTATCATCTAAAAAATCATATATGTGAGGGAGAAGAGTATGAAGGTTAGCAAAAGGAAAAACCTGTTCATCAAAGATAACATGGCGACAAATAATGATTTTATTGTCAGATATGATTCGATGGATATCCTAAGAAGACACAAGGTGTAGACCGAGCTTGAAGTTTATTAATAGTAGTAGACGGAAAGAGAGGGTAACACAAGCATCCGAACACCCGAATATGCGAATAAGAGGGATCTTTATGATAGAGAACTCTAAGGGGAGATTGATTTGCTAACAATTTACTCGGAAGAATATTAAGCAGATAAGTCGCCATTTGCAAGGCATGATGCCAGAACTGAGGGGGTAACGAGGCATGAGAAATAAGAGTGCGGACTATATTATTGGTAGAACGAATCTTTCTTTCGGCTTTACCATTCTGGGAAGAGGTATGAGGACAAGAAAGACGAAAGAGCATGCCGTTGGACTTACAAAATTTCCAAAAATTACCATTGTCATATTCCCGACCATTATCACATTGGATAGTTTTTATGTTCCTTTCAAATTGTGTACGAATATGGGATTGAAAATTCAAGAAAATAGTATAGACTTGAGATTTCTGAGCTAGAGGAAAGGTCCATAAAAAATTAGAATAATCATCCAATAAAAGCACATAATATCGGTGACCCGAGGAACTTAAAATAGGAGAAGTCCATAAATCACTATGAATTAAATCAAAAGGCATTGAAGTACGGGAAGTAGAAGTAACAAAAGGCAATCTAACATGTTTCTCCATCACACAAGATCGACACACATTCAAACCAGGAGTCCTATTACAATGAATGGATTTATTTAGTCGCAGTTGTTGTAAAATAGCAGCACTCGGGTGACCCAAGCGATCATGCCAAAGTGTAGAAGCAAGGGTTGGAAAAGCTTGAGGCGACACAAAAGTGGTGAGTGGATAAAGTTCACCAGTGCTATCACATCTCATTAGACGCATCCCCGTCTAGAAATCCTTCACAGAAAACCCAAGAGGATCAAATTCAACAGAAACACTATTATCCCTAGTGAACTTTCGAACTGAGACTAAATTCTTAATGATCTGAGGAGCATGAAGAACGTGGCTTAAGGATAAAGGTGGATGTGGGGAAGGTAAATATGTGTGACCAGAACCACGAATCGGAATAGAATGACCATTGCCAACAGTTATGCCAATATCATTGCTCAAATCAGAATAAGACGAGAGAGTACCTTGGTTGGACGTCATGTGTGATGTGGCACCGGTGTCCATGTACCAGTTTGCATCTGGTGGATTCAGGGTCATGGTGTGCATAGCCTCAGCAATATCAGTCGGAGCATACGAAGGAGCAGACGATGGAGCAGATGCATTGTATGCCTGGGGCGGACGTGGCCCAAGCACACCAGGCTGCCCATGGTTGTTCGGTGGACGATTCCACGGAACTTGTGTGGGATATGGGCATGGAGGGACAGCCTATGGGGGAGGCATCCATCCCCATGGTGCGTTCGGATACGGCCACTGATGTTGACCGCCGCCCCGACCATGTCCATTGCCGCGACCACTCTTGCCATTGCCGCGACCACCGCCATTACCTTTCTGTTTCCCATTCTTACCCCGGTTACGGTGTGGATCAGTAGAATGGGAGATACCTCCATCTGAATTATGGTTGGATGTAGCAACCATGGCAGACTGCGGAGATGAAGCAGTCGTGGCAGCTTGCTTGGCCAGTCCCGCCTCTTCCAATGTGAGCATCGAACGAGCCTGGTAAAATTAAGGAATAGGATTACTCTGACGAATCAAAGTCCCAATCCCTTTATATGCCTCGGTGAGGCCTGCAACCATCTGAAGGACGAGGCGATTATTCGTCACCGGAGCTCCGACATTCTTAAGCTGATCGGAGAGAACCTTAAGTTTTTGACAATACATCGAAACATTGGGGAAATACTCCATGTTCGTGAGAGAGAACTCTTGTTCGAGCGTAATCGCTCGTGAGTTTTTGTTGTCCTGGAATATGTCACACAGACGATCCCAAGCGGCCATAGCTGTCGAGTCGGGTTCAATGATAGTATGCAGTAAGTCGTGAGAGATCGTCGCATAAATCCACCCTAGGACAGTGGCGTCGAGTATGGACCAAAGCTCCTTCTCATCATCCGTAGATGGAGCGTTCGGCAGGTCGGCTTTCGGCGGGATGATATGGTTTATCACCCGGTGAGATCTGGCGTGAATTTTGAACAATTCCGCCCATGTGGCGTACTGAACATTCTCGATCTCAAGAGTGATCGAGATGTGATTCTTGATGTTGGAGACAGCAAGAGCTGGGTGAAAAGAAGAGGATTTGGAATCAGACATGATGACTGATCGGAGAAGAGAGAATACGATGAGATAGGGCGCAGCGGAAAGAGGAGAAATATTGCCCTAGTCTCGTGATACCATGAAAGAAAACTTTCCGTGTCCTTCTCATTAATCAAACAATATTATATACACAATGCAAGAGATAAAAGAGGCTATAATGAAGGAAACTAACTATATACTGATTCTATAAAATCTACACATAATATAACATAATATATGCAATATATTCTGCTAACAACAACCATGCATGAATAAATTAATGAGATGAGAGAGAAACAATCTAAATAGTCTAAAATATATTCAAGTAAATGAAAAAAAGATGAGAAGCCTAAAATATCAAATATTAGAGACTGGATGGAGTAGTATTTATAACACGACTCTCTCTCTCTCTCTCTCTATATATATATATATATATATAGTATGCCACCTGTGCGGGTGCATGATAAATACTATTGAAAAAAATACATGTATAACAATAAAAGTAAATTTATTCAAGAATTTAAAATATAAATATATGAATTTTATTGACTAAATTATTAATTACTTGTGTTTTTTTTTCAATAGAATCTATATCATTCATCTCTTCGGACTTCATAAAAGAAAAGACAATTGACACAAATATGATGGATTGTTATTATATTTTTGTGTTTCCAAATGGATTAATAAATGTTGTACATGTAACTTCATGAACATACCTGTAAACGAACAAAATACCATGGGTCCAGGAATTGCATATGAATGTTTATAACTTCACAAATCTATAACAAAAATAAGAATCGGAAGTGATCTAAAATATATATATTTTTTATTAAAAAGTCAAGTATATATTGTCTTTAAGGATTTGAACTAATTAAAAGATATGGGAGGCCGGTCTTGAATTTTTTAATATATTTAATTAAATTTTAAAAATAAAAATATTTTAAATTAGTATATTTGAAATATTTTATTCAAATTAACTTTTTAACATATTTTATTCAAAATTTTAATTTTCAAATATTTAAATTATATAAATTTATTTTAAAATATATTTAATATTATATTGATAAAATCAAATATCAAATATTATACTTGATCTCAATTTCTAATGTGGGATAAAAGTTGTTTCAAAAATTAGATAAATTTAAATTTGATAAGTTAAATATATATGTTAACTTCAAAATTCTAAAAACATTTAGCATTAAATTGATCAGATGAATTGATATGTTTAATTCAAAATTTAAACTTTTAAATACTATAACTTCATTGAAGATTTATTTAATTTAACAATTAAAATATATAAGTTTAACTATTAAAATATATTTAAAATTGATAACTTAAATATTTTATCTTCAATTTTTTTAAATATATTTAATTTAAAATTTTGTATGTAGATATTGATTTTATTTAAAAAAATTTAATTAACATAAAAATTAAAAATATGTTAAATTAATATATTTAAAATATTTTATTTGAACTTTTAATATATTTAATTCAAAATATTAATTTAAAATATTTAAATTATATAAATTTAAAATATATTTAATATTTAATATTAAATTAATAAAAGCAATTATTATAGTTGATGTGATCACCTGAAAGATCGAGAAAGATGGAATGATCATTGTTGCGCTTCACAATTTATAGTTTGTTTATGAACAACAATAATGTAAGTTTTTCAATATGGATAAATTTAGTTCGGATGTAGATTTTTTTAATATATTTAATTAACTATTTAAAAAAATATGAATACATATTTAAATTATTTTTTCGTTTTTTTAGGGAATGAAACACGTAATCTTCAATTGTGTAACATATGCAATTATTACGTTAATAATTTTATAATAATATTAACGTATGATATGCTTTATTAATATTAATTGATTGTTGACTAAATTGAGTTAATTAAACATCTTAATTAATTGATAATCAATCACTATATATTTAACTAATTAAATATGTAATAGAATATTAATTAACTAATAAATTATATATTTCTAATTACGGAAATGTTATTTGGGTTAGAAAATTAATTTTTTTTAGTAGGTAAGATAATATAGTATTGAACAAGATTCATATATCTAATAAAAAGAGCAAAATATTTCTGTATATTTACAAATTAGCAATCCGAGAACTATACTCAATTTTTATGCGATGGAAAACATACCCCCAACATAAAACCTTTGCAATATCTTATTCAATATCTCGAATCCTCGATCAATTATGCAAATTAAAACAACAAAACCCAAAAAGTATTATCCTAATAAATGTCCAATTTTTTAAAATTAAAAAAAAAAAAATCCTCGAACCATACATCATCCATTAATCATGGAGATGTAGAAGAATCGAAAGTATTCCCTCTACAATACCTGAGCTGCAAAGAAATTTGCCTCTCAAATTGAAGTTGCTTGTAGAAATTGGCGATGAATGCATCAGCTCTCTGATCAATATCATTATCAATATCATCTTCCGACGGATAACTTGTGGTTCTCCGAAGCCCCCTCGACGATTCTGCAGGGTCCGAGTCGTCTACGCAGGCCCTTAATCCAGGCCTGTCGTTGAAGCTCAGCCGCTTCTTGCTCGACGATGCTCCTCCTATAATTGACACGAGCTTCCATCTATTTATGCTGAAGTTAAGCAGAAACTTTATCTTATGCACCGCCCTTTTCAGCTTGCCTAGCAACGTCTCCGTCGCCATGAGAGAGAGAGAGAGAGAGAGAGAGAGAGAGAGAGAGAGAGAGGTATGCCTTATGCGTATAAGTTTTAAATGATTGGATTGCAAGTTGCATAGATGAAATGGGGACTCGCAAGCTAGTGGATATATATATATATAATACACATAATGCATGCATGTGTTTGAGAGAGAGAGAGAGAGAGAG
Source organism: Perilla frutescens (assembly GCA_026008535.1). NCBI lineage: Eukaryota > Viridiplantae > Streptophyta > Magnoliopsida > Lamiales > Lamiaceae > Perilla > Perilla frutescens. The sequence goes on from BRKX01000001.1 coordinate 69,461,743, forward strand.
AGAGAGAGAGAGAGAGAGAGAGAATTGGAGAGAAATTGCAGGTTGTGGAGGCGTGGGGAGTAGTATAAACGTGTAACGATGGAAGGTAACAGGCTGGGGGGGCTAATTAATATATTGTTAAGGAAGACTTGTATATTTTCAAATGTTTGATCAATTCTTAATTACTAATTAAGGTGGTCGGGTCACGTCATCGAATACTTAATCTTATTTCTATTCTAAACTAAATAAAATAAAAAAGGGGAAAATTAAAGAGTGCTATATATCTGTTTCAAAATTTCAGATAATGATTGTTTTAATTAATACTGATGTTGAATTAATCCAATATGAGAGAAACAAAATTACCAACATAAATTAATGAACCAAACCAGAGAATCAAATAAAATTGTTTGAATCTTTTAAGTCCAGTCTTGTCTAATATTGTTTTAATGTAATGTTTCATAGAATATCATATCGATCGAGATTGTCAATGATCAGTAACAGCAGGCAAATCGAAATTTTCATGTATACCAATAATTAAAAAACAATTTCAAGTTATTATCAAGAAATCCCTTTTCGACCTAGTAAACAACTACTTCATTAATAATTTTCTGGAATATTAAAACACTCCTACACTACACGTGCTTAATTTTATTGTTTGACCTTAAATTTGGGTAACTTTAGCTGCAAGAACTTGGTACCCAAGTTTTAGTAGTTCAAGACTTTCTATGTACGAGTCGTCATCACAACTTACTACTTAAGTTTATAAAAAAATATAACTTCAAATAAGATTAATATTACCTGATCATCAACGCGTTCGCCTACAACCGCTGTCTAAATGTGCAAATTTCATTTTTATGTAATATCGTGTAAAGACAGTGCATATGTAAATTTCCACATGTCTATACTTGTATCGATGTGAGATAGTGTATGTCAGTGCATCCAAAATTTTTCCAGATTTTGCATTAGAAAAACACGATGCAGCATACTCAACCTAGCTATATATGAAATTCAAACTTAATTTTTTTGGTCACAAGCTAATCCACTCAACTACTAAGCCACCCCCGAAAGAATTATTTCTATCATTTATAGTGTATATAAAACAGTGATCGATAGGGTTTAATAAATTTGGTGCATAATTTCCTTAATAATTATGCACATTTTATTTTCGTTTGACATTAGTACAGATCAATTCCCGCCTTTTTTGAAACAAATATTGATTCTTAATTAATCACATAAATGTTTGTCTCCAAGCAAATTTTCCAAGGGAGATTTGACATTACTGTGAAAATTTGCTTTCACAATTAATGAATCATTGAAAATAAATAAAGAACTCATTTTTCAAAAGTAATATATATATATATATATATATATATATCTTTTAACTTTAAATGATATTTTCAATCAATCATGTCATAAATTGATATCTTATATCTTTTGGGTTCCAAAATTAATAACTAACATATGTTTAAAGTTGCTGAAACTAAACAAAATAAAATAAAGAACATAATGAAAAGAGCATGATCATGTATAGAATATCCACACCAAACACGCCTCACCCTCACAAAATTTGCTCAAATTCATTTCCTGAAAAAAGAAAAAAGAAAAAAAGAAGAAGTTGATATCCAAACCGGAGGCCCAAACTAAAACCCAAAACAGCTAAATTTATTAAATCTCACCACGCATAAGACATTTAATTGTAACCGCCCAATAAATAAACAATTGGCTCATCTCAAATCTCACAGCCGCGTCACTGTATCAGATTTCTTCTCTTCAGATTCTAACCTTGGTTTTTTAACTTTTTTCTAAAACCCTCGTCTCTTCCTCTACTGTCTTTCTCTCTCTCTCTCTAAAGCTTGAACGGATTCCATCGTAATCGGCGTCGTCGCCTCTGGTCGCTGCTAGTCGGCGATCATAGTCTCCATCAGTAAGCAGCTTTTTTTTTCTCTCTTGCTGGCGATTTCAATATATTGTGTGTGTATGTGCTTGCCCCCGCGGATATTCGGTGCTTCTTGAATGTCTATTAATCTGTTAATTTACGCTACTGAATTCTGTTTTCTCATCTTGAAATGAAAAAAATCCGAAATATTACTTTTCGTTTTTCTCCATTTGAATGTTATGGCCTCTTCCTGCTAGAGACGACTCCTTTCTTAGAAGTAATTCAGATGCAGTATTTGGTATGTGGATGCTTGTTTTTTTTATATTGTCGACTTTTTGTTTGCCCGTGTTTGTTAGTTTGTTTTTGTATTTATCAATTATCAATGAGTACTTATGGCAAGAAATAAGTGTGTGCGTGGGTTCTTAATAGATTAATTGTGGTTATTGTATTCCCTGATTTGCAGAATTGCACCTGAACATTTCATTTTTGTGGGACGAAGTGGCAATGGGCAACGGTCCGGCTCCCTTTATAGAAATTGGCAAGCGAGCAAGAGGTGAGCTCTTAAAAGTTAGTTACGAAGTTTCAGATATATGATACTTATCGCAATACGTTTGTCTGGGGATTTATTTGAGTAACTGTGTATTGAGCGTTCATTTTCTTGATTGTTTGATTGTGTATGATTTATGCTTTGTTGGCAGGCTCCTTAGAAATATATATGAAATTAAAATTCTTCATACTCTGGAAACAAAAAATGGTATATATAGATATGGGATTCTTTATACTCAGAGCATTGACCAACTATTTTTAGCAACTTTTGGAGCATGAAACACGAAAAAAGTACTCTGTAAATTCAATAATTCTGATATATTTATCATACTTATTCATGCCAGACATTGATGATTTTTTTTAATTTTTTGTGTATGAAGTTAATTTCCGAATTCCATTGATGTGCTCAATAATGTTTTCAATCATTGTTTATCATGTAATTCTCATAATTGTGTTCAGCTAATGATGGGAACTAATTAATGTGTATTGTTCCTTTTTATGTCAGTTGTGCGCTATCTACTATACTTGTTATAATACCCAAGCTGATGCTGTTCGAAATTTATTTTCTAGTTGGTCAAGCACCATCATTTAACTCGGAAGAATTTGAAGTTGCTGATTTCCTTATATTTTTGCCAGATTTAACATGTTTGATTATTATTTTCGTCTTATATGTTCATTGTCCAAGACCTATGCCATGTATTTCTTATTCAAATGTGTTTATTTTATGTACAGATCTCTTGACCAAAGATTACAATTATGATCAGAAATTCTCCCTCGCAATTCCTAGCTCTACTGGAATGGTACTGTTTTATCTTTTTTTTCCATTTGCTTATCATGCTCAACTCATTTTTTCAAAGCCTTTATTCAGCATGATTATGATTAACTACTGCAATTTTCTGTTTTGTTTAGATTGGTGTGATATCAATTGTCTGTCTCTTTTTTATGGGCAACAAGCATTCAGACTTGAAGCTAGATTTGATAGATCTGTTTTCTGATTGCATTATTCCATGTACTAACTACTAAGCTGCACATGGAAAACTATGCTCCAAATTGTACAAGATGCTATGAGAGTTGGCTGTATTTGCCATATGTTGTTTTTCTTTTCTCAGTTTTGTCAATTTGGGCCTCGTATTGGGAGTTTATTATAAGAATACTGTAAGAAATTTTTCCTAGAAATGCAAAAAAATCATGAACTGCTACAGATAATTAACTACTGTTCATCTTCTGGCAGGGATTTACGGCTACTGGAGTAAAAAAGGGTCAAATCTTTGTTGGTGATATAAGCACACAGTACAGAAGTGGAAAAACTATTGTTGATGTTAAAGTTGATACATACTCTATTGTAAGAAGAAAAGTTTTACATTTAATATTACTGAACTACAGTTGATGTACATATTGTTTGTATTTTTATTATATATATATATATATATATATATATATATATATTGTGTGGTTTTATGTTCTAATCTAGACCCCTGACTATGTCGACCTACAGGTTTCTACCAAGGTGACTTACGATGTAGTGCCTGGGACGAAAGCAGCAATTAGCTTTAATGTTCCTGATCACAAGTCGGGCAAGGTACTGGATTTGATATTCTAGTGTGCTAAAAATTTAAAGATGCCCTTTGTTGTCCAAAATTCAGAGGCTCTTAGTGTGTTGTTGGTTTTCTTTTCAATTTTTTATATCTTAAATATTTAAGTTTTTACATATTAAGGTTTTCTTGATGAAGAGATCAGATTCAGAAATAAGAATGAATGACTTTTATTGGGGTGAGAATGAGACTAAGTTTGGTCAGAATAGGGTTTTTTCAAGTGCATTGATGGATAGCTTCTAAAGTTCAGATGCACTATCTTATCAACTTTTTATTTATGAGCTGCGTTATTTTGATGACTGGGGAGTGTGAAATTCTTCTCAATCTGCTGAGGACTGCACACACATTTTCATACACACACGCAGTCTTATTGTCCTATGTGGTTCACTAAGATACAAATTCTCCGCATTTCCTTTCTAGAGAAGTCTTTTTTAAAAAGAATTTTAGCATCCGAAGTTCTTGACTATGAAGTCATGTAAATATGGCTGAAATTTCGTTCCCGAATCTGTTAAATGATTTACAGACTGATTGTAACGTACTGCCCAAAATATATAAATGTTTTCTTTCACATTAATGTTGGCATCTTAAATTATCTATTGGAATATGTTAGAAGCTTTGTTGATCCGTTGAAATTGACTAATCTATTGGATATTAAAGATTGGCTAATGTCTTTTGTGTAATTTCAGCTTGATGTGCATTACCTTCATCATCATGCTGCCATTAATTCCAGTATTGGTTTGAACCCAAGTCCTCTACTGGAGGTTTCTGCTGCCATTGGCTCTAAGGATATTGCTATTGGCGGCGAAGTTGGATTTGATACAGCATCTTCGTCTTTTACGAAATACAATGCTGGAGTAAGCTTCAACAAGCAAGACTTTTCTGCTGCCCTTTTACTGTATGTAACAGCTCTACCACCTCAACTTTTCCATTCATATATGCTGATTTCTCATTTTACCTTCCTATTTACTGCACAAAATTATACATGCAAATGTTTTGGGGGGTTCAATTTAAATAGAAAAGGTTGGAGTCATGGATAGTTGTAGAGTGCACCAGTTTTTTTAAGTGAAATAGTTTCATAACTAAATTCTATCTTCTGCAATTTTTATGACCGTTTTCATCTACACAGGACCGACAAGGGACAAACCGTGAAGGCTTCTTATGCACACGTGGTTAACCCTTTGACGGGAACAGAAGTTGCTGCTGAGATGACCCACAGATTATCTGGTTTCCAGAATAGTTTCAGCCTGGGAAGTGTCCACAAGGTTGATCCTCTCACCTTGGTGAAGACCAGATTCTCCGATGATGGTAAGGTTGCTATATTGAGCCAACGGGAATGGAGGCCTAAATCACTCGTAACATTTTCAGCAGAGTACGACACCAAGGCGATCAGTACAGCTCCAAAGTTTGGCCTCTCCATCGCTCTCAAGCCCTGAATTAGTTGACAACTCGGCTGGATTTCGGATATCACGGTTCGATTTTTTTACCAAGTACACCTTAAGCTTGAGGTGAATTAACAATTTTCATTGACCTGTGCGGGAAACCGTATCCTTTTTTGACAACATTGATATGATGGTGATAATTTTGAAGGAATTCGTTTCAAGCAATTTCATATTTGTTGTATAATTGGCCAGTGAGGCAATAAGCAAATATTTTTTTCCCATTGGAATTTTAATTGCTTGTGCTCTTTCCATTGGTAAATTACTCTATATTTTTTGGTGGTTGATTGCGTGATCTGTTGAAATCTTTTTCTGTCGTTGTGTTATTTTGAATTTACTCCCTTCTATATATTAATTATTTTTGGCTGCTCTGGGTTCTGTTTTATGTGGATTTAAGATTTGCAACACATTTTTCCAAAAGAGAGTTTAAACAGTTCAAAATGGGAGTGATGGGGGTATTCAGATTCACTATATAATTAAGTATACCCCAACTACATTGATTTACTAATTAGAAAGGATTGAAAATGTCAAAACTTTTCAAAATAAGAAAATTGTACTCCTTAAAACAAGATGTGCCAAGGAACACTTATATGCTGTTTTGCCCCTCTTTTTTTTTTTTTTTAAATTAAAAACTTTTATGCCGTTAAAAAGGATTTAATTTTTTAAATTTTTTAAATTTTTTAAGAATGAAATGATATTTTAATGAAAATTCTATTTGTACGATCTTAATTATGAAATTTTGCATGATAAATATACACTCTTCCGTTAATAAATAAATGTTATTTTAACATTTTAATTTTATTTCAAAAAAATTGTCAATCTTTCACCCACATTTAATGCATTCACACATTTTGTATTTAATTAATTTAATATACTCACACAAATGTGTATTACATAATTTAATTACTTTATTAATTTGTATGTATTCATCAAAATAACATTTAAATGAAAACGGAGAGAGTACGTTATATCTCTACATAACTCCGAAGATTTTATTTTATTGAAAATCAGTTATTTTTCAGAATAAACACGTCAAGGATCAGAGAATGAGGGAATGAATAAATATACTTCTGAATTTATTGATCATGAGAGAGATAGAGAGAGAGAGAGAGAGAGAGAGAGAGAAGTTTTCAAGAGAAGTTTATTCAGTTTAATTACTCTCAACTCAAAAAGACAAAAATAAAAGGAGAAAACAAATAAAAATTAAAATCTCCTCCGTCCACCGCGCCACCTCTGTGGGGTCCATTTTTCTTCATCATTTACCTCGGACTCAACTCTCCTGGCCTGCCCCAGTTCAGAAGAAGGTATATATATATAATTGAGACGCTGTATAAATTTATTGTATTTTTATATGGAGATAATAAATTGATGAGATTATTAGAAACTTTAAGCTGCATAAATGGCTATTCATTTGGTCTTTTTAGAGTCTTAAAAGTTAGTTCAATTGCATTATAGAAACTCCAATTTATATATGAGTGAATGCATTTTCATTGTTAGACTATTATATGTACAGAAACGTACTTGTAGATTGCTTTTAAGTCGAAGTAGCCAGTAGGTGTAGTGTGTGTGTTTGCACTTTGCAGCAATGCTTGCTTGCACTCTCAGCCACATCTTCCTTCCTACTCCCACAGAAGTATAAAAAATTCCCTTCAGTGAGCATATCATTTCAGATTCATTGCCGCCGCCATATTTCTCAACCTCTGAGCTATTTCTGAGAATGATGGCCTCTCTGCTGGATCACAACCCCAGCAACTTTCCATCAATGACTTCCATTCCGGGTCACACCACATAGGAATTTGTGGGCGCAACGAGTTGTTCACAATCCCTCCTGCAAACCATAAAGGGAACCGACTCTATTTGCCACTGTTAAAAATTACTTTAAAAACATCATGCAAACATCTACCTTAAAGCAAACCAGATATCATTTCAAGATTTTGTTATGGTAATAACTAATAAATAACTAGTTATTGTTTACTTGGTTTAGAGAATAAATATTATAAGTTATAACTGAATCATACAAATTCACAACTGTAACAGTAGCCTAGGATATTGATTAAGGGTTAATATTTTCATTATTATATACATCAAGTTGATGAAACACCACCAATAACATTAGCATGCCAAAACGAAAAAAAAAATGTTAAAGATTGAGAGCAAATACTACATAAGTGCACAGATAACCCATTGATCTAAATTTGTCTCCCAGACTACGCTATCTGCATGAAAATGTCAAGCATAAAAAATTTAGCTTTCCTTGCTTACACAAAACCTTAAAACATCATGAACTGACTCGCAAATCAATCCCCAAATATGACTTAAAGCACCAGTGAGTGCCTGAAGCAAAATAATTATTACACGCTGTGCCGGAAATAGAGAAGCAACCGGGCACAACTAAATAAACAATTATATTATCTGAATAGATATATAGGAATCAGTATCAAAAAAGAGTGCACTGCTAAATTATATGATTGCATACCAATTATAGAAGCACAATGCATATCCGTATATGGCTCATCACCAGTAAGCAGCTCCCACATGACAATCCCAAATGAATAAACATCAATCTGCCATGGGAAAACAAATGAAACATCCATGTGAGTGATTGATGTGAATTTATTTCCCCCCTCCTCTAATAAGTTAAAATTGGACCATCATGACCTTTTCTGTCACCATGTTACTCTTTCCACTCAGGAGTTCAGGTGCCATCCACGGTAATGTCCCACGAACACCTCCTGACACTAAAGTATTCTGTTTTACCTTTGATAACCCCATGTCGCCAATCTAAATTTAAAATCAATATGAACATAAATTAGTTCCCAAAAAAATTTGTTTACCAAAAGAACTACTCACCAACCTACCCAAAAGGAAAGCAACAGAAAATTTATGAATTCAGAAGCCCAAACAAAGTCACATCAGCATAATCTCAAATTCTCAATAAATAATGACCGGCTTTGTGCACAAGCTGAACTCCAACTCTAGAGGAGTTTCCCAGAATTCTAATAAAATGTCTGAATCTGCAACAAGCCACCTACCAAATGCACATAGTAGAGGCACTAAATGGAGAAAAGAATTCAGGAATTTTTGGTAGCCCAGCCTACCTTGCACACTGGACGATGTGGATCTCTCATGTTTACCAGCAGATTTTCACATTTTAGGTCAAAATGAACAATATTTTTTCCGTGCAAATACTCCATACCAAAGGCAGTATCCATTGCAATTATGAGTCTCTTACGCCTATCGATTGTTCTGCTCAGAAAATACAAAACATAGTCAGACGCAGATCAATAATCCATATTAAGAATATGCAGGCCAATGAGAAAGGTACCTATCCTTTTTTTGAAGAAATTGTTTTAAAGATCCATTAACCATGAACTCTGTTACTGTTGCTAAAGATCCATCAGGGCCATCACGAACCACTCCATAGAATGAGACAACATTTGGATGGTGCAACGAGCTCAGTATCAGAGCTTCCTTCCAGAAATCAGCAATCTATACATCAAGTAAGATTAAGTCAAAATTCAATGTGAAATGCAATGGAGGAACCCAAACATTTCAAGGTATCATCTCTAAGAACATAGAATGCCACAAAAAGTGGGTGTATATTGTATACAGACTGATATATATACACATACTGACATAGAAATATAGATGGGGAGAGAGAGCGGTGGAGAGCTTGAGAATATTTAATACCCATCCGAAGCATATGAACAATGTGGAAGTTTCTATAATGGCCATGGTTTAAAAAGGGGAAGAAGGTGCCCGCCTCGAGGTTTGGCTCAAGGCGCGGCGCCGGAAATTAGCACTCAAGGTGCCGCCTCTTCACAACTATGTGAGGCTTACGCCTCTCTCCAACAGAGGCACAAGAGGTGAGGCTTTTTTTTTAGGCGGCACCTCACATATTGACGCAATTTCAGATTTTTTTTTTATTTGAATGGGTTTTGGACTTCAATTGGGTATAGGCTTCAACTAAAACTCTAAATTCTCTAATTATTATTTCAATTAACCCTAAGCCCACCAAGTATTGCATCAATTAATTGATCAATTTCTTCATCTCCATCGCCGCTTAAGTCGAGACACAGAGAGAACATTTTTTTTTTGCATCAGCTTCTTCAGCTTCTCTCTCACCTCTCACCAGTCATCTCCATCATCTCTTTCGTGTTTTCTTTCATGGGATGATGGAGATGGTGGAGATGGAGATGATTTCTTTCATGTTTGAGTTGATTTGGAACTAATTTGAGATTAAGAGTTTATGATTTTTAAGACTTAAAGGCTATTTGTCTAACTTGTCTTTGTTATTTTGCTATGAAATTGTTGAATCTTGTGATTTGGGGTGGGATTATGTGTTTATTGTTATGAAATATGAATTGTGTCTTTTTTGTATGAATTCATGGATATTATGAATTTTTTAAATATTTTTCTTCTTATTGTCGAGGCTTACCCCTCGGTCCACCTTGAGGCTTATGCCTTGCAAAGCACCGGATAAGAGCCTCGAGGTTAGACTCCGCCTTTTAAACCTTGATAATGACATAAATAAATGTAAATAAGTGATCCTCTATTTTTTATAAACATTCTGGAGATGGCTACAAGATTGTACGGCATGTTAATTTAATTGAGCACACACACACACAAAATCACATGGTGACTACGTCATTCGTATGAGAAACAAGACATCCAATTTTGATGACAGGAAATGACATAATTAAGTTCAGCTCTAGCTCATTTGCTCGATCAGTTACTGTTTGTAAATATTTATGTAAGCAACAGAACACTACAATGATATACAAACTGAGATGGAAGACAAACAACATGAACTACAACGAGCAAGTGGTTCTCAACATTACACAGAACTTCAAATAACGCAAAGAATGATATAAAGGGCCCATCACAACTAAATGCAGGAAACTCCAACCGCAAACAAAATGTTTTGTACAAAAAGTTAAAAATTAACCATTTAACTCAACCAATATATATATTTTTTTTTCCTCTAATCTGTGTTGTTTTGCCACTCAAAATAATGATCCTATCCTAGAGGCACTGACAACTTGCTCAAACCCAATGAGTCTCACTCTCATGGCATAGAACATGTGTCACAATTAGCTTAAAATAATGTTCGTTGACATTAAGTTTATACCAAAACAGATAATACGTTTATCATTTCTGAACCACTAATCCTCAATCCAACACCAGAGGCAGCTAGTAGCAATTAAATGCTCCATCAGGAAGACTAATCATTTGAAAAATAGCTCAGTTTGCATGCAAAAGATGAAATAAGAACACATCTAAATATCTAATACCTTGGTAAGATTACTAAATGAATATGTATGTGGTGAAGTAAGTGGAAAATGGCAATTTTATACAATGTAATAAAGTCAAAAGTCATACCAGACGTTCCCTTTCAGATGGTCTTCCAGCAAAGCAGCTGGCTTTTATCCTTTTTATGGCTACATCTGATCCTTTCCACTTCCCATGGTATACAGCACCATATGTCCCAGAACCTAATTCCCGGATTTCCTCGAGATCTTCATTCCTTATGGTCTACAAAGAAATATAATGATTAGCAATGGTAGCACATCAGAAGACAGGCGTCAATTATATATGCACAGCTTCTTGGTGAAGAAGACAATTTTCCCTATGGCATGAAATTTTTCAACAGATGTAATTGGCAGGACAAAACCAAATAATATCATTGTAATGTGTACAAAATCAAGAACATAGATGAGAACCTGCAATCCCCGATCAAGTGCTTCTGCCTCAGCTTTTGTCAGCTCTATCTTGGAGTGGTCAACATTGTCATTATCAGAATCCACCTCCAACTCCATGTTGCCATCCTATAAAACAACAAACTCACTTTAAGAATGACCATAAATGCACAAGCATTTGTACACTTGATGCTTACCACTCCATCTTTGTGGTTTTGCGCATCCTCCTTCATATTAGCATCATGCTCACTGCCCAAATCAGAGCCTTCTCGAACTTTAGCTTTCACCTCCTTCAAACTCTGCAAAGTTGCCTCTTTCACCGATGCAATTAACTCAGGCAAGAATTCCAATGTGTCATCTTGTTGCTCAGGAGCGCCAGCATTAGTTTCATCACCATTTACAGCAACACAATTTTCAACAGCAATTTGAGGAACAACAGGACTTATAATCGTAGATGATGCTAAAGCATCTAACTTTCTGTCAATGGAGACATAAACACCAGAATCTTTAGTCATCCCTCCATTATTTTTCTCTTTGCTCCCTTCATATGTACCATTCTCATTCATGATAGCTGATTTATGGGTTTCATTGTCACTCCGAGAATCTATTCCAGAAGCAGCAACATTCACGGTCACTGATGTATCATCAAATGGTAAGGCTGGATCAGACTTAGTAAATGAGTCTTTAGAAGTGACAGGTTTGGCCAATAGAGCTGCTGATTGGGCGGGTTCCACATTACATGGATGTTTATTTTCCAAAGTGTAAGTGCTGGGAGGAAACTTCACAGCCTGGATATGAGAAAAGTCCGACATAAGAGAACCATCATACCCCACAACTTTCTGCGATGACTCCGCCCAAGGATTCTGATTCTCTAAACCAGTTCTCACCGTGGGACTTCCCTCCAGAGCACCACGAATGAAGTTCATGGGAACAGAGCCATTAACTAGCTGAGAAGAAGCAGATGTTTCGTAAGAGGGACCTCCGGGCAATGGGCTATGAACATTTCTCCATAGAGGTTGTGTAGGAATATGCCCGTGAGGAACCTGGTATGCATTATCAGCTCCATATGCATAGGGAGGATTTCCGAAGCGAACACCACGATCATCTGCAGACGGCAAATGAACTTGAGATCCGGTTGCTGTTGCTTGGTCCTGAAACACTTGACTGCCATAGTCAGCTCTAGGACGAGCATAGCGTTGATCTTCATGATGCATGTACTGTGACTGCACATGATGTCCATCGCATACATTACCGTGCCCAAGTGGGATATTCATCCCATTTTCCACGATATAACTATCAGATAACCTTCCAGACCCAGATACAGATAGGTGGGGCCTTGGTTCCTCAGCCCAAGGACTTGACTGATGTGGTGAAATCCATCCTCTTTCGTGACCATGGGTTTCAGAATACACTGGCCGAGGATCATTTGGCTCTCTGCAGTAATATGAAGGGTTCAGATTTCCATCTGAAGTCAACATGTAAATCTCTCGGTTTGGAGGGCACTCAGCACAAGAATGAGGAACTTGAAGATATCCATTTCCCATGTTTGGTGGCTCTAGATGTGGCTGCTCACCCGGCTTCCAAGAAGAATCAGGATTAATTTGATTTCTTTGATATGGCATCAGGCATTGTTCACAAATATTGTTTCCTTCATAGGCATTGGACCCTTGGAGTATGTTGTCTATAGAACCAGTCTTTTCATTGACTGCAGAGCCTGCTGGAAATAGCAGTACATTGTCTGTATACTGCAGTTGTTGATCATAAATAGAATGAGCACTCATTGGAGGTCGGTTATAATCCTCAGGTAATCTATCAAAATTTTCTCCATACGGTGTTCGATAGCGAGATGATGATGGTGAAGTAGGAAATTCAGCAACTGGTCTCTGATCTACAGGTTGTCTAGGGGAATAGTAAACAGGACTCCATGGAACTTCCATTTCATTATACCTCTGATTAACAGCTTGTTGGAGTTGCCCCGAGCCTAGATGAGGAATTGTCAGATGCCGCAAATTCATCTGGGCCATTGGTAATTCCATGTTTCTTTGGCCATGGACGCTACCCTCTAGATTCATCTGGTTGAAATATTGCTCAACAGCTTGGACATCATCTAATGATCCAACTACCAACGATTCACCAAGTTGATTCCTCGAGTCAGGAGATTCATTAAGGCTATTCAAGGCATCCACATATCTCCTCGCATTGTCTCTTTCATCTCCGTCTCCGAAATATAAAGAACCATCTTGATCGGGATGGGCAAACAAAAATATCCTCAACCTAGTAAACCCATCACCCATTCCCAATTTATCGTACTCTTCCATCATATTAGTGACATCATCGTCATTTACTACAGATACAAGAGCATCAAGGTCCTCATCTGGTTGCTGGTATTTCAGCACAGTTACACCTTCATAGAGCTCCCTCATCTTCCCCATGAGCTCTTCATAAGTTATATCACGCGGAACACTCACAATACGCGTCTCACCTCCCACATATCTAAGTTTCCCATCTTGGGGGCGAGGCAGTATACTGCCGCTGAAACTACATAAGAATTTAACAGGCTGATTTTCGTCATTAGTGCTCAGGGCAGATCCTGTGATCACTTTAGGGCTATCCATCAAGACCCTAATTGGGCAGTGGCAGTCACCTTTAAGGTTTATTTTGCTGAAATCCTTGACCCCCACAGTAATACACATTGAATGTACCCATTGGTGTCTCCAACATTCGTTTGCTCCCGCTCCCAATCCCAATCCTAATTCCAAAGCCCTCGATCGAGGTCCACCAACTTCCTGCACTAAAAAGCTCAAAATTATTTCCAATAAGAATATATATAAATATATATAAAGAATCAAACTTTCAAAACATTTCAAAATGATTTATAACCATTTTAAATCAATAGACCAATCGCAACAACAAAATCAACTTTCACGCACATATTCGTTCCAAAGAACAAACTTTTAAGCGAAATAATTGAGCTTTCAAGCAAACCTAACAAATCCAGATTAAAAAACGCATGCAAAAATAATACACAACATCAGATTACCTGAAATTAGGGAATTCCAACGCCACCAGAGCCCCCAATTTTATTTTATTTTTCTCAAAACCCAAAATTCAAGAAAACCTAGATCAGATTTCCCATTTCCTCCTCTCCAAAAGCTGACGAATTTCCCAGTCCAATAGGGGAAGGAAACCTAGATCAGATTGAAGTAATCACCGTACCCTCAAATCCTTCCTGTAAAACGTAAATTACGACGACTAAGCCGATACAAAAACGAAGAGGAAACAAATTGAGCAAATTAGGGTTGCAGAAATTGATTACGGGAGGAAAAAAGGGGGGCCTACCAAAATTGATTTGGGAATATGAAAAGTGATTGAGCGGAATTGTTTATTTCGAGAGCAAATCTTGAGCTTTGCTAGCGTGATTAACGTAAGAGAAAGTGAGATTAATTTTCATAGTAATTAATTTAATTGATAATAAAGAATCTGGAAAAGTTCCATGATTTTGTGTACAGTGACTGTGGAGAGCTTATGAGGAAGAAATGGAATCAGCAGAAAACAACGGGCCGTAAACGGGTTGACCTCCCGACCCGAACAGTGAATGGGCCTTTTTTTTATTCGTTTCATATAGGGAAATTCTAAACAAAGCCCATTTTACTCCTAGCAACCCCTAAAAATAATTAAATCATAAATCTATCTATATCTTATTTAGAAAATCACTAATTAATAGAAGAAAAAAAACATTTATGAAATCAGACATGGAGTGATTACTCACGTTCAACTAGATAACATCATCTCATATTTAACCACGCAACACGTAGTACTATAATTAAATAGAGTTGTCTGCACACAAAATTTCCGTTCCAAGTTCCATTTGAAGTCTATATGTCGTTATGGAGTTCCTCTTACCATGATCTTATTCTATATTTTGCTGTGTGTTTTTATATACACACCCACCACATTATATACTATATAATCCAAGCTTCCAAATTTTAGAAATTGTAAAATTGTATCAGCTTTTTATGTAAGTCAACATGGCAAATTAACCACTTAAACTTTTAAAAATTTATTTTAGCCAATAATTTTTAAATGTATTTATTTTGTCCAGATTTACTATAATACTCTTATTTTAAATAATTTGTTTAAAAAAATTATAAAACAATATTATCAAATTAAACAAAAAGGAAAAAAAAAAAAAAAGAACAAAACACTCTCTCTCTTCCTCCTACTGTAAAACCAGTCGCCCACCCATTTGCTCAAATTAATTTCACTCAATTCTTGTAAAAGAATTTTTCCCCACCTACAAGTCCCTTTTCTTATTGTCGTGTTGGAGAAGCTTTGCTGGAGAAGATTGTTGAAGAGGGGTGGAGAAAAAAAGATGTTTGTTGAAAAGGGATGGAGAAAAAAAATATCGTGTTGGAGAAGATGGTCTGAGAAGGTGCACAGCCCTGGTTGAGCGTGCAAGCTAGGCGCGCACGAACTCTCATCGCACAAGGCATGGCGCGCAGTTCCGACACGCAACCTAAACGTGCAGGCCCTCGTCGAGCAAGGCTCAACGCATAACTCCGACATGCAACCTCAGTGTGCAGGCCCTCCGAGCAATCTTAGCGCGCAGGCCCCTGCGTGCAACTGCTCCGTCATCGCCAGCCTTCTCCTCTTGACTCTCTCTCCCTTCCTAAGCCGAACGCCACCGCTAAAAACAGCCGAAGAAGATGGACGAAGATGGTGTTCGACGATGCTTCTCCAGGATAGGCCATTTCTCTCTATAGCTCCATTACGTTACCAGAAATGCCCTCCCCCTCTCCAGCCTCGTGCCGTCACTGAAATCGGCATTCACGCTTCATTTTCATCACTTGCTCACTATGAAGAGAAGAGACTGCGAAGAGAGGGGAGATAAAAATGAGAGGGGAGGGTAGCATGTTGTGGCGGTGTCTAACGATGGTGGTGGATTTCTCTCCGGCAATGGAAATGGAGTTCTGCAAATGTTTGAATTTTATTTTTTATTTTTTGTGTTTTAACTTTTAACCAAGGGTAATATTGTCCAAAGTGGTTAAAATAAATATTTTTTTAAAATTGGTGGCTAAAATAAGTTTTATAAAATTTAAAGTGGCTAAAAATCGAAGTATACATTGTTTTTAAGGATTTGAACTAATTAAAAGATATTGGATGCCGGTCTTGATTTTTTTTTTCATATATTTAATTAAATTTTAAAAATAAAAATATTTTAAATTAGTATATTTAAAATACTTTATTCAAACTTTTAACATATTTAATTCAAAATTTTAATTTTCAAATATTTAAATTATTTAAATTTAAATTTAAAATATATTAATATATTATATTGATAAAATCAAATATCAAATATTATACTTGATCTCAGTTGAAGATTGAGAAAAGTGGTTGTTTGGACCTCAGAATTTATAGTCAATTCATGCAAATATTATTTATTAATTTTCTAATCTGGGATATATGTTGTTTCAAAAATTAGATTAATTTAAATTGTACAACTTATATATATATATATATATATATATATATATGTCAACTTCAAAATTCTAAAAACATTTATCACTAAATTGATAAGATCAATTGATATGTTTAATTCAAAAGTTAAACTTTTAAATACAGTAACTTCATTGTGGATTTATTTTAATTTAACAATTAAAATATATAATTTTAACTATTAAAATATATTTAAAATTGATAATTTAAATATTTTAGCTTCAAAATTTTAAAATATATTTAATTAAAAAATAATTTATGTGGATATTGATTTTAAAAAAATAACATAAAGAATATGTTAAATTAATATATTTAAAACATTTTATTTGAACTTTTTACTATATTTAATTCAAAATGTTAATTTAAAATATTTAAATTCTACAAATTTAAAAAATATATAATATTGAATTAATAAAATCAATATTATAATTGATGTCATTTGAAAGATCGAGAAAGATGGAATGATCATTTTTGGGCTTCACAATTTATATTTTGTTTATGCACAATAATAATGTAAGTTTTTTTATATGGATAAATTTAGTTCGGATCTGGATATTTTTTGTTATATTTAATTAACTGATTTTTTAAAAAAATGAATACATATTTAAATTATTTTTTCATTTTTTTAGGGAGTGAACACGTAATCTTTAATTGTGTAACATATGCAATTATTACGTTAAGAATTTTATAATAATACATATGATATGCTTTATTAATATGAATTGATTGTTGACTAAATTGAGTTAATAAAATACATTAATTAATTGACAATCAATCACTATATATTTAACTAATTAAATATATAATAGAATATTAATTAATTTATAAATTATATATTTCTAATTACGGAAATGTTATTTGGGTGAGAAAAAATAACTTTTTTTTATTTTTTTTACTCACACACCCGATCTGTGATATTGAGAAAATTCAAATCCGTGATTTTTGATTTCCAAACAATCTCACTCACCATTCAATCTCCAAACAATCTCACTCACCATTAGATCTCCAAACAATCTCACTCACCATTAGGCTATCCCCACCGAAATTAATTTTCTTTTTTAAGTATACTATCTTAATTTTAGATACAGTAAGATAAGATAAGATATTTTCAAATATTGCAAATAGTGTTTTGAGAGTCGTGTTGGAGTCAAGTTTAACCGGCAGAGAATCGAAGATTCCGGTGCTGTCAAATACTCAGAGAGAGAATGAAGCAGAGGCAAGGGCGGAAATCATCGTATGTACCTGACCCTATTGGGCCTATTGGGCTCTCCTTAGGCTTCAAATATGTTTCGAGCCCTATTTGATGTGATTCATTTTTATTCGAATTATTTTAAGGTTAATTGTTAAATAAACTATCACGTTTACATCTTTTTGTAAATTAGACACCACGTTTAAATTTAGTCAATTATAATACTACATTTTAATTTGTATGGAATTAAGCATCCCTAATTTTTCCGGCAAATTGAATATGATGTATTTGGTCTAAAAACCACGTTGACAGCCACATCAACACACATGTAACAAACGATGTCCATTTTATTAGTTTTCTTAATATATTTTCTATTTTAGAAATAAATGATTTTTCACCAAAAAAAGAAGAGCAAGTAACAAAAACGGTGTCGTTTGTTACACGTGTGTGTTGACGTGGCTACCAATGTGATTTTTAAGCCAACTACGTCATACTTAACTCGATGGAAAAATTAGGAATGTTTAGTCTCATACAAATTAAAACATGGTGTTGTAATTGACTATATTTAAACGTGGTGTCTAATTTGCAAAATGGTTGAAACATGGTGATCATTTATTTGGCAATTAACCCATTATTTTATGCTAAAAACAAAATCATTTTATGTTGAATCATTTTTACTTATTTCATAACCAAAAACTCAATATAAACTACATCAATATATATATATAGAGAGAGAGAGAGAGATGGGATCATGTGAGAACCACATGCCCCTTGTGAGAACTGAGAACCAATTTCATCCACAGATCTCGTCAATATGGATGGCCAAGATACACTCCAAGATTAAAAAACGCAATGTCATTACTGTAATTATAGTGACATTTTAATGAACTGGGGGTATTTTCGTAATTTATGAAATCTATTATAGTGAGTTGCATCACTTTTTTCTCTCTCTTAAGCTTACGAGGCAGTGCCTTGAGAGCAACCGACGAGCACCCCTTCTCCACTCCGCCGCCGTAACCGATCTCCCTCAGCGACTCTCACACCACCTCCACCGTGTAGTTGAGCACCGCCGCCGTCCCACGCATGGTGAACGCCACCTGATCGTAGGCCAAGGCCACCTCCTCCGCCGTGTCGAACGTCCCCAGCCACACTCTCACGCTGTTCCTCATTGAGTCTCTTATCTCTGCCGCGAACTTCCCCCAGGGCCGCCTTCTCACCCCACTGTACATAACCTCCGCAGCCGCCGATTCACCGCCTCAGACGCAGGCGGTGACGGAAGAACTCCGTAGAGAAGCATTTCTTGAGAATCATTCTCATTGAAAGACAAGCTGCAGTAGGGATCGGAATAGGAGATCACACCGTCGAACGACCACGTGGAAAATTCTGACGAAAATGTGGAGGAGGAATTGTAGTAATGGAAAGCTGAGGAAGGGAAATATATATGTGGTGAATAAATAGAGAATAAGTAATGAAATCTTTGTAGTAAGGAGTTTGAATTTCGTAGTCGTTGGTTTGAATTTGATCAGTTCTTATATATCATGTAATTCTTAATAACAAATTTTTATTTTTTATGGCTTTCATCAAGTAAACGAAAATAAAAATATTAAAAACATAATCAGAATGCTAAAATAAGTCATGGCAGTGCTAAAATAAGTCATGACAGTGCTAAAATAAGTCATGACAGTGCTAAAATAGCTAATGACAATGTTAAAACCCTAAATTGAAAAATATACACGTAAATCACATATACAATTCTAAACTCTAAACTACAGTGCTAAAAATGAAAGATCGTGAAGCATAAAAAGATGCCGATGATATTTTTTTTATTGTAATGCTAAACAATTAACATGCTAAACAAGGGTAATGTTAGTGCTAAAATAAGCCATGACAGTGCTAAAATAGGGAATGACAATACTAAAACACTAAATTGAAAAATAGACGCGTGAATCACATATACAATGCTAAACTCTAAACTACAGTGCTAAAAACGGAAGATCATGAAGCATAAAAAGATGTCGATGATATTTTTTTATTGTAGTGCTAAACAATTGTCATGCTAAACAAGGGTCATATATTAGTACTAAAATAAGTGATTTTTGCTAAAACCTAAAAGAGACATGCTAAAAAAGGCCATGACAGTGCTAAAACAGATTTGATGTCTACGGGTTTCCTTGTATTTTGCCGTGTGTTTCCACCGCTCCGATTATTTCTTTCATTTTTTTGAGGCAACACCAACCAGCTATATTTTAAAATTTGAAATATTACTAATTTTGAATTGATGATTTTCTATTGATATTACTTTTAAATGTGACAAACATTTGAGAAATTATACGGGTTCAAGGTAATTAAATGTCAACAAGCAAAAATAGTGGGAAAAAAAAAATCAAACTATGCTGAAGGAAATATATCGGAAATTAGAGTCCCAAGTAGTTATTTTCTGACTGAAAACCAAGGCTGTAACATACAGTGTACATTATTGCAATAGATAAATTTAGTAATCTCGCAACCTTGATTTGTTTAATGTGACAAAGGATACTGCCATGGATTTACTAGTTGAACAATATTTAGGTTTTATTGTTCAGAGGGAAACATTAAAATTTCCATGTGAACCGTGTGAGAATACAAATAAATTTCATAATATTGTCAGCTTAAATAATCTACTGATAATCCAAAAATGCCAATTTTAGAAATCATAGAAAGATTTAATCTTAGATCCCACCAAAACTGTAGGCAAATATTTGCATCTGAATGCAACTTGTAGAATAGGTCATGTTAGTGCTAAAATAAATCATGGTTTTTTTACAATGTCGATGACATTTTTTTATACTAATGCTAAAAAAGAGTCATGCTAAAATAAATCATGACAATGCTAAAAAAGGCCACGGCGGTGCTAAAATAAGAAATGGCTTTGAAATAAGAAAGCATCATCACTCAACTTTGCATTGAAAGTACTGTTGTTTCTGCAGTTTCAAGTTAAATGGTTGTGAAAATTATTGTATTTTATGTGATATTTGATCTCATCATATTAGTTTTATGTGTCAACCAATTTTGCAGTGGTTTCTATTACTATAGTGAGTAATTATATTCACTTTAATCTTTGCAAACTCTTTCTGTACGCTGTTAGTTTTCTCTTTGCTTGGCAAGTTTATGATATGATCATGAGTAGTTCGAGGAAGTCGTTTCTTATTATTTTACTCATCCATCAAATACTTCCTTCATTAAATTTCTCCGGTTGGCATATGCTAAATGGAAAATCTCAGATGTTATAAGTTTTAACTTGCATCACAATTGCTTCTGCTGATAGAATTGACTCCTTTTTATAGCTCTACATTGCTCCATTCGTACATGAATTCTTCCTGCTAACTGCTAAGTAGTGCATTCAAGATTGCAGAAAGTCATTCTTATAGTTAAAAGTCGCGTTCGTAATGAGATGGATGATCATTCTCTCTGATAAGTCAGCTTTCATTTATTTCTAGAGATTTGAGTCTCTGAAAAAAGGAAGCATCTAGTCTGGATGGAGTACGAGAAGGGGAAGTATATGGTAGAAGTCGGCTTCCACCAGAAGCACGTTGGGAAGACGTTTACCAGTTCTTCACCAACTGTGGCAATATTAAACACTTAGAAATCATCAGGTGGGTTACTTGTTGTTTCTTTTGGTGCTAAAATAAGTCATGACAGTGCTAAAATAGGGAATGACAATGCTAAAACTCCAAACATCAACCTACCTCTTTGATTTTTGTAACCTAATCCTAATATGTATCCTATTATGTATCTATAGAAAGTAAAAACACATATGCGCACACCAAAATAAGGAATTTCACGAGCTAATTAAATATAACTACCAATAATTACACAATTCAATATTTTAAATTTTCATTATAGAAACAGGCTTTTTTTAACAACAACGTCCATACTCTCCGTATTCTCTTATAAGTCATAACCCAAATTTTAAAAGAAAAAAAACCACGACAACACAGATCTATATTAGTGTGGGTAACTTATATAAAGGATACGCACCAATCACAATACCCCATTAACCAAACTTTTTTTATGTGTGTGTATATAAAAGAGAAATGACGGTGCTAAAATAGAAAACGACGGTGCTAAAAAGGGTCATGACAGTGCTAAAATAAGAAATGACAGTGCTAAAACCCGAAATTGAAAAATATGCACGTAAATTCTGAGTATTCATATATTTTCCGATTTTACCCTTTCTAAGTTTCAGGGTCAGCGAACTTCCAAGATATTACGAGATTGCCACCGCTTTTTTTTTTTTAATTTTGGAGCAAATCTGGCCGTCCAAATCAGAGCAATATGTGGTTGAGATTGATTCTCGGTTCTCACCTAGGGTGTGGTTCCTTCTAGAACCCAACCCTATATATATATATATATATATATATATTGGAATAAGATCATAGAGAGTACAAAATATTGCTGGAATAAAATGCACCATTACAAAAAAAGATTTTGTAATGAAATTTGCTTAGAAAAGATTTTTTCTATATATTTGCTTTTGGTTATTAAAAGTTTTCTCCCTGTTATGTTTATAGAAGAAACAAGTTTCAATTCGTCTCAGCTAATTGGCTGGCGCGTTTCTTCTTTCTGTTGAAGACGATCGAACAAGGATTGGATAGTTGTTGAAAAATTATGGGCACACAACACAAGAAATGATCGATCTAATTGGCTAATGATCGATGATCATCATGTTTTCCAGTCTGATCAAGTGTTTGCCGTGCGTTGCCTGAATTTGCTCTGCTTGCTGTCTGAGCCTACTAGGTGGTCATCGTCACTGCGACATTGGCATGGGGCTCTTGGTCTGCATATCCCTTCATGAGCACCTGCACCGCCGTCGAGCCCAGGAGGAAAGCTCTTGCACTTTATCTCTCCGCTTCAATTCCTCATTATCGCCATTCACTGACTCAAACAATGCTACACCCTTCATGACCATATATACATATTTTTAGGGGTGGTCTCTTATTATACTCTGTGCACCTTTTGTTGTCAGCGTGGGCGTCACGCGCCCATCTTTTTCTTTTCTTTTCTTTTTTCTTCCTGTGAGTAATTTTCGTTCTTTTTCATTTTTTATTTTTTTTGAATTTTCTATTTTTTCCCTAAAAATTTATATTATAAAATAAAGTTAATTAATCCTAAAATTAAAGTGAGTTGATTTAATTTATTTGAAATGAAGATGAATTTATATCCTAAAATGGAATTAATAAATCCTAAAAAATAAAAAATAAACCCCTATAAAATCCCCCCCAAAAACCCTAAAAAACTCATAATAAACCTCCAACCTAAAAAAACCCCCTAAAAAAATACAAAATAAACCCTTAACCCTCCCCCCTCTAAAAAAAACCCTAAAAAACACTAAATCTTAAAAAATCCATAAACCCCAAACTCCGAAGTTCTAAACATTAATTAAGATGAAATAAATAATAATTTGAATTAAAGAAATTCGTATACCACAAGTTGCATGCATGCCCAATACTTTTTATGGTTACGGGTGATACGTTTTGTACTTGGAATTAATACTTTTTAATGTTAAGAATGATACTATTTTTTGTAAAGTTTTTTTTTGTGAGACGGGTCGGGTAAGGATTGACCCGAGTGACCAGCCCCCCTGACGGTCTGATTTTATGCATTTGAGTTTCCAAAGTCTGACAAGAGACTTTGTGATATTTATGTATATAAAATGATATGATTTTCCATTTTAATTTCCTTCTACTAGCTTGCATTCTTGAAGTAAAGATGAAATCGCCCCTCTCTCTCATTGGTTAATTTCTTCAATTTACTTACCCTGTTTCTTTTTTAATTAATCATTTTGTTTTTTGATTAGCAGTTGCCGTTGTTTTCTATGTGATAATTATATATATGTTTTTATCTAACTTGTGTAATATATACGTGCCTTGATTGAAACGGCGGCGGCGGGGGACGGTGGTGGTGGGCTGCCATGTATGATGATGCATCCTAAAGTTGATTCTTAAATTCATTATGGGGGAGATGAAAAGTGTGTTTATAATATTTTGTAGGGTAGTGAAATTATTGAAATTCTTAGGTTGAAAGTGTGTCATGAAATTGAAATATGTTGAGTCAAAAAAATAAAGCCGAAAAGGAGAATCTGGAATCACTGCAGCCTCGCCAATGACAATGGTCCACACAACAATAATAAAACCATTCCTCACCCATCTCTCTCATTATTACAACAAAATTTTACCAACCCTCTCTCTCTCTCTCTCCCGCACGTGACGTGACCATGAAAATGAAATTACAACCGCCAATTATTCACACCAGACTCGGTGGGGATGACCTAGTGGTGAAGTGAAATTGATTGGAGACCAAAAGTCACGGGTCCAAATCTCCTCAA
This sequence comes from Perilla frutescens, assembly GCA_026008535.1. Classification (NCBI taxonomy): domain Eukaryota; kingdom Viridiplantae; phylum Streptophyta; class Magnoliopsida; order Lamiales; family Lamiaceae; genus Perilla; species Perilla frutescens. The sequence continues at coordinate 69,485,920 of BRKX01000001.1, forward strand.
TACCACAGGTCGTGTGTGTGTAAAAAAAAAATTATTCACACCATACAAAACTATTTGTTTAGATTTTCCGCGTTCCTTGACGTGATAAGAATATGAAATTTTTGGGTGGGATTCATGTCTCATATCTCGCATCATGTCGCATGCACGAGAATTATATATATACAAATCAATTATATAAATTTGTATTAATACTAATTAAATTTAATTCTCTAATTTAGTTTCGTTATCACGTCAATAAATATAACTGTGAAATTTCTTGTGTTCGCCTTGTTTTAGGACAAGTTCTTATAAATATATTTTGTGTGCGTGTAGATACGAAACATGATAAAGAATACATTGTATGTGAACCCTAATTTGAATAAGCACGTGGAATTTAGTTGATGGTAGCAAAGCTATTGCAAACCTCTCTTTCTTTTTTTCCCCCCAAATTATATACTTGTATTAATTGTGATATCGTCTTGTAACGTACCCAATTAATGCATGATAGCGGGTAGCATTGACCCTACTTAATAAAGTGTCGACTTCAATCTTTACTAAACAAACTCAATATATATAGATCGACCTTCACTCTATATAATACATTTACAATTCTTAAAATAGTTTAGATTAATTTGTTTTAAATAACTTGAGAGTTTCAACTTAATTCGACAATTAATTGTAATTTAGTTTCATAGTTTAAGATATACATACACACATACATAAACAATTCAGTCTAGAAAATGCTCAAAGATATATTATTTATTGTCAATCTCAAAACTTGGTGTGCTTTACTAAAAATCCGAACTTCTTCCAAATCAATTTTAGAACTAGTTCCATGTCAGTTCAATTCTAGTAGCTTGATAACCAACTCAACTCGACTCGAATCTTTAAAAAACTGAATGTGCGCGTGCGTGTCTCTCTCTCTATATACACACACATACACACGTGGGAAAAGAAGGGGGTAAAAAATTCTAGCGTAGGTGATGATTGGTACTTGGCAGGCAGAGTGGAGAGTGCTTTAAACGTAAACGTAAACTGCTGCTGTTTTAGCGCGCAAACACACACTTGATCGTACACCTTTTAACTGTGTGAATTGAATTGAAGATGATGAACTCACTCTCACTCCCTCCCCCACAATTTATTCACTCCTGTGACTCTTTCTCTTTCTCTTTCTAGTGGCAGTACTTATACATATCACACCACACGCTCTCTCTCTCTCTCTCTCTCTCTCTCTCTCTCTCTCTCTCATGTACAATCCCACAGTTGAGTTAATCTGCTCACACAGTATACGGTATAACACCACATGCACCAAATTAATTAATACACGCTTACTCTAGCTATGTTATGTGATTTTCATGTTTTACCCTTTCACAATGAATCATCAGTGTCCAAAAGAAAATTACAACTTTGTTTTTCACCGGAAGAAACGAATTTTTTTGTGTTATTTTGTTTTCATTTAATTATCACGAGTCAATGAGAAGCAAACGTAAATCATGCAAGCATCAATTTAAGTAAACCCCAATAATATAAATATGTAAGAAATACTAGCTACAAACTTACATAATTTTCACAGCAGCAAAGTAGCTAGTAGCTTGACCAAATTAACATATCAATTACAAACAATGTAAACATCTATTCATCTAAAATTATAGTTTAAGAATTGTAGTATATAATTTCCAAAATAAATGTATATATTGTTTAGGGAAATTTCATTGTACCTCATGAAATTCCAATCAATACTCGACACTATCTCTGCAGTTTATGATCATTATTACCAAGGAGTATGTATGTACAATAGAATTTTCTCTCTCATCAGAATTACCCAACCTTCAAAATACAACAACAATAATAATAATAATCATTATTCTAATTGGTACGAGTTAGATTTATTTATTGGTGTGACATCTCGTTATAAATACAAATACGGTGTATATATTCGTAGAAGCAATCTATAATTAAAAATTGAGTAGGTACGTAGTAGGTGGTAAACACACCATAACTGTGAAGACTGAGATAAATGTCTATCCTGCACAAGGCAAATTCTGAGGCTTTTCAGTATTTCTAGTACGTTATTTGTTGGACCTCAAAATATTAATTAGGATTGCAAAAATCAAGTTCCAATTCTCGAAATCACCAGCATCCAATGTTTATTTATATAATTTTATATTTTAGTCAAATATATTATTTTGATTGGTATTACACTCATGGGCGCGCGAAATGGATTATTATTATTATTATTATTATTATTATTATTATTATTATTATTATTATTATTATTATTATTATTATTATTTTGTAATAATTGGTGTTACTAGACAGTGCATGAATGATATATAATTGTCCAAAACGAAACGAGTTAGACGGTATAAAAAAAAATCTTTAACTTTGGTAAACAAGGGTTTTTTTTTACTTCACCTGTAGTGCCTTTAAATTAATTTGTAGTGCATACATAAAATGCCAAAGGAATATATATAACATACGATAAATACTTTTGAGCATATAAATAACACGACATAATGATTAATGAGTTATGGGAAAATATTTTTTGTGTAACCCATTATCTATCTATCTATGAGTATCTATCCATCCGTGCATATATTAAAGCAAAATCGTATGATAGACAACGGTCTGATATAAATTATTGTCTATCACGTGATTTAATAATTATATTTTAAATAATAATTTTTGTATAATGGACACCATTTTTGAGTTAATAGACAACAGTAGTGACATTTGTTATTGTAAATATTCTTCTTCTTCTTTTTTTGTATTTTTCACGACAGATTAGATTACAACCATTGTATTTTAACAAAATTTTATAATTTTATTTATTATTATTTTATTTGAAAAATTGAGATTTTTAATATATTTTATTTTATTTATTTTTTATGCATAGGTGAATGATTTATAGTACTCTGCATTTATTGCCTAAAAAAAATAGTTTTCATTTGTACTGCCTTATAATAATAATAACATATTTGTGGTCAAAGTATTATTTCAAATTTCTGCCTAAACAGTTTTGGTCCCTGAAAAAATATCATGTATTTTTTGGCACTTACTTTTCCTGTCAAAAGATATATAATAGATATTATATACTTTTTTTTTAATATAGCATTAATTGCAAAAGGTTGGCATCAATTGGAATTTAGAACTGCAGATCGAAATAGTGGAGACACAAAATTGTGTGCTTTACATGAGGTGGCAGGGGAGGGGCCGTGGCCCCCAGACAACAACAATAAAAAGTTTAGGTGTCCCAAAATTTTCCATACTATTATGTATCTATGTAAAAAATTTCCAATGTAAAATCAGACCGATTGATATGAGGTTGTGAAGTAGATAATTGGTTCAATTTATTTATTATCCTATAAAAATGTAAAACAGAAATTTTATTTTTCACCTCCACTCATATAAAATTATTTGAGCGGGTCCTCTTCTCCTGTCCACCCCTACAAATTGTTCTTCAAATAGTCATACAACTCACAACCTGCCTTCTTTCTTTTGGCCCCTTATATTAGTACCATTTTCCCTTTTACACTAGTTAATAAATTTAATTTATTTTATCAATATATATTATTTGGTACTAGTGAAGTCATAATATTTTATATACAAAATGTATTTCGAAATAGATCAAATAATTTTTTTGTATAGAAAATTCGATGTGAATATCACGATTTTCCGCAGTCATCTTTGATTTTCGCCACATATTCTTGATGGAGAAAAAACAAAAATACTAGACGTCAAGATATGTAAAATAGGATTTTGTAAGTTTAAATATTTAATAGCACCAAATTAAAACTTTGAGAATTAAATTCAGGGTATTCTCAATTCATTAATTTTAAAAGTATACAAAATAATTTCTCTAAATATATTTGTCTTAACATGCATATACACAACATATCAAATCACTAATTAAGAAGAAGGAAATCCTACTACCCTTGAGCGTCAATCGCCCGGATGAGATCCTCAATTCCATATTTGATATTTCAATTCATGTTTCATGATCAAATTTACAAATTTAATAATGGATATTATAAAAATAAAAATTCATTATAACATAATCGACCTAGGTCATATTTATCAACAAAAAAAATATAATTTTAAAAATTATAAATCATATTTTTAAAATAATCAACCATAATAATAATTTTATAAAATTAAATACTAAAAATAAATATAAATTCTAATTGGGCAGAATCAACCCAATTATTATGTGTAAAATTAAACTAAAACATAATTAATTAAAATTGACGAAAAACTGAACGAAAAATTTATAAATTCGATCGTGGAACACATATTGGAATACCAAATATAGAATAGATGATCTCATTCATCGAATGCCACTTGAGATCCTCTACTCTCAACTTGTGTATATCAACCGTGTGCCGAACATCAAAATTATTATTTTTTCTTTAATTTTAATTTCTTTTGGTTTAGTATAATTTTACATTACTATTTAGGGTTTATTCCGCCCAGTTAGGGTTTATAGTTATTTTTTAATATTTAATGTTTATTTTTTAGTTAATATAATTAATTTTTGGGGTTGATTGTTCCAAACTTCGTGCATATATATTTTAAAATTTTCAATTTTTAGCAATAAATATTAATTATAATTAATTATAATATAATAAGTTTTATTTTACAAAAAAATACTATTAACAATATATAATTTTAATATTAGTACACGATTGATAAACACAAGTTGGGACTAGAGAATCTCTACTCGTGGAACGCCTACAAGAGTACAAGAAACAAGTTGGGATCCTCTGTGTCATTCCATATAGTGGATATGGGCTAATTAAAGTAGTCACTAAAAGTTTTATAAACTTATTTTGTCCATTAACTTTTAAATATATTTTATTATTTTTTGGTCATAATTATCAAAATACCCTTATATTCATTTTAAAAAAGAAATCCTACTTTATCTCCTCCTACCAGTCGCCCATATCACAATTTTGAAATCAAGTTTTGAATTTTTTCTCCATTGTCTACAATCTCATTGTCTTCACAAACAATATGCAGTAGTAATGGAATTTGTCAAGAATCCTCCCCATGTCGTCGATCTACACAAGTTGAAGAGAAGAAATTCAAATTTCTTCACCAACCGAGCCACCGTTGACCTCCAAAAATTCAAGAGAAGAAATAGAAATTCTTTCCCCGGCCCATCAACCACTCTGGAAGATTTTTGAAAAATAATCTTTTTTGCATTTTTGAATTTTTCATATTTTTTTTATTTTTCATTATGTGGGTTGAAAACTATTAATCCAAGATTACTAATAATCCATAAAAAAAAATCAAAATTTTCCGTATTTTTTGTTGAAAAATTAAGAATCCAACATTCAATAATAACATATAAAAATAAAAGATAATTGATGAATAAATCACAAAATAAAATAGTCTTACATTATATTCTCAGAAACAAGTAATCAGAATACCTATCTTAACTAGGTAATTCTAAAGATAATTTTTAGTGAGTTCAAAGTAGTTTTAAAATATCACTAAATAATTACCAAAACATCAACAAATATCATTATAACGATAATCAAGATCATCATTACGAGAGCAGAGAGATGGAAGAATGAGGGTGCGATATAATCTTTTCAATCAAATATATGTTACCACTTTAGGAAATCACCTTCAACTTAAATCTTGATGCTCAACAATATCCACCTAAGTTTTAATTTAGTATGTGTGTTTATTTATGTTATGATATTTTGTCTCATAAGTAATATATGTGTTTTATTTTTAAATTTTATGGATTAAGGACCCAAAACTTATGTAATATCTAGACTCTTAAATATAAAATTTATCAATTTAAATCATGTATGGTTAGAACTATCAATCTCCAAATTTAAACTCATGTATTTGGATTCTTTTTTTAAAATTAAAATAAATTTAATAAATAACTAAAAGATTATGTTTTATTAAAAAATAAGGAGACCAAAGGTCACGGGTTCGAATCTCCTCAATACCACAGGTCGGGTGTGTGAGTAAAAAAATAAAATAAAATAAAAATATAAAAATAATAACAAAAATTAAAAAGAATGGAAATATATGATCTTTAGAGTCTTACATTGATAATTTCAATCATTAAAGTGCTAAATTTATAGTTTTCATCTCTCATGTACTAAATTGATTGATAACCTATTTTTCGGCTCCCAAATTGATAAAATATTTTTTTTGTGTACAGAAGTTAAATAACTAATTGTTTACGACTAAAAATATGGTAGAGTTGTAAGAGAAATAAGAAGACAAAAAGGTTGACATTGTTTTCTTGGTATTGTGATTTATAGCTAAAAGGTTTTTAAGTTCATTCATTATTTTTTTTTATTTTGTTTTGTAATTTTGGTATAAAAAAGCGGGATTAAAAGTGATGTATTTGGGTGCTTAGGTGTAATCCTTAAAAATCGTTATTTTTGAGAAAAAAAATGAATCCCCCTGAAAAAGGGATTAGGATCGTTTTATATATATATATATATAATTGGATCCCCAAAAAAAAGGGATCCAGGTTGTTGGTCAGGTGAGTGTTTGCTATTTCGAGGGGTGTAGTTATGAGAAACTTATATAATAAATCTTAGATAATTTTTTTAATAGAATTAAATTTTGTTTTATCAAATTGAAGTTCAATTGATTCTATAAAAAAAAAAGGAGAATTATCGATTCAGGACCTGAAAGATGAGTAATCTATCGATTCAGAACCTGAAAAATGAAAACTCTCAATCCAGGACCCGAAAGATGAAAATTCTCAATTCAGAACCTCAAAAATCACGAATTTTGATTTCTATTTGTTTTTTAATTAATTTTAATAATTTTTTATTAGATTTAATAGATAATTAATGAAAGAATTCTCATTGGAAATTAATATGAAATTAATTAAAAAATAAAAGAAAATCAAAATTCGTGATTTTTGAGGTCTTGGATTGAAAATTTTCATCTTTCGAATTCTGAATTGAGAGTTTTAATCTTTCAGGTCCTGAAACGATAGATTATCTATCTTTCAGGTTCTGAATCAACAATTTTCCTAAAAAAATATATTAAAATGGTGGTGGAGGAATGGAGCACTACACGTTTAAAAAAAGTATATATAAAAATTAATTAATTTCTAAAGTATATTGAGGCTTAAGTGCATTCAACATATGTGTCAACAAATGATTTTAGTACACATGTGATATGTATATCATTTGTATACCATTTATCGTCATGTGCAGTAAATTAAATGATGTAAAACCATTTAAGTAATAGAAATTATTAAACAAATTGTGGAACTTAAGAACGAGAGGGAATTGATTTTTTTTTTCTTTTTCTTTTTGTCTTTAACCACAGATAATTAATTGTTATGTGTAGTTAATACGTTTTCTAACATTCCTGGTAAGCAAAACAAAAATATAGATCTCACTCTGCCAAAATATAAATCTGATAATTTTTTTAAAAAAAATATATAAATGTGACTGAGAACTTTTTTTCACACTTCTTAAGTATCAATAAGTAAATAAAATTATCTAGTTAATTCACCCACATATTTTAGAATTATGTGTGGTTGCTTAACCACACAAAATGTGTGGCACAATTATGTGTGGCTAAAAGTTTAATTTCTTGTAGTGATTGACATTAAAAATACTTAAAAATCATCCATAATATAGTTCATATATGAAAATCTGGAAAAAAAATTCAAAAAATCTGAAAATGTAAAGTTCTTAATTGCGTGCACTGGAATCTGTGCGCCGAGCCTAGCATCAGTTACCAACGATCAGTCGATGTGCCCGCACCGATGTATGTTGATGTCTATTGATGTTCTACCGATATTTGTTGTTGAGTGCATGCCTTGTGCGTGTGAGCATCACGCGCGCACTCGATGTCAAATTGTTAGCCGATATTTGTTGTTGCGTGCGGAGCCATCTTACGCGCGCACCCGAGGTCAAATTATCAGTCAATGTTTGTTGTTGCGCGCGTGGCCATATGCACATGCGCGCATATCTTGTGTATGTACACTTTATATCCGCACATGCTCACTCAAGGCAAAATTACCAGTCGATGTTCGGTAATTATCATCGAATGTTATGCCGATATTTGTTGTTCACATGCGCACGTCTTGTGCGCGCCGAGTCTTAAGCACAGTTAAGAACAAAGTCACATGCATACTTTGTGTGTGCAGGCTTTATGCCCGCACGCGCGCACCTAAGGCCAAATTTTCAGTCGATGTTCTGCCGATGTTTGTTGCACGTGTACGCCTTGTGTGTGCTGGGTCTTGAGCGCACTTAAGAATAATTCAGCGCATAATTTAAAACAAAATTGTGCACATGCCTTGTGTGCGCACGCTTTGTGCCTGCATGCGCACACCCGATGCCAAATTGTCAGTTGATGTTCTACCGATATTTGTTGCACGTGTACGCACGCCTTGTGTGTGCCGGGTCTTGAGCGCACTTAAGAACAATTCAACGCATAATTTAAAACAAAATTGTGCACATGCCTTGTGCCTGCATGCGCACACCCGGTGCTAAATTGTCAGTTGATGTTCTACCGATGTTATGTGAATGTCTTCCGATGTTCTGACGGTGTTTGTTGTTGCATGCGCACACGCCTTAATTATGCGCGCCAGGTCTTGAGCGCAATTAAGAACAATTCAACGTGGAATTAAGAATAAAATCATTTTTTTTGCAAATTAAAGTTGAACTTTGTTGCTTACTGCATTAGCTTGACATGCATGGTCGAACTATGACGAGAACTATCGTCCAAGAAAATTAACGATGAAGATTGAAGATAAATAATCCGTTGAAATTAACGATGAAATGAAGATTGACGATGTCTGCCAATGAAGTCTGACCAAAAATAGATTTGAAGTGTGATGGGATAGGTGGAGTGGTTGTGACACTTCAATTTTATTTTATTTTATTTTTGTTTAATGTCTAAACGGCATTTAATTTTTTTTTTACTGTTCCATGAATATTGCTCGTGGTCAAACTATTTTATATTTGAATCTTGCTAATGAGTCAAACTTATCACATATCACAAATTTTACCTTCGAAAAAAAATTAATAAAAAAATATCGATTTTCCGCTATAAAAATCCCAAAACTCTCATCACCTTCAATTCAATACTAAAACAGACAGTTGAAACAACATATATAAAGCAAAAATGAAGGAATTCTGGACAACAATGGCGTCCATGATGGGGGTTTTGGCCTTCTTCCAAACCCTCCTCCACACGGTGTTCCCGCCGGAGCTCCGCTTCGCAGCCGTCAAGTTCCTCCACCGCCTCCGCGGCTACTTCTCCTCCCACTGCCACTACGACATCACCGAGATCGACGGTGTCAACACCAACGAGCTCTACAACGCCGTCCAGCTCTACCTCAGCTCCTCTGCCTCCGTCTCCGCCACCCGCCTCAGCCTGACCCGCGGCCTCAACTCCTCCTCCATCACCTTCGCCCTCTCGAACAACGACCGCCTCATCGACCGGTACCGCGGCACCACCGTGGAGTGGGAGCACGTCGTCACCCAGCGCCAAGGCCAGTCCTTCTCGTGGCGTCCACTGCCGGAGGAGCGGCGCGGCTTCACCCTCCGCGTCCAGAAGAAGAACAGACACCTCGTGCTCAATTCCTACCTCGATTTCGTCGTCGGAAAAGCCAACGAAATCCGCCGGAAAAATCAGGATCGGTTGCTCTACACCAACTCCAGAGGCCACCCGTGGGAATCGGTGCCGTTCAAGCATCCGAGCACCTTCGAAACCCTAGCCATGGATCCCGCCAAAAAATCTGAAATCATGGCGGATTTGAACGACTTCGCCGAAGGCGAAGCCTTCTATCAGAGAACCGGGAGGGCGTGGAAGCGAGGATATTTGCTCTACGGCCCTCCCGGCACCGGAAAATCGAGCATGATCGCCGCCATGGCAAACTATCTCGGCTACGACATATACGACCTTGAATTAACGGAAGTGAGCACTAATTCAGAATTGAGGAAGCTATTGATGAAGACGACCTCCAAATCCATCATAGTCATCGAAGACATCGATTGCTCCATCAATTTAACCAACAGGAACAATAACGGCTGCAGCGGCCGTGGCCACGGCGGCGGTTGCAGCTCAGGAATAAGGAGTAGCTTCCAATACGATGTCACGACTAGCAGCGGCGGCGGCGGTGGCGACGACAGCGGAAGCAGCAGCATAACGCTGTCGGGGCTTCTGAATTTCACTGACGGATTGTGGTCGTGCTGCGGCAGCGAGAGGATCTTCGTTTTCACTACGAACCACGTCGGAAAACTCGATCGCGCGCTGCTGCGGAGCGGGAGAATGGACATGCACATCAACATGAGCTACTGTTCGTTTGCGGCGCTGAAGATTCTGCTCAGGAATTATCTGGGCTACGAGGAATGCGATCTGGAGAAGGAGGTGGCGGAGGGTTTGGAAGAGGCGGTGGCGGAGGCGGAGATGACGCCGGCGGAGATCAGTGAGGTTTTGATCAAGAACAGGAGGGATAAGAAGAAGGCGGTGGCGGAGCTGTTGGAGGCGTTGAGAGCGGCGGCCGAGGAGCGGAAGAGGATGAAGTTGAGGGAGATTGACGTGGACGAGGAGGAGAAGCGGACGTTGGATAGTCCTCAACAGAGCTCCGATCAGACGTCGGAGAGTTTCGACGACAAATGCGATCGAGAACAAAGATGAGAGCACTTATAGTAGTTTTGGCTACCATTACTCGGATTATATTCCTAATTATGTGTTTTATTCCAGCAATAATATTATATCAATTCTCCTTATTTCTTACGTTGAATTAATTAGCAGATGAAATGTTGTTTTCTTTCAATTTAAATTACTCTTATTTTTTAACTATATATATATATATATATATATATGCGCGCGGACATACTATTTAGATGTAGACGACGACGTACGTTACGTAAGTTGATGCATTGTCTTTATTTTTTCGGGATTTTTGTATGAAAATTGAGAGTTTGAGAATGAGAATAAAGTAATTATTGGGAAATCATTATGTTGATCATCAAGAGACAAGATAGTTATATATATATATATGTCAGTTTTTAGTCAAATTTGTGGTGTCATTATTGTAAATTTTTCACAACTTTTAAGTAAAAAAAAAGGATAATATGGTAATTTAGAAAATAATATGTATGTTGACGTATAAACTGCACTATCTGTTTGTGTAGCTCAATCCAAATGTGCCGTCGGAATGAGGACCTGGAGTAGGGCCGGGCCGGGCCGGGATGAAGCTAGAAATAGCATGGAGAGGGAGACAGACAGAACCCTAGTGTTTAGCTTCACCAAGCTGTAGGAGATCTAATTAATTAATGAAATGGACTTGTGACACCAAGTTATTAAATTTAAAAAAAAAAATTAATGCGAAAGTGACACGAGTTCAATGGGTGATGACCTTTTTTCTATTTGAAGAAAATTTGATATGATATCATATCACATGGACTGTACTACTTTCTGCAGTTGGAAATCTACACATTAAAATTGGCAATTTTCTTCAGCTAACTACGAGAAACCCGCGGTTCCCACTTCTAAGGCATTCGGTAAATTTTCTATCATAACGGAATGTATTACATCCACACTCTTACTATTTAGTATTTACAATCAATCTCTCTTATTTTTTATTTTTGTCCGTCCACAAATAAAATAATTTTGATTTCAAACCGTCAAAATAAATAATTGAGTATCACAATAGATAATAGATTAGTTAAAATGTCACGATAAATTTTTTCAATAACTAAAATTTGATGGCCCCGAAACACTTGTCAACTGCATGAGCAGGGGATGCAATCCATAAAATTTACCACATGTATTCACATTGAAACTAACTGTTCATAATTAACTACTTTTATTTTATAGGACTTTTACATCAAACTTAATTATTAGTAAATTAAAGTACTGCGTTTCATGTATAATATAACTTCTTATTTTATATCCACACGTAATAAAGAACAATATTATTATGCATTCTCAGTGTAGATGTATACTCTAATATATAGTTAATATATTTGATATCATCTCAATTATTTCAAAGTGAAAAAATACTAAATGCTCGTGTATATCAAATTTGGCTATGCGTGTCTGACACGAGAAACATACGTTACAAAGGTTAAGATAGTACGTACACCAATAATTATGGCAAAATATCTCACTTTTCTCGAAAAAAGTAAATAAATAAGTAAATGCATCTCACACATATAAATGTGATATATACTAGCTAGTAACGTGAAGTCTACTATAATTCATATTATAGTGTATGTGAAACATTTACATAGCACGCATGCATTATGCTAGTGATACAAAATTCACTCTCAAAATTTATAAAATACATATAATGGTGATACAAGATCCACTATCAAAACATGGAAGAAACACCTTACTGTTCCATTCACGGATGAGATTCTCTATTCCACATTTAATGTTTCAATCTGTATTCTACGATCGAATTTATAAGTAATTTAATAATAAAATTATAAAAATAAAAATTAATTATAACATAATCGACCTAGTCACATCTATATATCAACAAAAGATTGAAAATAATCATAAAATAAACTAAAACACAATAAATTAAAATTAACGATAAAATGGAAGAAAATTTCATAAATTTAATCTTAGAACATGGGTTGGAGGCACGAAATGTGGAATAGAGGATCTCATCCGTTCCGCTCACAGTGATAAGATAGTATGTTTAATTTTTTTTTATTCAGTTTTTTCTTTATATCAGAATTTTGTAGATACAAGTCGTAGCATAAAAAAAAGATGGGTTAGCTGATACCCCACTTGGCAGTTGGCATGTATTATGTCATTTTAATTAATTAATTAATTAATTATTACTCATTAATTATGTAGTCTCTGAATTATTCCAAAGGGCAATATTGATCGAGAATCAATGGCAGCTGGTTGTTATTGGATCTAAGACTGAAAAGGACACGAACACTTCAAATGAGCATCAATTGGAAAATTATTCATCAACATTAAATTATCAGAATCTTGGACCAAGATAATCTTCAAATGAGCATCACTGCAACTTTGTCAAAAAAAAAAAAAAAAAAGTTGTCGACTACAATTATAGGCCAATAAATGGTAGTATAGCATCGCAAGTAGATAGATATATTTGTGCTATAGAACAAACAAGAATCGGCTTATAAATTATGAGCATAATGTTATTATCTCAAATTAAATTATGTTCGTCCATTCTAAACTTGCCAGGATTAATGAATGGATAGTGCGTGTCCGGTGGGGATGGCCTAACTAGTGGTTGAGTGAAATTATTTGAAGATTAAAGATTACGGGTTCAAATCTTCTCAATATTACCAGGTGGAATGTGTGAGTAAAATAAATAAATAAATGAAAAGTGCGTGTTGACATAAGAATATAAATGAATTGGGTCGTATTCAATAACATAATCGGTTCGAAGTTTCACTTTTGTATACCAACAAACTACACATTTTATTTGATTGCGGTTTTTTTTATTAACAATGCATGAGTGCCAAATTAACTTATATATGTTTGTTAAGCTCATTTAGTTATATAGGTGTTCAATTTTTGTTCAACTAATTTTAGATCCAAGGTTCTACTCCACGACTAATCATCTACATATAGTCATTGTTAAATAATAGTTCGGTTGTTATTCACGCAGGATTATTTTTTATTTTTTTAATTAAAATACATGTTTTTAAAATGTTTTGTCAAAAAAAAGGAGACATATATGACGAGATTAAAATATATTAATCATGTTGGTCCGCTCTCTTTTCACCTCTTGCTATCTTTACGACATTGTTGTGGTTTTTTAACACGATATCATTAAAAACACACAAATACCATTAACATAGCAAGAGGTGGAAAAAAAGGGAACCAACATAATAAACATCTCCTTAATCTCGCCATACATGTCCCCAATTTTATTTTATTTTTGACAACTTTTTTTAAATGTGACTTTTCGATGAATTAAAAAAAATCGGGGTGGTGCTGGTCGGGTGGCATCAAATGTTCCGATTATTTGTTTTTTCATTTTGAGTGTTACTATTCGCACTACGAAATTACACTTTGCACCACAAATTAGAAAATACATAAATGAAATAATTTTAAAATATTTTCGAAAATCAATTGTGTTAAAAAATGTAACACCCGAACCAAAACCCGCTAAAGGTGGTTCAGAAATTGGTTTTCGAACGAGTGTTAAATTTTCGATCACAACTAATTCTACTAATGTTATAAAAAAAATAGAGTAAATGATAAATAAGTCACATTATGATGCATAATATAAAATGTGAAGTACACAAAATAAGTGAAAAAGTAAATTACAGTGCAAATAGCAACTTGGTTTCATTATATTTGGGCCATGACATAATGTTTAAATATTGTCCATATTCATTCAAGGCCCTGGCCCACATTATGAACAAATAAAAGCAATAGGCTCGCATGAGAGTGACCCATCTCCTGATAGATTTTTCGTTTTTCTCACTTAGATTTACTTAAAGACAAGACAAGCAAACTTTATGGCTTATGCTCATGCAATCATATATCCTATTTGATTACATGCAGTTTCGTTTTTTTTTCCTTCGATTTTAAATTTTTATTTTTAAGTTTCAAAATTTTCAATTTTTAGTTGGTGGTTGATTATTTCACAGTTACAGTTTATGTTTATAATTAATAAATCTTAATTATGACCGATTATTTTAAAATTAATTTGTATTTCTACAATAATCATTATAATATAATGTATATTTTTAGTCTGTTTAATAAGTGGTACTTAATAAAATGGAATAAATGATCTCATCAATAATGATACTCTCATTTAGAATAGAAATTGCTAAACAAAGAAAATATTTTATTTGTTGCATGTACATAAAAAACACAATACGTTTTTTTTTTTTGCTAGTAGCCTAGTAGACTAGTAATAATGAATAGGGGTGTGCAAAATCGAATCAAACCAAAAAATCGAACCAAATCGAACTATTTAATTTGGTTGGTTTGGTTATTTATTCTTTAATTTTGGTTTGGTTTTGAATATTAAAACCGAAATATAGTTTGGTTCGATTTCGATTTAAGTGAAAAATATTTTGGTTAAACCGAACCAGCTAAAATACGTATATACTATATTTATAATTTATGATTTATAATTCTAACATTAATTATACCTAAATTAATAAATTTAAAAGGTATTATATACCTAAATAATATTAGTAATTCTAATATGTAGTTTTAATTTTATAGTTTTAGAATTTTTAAAACATTTGCTTATTTAATACATCATTTATTATCTATTGAGTGCATGCTATTTTCTTTATATGTAATTGTTTCTGAAAAATAAAAATAATAATTAAAAATTCGGTTAAATCGAAAACCAAACCAAACCAACCAAATAATTATGGTTTGGTTATATATATTATTTTGATTGGTTTGATTTGAAGTTTTTTAATAATTTTTTTTATTTAAATTTATTAATTTAGCTCGATTTTACCCCTGAACCAACTATTTACACACCCTAATACCTAATACTAAATAGGGATAGAAACCGAGAGAGAGAGAGAGAGAGAGAGAGAGAGAAGCGACTCTTCATCAGTGATCGCCACACGACTTTATAGGTGAAGTGGAGCAATTTTCCTTTGGGGTTTTCTCCATAGTTTATGCTTCAGCGCTGTTGACTGACTGCTCAACTGACTTTCGATTCCCGCCGCACCCCTCCGTCGTTAATCCATGGACCTTCATAATGTAAGCATTGCACCAAAAAAAATTGTGTGTATTTTTCTGTATCTATATGTGCCAGTTTGTTTAGTATTCGTTGTGTCTGGAAATGAGCTATTTTCAATTCTGCCGAAGAAAATTCTCTAAAGAAAATTATGGTTATTGATTTCTTCTTGCCATTGCAGTTCAATTTTATTACCTTGTTCGCGAAAGAGATTGTTATAATAAGATATATGTCTGTGTGTGTTTTTTAGTTAACTGATTTTGTTATGGTAATATTTGTGGCAGAATGAGAATGATGAAGTGTTAAGATTAGCTCTTGAGCTTCGTGAAACTGGCCCTTTCTTCCAACAAAAGGTCCGATGATTTCTTGAGCAATTTTCTCTTCCTCTTTTTTAGGGGTGGAGGGGGAAGGGTTTTATTTTCACTCAGTGAGACTTCAACTATCCGGTTGAAGTTATTAGTTTTCTTCCTTACTGCAATTTACTATGTTGTGTTGTGATAGAAATTACTCGAGACGAGTCTCAATGTGGAGAATCCGGTGTGCATAAAGAGTTCCTATACTCCTGATCAGCTTAAGGATTTGTTAAATTTATTGATTAAACGGGCGCGGATTATAAACTTCAATGAGGTAAAATTTTCTGCAACTCTGCATTAAATTTTGGGAACTTGGTTGTATTATCTTCTTTGCACGTACAGAAAGATATGACCCTTACATGAAGGGACTCTGTTACTCGAGAAATAGCTTTTTATTATCATGTTTGTGCTGGACTCTGTTTTGTTCGATGCGTAACTTTCAGGTAGAGCTGTATTTCGGTGGAGATATCGATAATCTGGAACACTGTATGAGCCCAAGGAATGAACTGGAAGCATTCCATTCAATTCTTGAAGCCATCAATAAGTCAGTGTCCAGTGAAAGCTGCACGATGAAAAATATAAAGCAGATGCTAGAAGAGGAAATTGTTGATAGGATCCATGAAGTTGGAAACAAATTTAGGGAAGAGACAAGAATAGTTGGGGATTCTAGCGTCGGCAAAGAAAAGGGTGTATTAGATTGGGGCGTCAATAATGGCATGAAGACAAAGGTGGATATAGCTTGTGAGTGCATCTTAATATAGTATTTTTGTATTTAACCATTATGTGATGAGAAGACTGGGCTTCTATGTATTAGTTTCGATTGAAAACAAAGTATCCACTATCTTATTTAGATGTTGAAGGAGCGGGGAGAGGGGCCATTGCTAGAGAGGACCTAAAAGTTGGAGATATTGCTCTAGAGATCCCTGTATCTGTCATTATTTCTGGGGAGCTTTTGCACGAGTCTGACATGGTAATTTTACTGCCCTACAGAAATTTTGATTCTTGGCAGACTTGCTAGAAGTGCTCTTATTCTTATATCAGCATCTCATAAATGATCTTATTTTGAAGGTAGTTTCCTATTTTTGAAAAAATTGATGGGATTTCTGAGGAGACAATGCTGCTCTTGTGGAGCATGAAGGAGAAGCACAGGAAAGAGTCCAGATTTAGATTGTATTTTGATACTCTACCTGAAAATTTTAACACGGGTATTGCTGAGTTATCAGTCCGACTGGTATTAAGTATTAACTTATAAAATATCACCTTATTCTATCACCTTATTCTTCTTTATACAGCACCTCTGTTGGTTGGCATACTCGAAGATGCCTTAGTTGATTTCTAAGGAACCCGCTTTAGCATTGTCTAACAAGGGGATTGCAATTTGAACTTCTTTTCTTTCCCCGAAAACACAGGATTGAGCTTTGGAATTGATGCCATCATGGCTTTAGATGGAACATTGCTGTTAGAAGAAATTGTACAAGCCAAAGAGGTATTGAGCCTTTGTATTTTGATTATGGATATGCTCTGTGAAAACTTAATGCTTTACTTCATCGAACTATGTCCGGATTAGGAATGAGAAAAACAACTTAGGGAGTGCTTGGTTAGTGACTTTTAGGGTAAAGGAGTGGGAAGGGAATGAAAAGTATGTGCTTGAGAATACGGAATGACGATTTGAGTAGTGGGTTCATTCCTCAATTTAGGATAATCTACCATACCCTTCTGTTTTGGGGGGAATGAGAGTGATTTCCCCCTATAATTATACCCATTCCTATATTCCCACACCCCCTTAGTTGAGGATAATTGTTTACCTAATTTGCATGGCACCTAAGATTTTGCTTGTTGTATGAAACTCTTAAAATCCTGTAGGATGTGGATATATTTATAACTTCTAGGTTTCGGAATCTAGTAATCACCATTTCCTATTATTTTTTCCTTTTTATTTTGAGACTTTGAGGCATTTTTTTCCCTTTCAGCACCTACGCGCACAATATGATGAGTTATTTCCAGCGTTATCTGATAATTATCCTGATATATTTCCCTCGGAATTGTATACGTGGGAGCAATTTTTATGGGATTGTGAGCTCTGGTATTCAAATAGCATGAAGGTTATCTTCCCTGATGGAAAGCTAAGGACCTGCTTGATACCTGTTGCTGGCTTTCTCAATCACTCGGTAATATAGTCATTGTCACAACACTACTTGAGTTCTAGATGGTTCTTTGGCTACCCTCCCTACTCGATTTCAGCATGGATAAGTTGCTGTGCTGATTGTGTTCTTTGGTTTTCTTTCCTCTACTGATGATAGAATTCTCTCAGTGCTTAAATATGTTCCTTGAGTCGTTTTTTGTTTCTCTTGTTAACAGATATGCCCACACATAATGCACTATGGCAGAGTAGATGCAAGTACAAATTCCTTGACATTTCCTTTATCGAGACCATGCCGTTCAGGGGAACAATGCTTTCTTAGTTATGGAAACTTTTCCAGTTCTCATCTACTAACTTTCTATGGCTTCTTACCACGAGGCGACAATCCCTATGACATTATTCCACTTGGTACTTTCTTAAGTTATCTGTTTTGGTTATTGAGCATGATAATATAAGTTGAATATGCAATTTGCTTATTGATTGTTTGTTACTTTTGCATCAGATATTGACGTTGCTCAGGATGAAGAGTCTGAGGTTGTTACTCCTACAACAGAATGGAGCTCTCACATGGTTCGTGGGACTTGGCTCTCGAAGAACCACAGAATCTTTCATTATGGATTGCCGCCTCCACTACTGGATCATCTCCGCAAAACTAGAAATTTGGCGTCACAGTCAAACACCCCCGTAAACTCTCCACTAGTTACTCTAGAATTACTAAGAAAATCTCAGAATCTAATATAGCTGCCTGCCTCGTATTAGCTAATTCTCAATTGTTTTCAGACACACGAGCTCTTGGAAACTGACCTCAACGTACTTGAAGGTTTGAGTTCCACTTTCCAAGAAATGATGGAAGCCCTTGGTGATGAAAACCAAGAAGACAGGTATCTCCTGGCTACATGCCACACGTTGCATGCTAAATACTCGAGAGACTTGTATATTAATGGAACGTCTTTCTGTAGGGAAAGTGCAGGCTGGGATGTGAAGCTTGCAATCGAGTTCAAAAGTTTGCAGAGGCGGATTATATCCTCGATCTTAACTTCATGTGATTCTGGCTGTAAGTTGTTAGAATCTGAGTTGTCCAAGTATACAGTTTAACACCAGATTCCATGTAAGAACCTAAATTTAGCTTCCCTTCATGAAAATGTTTTCAACTTTTTGCCTTGTTTCTATTCACTGTTAGCTTGAATAGTTTTGATCTAGTTTCTGTGATGTTGATGCTGCAATTTTTGTGTTAGTCTTTTGCACAATACACCTAAAGATTTATTTAATATATATGGAAAGGAATGATGTATGCAGTAGGCATGCAGCAGTAGCATATGACTTTGAATATATATATATATATTAAACTATATAATAATATTGGGGTGTTGAATTTATGCAATCATCTCAATCATGTGGCCTAAGAATTCGAATATCTCTAGTCATTGACAAAATTAAATTACCTGGGTGGTTAGGTAACAATCTCCCATTAAACAAGCCTACCAAAACAATTATTCTCTAGTTTTAATTATTCCCTCTTGCATATGGATCCCCTAGCTTAGAAAATTATCATATATGCATAGGTCACTTAATATTCACATATTTTACTTTCTCTTGAAGGGATTATTAGACTTGGAAATAATCAATTATTGTAGCATAATTTAATTATTATATATTTTTTAAATATTATTCTCTTATTTTGGTGAAATATCTTAGACCACTAAATTCCTCGAGCACAGTATAATGGAAGTTACCAACTGAGTAAATGGTTGGTTGCTCTGCTTCCAAAATATGCATTAAATGATAATTTTCCTATCCAAACATTACATGTTTCACAACTAATC
Source organism: Perilla frutescens (assembly GCA_026008535.1). Taxonomy (NCBI): domain Eukaryota; kingdom Viridiplantae; phylum Streptophyta; class Magnoliopsida; order Lamiales; family Lamiaceae; genus Perilla; species Perilla frutescens. The sequence goes on from BRKX01000001.1 coordinate 69,505,882, forward strand.
CCTACATCAACTTTCTTACGTTTACATTTTTTAATTGGTCTTAAATTTTAACAATTTATAGATATACAGTTTTTATTCATATGATCTTTTTTTCTCGAAAAAAAAACCAATTGATACAAACTTTTTTTTAATGTTTAAAAAAAAAAAACAGGGAGAGGAAAGATCAAATTGGAAAACCATAGTCTTTTGAAACCATCCTTAAAATGTAAGAAATGGGATTTCGAAATCCACTAATTCTGACTTCTTTAAATAAGAAAATAGAATTGGAAAATCATGACTAATTAACTGACAAATTTATATTTTAAAGAAATAAGCAAAATTATATTTATAAATTACCAATCCAATAAAATGAATTTATTCAAGCTAATAAAAAAATGGACTAATGAGTTAATATTGAGTGTGAATTTTCTAAAAAATATATATTACAAATGATAGGAGTAAATGATAAAATTGAACTTTTGTGCAAATATAATAAATGAAATTTACTTTGCTAAAAAGTAATACATAATACCAATCATGTCCTGGTGAGATTAGATTAGTGGTGGAATGAGGTTGTTTGGAGACCAAAGATCACATGTTCGAATCTCCTCAATACTACTAAGTAGAGTGTGTGAGTAAAAAAAAACATAATGATCACACTTTAAAAAAAATAAGTGCATTAAAAAAGTCCCTTGAGACGTGCTAATTGATAAAGTAGGTCAATTCATAATCGAAATATTATAAATTTAAATATTACGAAGATTGCAGATTTCTTCTTGTAAAAAAGAAAACAAAGTGATTTGATTATCCTATAAAAATTTACTCAAAATTTAGATAGAAATCATGTTGCTACGAAGAGGGTTAGCTGCTAATTTGACTCATGCAGGGTGCACCAGCTCTTACCTAATAAAACCTAATTATTACCATTAGCATAAATGGATTCTATATAAAATTAATCCAACCTAACCAATCTCATTCAATTGGACTCCAAAATCAGCCGCATGTATATTACTAGTACGTAGTTTAATCAGTATTCTCCTTTTATAATGGTGAGAGATCTGAATATGAATCATAATCCACCGTCTCGAACTATAAAAAATAAAAAATCAGCCACATAAATAAGGGTATTTTTAATCTAACATACATTTACATTTTCTGTATATATAGATAACATGTGGGCAAATGAAAAATAGGCAACATTTTTTCAATCCAAAAAAATGAAATAATAATTAAAAAAATATCATTATATTTTTAAAAGAATAGTATTATTTTTCAGTAATTGATACTTTTCTATACGAGAAATTAGATGTGATATTTTTTGAGTCACATCCCACCTAAGAATCTTAAGATAAAAACACTTCTCAAACAAAATATGGATGACACGCATTATCTTACTCGAAGAACTAATCAACGAAAAGTAATTTCTTGCCAAGATTTATCGAACTATTTTTGGAAATTCTTACAGAAAAATAATTAATGATATAAAGTAATATTACTACCCGAAACAAATATTGCAGAGATTAAAGGAACAACCGAACAAAATAAAAGTAGAAACAATTAACTGAGATTCGTTCTTACGTCTCTCTCTCTTCCTTGTGGTGTCTGCTTTCTTTCTCTCTCTTCCTTCTTTGCTTTCCCTTAGCAAAGAAGGGAAGGGTGGAAACAATCCCCGACATTCTGGAAAGAGACAAACGCAATCAAACAATAATTTGTAGTCCTCTGTATTATATTAGTTTGTTTTTGGAGCTGTTGTTTGTTATTTTGTTGCGGGGGAGAAAGAAACAAGAGAGAGAAAGATGTTGGTTATAAATAGCTTCGATTTATGGCAAAAAGACACCTTCTTTTCTGCAGCTGAGGAGGTCCAGCAATCTGCCGATATGTAAGTGTGTGTTATATGTGTATATCTGACTTTATTTTCTCCACCATTTATTCTCTCTTTTTTTCTCTACTCTCCTTTTTTACATGTTTACTGATCTGGGTTCTGCTCATCTTGTGGAATCTTTTTATTGAATCTTGTAAAGTTTGCTTCTTTATTTTTTGATTGTTTGTTCAATTTGTCCCTGATTTTCTTCTTATTAATTAATTTATTTTTCTATAATGGGGTTTGGGTTTTGGTTTGTTAAGATGGTTTTAGGGAGCTTCTAAAAAAATTCTGTTACCTATTCTTTTATGTTCTTTTTCTATATACATATTTTTTTATCTAGCTGTGATTAATTCACTCAGTCGCTTCTGTTCTGTTACATTGTGAATTACATGATTTGTTTTTAGTTGGAGATAATATTTGATTAATTGATAAGTTAGGTGAGCAGTGAGCTGTTTTTCTCTGTTATGTATGGAAAGATTCAAGAATAAAGGAAACAATGAATGGAAATTATCAATGATATAAGCATGAGATAGTTGTGTTCTTTTCTTCTTCCGTTAAATGTCTTTCTGCTCAGTGGTAGGGGGGGAGTGGCTTGTAATCCAAGTTCGAATCCTCCTCTTGCAGCTGTATAGGGATTGTTCCTTGGTTTACGGGTAGGGGACGCTGAAGAGGGAGCATTATCCTAAATTGACAATTAATATGAAGTGTGTATAATTCTTTTCACTGGTTTGATCATTAGACCAATTGGGAAGTAAGTGACAAGGAATTGCATTCTATTTTGGCAGAATGGAATCAGCTTATAGGGCATGGCTCAGAGCAAGGAAAGAAGGATTGATATCTCAGCATTTAGATACACTTAATAGAGAGCTTCAAATGGCTTTAGGCACTGCAAAATGGCAGGTCAGATACTTGATTTTGTATAATTGTATCTATAGTTTCATCCCTCTCATTTCATGACATTGTGATGGTCGTTTCTTTTTCGTTTTAATAATGTCGAACCATTTGATGCCATTATGGAGATAGTAATGTCATAATGTATCTGATCCAAATTTTATTTCTCAAAATATTGATCTTTATTATATAGTTGGAAGAGTTTGAACGAGCTGTTTGTCTAAGCTACAGAAGTAGTGGTGATGATATTACAAATACCCGACATAGGGAATTTGTTTCTGCTATAGAAGACCAAATTTCTCGTGTTGAAACAGCATTGAAGGAGTCATTGGAAGTGGAAGGGAAGAAACCATTTCGGTGGGTAAATTTAGATAAGGAAGAATGTGACGACTTAGCTCATTTTCTTTCTGGAACTCCAGGGACATCACAGATGATCAAAGATGATTGTATAAAGGTAGGAGCAGCAGTTACCGGCTCACTTAGTAAAAATAATATAAAACAAAAACTGCAGTTTTAGTTCTCATGTAAGTTCCAAAATGCCAATCTCAAATCAGGGTAAAAGTTCAGAAGAAGTTCCTATAAGTATTAAGGATATCAGCAGCTTCATCGAGCTACAAGAGAGAAAAATTTCTGAGACAGGGCATGAAATTAGCTATCGAGCTGATCACATCTCTAGTAATCAGACAGTCTGGAGTTCACTAGACAGGAACACTCTGGAGATTGTTATTGATATTGACGATAGACAAACAAATGGATTAACTGAAGCAACACCGGAAGATAAGGGTTCAAAACCTTTCATTTGGAGGTCAAGGGGTGAAATCTATCATAGAGCTAAAGAAGTGCAAAGCCACACCCAAATGATATTGATAAATTGGATCAATCGTGTAAGTCTGATAGTCATCTCACATCATTGCTTTTGAAAGGAGTAAAAGTTATTAGAAGAAATTAGAGATTTTTCGCCAGATCTTTATTCGGCTTGTCATTTTGTTTCATACTTTATTTGACATGTCTATATTTCACAGTTCCAAGGATTCTGTTTTCTACAACCTACAAAAGTTTTTTCTTTATTTCTTGAATAATTTTAAGATTATCAGTATTCTTTTAAGATACACATGGATTAGCTCCTTCTTAACAGTCAAAGCTCTGGTGTTTCGTTTGTCAAACATTATTGAAATGTTATATAATTCTTGAAATATCTGAACATCTTGCAGCACTTGAGAGGACAGCGAAGTCAGAGACAACATGTGTCACCAGTGTTGCCGGTCAAATCTATACGTTTCGTACTAGTTTTGATGCTAACCGTCTTTTTATTTGGTATGCTTACTATCTCGCAAGTTCTATTGATAGTGCGCAGGTCAAAATATTTGGTTGCAATATGCCTAGTTCACGTCCTTTTGTGCTGTTGTTGGCATACATTTGCACAAGAAGGAATTGATTTATTAAATCTTCTCAAAGTTTGACTTTCCAATATTAAGATGTTTGCTTATCTGTGTAGTATTGCACTTTGCAAATTCCCTCTCCCCCAAAACAATGTGGTTTCATAATTAACCATCTCAAAAGTGCTCCATATTTCTTTTGTTTAAGCTTTTGTCTTAAACCAGGATAGTGATGAAGCATGTAGTAATAGTATTTCTTCAAAGAAATTAGTATCTCCATTTAAGAAACTGGGATTTTATTGTCAAGTCAGGCCTTTGGGGTACACTTTGCAGAATGTATAACTGGGATAGATGATGTTGTAGTCCATTATTTAGAAACTTCATGCACTTCTAGCACTATATATAAAGTTTTGACCTGTTTCAGCTCATCGTAGGCTTGAACTTGATAATGCTAATAGAGAAAAGTACAAAAGAAATCTATGCAACAAATGAGATTAATAACATGATCATTTGAGGACTGAGGTTTTTGCATCGAGTCATATTTCTCATCTGAGTTTAGTGTTAGAAGCATAGGGCATTCATTGAGTTAGTTGATATGTGTGTTTGTGTGAAAAATTTCACGATGGTAACCATACTGACTTCATTCTTTTACTCCTGCAGTCCCTTTTTTGCTCCACTCAACTTAAGCCATGTTGAAGTGCTTTGATTGAGGTATGTGTTTACTTTGCAAACTTGCTGTCTATGGCTGTTTTGGTAGTTTGGTGGATGGGTAGTAGAATAAACTTACTCTTGCTGGGAGGAAGAACCTGTATATATATGTGTGGCCAAAAACAGTTGCATTTGCTCCCTATTTAGTAACTGGGTGTTCGTTTTCCAGTTGTTGAAAACACTGATGATATGGTCTAGAATGGCTAGTTGCTTCTAGCAAGTCGGTCCACCTCTCTTTCGGTTTCTCTCTTATTTCAATTAACATCTTGTAAAGATTGTTTTGATTTAGATACAGGATACTTTCTCTAAAGATTTCACCATTTGATCACATTTCTCTTCTAAACATATTTCACAGTGACTGCAGAACTCTTTACTTCAAAACAGGCTGGTTATAAACCAATCTGAAGAAATGAACTTGAATGACTAATTATCAATTCATGGATTTGGAATCTTATTGGTCGGGAGGGCTTCGTTCAGTTCAACTGTGGATATTTACATGCTCGAGGGTCCTTAACTAATGATCGGAGATTCCCAGTTTCAGTCATCGAGGTAAACTGCGAACGCATTGTGTCTGGTTCGTTAGTTCCAAGTATAAGATTGTAAAACACGTATCATTTGATTGTAGCTTCCTTAGGGAAGCACTTCAACAGAAAAACGAATTTCTGAAATCGACGTTGTATGCTCATTAGCGTTCTTGTATGAGGTGTGTAAAATGTGTGTTTCCATAGCTCTGATGGTGTTTGGTCTCTGTTTCTATTTGAGCTATGTTGCAAAGCCCGGAGAATTCTGCATTTTTCTTCGGATTATTATATATATATATAGCAAAACCTAAAATATAAGGACCTGATTGAACCAAACAAAAGTTGAATAACCTAATTACTAAACAACGTAAAAGTTTGAGGGTCCATTTATATATATATATATATTTGTGTTTGTGAACTAGGTTTTGTTCTAATTAATTGTTGATATAATAATATTATTAGTATGTATATATACACAACGTTTGAGTTGGACCAAATGAAGGTTTGAGTTGTAATATAATGTAAAGTCGGAGGATTCGATTGAAGTGAATGAAAGCTCAAAGGCTTAATTACAAAATGAGGTTTTATCTTTTGTGATTGAGATTCCCTATTACATAATTGCACCTCATGCTCATGTTATGCCGTTTATATTGTCGTAAATTCGTCATTTATATGCATGTGCAAAATTGAAGCCAACCACGTTGTTCAATTGAAGGAAATAGACTCCCTTTCCATGTACACTATTTGACCAAAATAATGTTTTATTAAATAGCAGTCTATAAAATTTGTGATATTTGATAATCAATAGAAATCTACAGTTTATATAAAATCGCATTCAACCTTGACTAGACATTATATGAATCGAAAATTAAGTACGTATAGAGTCCTCTTTATTGTTTGTTGATCTATTACATATCTCCTAAAAAAATACCCAGATTATATGTTAACATGAAACTACGAGAACACCCTCAGTTAACTTGTTAGTTAAACTAGTACGCGGTCCGTGCGTTGCACGGTGGAAGTAAATCGGTATGTGAGCCGTGCGTTGCACGACGAAAACATATTGTTATTTCCGTAATGCGTTTTACGAAAAAAAATTAGTTGAAATTAATATTATGTTAAATTTTATGTAATTTTACATGGCTTAGTATTTAAATTGTATAAAATTACTTGTAAGACTATCATAATTATTAAATGTATACAAAAAATTATTAACATATATATAAAAAGTATTTATATAGTTCTTAACAAATTAAAAATTATATTAATTCTCAATTAAATCATACACAATCTATAAGTATATATTATGAAAAATAATACTGAATAATTAAAAAAAAAATGAAATTTACAGATTCTGAAAAACTTCTCTATACACAACATTTGTAGTGGTGTTTCTATCATTATGATCAAGTAAGATCTTCAAGCCACTACGACTTCTAACCCTTGAAACAGCAACGTACAATTGGCCATGAGTGAAAACTGGTTTCTGCAACAATAAACCAACATGTGACAACGATTGTCCTTAGCGCTTATTTATTGTCATTGCATATGAGGGCATGAGAGGAAATTGTCTTCTCTGAAACTTAAATGGCAATCTTGGATCAACAGGCGTAAGAGACATTCTTGGAATAAGTACCATTTGTTGTGCATTTTTGCCAGTGAGAAATCTTGCTTCGAGAACATGCTTGCCAAGCCTTGTGATCATCAATCGAGTCCCATTACATAAACCATTTGCATGATCTATGTTTCTCAACAACATAACAAGAGTACCGACTTTAAAAAATAATTCATGATTTGGAATCCCTGAGCATCTTATATTGTTTAAGAATCTTGGAGTATGAACTTCTTGTAACAACCCTGTATTATTTTCTGAGTTGCATGTTGAGTCAGAACTCAAATACAATCTGCAATCATCCTTGTTCAAAGAAAGCATGTATTGATTTACAGATTCAACCGCATTTAAAGTTGGAGCAAGTATTGCTCGTTCTTGTAAATAAGTTGTATCTGTAATATCAATACCATATGATGGAAAAGTACTGTCAACAATTGCTGAAATTGGATCTTCTGACCATTGCAATAAAATGTCATCCGGGATGTCAATATTTACATGTCCATCATTTGAGCCACCGATTGTACCATCTCCAATACTGGCAATCCAATTTGCAAATTGTTCAACCTCATCAGCTGCATCATTGGGACCCAAATTTGACAATCTCAGATTTTTTGTTAATCTCAGTACCCTGCAATCTTTCCACAAATAAGAAGAATTTATTGTGGCGTGAACAATATCCTGTCTGCTTCCTTTTGGAATAACTGGTAAGATCTGTCGGAAATCTCCTCCGAAAATGATTGTTTTTCCTCCAAAAATTCTATGCGCACTTGATGAATCAGAAACATGCATTATATCTCGAAGTGTTCGATCCAAAGCTTCAAAGCAGAACTTGTGCATCATAGGTGCCTCATCCCAAATTATAAGTTTGCATCTAACAATTAATTCTGTTAGTGGACTTCCTTGGATAATGTTACAGGTGGAATCCTCATTTGGATTTAAGGGTATCTTAAATCTTGAATGTGTTGTCCGTCCACCTGATAATAATATAGAAGCAATACCACTTGATGCAACATTTAACACAATTTCTCCTTTTGATCTCAATGCTGCTGATAATGTCTTCCATATAAATGTCTTTCCAGTACCTCCATATCCATACAGAAAAAACATGCCACCTGACTTTGATGATATAGCATCCAAAATAATTTGATACACATTATGTTGTTCATCTGTAAGTTTGCTAACAAACACTTTGTGATCATTTTCCAATTTGGTCCTGTCATATCTCATTTCATCATTTATCAATCTGTTTTCCTCAGACTGAAAAAAATCAGAACTTGGAAATGGCATACCTTCAAATTCTCGTAAAGTCCTTCCAAAACTCTTCATCAACTTTTCTATTTCTACCAGACAATAACTTTGAATTTGTTCATCGATCAAGTGTAATTCTGTACATTTATAAGAATATTTAATAATTAAAGTTCAAATATTATGAAAAAATTAAACAAATATTAAAAAATTAAAATTTTAAATACCTGGATGTTGTAGTACTGATCGTTGCTTATATAATATGTCATCAGATAAATATATCCAACGATTATTCCACACAAGTTCTGGACATCCCATTGAATCAGATGCTAACAGTGTAACAAATAACTTTCTCAAAGATTCAGCAGATGACCAATAGCTTGCTTCAATGATCCCATCAATAAATTCTTTATCATCATCTAAATAACCCCAAAGCATAACATGCATATTTGAATGAAGCATACTGAACACCATTAATTTTTCTGATGTCTTCATAACACGTAGGACTCCGCACTACATTAAGCAAACATCTCAAATAATACATTTCCCCACTGCCTGGAGGAACAAAAAAAATTCTTCCAATTGAGAAATTTTTTTTCCTCGAGACCCATTCTTTTGTAGCTTTTTTCCAAACAAACCTTGTTGGAAATTGAACATAAGTAAGTTTCCGCGCCTCCGGATACTTCCTATTTGCTTCAAACCAAGCTAAAAACATACTTTCATGAACCGTTGGTCTATTGAGGACATCATCAATAGAATCAGAATCTTGAAAGAAAACTAATGTGAAATCCAAATATTCTCCATACAACCTCACATGGGGAAATATATCTGCAATCATAATACATACTTATCTCATCAATATTCTTCCCACTTTCATCATCTTCAGCACTCTGATAAAATGCTGCAGTGACATGATCGTGACCTTTGTTCACATATTTGAACAGATATTTTATTGATCTTGACTGGTTGCACCATTCCACATTTATATGGGCAGCATATTTCATCAGAAGGAATCGATTGTGAGGAACCACGTATCTATTATCCATCAGTATTCCATTCTTCAAAATTGTTCTTCCATTATCTCTACGTCTATATATTGGATATCCATCTTCATCTGTGGTTGTTGTCTCAGTAAAATTTCTTGGAAAATAGCTGCTAAAAGTGTAGGGGTTAGTTAAATAGCTGCTAAAAGTGTAGGGGTTAGTTTGTAAATCAACAAAGGCTCAGGGACTTGGCTGCAACTAACCAAAAAACCATCGCCAGATTCAATCGCCTGAAGCACCAACTAAAACACCTTCCGCATCAAAATTGTACTATCTGCTGTCTAAACTTGTACATTTCTCCCCGATCTTCAATCTCTGCAACGACGCCGACGCAAACATCGCCGGAAAATAACTGATCTCGAGCTCCGGCGAATCCTCATATTCCGCACCGAAAACCCCAATTCCACATCCCCCCTCTCAATCAATCGATTCACAACTGAGATCCGAATGTCGTGTTTAGCCCTAGCTCTGCAACCCGCAAATGGGCCCGACATATTGCTCCAGACCCGGGAATGGTTCCCCCCTTCGCGGGCGCTCGTGGCTCTTTCCTCCTTCCGCGGGACCCGCCGCTCCTTCGCGAAGAATCAGCAGCAGTCCGCCGTCGCCGGCGGAAGCGTCGCTTCCGATCCCTCAGCCGATTCACTTGGAGACGACCCTTTGGCTGCCTCCTCCGGCCAGGTGATTGTCGGCGCCGAGTCGCGCTATCGTGTCGTATACCGTCTAGTTAATTCAATTTACGTTCTTGCTGTCACTACTATTGATGATTCGAATAATAATGTGTTTGAGTGCATTAATATTGTTAATCAATCGGTTTCTGTGATTGTGACTGCCTGTCGTGGCGTCGATGTGACGCCGGAGAAATTGGGGAAAAAGTATGCGGAGGTGTATATGGCTTTAGATATAGTATTGAGGGGAGTTAGTAGCATTAGGCTTGCGGCAATGCTGGCGTCGATGCACGGAGATGGCATTGCCAAGATGGTACATTCGGCAGTTCAGACTGAGAGTAAGATCAGGGGAGCTGATAGTTGGGGAAGTGTCGAGCCGCAGGCGGCGGATCATGAAGCTGGAGTGGAGACATTTGTGCAGGCGACATTTGAGTTGCCTGCAGAGACATTGGAGGCTGGAGATGAGGTGGCTGCAACGTTAGCAATTTTGCAACCGGTTGAGGAGAAGGAGTTGCCTAAGGTTGAGGAAAGTGAGGCGGAGAAGGATCCGTTTGCAGCTAGTGATAGGATAAATAAGCCAGAGGAAATGCTAATGGAAGGGTTTAAGAAGGATAAAGATACGGGTCTTTCGGATGTGAGCAAGGCACTGGCAGGACTTGAGGTGACTAGTCTACCTCCAGCTGCAGCTACTGAGTCCACACATATTGGTGTGGAAGGATTTGAAGGGCATTATGGTGGCATTGAGTTTTCTAATGATGGGTCGACACTGCCAGAAGATTTCGAAGGTATTAATGATGCATGGGGTGGTGGATTGGATGCTTCAGAATTTGTAGGTCCGAAGAAGGTTCCAAAGGACCAGGGTCTTGGTGGTTTGGAACTTTTGGAGACTAGTGAGCCACCGCCTGTAGCTGTGGCTAAAGGTGGTGCTGGGGACAAGATAGAGGATATATTAGTGAAGAAGACTGAAATGAAGAGTCCAGAAATGTATATTGTTGAAGAGATAAGTGCAGAGTTTAGGGAATCATTACTTGCTAGAGTGGGGTTGATGGGTGTGGTGTACCTGAGGACATTGCCTCCAAAATCCTCCTCAGGTGACAAGGAAACGGAGTTCTCGTTTAAGGTCGACGGTACAGAAGGTGTTAAGCGGTTTGCAGTGGAAAGCTCTAAGGTGAGCAGCCTGGGAAGTGGTTTGTTTCATGTGAGGACAGCTACCTCAGAGGATCCTCTACCTATTGTGAAGTATAGCTTGCAACCTCGAATGACTCCATTGCCTTTAAGGGTTCGACTAGCTAAACGGCTCAGTGGAACGTTACTTTCTATAATGGTACAATATGTTGCGAACCCAGACTTGCCAGCTCCCTTGAACAATGTAACAATTGTTCTCAAATTGCCTGTAGACCCAACCCTTTTGAAAGTGTCGCCGAAAGCAGTGTTGAACAGGTCCGAGAGAGAATTGAAATGGCACATTGATGAGATTCCACTAAGGGGGAACCCTTGTAGACTGAGGGCGAGAATGCCTGTAGATATTGGCGATGATGATGATGGATCAGATCTTGAGATAGTTGCTTACGTCAAGTTTTCTGCTCAAGGATCTAGATCTCTGTCTGGGATCTCCTTGAGACCTGCTTCTGAGGGCAAGACAGATTTCTGTGAGACTGACCACAGGTATGCGAGTGGGGTTTATGTCTGCAATTGAGAATCAAAGAATTGGCATTTCTGTATTGGGTTTGTACCATTTTATTTTTGTTTTGATGAGTTTGTGATTTAGAAACTTTCTCGCATTCTTTATGCCCTGATGCGTGTGTTCTAATTCATTGTTATTATAAAACGAGCTGTACTTTTATATGTTTAAATGTTTGCTGTCAGCACCTTAAAGTGAAACTAATGTGATCTGTATTTTCCAATTCAAGTTGAAGCAATATGCATTTTACACCCGGTCTTAATATTAAGCATGCACAAAGGGAGATTTTCCTGGTTACTGCTAGAGTAGCTTTCTTCGGTTGAGAAATCCAAAGCTGTGCTAAGGAAAGCAGTGCTAGAAAATGCTACGTATGGTACGAATGTTGTTCATTCAACTTTATATATGGAGAACATATATCTAGTGCCTCAGTTAGGATAGGAACAACTTCACCACATATTGTCACGTATTTGTCGACTACTTATTTTGACGAGGTTTCAGTAGTTGATATGTTATTCGGAATGCAAGGAGTTGTGGAAGCTCCACCTTGCTGCTCACTTATTTACAGTGAAAACTATATGTCGGATGACTCTTTACTTGTCGTCTGTGTGCTTTCACTTAATTTGCTTAATCAGACAATACTAATAGGGAAAAGACAATAATAGCATTCAACTTTAGATTTTGCTTTACTCTGCTATAGCAGACTTTACATTGTTATGCTACAGTTCCCCCTAATGGATTAACTAACATTATGGTACTCAATTCACATTCAATCTCGCATTTCATTTTTTGAAATTGTGATTAAACATTTTAACATCCACGCCTATCATCCTAAGTTGGTGAATTTGACATAGACAACTCATTGATAATTGAGGTGTAAAAACAACTTGGGCATGCAGTCTTGTAGGGTGATTTTGTTGTCATGATTAGATAAAGAAAATGACTTGATATACTATGTGGAGAAATAGGCATGCAATTTACCCTTGATGATGATGTTCCATTGTATGCTTGCTGTTGACTATGAAGTATGAATACTTGGGACGTTAGCTGCTGCTCGAGGATTTCTCAGGCTAGCATGTAAATTTATTGTGTTTTTTTGGCAACGCTGTACTTCCCTTTAGAACTTTCTGTGATCACAATTTGTTGGTGCATTTTCTTGAAGCTTTTTCTTGGATGGGAGAGAAGATGGAATTTTGATTTTTAGTTAAAGCATTCTTTGTTCGTCGTTTAACAGACTGAAAAGATGTGTCAACCTGCTTCAATATGCTCTTTCGATTGTGTAGAAGGCTAGAAGCATGTTAAGTAGTTATAACTTATAAGTAAAGCATTCATCTGTTGTGTTTTATTAGAGAGAGAGAGGGATTAGGTTCGTAGTCTAGAGATGAGATATATTTTTAGCCATTAGAGGAGGAGCCTTGTGATTGGATGAATGGTCTTAGTATTTTTTTTTTAGTTGGGATGAATGGCCTTGGTTATTACTACTTACCAGGCAAAAAATGCAATAACCAACACATCCTACGCAGAATTGGGAGGTTCTGTTCTGTTTCAACTTTCAACAAGCAACAAGAAAGACATTATTACTTATTTACTTTGTTAAAAAAAAAAAGACATTATTACACAGTGTTTTTCATGTGCAATTAAATGATGCCTGTGTCAACTTTCATTTTTCAAGTAGGTTGTGGCCTAATCACATATGACGAAGTATGTGTGTTTTGTTTTATGGTTATACATCTACGCATGAGTTGTGTTAGTGAAATAAAATACGAGAAGAAACGAAACTAAATTTGTGGAGCCCTTTGATGTGTATGAGATTATAAAGTGACACAAGTTCATGATGATTGATAAGTTGAGCCTCGAGTGTGCTTGAGAAACAAAACAATATACATACATACATACATATATATATAAAGACAAAAAAAAGAAGGTAACGATGGGTTATTAAACTACAAATGAAGTTTAAAATAAAACTATGGAATGTTAAATGCAAGCAACGTGAGCTTTATTGATTTGCATGGCCCTCACTCCAATATGGAAGACAAAATTCTTATCCCCTCTCATTCCACATCTCAAAATTTATGGACAGTATCATCATCATCTAAGTATATTTATGGAGACATAATCATCAACAACGTGCCAAAATACATAATCTCTTACTTCCAACCAAAGCGAAGGGATTCATAATAACTTCACAATATTTGTATATATGTCAAATTAATACGTGTCCATGCATTAATTCACATTCATGATACAATACAACATCTGCAAAACACCATCTTTTCGTCTTTCATCACACGACAATGATATTAAATTAATAAACACAAATTAATTAACTTATAAAATTATCACGTGATCATGATTTTTTTTCCCCTTCAGAAATGTGGCACGAGCCCAATTGATGCCGTGACAGCCACACTTGCATGATTCTTGCAACTCAACACCCTCAGCAAATCGAGACCCCAAAAACCTCTCCGATCACTCCGGTCAGCCGGGGCTCCGACGTCTGGGAACAACCTCCTCGGATTCCGGCGCCGAACCTGCCGGTTTTTCATATCCCGGAGATCCATCTCCGGCTGAAGTTTCAGCGGACCGAACATCATGACAAACCACCTAGGTTTCGACAGCTTCGACCCCTCCGACTTCGCCGAACTCTTCGAAGAACTCCGGTGAATGTCCGAAGCCTCCGGTTTCATGATCAACCTTCTGCAGTCGATGGAGCGGCCGTGCCGCGGCAGCTTCCTCCTGGCTGCGGCGGCTCTGGGGCGGGTCAACTCGGGCAGCGAGTGGCAGTATCTTGTTGAGAAACGAGTGGCGTCGTCGGCGGAGAGGGATTTTAGGATTTGAGGAGGGTTTTTGTAGGGGACGAGCTTTCCGCAGAAGATTATGTCTTCAGCATTGGACATCTCGGAGCTGAGATCGCTGAAGAATTCGAAGAATTCGGATGGCTCCGACGATGATCGGCGTTTGTCTTGAATCTTCGACGGTTCTTTCATCTCCTTCTCCGGCGAGTCGGAGTTTAGAGGGAAGTCTCGGAGGGAGAGAGCCTCCTCTTCTTCTTCCGCCGCCGGCGGTTTCTTTTCCTGTTCTGAAAAGTTGGTGGTGTTATCCATTTCGAGAGAAAGTTGGAGTATGTTTTGCTAAGTGAGGAGAAATGTGGGAGACAATATGTGTTCATGCATATTTATAGAGAGAGGGAGAGAGAGATTCATGTAGAGTACTAAATATTAGTACTTCTCAAGTTTTCAAAAAGAAGTTATTCCAAAATAATAATAATATATAATAATAATAATAAATAGTTCTGAAGTCAAATCAATAATTAAAAAAAAAACGGAGAGAGAGAGAGAGAAATTAAAAGTTCTTTTTCTCTATCAAAACTCAAAAGTTGTAGTGTGGAATAATAAAAAAAAGTATTTTGTCCACATACTTTATTTAAACCTAATCATTTTCGTTTTTGTAATCTTAGACCTCAACCCTTATAAAAGTAAATTGCAAACTGCAACACTCAAATATTCCTATAAAAACAACTAAATTTTAACATTCTAAGTATCTCTTTAACAGAAAAGGTATAAAACCCTTCTTGTAAAAAAAAAAGTATCTCTTTAACAGTCCTTTGTTTGAAGGTTGCACCTACTAGGGGTACTAACAAAATAAACAGCGACATTAATTAGAGAGATAATCACCGATAGATTATTCATAGTTTACTCTTTTCGAGGGTATTTGTGATTTAGGACTCTTTGGCTATGGCTGCACGACCACTATTTTATTAGCAGTAAAAATAACAGTAAGTATATGATAGTAAAAATAACAGCAAGTGTATGGTGTAATTGTAATATGCAGTGAGCAAGATTATCGTATCCATAGGGATGTAAATAATAATGTGAAACTAAAACATAGACACCTTATCAATATCAATATCTAGACATTCAAATAATAAAAGAGAGAACATGTAAATAAATACTTCAAAAAAAAGAACACAATTGACTTAAATAAAATAATTAATGAAAATAATGAATTCTAGAGGATAGTTCATACAATGACTTTTAGGATATACGTATTGATTACTTAACCTTATTTAATTTATCAATGATGGAAAATCACTTAAATGTTATCAGACTGTTCTCACGAACATATATCATAGCATATAAATAATAAACATGCATTTCACTGCGGTCGGTTCTTCACACGTCATTATTCACAATCAAGTACCTTGGACTTAAATTCTTATGCAACACTTGTTCACTAGGTCGGCTATTTTAAGTATCACATAAAATGATTAACCTATTTTATCCCATTAATTAATCAGTCATGACTAGAATTTTCCAATTAATTAACTTGCATAATATGCTGCAGTCAACATACATATGAGAAATCCAAACTAGGAAACCAAATACCCAATGATAACTGGAAAATATATATCAATAAATCAAACCATGAAATCTAATGTACTTACAAATCAAAGAATATAATAAAACTATTACCTAGACATAATTAAATAAAAGAAATAAAATATGAACACGGTAAATAAAATAATGTTCAACACAATCAAGAATCCGGAATCTTCAGTCTTGACGTAGCCTCCAGAATCTCCGTTGTGCCTCCGTAATTATGTTCACCTTGGTATGTCTTTTCTTCTATTGTATAATCTTTTGTATGCCTCTTTTAGAGAGGGTATTTATAGTGCTGGAGGGGAGCATAGGGTTAAAACAAGACCGAATGTATGAAAAGCCTAAAAAATCTCATGTATGATACATTTGGTCCGATTGGGGACGCGTTGGGTTGACCCACCGGTCGACCCAGAGGGCCTGTTTTACACAGGGTCGACCCAAGTGGTGGGTCGACCCGGTGCGCGTAGGCTTCACTAAAACAGCCCGTTCTCACTCGTTTCTCGTCCGATTGGGCCGATTCAACTTCACAATGCTCATAACTCGATTCTCCATCTTCCTAAACTCTTCAATCACCCATTTGGATTATGTTAAATTATTTTCATCAATTTCTAGTGGGCTTTGCTCTTTAAGTGCAATCCAAGAGCCCAATTGGTCCTCCTTTACCTTTCCAAGCACATATTTGATCATTTTGCACCAAATAATCATCAAATTCACCACTATTACTACAAAACTCACAAATACATCAAAAACTTCAAATGATAACATAATGAGCACAAAAGTTGTGAAAATCACACAACTTATCAACTTAAACATCATCAATTCATATCCAAAAGTTGTATAAAATACACAGCTGTCAGTACACATGTATTAGATAAGACCTCATGACATATATATCTGACTATGATGCATCCTACCATATAAAATATCAATATTATATTTATATTAGGATATATTATTATATATGTGTTAATTAATAATCTATTGTTTGGTTGGATATCTTAAAATTTTCCATAAAATTATAATTTTTAAAATATCTTTTAATTCATTATCATATATTGTGGGGAGTGTTTTGTAATACGGTTTTAATTAATATGGTGAAGGTTAGTTCAGTCTAATATTCTTAGTAATTATCTTTGGGATAACATATCACATTTACAAGTTGTGATATGTAATCAATTATAAATAATTAATTAATAGATCTCAGCATTTGCCTAATTAAGGATTTTGATTTTGTAAGAAAATAAAATATTAGGTTGTTACTGTATTTATCACCCTCTTATACAAGCAAACAAGCACTTAGCATGTTATATTTATTTTTGTAAATTGTTAGAATCATCTATTTCTTTTTTGCCCTTTTGTCAAAGGAAAATTCGATCCTACCCATCAGCATAGCATCGAATTTTACTGTGTCAAATTTACACTTTTAGCATGATGTTACACTCGTTTCAGTATATTTTTTTTTGTGAAATTATATTAGCATTGTATATGAATACATATTCTTCAAATTATGTTTTATTACAACTTAATTATGATTTTATTAATCCCAATTAGGGATGATTACATTTCAATTAAAGTTTATTATAACCTAAATAGTTTTTATTGCATTATTATGTTAAGTCAAATGAAATATCATGTATGCTAAAATCAATATAAAAAAAAATGCTAAAATCTAGGAAAATATTATGCTAAAATAATGCTAACATCACAATTAGAGTTTATTAGTCCAAATTATGGTTTAGTAGATCGTGCTAAAATCAAGGATAATAACATGTTAAATCATGCTAACATATCAATTAGGTTTACTCCATCCAAATTAGTTAAGGTTTATTACAATTCACTCAGGGTTTATAATTTCTCAATTATGTTTTATTACATTATGTTAAAATCAAAGAAAATATCATTGCTAAAACCATATTATGTTAAAAATTAAGGAATCATGCTAGAGTTGTGTCAATTAATATTCAAACCAATACAACTTTCAACCGTATCATATTATAAACATATATATAACTATGCTAAAATGAACGAACAACACAAATTGTATTACGAGTAAATTTACATGTTTTACGAATATTTTTTCATATTATTATGAATATTTTGCTTTGCTATTATGATTATATTTTCATGTTATAATGAGTACTTTGTCATGCTATTATGAATATTATTTTATACTATTGTGAATAAAATAATTTTTGTTAGATAAACATAAATATGGATCTTAGATAAAAGAGTATGAGAATATATTTAATTTGTTATATATAATTTGCATAAATCTAATTAAAAACGAGCAAGTTATAATTGTTTTATGTTTCCACAATATTTGTGTAAATATGTAGATATCATCTTCTTAATTTATGAGTATCATGCTAGAACGTCATGAACACAATGCTGATATGAGTTACGGATTATGCTAAAATGTCATATATATCATTATAATATTCGAGTAGTTTCATGCTAACATATCATAAACGCAATTATGTGAGTTATAGATGGCCATGGTAAAATACTATATATGTCATACTAAAATATTATATACACCATGCTAATATAAATATGAAGCTGCTCTGTATGAAAAATATGCATGGAAATTAATTTTTATATTTTTCACATATTTTTTTCAAATAAGCATATGCAATGTGGATCTTAAATGAAAGAGTACGAAAAGAGCTTTAATTTGATATATGATTCACGTAAAATAAATTAAAAATGAATAAATTATTATCGTTTAAAATTTTTAAAATTTTTTAAAGCATGATGATATCACTTTTTTTAAATTCAATTTATCTCTCCTCAGAAGTTGTATTATACCCGTTTAATCAATTTTGTATTTTGTTCCAATTTTGCCCTTAATGGACTGAGTGGTTTTCAATCTTCCTCTTATTTTCAATTTTACCACCGTGCTCATGTTTTTAATCTTAGTCGTCCATATTTAGCTATTGAGTGGATGTGATGAGTTCCTAATGCCCACATGGGGGAGGGTTCTCACCAGAACCACCCTATATATATATGTGTTATATATATATATATATATATATATTTGAACCTGAAAATTTGACAGTTTTATCACTCAAACAGTTAGTTCGATTTAGGTTTCTTATTCTTGTTCAATGCTCAAGGATTGGTGTCGGTCATCGCTGCTAATCAATAACCAAAATATTAAAATTTGAGGGCTTGTTTGGTTTTATTTTCAGAAGTAAATTTTCAACTTGTTACTGCTCAAAACACTAAAAATACGTTTGTTTTATTTATTTTTATTTTCAATTTTCACTTTTTCCAATCATATATATTATTACAATATAACTCATCACTTAAATATCGATCAATTCATTCCAACCACACGAATATTTATCTTTTTATCTCAACAACATATTTAAATTGAAAAAAATAATCAAACAAATATTTTTTTTTTCAAATCTATATATCTAAACATTAAATCATTTATCATAATAAAATCATTACATTTTTTCAAAAATCAATACACCTCGAAAATTAAACCGAAAATACTGAAAAACTAAAATTTGATGTTGGAAATATAACAAACATCCCCTTACTGTCCCACAAAGAACATCCAAACATTGGAGTTTTCTATGGAAATGAAGACGTTTGTATTAGAAACTCACTCTTCTCCTTCCCCTAATTCTCCCAAAAAAAAAAAACGGTATGGCTGGTATGTCGGAATGGAATCAAGTGGGAATAGAATGAACTTAGTAATGGAATGGTGATGTGAATGGAATGGAATGACTATTACCATTCTTTTGGTTCGTATCACAAGTAATAAGATAGGAACGAAACTTACATTTTTGAATTGTTTATTATAACAATATCTAATAAATAAATAAAATGCACGAATTGGCTTATTTAGTTCTAAATAATAAATACTCTTCTTTCAAGAATACTATTATATTTTAATAACATATTGTTGAATATTATGTGACTTTTTTTTTTTACTTTTATTAACATTTATGAAAAAATTTGAGTATACTTTAAATAAGTATTTCACTAATGATTAGCGGGTTTGTTTTTATGTAATCCTATAATATCACTAGTACTTTTGTGAAATTTTACAAAATTTTATGAATCATTAATAAATTATTAATGATTTTTTAAGAAAAATTCATAAATTTGTTTTTTTAATAAAATATTTTATAAGAATATAAGATTTCATTTGTCAATACAAAAAACAAAGTATAGTTTTGCAAAATAAAAAATAAAATTTATTTTGATAATCAGGAATACATAATACCATGGGAGTGGGGAGTAATGACTAATCATATGTTCATGGTAATGTGATTCCTTCGGGAATGACCATTTCCAATTGAAAAAATCATAGCAGCCATATGAATGGGAATGGACGTGGGAATGTGATTTCATTCCTATTCCATTTCATCATACCAACCATGCTCTTACCATTTATTCCGGTGGGGATGACTTAGTGGTAGAGTGAAGTTGCTTGGTGACCAAAGGTCACGAGTTCGAAAATTAATTTAGAAAATTGAAAAAAGAAAAAGAATGAAAGGGTGTTGTTTGGACACGTGTGTTGTTAGCTCGGGAATTACTTATCATACATGTGTCAAAAATGGTTTGACCCAATTCAATTTTGAGTCGGATCGGACTATGACTTTATGGATCCAAAAAAGTTGGATCAGCCGGACCGACCCATAAAATTTAGACATTAGCCCACGAGCGGGTGCTCGCTTTTAGGGCAGGCTTGAGCCCCAATAAGTAGCCTGAATTTTTTTGGCCGGGTCAGCCTAAGCTCCCTTTTTTTTCACGGCCCGACCCACTCCTATTGGTAGCTCTATTTGCTTAATTTGACTGCACTCCTACCGACTACCTACTCAAAAGTAATATAATAAAATTTGTCACTATATCTATATATTTAATTCGATTTGATTGCACTCGTTGATGATATAGAGAATCCAAGTTCACTTATGATGACAAAAACAGTGACATAAATTAATTAGACCCTAAAACGTGAAAGAGATTTAACATGGCCTATTAATATATAATCTGTTCACAAAACAGAAAACAACCCACCGATATATATTAAATTATTATATCTTAAGAAACATAGGTGTCTTGGAAATAACGCCTATAAGGGGTGCATTAAATCTTTAATCTTTACATTAAATTAGACGCGCAGTCTTTTTTTTTTTTTACTCACACATCCGAACTGTGATATCGAGGAAATTCGAATTCGTGATCTTTGATCTCCAATTAACCTCATTCCACCACTATGTCATCCCCATCGAGATCGCACACTCTTTTAAATATGAAAAATTGGCGTATCTTGGTTGACATTATTATTATTATTATTATTATTATTATTATTATTATTATTATTATAAACCATCCGTTATATTCTAAATTATTTTCATTTTTTCAAATCTATACTAAACTAATGCTTTCTTAAATTAAATACATAAACTATTAACAAGTCTAATCAAATATATTACTGAATGAATTTACAATCGAAATCGTATCTAAAAAGGTGTTAACAAATAGAATAAATATATTAAGCCATAGATTTGATCAATTTAATTACAACACGAGAAGAAGATTCAAATATTTAGATGAAACATAAAGTGTTTTTTAGTCAAATATTTATTCAGTGATAGATTTGATTAATATTTTTTTAATATGATAGATATTTAATTGATAAAAATATTAGTTTGGGATAAATCTGAAAAAATTAAAATAATTTAGAATATAAATGATGATTTCAATTATTATTAGTATTAATTATTTTATTTAATCACTATATATATTTTATATATAATGATCCGTCACTAAGGCACCAGTATATGAAAAAAGATAATATAAATAAATACTATTTCTATCACTGAATTCAACACCCCTCCTTATAATATTTGTAATGCTAACATTTTTTTCCTAACAAAGATTAAGTTTTATTAATAGACACAGGAACAAAAATTATCGAGAAACTCATCCAACAAAAAAAAAAGTTATGCTATCATAGAAATCAATATATAAAACAAAACAGAGATTTCAATATATTTATTAATATATACACATAATAGTTTTTATTAGATGTTCGTGAATATTATCACTATGCAATTTCATCACCTATTAATGGAAATATCCACTGTAATATTTGTGCATAATTTATTACTAGATGTATGGGATGGTGTAATCAATTTGTTGTTTTCCTTTTCTTTTCCATTTTTGAGAAAAAATATATCTAGTAAGAAATTTATTTTATTCGTGTATTAAAATCAATTAGTAAGTTAAAAAAAAAAAAGTTCAATACCTGCTTCTTCTTATAAAACATTTAAGTAAAATATCACTTGTACTAACAAAGAATAAGTCACAAAAAATTATGTTAAATTGTCTATCAGGTAAAAAAATTATTCAATGGCTAAGACCTCAATTCAAATCCATATTCAAACTATATTTGTAATTTTGCTATTGTTTTTTTTTTTTTAACTCACAAACCCAACCAGTGGTATTAAGAAGATTTGAACATGTGACTTTTAGTCTCTAAGAGACCTCGCTCCACCACTAGATCATTATTTTACTTGTATTTGGTTTCAAATCTGGATTTGTTCTAATACAAGACTTCCCCTCAACAAATAATATGTGTATTTCACAAAATAGTACCCAATAGACCCAATAATAAGGGATAATTCTAGATAGTTTTTTTTTTCGTTGTATGGTGAGAAATTGGTACAATAACACATAAACCACACACAAGAATAAATAAATTGCAGTAGCAAAAAAGGGAAAGCTATTTTTATCTATGAAAAACCAACAGCTGAAGCAAACATGATCATGTTCTCTTGTAGTTGAACAAACAATATATGGAAGAAAACTAATGATATTTTTTTGGTACATAATAAAATAGTATTTGAAGGCAAAAATGAGGTATTGAATGCAGCTGAATTTCCCATTTTCTTCTCCAAACCAGCAAAAATGGCCCACACCCGCATGAGCAAAAGCGTAATTTTGATAACGGGATATGAACACTCTAATTACGTGTCAGAAACCTATTTCTTTATTCAGAACTATCAAAAGATTCAATCTTGAAAATGCGCAGAATGAAATCCAGTTATTGGTTATAGAGACAGCAACCAGTATATATGGACCACACAGCTGAATTAGTAGCATGCATTTGCATGTTCTGTGTGTGAAAATATATATGTACAGAGAGAGAGAGGGAGACGGGGAATATATTTGCATCGGTTGTTCCATCAAGAAAAAAAAAGGATTTTCTTCTTCGGAAATACCGAGGATTAGTGAATTCGTTGTGGTCTCCCTTTCTTGTTTTTCTGGGATTCATCCTTTCTTGAAATTCACTTTTTCGGGCTCCAATTTTGGGTACAAATAAGCTTTAGATAATAAAGATTCAATCCTTTTTCAGTCTCTAATAAAATAAATTGAATGGCGAATGTATCTGGGTTGGTTGCTCCAACAGTTCCCAGTTTGAGGAGGAGATTTTCTCCTTCATCAGACATTTATCGATCTGGGTTTTGGTTCTACGACGGCGTTTCGAGACGAACAGTGTGTTCCAGTGCTGCTCAGGGTGCAGAGAAGCTTTCCCCTGCTGAATCTAAAGTGCCCAGGTAGTTAATTCTTTGCAAAGATTGCATTTTTACATATTTCTGATGCTTTTTTTCGGGTTTGTAATTCTTAATTTGCTCAAATATTTGGTGTTTTAAGCTTTCATGACTTTGGGAACTGTGATTATTGAATGAGGAATTTGGTGCTTTCTAGTAACTTAGAAGTTGCTGATGATATGCCAAATTGCCAATCTTGGATTGTTATTATTATGAATGAGGTAGGCGAAGTGTTGGGGCTGATTCGAATCTGGTTGATTTTTACTTGTACTTTATGTAATAGAAACTTATATAAGAACTGAGGTTTTGGCTGTTCAGCTGTCATCTGTTGTCTTGCTTGCTTTCTGCAACCGCGCAACACGATGGATGAGTTGCATTATCCATGACCCTTCGCATCGGGTGGATTTTTCAATGTGCATTAGTGTAGATGGTATGAATTACATTATGTTCAACTTAAGTTTATGTAGTATTGAAAGAAATGAACTTTGGTGGAGAAAGGAGAGTCCAATAAGGTCTGTGATGTGACGTCTGCTGCCTCAGCGTATTTCAACACCTGGTTTATGTTATATTGTTAGGTTTAGATGCCAACCCGATTTTCCAAACCCAAATATGGCTTAATCTTGCTTTATGCCTGTGTGGTTACCAAAGAAAAGTTCTCTGTGGTTTCTGCATTCTTGTTTTCGTTTAAAACACGTTGCTTCATATCCTGCACATTAGTATTATCAGTTGTCTGTCTCACTATTCCAAATTCAGTTGATATTTTGCATCATGTATAGCATGAATCCTTCTTTGACCGCATGATTGGTGAAACTGGGTAAAGCTTTGGATTCATTTCTGATCACTAACTTAATTTTCCAGACTTGCCAGCAAAGGGTGCAAGTTAGTTGGTTGTGGTTCTGCAGTACCAAGTATTCAAATATCCAATGATGACCTCTCAAAAATTATCGATACTTCTGATGAATGGATATCTGTCCGGACCGGGATACGAAATCGGAGAATACTTTCTCGTGAGTTATTCTTTACACTTCACGCTTGATTCCTCATTTATATCATCATGCATATTAAGATCAAATTAAGACTTTGGTGCAACTGAGGAAACTCTGCAAATGCATTTTTTAAAGTTCTTGTTAACGGTGATGTAGGAATTAGTTGGATGTATAGCAGCAAATGGCATGATGTTGTCTTTATTGGAGGGGGGGAGTACTCATCTGTTCCTAAAATTTTACTTAAATTTGTTTGTTCAGTTTGTGATCATACCTAAAAAGCATGGGGCAATGTCATTAGACAGGTGGATTCATTATACAAATTGTCCATCGAATAGCAAAGGAGAATAAAATCACCCTAGACATTATGATGTGTCTCAAGTTTGCTTGCAAATTTTTCTGAGTATAGTGCCTTCAACTGTGTTTTTGCAGACTCTCATTAACATGAATATTCAGGAATTTATGATTTATCCATGCTTCTAAGACTTTATTAATCTAGCATGAATTTAGGCCTTATAATGCCATCTAACTTCAGCCTACTCAGATTCAAGAATGCACTGTAGAAGAGCAGTCTCTAACTACAAAGCCCTTTGAAAATTATTCTTCGCACAGTGGAATTAGGATTTTGGATGCATACAAACTCCTTTACCTATCAAGCAAAACTTATTTTGAGTTTTGCTATTGCAGGAAAAGACAGCTTGACGGCTCTGGCTACAGAGGCTGCTCAGAAAGCTCTCCAGATGGCTGAGGTTGATCCTGATGACGTTGACCTCGTGCTATTGTGTACTTCAACTCCAGAAGATTTATTTGGGAGTGCTCCTCAGGTACTGTTTCCAGTAATATTATGTAATGTGATCTTTTTATTCCTTTTCTTTATTCTTTTGTTTATGATTTTTCACCGCTGTTGGGAATTTCACCATATTAAGGCTCTATAACACTGTGATATGCTACGCTGTTAAACTATGAGTATATTGGCGGTTATTTTTCCTCATCTGCTAAATTATGTATTCTTCATATGCTTGTCAGACCGATGTTCTTACCATATTACATCAGTAAACACAATTCTGTTAATGGTGCATTTTCGAAGGATTTAACATTTTCTGTTAATTATTTCCAGATTCCAAAAGCACTTGGCTGCAAAAACAATCCATTGGCTTATGATATTACGGCTGCCTGCAGTGGCTTCTTACTTGGACTAGTTTCAGCTGCTTGCTATATTCGAGGTAGATCCTTATCATTATATAAAAGAGACGGAAACATTTTATTTGTCATCATGATAAATTTTTTGAGAAAAAATTGTTATCATGATCTTGCATATATGAAGAAAAAATTTCTTTGATATATATCAGGGGGTGGCTTCAATAATGTTCTTGTGATTGGGGCTGATGCTCTATCTCGCTACGTTGACTGGAACGACCGAGGATCTTGTATTCTCTTTGGCGATGCTGCTGGTGCTGTTTTAGTACAGGTACCCTTTTTATAAATTCTTAGTGCTGTTTTTCTGTTGTTTCAAAAATTCAACCCAAAGAAGACACTGTGCCTTGAGCGCTCTTCGATTTTGAATTTTCTGGATTTGAGGTGAGGAGTCCTAGACCTGCATGCATGATGCTTCTTCAATGAGCAAAAACCAAATTGGCCCTTAACTAAAGTATCTGTGGGGTGTGTTGCAATTTTGTACAGCATGTTTTCTGTTTGGAATGAGAACTATGATGTGATTGAAGTTGGATTATGAATTTCCTCAGAAGAGCTATAGTTGCTTTATCGAGCCTTTTTCGATAAGCTAATGAGAAGTTAAGAACTATGCTCGCATTTGTAGTGTTTGACTCGATAAAATAAAGCTAAATAGAATGTATGAACTCTTTGATCCCGACTTTGGCCTACTTGTAGGAGCATTGATTATCTCTGTCTGATAAATGTCTACTTTTAATATCGATCCAATTAGTAACTTCCAATAACTTACAATGCTAATAATGTTTTTATGTTTGATGCAATTTGTTGTCATTATCTTTCTGCAGTCCTGTGATAGTGAAGAAGACGGTTTATTTTCATTTGACATGCACAGTGATGGTGGAGGTCAGAGGTATTTATATCCACCCTCTTCAGAAATCAATCACGTATTTTTTCTGATCATGTAATTCGTGCATTTTTTCAGGCACTTAAACGCCAGCATGAAGGAAAATAAAATAGATCATGAGGTGGGTTCAAATGGTTCATTCCTTGGACTTCTGCCTAAAGGTTCCTCATACTCCTGCATCCAGATGAACGGTAAAGAGGTGTTCCGCTTTGCTGTCCGTGTTGTTCCACACTCGATCGAACTGGCTCTAGATAAGGCAGGTCTTGCTGCGTCCAATATAGACTGGCTGCTACTGCATCAGGTATGAAATAGTCTTTGTCGAGTAAAAGAGGAGTTGCTTCTATAGCACTTTCCATACAATTATTGGACAAAAGCTGCTGCGATACGTTTATATGAAGATTTCCAGGTGAAATCTGGTCTGAAAATAATGTGCCGAACTGTTAGTAGGTAGCATATCTAAGTGTAAATGTGTAAAGGAATCACTACAAACATAGATTTATATAGCGTGTCGAAACAGTTAGTAGATGAAACGATGAAAAAACTAACCATCTTGGGAAAATATTGATGGCTGTAACATAGAAACTGATCAGATGCTTCACACCAAATAGAAATGGCCATCAACTAGTAGTAACAATTTGCGTTAGAAAATCAATGGAAGACGATAATGAGCTATGTGAACGTTCGAAAATGTTTAGGAACAGAGTTGTATACTTTTTTGTTGCTTCATATAAATGTATCTGTTTTCATAATGTTGAGATAAAACAGCAAAGAGATGGGTGAATGCAGGCGAACCAGAGAATAATCGATGCAGTAGCCACGCGCCTGGAGGTTCCACCGGAGAGAGTCATATCTAACTTGGCGAATTATGGCAATACGAGTGCTGCCTCAATTCCATTGGCGTTGGATGAAGCTGTAAGAAGTGGCAAGGTGCAAGCTGGTCACACCATTGCAACTGCTGGTTTCGGAGCCGGGCTTACATGGGGCTCAGCTATCGTTCGTTGGGGATGATCGATACATTCGTATCCAATTTTGTGAGTTCTGTTTGAATGCTCATTCCCACCTCATGTTACGCTTAAGTGCACTCGTGCATTCTCTCTCTCTCTCTCGCTAGTAGTTTTTTCCAACTTCTTTCCTCATTCAATTACTAGTTTATGACTTGGTTAGCGATGGAAGATGGAGAAATTGTGATACGAGTCTCTCTCTCTCTCTCTCTCTCTCTCTCTCTCTCTCTCTCTCTCTCTCCCCTAATTTTATGATTTTGTTGGCCATGGAAGATGGAGGAGATTGGTACGAGTTGATGTTGATCTGGTGTTATTTAATTTGTTGGGCAGTGTAAACTGCAACTGTAAATTAACAATCTATTTTTCTGATATGGAAAAATTCCCTCTTTTGTAGCAGTTTCCCGTGGCATATCTGCAGTTCTTGCACAGGTGGTTTTTGCTACTGAATGCTGCTGACCTACGGAAACTTTACGATGAGGTCGATACGTAATTACGTATCTTGATTGTATTTCACTAGATGTAGCATCCAATAATTGTTTTTTTTTTGTTACATGTAGCTCAAAACTCGCGTTAATCCTAACATATATATTCAACAATATTAGGAGAAATACACATCAAAGAAACTCTTCCCTTCTCAAAAAATTGGCAGCCATCAGTGACTATTTTAATATCATTGTTGAAAAATAATAATAAAATTTATTATTATTTTATTCACATGTAAAAATAATAAAATTTAAATGAAAAAATATACTTAGTTCAACAAAACTTATTTTGTCAACTCTAGAAAAGGTGTACATTTCGCAGGGGACGCCTCAGCTTCAAAAGATGGTGACCATTGATTTAAAAATTATAAAACTTCACATTTTAAGCTTCAATAATATTTCATTGTCATTGTTAGTCCATTTCCCATTTTTGTTTCTACTACTTCAAAATAGGATCATAATTTGTACATACTTGATGACGATATAACTATAAACATGAATATCATGATTTTTAAAAAAATATTACTTCTAAATACTTCACGACTTTATATTATATCATTATATCATTATGTCATTTACAAAGACTAAAACCACCATTTAATACTTTTATTTTTTTTTCTTGGGAGTTAGGTGTTTACCTACCTCATCAATCTAATTTTGCGATGATTTTTTTCGTTGATTGAGTGGTCACCTACTTAATTAGAAACCCAACATTAAATTATTGGCTTTGCTTGCCAATCCCACTTTTCAAGATTGCCCCACCTTCAAATCTCTTCTATATTCATTCCAAAGATTTCGAGAAACAAATTTTGTGTTCGAATGGGTCATCAATAACAGATTGAAAATAAATAGATATTCAAATATCATATATTTACTGGTATTCACAGAAAATAGGTTGGAAGTTAGTTTATTCCATAGGTCTTGCATTCTATATTTTAATCTCATAAAATTTATTTTATTAGTCCCTTTCCGAGCATACACAGTTTTTTTTTTTGGTGAACCTATAATAGTTACAAAAACAAGTATAACCAAAGCAAAGAACATGCATAGAAGCAGCAGAAAAATTCATAGTTTAACCCAAAAAAATATTGAAATCATACATCAACCTCCCAATAAAAAAAATGAAAAAACAAAAAAAAGTTTAGTCAGAGCCATTTTGCTGGCTCATCAAGAAAGATCTCAAGTGCTCCTTTAACCAAGATTGCGTCAACATTATTCGCATATGGTACATCTGTAAGTATAAATTATAAGGACCAAAGAATTCAGAGAGAGGGAGAGGGAGAGGGAGAGAGAGAGAGAGAAGGAAAAAACACTACCACAAAAATGAAGGGGGAAAAACACAAACTAACTAATATTATAACAACACTCTGTCAGAAGGCAAGGGAGTGGTCTGTGCACATTGCGTCCCTTCAACTTCAGAAATTAGCATATTATAGATCTTAACATGTATGATGTTGGTGATAACAATATTGTCAACCTTGTTTCTCCCCCGGTATCACCGTATGCATGACGAGAGGATCATCACCATACATCACGCAAGTACCTTCCAGTCATTTGCAGATTCTTCACCATGCCCTCAGCTTCGGAGCTGCTCAGAGATCCCTGTAATACGAGTAGGTGATATAAGTATCTATCTCTTTCGCGAAGTCTTAAAAAGCCAAGTGACAAGGTCTATAAAACGATATTTAAACTATCTTGAAATAGTATGCTCTTGTCAAGCAAAAGCTTAAATTGCCAACCCCCCCCCCCCCTGCCCCCAACCCAAAAACCTGCCAAAAATGCTGGTGTTCCTCAAGTGATCTGCCAATATCGTATCACAAACAACCACAAAACGACTGGACATGAAAAGAACAGCTCATTATGCCTAGTCTGAATCTAGGTCTATTTGGCAAGTGTAGCAAGGACATGAAGATACAGTATAGAATGGACTGGATAATTTAAGAGCTCTGGGTATTAAATTCCAAGCATAAAGAGGATGTGAAAGTAGTTTCAATGTGAACAGACCCCAAGAAAAAAAAAGAAAAGGACCAGGAGGGAGAGGGGGACGGGGAGGAGCACAAGGACCTCTTAACCAAGAAACAAAACCACAAGTTGCAAGGGGCACAAACCTGTTCTTGCACGATTGTATGAAGAGTTCGGTGTACATCTCTTGCCATTCCCTTGGCATCACCACAGACATAGACATAGCCTCCATCGGATATTATTTGCCAGACATCTGAAGCCTATGATTCAATAAATGTAATTTAGTGTTCGTGAAATGTCACGTTCAGAATTTTTATAGTTGGATGAAACTCAACACACTATCATCAGTGAGAGTGGTTGCATACCTTTTGAGCCATCTTGTGCTGCACATATTCCTTAGCGGGTCCCTCCCGTGAGAATGCAACTATAAGCTCAGAAATTGTTCCAGCTTTGACAAAGTTGTTCAATTCATCTTCATAAATAAAATCCTGCAGGGTTGCAGCAAGTAAGATAAAAAATTCTTCATCGGGATTCATTAAAAAAAGATAGGGCATTTAGCAATAGCTGAGTAGATAACTGACCATTTGGCGGTTCCTGCATCCAAAAAATAAAATGGCAGGACCAAGTTCAGCTCCAGATTCCTTTAGAGCTAACCTTTCCTGAAATATTGGTATGAAAATAACCAGATCATCTTAGTTAGAAAAAATCAGAATTAATGCTTCCAAGTAGGTCTAAGCTCAAAAATTTTCACACAAACCTGAAGGAATCCCCTAAATGGAGCCAAGCCAGTACCAGGGCCGATCATTATTATCGGTACTTTAGGATCAGCAGGTAGTTTGAAGTTAGAGTTTCTAATGAAAATTGGTGCCCAGCTGCAATCACTACTTTCCTCCAAAGGCACAGCATTCTGATAAGAGGCAGATTGTGAGGCTTGAGGCAGTAGAAAGTGTATTCAAATAACAAGTCAAGATGTAAATCACTAATAGAATTGATCTTAATTGAAACATGACGCGATGATTCATCATTCAACAATAAAGTAAGCCTTGACCGAACTCGGAGATACCAATCATTATTTAATTATCATCTCTGCCACTCACTTTAACCTGTTGGTTTCAACTTAAAACTAAAAATACCTTCATCCATGTTGAGCATATACCCTTGTGGACTCGTCCTGTTGGTGTTTTATCATAAACTAAGGCACAAGTCACATGAATTCTGGATGGTGCAATTCTGGACAGAAGTTAAAGAGACAGTGAGAGGCAATATATCAGAGAACAAGTTATAGAATAAAAACTGCATGCACAGAAGAATTTTGGGCGTGTATGTGTGTGTCTGAGTCCCAGAACATCTCATTTTAGCAGATTATTGATGGGCAATGGGTATTGTGCACGGGAACAATCTTCAAATAAGACAGCCTATTGCTAATGTAGTTAGAATGCAGCACAACTCTAGAACTTAAACAGGAAGATGAATACTCACTTCGGGGAGGATGAGATAGAATAAAATCTGGGCTGCAGGCGAGGAGCAACTGCTGCAAAGAAAACACCTACAGGAGGCTTGGCGGACGGGAACTCTGCCATGACCTCAAGTAGGCTTCTTTGACTTGCAACTATATACTGTGCATATTCCTCCTGAGAATATCGGAACGTATAAATTATTAGGGGGGAAACGACCAATTTAGATTTAAAAAACGACAAGCTAATATTGGATAGTACAAAATTCCAAAACCTTTCCACTAGGGGATGCAAGATATTGGAGCCGATCAGCTTCACTTTGGTCAGAAGCATATTCCGCCAATGCAATTAGCGCAGACTGGAAAAACAGGCATACATGAGCTTTAATTCACAGTTATGTTCAAAGCAAGCCCAAAAGCAAATGCGAAAATACAGGGATACCAATATACCTTTTTGGGAGCACTCAAAAGATCTGCGTATCTAGTTAGCGCTGTTCGCAAAGTGCCAGGAGGAAAGGGAGGCGGCAAGGAGCTTCCACTGCGTGGGCTGCCATCCTCGTTATCGGTATGAATTGAAAAGTAAGTTTGTGGAGGCAGATTTAGTAGTTTTTCTGCTTCCTCCACAGTCTCAATCAAATTTTCACAGTAAACACCAACATGGTCTCCTGTTTCATACCTGTGGAATAAAGTACTGTGTAAATATTAAACTTCGTTTTGAAATGTCAACTGGAAGCTGAATAGCAATTGCAACAGGTTAATTTAATATCTCAAGCGCAAAATAAGTTAAAAAATTACAGCATC
Organism: Perilla frutescens; assembly: GCA_026008535.1. Classification (NCBI taxonomy): domain Eukaryota; kingdom Viridiplantae; phylum Streptophyta; class Magnoliopsida; order Lamiales; family Lamiaceae; genus Perilla; species Perilla frutescens. The sequence continues at coordinate 69,538,179 of BRKX01000001.1, forward strand.
AACTTACACAAGTCCAGTGCCAGATATGTCGAATTCCAAATGAGTGCAAGAACGATCTGACGCAGGAGTGTGAAGCTCTTTCTTCACAGCAACATTTGACCTTCAACAAACAAGCAGACAGATGGTATTTAAAAGGAAAAACTTAAGTTACATAAGAAAATTTTGAAAAGAGAACAGAAGCAAAAGCTAATACCTGCAGGGATGCTGGGCATCATAAACAGTGTTACCGTTGGCGTAACCATTTGCTGAGCCATTCTCGGAAATTAATCCATCTGCTTGGTCATGGAACTCAACACGATACTGCAAAACTGCAGCAGTGTATGGAGTAGCAACAGTTGCATCATCCTCATTGCGGAGCAATTTATCCAACTCAGGCCACACTAATTCACGCCTGCATTGCCAACAATTATCTCAAACAACAAATATATGCACAAACCACAGAGCATGTCTATTTATATATTATATATATAACAATGGAGACCAATCATTTTGATGATGATCGTGATCTAATTACCATGCAGCAAAGTCATCTTCAATGCATTGATCATCATCTCCCAATCCCACTGGGACAAGCTTCTTTCCTCCTGAACTCAAACAAAATGCTGATGGGTTAGAGGACAAGACCAGGAAAGAGTCAATATGGAGTATATAATGATATTTTTTTTATCAAATTTTCATCTTTAAGATAATTTTGGGACATTGAATACTGTAATGCATTCTACTTTACAATGACATACAAAATTCTGTAGGGGATAAAAAACTAACAGCCTGTCTGATAATATCTGAGTGAGTGGCACAATTTTTTCTGACAAAAAAGGTACCAATAATTTTGAGAGCATGGGAAAGGGTAGAATAACACCCGAGGGCCCGGCCTGCAGCAAATGCTTGTCAAAAAGCATTTGTAACTAATCGTGTAGGTGATTTTGGTTTATTATAAGGAATATGACAGCATCGCTTACAACAGGTATACTTAGGAAGCGTACCAATATTCTTTTATAATGTATCAGTGCAAAAGCAACTATACAACCCAACTTGAAATAGGTAATAGTTGAACCAAGAATAACACAATCATAAAAAACAATTGAGATCGTGAAGGTTAATCAAGCATCTATGATGGCAAAAACTATACCAACTCTCCAAATGAAATAATATTCTCAGAATTGAAATACCTTGCTCGACAATAATGTCATCTACCACTATTGCAATCTGTCAAAAATAAACCAAAAGGAGAACAAAAAAAGTTCATCAAATACAAATGAGTATGTAACTTAGAAATGCTCAACTCCAGCATTCTCACAAGTGCTAGTATCAAACAGTTACATACCTTGTTGAAATGCTCATATTGTCTGTTCCCAAGACCGAACACACCATATTGAAGATTCTTAAGCCAGTCCCCCTTGTCTTTTCCCTGGACAAAACAAAGTTCAACATTAACTCCAAATATTACACGTTAGTGAAAACCTGAAAGGAAAGAAATCATTGTTTCCACCTCAGTAAACCATTTATAGAACCTCGCTGCATTGTCAGTCGGCTCACCATCTCCATATCTGCAACCAGCCAAACCTCAACTAACTCAATAAATTATATTTCAACAGAAGATATCATTTACCATAGTGTGTGCTACTTGCATATGCATTAATGTTTTCAGTCGTAAATTACGGCCATTGTGCAAACAAAAGATGGGTAGAAGATAAAATCTTAAAGAACCTACGAGGCCAGGAAGAAGAATGCTAAATTCTCCTTCTTCAACTTCTCCTCATACTCATCATCATCGGCAGCATAATCATCCTATCACCATCCAAAAAGTCAAGATTAGAACCCTGCACTACTAGAACAAATTTTAAGATATCAACAATTAACAAAAAAAGGAAATATAGGGAAGTAAAACAAAAAACATACCAAGTCAATAACTTTAAAGTTAGCCTGCTGATATCTAGCTTTAGCTTCCTCGGCAAATGCCTATATACAACATGACGAAAATCATTTGACCGGCAAAAGTAAATGAAATCTTTGCCGAAAAAGTACCTTCACTGAAAGTTGCCGGCCTAAGAAAAGTGATACAAGTACAACATGCAGTAAAAAGCCTCGAAAAAATTAAATCTTGATTAAAGCAAGATTCACGCCCTTTTCAACTCCAATCGTAAAAACAAAGGCATTCTTGTATTTCTAATATCAGATTCCACAACCACAACAATCATGATCTTTAAAAAGTTTCCTCGTTACCACTGTAGTCGGGAATTCTGATGTCTTCAATATTTGATTTTTCTTATTTGCTTCGAATTTTCGAGAAAACATAAACACTGTTTTCCTACCTTAGCAAAACCTTCAGCTGTACCAGTCTGTGTCCCGAAGAATATGGAGATTTTGGTCTTTTCATCCTCCACTTCATCCGGCTCCGCCGCCGCCTTCGGCACAACCAGCTTGAGCGGCTCCAGCTGCTTATTTTTCGCCGATCCGGCGGCGCGCCGCCAAGCCAGCACCACGACGCAGCCTATGAGCACCGCGACGGATGTAGTGAGCACCATCACGAGGTCCCTATTCTCCATCAACATAGCCACCACCGGCGGCGCCGCCTCCAACTGCCCGTTGGAGTAATCGCCCTTTAAGATCGCCGCTATGAAATCGAGCGGCGACACCTTCTGCGATGTGGGTTCCATGATTTTTTCTGCTGCTAGATTTCCGAATAACTAAACAATTGCAACCAATTGAAAATAAAGAAAATATCAAAGAATTAATTAATAATAATTATATAAGAACTGGGAAAAGAAAACAAAAAAAAAAAATCAGAGTCTCCCCCCCCTCCTCGTGAATTATGATTTTCGAGGTTTAATTGATTTTGTTGAGAGAATGGGGATACGTTTGGAGGGGCTCTGACTTCCACAGATTGGATGAGAGGTGTTCAATGGAGTTTTTATGGAGAGGAGAGAGAGAGGGAGGGAGGGAGAAATAACACAAAATGCCTACCAAACTAGAGTGGTCAAGACCACCTAACACTGGTTAACCATGGTTACATCAGGGAAAATTAGGGATAATAATTATCTAAGCCAAAGGAGTGTTTGGTTGAAAACTTAGAAATTGAAATATACTTTCACTGTCATAAATGTAGTCCATTCCCCATTTCAACACAAATTAATAAATCAAATTTAATATGTATTAAAAATACACAATTTATAACAATTATCATGTATTGCTCTTATTTTCTATTCTATTAATTTCATTCATTCTATATTAAATAGGAACATACAGTATTTGTAAAAAGAATGTTTTAATACAATCTCAATTTAGAATAAGACTATAATTTTGCGACATTCAAACAAAAAATACAATTATGAAAGGGGGAGAGTAATGGAAGGTGAAAGGAAAGGTCACATTACCTCAAAATATAAAATAAAATTAATATTTATACCATGACTTTTTAGTAACTGGTTTTATTTTTCGGATGAGATCTTTTATTCTACCATCGAATTTACAAGTTAATAATAGATATTACAAAAATAAAATTAGTTATAACATTATAACGTAATTGACTTAGTCACATATATCAATAAGAAATTGAAATTTTAAAAATTATAAATCATATTTTTAAAATAATCAACTATAATAATTATTTCTTTTAAAATTAAATACTAAAAAAATTATAAATCCTAATTGAGTGGGGATAAATTCTAAAAATAATCATAAAATTAAACTAAAGCATAATAAATTAAAATTGATGGAAAAATAAAAGAAAAATTCATAAATTTAATAGTCAAATACGAATTGGAACACAAAATATGAAATGGACAATCTCATCCGTTTATTTTATATTTATTCTCGTTGTTCTCTCCAAACCTATCAAACAAGCATGGTTTAGTATGTGCTTATTTAAAATTTTAATGGCCAAATACGTACTATTAAAAGTATTTGCATCTACCTCACTTACTATTATTATTTCTAGAAAAAAAAATTATATATTCTTGACACGCCGTCGTTTAGCGTGCAAAATTACACCTATGGGTATAGCTCAGTAAATGTTTGAATGTGCCTCCCGTGGCTAGTATAGTGCTAGAAGGCGGATGTCGATCTCACGAGGAGTGTTAACCTTCCTATCCTAATTGAGCTTTTCTAGAACTTTGAGAAAATTACTGTCACTAATTCGTTCCTGCAAACTTAATGTAAAACAATACTAAAAGTATAGACTATATCAAGCAATAAACAAACATATTCAAGTTAAGTATGGAATGAGACGGGTGAATGCATGCAATCCCGGACACATACACATGGATACCTCGTTCTGACTGTTTGGTTATAGGGAGCAGGTACGGTCGCCTTACAACCCCCAATTCCTTCTTACGGTGTATGCTAAGAGCGATACGGTCGGCGACTCTTAGTCTCTTACCATCTAGGACCCAACGAATAGAGTCATGCAGAGGGTTTGCAAGGATGGCAGCCTTCAATCGAAGGAACCCAACGCTGGTATATGGGACTCCCTTTGGCGTTGTGCCCATATCCACCTATACTTCAATCTCCGGGCTTAGTCGTCTCTAGGCTTCTTCACCCGGTTTATCACTTAGTAGCTCATCAGGGAATCGGTCACCCTTACTTCCACTCTGACATACAGCAACAATGATTTGGCTAAGAGTGATCAGCCACATAGACTCCTCATTGTTGTGTCATCGTTCGTCCCAAGTTGAAGTCAAGAATCTTTGCGAGGTACGTTAAGCCCGATTAGCCTCATGCATATTCATTCACCATAGCCCTCTTCACACTTAACCCGAACACTAACTAATTAGTCGTGCATCATATTGAAAAACAAAACACAAATAAATGAATAACTCATGATAAAAAGAAAAAAAATAGATTAATTACAGCTGGACTATCTCCAGATAACAAGCAAAAACGAGCCGTGCATAAGCTGGAGGCAAATCCCCCCATACTATACCGACTGTAAATATCCAACGGTAAACTAAATAAACAAGGAAATACTGAATATAAAAGCTAAATTCTGCTCCTAGTTGTCTGTCAGTGAAATAAAGTAGCAACATAGTATTTATAATGAGTTCTTAAACTGCCAAAAACGGCCCACTACAGTCCACGCAGGAGCATGCTTGTGTTGACTCCTTCCACTCTTCCTCAACAGCTTGTGCGCGAGATTCACGGCCTTGACCTTCTCTCTCTTATCTCCTCTTATCTCCCTTCTTTCTCCTCCTCTTCGGTACCAACGGTCGACTCCCATGAATTCCGGAACGGTTATGGACGTGGTCTTAGTTTGTTGGAGTGTTTGGAGCTGAATTTCCGCGCTGGATTTGCAACAGACTCTCCAAGTCCAGCTCCCTCCATTATGCCTTCAACGATTTTTTCTTCACTTTACGCCCGTATTGGATCTTTTCCCTTCACTTCCCCCTGCTTCACTTTAGCTCTCTAACTGACTCAAGACTCGATATAAAAGACTCAAAAAAAGATAAAAAATACATAAATAAAATACCCAACTTTGAGTCTGCATCAATTCCTCAACCAACTTCCTCAATCCGAAAAAAAAATATATTCCAAATTACCATCACATCACATCTAGCAACATAATGTACAAAAACATGGACAACATTATTAACCTCCCTATGCAAATGTCAAAAATCACAAACAAATTATTCTTTAACGATCGTGGTTAAGGATGACAATCCCTTCTCTAAATAAAACTCGGCATCACCATTCTCTTTAATTATTCACGTAGCTAGCAAAGAATTCGATTAAAAAAAGGAATCGGTCCTTCTTGCAAACACAAACCAACTCATAAAACACAATAATAAGCTATGCATACAACACATATTTAGGATCGACTTAGTCAGGACTGCCTAGAGCTTCCCACCACAATCCCGAATAGCCGCACCCCTCTCGTATAAACCAGTTTCCTCATTCACATAAGTATCCACATCAAGTCATATATTTTGATTTTTTTTATTGTATGTGTCATGTTTTTTTAAGTATTAAGGACAGATAAGGTGTGAATAATAATCTAAATCCATATAGAAGTAGTGAAAGAATACTATTGAATTATTACATGGGAGTTGCTATTTGCATTACACTTTTTACTATTGGCACTTCACGCACTTACTGCACTTCACACTTTACTATTTGCACCATATAATAAGTCATTTTTACCCTTCACTCTAAAAAATATATAATTTAATCATTAATTTAAAAAGAAGAATATAATGGAGAAGAGACCATCGTCATTGCTTCTTCTCTGGTGAATGCCTGTCGTCGACGACCACCGTTCACCCCGACTCAATGCTGCTGCAACCATCCAACCTAGCTCCAACTCCACTAACTATAACTAGAGAAGAAATCGGATAAAGAAATCTCATTTTTTCAATGTGATAAGCCATCAACAAACACTGTTCGTGATGGGAATTTTGGGAATCTCAATTTTTTATTTGAATTGGAATTTTCGAAAGCTGTGTAGGGCATTCGGAAAATAGTTTTCAAATGTATCCCAAATTTTTGAAAAATCATTTTCGATCAACCTCAACTTTCGTTTGAAAATTTAGATTTTTAAACTGCTCATATAGTTTCAAAAATATATTACCGAATACTTTTTACTGTGTTCGGACGATAATTTTTGAATCATTCATGATGAGAATTGAGTTCCGATCATAATCAAGCACGGGGCAGGGGCAATGCCCCGATATTTGAAACCATATTATGAGCACAAAAACGAGGGATTAAGAAGATGAAGACGGGGAAGAGAAGATGGGGAAGAGAAGATAGGATGAAGACGCATGTTCGTGGTGGTGGAGGAACTAGATTAGAAAAAAAAATCGATTTTGCAGGCTTTTGAGAGAAGAGAGAGGGGTGGAGAAGACTTTCTTCCTCTTTTTTGTTTCATTTATTTATTGATTTACAAAAAAATAATAAAAATATTTAAGTAAGTTCCAATATACATTTTTTTTTATGGTGCAAATAGTAAAATTTTTAATGCAAATAAGATCACCCTTATGATATATACACTTGTGATAAAATTTAATAACAAACCATACAACTCAATCAAAAATTTGAATGAGAATCCGTATAAATTTATTAAAGGTTGTGAAATCATAACTTTCATATATCTTAATATCTTTTTTACTTAAACCAAAACCAAATACATAAAACACATTTCATAGAAGAATACAGGATTGAGTTAACCATGGCTAACTAGTTTTAAAGCATAAATCATTTACAATCATAAATGGTGTTAATTTCAGGTATAATTGACCAATAATCTCTAAAACACCCTTTTATTTCTTTATTTTATTTTATATTTAAGTACTCGTTGTCTTCTAATATTCAACAAATAAATAAAAGTGCGGCCTCGTCTTGGCTCATTATGCAATTTTTTGTAACTTTCTAAAGTTCTGCCATTTGTTTTATTCATTTAATCTGAGCTTTCAAACTAAATAATTCGTGTTTAGCATAAATATACAACATGCATTAAAAACTGGGAGAGTGTTGCCACACTCGTGTGAGCCCTCTCTTACAAATAAAAAACTACAAGACGGGTCAAGATCATATGCAAAAGAGTAAAAAAAATCAACACAATTATAAATATGTGTTTGAATTCAAATATTGACACGTCTTATATGAATTTTTATATTAAAAATACATGATTATTTAGCGTATTCCAAAAGTAATTATGAACCTCATACACCTCTATAGTTGTTAGTCGGCTCTACATTAAACAAGGAAAGGTGTGTGTGTATATATATATATATATATATTTGAGTTATTGAATCATATATCATAAAATATTAATATAATTAACTAGATGGGTTTCTTTTGTTGATAATATTACTACCTATATGTGTAGCTTATTCATTTTTCTCTGCAAAGCTCATTAATACATCATATTTTATTTTCTCAATTCTTTAACTAATATAATATTTTATTTTTATCATAACACCTAATTAGGTTAATTGGTCCTGATCTACTCAGGGAGTAACATCTTCTTTTCTTTTTTTTGTTATTTATTTTTACGTGAACATATGGTATTAACAAAATGCTAAACATTACTTTTAATCGTTTACAATTTTTTTCCTGATAAGAAATATAAAAGGTCGTCCTATTGTAGTACGTTAATGATTTATATATAGGAAATTAATGAATAATTAGCACAATTACTCTAATGAAATAAAATATGGTGAAGACTTCGGAAGAACCTTCTAGTTCAAAAAAAAAAAAACGAAGGAAATTGATGTCCGCTCAAATTCAATAATTAAAAAATGGGATAATTTCACTTTTAGTCCCACTAAAATATAGTCAAAACATTTTCGGTCACATATCTTTCGTTTTTGATCTCATAGTTTATTAGCTCGACACTTTTGATCTCAAATATTTTTTTCGACATTTTAGTCCCAAGTGTAGTGTGTGTGTATTCAAAGGGCATTTTAGCTTCTTTTTTTTCAGCAAACCATTAAGAAAAACAGAGAAAAATATCTAGCGAAAAATTCAGCATAATATCCAACAAAATAACATAATATCTAAAAAAATTTCACCAAAATATCAAGCAAACTGCCCAACAAATATCTAACAAAATGCCTAACAAAACCGTTTCAATTTCTTGTCAATATACGGTTTTTGTTCAACAAAATTCTCGACAAAACATACGGAAAAAAACTATCGAAAAAAATATAAGAAAAAATATATGGTTAGTTATAAGACTAAAAATGTTGGAAAAAAAATATTTAGGACCAAAAGTGTCGAGTTAATAAATTATAGAACAAAAAACGTAAGATATGGAACCAAAAATATTTTGATCCTATTCTAGTGGGACTAAAAATGAAATTATCCCTTAAAAATTTCAAATTATTGTGCTAATTTGCTATTTAGTCTACTATTCTTCTATAATTGTTAATTTAGTTGTGATTTTAACAATCAGTTGTAATCGAAACTCGTAGTTAAATTAACTCAAAATTTAGTTGCCGACTTGCCACGTGACAATTTTGTTTTCTCTTTCCTGGTTTTAATATTTTCAATAAAATTTTATAAATATTTTGATAAATATATTATTTCAGTAAAATTTTATTAAGATATATTTTCCTAAAAATATGCAGATTCTTCCCTCTCTAGTCACTGCACTAAAAGTAAGAGATTTTATAGGAACTTGATGGAGGTTGAAATTGAGAGAATGTTAAAACAATAAATAATTATTTACAAGGTACAAAATATAAAACGGTAAATATTACGAAGTAAGTAGAATAATGTATTAAGGGTAAATTGGCTTAAAATACAAGAATTTTAGGGTCATTTTGGTTTTTCACACGATTTTAAAAATGTAGTTTCAATAACACGAACTTAACCTCTGTTTGGTTTTTCACATGATTTTCAAATTCCGGCAGGTGGAATCTGACGTGGCAGCCGGAACTGCCACGTGGCAGTCGGAGATGCCACGCGTACATCTACGTGGATATCAAATTGTCTTAAAATACACAAACTTTCGACTGATTTTGGTTTTTCACACAAATTAAAAAATATCAATTTTAGTTTTGTTTTTTTTGCTTTTTTTTGTGTAATATGGAAAATTCGTCGATTATTACTATAGAGTTGCTGTAGTAGACATTGTGAAATATTTTGATTTTTCTTAGTTGATGCAATATATAAAATTTAGGTTCGAAAAAATAAATAAAATAACTATCGGACCTTTTTAGTTTTCAATTTGAAGAAAATTTTAAATAATATGACTTAAGCTAGAGTAATGGTATACATAAGTGAATTCTGAATACAACAATCATCAAGTCATAAAAAGTGGTCAATGACGTATCGTATATGTTGATGAATAATATTACACAATTAATTAATTGAGTTTACAAATAAATTGATCACGTAGTAACTACATATTAATTTTTCATATATGTATAATAGCATCTTCTGATATAATTTGAGATTATCTAACATATAAAGTTATATCAAAATATGTTATTAAACATATATGAAAAATTAATATGTAGTTACTACGTGATCAATTTATTTGTAAACTTAATTAATTAATTAATTGTGTAATATTATTCATCAATATATACGATATGTCATTGACCACTTTTTATGATTTGATGGTTGTTGTATTCAGAATTCAATTATGTATACCATTACACTAGTTTAAGTCATATTGTTTAAATTTTGCTTCAAATAGAGAACTAAAAAGGTCCGATAGTTATTTTATTTAATTTTTTCGAACCTAAATTTTATATATTGCATCAACTAAGAAAAATCAAAATATTTCACAATGTCTACTACAACAACTCTATAGTAATAATCGACGAATTTTCCGTATTACACAAAAAAAGCAAAAAAAAAAAACTAAAATTGATATTTTTAAATTTGTGTGAAAAACCAAAATCAGTCGAAAGTTTGTGTATTTTAAGGCAATTGATATCCACGTAGATGTACACGTGGCATCTCCGACTGCCACGTGGAAGTCCCGGCTGCCACGTCAGATTCAACTTGCCGGAATTTAAAAATCATGTGAAAAACCAAAAAGAGGTTAAGTTCGTGTTATTGAAACTATGTTTTTAAAATCGTGTGAAAAACCAAAATGACCCCAAAGTTCGTGTATTTTAAGCCAATTTACCCATGTATTAATGTGTGTGTAAAAAAAGGGTCAATTCCAATTTGGTCAAAATAAGTAAACTAATATGGCCCCGTTTGGTTCGGTTGATGGGATAGATAAAATTGATGAGATAAGGTAGGATTGCACTGTTTGGATAAAAATAATCTTGTGTTTGGATTGGTTGATTGCAATTTTAATAATTTAGGATAGATTGTCAATTATGTTTGGATTGAATGATTATGATTAAAATGTTGGAAAATACCTAAATTGCCCTTTATATAAGATATTTATTTATAGGCAAAACCCTATTTTGGGTCCCTGTACTTTTAAATTTTTTCGAATTGGGTCCCTCTACTTCATTTGGTTAAAATGAAGTCCTTATACTATCAATTTAGTTAAAATGAGGTCCATGTACTATGAATTTAGATAAAATCAAGTCCTTGAGGGATTTGATTTCATCTAAATTGATAGTAGAGGGACTTGATTTTAACTAAAATTGATAGTATAGGGACACAATTTAAAAATAAAAATAAAAATTGAAAAACTAAATAAACAACAATAAAAAAAAAATATATATTGAATTTTTTAAATATAAAATATATTTAAAATTTAAAAAATAAATTTAATTATTTTTTTTATAACCACTATAATTTTATATTTTGATTTTGATTTATTATTTTTTGAAAAAAAAATCAAAAAAAAGTTTTAAATTTTGTTTTTATTTAATTGATTGTTTTATTTAACTATTGTTTGATTATTTTTTTAATTTACTCTTTTGAAAAAAAATTAAAATTGCATAATTTTATAAAAATTAAATTATTTATTTTTTGCAATTTATTTTTAAAATTAAAAACATGAATAAAAAATTAAAGTATTTTTTATTTAAAAAAATAATAAATAAAACATAAAATTACATTGGTTTCAAAAAATTAATTAAATTTATATTTTATTTTTAAATAATTTTTTACTTAAAAAATTAATTTATATTTATTTTATTATTTTTTCAATTTTTATTAATTTATTTTTAAGAAAAATGAATTTTTATTTTTATTTTTAAATTGGATCCTTGTACTATCAATTTTCGTTAAAATCAAATCCCTCTACTATTAATTTAGATAAAATTAAGTCCTCCAAGGACTTGATTTTATCTAAATTCATAGTACAGGGACCTCATTTTAACTAAATTGATAGTACAGGGACTTCATTTTAACCAAATGAAGTAGAGGGACCCAATTCAGAAAAAATTAAAAGTACAAGGACCCAAAATAGGGTTTTGCCTTATTTATAATTATTAAAGTTGATATTTTTTATTTAAAAATATTTGAAATCATGAAATTGGAATTAATTGATGCACAAAAATAATTTACCCAATTTTAAGAAATAATGAACGAATCAAAAATAGTTTATTCTTCAGAAATCCTTTTTTAATTACATATTGGTATTCACATTAATATTATATTTATATATCAATATCCTCATAATTATTATTAAATTGAAATTATGGTTTTTATGGTAGAAACTATGAAATTGTGAATAAAATTATGCAATTTCATAAAAATTTTATTATTAATTTGAAATATTCAAATATAATTTAGATAAAGATAATTAAGTAATTTTATGTTGATTAAAAAGTGGGATTGAAATAATCACCTCATTTTTGGGGTGATTAGTTATCACCTAAATGGGTGATAGGAGCCCGGGCTCATCATCAATACCGGGCTCCCATCACGCGAACCAAACATTTGATTAGATTAGATTATTTTATCAATATACCCTAATCCCACCTAAACCCACAAACCAAACACCCCCTATGTGTAAAATTATAAAAGGAAGTTGAATCCCTTCGAGACCACCGCTCATTCTCCCAATCAAAATATACGGTATATTAATCGTGTCACTGAGACTAGTATTTCTCTCTTGAAATGCATGGAAAAAGTATGTATATAAGATACTTAAAAGTATCATCTAATTATCAAATAAAATTAAAAAATCATAATGTATATAATATGAAAAATAATAGTTTTAATTTTCATTAAATTAAATAATTCATGCTCCTCGTTTTCTACTAAGGTTGCTCACCATATACCTTTTTTTTTATCAATTTATTTTACCAAAATTTATATTGCAATCTTTGTGGAAATATGAGTTGCTGATTTAATGAAAAAAATGTTTGGAACCGAGAGCAAAATTGGTCGTGGTCAATAAGTGCACGTATGATTAGATTTTGATTATTTGTATTATATATGCATATACATATATATAATTATATAATATGAATCTATGGACGGTAAATGAAGGATTATGATTATAATTTCCCAAAAATAATAAAAACCAACATGACACACGGGCTAATCGACATATAACTTTGCTAATGTTTAGTTAAATTATTTACATTATATATTTTTATTATTAAGTTTCTCACATCAATACACGGGATCATTATATGCATTCGATTATATCGTAATAAAACAATATACACATCAAATTATTTATATCAAATAAAAAAAATGAATATTTGACTTGTAATATAAATATTTTTTGAATAAAATGAGTAGGAATAAATGATGAAATTTGTAATATTCAACTTGTAGGTATAAAATAAATAATTATTGTTGCACCTTTAATTTCAGGTTTATCGAAAAAATAATTATTTTATTTTATTCCCCTTCCCCTTTCCCCTCACCACTCCCACCCCACCACACCCCACCCCATATGCAATTTACACTACAATGTGTAAACCAATTTTCAAACAATAAATTATACAATTTGCACGCTATTATACCAAAACTCAAAACAAATATCACTGCAAAACAATATTTGAAATTATGATTCTTAAAAAAAAATCATATAATACTTACATTAGGAAATTATGCAAAAAACAAAAACAAAAACAAAATAAAATAAAAGAAATACATTATCCACACTTCTTTACAATTTAGTCTTCTCCTCTTCCGAGTGAACGAGAATACGAGATTAAATAAATGCATAATCTCACAGTTATAAGGATATTTATATATATATATATATGTGTGTGTGTGTGTGTGTATCTATAATCAATTAATAAATTTGAATTTCATAATTAAAAATAATAATAAAATAGTGCAATGCAAAAATTCATTAGTATTTATTTTGATATAAAGAGCATGTTGTGATTTTTATTTTTATTTTTGCTTTGATTTACAATACTTTCATCCACCCTAAAAAATATAAATAATTAATATTGTTCTCTCAAGTTGTTTTTTTTAAATTAAAAGTTATCAAATTAAATAAAATCACAATTCAATGTTTCATCCTAAAATACAAACGAAACAAATGAATAATGAGGACAAACTGAATGCTTAATCAAAATCTAAACGTAAATTTGAGAGAAACTATGAAATATGAATTAGAGATCATGTAAATGCTTTTCATACATAAGTATTCCATAAAGGTCGAACTAAACAGAGTTTCATGATCTATTCACGAGTACTGCTATCTTCTTTGGTTGTGTGGTATTGTCTGCATTAAAATGATATGAAAACCAAATCAGTATTATCTAAGAACACTAAGGCCCCCAATCATAAGCACTATGTTCAACTTAAGATGAACTAATAATAATAATAATAATAATAATAATAATAATAATAATAATAATAATAATAATAATAATAATAATAATAATAATAATAATAATACAAAAAAATATTTTAAAAAAATGCAAGATTGTCTAAATGAACAAAGTTCAATTTATAAAGGTTTGAGTTGCCCATATTTAATTCACAAATTAAAAAATAAGATATAATTGAGGCACTAATTGGACGGAATTAATAAGTAATAATTAATAAAAATAAGTAAATTTGATTTGCTTAATTGATACTTAATATTGGCTCATTATAGAGGTAAAATGCCCACTTTATGTAATTAAATATATAGATTTGATTATATAATTATAATTAATTCGTGTAGTCACTTGAATTCATAAAATCAACTCAACTATAATATTTCCTTTGATTTTCTAACAATCTGATTAACATCAAGTCATCAACCTCATTCCACTATTTGATATTTTTTTTAGTTTGAGAAAATTAGTTTTTGCATAAGCAATTATTTCAGAAAATTAATTTTAAATATGCGATTGAGATTCGAAAAATAATCTTTGAAATTTGGGTGAGAATTGAATTTTTTTTTCGAACAATGGGACTTTGATCTTCGAATATCATTTTTCGAAAATTGACCTCTGCATAAGGTTCGAAAATATTTTCTTTTTTCTAGTAGTAGGCGGGGGCGGAAATGGCAGTGGAGTGGCGAGGGAGGAAATGACGGTGGCGGAGGGGGTGATGATGGTTACCAAATATGGAAATTGAGGATTTGAGGTGTTCTTCATGGTGGTGACAACGGTGGGGAATAGAGATCCACATTCATGCTCTATTTAATTTTCATCTTCAATTATTCTTTTCAAATTAATTATTAAAACTATAGGGTCAAAATGGAAAAATGTGTGGTGTATAAAAAAATATTGAAAAAACATATTTATTATGGTGGTGTATATTGAAAAAATAGTGGTGCAAATAGAAACACCCTTCCATTAAACATCTACGTTACATTGGTGAATTGTAGCTACTTGCCATTTCTATATTATATCTAAAAGTAAAATAGTCCATATAAATGGAAACTATAAAATTTTACCTCCTAAACTATATCCCATAAATAAAAAACATATTATTTAATTAAAAATTTATAATTCATACAAATTAGTGAATACCTATTACTAATAAACATGTAAAAATATATATTACCAACTATAGACGGTTATGTGCACTAAATGAATGTTACCATAATTTTTGTTTCAGTCAATATATTTAATATCATATAAAAACAACACGAATCATAATGAATTCATGATTACATAATCATCAATTACATAATTAATTCATTAATCATATATTTGCCATAATTAAATATGGTAGTCAACATATAGCCCTGATTATGTATATATTATTGAAAATAAATTATATTTAACACTAATTAGTCTTATTGGTCTAGCTTAAATAGCATTATTAAATCATATTATATTAATTTATTATAGAAACACATAACTTTTATATTCAAAATATAGTATATGTAATATACGCGCATACACACATCTAATCTTTGATTGGATAAATATTTATTCGAACAAAAAATTAAATTTTCTTATATGATACATTTATAATTTATAATATATATTTATGCCGTGAATTTGCGATGATTCGGCCCAAACACACATCAACATGAAAAATTGTGTGTAAGATACCCCTTACTTAACTTAAATCGAATATGCATTTTATTTTAATAAAATAAATTAGATGATATAACTTATTAGATGATGCAAATATATCGCAAGTATATGTATGATAAATATGGCTTTTACATGCATTTGAGTAGTTGTATGGCTCATATTTGAAGAGTAATGCATGCATTTGTTGAGGTTTTATACTAGTTTTGAGTTTCCGTGTGCTATTTGATGTTTTTGGTGTTTCTTGTGCAAGTTTGAGCTGAATTTGAGATTTATCCAAGATCCAATTCAAGGAGAAAAGTTGCTAAAAAGATAGAGAATCAAGTGAGGAGCGCGCTGCAACTTGAATCGAGTCAATCGGATATGAAACGAGTGAGAACGGAGCAAAACGGTGAAGAGTGTCGGGCGGCAGAAGTTGACGCACGGCCCGTGCGCCAAGAATCCTTCACACACGGCCCATGCGGGTCTAGGCAATTTTGGAACAGCGAGTTATGCACGGCCCGTGCGCTAGAATCACCTTGTTGCACGGCCCGTGCACTGTGAGGCAGTTTGTGGCGGATTTTCCTTTCTTTCCTTGTTCGACTCCAACACCTATCCAAACTTGGCCCAACTATTTAAGGCTTCTTTGAGCATGAAAATAGAAGAACTTTTCACCCTATATTGAAGCAGAGAAGTGTTGTGAAGACAGAGGAAGACGGAGATTGAAGATTTAAACATCAGGCATAAGTGTTTCATGTTTTTAATTTAATTTTGTCATGACTTTTGTAATGCATATTTTATTAGATTTCTATTTTGCCATGAGCGGCTAAACGCATATTAATTCTAGGGTTTGCAAAGTATGATTGAAGCTATGTATTTAATTTAATCTTGTTATTTTTCCCTTCCGATTAATGTTTTCAAATGTTCAAGTGCTTTTGATTTCATGCTTAATTACTGATCATAATTGATGCATGCTATCTAGTTAATTTGAGTCATGGCGGAGATAATTAATTAGTGGGATTAATTGAATAATTTGATACACGTTCTAAGGAATCTGTAGGGGAATTTAAATCTGTGGTTCTATCGGGAGTTAGTAAATTAACCTAGAGACGAAAGTAATAGATTGTTTGTTAATCTGCTTCTACCTTGAGACCTGGCGGAGATAGGTAGATATATTTCTGATTCCTCACCTTTAATCGGATTAAAATTGGGAAAGATTAGGATTAAATTCCATCATAGTGGATACATGTGTGCTGCATTCCCTATGATTAGTATTTCATTAATTGTTTGAGTTTGATTATTTGCTTAGTTTATTTACTCGTGTTTATTTGGTTCTAGTTATGTTCTTTTATTTTATTTAAATTCGTGCCTAGTTTTAGTAAACTCATATATTGGTAGCCTGGATAATAGATAGTTGTTAGTTTAGTACTCAGTATTTTCAAATATTCAGTCCCTGTGGATACGATACTCGATTCGCTTGCTATATTGCATTGTCCTGTATTAGTTGCAGTTTAGTGCATAATAAATAGTGCATCAACTTTTTGGCGCCGTTGCCGGAGACTGAGTTTGATTTTTACTGATATTATTACTGACAATAATTTATTATTTCAGGTAGTGTATGAAAACAAGGTCCACACAGCCACACGTAGACCCTGTTCCCAATTCCCCTGATCGAGCCCCTAGACAGAGGAATAGGGAGCGCAGATTGAAAGACGCATAGATGGAAGCCAACGACGAGACTGAGATGGAAGCATTGGCTAGAAGACTGCAAGAGATGGAGCAGCGGCTTGCTCAACAGATGGAGCCTGAACCGGAAGCAGCACCTCTAAACAAGCTGTATCGGGCTCCAACAGACAGATACTTAGGCGCTGGCTGGGGTGGCGGCATCAACGCCAACAATTTTGAGCTCCGGCCTGCGTTGATCAACATGGTAGCTGCACAACAGTTCGATGGACGGGCTACGGAAAATCCAAATGCTCATCTGGATGCATTCTTGGATATCTGTGACACTATCAAAATGAATGGTGTCAGCGACGACATCATTCGCATGAGGATGTTCGTCTTAGTAAATTAACCTAGAGACGAAAGTAATAGGTTGTTTGTTAATCTGCTTTTACCTTGAGATCTGACGGAGATAAGTAGATATATTTCTGATTCCTCACCTTTAATCGGATTAAAATTGAGAAAGATTAGGATTAAATTCCATCATAGTGGATACATGTGTGCTGCATTCCCTAGGATTAGTATTTCATTAATTGTTTGAGTTTGATTATTTGCTTAGTTTATTTACTCGTGTTTATTTAGTTTTAGTTCTGTTCTTTTATTTTATTTAAATTCGTGCCTAGTTTTAGTAAACTCATATATTGGTAGCCTGGATAATAGAGAGTTGTTAGCTTAGTACTCAGTATTTTCAAATATTCAGTCCATGTGGATACGATACTCGATTCGCTTGCTATATTGCATTGTCCTGTGTTAGTTGCAGTTTAGTGCATAATAAATAGTGCATCAATGTAGATGATAAATTTTAATTATGAAAACATGTAATATATATATATATATATATATATATATATATATCTAATCTTCAATTGGTAAATCGATCGACACACATTCAAATTCACATAATTAATAATTAATTTAAGCATATCATTCCAAATTTACCACTTCATTGTTCTACTATATATACTTGCATATGTTTTATGAACTCTTTCATCCATCACACATCATTCCAAAGTTATTAGCATTCATAGATTAGTTAGAATTCTTGGTGAGAGAAATTTAGGGAGATTGGCATAATTATGAATGACAGAATGAGAGTTGGGGAAGAAAAGTGATGTAGTTAGAAATGTCTGACACAATAGCGGCAAAATTTCTAACACAAGAGCGGCACAATTAAAGTTTAAGTTTCAAATGTATTTCTCCATTTTCTCCTATTTTTGGAGAAATGTTCTCCAAGCTTGTATTTTTTTTATGATGAATTCGAAATTGAATTGAGATTATGCAATATTTTTCTCTTATCTATTTAGCTATTCCGTGGACATGTACATGTGTAGTTTTGATTTATAATTAATTCCTTAATTTCTTACGTTTATTTACCTTTTGAAAAAAGGTTATATTTATTTTTATTTATTCTAATTCCGATTTTCTCTTTCTTTTTTGTTTCTTGAATATTTATTTACTCAATAGTGCTATCAAATTATTAGTTAGTTTATATTTCTTTGTTAAAATTATTAGGTAGTTAGTGTTGCCAAGTTATTAGCTAGCTGTCATTTAGCTTTAACATTTTTTTTTTGTTATTGAATATAATTTTGCAAAATTAAATTATATTTCAAATATAATATCTATAAATATATACAAACGTATAGTAATCTTACTATATCTAAAAGTAAGATAATATGCCTAAAAAAGAAAGTAATTTTTCTTGCCCAGATAACATCTTCATGACTAGAAGTATATAATATATTAATTAACTAATATCCTGTTACATATTCAATTAGTTAACACAATCAGCATCATAAAAAATTCGCTCACATATATTCCCTAATTAGCCAATATATATATATATATGTGTGTGTGTGTAACAATTAGTGATAATTAGTCAAAAACATACCTTTTACATGTTTAAAAGAAAAATGACTAACTAAATCATCGAATAATTAATCAACCAATCTTTATATATCATTAAAGATATATATCAAACATACTATTTATACATTTTAACGAAATGTATTCAATTTTAATAAAAATGGAACCTCCCTATTAAGACGGAGGTAGTATTATATTAGAATGTGGTACGTGAAATCAATAAATAAAACTGGTAAGTGGTAACTAAATCCTATGAAATTTGTTAATATATTGAAATATTCAAAAACATATAAATAATTAATATGCCTAAATCACTATATTAATGTGCCTAAAATGGTATGCATAAATATATTTTTAGGGAAGAAACATAATTATTTTCACACACACACACATATATATATATATCCGAAAATTCATATATATGTTGTGTGTGTGTGTATTTATAAATCATAAAAATGAAAATTATGATGATTAATCATAATTTACATCATGATTGTTTGTGAATTCGTTGATGCATGATGTGACGGTTAATTTTCACAGTAGAAAGGTGTGGAGGCATTTGAAGGTGAGGGTGGCATTCCACGTCAATAATCGAGTCACCGAAAAAATGCATTAATGCTATAAGCGTTACTTTATCAAACTTTAGGCATTTGATTGTAATTTTTGAATTTTCTAGACAAAAGTGAAGGGTCAAACGTTCGATATTGAGTTGTAATTAACACTTATTACTATGAATTGGTATTAAAATATTGCTATAACATAATATTTATATATTTACAAATTTTATTCGTGCATCGTACGACGGGTAATGCTAATTAAAATTATAATAAATGATTAAATATGATAATAACTAAAATAATTGTGAATTGATAAAGTAGTTTAGGCGAGAAAAAACTTGCTTCAGAACTCTGTTATTTTAGCATTTAGTTTATTTTTAAGTTAATATATAATTGATTACTCTGGTTGGTTATTCCATAATAAAGGTGTATATATATAATTTTAATTCTGATTGATTATATTGGTGACATAACAAGTAAACTCTAAAATGTGCATGTGACAATTAGAAAATCATAAATATTAATTATTTATAAAAGAGCAATACTTGGGTTGCACGGTGCACATGTCTAATGGGTTGTGGCCTATCAGACGAGCCCAAACCAACAGATCTGGTCTAGAATAAAAAGAAAAAAATAGCGCGTGCATGACACATGTTGTGCATGCACAAGAGTTTTTTTTTTCTTTATTTTATTTTAATTTTACATTTTTTAAAAAAAAAAAAGACTCTAGAATGTAATTATTGAACCTAAAAATTGAATCGTCAGCGACTCGTGCACCGCACTCACTTAATTTATTTTTTCGAAATAAACATATACCTTAAAATGAAATTAGTGAACTCTAAAATTAAAATTAATTAATTAATCTTTTTAACCGATAACTCACACAATACACTCACTGGATGCTGGCATGTGAACTCGTTGGCTGCGCTTGATAGAAGAGAGTGCCTTTATAAAATAGTTAAATCAGTTGCTGATTTATTTGGGCTTAGACAGGCCAGTATTTTGGGGGCTTAGGCTATAAATTTCACAAGCACAATGGGCCAGAAATGTAATACTACAGTTATTGATGGGCCACGGGTCCAAATAACATTCAAAATTCCTTACAAAAATTATGGGTATTCTCCCTTTTTATCTTAAGGGTAATTCGATTCGCAATTCCCTATCTTCTCCTAACAACACCAAACTTAATTTAAATATTTAAATTATTTTATTAGGCTATTTTGCCCTTACAATCCCCATTACTTAAAATCATAACAAAGTAAAACAAAGCAAAAAATAAGTTCACCGAATGATTGTTTGGATCGGATCCCCTATTACGAACAGTGTGATTTTTCCTATGCCATAACTAGTTTTTTTTTGTATGAATCTAAAATAAATATTTTAAATCAAACTAAATAAAAAAAAACTTAAAAAAAAAAGACAGTTTTGACACACACTCGAAGACAAATGGGCTTGAGTTTTTTAAATGCACCAACAAGGTTTGGCACAGAAAATGTAATTGTCCCCCACCCTTAGGTCGAGTCTTCAACGAAGACAAATGGGTTTGAGTTTCTCAAAAGCACCAATAAGTTTTATTAGCTCACCAATCGGTAACATTTCAACCAAACTTCAATAGAAAATAATTTTATATATCCAGGAGATCGGTCAACCTGAAAAATATAATAAATATATTTATAATATCTTTTTAATATATTCAAGGTATATACACAAACTCGCAGAAGCCTAGGTGAGCTTAAATTAATTTTTTTATTAATATTAGTATTATTTACTGCTGCTGCTGCTGCTGCTAATAATAATAATAATAATAATAATAATAATAATAAGTTGTATATCTTTTCATTATTTTTACTAAAACTTGTGATTTTATTATGATAAAAAAATTATATTTAATTACTTATCATAGCCTTGCATGCGTAAAAAAATTACATACATGACCCTTGCATGTGTGCTAATGAGATATTTAAATAATCTAAAGGTCAAAGTCTATAAATGATCTTATATCATGAAATAATGGCCACATATATGAATAAAATATCGTAGTCAAAATTTCCATCAATTGTATAGTATAATTATTCTCTCTCACATATACCTCGAACATGATCTAATAAGACAATTCACACATCCATTTTCAAATTTCATTTTACATACCTATCTTCATCTTAAATCAAAATCGTTATACGTAATATTTATTATAAGTTAAGAAACTTTACAATTTCAATTTTATGATGGATACGTGAATTAAAGACTCGTGTGTACTGGGAATTTATTTATTTTGCAAGTTAGTACGTAAATGCGACACATCGAACAAAACACGCTTCTTATTTGTCACCAATTCTAATTACTTATCCTCATTTGATTGGGCACAAGTGACCAACTCCCAAATATAGACAAAAATATTTAACTAAAGTCGGCGCCAATCACCACCTCTCTTTATCTTCTAAAATTAAATTATTATTATTATTGTACTCCCTATTATATTTTTATTTTATTTCATGTGGTGGTAGGCAAACGTAGTTTTCTTCTATCATGTCCAATAGTATAGCTAGACGGCTCATATAAGAATCGCGGTTAATCAAGATTCAATCATTTTTACATTCACTCACTTTTAAATATCACCTTCCATATAAATATTCATTCGACCATAATACACGTACCACATGCATAATATAATAGATTGGTTCTTCTTTATATGAAGGTTGTTATGAAGATATATAGTTAGGGACATTCAAATGATCGTACGTGACCCTAATCGATATTATTGTTGATTTTTTTTTTTGGGAGCAAATTATTGATAGTTGATCAATATGTATAATGTTGTTATTAGGTATAATATAATATAATATAATTTTTAAATAAATATTCAATATAATATGTACAGATTTCATATGAATAAGAATTATATATATCTATAGGGGTAAGAGTCATATAGTCCCTTAATTATTGTGAGGGACTCACATTACCCCTCTCCCACTATTTGTGCCACACAGCCCCCTCGACTATTATCAGGATCTCATGTTGCCCCATCTTCAATGATTTAAAACTGCCTAATTTTAACAATATTTTTCATAAAAATAAAATTTATTATATTATAACTAATCATAATTAATATTTATTACTAAAAATTAAAATTTTAAAAAATTATATACTCTAAGTTTGGAATAATCAATCCTAAAAATCAATTGTATTAATTAAAAAATAAATATTAAATATTAAATAAATAATTATAAACCCTAATTGAATGTAAAAAACTCCAAATAATAATGTGAAATTATACCAAACCAAAAATAATTAAAATTGAAGAAAAATGAAAGAAAAATTAATAATTTTGATGTTTGGTACATAGTTGACACACACAACTTTGAATTAGAGGATTTCAAGTGACTTCTAATAGTTGAAAGGGCTATGAGACCTAAATAGTCGGATATGGAGGGAGGGGGGGGGGAAATGTCAGTCCCACAATCGTCAAATGGGCAATGTGACTTCTTGACAATAGTCAAAGGACTATGTAATCCTTAACCTTATCTATATGTGTGTGTGTGTGTGTGTGAGTTTGTTATAATATGAACTATGTTAATTTGGTGTGGAGACGTGAGGACAATGCTTGTTTACTGTAATTTTAGTGATTTTCTTATTGTATTTTGGTGCTAAAATATTTAGTACTAAAATACAATAAGAAAAACATTACAAATAAAAAAATAGCATCAAATTATAGCAAGAAAAATATCAATATTCCAGTAAATAAGTTCCATACTCACATTTCTGCAGGAAGCCTTGATTCGAACCAAATTCTCTCTCTCTCTCTCTCTATATATATATATATATATATATATGTGGAGAAGATGTTTTTACTAATGAAATATATATATAGTCTTCGTTTAGTTTTGTCAACGTCTTCATAGATTCCCCACATGAATGAACAAATTTATATTGTTCTATCTTCTTCTATCATGATCATCATAGGGCCTCTATAATTATCACGAGACAATCATAATTGCTTTCCAAAATATTTGGTGAAAAATAACATTCAATATAATTCTAATTATACACACAAAAAATGCGCAAACTTCCAATCATCAATCAAATCGTCTTAACTGACACCTTCTTTTTAAAAAAAAAAAAAATCAGAACCACCATTATGAAACTAAAGTAGAGCTGACAAATCCCACCATTAACACAAATTTGATGCAGATTAATTTACTGAGAGAAAATACAAATCTAATATAACTTCAATAAATCATCTCAAACTAATATATTTATTTATACCCCTTTTTCTAAAAGTCCAATCAAATTAAAGTATTTCGATTTTATTTCTTTTTGATAATTGGTCACCAACTTAGATTATATATCCAATTGAGATAAAATCTGCCCCCCCAAGATTTTGGATGTAGGAAATATCCCTACCATTTTGTACGGGCCACTTATGTAGAAACATGTCAACCATATTTGAGCCAGTTGAATTGTATAATTGAGTGAGAGTAACAACAAATAAAAATTGACCCCATTATTAAATACTACAACAAAATAATTGGAGAGTAACATTAAAAAAATCTATTAAAATCATTGCAATATTGAGAGGGTCCAAATGGTGAGTGAGGTCAGGTCAATTTGAAGGCCATGTCCTTTAATAATATGTACCAATGATTTTTGGAGCTCATGCCAAAATATACTAGATTACTAGGTCACCAACACCACCCCACTAACCCTATCCTCTCCCTTGTGGACCCCATTTAACAAAAGTAATACTAATATTTATCGCACCTCATGAAAGTCGTCACGATTAATTTTCTTTCACTGTTAACGTAAATTAATATGTCCATCAATAATGTAATTAATGTTGTCATATAGAAATATGCGTATGGTTATATATATATACAGTTCGAAGATTTATATATAGATTAGCTGGATAGTACTTAGCTTGTCTAGCTTTAGAAATGCATGTGTTTCGTTGTGAATATAGCTGAAATCGAAAATTAAAAATCGAGATTAATTCATTCAAATAAGGTTTAGTTGAAACATGAATGACTTATGATTTCACTTTAAATAATTTGATCATCGTACAATTATTTTAACTTCAATGGAGCCCGACCTTCATTATGTTTCTGTTCAAATTTATTTGTTATGTCCATAGATTATAAGTGATAATATTCAAATGAAGATGATCATAGTTTTATATATACTATACTTCCCAGAGTTTTATATTGTATTTCCAAAAATAAAGAAAAAATTGTACTGAAAATGTACTATTATCAGTCCTTTAAATTGGCTTATTATCTTCGCAGATGGCCCAATATAGTTGAGCTCGTATTCTTTTCCCATTAAAAAAAATTAAAAAAAATTCATACACCTAACTCAGGAAAACACGCTTTGTTCTACTTCTACGTCGTCGGTGAGGAGACGAAACTAGCCAATGTTGAACAAACCTACATAAAAAATAAAATAAAATAATCCCCCACCGAAGATATCTCAACTAAGAAAATATTATATGAGATTGTCACTTCACCAACTAATTAGCATATGAAAATTCAAAAATTTAATAGCTAAAATTGAAAGATTGTGTTAAGATTGCAAATTTGGTCAAATATTATTCAAATTGCAAGTTATACGCATTATTAATTATCAATTATATTAATATTATGCAGTTTCACGGGTAGATGGAACTAATTAAATTCTAATAAATTTCCATCTGCACCCTACAGAAGTCAATTAAGTTCTTTAAAGAAAAAAATACAAAGTAATAAAAGTCCAAATGCTTGAATTGAAATTTACTTTGCGTTTCTAAAATTTATTAGAAGTTGGATGATAAAAATAATTTGTATTGGACTCAATTCAATTGACAATGCAATAATTTTCAATCAAGAATAAACGAGAAGTAACCACTAGCATGTAGGTTGTAGCTCAATTGATATTCCTTATTTGTATAAGCGTGAGAGACGTGAGTACGAATCTCAATCTCCAATTACAAAAAAAAAAAAAAGAATAAACGAAAAGTATAGATATAGATTTCCACTCAAAAATGAAAAAACAATGACTTTTTTCTCTGCTCAATTACAATCGACTATAACCACTTTGTATTTTTTCTCTTAGGGAACAAAAATGTAATATTTAGTAACAAATAGTTGTATCTCGTGTGCATGAATGAGATTCTGACTCAACTATCATAAAAAATTGGATATAATTGTCTCATTTGATTATTTCTCTTTCATAGATGAAGTTGTGTGTGTCTATGTATTAGACTTTTTTTTTTTTTAAATTACGCTCTCATACTTATATTTTTTGGTTTTCTTTTCAACAATAGCCAAATTTGTCGAAATTAATAAAGCAATACCCATTTTTTCGAAAAAAAATGTAAATCTAATATTTGATCAATCGTACATTATTATTCAAAACAGTACTCGAAAAATCGTAGATAATTGATTGTATTTTAAGCTTTCTTGATTGGATAATTTTTTTATGTGGTTGGAACAATATAAATATTTTAAAAAATCAATCAGATAAGGTTTTCGGGACTGAAATTTAATTAAATGTTAGATTTGATTTTTTTTTTTTTTGAAAATATGTACTGTTTTGTCAATTTTGGAAAAAGCTATTTTTTTTAACTCACACACCAACAGTATTGAGGAAATTCGAATTCGTGACCTTTAATATCCAAAAATCCCTTTTCCTTTTTTTTTTCTTTAAACTAAGAGAAGGGGAGAGAGATGAGTTTCGAATCCAAAATTTCTTCATTTTACACAAGATCTCCACCATTTTGTGGGTGTATTAAACTTGCTTCTTCACCGTTCATTTTGCACAATTTAGTCGACCAGTTTAGGTTCAACAACTCAAACGCCCAAAATATTATTTTAATTCATTAGCCTAAAAGAATACATCTATTTTATTATAATTTTCAATTTAAGTAGGATATTATCTTTCTTGTAAATAGGTCGGGTATAGAAATTGAAATACGAAACATCTTCAAATTTGTGAAGGAAAAATAATTTTTTCGGGGTGATCGAGCTGTTTAATTTTGTATATATCATTTACGATGATACATCCAGGGCTTTTGATAATTACTTCATCTATCTCAATTATATGTATGAACTCTGACATTGCACGTAGAATAATAATTATTTTGTAAACTATATATGTTATTCAAATAAACCTATTATGTTACAGTTATTTAATGAAATTTTAGATCATAATATTTTTTCTTTTTGTAAATGACTATTAAAAATAATACCAAATAAAGTAATAAGACCATGTTTATCGGCTCTTGTGAGAGCCAAACGTTCGGCCGCCAAGTCAGCAAATTAAAAAAAAATAAAAAAAAATAGAAGAGGTTGCTTTGAAGCGTTCGACTGAGGGAGGCCAGCCAAACGCTGGTCTCTCTCTCCTCTCCTATTATTTTAATATTTTTTTATATTTTGTACTTTTTTATGTATTATTAAAATAAATATATTCATTATATTTAAATTTTATTGGATATGTAAATTTTATTTGGACACTTATCTCTATTTTATTGGATATGTAGATATAATGATTATTAAAAATAAATATATCAATTATATCTAAATTTTATTGGATATGTAAATTTTATTTGGTCACTTGTCTCTATTTTATTGATATGCAAATTTTATTTGGATATCTAGATATAATGCATATATTTTTTTAATAAGTTTTTAAAAAAAAAATAAAAAATATCAAAATTCGTATTTTTCATTCTCTCTAAATAGAGACCATTTTTACCAAATTTCCACACCTCACAAATTTCTCAATATCTCAATCTATAACGTTTAGTATTTTTCTCTATATCTCCCAATGGATCAAGGAAATAATTTTTATTACGATCCCCAGTATCAAAATCACTCTAAAGATTATTTTCCCAACCTCGAAAATCTTCCAAACTCTGAAGAATTCTCACAGTTCGGTAATATGAACTCCCAGTGGAGGAGCACTTACCTAAACTATCATGATCCGACCGAATTTACAGAAGATCGAGGTAGACAGAATAATCAACGAAGTGAAGATCAAGAAGAAGAAAACGATCTCGTTTATTCTACGGAGAGAATTGCAAGCTTATCGAGCTATATGAAAACTAGATCACAACTTCGCAATCGAGGAGCTCACGCCATTCTTCGTGACGACTTGATCGAACACATATGGCAAAAATTCGGCCATCAGCACTAAATTTATATTTTTTTCATCTATTTTAATCGTCGTCTGTTCATTTCAATCCATGCTCGGTTTATTGTTATTTATGTTTTTATTTTGTTTATTTTGTATTTAATCATATTGTCTATTTTATAAAAGTTTGCTATTTTATGTTATTACAATTTTCAATAATAATAATTATTTATTTTAATTAATATTAATTATACTATATTTATTAATAAAAGAAAAGAAAAAATAATATATAATGTTGTGGTTGGGTGTTTGAGGTCGTTGCTGATAAACTATCAAAATGTATGTGGTTGAGTTGGATAAAATAATGATGATGTGGAAGAGAGAAAAATTAATTAAATATTAAGGGTGGTTGCCGGTTGGGGTGTTTGTCCGATTGCTGATAATAGTAGTCTAAGACTGTATAATCGGAGTTATGCAACCCTAAAATAAAAAATGGTGTTCTAAATTATAGTCTCTCTCTTACACAAAATTTTAATTCCTTTTTTTAGTTTCAAGATATTTGGCATTGCATAAAAGATTTAAACTATACTCATTTTCTTTATTAATTTCACTATTTTATAGTGGTCAACTCATTTTCTTACCACTAATCAAACAGCTCAATTATTCGCCCCCAAACAGACCTAAACACATTGACCAACACTATATGCATGTAATAATAATATTAAATTTCCATGTACTAATATTT
Source organism: Perilla frutescens (assembly GCA_026008535.1). NCBI lineage: Eukaryota > Viridiplantae > Streptophyta > Magnoliopsida > Lamiales > Lamiaceae > Perilla > Perilla frutescens. The sequence continues at coordinate 69,566,960 of BRKX01000001.1, forward strand.
ATTGAAATGAAATTAAAAATAAAAATAAAAAAAATTATGAAAATGCAAACTATGGAGAAAAGGTAAAAAGGGTGTGTACAGTCAGCCGCTTTTTTTCTCTGTTGCTCAGCTTAGCCTCTCATATATTTTTTATTTCAGTTTTTTTAGCTCTTACTTTTTCTGATCTCTCTCAACTGCCCACCCTCCTCTCTCTCTCTCTCTCTCTCTCTCTCTGACACACACACACACAACACACAGTCACACACACTCCTTTGATCCCCCCTCTCTCTTTCTCTCTCTACACACACAACAAGATATATATATATTTGTCTACGCAATAAATGGTGCTTCGGGTGCTGAAAAGCCCACTAAGAGCCCATTTCGTCATGGATTCTTTCTCCTCTTCTTGGTAATTGTATTCTCTCTCTCTCGCTCGCTCGCTCGCTCGCTATACATGAGTAGTTGTGTTTGTGTGTACTATATAACCTATTCATGGCTACGCAAACGTTAACATATTCATGAGTTTCTTTGTTAATGTTTTGTTCGTGGGGTTGGGAATTTTGTATTCAGGATTTTGAATGCGAGCGTCGTCTGTTGTTGTTCTTGAAAACGAAACAATATCTATGGACGCTTCTGCTTTGGAGGGTAAAGATCCTTCTTTTCTTCTTATGTTTCGTTTGATTTTATTTATTTATTTATTTTTTTGCGATTTCCTGCAAAAGTTGTTTTAATGGCCATTGTTTATGTTGTTCATCGCGCATTTTCGATACTTTTTATGTGAAACAGATTGCAATATTCCGGAATACAATTTGTTGATAATGGGTCATTCAATTCTTGGTCGATCTGTTTGATAGTCTGATTTCACGCGTGAATCAATGCTTGTTGAATTATTTCACGGGATTTTTTATTTTCTTTTCTTTTTGCGACAAAATCCACACAGAGAGAGACACGCATGCTAAAACACACACACACACACGCACTCCATTATTGCCTTTTTTTTCCCTTTTTTCTATTGTTAGTTTGCCCGTTGATTGTCAGATAATGTATAAGTATTTATGAATTACCTACTGTGTGTGTGTGTGTGTAGCTTTTATCACCACCTCAATAATTCCAAGGATGCTTATTATAAGAACAAAAGTTATCTGTTATGAAGATGCCACCGAATTTCCAGCTGTTAATCTTTATATATATATATATATATATATATATATATATATATATATATATATATTTTCTGGTTTTCCATTATTCCTGTTAGCGGTGGTTTACTGAGATTGATTTATGATTCTATATTGGTAGTTTGACAAGTTGATGCTTTTGTGCTTAAAATATAGTCTTGGTTGCTTAATTTGTCACCCCTTAACGGAAGTTCAACGTGGGGGGCATTGTGGAAGTCAAAGATGAAGGTTTGGCACTTCTATATTACTTTTGTAAGATTTTGGACGACCTTTATAAGTCATTTGATCTTTTTAGATCGACTGATCAATTTTATTGATTGTTTTGTTTTCCCCCTGTTGACATATTCTTGATATTTGAATGTTGAAGTATATGGTAGTCTCGTTCACATTCGTCGCTGCTTTTCCAAATTTACTATGCAATTTGGTATCGTTTGACTTTATCTATGTCAACACAACCACACCATAGAGGGGTTCTACCCCCGTTCACCTAGTACTATGCTTTTCTTGTGATTTTGGTGTGTGGATTACTTTGACACCTTGAAGACTAGTATGGATCACTTGTTGGCTCTTATTGCTTTTGGGTCCAGCATTGATATTTGATCCACCAAACTGCAGTAAATTGATTATGGAGCAAAAGAGAGAGCTAGTCTATGAAATGTCAAAGTGGCCAGAGGGTGCATCAGAAATGTTGCAGTCCTGGAGCCGCCAGGAGATACTGCAGATCCTCTGTGCAGAGCTCGGAAAAGAAAGGAAGTACACCGGATTAACAAAGTCAAAACTAATTGAGAATCTTCTGAAAATTTTATGTGAAAAGAGATCACAGGAACCTGGAACTGCAAATGTTTCCGAAGTGCAGCCTTCATCAGAAAATGGTGAAAGGACTCCTAAGAGGCAAAGGAAATCTGATCACCCAAATCGCCTGGTTGTTGCTGCAATTGTTACTCCTGACAATTCGAGTAATACCATTAATTGTAAAAATTCAGCTTGCAAGGCCAAAATGAATCATGATGATGCCTTCTGTAAGCGATGTTCTTGCTGCATTTGTCGTCAGTATGATGACAACAAGGATCCCAGCATGTGGTTAATTTGCAACTCAGACCCTCCATTCCGTGGTCAGTCATGTGGCATGTCATGCCACCTTGAATGTGCCTTACGGCACGAAAATTCTGGCATCTCACAGGATAGGCAGGATAAGGGTCTCGATGGGAGTTTCTGTTGTGTATCTTGTGGAAAGGTGAATGATTTGCTCAGGTAAATGCATAATCTTGCTTCTTATTTGTTTTCTTGGTTTGCTGGTATACGTGTTATACGATCAATTATCAAGCACTATATGATAAACCTTCCTTTTTTTTTTCCTTTTTTTTCCCTCTCTTCCGTGAGAATCATTTGCAATGTTGTCATCCTCCTACAAGAGTAGTAGTTGTCTCATTTTGATTTTTGTAAGGCATCTGCGTCTTCCCAAATGAGTTTCCACTGCGCCCAATTTTGTACACATTCTCTCTGTAACTTCATTTGAACTTGTGGCTTAGTTTGTTTGTATATTTGATTTTCTTTCCTTGGGGTGAAAACTCAAAACCTACTGTATGGTGGCTGTGTTTGGCTTGTTGATAAACAGTGTTTTCTTTAAGCTTTTTCGTCTTTCCACAAGCTGAGAAAATGTGTTGCTGATATTTAGTGAGTACTGTACTATACTGTTTGTATATTGAGAACATCATATAATTTCAGTGGAGATTGTTTTATGGTTATGTGCTACAATGATGCTGATTTTTTTTAGTCGGATATTAACTGAAAGTTAGGCCTACTGATTCATAACTGTTTGTTTATTGATTGATCGATACCCCAGTAAAATGCTATAACCCTCAATGATTTATTCTTGTGTTGATGAAATTCTAGTGTGTCGCAAGCTCCGTGTTTATCTTTCTTGACTAAGTCTTTAATCTAGGTTCATTTACTATTTCACAAAGACAGTGTTACCATTTCTTATGCTGCTTTCCGGAAATAGTCAACATAGGCTTAATTTGTTGGATAAAAATGCAAACTAATTGTCTGCCACCTCAAAAGTTTGATCATATGTTTTTGAATGGAACTGTCTGCTTTGATGAATAATAATAATTTTCTTCAATCATAAAGTAATAATTGTAACAACATAGAAGAAATAATGCAGTTCTTGGAGAAAACAACTGGTAGTGGCAAGGGATACGAGGCGGGTTGACATACTGTGCTATAGGCTCTCCTTAAGCCAAAAGATTCTCGCTGGTACTAAACATTACCAGCACCTATACGGTATCATTGACGAAGCAATAAAAAATCTCGAAGAAGATGTGGGTCCTCTAACTGGTTTACCTGTGAAGAAGGCTCGAGGGATTGTGAACAGGCTCTCATCAGGCACAAAAATTCAGAGGCTGTGTGCTTCTGCTTTGGAGTCTCTGGACTTTATGCTTTCTAACAGAGTGTCTGATATGCCTTCTGGTGCCTGCTCTCTCTCTCTCTCTCTGTCCACTTGAACTGCAATCACTTTATATTCCTTTATGGTTTGTTAAGGCAAGTGTTTGTCATCTGATACATATACTGTGTAGGTTGCAATATGCTTGATCCGAAACTTGTCAGGTTCGAAGACATCCGTGCTTCATCTCTTATTGTGATTCTGAATTCTGACGATTCAAATATGGGAAATGCTGGTGTATATTCCTTGTGGCATCGGAAAGCTGATGATATAGACTATCCTGCAGAGCCTACTCACAGATTGTTTAAACCGAATACTAAGTTTTTGCTTTCTGGCCTAACTCCTGCTACGCAGTATGTTCTCAAGATGGTCGCCCTTGACACGGATAGAGAGGCGGGCTTCTGTGAATTTCGGTTCCAGACAGGAAGTTCTCAAGATGAGGTGCCAACCACCGAAATCTTGCAAGTAGAAAGAAGTGAAAGTCCAGTTACTAACTGCAGCAGTCTTTCTAATCCTTCCTCTGTTGAAGATGAGACTAACAATGTCGTTCCCTGCAGCAATGAGGCCGAGAATAGAGGGGATAATTACCTTCCTTTCTGCCAAAGTGCTGACACAGCTGCCACTGCTAATCTATTAGGCGACACCATAAACAGCTCGGAACAGAGCCAGAAAGAGACAATGATAACTGGTGACATAATCACTTTGCTGCATGAGGAATACAGCATACTAAAAACCAGCTGCACGCCAAAGGCAGACACGTTGTTGAATGAGAGCAACAAGGTATCATCAAACGGACAGATGGTTGAGGACACGAGCACTGACAATGGTTCCAACACACCCCCTCGGACTGGCTTGGAATGTGTCCCCCATGTGGATAGCTCAGAAGCTGGTTTGCCTATCACTCCCTGCAAGTTTGAGAATGTGAAAGATGATGGTGGGAGGAGCAACAGGCCTAAATTCGGTGGGAAAGAGATCGACATTGGATCAAAAAGTGGGGATGCAGAACCTCAAGCTGGCAGCTCTTCAAAGAAGAGAAGTGGAGAGAGGAGAGATGAGAAATGCACTGGTATAGGAGACAAGGATTTCGAGTACTACGTGAAAGTGATCCGCTGGCTGGAGTGCGAGGGCCACGTGGAGACGAGCTTTCGACAGAAATTCCTGACATGGTACAGCTTGAGAGCAACCCCACAGGAGGTACGCATCGTGAAGGTATTCATCGACACTTTTGTTGAAGATCCTGAATCTCTTGCCGGGCAGCTTGTTGATTCTTTCTCCGACGTCATTTCGAACAAGAGATGTTCAACAGTTCCAGCTGGATTTTGCACGAAGCTCTGGCACTGAGAGATTAAAAAAAAACCTTCAAGATTAAAACTATAAGCATGCAGAATACGAGAAGATTTTTGTGATGCTTTACTCTTGAAATTTAGATATTTTCTTAGACTATTCTTCATTGAAACTAGCATCATCAAAGTATTTGATAGATAGGACTTTGCTTTTAATGATATGACCATCTCTCTTTTGTTGCTCTTGAAAATTCAATGGCTATTTCTAGCTTTCTTTATTTTTGCAGTTTGATATATGTCAAGGGAAATGCATTGAGGGGACATCATCAAAATCTTGTTTTGTTGTTTTCTATTAAAATTAAAATTTAATATAAATTCTACATTTGTTTCAAAAGTTGTCAATTTTCAAAAGTTGGGATACTAGGGAAAAGAAATTCTAATAGATCCTAAATTCTAAAGTATTATTGCCCCCCCCCCCCCCCCCTTTTTTTTTCCAAGTTGGCCTTTATGTCAAATTTTATTTAACACATAATTTAAAAGTTTTATTATAATAATTCAAAATAAAAATTTAAAATTATTTTATGGTCCATGTAAATTGGAGCATGAAATTTCTGAAATAGGCAGAAAGAAGAGGTCTTGTTTGGCAAAGCAGGAATTTTCATTTATGTGATTAGTTTTCCGTACCAATCTACGAAATAATGTGTCCATCGATGAAAACTCTATGCTAAATGCTACGGATGAGAAACAATGTGCAGCTAAGAACTATATAATTATATATCAATAATATTATAATGTCTACACTAAAAAGAAAAACTACAGATAAAAAAATAATAGGGTTCGAATCTCACTAACATTTTATTCTGTATTTCCCGAAAAAAGAGTAATTTCAAACCTACAATTGTGTTTCTTTTTAACCTACAATTGTATTTTACAGCGGGCATAGTAGTTATTATCATTTGTATTTTGTAGTAGTTGAGAACCACTCATTCTAATAAACGGATAATTGAATTTGAAATCGATCAAAAAAATTGAAGGAAAAAGGAGAGAATGCCGACGTTGAATTTGTTCACCAACGTACCAGTTGATGGTGTGATTGCTTCTGATATTCTCAAGGATGCCACCAAAGCTGTGGCTAAAATCATCGGCAAACCCGAATCGGTAATTTGAATTCTTCGTCTAAATTCAACCATGGGTTGGTTCATTCCGTGTTAAATATGCATGCATTGTGTTCGACGATATGCCTCTGAGGAAGCAACTGTTGTTGAGGTTCTGTTGTTTGCTGTGTAATTCTTGTGTGTTATCAATTATCATCAATTATTTGTGCAGTACGTGATGGTGGTGGTGAATGGAGGGGTGCCGATTAGTTTCGGTGGGACGGAGGAGCCGGCTGCGTATGGCGAATTAATCTCCATTGGGGGACTCAGCTCCACTGTCAATGCTAAGCTTAGCTCAACTATTGCAGAGATTCTGTACACCAAGCTCTCCATTCACAGCTCCCGCTTTTACGTCAAGTTTTTTGATGTTCAGGTATCTATCTATCTATTTAAATTTATCAACATATCCAATTCATTACTCTTTTTGCATGATGGATGATGTTTTGGATATCATCCATCATCTATCTTCTCCATCGTTGCTCTATTTTTTCATTAACTTCATCTTCTTCTTGTGTTGTTTAGCGATCATTTTTTGGCTTCAACGGCTCCACTTTCTGAGCAGACCACAACTTACTTGATGAATTCGGAAATCAAAGCTTTATGCTAGACTTGGACCAGAATTGATGTCGAATATCTGCATTATTTATTCCCTTTTCCCCCATATATATCTTGCTCTTACTTTGTGGTTTGTTTTTAAACTTGGTTTCATCTTGAATTTGCCACTACATCAATGTGATCAGTTTCTTTAAATATTAGCACTTGTGTTCTCATCTTTCCTTCCCAATTCGTTAAACAAGAAGAGATTTGTAATCCTTTCTCCATCAGAGGAAAATCCATATCCAACAAGAAACCATCAATACTTGCATTGTTTTCTCGACTTATTCTAGCAAAAAATACTAGGTATATCTTTATCATCGTCTTTCCTGTTGGAATGAATCTTCTCCCCTTTCCTTCCAGTGTTCGGCGTTGCAAAACTAGATAGGTTGCACCATGATAATCTGCAGCATAACTAATCAGTTTCAAGAAACTCATCTAGTGTTCATGATAACAAGTTGGCTGATTTACCTGAGTTTGGCCTTACTTTTGGCTCAATGAAAACAAGTAAATCAACAATGTATCAATAAGAAAGTACACACCAACATTAATAATAAACCTTCAAGTAGAAGAAATGTAGATCAGGCAACGTTATGTGAGCATAAATGAAGTTATCAATCAAGGATTTCTATTTCCAACCAATACAATGAAAAAAATCCAACAGATGGACAACGAGTGAATAACGGCAACTGCTGGAGGCAAAGCTCTCGAGTTCATATATAACATCAATATATGTTAGTGCAACGAGCTGAATACTACATTGCCTTATACAAATAGGCGAGCACGCAAGTATAACTTCAATACTATCATTCAAATCAACTAGCAGAATGCATGTGAACAACTAAAATTGTCAACAAATCAAATCAAAGAACAAGAAACAGTTAATGCATAACAACAGAATCAGAATCCTCCGACCTGCAATAACATTATATCGATCTTGTTTGCACCTTCTTCCTCCGCTTAATCATGCCTGTCGCAGCCTTCATTCTATTTTGGCCTTTCTTCCTCTGCTTGCCCTTTTTCTTGACAGGCAGCATCTCCACAACGGGTCCGGGTGGAACGCCCTTCTTCAATGCACTACCCCTCGGAGTAACTGATGGTGGCAGCCTTAAACTTTCCGGAGGCAGAGGATTCTGTGGCTTCCAAACCAAGTTATTCTTCATCGAAAACCTAACCTTCTTAGCAGCACTCTTCTCCCCACTCTTTCCAGCAGCATCATCCTCACCATCTGCAGTTCCGTTAGTGTTTGTATCTCCCAGATCCTGATCATCTCCCCTCTTCGCTCTCTTTGCTCTTTTCGCTCTCTTATTATGTTTCATGGCGATTATAGGAGTAGCAGATGAATCTGAATCCTCATCACTATCAGAATTCATTTCAGCAGCAACTTTCTCAAATTGTTTTTGAAGATTCAATATCACAGTTTCACTCAAAGACAATGCACTATTCTCGCTCTCCATGTAGTCGCTTAGACTATCACCTGAACCACTATGCAATTGCAAATTCCCAGAGTCACTAATTGTAATCAAATCACCATTTTCTTTAGCTCCTTCAGCAATTGAGGATTCAGCAAGCTTATTGTCATCCTTTCTCTTCTTTTTCTTCTTCCTCTTCTTATCATCTCCCTCCTTCCCCTTTTTAGCCTTCTTACTCTTGTTATCGATTTTGTTATCCAACTGATCCTCGCGAAGCGCATCCCCAGTCCCTTCCCGTGTCCCTCCGTCCACATTATCCTTACTAGCATCGAAATCAATGGGGATCAACTGAGGCACGTCTTCATCATCATCACGGCCACCATCAATGTATTCAGGTATACCAATTTCAATGCCAGACAATTCCAGTTCCTTCTCCAACTTCAAAAACTCCTCATGCAACCCCAATACAACCTTCCTGTTCCCTTGAATGCAGTCCTGCGACGAACCAACCTCGTAAAACCTCCCCGATAGCCCCATCCTCAAAGCAACCACCCCCAGTAATGCATTCCCATTGCTCTCATCGCAATCCTCTCCCATTTTCTTCTTCGACAACATTTCCTTCCCTGCCTTCATCAACTCATCAAACACGTTACTCTTCACCTTCCCCAGCAAAATCTTATCCTTTCCCCTCATCATAACTGTGAAAAAAGGCCCCAAAATCAAATCAACCACCTCCTTCAGCACCGGAAACCCGACCCCCTTCAACTCCTCCAGAAACACAGACGCCACATGATAATTCACCCCATTCCCCAGCAATTTATCATCCGCCAACAACGCACCATTCTCCAAAACCCCAAAATATTCACCCAAAACACCCACATCCCACTTCCTCAACCTCATTAGCTCAAACAAGGCCTTCACGAATCGGCGTATGAGCAAGTAAAACTTATCCAACCTCAACCGGTCAATGCCGGGCCACTCCCGCCGAAGCGTAACCAAAAACGCACGAAAAAACTCCAACGAAACTGCGGGTTGCAGCGAGAGAAACAGAGAAATCAACCGATTGATCAGAGCGAGCTGATTGGGGGTCTTGTCGGAGTGCCATAGGCAGTAAAAGAGGCCTTTCCACAGCTTCTTAATGTCGGAATCGGAGAGCTGCTGCGATTGGGAGGCGAGCCATGACTGAAGAAGCCGCAGAGATTGAGATCTAACGGCGGTGCTGCACGACGCCAAGTGTTTGATTAAGGTTGGACCGATGGCGGCGGCGAGAGCTGGAATCAAGGGTTTGGGCTCTCGACTCCTCTTCTTCATTGAGGATTCACGGTGGTGCGTAGAGAGAGAAACTGCAATATTTTTTTTGAAGGGGGCGGGTTAGGGTTTTTGAGTGTTTGGTGGATTAGGGCTTTTCTCAGCGTTGTGATTTTTCCATCACTACTAACTCATACCCCGGCTTTTAAAATAAATAAACAAAGCTTTGCATTTTTCAGTGCAGAAATTAGTAAGTTATTAAATATTTTCAAATTTATTCGAAATTAGCACGTTCAAATCTTCTCAAATTTATTTGATTAAGTGCACTCTTATTTGAGGTGTGTTTATTTTTATTTTTATTAATGAAGGTGCTTGAAGATGCATATTGAGTAAATTTCGTTTTTATATATTGTCCGTAAGTTGAACTGTGTTTTTTCTTCTTCTTTATTTATAACAAGTCATAGTTAGACAGGAAAAAAAAAGTAAATTAGTTTCATAAATATATGCACAAACTAAAAATGTGAGTTAGTACATGATTAAGTTTGAACAGTACTCTTAAAAGTAGATAGCAATAGTTATTATTTTTTGAAATTAAAATAAGTGTATCAATAATATATATATATATATATATATATATATATATATATATATTAGTCACTAAATTGTGAATTAGGCGAGAGTGATTAAATTAAGCAACCACCGTACGTAGTCCATAAACACGGATGAAACTAGACAATCTTTAAAGCCTAAGCAGTAACCACCTTTTATTTTACTATTTGAATTAAATTGCGTCAATCATGTAACTGGAAATAAAGTTCGAATCTTAGTTAAATAAAATAAAGGAAAATGTCTTCAAAAGATACCCATTTTGACAATTCCCATTTCTTGAATCTGGTCTTACAAATAATACAAACAACATATTTGAAATGAGAAAAAAAATTATGATTGTGAAATAAATTCCAAACCGGCGGCGGTAACTAGGTATCCGATCAAGAACACACAAAAAAAAACAACACAAAATAAAAGGAAATAGAAAAGGCTAAAATATATGTTTAAAAATATCTGAAATTTATATAATTTCAAATTGTAATTTTTTTTACACTTGTTGAACTTTTAATAATTTAGATTCCAAGTTTTCAAATTTTATTTGGAAATTTTAGATTTACGAAAATCTTTTTTCACAAATTTTAATTTATTTGGTAACTGAAGGCTCGTTTAAATAATTTTCATATTTATTCAAACAATTGCAACTTTCCAAATTTAAATACTTTAATTTGTTGGGTTTGTAAGATTTAAATCTAGAAATATGCAGTATGATGTGGCATTTATTCATAACAGCCCTTAAATCATCACCAAAAAACACAGCACAAAACTAAGCATAAATAGAAAAGGAACATACATAGAGTTGAGAAAAAAGGAAGTGAGTTGCAAGAAAACATCATTAAACTCGTCATAGAAAGATCAAAATATCAGTCAGTCTTTTTTTCTGATAGCAAACATCACAAAACAACACATAAAATAGACTTATATGGCTATTTTCCTGTCTCATTCCTCTTAAAAGGAAGAGTTCTTATCTAGCAGCAGATAACTCAGTTCTTTTTCATCTGTTCTAAATCACGTTTGAGAGGGATTCTTGGGACTTCCTCAGACGGTGTAATGCTGCTGAATCGTCTCAATGTCGAGCCCTTTGAGCTTCACCACTGACTCAACGTGTCCCTTGAGCGTGTTCAGCTCGCGAAGCCTAGACAATGCAAGCAGATTTTGATCAGCAAACATAACACCAGAGACAATCTTGAAAGAAATTAAAGAGTTGGCCTAATTGAGTTGTTTATACCTTGCAATCTCAGCTCGTCTCATGGCCTGCTCCGCGATTTCGGACAGTTCTCTGTAGTTGCTCTTGTCATGGAAGATGTTGTTAGCTTCTGCTGGTTGAAGGCCATGCAGAGTCCTCTGTGCATGAGCCCACTGTGCTTCTCTCTCCTCTTTGCCATAGTCTTTCTTGGTGGTGAAAGCAGTCTGTTTTTCAAGAAATTATTAACTCATTTTCATTTTCATGCACAAACAAACAATGTGATTGTGTGTGTGTGTGTGCAAGATTAATACAATGCATACCTTGTTGTCATACAAGTTCTGCCAGGCCTTCCCACTCAAGAGGTAGCGTATGGCGAACTTCATGAAGTCGAGGGGCACGTAGAAGACGACACTGTATATCCATATGACACCGGCCCATCCCCATCCACACCCTTTCACTTTTGCAAAGGACCAGTCAGCATAGACAGCAATCAGAGTTGCAACCTATAAAAAAACAGATCAATTTGAGTCCTTTAGGCCTCATGTATGATCACATTTTCTTGAAACTGAGACAGGATTCGAGGTTTTCACCAGCTGTGCAATGACGAAAGCGCCCATAAGAAGCATGCCAGGGCGCTCCACGTATGACCAGCTACGCGATCTGGTCACGAAAATGAGGGCCTGGCTCACAATACTCACTTGCAAGTAGAGAGCAGACATCATTTCATTGTCATTGTGTTTGATGTTTTTAACTCCAAATTTTTCCTGTGTTGATCACCAAGAACAGTACATGAATTCAGACTTATATAAGGCTCATCGATCTCATGCTGCTTCTCATCTATGGAGGAATTCTTACAGGAAAGAAGTCGGTTTCGTGCATCAACCAGAAGAATACTACAGTCATCAATCCAAGATAACCTCCAAGTGCAACTCCGGTGGCAAAGATTTCTTTCAACTTCCAGCTATCAGGCAATGGAGATGGCTTCACTCTATCCTTGGAGATAGTCATAATTGTACCTGATCAATCATAAATTTATAACAATTAACCTTCTCATAGATTATGTTAGCAGAGTTTAAGGAATAAAAAAAAACATAGATATACATTACCGTCATTCAAGATGGCAATGATCAAAACCATGAAGGGAGAGAAATCGAACTTCCAGATCAGAGAAATAAGCATGAAACCAAACTGCAAACACAGATTGCAAATCAACTTAAGCACTAGAGAGAGAGAGAGAGAGAGAGAGAGAGCACAGCGAACTTACCACTATACGGATGGTGATGGAGACTGCATATATCTGTGAAAAGGCACAGCACCAAGTACTATAAACACAAGCTTCAAAACGAAAAACACAACTTAAAATCAAAGAAAAGAGGTAGATTGAAACTAACAGTGTAGTTCTTCATTCTTTGGAAAATAGCTCTACTAGTCAAGACTGCACTGATAATCACACTAAGTCCAGGTTCAGTCAGCACAATATCCGAAGCACCTCGTGCAGCATCTGTAGCATCATCAACGGCAATACCAATGTCAGCCTTCTTCAGAGCAGGGGCATCATTGACACCATCTCCAGTCATTCCAACAATGTGCTTCCTCTCCTGCAACTTCTTCACTATCTCATACTTGTGCTCTGCATCCCCCAAAAACCCGAACCCAACATGAGATCTGATGTTTCATTCCATCAATACAATGTGAAAAATACATGAATACTACAATACTACACTGACCTGGAAACACACCAGCGAAACCATCTGCAGTCTCAATAAGTTCTTCTATAGGAACTGAAGCTATAGATTCGTCTTTGTTTTGGCCTAGTAATGAAGCAGAGGGGTACATATTCACTCCCATTCCAAGCCTACGCCCCGTCTCCTTAGCAATGGCAAGTTGATCGCCTACACCACACAACAACATTAACATAAATAAACACATGAATATGCAATATATATATATATATATATATATATCCAATAAACCAGCCACTAACTGACCAGTGATCATCTTCACATTCACACCAAGATGGAGAGCTCTACGAATCGTCTCTGCACTGTCGTGCCTAGGAGGATCGAAAAGGGACAAGAGCCCAACAAACTCCCACGGACCACCAGGGCTTTCCTTAGATTTCTCCGGCACTTGCTGAAACAGTCGTTAGAAGTCATATATATATATATATAAACATGATGAGAGAAAAGTAAACTAAAGCAGTACGTACGTTAATTCAACTTAATTAATTATATTAAATTTATACCTGTCTAGCAACAGCCAAGGAACGCAGGCCACGTTCAGCAAATTTATTGATGGCAGCATGAACCTTCTTCTTGAAATCTTCTCTGCAATTGCAGAGGGTGAGGATCTGCTCGGGAGCTCCCTTACTAGCTCGATGCCAATTCCCACTGGAATCGACATATGTCAAAGCAGTCCTCTTATCCACAGGGTTGAAGGGGAAGAAATGCACCTCCCTAATCCCAGCTCTTGCCTCCTTTGGATCAGCAAGAGTTCCAACAATGGCTGCATCAATGGCGTCTTGATTCTCAGTTCTCGACGCCCTCGCAGCAAGAAGCAACACGTGATCAGCATCACATCCCTTGCCGTAAACCTCAATCAAAGCCTTATCAACGGTCAGCTTATTCAGCGTCAGCGTCCCCGTTTTGTCGCTGCAAAGAACATCCATCCCCGCCAGCTCCTCGATCGCAGTCATCCTCTTCGTTATCGCGCCCTGCTGCGACAGCCGGTGAGACCCGATCGCCATTGTCACTGACAGCACCGTCGGCATTGCTATCGGAATGCCGCCGATCAACAGCACCAGCAGATTGTCGATTCCGTTTCTGTAACTCCGCCCCTGAATCGGATACATCACGATGATCTCGGCTAGCATTCCCAAAGCGATGGAGCAGATGCAGAAGTTTCCGATGGCCGTTAGAACCTTCTGGAAGTGTCCAACCTGGTGCGTGCTGTCGACGAGGTGTGCAGCCTTTCCGAAGAAAGTGTGGACGCCGGTGGCGATGACGACGGCCTCGATCTCGCCCTGCTTGCATGTGGAGCCGGAGAAGACCTCGTCGTAGGGATGCTTGGTAACCGGAAGAGATTCTCCGGTGAGAGCTGACTGATCGACCTTCAAGGGGTCGCCTTCGAGGAGACGGGCGTCGGCGGGGATGATATCTCCGAGTTTGATGCTGATGATGTCGCCGGGAACTAGGATCGCTGCTTCCTGCTCGCTCCATTTGCCGTCTCTCAGAACCTTGGTTTTGGGAGCGAGGCCGGCCATGAGAGCTGCGGCGGCGTTTCCGGCGTTGTTCTCTTCGATGAAACTGATGGTGGAGTTGATGACGAGCAAGCAGATGATGCCGACGAAGTCCTGCCAATCTGGCGGCTTGCCTTGCCCGTTGGCCAGCACGATCGCCATTAACGCCGCCGCTTCCATCACCCATGAGAGAGGGTTCCACATAAAACCCAGAAACTTTAGGAATTTGTTTTCCTGCATGTACCAATATATATTATTCAATTAAACATCCACTTCAATTCGATCATTTCGCAGTACCTCTACAATAATAATGTAACATTGTTAATTTACGGAGAGAGAGAGAGAGAGAGAGACCTTCTTCTCTTCGAGTTTGTTTGGGCCGAATATTTGAATCCTGTTGGCTCCTTCGTCGGAACTCAGCCCTTCGCGGCCGCATTTCAGCTGCTCGAAAACTTCCTCGATCGGAGCTTTTTCCTGTTAGGGAAAAACGGTTAATTAGTTGGAATCTCTCTCTTTTTTTTCTTTTCTTTTTAAAAAAAGAGGTGAGTTGAAATCTCTGTTATAATAACACCCTCCAATTACATATGATTCACACTTTGCACCCCTTAAGCATTTTGAGTAATAAAACTATCAAAATATTATCAAATATATTTATTATAAGAATTACAATCTCTTATTTTGTTTCCTTTTTTTTTTATAATATTGTGTTCTTCATGCCATATTTTTATTTTTATTTTTTTGGCATTCTCAATATTTTTCTTTTCAAAAATTTCATCTTCTCTCCACCGTTAAAATATATTGCTATTATATTTTTTTACCATACATGTATATGGTTATATATTTTATAAATATATAATCATTCTTGAATTTGATTTTTTTTATCCTTAATTAAGAGTTACATATTGATTCTTTTGTATAAATTCGGATTTTATTTTATAAAGATATAACTAATTAGTATAAATTTATCTTATAAAGCACATAATAATAATAATAATAATAATAATAATAATAATAATAATAATAATAATAATGGAATATGAGAAAGAAATTTATGACAAAAAATGAAAGAATAATATATTATATAAAAAAGGAAAATAGAAGAATTTTATATTGGCTCAAACTATTTAAATGGTGTAAGTGCAACAACTACTCTATTTCAATTGCGGAATTTGTCAAAATTTTAAGTTTAGGGTGCATAATATCAATCCAATGTAAATTGGGAGCGTTATATACCAATTGGCTCCGGAAAATTCTTTCTTTTTATTTTTTCTCAGTTTCCGTACTATTGTCTTCTTAATTGTTGTTTTCTATTGTAAAAATTCGCGAACTACATCAAATAAATAAAAATAAAAATTGATATTGAATAATTTACTACTAGTAATAATAATAATAATAATAATAAAAAAGAGCACTATTTCGTTTAGACATGAGTTCAAATGTTAATGACTACCTCAATCTATCACTATATGCTGTTGGACATGTTATCGTACCGTGTGCCAATCAGCCAATTGCAAAAAAAAAACCTTAATTACATATATAGCAGTTTATACTCACACAATATTTTATATGAACAAATTAAATTAGTGTTTCCAGTGAAAGTGATAGATTATGGATTTATGTCTTTCAATATGTGTGTGTGTGTGTAAACAACATATATCATATATGTATATCTAACAACTATTATTAATTTATTATCACTATTAATTTAACTAGGATATGTATTTGTAAAAAAAAAATTAAAGTTGACTTTGGCAGGTGCCTCCCCCATCAAAAAAGGCCTTGGTTTTCCACTTTGTTTTTCGTTAATTGGATGCGTGTATTTTATTGGCTAAAATTAGGAAAGTCTTAAAATACTAAGAAAGCTTTTATTTTATTATTTTTAGACAAAAAAAATGTTTATGAATTTTGCCTAAGTTGTCAACATATATAAAAAGATTACATGGAACTAGACAAAAAGGTGAACTCAATTATTTTCTTATTTATTCTACACAAATATATCCTAATTACATTTATAAATTACTATGTAACTCAACTTATACAAGATTCGTGCTATATATCGAATGATAAATGGTTTAATTAATGCTGAAAACATAAAAAAAAATATGAGTCATCACTCCTCAGCTGTATAGTGCCTGCATATGAGCATATCTAATATATGCACTACCAAATTAGTACTATATATTAATCAATTAAGCTAATAATAATATGATGAGGTTGCACATATTATTAACTTTCTATTACATCAATACACACACACACAAAATAATTAAGAATTCCCATACATAAATTTGGCAGATTTTTAAATTTTCTTGACACGAGGCAATATATCATCTGTTTATGCATTGTGCAAATCGTGTGAAACCCAAATTTGAGCACAAGAACATCTTTGCCATTTCTTTTTCAATATTGACATATATGCAAATTACATTGATCGATTAGTTTAGAGCTAGTCTCTAGATATTTCAATCGTAATCTATGTATTGGGAACATAAAGCTGGTTAATTAATTTCTCTCTGGCAAGTCAAATTTTCCGACTTCTTTGGATTAATATCCCCTAATTATTTAATATATATGGACTAATAAATGGAGAGTTAAATTTACTATATATATATGTATGTATGTATGTATGACGACTCACCATTTACAGTTTATGTACACAAATTACGTTTTACTCATCCATTAGGCATTAGCATGTTGTACTCTACAAGTGCATCATAGTTTCACACACACACATATATATAGTAATTGCGCTTGCTTGCTTGCTTTTGTGTGTGTGTGTGTGTGTGTGAGAGAGAGAGAGAGAGAGAGAGAGAGAGAGAGAGAGAGAGAGAGAGAGAGAGAGAGAGTCTTCAGTCTTCTAGTATGAGAGATCTGAAGCTCATCCAATTCTAATCTCAAGCACAATATATAAGTATGAATCGAAACGACAACGTTGTATGAAAACAATAATTCCATGCAGCAAGCAACATTTTGCACCTAAAGAGTAAGAGGCTTGAAAACCAAGAAAATCTGAACAAAATTATATTTTCAACCAATTTTACAGAAGCATAAGTAGAATAAAAATTCCCACTTCAATTAATATTTCTATGAAAATGAAAGAATCAGACAAAAAAAAAGGAATGGGAAATTAAATTAATCAAATTATTACCAGATCAACAGTTTCATTCTTGATCTGTTCAAGACTAAGAGCCATGTTTGGCAACAGCTACAGCAGCTCAATCTATTTTCAATAGAACCTCCTTTTTACCAACGAAATGAAGGGGTGATACATGAACAGAGTGAGAGAGAGAATTAAAATTTTGATTTATAAGTCACAACTTTCAAAGGGAAAAATGAGTGAGAGAAGTTATATTGCCTCTACCATGTTTTATATCTCTCTGCTAGATGATACCTCCTTATGTAGTTGTGTTGCCGTGTAAATCCAACTCCCTCAAGTGGCCCCTTCTCTCTCTCTCTCTCTCTCTCTCTCTCTCTCTCTCTCTCTCTCTCTCTCTCTCTCTCTCTCACACATTATTCGTACGTTTATGTATATCTATATTTCAAACTATTATTTCAACATTTTAATCTTTTTGATAATTTTTTTTAAAGAAAATCTTATATATTAATATATGTCATCAGTATATATATACATACTATTTAAAACTTTACCGTTTTAATATTTCGAATATATGGCTATGTGCATCTATACATGTATAATATAGCCCTCTTAACCTTCGCATATATGAATTAAATGTATGAATGTAAAGAGACATGTAGTAGTTTGAATCTTTTATTTCTTCTCATATTTCAACAAATTAGTATATATGTATAAAATCATCTACGACGCAAATATGCGTTTAATGGTAGCTAGATGAACCACAATCAATTACTATGAAGCAATTGACAAGTTGATGTGATAATAACCTCAGATTTTGAATTATCAATCTCAATGTGTCGGATCATTATGTGCGAGTGCACCATATTATATATATATATATATATATATATATGTGGACGAAATATGTGTTTGAATATATTTTAACGAAGATAATTGCATTAACATATGAAAAATGAACAATATATATATCTATATATAATTATATATTATACAAAACATATTTTATTAATAGGTGAACCGTGAACTATATATGTTATATGCCGCCTAAAATCGGATTTATACAAAGATAATTAAAACCCCTTTAGATAAATAATTATTTATCAGTCAACAATAAATATTATACAAATGATGTATATACTAGATCAAATGAAATATATATATTAGATCGATATATCAAAGTGCATGCCAATTAACTCTCACGCATTTAAAATAGATCTCGTGTTGAAAAAAGGCTTTCTTCTTTTGCCCCTTGAGCCTATCAATATAGTTGCTATTGCTGAACAGTTCCCTCAATAAAAATAAAATCATAAATTCATATATATATCTAATTACCGTGAAGCGACAATCTTATTATGAGTTATGACAATGAGTTCGAATTAATTGATCGCAATTTAGTAATTTGATGGCTCCTGTGAGAATCTAATTGAGTTTAATTTATTGCTTTGCCAAACATTTAATTTCATGTTATTATATATATTTTTCTCCCCATAATCTAAAAACTTAACATTGAAATAAATCATGATCAGTAATATATTATTTGAGATATATATACATATACACGCTGTAGAGATAACACCCATCATCTAAAAAAATTATAATATATATATATATATATAGATGCCCCCACATGTAAAATTGGTGACGATAGATGCGTTTGTTATTGATCGGGTTTATTTTCAGGAAATGGATAAGAAATTAAAGTGATTATATACGTGTCTTATATCTACCTTGTGAATGAAATAGCTAGCTAGGAAATAGAATCTCACAATTTAAGTACCCATTTTAAATAAAACGATGCAAAAATTAAAATAATTATCTCTTGTGATGGCCGAAAATAATATGAAAATATATAACTTTTTTGTTTTTATTATAGAGTTTTTAATTATATTTAACTCAAACAGCATGAGGAACAACTCTCAAGATTCTTTTCATCTCCCCCATTTTAATATGTTTATGAACAGCAAGGATCTTGGCTGTCTTAATTTATACTAACTTAATCCAAATCCCCTCTCTCTCTCTCTCTCTCTCTCTCTCTCTCTCTCTCTCTCTCTCTCACACACACACACACACACACACACAGAAGAATCTAATTCTCAAATTTCATTTTTTTAATAATTTTTTTTCTATTTATTTTCGTTAAAGATATTATTTACCAAATGCATGCGTGTTTGCGTATTTGTGTATCTTTACATTAATATTAGTCTAAGTGTATAAATATTATATGCATTTCCTTTTCTCTAATCGTGTGACTCATGATTCATTCTTAGGCGAGTTAGCGGTTGTTCTTGAAAAAATACATATCTAATACAATTGACATAAACAGTAGAGAACGTTTGTAAACGAACCCTATTACACTTCTAAGTAATAAAATAAAAATTAATTATAATATAAATATTAATCATAGTCAACATTTATCAGAAAAAAAATGATTTAAAAAATTTAATTTTGAATTAATCAACCATAATAATGAATTATTAATTAAAAATTGAAAATTAAATACTAAAAAAATAATTATAAACTCTAATTGGGTGGGGTGAACCCTAAAAACAATCTTGAAATTAAACTAAATCACAAAAAATCATAATTGAAGAAAAATATTTATAAAAAAACATATAATTTGAAAGTGTAACGCGAAGTGTAACACAGAGAGTGTAATAGAAAATCTCAAGTAATTATATTGCTATCCTAGTAGGTAAATTATGAATTAATTTAGACCATATAAATTTTTTAGATAAACGGATAAGATCATTCTTTTTATACCGTAAGTAGGGGCACTTGATCCTTCAAAATTATGAAGGTTTTTTAACTTGATCCTTTTGTTTATGAACCTTCTATTTTTTTAAACTTTGAACTTTTATCATATCGTAATGTGCATTTATAGGAGCACTAATTAATTAAACCTCTAAATTACCAACTAATTAATTACAAATCATGAGTTCAAGAGAAACTAAATGGGGCAAGGAGTCTGTTTGATTGTTTTTTCACTCTTATTCACATTGCATCTCGTATTTGCTCCACCAATGTATATCATGTATATAGTATATATACTATTTAAGACATATAGAATCCGCTGATGATAATAAAATATGATATATAACATGAAAATATAACATTAGATCTCAAACATTTAACATGTGGCTTCTCTAAATTAAAGTTTTTTTTAATTAAGATGAAAGAAATTAATCCATTTTACTTTGATGGCCATGTTGATTTATCTTTTTGTTTGTGAATGTGTGCCCTATCTATTAATCCAAAAACATTTAACATTGAAAGAAAGTCCACTGTCAATATTACTTGAAACTCAATTGTTAACTAGAGTCTCTAGGTATACATATATATCCAAGTCAAATGTATGATATTATTCTCATTAATTCACACTTTATGGTGGCATGGGATCCATCAATAATATACCAGTATATTTACATTTAATTCAAGAATATAATTGTCAATTTTTTTTTTATCCTTTTGTTTCTAAAACACAAAATCAAAGTATATAGCTTGGTAAGTTGGCTTGATCCATATGGGAAATTCAACAGTCATTGTTAAGTAATGCTTGTACATGCACAGTCACAAGTCGTTTAACAAATAAATAATGGGGTTAATCTTGCGCACACCAATTAAATACAAATTATATATAAGATGAAAAAGAAAAATAACTTCTTCTGATATTGAAAAATATCATGGTTATTTTATTGGAAAAATATTGCTATAAAAAGGTGGTATTTTTATCATTATTATTATATTTTTTAATTAAAAAAATATAAAAAAAACATTACTTCTAATATTGAAAAGTATCTGTCTGATACAAAAATTATACACAACCGTTACATAAGAGTTTATCATAATTAAATGATGTTAGTGAAAAAAACTAATGACTAATGCGTAGAGTCCTTTATTAGTTTTTAATTCACTTATTTTCATAATTGAGCACTTGGTCAACCAGTTAGTAAATGTTTGAGGAACCAATTACACCAAATGAAAGTGTTAAAACTCACTCACAACATATATAGTGCTACGTTTGAGATCTAATTAAACCAAATGAAACTTTGATAACCTAGCTAATTACAAAAATTATAAAAATTCAAGAACCCATGTTTATACATTATTCTAATAAGTAAATATAAGTACAGGAGAATGACACATATAGGACAAAAATAAAATAGGGAGATAATTTGACTTTTAACGAAACGTACACAGGAGCATAATTTACCCAATCCGTAATTTGGCTATTAATAGATCGATTAAATTGGGAGCATAATTATTCAACCCTAGAGATCGAGCTATAACCAAAGTTTTTTCTTCTATGTAGTTCCTGGGTATTACACAGGAGCATAATTTACCCAATCCGTAATTTTCGGGAACAATTACGGTTACTCTTGTCATAAAAATAAAAGAAAAATCATAGTTACATTTTTAATTATTTTTCATGAATTATATGCAATTTTAGTATAGGTCATAACATTAATAGCCGTATGCGTAAAAAAAACTATAGTTCTCACAAATATTAGGAGGCTGGCAGACTATATTCGATAAAATAGTTATGAATTAATGATATATTAGTAACTATTTAATATTCGTCGTTACATTATCAAAAAATAGGTAATTCAATTAAGTTGCTAAATAAGTTCTTAATTCGTTGAATCCTTTTATATATAAAAAATTTAAGTTTTCAACTTCGATTCCCTTCGTTATGTACTTTAACATTACAGTCTAAACATTCAATTAAAAATTTAAGCTGAAAAAAAATATATGTTATTTTTATGTAAAAGGATACACATAATCTGGTTTTTTTCTAGTTGGTTGAAAGTAGATTATATATAATTTTTATAGCATTTTATTTTTTTATTCATATAGCATGCGACGTGTGACGTGCCTGATCACATGAAACTTTAAATAGATACTTAATAATTTATTCAAATAAGGGTCTGAAGTTATCTCAAATAAAATAGTAGAGCTAGGTGTAATTACAAAATCGTTTTTTTTGTGCAAAAGTTAGGTTACATGTTGTACACGAAATTTTGTATTTAATTTGGTAAAACACAAAATATATATAAATAAATGATTTTTGGATCAAAATATATTTACACGGATCCAATCTATATGCCTCATCCGATTCTTCTCTTTAAACTCGATCTTCAACGCTAGACACCTTGAATGCTTCGAGATGATTTCGATGAAGAACAACTTGAATCTCACTGGACACCTTAAATGCTGGAGAGAAATTCGTAGAGAATTTGTTCGAGCTCTTCAATTTTAACTTCTGGTGTGAATTTCAACTGATATGAAGGCACATACCGCAATTTCAATGATTCTTGAATATTGATATATATATATATATATATATTCAAATATATTTACTTATATTGTCAAAAAAAACTTGATGTTTATCATATAATAATATCTTTATTATTTAAATATTTTATCTAATTTTGAATTTCATAACATTCCAAAACTAAATAAATAATAAAAATTAATAAAAATATTATTTATAATGTTGTGAATTTTCGCAACCTACACATGTTAATTAAGTTATTACAACGAAAAAAAAAATATTAAGTTATTACAACGTCAAATTATTTTCTTAAAATTTTAACTATTTCAAAAAGCATCCCAAAATTAAATTATTTTGCTAATTTGGTTTGATATTCATCATGATAAAATGGCTTTTTTTAAAGGAAAAAAAAATTCACAAGTGATTTTACTTGTATTTCACTTATTTTTTCTTTCTAATTCACACGACAACGGGGACATATTAATGCGTTTTACCGCTTTTGGAGTGGTTCTAGAGCAAACGAATCATGGTATCAGAACTAAGAATCAATCCACACCTTTCAATTTTAAGATTGGATGGTCTAGATTTGGTCAAAAAAGACGATGACATAATTGTAAATAAAAGGAATATAAGAAAAATGTGGTGACATCTTCGTAATTTTGTCAATATCAAGGTCAATAAAAAAATAATTTTTCTGACACGTGCTAACAGGGAAAGAATCATGTGCTAACAAAGACTTGATCATGCATGCTAATATAAGCATTGATAATGCTATGAGACTTTTTTTTAGCATTCTTTCATGATGAATTAGTAGTTTTGTTTTGTTTTGTAAACATCAAAAAACTATAGGAATATGTAAAACCAAGCCCATGAACAAATTCTAACAAATTACTAATTACAGTAATGCTAATATCTTTTTTGATAGTGCTAAAATTAGTCATAGTAATGCTAATAAATCATTCATCATACCAATATTCTGATAACAACCTATTTTTATAAGCAAAAAATTGCATGCACTAGATGTATATAAGTTTATATCAGACGGTCAACTGCATATAACACAAATTATGAACCGTTAATAATAATAATAATAATAATAATAATAATAATAATAATAATAATAATAATAATAATAATAATAATAATAATAATAATAATAATAATAATAGAGAGGGAGAGAAGAAGAAGAAGAAGAAGAAGAAGACGACATGCACGCACAAAATGATAAAAGATCGAGTAAGATAGAGTAAATCCACAAAAGAGAGAGAAATCATAGTATTTTAATTAGATTTACCAAATTACAAAAATATCACAACCTCATTAAAATAACTCTTCTATTACAAAATGCCACAATGTGTTGCTTTTGATCTGAACCACACATTTTTTGCGGATGAATGATGGAAATTGATTGGTTCCATAATCACACATCGGGACTTAATTCTCATTTGATCCATTCCCTATATATATCTATATATACATATTGCCGTTTTTATTTTTGTCCCAAAATTGTATAATAAATGAGGTACAAATGCGACATTCCTAGCTACCTAGTGGAGCAAGCGAAATATGGTAAGATTTTAACCTGATTAAACTAACCTATTTTTTTATTTCTTTTATGTTGAGGGTAGTCTGTAACCGATATTAAGATGCACATTGGGTACATCTTAAGGAGACATGCTATTTTTCTTAATTAAGTAAATATAATTGAACCATTGCTCCATTTTAATCAAATTTTGCGTAAAGCCTCTGCCGAATAACAACTTCATCAATTGATTATATTTTTACATTAATTTCCTCAATTTTGACATTATATTCTTTATAAGGAATATAATTAGCATTGACTTACATAAATAATTGCATTATTGAAGCAACTAAAATCTTGAAACACACCCTACTCTTAATTTTGACACTGCTGGTGGCCTGAATCAATATTAATTCTTGCTAACCAATTGGGTACAAATTACTGAATTAGAGATATGAAAAATCGACTTGAACCTAATACGTTTTCAAAACCTATAGTTTAAATTAATTTGATTGTTATTATTTTATAAAACTAAAATAGCGGCAGGTACAAGTCAAAAGGCTATTTTACTTTAATAACTATATCATTATTGCTTTAAATAGTATGCCGCCAAACTCGGTGGTATTATCATTAAAAATCATTACAATAATCCATACAAAATTATCGAGATATGTACACTAGCTAGTTGGAAAAATAAAATTGTAATTTTATGCCTTCAAGGCATGGAATTAATAATGAACACCTAAATTGCTATTTAATTTATTAGGTTCCACGTTTACATTAAAAAAATAAAATCTAATTCGAGGTTGCATCTTGAGTTTTACATGTATATATCACTAAATTTTCAACATTATTGCGTTGGCATATGGAAGAATGCTCAGGCACGTGCTTATTAATAATTGTAAACAATTAATCCATTCTACAACGATATATTTTGTTTTATTTTTCTTGAAATGATAATGAATGCTTTACTCCAAATATCCAAATATCTAATTAAAACATGAATATATATATATATATATATGTATGTATGTATATCAGTTCAAACGCTTAAATCATTAATGATGTTTACCTACGAACTACGAAGTATGACTTACAGATCATCTTTTGGTTTGCTGACGTCGTCTATGATCGATTACTTTTTCTCATTTAGGAGAAAAAATCCAATTTGGAAACTTGAATTTAAGATATATATAAAAGTCAAAAAATTTAGAACAAGTGTGGATCGATATTATAATTTGGAAAAAATAAAAAATTATATATATCCGGTAAAGTGTAAATCAATCAGCTCTATTTTTTTTTATATCGAAGGTAACCCGCAGC
This sequence comes from Perilla frutescens, assembly GCA_026008535.1. Classification (NCBI taxonomy): domain Eukaryota; kingdom Viridiplantae; phylum Streptophyta; class Magnoliopsida; order Lamiales; family Lamiaceae; genus Perilla; species Perilla frutescens. The sequence continues at coordinate 69,592,495 of BRKX01000001.1, forward strand.
CGCTACCGTAGTGCACTGGATAAACTCCGCCCATATGTAATAGCCGCAGCCGCTACCGTAGTGCGCACTGGATAAACTCCGTCGTGCGTACTGTATAAACTCCACCCCTGTGTAATAGCCTGCAAACCTATACGGCGATAAACTCCGCTGTGTAATAGCCACCGTGGTGCACACTGTATAAACTCTATCCCTGTGTAATAGCATGTGGTGTTGATGGTGGGTCGAACTTGAGACCTTTAACTTCAAGAAACACCACTCCACCACTAGATCATCCCCAAGGGAACTCGATCAGCTATATTTTGTAAATATTTGAAGTGGAACATTAATGTATCCAACAATCAGTCAAGTTGTTGTAAATTTATTGGAATAAATGTGAAATAATTGCTAGAAGCTTAAAAGCTTGCTAGAATATTGCTCAACGTTTTGTGTTTCCCTTTTTTGTGGTTTTAATTAGGCCGGGATCGTCACATTTTCTTCGTGGGGTTAATTACGAAAAAATACGTGAATTTTGACTCTTTTACAATTACAATATTGCAAAATTTGTTAAAAGATAGACACCCCCAAATTAAATTTTATAATGAACGAAAAATTAATATAAAACATGAAACATTACAAAAGTATATACATATATAACATAATAATGGTTTGGTTTTCATTAATTAATACAATAAATATTAATATGGAATATTGTGTTTGATTTTCATTTTATTGTAAATTTATTTATTTTGCAACAAATTATAAAATTATTTTATGAATGCACACAATTTTAAAATTGGTGTCTAAATTGCAAATTGTGTTAAAGTTCGTATAATTTTTTTTTTTTTTATTTCTGTTGTAGTTTAACCCTATTTTCTACAAGGCAATAAAACAGTTGGTGCTACATGTTGGTTAATGATGTACATATATGTAGTTTATAGTGACATTCCCAGTTGCACGTAATATCGTTTTTTGAATATTGAATTATTTTTTAGACGTTGCTCTTTTTTCTGTGCGGGATTTTACTCTCGAAAATTTTAATGATATCCAACCCTACGTGAATAACATTGGATTTGAAGTTTACCCTCATGCATCCACTTTAATTTGTATACTCCATCCGTCCCATTTTGATAGGGTTGTTTTCCTTTTTATATGTTGTAACACAAATTTTTGTATTTAATTTGGTAAAACACAAAATGTGTACAATTCAGATGATCTTTGAATCAAAATATATTTATACAGATCCAATCTCTATTTTTCTCTGATTCTTCTCTTCAAAACTTGATCTTCAAATGGTCTTTGAAATCTTCAGAGTAAATTTGTCTCTTTGATTTTCTCAGACTTGTTGTTTGAACTTGACCTTCAAAGTTTTCGGGGACGATTTGTGTCATGGTATTAAGTTCAAAGTTTTCGGGGACGATTTGTGTCATGGTATTTAGTCTTGATAACGTTAACTCGGATGGTTGACGCCTTGTTTCCGGATCAAGCGTCAATTTTGGGTTGAATTTGATGAATAACGCCTTTGATTGCTTTGCTTATGGATCAAACGTCGTCTTCGGGATGATTTTGAATGTCACAAGAACGCCTTGAATATTTGAGAGAATTTCACTTATGGAAGTTCTCAAATTCTTGAACTCTTCAAATGACTTCTGGTGTGATTTTCAACTGATATGGAAGCCCCTATTTATAGTTGTAGGGAAAGAGATCTAGAGCTGATGTGATACTATCTCATTGGCTGTTGGAAATTGATACATATCTTTTGAAAGATATTTATTTGTTGCTAAAGACTCTTGATGTTTATCATATAATAATATATTTATTATTTAAATACTTTATCTAATTTTGGATTTCTTAAGATTTCAAAACTAAATAAATATATAAAAAATAATAAAAATACTATATATAATATTTTAAATTTTTGCTATCTACATATGTCCCGATATATATACATGTTTCTATATATATTTAACTAATTTACTAATATATACCCATGTTTAATATGTTTACATTAGACATTAATTCAATATTAAAAAAATAAATAGAGGCATATTAGAAAGTTTCTTAATTAATTATCTTTTCCAATCATTTTCCTAATTCCTGTGAAAAATTCCAATCAGCCTATCAAAGTGGGACGGGGAGAGTATTATTTTTGTTTTATTTTTTAATATCTCATGTATTAAAAAAAGTGTATAAAATAACTATCTGGAGCGTGGGGTAAAACACCGAAACAGCTGACAAGGTTGGCAGTCTTGAATCAAAATTTAATATTTAACTCATAATTATTTAATTAGTTTTGGAGTCATTCGGTAAATATAAGTATATATATAACTCATAGTCAACCTCTTAACACTGACAATTATGGCTTAGTTTATTAAAAAAAACAAAACAAAACAAGAATATTATCCTTCTAAATATATTGAACACACACACACACACACATATATATATATATATATATATATATGTATATACATATGATTTCGGCTTTATCTGTCTTCGTTTAATTACGTCGTCTAGAATCTACATAATGAAGATAAAAAAATGTCCAAGTTAGGCATAACTATTAATTGACTTCAATCGAAAAAGATGGCTTAAATATAGCATTATTGCAATCATCTATGTCAAAATTCGCGAATATGTAACGCAGCCATAGTTGAGTTTGAAATTAAAATTCATAGAATAGTTAAGTGTCATTATATCAAATATAATACACAAAATTGTACGTGCGTGTGAGTACACGTCCAATTTTTTTATTTTTTTTAATTAGGCCCTAACAAGTCCAGTAATTAGTATATATGTACGTCATGTTGCTTATAATTAAGGTCTCTAAAACAATTATTATAAAGATGTTTGTAAATTGATATACAAACCCTATCGCGGTAGAGTTCATCGGGCCCAAATGGTACTATCCTAGTTTTAAAAAAAATGCGTGACCGTGTTATTTTTGAGTTACTTATGTAATAACTACAAATTTTGCCTATTTTTACTAAATAAACATTAATATTGTAGTTATATTAGCAAATAGAAAACAATATGGACATTCACATTTTGTAATTTTCCACATCAATTGTACATGAAATATCACTTTAAAATATTAAATTATGTGTATTTTAAAGAACCCGCTTAATACCCACTCAGACCGCATGAACTTTACAACACATATCGCTCTCTCCTCGATCTCCATATTAGAAGAAAAAACTAAACAAAAATATATATCTTCAAAATAAGATTAGCTTAACATGCTCTTAATATCTGTCTCATTACACCATTTAGCCATTTTTTCGATTCAGTCAAATGTGTCTAATTTAATTTGGCCATGTTAGTAACGAACTTTTAGGCAATGTTTGGTAGCCTGGATAAAGGCTTAGTAAAAGTATCCAGCAAGAACCGTGTGTTTGGTAGCTATTGCTCGTTCACGCGAGGTCCGGGGTGTAATTTACTGATTCGGCTGGATAATGTATCTGACGCCCCCCCTCGGTTACAGTATACCAAACATTGCCTTAGTGTGTTACGTGCACGGTCCTTAAATATAGTAAAATTAACATAATACTACCCCGAAATTTTTTATTTCTTATTTTGAACATTGTTAGATACCACATTTTCATATTATAAATGCTAAATTAAAGGGAACTGGGTTTAATTTTAGAGATAAAATCATCTAGTTCACTTTTCATATCTCACTATTGTGTCCCACTATGAAATTTAATATATTAAAAATATTTATTACAAAAATAAATTTGATTATAGTATTACAAATCATAATCAACATTTATTACTAAAAATTTTAAAAATTATATACCCTACTTTTGGAATAATCAACCATATTAATTAATTATATTAACTAAAAACAAGAAATAAATATTAAAAAATAAATATAAACCCTAATTGGATGGAATGAACCGTAAATACTAATTATAAAATTAAACTAAGTCATAACAAATTGAAATTAAAGAAAAAAATTGATGAAATCAAATAAAAATTAAAATGGGACACCAAATGAGATAGAGAAAAATGGGATAGGGATTTCATTTGTTAATTTTAGTTAAGTTTGCGAAAATTGTGGGTTGAATGTAGAATCACCAACGGATTGAAATTTGAAAGTTTACTACTGAATAGAAAAATAGACTGCAAAATTAACTAAAAATTGTATGTTCTATTTTAATTACACTAATTAAAAAAATGTTAATTAAGTTCCCCTAAAAAAGAATAAAGTAACAACAAATATGTTCTTTTTTTTTTTTTTGCAAGTATGATTTATTCGGTGTTCTCATATTTAATGAAATATCTAATCGACGTGCACCATTTTCTTTATCGAATTATTAGACATTAGTAAGTATGAAATATAATTATATCGGAAATAGGTAAATGTGCGTGAGTGAACATATTAATGTGCCGACCATGTCACTATAGTTAATTTTTCTATTTTTATCTACATACATACCACTGTAATTAACAAGTGTAACACATAAATATGGCACTATTATATCAAGCATATATATGTGGGGAAATTCCACCCTCCCCCATGGGGGTAATTTCCCGTATATCTATCACATATGATTATTCTTCAATTTTATATAAACACTTATTGCAAAGTATTAATTAAGCCGTATATAAAAAGAAAATAGGAGTAAACAGCTGCTCTTGTTTTTCCACTTCACATTGATGTAATGTGTGACGAGCAGTAATGAACATGAAAAATATTGTGATTTAATTGGGTAATCGTCGTGTGGATAGTAAATGAAAATAAAATAAATATATGTATGTACACACACACACACACACACACACACACACATATATATATATATATTATTTGTCCGTAAAAGATATTTTGAAATCGTTGAGATAACCAAAAGCATATAGAAACTAAATGAAAATTAAACAAAGGGGGCTGTTGATTTTTTTTTTTCCCGCATAATATATCGTCAGTCACTAATCTTGAGTTAAATCAATTTATTTGACAAATTTTAATGAATACATAAAACTGTCACATATATTGTTATTTATGAATGATTGAAGTCGGAAAAGTACAACTCCAAAAAAAAAAGTCGGAATAGTAGGTAACAACTAGAAGTCTAGACAAGGATATGAATAAGAAAGATGATATTTGTATCTAGATATTTATTCAATAGATTTCTATTAAAGGAATATATTGTTTCACAAGAAAACATAAAAAAATTGACGTCGATATTCATATTAAAAATCTTCACTCACTAGTTCTTGTTTCTTTTTCTTCTTCTTTTTTAATTTACAATAAATAGCATTACTATCCCCTTGTATTAAAAATATTCACTCATTCAATGAGACTTTTTACTAAGGTATTTTTCTGCAGTTAAAATGTACATTCTTTATAAAAAAAAAAGGGGTCATTAAAAACTAGCCCTTGTATCAATACGTACGAATATGAAGATCAGAATTATAGTTTTCCACAAGTACACAAGAATAATTATAAATCTAACATTATTAAAACATTTAGAACCATTCACCAAAAACAGAGTGGAATGAACAAAAATACGGTCAAGATTGCAAATAAGGAGTTGAAAACGACAAACACGGTGAAGAATTCACCTTACCACAGGAATGAGCAGGTACTCGGCAGCTCTTCTTCACCTTACGAGAGGAATGAGCAGGTACTCGGCATAAAAGAGCTGCACAGCAGAAGAGGGATACACATTTGTTACCAATTTGTCGAAAAAATATAGCAAATTCATCAACTTCAGTTCATTTTTCAAATGGATACCGAGTGAAAAATAGAGAAGTACAACGCAGCTGAAAAACAGGGATTGTGTCAAGAAATTGGTCGTAAGTTCTCAAAACTAGATTGCTGCTTAGAAGCTCTGTAAGCTCTTCCCTATGTTATGACTCGTATTCTTAAGTTTACATTCAAGTTGAGGAAGGAAGACTGCAAGATTTCACATTCTAGTGTAGTTCATCACTGCCTAGATGGCTTATGACTTATGAGCTTAATCATGCATTAGGCTCTTAGATGCATATTAATGCAGTAATGACGTGGAAATCTTGAAGTTCTAGTACTATAAGAAATAGCAAAAATTGAAAATAGAAATGCAACCAGCTCCAACAACACATTTGCAGAATAAAAGTGGATTACCTTCCATATGAACATGTAAAAGGATGTTATTGCAGTCTTGCTCTTTAAATCAGTAGATTTTGCACGACTCCAGAGCAGATAACCCAACAAGGTATGACCAATGACCTAAAGATAAGGGCAACGAGAAAGCAATGAATGGGTAGCCATTTGCGATTTTTGATACTAATGTTCATATAGCAAATCATATACTGCAGACACGACTGTTCCATGCTTTAACATGGCATCTATCAGCCCTTAATAAGAACAAACTGCTGGCAAAACAAGCTTACCGTTGCCCACTTGCTCCAGGTACAAGAAGATGTCGCTCCGACAAACAATGCAACAGCATATGCCATTTCTAGGAGCGAAATACAGATCCAGAAAACCTGCCACAATGATTTCGAGGAAATCAATCCTGGAAAGTTCCCCAATACAATGTATGAATATTTGGTTGACAAACAAATTCAACATCAAATGATAACTAACCCTCTCTTGGCCCAGTCGGACAGTAAATGATTGGATTCCGAATATCTTGTCTCCGACAATATCAGGTATGTCCTACAAACATGAAATCTTAAAGTTAACGGGGAATTTTTCAGGTGATACAGATTACAGAATACCTCACACATGTGATTACCAACAAGAAGAAATTTAACCATTGTTCCAACCAGAATTAGGTCTCTAATATATAACTTCTGCATTAGTTTCAGTTATTATCTCATTTGACTTTTAAGACAGAAATCTTTATGCAGAAGATGATCTGAGACTATTTGAAAATAAATTTAGACAATAAATTTCATGGCTAAACCATAATTTCCTCTAAAAGCTACTGAAGTAGCATTTGCAACAAGGAAAAATAAATAAATCAAATTATTAAGTCCAAGAAATGTTTATTAGACACTTAAAATTTAATGCAAAAAAACATATGATGTGTACCACTATTTTAATGTCAGCTTTCATTGTCTTGTTATAATTGACAAAATCACCACACTTCAAAATTCAGAAAAATGTGGGGCGTTTGCTGCTCTGATGTGAAAAAACCACTTAAGAATCCACAACTTAGATATCACATAAATTCACCTTAAACAATGCAATGACCACCGAGAAGAAGCTCATGAATGCAGTTGCAAAAATCACAGGCTTCGAGAGGATAGCTGGCCGTCCATACACATACATCTGGAAATGATGAAGTACATTAATATATGCTGATTAAGGAACTGACATGATACATTACCAATCAATTGTAGGAAATATACACCATAAGGAACAAGAACCTAGTGGACCTCCTCTACTATGGCCTCAATATTTGTGTTAATTTCTTTTCCTCAAAGTTGAGTCATGAAGCTCGAGTCCATCATCTTCTGTAAGTCCTTTTATCTAAATTTTTTTTGTAGATAGTTGTGGTTCATCTATGGATGAGCGTGGAATAATTTATAATGGAAAAAGGGGGTAACTATTAACTCATTGCGAGGTGGCTTTCAATTATCAAATGAAAACTGATTTTAAATGCAATAAATACTGAGAGTGACACCCCCCCACCAGTTATTTGGCTTCAATGTTGAATGTAAGAGGCTTTTTCTGACTTAAAATGGTCAGACAGAGCATCTGCCAAAAATGGACAATAATGAACTTTCAAATAACAAATTCTCAAAACAATCGAGACTGTACTGAAAATCTTAAAAGGAGAACATTTAAACAGAAAACAAAAAGCATAGATATACGGAGTTGGAACAAGCACAGGGACCACGTTTTTATATTTTCAGAAGTAGTTAACCTGATTACTCAGTCAGATTTTCATATCAAGAATCAAATAGTTAAAAGAAACAACTGCAATATAAAATATCATCACCTGGATGTGCATATAGAAAGCTATTTGCACAATCACTGCTCGCACGGCAAAGATGCACATTGCTGCAACTACTGCAAATCTTTTCCATCTCAAAAGCGGTACCTGTAAAATGTTAAACAGAGATGCTTACTATCAAATAAATGTATGCTTTAACGCATTATTCTATAAAAGAAATGAGTAACAAATATGCATATGAAACCAACTTACATTAATCGAATACGCAGTTCCAAGCACGAAACTGATAAAAAGGGCCCAAAATAATGGCCATGAACCAACAATCCACCCAAGCCAAAAACTCTGAGAACGAGAAAGCAGCAATTTGTAGTTGTAACTCATGATTATTTGTGGAGATGGATGACATAAATGTGATTGGTCATACGCAATCAAAGTGAAATCTTTTTACCCACCAAGAGGCCAAAAGATGATACAATCATGACTCCAGTTTTGACTGAATATTCTCCAGATGCCAATGGAAGGTATGGTTTGTTTACCTGACATAGATTTGGTGTCAGATTTTCATCTAAAAGCAAGGGAATGTAATTTAACATGTGAACCTAAAGAATAATAAAAACTTTCACTAATAGCAAAAGCACATTGCAAATTAAAGTTACGATTGGAGACAAAAGCACCGCAACTCTTGAGAGAACATTTAAAAGCTTCTGCAGCTGTAAGCAGTGACAGTTCTAATTTAACCTAAGATTATACCATATATCATCACATAGAAGGTAATTATATTGAGCTATGAGAATCAGAAATGAAATTTTAGCCTACAAAATTATGAGTACACGAGCTCGACTGAATTTGGGCAATCTTGATAGAGAATGATCCACCCATTCAACTAGAACCACTAGTCTTGTTTAACAGAAGCAGCTTATCCTTGGAGCTCAGAGGACAGCACATACATAAAAATTAGCCCAAGATGCAGGGACAGTATAGCTTATGCATACTTGTTGTAAATTTATCAATCAGTTTTCAAATCTTACAAGGGAACTGTTAAAAGCTTCTGCAGCCTAAATCAGTGACAGTTCTAATTTAACCTAAGTTTATGCCTTTATATCATCGTCTAGTGAGCTCAAAAACCACAAGACAGAAAATACAAAGGAACTGTATTGAGATTTGAGCATCAACTAGGAAATTCCAGCCTATAAAAGTACAATTACCGGAGCCTCAATAGGGTTTGAACGATTTTGATAGAGAATGGTCCGCCCATTTAACTAGAGCCGCTAGTCCTGTTTTAGAGAAGAAGCTTATCCATGGAGCTTAGAGGACAGCACAGACATGAAAATTATCCAAGATGCAGAGAAAAAATAGCTCATTTCATATTTGTAATTCATCATCCCCTTCAAATCTTACCACCGCTCCTCTTTTTATGATGAAGGATGTACAACCCAAATAACATATAAATAGTTTTCCCCAACACACAATGAAATCACCTGACCTAGATATAAACTTAATTCTTTTTCATTGTGAATGCATAGTTGTATCTGTTTCTCCTCAGATCCTAATGCCATACCTAATAGTATTATAAAGAAGTATGCCCAACCAAAATAACATAAAGGCTTTATCCCACAATATTAAGTAATGAAAACACTCGAACCTAGATATAACCTTGTTCTTTCATTATACTCAAAATCAAAATCCAGGATCGACCATTTAAGAGAGAAGTGGAAAAAATAATCTTGTTCTCATATGCTGGCATAGTTACAAGATATATGTGGAAGCTGACCTTGTCAATTTCTATATCAGATATCTGATTTAAACCAACAATATAAATATTCATCAGCAAGGCAGCAACAATAGCCTGCAAAATACAGTGTGGTATATAGTTTAGTATCAATAAATTTACGGTATTCAACTATTCATAACTGACGAAGGCTATTTCATACCTCTAATAAACCGGCGAAAAACAATGGAGAAAAATCTGATAGCTTCTCAACTGCAAGGAGAGAAACTGAGACTATGCTCAGTGCCTGCTCATGGGAAGGGACGAAGAGTTTGAGTAACTCCTTTTAGAAAAAACAGCACATCCAAATCATGGTGCGCACAATTGAATGCAACCATATGCTGAAAGTATAACAAGAACTAAGTAACCTAACTGTTCCTATAATCGTATGAGGCCGCGAAAACCTGTAGAAAGCATCAAAGGCTTGTTGCACTGAACTCCAAGGGCTCTTAGAAGGTTCGGATTCAAGAGAATGCCCTGAAGCAGAATTCACTACATATTTTGAATCTCCCTTTGGATTTAATGTAATTCTTCTTCGGCTAATACTTTTGACGTGTTGGAGCATCAAATCTTGCCTCTGCACACATAATCTCACGGGTACAGCATAGAGTCTTTCTACATTGCTGAAAGCTTTGCATTTTAAATTATTCCCTGCTACAAGGGAACCGATTAACACCACATAATCAATGTAATTTTCAGAATTAGAGTTTGAAAGACTACTTATTGCATCTATTCGAATTGCATAATGCACAAATATCAGATTCTGATTATGAATACAAATATCCATAACAACATCAAATTCTATAAGCAGAAGATAAACGAAGACTGGAAATAGCATTAGAAAAACTCTGCTTCCAAAATCACTCGAAGCCGCCTCGACTTCCAAAGAAAAACAATTGAAATTTATTTGGGGGAAACAAGAAAACCTCGTGTGCCATATATATTTGTATCAGAAATCAGCTCACAATCGGAATACAAAATTAGACACATATATGAGAATAAACCGAAAAAATCTGAGAACTTTAATTCAGCAAACGCATCGCCTTCCGCCGCCGCCACCTCAAACAAAAATTAATGGTAAAACAAGGAAACTCACACGTACCACTGTGAAGTGGGCATAGCTCAGCTGAGAAGGGAAATGAAAGCGAAGGTTTCGTAAAAGACCCAATTAGCATGGACTCCATTTCTTCAAGAATTTGCACAGCTCACGAATGGCTGAGTGCGCGAAAGAATGAAAATATCTCTCTCTCTAAGCGAAGAGGGAAGAGTGAGAAAGCCGGAGTGGTTGCATGTTGAGCACTTGGTAGCAATTAGCAAATATTTCACAAATACGAATCAAAATGCTGCCCAATGAAAAATCTATATTATTATAGAAGTTAGTTTTGTTTGATATTAAATATTACATAATTATTTTATTTGACTCAATGTAGTGTGTACATATATATGTATATAATCGATGAGTTTGGACCACGTATTTGAGCTAAATAATAGTGGAATTATTCTCGTGTGTGTGTGTCTATATATATATATATATATATATATATATATATATATTCAGGGATCTTTTGATTTATGTCTACCGATAATATAGTAGTAATATTTTACCGTCTTCCACTTGGCATATGTTCGTAATTTCAAAAGGTTATTTTACTATAAACTTTTTAATTAAAATGCAGGAAGAAGAGTTTGGTGTTCAATTCACTCATATCAGGTATAACACCGAGCTAGAAAACCGGTAGCACCTAGGATCGGTTTTGGCATGAAATCAATCAAACGGCAGTGAGTGACGGCCGAAAACGACCGACAATTAAAAAACGTATAGAAAAAAAGGAGAAATTTAAAATTTTGTATATGCAGTTACATATGTCTTATTAAATATATAAAATAAATGATATGTTAAAATTGTATATAGTATTGTATCTTTTTTTAGGGAAATATATTATTGTGTCTTTAATCTAACGCTTAAGGTCTTTTTTTTAAACCAAGAGATCCAAGGTTTGAGAGTCCCTTGCAGCATTTATCTAACTGTTTTGCTTTTTTTACAAATATTTTAAAAAGAAAAAGGTTAAAATTTCGTATAAAACTGATAAAATAAGATATCGCAAAAAAACAACCAATAGGGCTGAGCATTCGGTTTTTCGGTTTGGTTCGGTTCCAAAAATATTAAAACCGAAGAAAGTTGATTTTTTTAAAAGTATAACCGAACCGAACTGAATTTCTGATCGGAATCGAACTGAACTGGACTGAAATATTTCTGTTCGGTTCGGTTTTGAACTGATTTTTTTTTAATTTTTTGATGTATTTATTTTTGCTTTAAATTATCCTAATATAATTATATACGTACAACTATAAATTAGCTAACTATCAAGATTCAAGTTCAAAAAATATTAATAAATAATTGAATAAAGTCCAAAAAAGTGTAAACTCCAACAAAGTAAAATCGAATAAACTATAAAGTCCAACAAAACCGAGTATTTTTATTACTAATATATATAAATTCGGTTTTTCGGTTCAGTTCAGGTATTTTCCTGTTGGACCGAACCGAAACCGAAAATCAAATTTTTGTTAGTAAAAGAATTGAACTGAATCGAATTTTGAAAAGAACCGAACAGAAAAAATCGAACTAATTCAGTCCGGTTCTCAAATTTAGGGACTTTTTGCTCACCCCTAGCCGAAAGCCAGATGATTGACAAGATTTTGAATGTTAATTTTAATAATATGCAGCTATTAGGGTGGTTTGAATGTTGAATACTGAAAAATCTATCATCTATATTTATATTGTCACGTGAGCTACTCAAAAATCTATATTTTATATTTATATTGTCACGTGAGCGTCATATTAAAAGTTAATAAATTAATTATTTCTTTCACAATATTAAAATTCAAAAAGCAACTTCTACATTATTTCCACTAATACGGAACTGATACACATCATTTTATATATCTTTTTTTCATTTACTTTTCTATTTATAATATTCACTTATATATTAATTGATTTTTATATTTAATTTCATGATAAATTTTAATTAAATTTAATTCATATTTTTTATTAATTTAATTAAATTCATCATGAGCACTAACCGATATTTACTGTTCGGTATTAAAGTTAAAAATAAAAAATTGTATACACCCATATATATATATAGTAATGTTATCTATCATCTGACATTTATCCTATATAAATGTTAAAATGTGGTATCAGTGTGTGCGTGTGAAGTTGCATTCAAAATTGAGGAAGAAGATAAGGGTGAATGGCCGACAGAAGAGAAAGAATAGAGGAGAGAGAAGAGGGTGATAAGACTCATAACAGCAAGAGAGAGAATATATATATATACACACACATAAATGTGGTACCCGGCGATTCGAACTTAAACCATTAGCAACAATTTTAATTAACAAATTAGGTCCCATTGTTTTGGCTGGGTTTGCTCCTGATTTTTCCTTATTAATTAAAATGTTATTATTTGGTTGTCAAAAAAATAAATTAGCAAATGGAAAAGATTCTTCTTATATCAGTTTTCAAATAATTTACGTAACGACTAAGATGGTTGCAATTTATGGTATTGCCAACTTCTAATGAGTTGCCACACAAGTGAGATTATTAATTTATCGCAAGCAAATAAATATAGGGACTAAAAACAAGTGTAATTCACACGCATTTTTTTACATTATATATAAAACACATGAATAGCCTATAAATAAAAAGTGTGACGATTTTATGCCTAAGCTTACTTCCTAATTTTAGACGGACAAAGCTCGCCGCTCAACATTGGCACGTCCAAATTAGTAGTGGACTAGTGGTGCATCGCACTAAATCAAGTTGATATAAACAAGAAAAACAAAAAGAAAAATATTAATTAGAAGTTATTTTACTATAGTATAAATTAGATTTTACATGTGCTTTTTTCTTTTTTTGAGGTAGCTAGTCTTGTACATGTTTATGGATAGACATATTATTATGCAAGTGATTATATTATAGTATACACATAAGTGTATTTATATTCGATAACTTTTATATGTAATAATCAATTGATAATTTTAGAACGCAACCAAATGTCCGTGTATGAAAATAATTGTGATGGGATTGGTCGATTGTTTTTTTATAATGAACGTATCACAGCTTAACACATTTTTCTTTTTTGTAAAGACAAGAAATAAATTCTATTTTCTCACCTATTTACTACTTACTACGGCGACAAACAATCAAACTATCACTATATTTATTCCTTTTTCTACTTCTTCCAAGCGCAAGATAATCCCAAGGCCCAAGGTTGTGGTTTTTTTTTTCTACCAATTGGGACTCGCCTTTCACAACCCCTATGGCGAGGTTAATATTAATGAAACCCGCATTGTGTTTTTGCTTAAAATATTAATTAGTATGATTGTCATTTTAGTAAAACATCCATAAATTAATAAAGTTGGGGCAATGATATTTTATGAGTTTTATTATTTTATAAAGATATTAATTAATCAATCATAAATTAATATTTTATAATTTAAAGAGTTGTTTTCATGATTTAATTAAATTAAATTTTAATTACAACAAAAGTCATTGTGTCTTACTTATTTATGTATCATATCCATTGAATTTATATGAAAATAAAACCATTTCAAATAATATTAGTGAAAATTAATAAGTAATGCTCATTATTTCTTAATTTCTTAATAATCCAATATTGTTCATTATATTTTTGGATACAGCAAGAAAAGTTAATGGATTAACTCCAACTATATTTAAGTTTAAAAGAAAACACTACAATCATATTTTACTAAAATATTTAATTAGTTTTATAATTTTAAAAAATTACTAAACTTTTATATTAAAGGGTCACAAATATACACGAGTCTTCCGAAAAAATATTATTTTATCATCTAATGAATATCAATAGTTTTTTCAACTGACTCAAGTAAGAACTAAAGAAAAATATTATCTTAAAAATATTATTAATTTATCGAGTATTAATTTAAATATGTTTCAATGTAAAAGAAATATTAAACATCATGATTTCAATATTCAACACTTAGGATTCCATCTCAATGGTCATCGTTTCTTTATTAGTTAATATGCTTGGTTTTAAAATTTCATAGCGATCCAAATGTTGTAAGAAAAACTAGTGTATATCGTTATAAATATAAAATTATATATGAATACAGAGAATTTAAAATTTATGAGCTTGATCAACAACTAATAAAATATAGTGGATCCAGCTCCCTTCCACTGTCCACATCTCCACGTACCAAAACAAATAAATAGAAAGGAAACGATGAAACAAAATAAAATAAAAAATAATATTAAAAAGGGGTATAAAATCAAGTCAGAGAAAACGAAAGGTAATCAAATCGAGCGGAATAGCCATTCATCTTCCTTCCTGTGATATTTATTTCAGAGAAAAAAGAATAAACTTTCCACAGCTCCATCTGCTGCAGATGCATCTACCAACATAACATCGCCGGAAAAGATGAGCAGCTCGACGGAGCGGCGGCCGACGCCAAACACGACACAGACCAAAAATATTCTAACATGAAATTATTAAACTTAATGGAAGAACAAGATCATTAACACTGTAAATCATACACACAACTGACACAAGCCAACACCTTTTTTTTTTGTTTTCGGTTTCTTTTTCCTCTCTATTTGTTTCGTTGTGTCTGTCCCAAGTTTCAACTTACGGAACCTGAAGCACAACACCACAAACATGATGTAGCTAAACTATATATGTGTTTACCCTACAAATTCTACCAAGTCTAGTGGCCTAGAGAGAGAGAGAGAGAAGAGCAGCTATTAGGCTCACGTGTTTCCACGAGAGAGAAACAAGAAAGAAATTCAAGTATAGTTTCTGGTAGAGCTTAGCTTACTGGTTGTGACGGCGTTGTCGAGATAAAGCGCTCTTCCAGAATGCAGGAATTGTCTCCAGCAAAATGGTTCAGCACCGTTGTCGATTTCGTGAAAACCAAGAAAGAATTGTTATGCGTGGAAGCTTCGCTGTTTTAGGATTGTAAGACAGAGGCCAGTGATAGCTCGTGAATCTCACTCAGCATCCACTCCTCCCCGGTCTGACCCCCGAGGACGATAGCTCTCGTTCCTCCAACAATGCACGTACTGTGCCCCCATGCAAATCTAGGAGGCCGTCCAGGGACGTTTAGGATCCTCCACGTTGGCTTCTCTTCAGTGGGATCGAGTATGTAGAGCTGGGAAGCAGAGTGAAGGCCGGCCACAGAGCCACCAAAAATGAGGATTCTACCACCAGGAAGACTCACAGCCACATGATCAAGTCGAGGAGGAGGTGCCATACCTCCAGGATTTCCAGCACCTGGCATTCCACTCCCGGTAACACATCTCCAGCCAGGTTCCTCCTCACTTAAATCCATGGTGAAAACATCACTGGATCGGAACCGCAGAGGACCACTCTTGGCAAGACCTCCAAACATCAAGATTTTCCTTCCGCCATACACAGATAATGTGTGGCCCAACCGTGAAGGAGGAGTCCATGCTACGGGTATCTCTCGCCACATTGGCTTCTCCATCGACAGATCAAGCAGAAAGGTATCACTCAAAAGCACTCCAGAATCTGCACAACCACCAGACACTATTAGCTTAGTCCCATCAAGGGTGCATGAGCTATGCCAAGATCTAGGAAGTGGGGGTGCCAAGCTAGAGATTTCACGCCAAGTAGGATGCTTGGCATCCAAGTCCAACACGAAGACATCGTTAAGTAGGCCTTGTCTCCCGCAACCACCAAACAGGACAAGATGAGAACCATTCACACAAGAAAGTGTGTGACCCCAACGCCCAGGAGGTGGAGAGCTCACTTTCACATGTTGCCACTCTGGATTAGTAGAGTTCAGGTCCAATACGAAGGTATCATTCATGGGTTGCATGTTGACACCTTCACCGCCAAAAAGTACCACACGATTCCCAACAGCACATGCACTGAAGTTGCAACGTGAGGGTTCTACTGCACCTCCAACGGTTAGTTTTCTCCATGCTGCAGCTTCAAGAGTTGTAAGTTCCCTTGCCAACCTACCCCAGCCTAATCTTTTAGTGCCAGGCACCGCCTCCAGAACTCTAGTCGTTTCACTACCCCATGCATTTTGACAGACCATTCGCCAAAGATCTTCATTCTTTGTTAGCTCATAAAACCGCTGACAAACAGAGCCAATTGATGCAATATCCCTTGGAGCCAGTCGAGAAAGAATCTTGAGAGCAATTACCTCATCACTCAACTGCATTATTCCACATAAGCTACGGCTGACGCTCCGGATATCTTCTGAAACAACTCCAGTGGAAGAAACATTAAATCTAAGTCTTTCAGCTCTAGCAGATTCCTTGGCCGAAGATCCAGGAAGTGGACCCAGATCAAGAGTTGCTTCTGTAAAAACTTGTATGCCAATTATATGTGTTACTGTTTCATCATCACCATATATCGGGGTCATACGCAACCTATTCATCAGTGGGGATCCATCTTTCCTGAAATTTAATAGTTCTCCTTGAAACTCAATACCTTCCACAATGCATCTTCTTATTTCAGCCACTACCGTGGAGTTCACAAGGGGATGTCTTCTCTTGGCAAATGGGCCTCTGCATTGCAGGAAACGGCTGCAGCAATCCAGAAAAATTATGACATAAGTAGACCATCACACATACATGATCAACATAAGCATAATCCTCTTGCCCACTCCAGCAATGATAAAACTCAAAATAAATTGTCAGGAAAGTGGTATGGACTCGTGAAAGAGAAGAGGAGAAGGGATAGATATCTTCATTCAACTTCTATATAAATATTTACAAGACTATAAGCTTATGATTTTGCTTTTCACATACAAAACAAGCAAAAGAGACCTCAAGTCTCATAGCTTATACCCAGCGGTATTCCTTAAATCATTATTGGGCAGAAAGAGACCCCAGGACAAGTAATTAGCAGATAGGAAACAATCTTTCTGCCAATAAAACATAAAAAAAGTTAAATCATTTCAATTAATGACCAAAAGCAGCCTGATAAGATTGAAGCAAATAAAAACCTTCTATTTTTCACCTTTCATCGACTCTCATACATATCAAACACTAACATGCCATTAAAATCATCTCAATCAAGTTGCGTATTCATTTTCAGCCAGAACTCACCCGAGTATTAAACATATGCCTATCATTGCATAGCAAACAACATATATCCCAAATGCTGCAAATCAAGAAAAGTACACCCTAACAAAAAAAAAGCATTAAAATGAGAAATCCAAGCAGCACATTTAATTGATAAACCACGGCTAAAAAGTTTTTCCAAGAACACTCAGACAAACAGTCATCAAAATAACTACGAGGTAAAAAATTCAAACAGTTATCATACCTTCTCTTAATCAAGATATCCTAAAAATCAAACCAAATACATCTTTACTCGACACGTGTTCGTTCGTTAAAAGTTCGTTTGAGCTTAATTTGATAAGCATATCAAACAAGTTGTTACATAATTTTGTGTTTGATAAGATTTAATGATCGTCTCGAACTTGCGATCGGTAAGTAAAAATAGAGCAAACATGTATAAAAATATCTAGCTATTTGAGCTCGACTCGTGTTCAGCTTGATAAAGCTCGTCTGTGCTCAACTCGATAGGTAATCGGACAAGATCAAACATAAATTTTAAAGCTCAATATTTCAAAATTCAAACAAGCTTGAACAAGTGTATGTTCGGGTTCGACTCCACTCATTTACCTAATAGGCAGCTATGTTGTGTCGAAAATTTGGGAATGGAAACAATGGTGCAATTGATATTTCCACGAGTCCCCTTCACAAATTGTTGTGGCACAACAATAACCCTAATCATGAACTAGAAGGTAACACAAGACAGAGCATATTACTACAAGTCTACAACATCCACCCACAATCTGGTCACAAACAAACTAAGCTCCAATCTCCTTTTTCTTTTGGGTCAAAAGTCATGTCTCCAATGAAACTCCTTGGGTCGTAAAAAAAATAAACTAAGTAAAAATTCTTGCTTCCTATCTTGCACATTAATTTAACACAAGCACTTTTCCCCTGCAGTAAATGCTCCTAGAATTAGTTCAGAACCCGCTAACTTGATGTAATGTAAGATGTAAACGAAGTATTTATTGTAATCTTCTTAATTCTTGAACAAAGTCAAAGTAGTTACTCAATGGTGTTAGGAATTTCTACATGCAATAATGACATTATTGATGTAAATATGGCTTGTGTACAATGAAAAACACATCCTTCTACCAATTTAAAAATTACAAACAAATCCAGGATATCCACAAAACCCAAAATAAAATAATACAAAAGGAGAGATGATGTATGCCCAGAAGCTCCTACAAATTTATGAAGTAAGCATTTACGTACTACAATTTTACAATATTAACATTTAAGTACTAAAATTAATGAGTCTTAGTTGGCAAAATAATCCAAGAGTCCAATTAGCAAATTATACAAACAATAGTGCCCCCACAATAAAAATTACTGAAGGGAAAAATTAGTAGCTGCTCCTGAGAAAGTCTAAGGAGAAATATAAAAAATGGTACAGTACTGACTGATAACATCAGTCAAAATAGTTAGGCAAAATCCAAACCTGATTACCACAGGGTGTTAACAGTTATGTCCAAGACTACAGTTTACAAAGTAAGAAGAAGTTTTTCTGCCCAATATTGCCGCGAGGATAGAAGAGTGGCAAAACGCACAGTTCAAAAAATCAACCTAACTGAAATGCAGAAACTGAGGAAAAAGGGCTCAAAATCCTAACACAACACGAAACAGGGTTATTGTAATTCCTTTTAGTTTCTTCTGTCACTACTTATTTTTCCTTATCCCGACAATAACCAGAAATCCACATATCAATTCCCTATCTCATATGATAAGCTTCACGCCAATCCACTGTTCGCGGATAACCAACCACCCCAAAATAATGAAATACCCCACTGCTAAAGAAAAAAAATCCAGCCACAAAACCCCTTAATCTACACATCATCAAATGAGAAAGTAGGCAAAGGAAAGACGAAATTCAAGAAAAAAAAAAACTAACCAGTTACGTCCGAGAACTTCCTCCGCCCGAAACCCAGTAACCATCTCGAACACGGAATTGACGTAAATAATGGGATGGTCGGGCTCCAAAGCATCCGTAACAACAAACCCACACGGCGCAGGTTGCAGAAGCGTGTCGACGGGGAACGGCAGCTGGCCGCCGCCGCCCTTCCTGAGCATAAACCCTAATCCTTCCTCAATTTCTTCTTCATCCTCCTCTCCGCCGCTCAGATCAGACTCCGAGTTGCTGTCCCACTCCATCATACCTCAGAAACGCCCAACGCTGCCTCACCCCATACCACAATTGAAGATAATCGGAACAAAATCGCGGTGAATAATTGGGGTTTTTTAGGGTTAGGATTGGATTATGTGGAAATGAGTGGATGAGAAGGTGGTTTTTTTAGCAAGAAAATAGGACCAATCCAGAGAGAGAAAGAGAGAGAGAGATTGTTGCTGTTCACCGCCTTCACTTGAAGGACAAAAAGGGCAACCAACAAAATGAGATTTTTGGATGGAAAAAATGCCCAATTTGGGGGTTTGAGAAATTTATAGTGTGATGAAAGATTGAAGATAACGCTTTTCTGACTTTCAACTAAAATATCAGCTGTCTTTCCCCTAAATAAATTTAAAATATCACCACTCTCTTGTACTTGCTGCATTACCTGTTGTACTAATATATGTTCTTTTCGTCTAATAATATACCTATATTTAATATTTCTTTACAATTTAAACATTCTATTCTTTTTTTTTTCTTTACAATTTAAACAATTTTAGCTTTCCTTTTGTATCGAATATTATAAACTTTCCTTAATTTTTAATTTTTAATTGAAAAAAAGGGATTGATGATTAAAATCACCACTAAAGTTATATATACATATATCTACAAACCTGTACACATTCTGAAATATTCCAAGTTCAATTTAGTTTTGATCGAAAAAAAAAAGGTATGTGCTTAATAATAATAATATTGGTGAATATATTACAAAATGCAATGATTAAGGCTGAAACAATTGATAAAGTTTCAATAATGGAATATATATTATTAGCCGATTAGGAATCCTATGAATATAAAATTGAAAATAATGAACCTATATACATTGGAGCGATAATTAAAACGTTTTTATTTATTTATTTATTTAGAGAATAGAGATGGAGCAATAGCGACCCTCGACCTCGTGAACTTGAATATACTGTAGTTCATCCAAAAAAATAAAGGACACATTGCACTTTAGTACTTATATTCTGAATTCTTTTTTGAAAGAAAAAAATAATAATTATTATTAATAATAAAATAGTATTCATATTTTCTTTTTTCTTTTTTTGCAAAGCTAATTTGCGACCAATTTTCCTAACCCAAATTTTTCATGCAGCAGGCAAGATGCTTGTGTGGATTGTTTTGCTTAGCCACGTTGAAACTTCTTTTTATTATTTTTTTAACCCTAACTAATTGGTTTGGAATATGAAAAATCTCACGATTTTTTTTAATGAAGCGGAAAACCTACATGAACATCTGAGGGAAATTCTATCTTGGTGGTTGGGGTAGTACTCAACCTCTAATGCAACATTTCAAAAATAATAAAACTGTATTAGATTGATAATAAAAAGTTATTGTAATATATTAATGATTGGAGTAATACCCCAATAGATAGATATGGTAGAATTCCTCAGCATCTGACATTGTTGGATTTTCGGGGACCACAAAATTAACAGAATGTTGGATTTGTAAAAGTTTTGAAAAAATTAATATTGTTTAATAACTGTATTCATTTGGGCCACATTTTGAAAAAACCCCAAAATATCGGTGTTAAAATGCAATTTGCACAAAATTATATAAACTTGGGGTGAGCTGTCTGATGGGCCATGGGTCTAAGCCCAAAAACAACAAAAATGGTACAATATGCCTGATTTTTTTAAAATATATACCATAGAATAGAATTATTGGACCATAAAATTGAACCGTCGGCGGCTTGTGCACCGCGATCTCCTAATTATTATTTATTTAAATAAATATATACCATAAAATAGAATTAGTAAAACTTAAAATTAAAAATAAATTAATTTAATTTTTTTGATCTGACTAGTTATACATTGAGCTAGACAATTATTTTTTCAAATTAAATATAAATCTAATTGGAAATAATAAATCATAATTAGGGTGACTAAACCTTAATTGAGATGTAATAATCTCGTATAAGACAAATCACATACTTGATATTTTTCAGTATATGAGTGATACTTTTTTGATGTTATAAGTAGTATTTCTTTTTTGCGGGCTATATCGGGCGGATAGTGTCGATCCAGCGTGCGCCCGTGTGATGATAGACGGGTCAATATTTTTCAGTATATGAGTGATACGTTGTTTATGTTATAAGTAGTATTTTTTTTTATTTTTTTTTATGGACCGTATCAGGTGGATAGTGTCGATCCGACGTGCGCTCGTGTGATGATAGACGGATGAGACTCCGTCTGAAAAGAGTCATTGCTTATCATTTACGAATTTTAATCTTTTTTTTTACTCACACACCCGATCTGGTAATATTCAGAAAATTCAAACCCGTAATTTTTAATCTCTAAACAACCTCATTCCATCACTAGGTCCTCCCCACCGGGATCCGAATCACTTTAATCTTATACTTTAAATTTTGAAGTGGCGAAACTAACGAAGATCTCGTCATTAATTGATACAATCTAAAAGTGGGTTGAAATGCGAGACTTGTTAGACAAGGGACATACATGATACATACACATATTTGCTGTACCATTAAATTCATGCATTTTATGATAAATTCATCAAACTGGTTTCTCGAAATTCAAAAGTATTAAGACCTGTTTTGTTAGTAAGGAATTTTACGAAGGAAAGTAATTTATTTATTTATTTTACTCACACGCCCGACTTGATAGTATTAAAGAGATTCAAACGCATAATCTTTGGTTTCCAAACAACCTCACTCCACCACTAAGAATTAGATTCCTCAAAAATAGAGAAAATTGTGCAACTTTTCTAAAATGTGAATACGTCCAAGTAGGTATTCTTATTTATTCATTTATTTATTTATTTTTATAAATTACTATTAAGTTTGGATTTATATTTTTAGCCCAAAAAAATGGATTTTTTTGAAAAAAATGAAAAAATCAGATTTATTATCTTTTTTTTATTAATACTAAGCTTGAATTAAAATCATTTCAATAAAAAAAATGAATAAAATAGAAAGAATATAAAATTTTATAAATGAAAAAAAAATCAAAAAATGTGATACGTTTTTACTGACGAAATTTCGATTATTCTATCAATCATTTTTTGTCATTTTTATCAAAATTTCAATAATAGTATTTTTGAGGCAACGTTGTGGATTAAACAACGACCATACCATTACCAATATAGATAATTTTAACTTCCTATTTAATAAAAAAATAACAAAAACTTTTATGAGACCGTCTAAAGGGAGGTGTTCCATTAGACGATCCTCACCTGACCTGGAACCCGATCCGATTTGATTAAAAATACAAAAAAAAAAAATAAACATTGAAACCTTCGCAGAATGCATTGCTCATCCCTAATTGTAAGCCTCAGCTGAAACCTTCCACCACCGTTGCAGTCCTCCAACATAGCCTCTAGCATGCATTGCCACCACCAATCGAAATCTCCCTCGGCCGCCGCTGCCGCCATCTCAGATTCGCTATCATTCAAATTGAAACTTCTGTCGCAAATCCTAGTGCTTTACCATCGTTGCTGAGTTCTTTCTGTCAGCTCTCAGCTATTAAGTTCCACCCACTTCGACTCATTCGATTACTTTTCTATATATTTCAAGTGTAATAAACTAATCACTTTCTTTTTCTGGTAAGGTTTAATGCTTCATGTGTAATTGTGGATGTGTTGTTGTTGCTGCAATATAATTTTGTTCTTTAACTTTCTGCTTGATTTGAGACAAAAAAAATGTCTGTTGTGTTCGTAGTTGGCAAGTTTGTCGATATACAACTATTTTTAAAGTCAATTTGTTGTATTGTAATATACTGCTGCTGCTTGTAGAAATCGAAATCATGCACATTCATATTGAAAATCTCAACAAAGCTTTGAATATTAATCTCAGAGAGTCAACCAAATTTTACAGAAAATATTTCTAAAAAAAACAAAAGTCGGTTACAATCATCTTGCTTCACTTATTTATACTAGCTATGTTAATGGAAGCCAAGAAAATATTTAAGAAAATATCTAGCTAATCTGACGGCTGAGAAGATTGATCCTAGCCCGCTTAATTGGACGGTCACGATTATCTGCATCAGCTTGATCTTGATCGAACATAATGGTCTTGCAGTATTGTAAGAGAGAGCTGAGATGCTGACATGGCACAATTAAATAACAAGAAGCTTAGATAGAGTAAGCGTGCTCTGCCGATCATGTAGCCATTGCATGAATAAGCAGCTTCATCACCTCCCGCAAGATGAGCACGGTGTAAATCAGCGACGCTCATCTTGGAAAGAAGGAAACGGAAGCGAGAGCTAGGTAAGGACTTTGTAAAAAGATCAGCCAGCTGGAGATGGGATGGAACATAGACAGGAGAAATAAACCCCAGCTTATACTGTGTCTGAGAAAAATGACAATCTAAATCCAAGTGCTTAGTTCGTTCGTGAAACACGGAATTCTTGGTGATATGAACTGCAGCTTGGTTGTCACAATGAAGAGAAATAGGAAGAGGAATAGCAACATGAAAAGCACGAAGCAGAGATGAAACCCAAACTAACTCTCTAACTGTGATACTCATGCTCCTGTACTCAGCCTCTGCAGTAGACATGGAGACCATTGTTTGTTTTTTGCATTTCCAGGATAGTAAAGAGGACCCCAGGAAAACACAAAAACCAGTAAGAGAGCGTCTAGTGTCGGGGTAAGATCCCCAGTCTGCATCACAATAAGCACTAAGCTGGGGAGAGGTAGAGGCAATAAAAAAGAGCCCCAGAGAAGGACTCCCTTTGAGATATTTAAGAACATGAAGGGCGGCATCCCAGTGAGAAGGGGAAGGACAGGAGACAAATTGACTTAACTGTTGCACCGCATAGGATATGTCGGGCCTCGTGAGATTCAAGTAAAGAAGCCTGCCTATGAGCCTTCTATATTTATCTGGATCAGGCATAGAATTGATGGGAGAACAAGCAGAGAGATGAATACCAGAGGTAGAGGAGTGGAGGTAGGTTTACAACCCAAAA
The DNA here is from genome assembly GCA_026008535.1 of Perilla frutescens. Taxonomy (NCBI): domain Eukaryota; kingdom Viridiplantae; phylum Streptophyta; class Magnoliopsida; order Lamiales; family Lamiaceae; genus Perilla; species Perilla frutescens. The sequence continues at coordinate 69,617,354 of BRKX01000001.1, forward strand.
GACCAACAGAGTCTATCATGTCCAGAACATACTTTCTTTGGCTGAGATAGGTGCCATCAGAACCCCTAGCAATCTCAACTCCCAGAAAATAACGAGCAGACCCCAAATCTTTAATGGTAAATGCAGAATGAAGGGCAGACTTGAGCTCACAAATATCATCCAAATTAGGCCCAGTAATAAGCACATCATCAACATAGACCAAAAGAGCAAGAAAAGACTCACCACAACCTTTGACAAACAGACAATTATCTGCATCAGATTGAGAAAACCCAAGAGAAGATAAGAGCTTACTGAATTCTATGTTCCATTCCCGCGAAGCTTGTTTGAGACCATAAAGGCTCTTGATAGGCTTGCGAACTTAGTTGGGTTGAGCCTTGGTATACCCCTGTGGAGTAATTATATAAATATCATCACTTAAGTACCTATGTAAAAATGCGTTATTAACATCAATTTGATGTAGTGGCCATGAATAAGAGGTAGCAAGAGCAATGAGAACACGAACAGTGACCAGTTTGGCAACGGGGGAAAAACCTATGTGTGGTCAAGCCCAAACTCTTGCTTGTAACCTTTGGCCACTAGCCAAGCCTTAAAGCGCTCGACAGTACCATCAGGTTTAAGTTTGACCTTGTATACCTATTTGGAACCAACGGCCTGTTTTTCTGAAGGCAATGTAGTTAGCTCCCAAGTTTGATTAGATTCAAGTGCCTGTAGTTCTTGTGCCATGGCCTCTGTCCATTCAATATACTTGCTGGCTTCTTTGTAAGAGGATGGCTCCTTCAAGGAGTCCACATTAATCAAGAAAGAATGATAAGAAGGGGTAAAAGATGGAGAGCAAATATAAGAAAATGTGAGATGAGTTAATTGAGAGGAGGAAGAAGAGGGTAGAAAAGATTGTGTGACATTACACACATAGTCCTTCAGATAAGCAGGTGGATGAGTAGGTCTAGAGCTGCGGCGTAGTAAAGGAGTAGGATGATTAGGATGATGGTTAGATGAAGAAGGCACAGGAGGTAAAGCTGTGACAGAATCAGGGAAATCTCCAAAACTTGGAAAAGGAAGAGTAGGTACAGTGTTAGAGCACTGCAAAGGGTAAGAATCAGGGAAGAATTTAACATCTCTAGACACCAAAATGCGAAGATCATCAAGACTGTACATAATATAACCCTTACAATTAGCTGCATAGCCCAACAGCATACACTTCTTACTTCTAGAATCAAACTTGGATCTCGAAGGCAAAATATTTGCTGCATAGCTTAAACAACCAAAAGGTTGAATCAAACCTAAATCTGGAGCCTTTCCAAATAATAGTTCATAAGGACATTTCCAGTTAAGCGCAACAGAAGGTGTTATGTTTATAAGCCAAGTTGCATGTAATATGGAATAAGGCCAAAACTTACTAGGAACTTTGCTCTGAAACATAAATGCTCGAGCAACCTGTAGAAATCGAAATCATGCACATTCATGTTGAAAATTTCAACAAAGCTTTGAATATTAATCTCAGAGAGTCAACCAAATTTTACAGAAAATATCTCTCCAAAAAAATAAAAGTTGGTCACAACCATCTTGCTTCATTTATTTATACTCGCTATGTTAATGGAAGCCAAGAAAATATCTAGCTAATCTGACGGCTGAGAAGATTGATCCTAGCCCACTTAATTGGACGGTCACGATTATCTGCATCAGCTTGATCTTGATCGATGCAGTATTGTAAGAGAGAGCTGAGATGCAGACATGGCACAATTAAATAACAGCAAGCTTAGATAGAGTAAGCATGCGTGCTCTGCCGATCACGTAGCCATTGCATGAATGGTTTGCATGAATAAGCAGCTTCATCACTGCTCGATCTGTTTGTTGTTGGTCAACTATTGTTGATGGGGTTCTATTTGGATTTAAGAATTGATGCAATGGAACAATTAGTAGTTTTTTTCTAGGACATTTGATTTGCTCATCAGTTGTGTCGGTATTATAGTTACACTTGGTTTATGATCTATGGAGCAAGTTCGGTAGGTAGAAAAAAAACTGTAAAAGATTAGTTATTTAATCTCTCATGGTTTTGTTAGATTTTTTTATGTTACTATCATGTGATCAATCTTGTAGAGGGATCAAGTTGTGCTTATAACTATTATAAGATATATACAGTATCCGGTTCATATATACATCAATCTACTCCATGTTTTGTGCTAGAATTTCCTTATAATTATCATGTATACAATCTAATCTTGTATAAGGATCAATTTGTGCTTAAAACTATTATAAGATATATACAATATCTGGTTCCATATATACGTCAATCTACTCCATATTTTGTGCTAGAATTTCCTTATAATTATCATGTATACAATCTTTGAGGAGTGATTGATTTGTACCAGAAACATTTTATAGTTGTAATTCCATTCTAATGCCTGTCTTGTGGAGTGATCGATTTGTTCATAGAAACAATGCTTTTTTGTGCAGAAACTTCTATTCCTTTATAATTGTTATTTTCCATCATTATTTTTGTTAATTGTCCAACAATTTGTCTTTTCTTGAATTCTTGTGTTGGAGAATATGTTCTATTATCACAATTATTTTTTTTTCTATTTTATTTCGTTGTAGTTCATATATATTTTAGGCCATGGTTATCTAGTTTTATAAATTTCATAAATGATTGGAAAAATTCACACACGACTGATGAAGGCTTCCATAAATGAAAGAAGTAGCAGAGCTTGAAAACCTGAGGAACGACCACAACATATTCATAACAAAAATCTTACAAATATAAATATAAGAGTTCACTGCATCATCTAGTTGCAATTAAAGATATTCTGCATGTATTGAGATGATTCTATAGATTTTATATGTTTAATAGTAATTTTTTGTATTATTTGTAGATTGACACGTATACTATTATAAGTGTTACTATTTTAAATTTGTTAATCAGAAAAACAAACAATATCTACAAGTGCTAAAATAATTACTGAGAAGAACAATATGCATATTCATTTATTAAATTTCAACATTTATTTTTTTCTTGTAATTCACTAAGAAGAACTACGAGCAACATTTAATATCTAGAATGTTTCTTAAAATATTTATCTTTCTTCAAAATGTAACTGATTAAGTATTAGTTACTTAACTAAGAACAAATAAGTGTCGTTAAATATTAGTTGATTAGTTTTGAAGTAAGGTATCATTAGCTATTAGGTGAAATATCACTAACTCTGAGGCAATGCATCATTCGTTATTAGATGAATTATCATTAGCCACGAGGTGAAGTATATTAAGCTATAAGGCCAACTATTATTAACTATTAAGTTAAGTATAATCAGCTATAAAGTCAAATACTCTTAACTCTGCAGTGAAATATCATTAATTATGAGGGCAAATATCACTAGCTTTGGGATAAAATATCTTTAGCTATCATTAGTTATTAGGTGTAGTATTTTAACTTTATAGTAAAATATTAGCTATCAAGTTAAGTTTTATTACTTTTGAGGTAAAGTATCATTAATTATGAATTCAAGTATCACTAACTCCAATATGGAGTATCATTAGTTATTAGGGAAATTATCATTAACTTTGAAGTGAAATATCATTAGCTATGAAGTCAAGTATTACTATCTCAGAGCTACAGTATCAATAGATATTAGGTGAGCTAGTGGAGTTATGTTTGATTTCTTTTGACGTTATTGATGAGAGAGAATAGTGAAGTGAACTGACTTATATATTAAAGACTTGTGTTTCTTTTTTTTTTTTCTTTAATCATCGATATTATTTATTTTTTATGCAATTCCATGTGAGAAAAATTATAGGCAACATTTTTGTTGAATTTTCTAGTCGAAAACTACTCCAACACCCAATGGGGAAATTTGATTGTTTTCTTTTTCTGGACAAATTCATGCAATGCAGGTGCTTCAAGAAAATATAAGCACAATCTACAAGAACATCAAATGCTTCTTTCTCAATCAAATTCAGACCAACCCCACCTCCTATAAGCTATCTTTTATTTTATACTTTAGAGTCAATTTAGAAATATAACCGAACACTTGGAGGGCACAATTACAAGCACAATAATCAAATGCTCAATTCTTTCCCAGTCATCAATAAAAGCCTGGTGATTCGTGTCGACTTCTTAATCAACAAAAATAAGCAAAAAACATACGAAACACCAATTACAAAAAAATATAATGAACTTCTGCAATTAATTAAACACCCACACAATTTAATTTTGGCAATACTTTCATCATCAATACATTTACAAGACAATCTCCACCAACAAACCAAAACATGTCACAACTAAAATTTGAGTTGGGAGGTGTCACAAAACGGATAAATTGAGATTGTGATAGGTGAACAAAGAATGAGGTGGTGAGAAAATCACGACATCTACAGCTTAACCGGTGTGATGTGGAGAAAGATGAGGATCGATGAACTCCAAATCGAAGGAGAGAGAGGAGGGGAGAGAGAGAGTGTGTGTGTGTGTGTCGGTGCGCTGCATCGTTGTTGTGCTGTTTTCACTTTTTTCATTATTTATTATATTTAATTTCATTCGGGTCGGGTATAGGATCCGTCTAACGATTTGGACCCGTTAGACGGTTCTACAAGAGAGTTACTCTAAAAAAATATTTATATAGATAATTTTGACTTCCGATTCAATAAAAAATATTTGGATCAACAATACAATATTTGCCTTAATTGATAGATAAAGATGTTAACCCAAAAGTATGAAATAATTTTCTTAATTATTTTTTAGTCATATCAATTTATGTAAACTGAAATAATATGTTGCATTCAATATATATAGTACTATTATAAATTGAAGAATTATATATTATATTGTTCATAATTTAAAATTATAAATTACTAGTAGTATGAAATAAGATATATATATATATATATATTTAATTCTCTGCTCTTTTTCAATTTAATCTAATAATAAAACTAGAATTCTGACAATTTCCTTATCAGTTCGAAACACTATTTTTCTCAAAGTTCACGTTCCCGTAGAAATCATATTTACAAAATATTTTACTTTCTTGCCGATCACATTCACACCAGCCCTAAAAATTAAGATATAAACGGGGAAACGAATATATCTCATGACAAAGATTTGTCCCACACCACATTAGCTGTCGTGTTTTTTCCAGTTGAATTCCCGAAAACAACCCTACTATTCTCTATCAATTTAATTACTGTCCCTTCCATAAATTCCAACTGCCTTTCACCAACCACTTTTCAGTCACACTAGTCCGACTCCAATCCTCTCTCTCTCTCTCTCTCTCTCTCTCTCTCTCTCTCTCTTTCTCTCTCTAGAAGGAAGAAAATCATCTTCCAAGCCACGCAAAGCACCACTTTCACTCGGCACTTTGTGCTAAAAGAGAAGAAAAGCCAAAGATAAAATTATCTGCTTCAATTTCATATTAAATTGCAACTCTCTTCTTTATTTCCTTTACAATATATCGATTAAATAAAAATGCCGATCAAGAGCGAGCCCTCCACGCCGCCGCCAAGGATCGGGAAGATCGGGCCTTACACGGTGTTTGTAACTCCTCCGGCTACGTCCAAACCGGAGTCCCCTCAGAAAACCGTACCGGTTCAAGAGACGGCTCCGCCGCCGGTTATGGCTCCTCCGGCTCAATTCTACAAGGAAAATCCCTCCCCGTTTGCTTTCGTCTGGGATGCCCTTGACAAGGTTCAAAACGGTACCGTTTCTGCGTTTCTCCTAATTTTCTTTTATGATATGAAGTTGCTTACTTTTTTACGTTCAGAGAAGAAATCGATGTATGCATACAATGTGGATGGAGGGAATATTGGATTTTCAATTCTGAAATTATTTTTCATATCTTATTTTTACTTTATTATCCTAAATTATTATTTATCTTTTTTTTTTGTTCAGCACATGCGAATTTGGACGAGCATGTCGCGCATTGGTTTGGATTGAATCAATCGAAATATCAATGGGCGTTGGATGATTACTATGAGAACAATGAGAAGGTGATTTTTTCTTTTTTGAATATCTTCTTAGTTTATCGAATATTTTTGGAAAAATTGGAATATCCAATTTCGTTTCCAAGTTAATGTGCCTTTTGTTTTGGTGCACGCAAAGATGTTAGTATGGTCAATAAAATATGGGATGAAAGAATATTTTACGACATAAGTTTCGGTGCAGAAACTACTCTGCTTGTTTAGGTGCAGAAAAATGTGAAATTTGAAGCTAGTTCTCATGGATATAGTTCATATAAACAAACAAGCACACAACAAACTGCATCAGCTGCTTTTTACAGTTTTCTAATATTAGGAACCATACCCCTGCGGGTAGTGCTCGCAAACCACAAGGATCGTACCACGTCAATAGTTTTTTTGAATACTGCGGCACTATCACTGTAGTGTGCGGGTACAATCCCAAGGGGTATGATATAATCTTTCATAATATCGATATTTAATCAACTTATGTCACATGCTACTAGGATCGTATGATATCAGTATTATTCATATTACATATGATGTAGAATTGGTTAAATATATACACGAACTTGAGATATCACAAGCAATCGAGGATTTATGTGTGTTGATTTGTTATCTCAGGGGTTGGTTATTTTTGACATAAATGGGATGGACTCATGGACCAACCTGATTACAAGCAGTTTCATTATGTAATCCAACAGTTGATTTCTGTTTATGAAATATGAACTATAATTGGAAAGAAGACACTGTTTCACAATCTTAATATAAGTAATGATCCTTTCCTCTGTATGCATCATTTCAACATATTTGAATGTTAGTATATGCAGGATCAGACGGAAGCAAAACCGCAGGTTAAACACAGCAGAGCACAGAATGTATAACGAATGCCTACGAGCAGGTAAGACAGCCTTTCACTAAAATATTTCCTCCACACATGCTAATAGGACATTAGTGAAAGTTGGAGAGCATTTTCCAGGGAGGACAATTTTCCCAGTTCAGAACACTTTTTGCGCGTTGTCTCTATAGTTGGGATGCCAAAGAACAGGATTTCTACGATCTGGAGAGGAATTATCTCCTCCTACTCTCCTAGTACCAATCTAAACTTCTTAGGAACAATAGCAGCCTATGTTGTATTGCATGCAAGGGACCTGCTGTCTAGTCCATTATGTCAGAGATTATAGTGGTGGTAGTGATTCTAATGTAATATTTCATATCTTGCAATATGTAATTCTAAGTTAGTAAAGGGAAAAAAACAAAACCTTGAGGTGCTAGCGAATCCATCAGATATGAAATTTGACAAGTTTCCTGATTTCACACTCTTGCATTCAAGAAAACTTCCTGATACTTAAGAATCCCAGCAAATTTAAATGTAGGGAGTCATAACAGAACACTCAGGGATCGGAATAGGCCTTAGTGTTCTTAATGAGCATCAGCAACTTAAGTCATACAGACAAAAATTGCAGCAACTATCACTCAATAAGAACATTAAGGGGCGTTTACTTTGGGGGATAAATTAAATAAATTAGATTGACAAAAATAATATAGCCTAATCCACCACAAACTTTGATGGATTGAACCATTTTAAAGCTTGAATTCTTCAAATATTCAATCTCATACATAGTCAATCTCTAATCTATCTGATCTATCAATCAAAGTAAACCCCATCCCCCCAAGTGACAAATAGTCCTATATCTGGTGCGGATATTTGTAATGTACTCATCAAACAAAGTAGTAGGCTTGGAGATTTGGTTAAATATCCAAGCAAAGATGAACAAGATTATACTCAAATGACACGAGATTATCTGGAAAGTAACAATACTGTACTCAAATGTGTAACGATGCTCGCACGTATTTAATTAAATTGTCATTAGCAGAGTTATTAAAGAGAGAATAATAGAGCAACAACAAACGCAAAAATATTTACACTCGTTGAACTTCCAAACATCCCTAGACTTGAGGTATATTGGAGAAGGAGAAACCTTTATACCCCTTATAAGCATAATAAGCAATCCTCGTGTAATAGCATCCAGGAACGAACAACATCCCACCCAGCACAGCGAAAAATACCCCTGCATTGCAACACCCAATATTAAAAATGAAGGATGTCCATAGTTGCTACACAAAACACACACACACAGAAGTCCAGTGAGATGCCAACATTTGAAAATTAGTACAAAAGGTTTATTGGAAAACCTGTGTTGTAATCAATGAGATGCAAAGGAAAATTTCAGGTTAAAGTTTATAGAGGAAGGAAAACTTATGAGCATTGCAGAGGAACCATATCACTAATTCATGCAACAGCATAAAAAAACAATATCAAAGTTCAATGGACCATACATCACGTAGTCTTTCTAGAATCTTCCCCTTCCTCGGCAAACAAGAAACAATAAGAAAAAGTCTAACATCTCAGTGGAAAAGAAGAAAACGGTAAAGCCATTCTATCAATGGAACATATATCATCCATTGACATTGATAAAGGTAGCAAATGCAATTTTGCTAAATAAATGAAAATATATTACTGCAATGTTTTAGTTAGATGTCCATTACAGTAAATAGCACACCGTCTTTGTCAAACGCTTCTAGCCTCTGTTACAAACGGTAAACTCGGAAAATATATCAACAATCAACTTACAGAATCTCCATTTAAAATCATTTTTTCTCCCTTCCAAATCTCACAATTCAACAACAGTCTACTCTTACTTCAACATTGAGCTGCAATTTGCAATAACCAAATCCACACACACACAAGTCTAAATTTTCCAATATAAGACAAGGAAGACGTAATTAGTCTGTACCAAATTATGTAATGGCGTATTATATATAATTGGTATTAGCAATTATAATCCATCTTACATTTTTATTTCTCTAATGTTGACACAAATTCCATTGCCCTAAATAAAACTCAAATCAATAATATTATAATACCATCACTCAATACTATAAATAATCAAGTACGAATCACTAAAGATCAACAACTCATTAAACCAGCACAAATCAAAAGGAAAAAAAAAAGGAGCAACACCACCAAAACAGCTCAAAAATCCCAAAATTCACAAACAATAAATAAATAAATACCATGGGCGCGGTCGCCGCCGATTTTATTGACGGCCATGAAGATACCGACGAAAATGGCGAGCGCGCCGAAAACAAAGAGAGCGACGGCGAGAGATATCTCCTTAATCGGCGGCCTGTTCTTAGTGACATAAGATGTTTCCATCAAATCGTCGTCGTACGAAATCGAAAAGGCATGATCCACATACGCCATTGTTTCTCTCAGCAGATTCCGATTGGATTTTGGATGTGAGGCATAAAATTTGGTGGGAAGGGGGGTGGTGATTGTTAAGGTATGCTTGAAGAAGAAGTGAAGAGGTTTTAATTCAGTAGTCAGAAATCAATATTAGTCAAAAGTTGCAGAAGAAAAAGGGGGTTTTGTACTTCATTGGAGAATTGGAGTGGGATTATTTTGGACTTCTCCCTAACTTTTGTTGGACTAGAGCCCAACATCAAATTAAATTATTAATGAGATCTTTGGTGTTGGTGGTGTTTAATTATAATTTACTACTCAAATTTTCAACGTTTTAATAATTAGCCAATGTTATGTGAATCACGTCTACCTTTATCAACATATATTATCATGCAAATTAAGATATTAATAAAAATTATAACTATTGTAAATGTCAAGTCGAAGAGTGTGATTCACACGTAGTGAAAGAGCGGATGAAATCCTCTACTATACTTTGTGCAATACTTGGTACTACACAATTAAATTCATTAATTTATATCCCTTTTTTTATTCAATTTCAACTTATTGTGTTTTAGTTTAATTTTACACTTATTAATTAAGGTCCATCTTATCCAATTATGAAATAATTAATTATTAATTACAAAATAAAATTTATTATTGAAAAAATAATTATATACCCTAGGATGAATCCTAAATAATAAGTGTAAAATTAAAATAAAGTATAATAAATTTAAATTGAATAAAAAATTAATTATTTAGCATCAAGTATTGCACAAAATGTAGCAAACGGTTTTATCCGGTGAAAGAGTATATATTTTATTTGATAATTTTTTTTACTATGATTACACATAGGGGTCTTTAGACTTACACAGGAGGTTATATAAATTTTAATTTATCAAAATTATAAAGACACATTATTTGAAATAATTTTATCCGAACTTGCTAAATCGCTTGTATAACTATAAATTACACAACTTAATCTGTAGAACTTCAATATGAAATTATACAGCCAACTAATTTTTATAAAAAATAATAGGGTAAATTACACTTCGATACCTACATTTTGGACATTTTTTCAAAATTAACAAAATAGTACTCAATTTTCAAAATTTTTGCAAATCTAATATTTAACCAATTTTATGACCGCAAAATCATACATAATTGATTGTATTTTAATATTATTATTTTCTTAGTCACGTCGAAAAAATTCATCCAATCAAAAAATATTAAATTAGAATCAATTAAATACGATTTTCCGGGCTGTAAAACTGACTGAATGTTAGATTTGTGAAATTTATGAAAATGTGGGTACTATTTTGTTAATTTTGAAAAAGTTGGTCATTTTGAAAAAGTGTCCAAAATGTAGGTATCAAAGTGTAATTATCCAAAATAATATTATATTTATTTATGATATAAACTACCAATAATCTATAATTTTGTGTCATTTCATAAAAATATCTCATTTTAATTTATTGAAGTCACTTTCCAAAAACCGGAGAAACTGCTTACTATGCTACAACCCTAGCCATGCATTATATTCTTTGGTGATCAAATTTTTTGAGTAGATGAAGTCCGCCTCCGGCCACCGCTGCCGCCTCCGACTGTCGTCAATCTTTCTCGCATGAAGGGCATCTCTCAAGCTTAACCACCTTCGGAACATGAAAGGAACACCGCTGCGGCGCCGGCCACGGCGTTGCTGGTGGTGGCTTTTGTATCTTCATTTTCGATCTTAGCTCCACCAATTCTTTCTTTAATCTGCAGTTCTCTTCACTCAGTCTTTCACAGTTTTTCTTCAAGAACTGGCAATCTACCTCGGTTTTCTTTAGTTTTGATCTACATTAATCCAAATTATGTAAAAAAGAAAGAAATTGAAAATTTAAAAAAAAATTAAAAAAGAAAAGAAAATTAGTAATTGATTAATACCTTGCTCTTCGGTTTTGAAACCATACTTCTACTTGTCTGGGCTTGAGACTCAGTTTTCCGGCAAGTGCTTGTTTCTGTACCTGTTACAGAGTGTATTTTTTAACACATAATACATATATATACATACATATATATATATATATATATATATATATATAGAGAGAGAGAGAGAGAGAGAGACCGTATTAAGGGTAGAGTGTTGTTTGAAACTGTCTTCGAGCAAAGTAGTCTGATCTTTAGTGAGCCTCAGTTTCTTTCTGCTAAAATCTTTGAAAAAATCGATTTCCTCCTCCCCTGTGCTTCTTTCTTTCTTATTTTCTTTGAAACTTTTCAGGTTCGAGCTCGACTCAATAATTTCTGCGTCGCCGCTACCAAACTGACATGGGATCGAAAGATCGAGAATAACATGAGAATTGATATCTTTTTTGAGCTCGTTTTGATTCGAGCCGAGCCTTAGAGTAGTGTTACAATCACGATCATGATGTTCCTCCATGGCATGAACAAGAAAATTTAGGAAATAGCGAGAGGATTATTCTCAGTTAAGAAGATCATCAAGGAATTGGGAGAAGTTCATATAAAGAGAATTATTTGGGGGTAACGGATTTAATGATATATTTAATTATGTATTTATTATGAATGCGTAGTTAATTATTAATGCAAAAAGGAGAGAGAGAGAGAGAGAGAGAGAGAGAGAGAGAGCGCAACAATAATGATGGAATGCGTTAGGAATATGACTCCTAGGAGGAAACCAATGAAACTCCACTCTCACGTAACAAAGATTAATTGTTGTTTTGACTCTTTTTGTCCGTAAAGGTCAAATCACATTTTAATTTAATAATTCAAATTTTTGTACGTTTCATCTTAATATATATCATATGGTACGCCATAGCATAATAAGTATGTGATAAAATAAAGGGTCAATTGTCAAATAAATTTGCAGTTTAAATATAATTTTTAAAATTTTATAATAAAAACCGCACCTCTTTTTGGCGTAAATCAAAATACCAAACATAATGAAGGATTCGAAGTCTTTATAGTTCATAATAGTCATATGTTAAATAAAATAAAGTTGAGATGCGGGGTAGTTAATTATTAAGTTAGTCAAAAAGATTAATTATTATTAATTTAACTAGTAACCCCTAAGCCAGGAAAAGAAAGAGACCTACCTACATACGCCCTTTTCATCAATTTATTTTGAATTTCGTATAAGAAGTTAAAAAAAAAAAAAGTCGAAAGTCAAAACTTGACGTGTCTCCATATTATTACTCTCGAAAGTGGTGTCCCGAATCATGTTTCATATCATTACTCTATACCATATGTATACGGAATAAAATAAATTTACATTGAAATAGAGAATTTTAATCGCAATTTGTAGGGGGGGGGGGGGGGGTAAAAGCTTTGTATAACATATATACACACATATGTGCAAAATGATATCACCAAATTTAAATTGCATTTTGTCAATTTAAAATACAAATTAAAATACAGAAACCTGAACTGGAAAGTGAAAATCCTCGTGATGGTTAATCATTCACATCTTTCCAAGATAATCGGTGCAGAATATGAAAAAGTAACATATTTTGTAATTTGAAAAGTGTACTAAGAAGTTTTTATTTTCATTATTTTAACGTATTCACTTATCGTGATGATATTTTATTCTTTTGGAGTCTTGAAAGTAGTAGCCTCGTGATGGAGCCGAAGCTTATAAGCTCATCACGCTGAATTTTTTTAGCTTGATTTGCTGCTTCTGATTATTTCAATTTTCGAACTATATTGCACAGTAACAACTAACTAACGAGCTGCGAGTTTTCATAATAATAATAATAATAGTAAAATCAAATATAGGCAAATAGGACTTGGTTACAAATATTGATTGAGGAAAGAGAAGTTGACTGCTTATTTAGTAATAACCATTCAATTCCAAAATTTATTGATAACCGTTGCTTCTTCGTGGACACAAAACATTTGGGGAAGAAAAAGTAATATCATATTATCTTTCATAACAATAGTGTATTATTTCATATTTAATTTTCTTCATATATGCTATGCGTGCAAAGAACATCCAGTAGAACGATGACGCCACCAATGTAATTAAGTGAACATATCACATGCATTGATAAAATTAAGCACCAATGCAAATTGAGGAAAAGTAATGCATTGGGCCATTTACATTAGTGGAAAATAACAAGTGCCACACGTTAGTTTGTATCGTTTAAATGGCTAATGCAAATAGGGTTATGGAAAATAGTTGACTCTCTAGTGGTCGGTTTTTCCAGTGGAAGGTACACCTACATTGCTAGTGATACTAATAACACCCCCACCCCTTTTCTAAAGGAAAAAAAAAAAGAAAATTAAAAAAAGGAAGAAAAAGGGGGAAAAAACAATTATTCATAATAATTCACATGAAAGTATAATTATGTTAAGGATTTAAAAGCATGATAATGGCGTAGAAAACGCATTCATAGCAAGCTTTTCAAGAGGCGAACTGAAATTGACATCACATTAGCATGCCTGTTACTACACTAAACGAGCACAAAAATTGTTCAATCTCTAACATGTCAAGTTCAACAAACCAAATCCTAAGATTCTGAGAGGAACACTATTCCCGACCATTGAGGTAAGAACTTCATCATTCTGCATAGAGTCATGACTTCATAAACTTCAGAAACTTAGAAACCAATTTAATGGTGATCAAATATGTAAATCTTAGTAGAAGGGGCCTTTTGTGTCATCTGGATTTCCTAACTTTTCTGAGCATAATTGTTTATTGAGTGTCATGACTTACAAAGAAACAGTACAGCCATAGACAAAAACCAAATTTAAACAGCAAATGCATAAATTGATAAACATATGCACAGATGAATAAGTAGCAAGGTGTAAGAGTGGGAAAGATTATCCGAGTCATGTATTATGATAAAGAAAATTCAGGTTCATTGCGTAGAGCGGAATGGAGTGAGAGCATACCATTAGTGTATTGCTTTCTCACCTTCCTGTACTTCTCAAGCAGCATTTTGTAATGTAGTTCTACATGCTGAAACTCCACTTCATGACTAAACTTAGACCTAACCTGCACGAAAGCAGCCTCTGCTATATCCCTATGTTGAATCAGTAGACCAGACATGTACCTGCTATCTTCCAAGGAAATACTCGAATTCAACAATCTTTCTTTTTCCTCTTCTTCTACAGTGAAGTACTTCATCCATCTTAAATGTTCGAAAGGATCTTCATTATTATTTAGAGTTGCTTCTAGATGTGAAACTGCATCTGAAAACTTCGAATCACTGGTGATCCTACTGATTAAGTAGCCAAAGGTTTTCCTCTGATTTTTTTGAAGCCGCTCGCTAGCAGTGTCTGAAGAAAATGGCATTGCGCCAACCAAGCAAGCCTTCTGAAATGCCGGATCAAAATTTCCAATTAATTTTATTGCAATACGCAATAACCTCACAGATAACAAATGTAGACTCCACTGAACATAATCTCTGGACTTGTTTTGTGATGTTCTATGTTTTTTATCCCAACTATAGAGTGCAACTTGGATAAAACCTTCCCACCTGTCACGGGAACAATCATAGTTAATCTATGTGCACACTTCAGGACTATGGAAATAGCATTAACCAATTTTAGCACCACATTTGACTTGGTAACATCAACTAGTGTATATGATGAAATCATGGATTATATTTGAAGTATAAAATGAAAGGGCTTACTCAAATGGGGGCTCAATTTCAATAGTCAGAGTCATATGCAAGGAGAATTTGGTGGTGGTGTCATTTTCATCATTATCCACATCGGTTATTGCCTCATGTGGGCAACCTCTAGGTATATATAGAACGTCACCTTCTTTCAGCACAATCTGCTGGTATCCATGAACCTCATTACTTTCATCCTCCAAATCATGCAGGTAATGACAAGGTTCGTACAAGCGAGGTAACTGGGAATCTGGACAAGGAAATACTTTCCATCTTTTCACGCCAGCAAGTTGGCAGACAAAGACGCAGTGATCATCAGTGTGACGAGCCAAGCCTTGTGAATCAGATGGTGTCAAGTACATATTGACACCAGCTGAAGGCTGCCCAAATAGAGATGCCAACCCATCTGCAATTACAGCAATAGTTTGATAGCGAAATTCCATACCACGTAGAGCAATTGAGTAACCCTCCCTAAATGCTTCTTCACATCCCAGAATATCATTAATACTGAGAATATGAGGAGAAATGGAGCATCCAGAGTCACACTGCTCCTGAAAATAGTGCACCTCTCTTTTGCCGAACAGTGTTTTTACGACACGAATATCCTGGTTGTATATTATTGGGTAACCAAGATTACTCTTTATCTCTTCAATGACATGAAGTATGTCTAGCTCATCTGATGCAATGGCAGGGCAAGAAGTAAAGCATTTTAGCATGGAAGGGAGATTAGAAGGCGTTGCCTCTCTCAAACCATGATACTGCAAAAAAGGATTGAAAATACCATCCTGGCTCAATGAATCCTTTGATGCATTCCTTATAACCATAGGAGATACCTCCCAAACCTCAGATAAAAATGACCCAATACTATCTTTCCCCGAACCAAAAATACCTTTCTTAACATGTTCGAGATCTGAGGATTCTGTGTGCAGACCATAATTAATTGATAGCCTGAAAACACTTTCAACCAAATTATATATTCTGATGTTACTTACACAGAACTCATTTCCCTCATCACATATTGAAGAAGTACTATACAACCTTTGCTTGTACACCTGTCCCCATAGTCCTCTCAAAAGCACTAAAAAATTCTCAGAAACTTCTTTTGGTAGATGCTGCAGATGCTCAATTCCCAAAGAGTTAATAAGAGTAGTTGCTCCCTGAAGAAGCAATATTGAATGTTCATCTTCCTTCAACAGTGTCATAGCAGCAGCAAGACCAACTGTTGCTGCTGGGGATTTGAATTCCTGCATGAAGCATATACTAATAGATATTAAGTCACCAGTAACAGTCTCCTCAAACAAAACATGGCTCATGTAGTAAATCAGAGAGAACGGTTCCAGGTTTGTGACATTGTTGGCCTTTCATTTTAAGTGAAATCATTAAAACTAGCTCGCACGATATTCATTCCATCAGCATTTTAGACGGCATCATCTTCCTCCCCAAGAACCCCAAGAATGATGTAGAATATGGCAATCAAACATCGCTTTAAAGTCAAGGAAACTAACTCTAAGTTGATATTAACAACTGATCACCCTAAAAGCCATACAATAAACAATATCTTTAAAACATGATAGCATAAGGTAACCAATATTGTTTCATGCATGATACAATTGTCCGTCACTATTATCATTTTCTCCCATATCAAGCATAAGCTAACATACCAAAAAATAACATCAATCAGCAATTAACGTGATACTTTGATTAATCTTCATGAATCAAATCAAAACCACAGGAGATGCTCACATAAAATTCTCGGTTGCGCCGGATTCAAGCAGCCGCTGTCGTCCAACCGACCCCGCGGATAAATCCAATACAGCATTGCAAGCAGCAATCGCAATTTTCCTTTCCGAATTTCTTAATAGTGAGATCAATCTCTTCACTATCTCATCTTCGGCAGCTATCTGCTCACTCATCTCGAATGATGCCAGCGATGCAGCGCCTACGATCTCCGCACTTCTACACACGATTTCAGCGCAACTGTAGCAACAAAAACGCACAAAATCAAAATACATAAAAAAAAACATTGCAGAATATACCAAAAAAAAAAAATAGATTTCAACAAACTCGATTATTACTCGGAATTCAAAAGCGACGGAATCAACGCGAGGATTGGGGGCAAGTGCAAATGCGGAAGAGAGATAAATATTTTGTTCAAACACTTCTTAATTAGGGGTTTTTCAACATGAGATTTCGAACCAAAAGCTGCTAAAAGTAGAGGAAAAATAGCTTCGTGATTCCGCATGCTTCTTTTCTTCTTCTTCATCATCGCGATTCTTCTATTCCTCCCCATCTTCTGCTTCTGCGTTTCTTCCGTTCCACTATCGTTTTTCCAAGTTATTTCAGCCTTCGCAAAAACGAACTCCTCATGCTATTGATACAGTAAGTGGGCCCACATTTTTTAGGCCTAGCCCATAACTAAAACGTAAACCTCGAATCCGAAGCCCAAGTTTTCATTTCTTTCTTTCTTTCTATTTTAAGTGGGAATAGAATGAATTTGGTAATAGAATGGTGACCGAGAATGGAATGGAATGATTATTGTCATTTTTTTGGCCGGTATGACAATTATAGAATGAAATTTATATTTTTGAATTGATTTTATTATAACAATATGTAATTAATAAATAAAATACATGAATTGGCTTATTTAGTTCTAAATAACAAATTACTCTTATTTCAAAGATATTATTATATTTTAATAACATATTGGTGGATATTATGCGATTTTTTTAGTTTATTAACATTTGTGAAAAAAATCGAGTATACTTTTAATAAATATTTCGCTAATGATTAGCGGGTTTGTATATTTTATATAATCATATAATATCATTAGTACTTTTGTAAAATATTATAAAATTTTATGAATCGTTAATAAATTATTAATGGGTTTTTTAAAAAATGCATAAATTTCTAATATTTTATAATATTTACCGTTAAATAATTTTGAAATTTACCGTATTAAATTTTAAAAATGATTGATGACTTTTAAGTTTTTATATAGTTTTTCTTTAGTTTTTTTTTTTACAATTTAATTTAATTTAAACATTTGTCTAGAAAAATTACTATATTTATTATATATTTTTTTTAATAAAATATTTAATAAGAATATGAGATTTCATTTCTCAATACAAAAAATAAAGTATAGTTTTGCAAAATAAAAAATAAAATTTATTTTGATAATCGAGAATGTATAATACCATCGGAATGAGGAGTAATAGCTGATCCTATGTTCATGGTAATGGGAATTTCTTCGGGAATGACTATTTCTAATTAAAAAAATCATACCCATCGTAGAAATAGAAATGAACGTGGGAATGTGATTTCATTTCCATTACATTCCATCATACCTGTCATACCCTTGTATTTTATGACAAATACAAAATCTCCCTTTTTAATAAATACTCAACAACGCACGCCTCCAGTAAGTTAGTGTAATTTTTTTTTTTATTATTTTAAACCTTTGTCATCAAATGAAACTTTGGGTGTAGCAAAACGCACGCGCCAGTAATAAATTTATTTTTGCTATTTTTACTTTATAAAAATACATATATTTTAACTTTGATCAAATACAGATATCGATATACAATCAGAAATTATTCTAATTAAGGGTAAAAATAATTCTATGGTAACTTGTGAAGCAAATGAAGTCATGAGAGTTGAAGTTTCAAAGTAAAATCACGTGACAATTTTGCTACCCTAATCATGTTGCAAACAACCAATGAAGAGGGAGGCTCGTTTTATTGAAACGAAAAAATTGTAGATTTAGAGAAAATAGATCGAGGAGCTAGTAATGATAATGGTGTGCAATAAACACTGACAAATATTTGAGTTTGACATCACTAATGAAATAGAGCCAATGTGCCCCATATACAGAAATAGTTGAATTTGTGATTGTATACACATATCAACATATTTATATTATTCTCATGAACGAATAAAAGTGAAATGGGGCCTAATTTGAGTCAAATTAATATACTGCTGGAAAATGTTGTGAAGAAAATCACTACTATACAAAGGAAATTAATTAATGGTGGAAGAAGTATCCCTAATTACAACACCAACCATGTGTCGTATATTTGAATACTGCACTATCCATGAGGCTTACATCCTAGATGAAATCCTCTGGTCCATAATTGGTGTCTCAATCCGTATTCCGTTCTAGCACCCATGCATGTTCATTTCCATGTTTTCCTATGCTGCATCATGAAACACACTTTCAATTAAGGAGGCTGCTGCTGCTGCTGTACAATGTATATGTAATATACATTTGAGAGAGAGAGAGAGAGAGAGAGCGAAATGCAACCTGACCATGTGGTTAATTCATTATTGCATTCTCAGAAATGAGAGCTTCTGCTTTCCCCAAAAAATGCACCTTCCATATTTTGTTGCCTATTTCATATAACAATTTCATCAATTTCGTAATTTTCTAGCAAAATTATTGGTCGAGGCCCGAAATGGGAGTTTCCAAAATCAGGCTCTGCCTTTGCATCCTCATGTTCACAGCAACGGCGTCGTCGGCGAGAAGAATGGCGGAGGAAGACGGGCTGCCGTCGCTGGCGCTTCCACCGCCATCGCCGCCGCCGTTGCCCGCCGCGGGGAGTTTGAAACCGGGCATAACGGTGATCGTGGGAGCCATCAGCACCATTTTCTCGATCACATTCTTAGTGCTTCTGTACGTGCAGCATTGCAAAACGGGGGCATTAACGTCGAATTCCCGAGTTACGCTCCCCCTCTCCCGAGTCGACTCGGGAGTGAACCGGAAGGTGATCGAGCAGCTGCCGCTGTTCCGATTCTCCTCCCTCCGCGGGCAGAAAGACGGCCTCGAATGCTCCGTCTGCCTCACCCGCTTCGAGGCGGAGGAGGTGCTGCGGCTGCTTCCCAAATGCAAGCACGCATTTCACGTCGACTGCGTGGACACGTGGCTCGACAAGCACTCCACCTGCCCCCTCTGCCGCTACCGCGTCCGCCCCGAGGATGTGCTCCTCGTCGACTGCCATGGCAGCCACCACAAAGCTCTCTACAACTACGCCGCCGGCAGCCGTCGGAGTATCACGGGTCCCGGAGTTGTTTCTGGCCGCCACTCTTCCGCCGGGGAGGGGGGCGGGAAGGGGCTGGGGGTTATTGCGGAGAGGCGGTCGGGGACTAATGAGTCGAAGCGGCGGTCTTCGTTTGATAGTTGGAGTTCGCGGCGGAGGGCGGCGCCGGGTGCAGCGTCGAGGAGGAGGAGCGGGGGGCAGTTGTCGGGTAGTTTGAGCAGGAGGGATGGGCAGCTGTCGGTGCAAGGGGATAATCATCGGCTCGAGCACCGGATTGTGGTGTCTGACGGCGGGGAGGAGGCTGCGGCGATCGGGCAGCGGCCGGGGAGTGAAGTGCAGACGGAGGAGGTGTTGTACCTGAGGACGGAGATGCTGCTGCTGGAAGGTGGCGCAGGAGAGGTGGAGGGAGAGGAGGTGGTTAGCGGTAGCAGTAGCAGTAGCGGCAGCGGCAGCAGCAGTGGCAAAAAATTGATAGATGATAGGAATGCGACGGAGATTAAGGAGATGAGAAAGAGTAGGAGTGATGTTGGAGAGAGAAAGGGAAAAGAGAGAGAGGAAGAAGGGATAGTGAAAAAATTGTTGGATTGGATTCCGCAGTTCCAACAGCATCATCAGCAGCAGCAGCAGAAGCCGGCTGCAAATTATGCCGCTTCTTCTTCTTCTTCCGGTCCTGTTTAGAGAGAGAGAGAGAGAGAGAGAGAGATTCATTCAACGCAAGAAACATTCTCTTTGGAACTTGAAGGATCAGTAATGTGCGAGCAGGTTTAGTGATAGTTGTCGAATGATGTAATATGATGATAGTTATTGCTATGAGTTTCTGTATTTCAAGTTCTAGGGAAAAAAAACCAAGAAGAAGAAAAAGAGAGATTATTATCCTTTGAATTCATATGAAAAATTGCTGCATAAGCATAGTGTGTCTATGTAGTGATTAAACTTTTTTTCCCAAAAAAAAAGTGATTAAACTTAGAATAATGAGTCAGACATAGCTCGAGTTATCTCACAACTCACAAGAGTGGTGTAATTTACCTAGACTTTCTGGTTTGCACATAACTCTATTAATACCATTTATCTCTCTTATATTTAATTTGTAAATTATTACACATGAATCATGAACGAACGTAGTTTATCAAATGCATAACAATATATATTTATTACATTTAGAAGTTAGAATATATTTAAATGAGTCAGATTAGTCATATCTAAGTTGAATGAATCGACTTATACAAACAACACAAATTAGAATCGACTTCAATATTTCCACATTTGAATTCAGTTGTCTGCAATAATGGTCAAAAAATTGGAACTCTGCATTGAATAATGAAAAAAAAAAAACTGAAATTTTAATTTACATAACATAGAATTTCACTCCCACAAAAAGAAAAAGAAAAAAAAACACACCTTTTTTTCTTATTGGCTAGTGAAATAATGAGTGAACTGGTTTACATAACTGTACACACTTTCAGTTCAGATAATTGCTCACTACGTATCCTAAAAACTCTGCATTTGCGAGGTTCCTACCCAACTCAGCTAAACCGATAGCCGAAAACAATGAAAAACGCAATAAAACAATAAACAAAAGAAAAAAAGCAAGCTCACAACAAACCTGGGACCAAAAAGAATATCAAGAAAACTAAACCACAAACACGAAAACAAGTCGAAGTCATGTAGCGTTTATCTGCAAGTTGATTGCGACTATGGAAACAACTGCAGTGGACGCGTCGTCCCCCACAAACTCGGGAACTTGTTGCTCCTTTCGCTGTATAAATAGCGTGCACCCGTGTGCAGCGAACAGACTGCATTTCTGCATTTGCCAAGTATACGGAGAGGTAAAAAAATACCGTACAAATTTGCATAACCATTGTTGAGATCTTCGTTAGAATAAGTGGAGTGACATCTTCAGCTTATTCTGTTTCCATTTGGGCAGCTTGTAGAAGGCGTCCTTGCTCATCCCGAATTTCTCTTTGAACTCGGCTGAGGAAAGGTACGTCTGAGGAAGGAGACGAGTGAATGAATGCGTGCGTGGTAATGTTAGAGGATGATGTTGGAATGTTATTGTTATGGGGATGAGTGTTTCTTTTCAGCGTACCTCTCGTTTTGTGACATCAATGTCGGCTACTGGATCAGTCGAGGTTGTTTTAAGACGCTCGTAGGGATATACAGTGAGTCCTTCCTCATCCTCAGCTTCGTTCTCCTTCACATCTTCCTGTATGGGCTCTGGCTTGGGTTTGGGGTTGGGATCTACTGAGTTCTGCCTGGATAGTGGCTCAGGTTTTGGTTTGGGTGCCTCGGGGCTCACTTCAACACCGAGGAAAACATTTCAACGAACATCTCTGATGAACAATAGCTAAGTTTTATTCTAGAAAACTTGAGAGGATATACCTTTGGTCGAACGAGGTAAAACGAATGCCCGAGCAGGTGGGGGTTGTTCAAAACTCGAAGTCAAGGCTGCTATAGCTGAAGATCTTACTGCGTTCTTCTCTGAATCCGGTGTCACAGACTTCGGATAAACCTTTCTCACCATTGGAGGAGGGGTCGACAGGTTTCTCGCATTGGGATTCTCAAAAGTAGCAGCCAGAGCATTGAACGCCGGAGATCTTCCTCTTACACGAACTCTGTCGGGGCTAAAAGACATGCTTCTAGAACGCTGTGATTTATCTGGTACGGCCGACCTTCCCCCATACGATACAGGCGTTCTCCGTTTGGGTTTCTGCCAAGGGAAGTTGACATAAGAAACAAAGTTAAAGACACAAAACTCATTCACCACGTAACGTATAATTTGTCTATGTCAATGTCATTATCCAAACTAGAAGGAACGAAAGGGAAGAACAACTTACATCCATCACCGGCGTGCCTCCGTGTTTAAGAATCGCTAATTTTCTTTGGAAAGAATTGCCATGCATCTGCAACCATAGAAGTTATTGAGTTCAAGGTGAAGATCTCAACCAATAATGTGAGGCATATATAGCATGATGACTTACTGAAGATTTTGAGGAGTCCCAAGAGAAAAAACGAGTGAAAAACGGTGGTTCGCCCCCTTCCATAACAATATATATCGGAGCTTGGAGTGATAATTTCTCGTGAAGACAATCGCGCTCCAGAAATTTCTGTTCGTAATCAACAGCACAAGCACATTTTGTAAATTTGGATTATGCAGACTACTTTAGCATCAAGTAAAATATAACACGATCTTCACAAAAATACTACAGCGTACTCCAGTTTAGCAGCTTGACAGCTTCTATGCACAATTCGAACACAAAATCATGTTAAAGCTTACCTCTCCAATACTTAAAGCATTCAACTTATTCTTAGTGTCCACCTCTTGCCCAACCCAAACATAAATGTCAGAGTGGCAGTCAAGAACGAATATATCTTCAGTCATTAGATCACCCTGGTCGAAGTTGTACACCTCCGTCATCTGCGACATAGTTTGTGATTGACTCATATTTCCAGTGGTTTTGCATGAAAATTTTGATATAATAAGGTAGTTTTACTAAAATGCTGAAGAAATAGATATAACGAAATACTAATCAAACTGCGATGATATAGCGACATGAAATACAGCGCACCTTGAAATCTCCTACCAGTATGAAGTTTAGTCAAGATCATACAACAAACGAACGAACGAAAAAAAGTTAGTTGGATTATCAAGGATAAAAAAATTGTAAAATCAGTACGAACACACCATACCCTTTGTCAAGGTGCACGAGAATAGATGAGGGTCACTCTCGGCTTCTCTAGTAAGTTTCTGGCTTGGGTATTCAGACTTTCCACCTAACAAATCCCAAAACTGCTCAGACTCTGCACCTTCTTTCTGCAGTTTAGACTGTGTGTTTGGCTGCAAGACGCGTGGCCAGTAAAATGACACATGAGATAAATCGAACATAAATTTTCCAGCAACAGAATAACCAACACTTAGTATTTTTACTTTATTTATTTTCTTTACTAACAAAAGAAGCAGTTATAAGCGTGATAATGCTTACACAAAAATACCCTGCATAATATACATCAATGAAAATCAGTATGCGACCAACCGAAAACATCCATAAGCAAGTTTCAGACCTTTATAAGATCAAGCTGCCTCTCAACAATTTCTTGGGCTTCAGGTGTTGTAAGATTCCCCGACCATGTAAACACTGAGGGCCCACTATGCAGTATGTAACAGTAGGAGGAATTCAATGATGAAGCCACCTGAATCAGTTTTAAAAAATACATTTACATTGCATTCGCTGCATAATAGAACAATTTAACCAGGGAAAAAGATGTAGAACAATGAAGCCACAGGATACTAGCATCCGAAATGTTCATTTAGCAAAAGCCAAAAAAAAAAGAGCAAAAAAAAAAAAAAGAATCTTGTTCAAAGGATCATGCAAAATGGCTCGACAGATTATAGTTGTATCTTGTATTATATTTCTCCAACGGACAGCACAATTCCCAAGTTTACAAATAGACAAGGTGAAAAAAGATTAGTGCAGTCAGAACATGCATACGGTCCTAAGATTAAATTCCCCAGCTAGAAACACAAAGAAAAGGGAGAAAAATATGAAATATATAGATCACAGGACTTACTGGTTCAACTTGAATTGCTTGCATATTTTCAGGTCCACTTCCCTGAACCCGAAATAACGCAAATCCTTCCTCTGAATATGTATCATCTGGAAGCTCCTTCTCGGCTATGTAGTTTTTGTAGCCCTTACTGAGACCACCCTGTTAAAATGCAGAATAAATAATTTCATAGCCAATACAAAATTAAAATATCTATGAAACAAATATGAACACAAGAGGAACTCCGGATCTCTTTGTTCATGTTAATGAACTCACAGACCTTGAAGACAATGAAGCTCTGAAAAATTGCGAAGAACTGGATGGGTTCACTTCCTTCATAGATACGAGCCTAGTGAGGCACAACAATTAAACTATTAATAAAAGGTTGGAAACAGAAACTGGTATAGACCAGTAAAAACATAATCAAATTATAACAGAAGGTAATGTGCCTGAGTGGGTAAGAACTTCAGAGACTCGACCATCTTGGTTGCCTGTGAAGTTGCCGATACCCTATCTTCCTACAGAGCATGATTCGCATAATCAGTAATTCCATTAATAAATCCTATAACAACTACCAAAACATAGATGGAATGCCAGGAAATATTATTCCAGAAAGATAATTATTAGTCAGTGTCTTCTAAGTTCAGAATTTAATCATTTTGACACACAAGGTCTAAATGCTTTTTCTGAAACTGTTCAATGAATTTCTACATAATAATTTATCAGGTAACCAGGGTAATTCCTAGAATGCC
The DNA here is from genome assembly GCA_026008535.1 of Perilla frutescens. Lineage (NCBI taxonomy): Eukaryota > Viridiplantae > Streptophyta > Magnoliopsida > Lamiales > Lamiaceae > Perilla > Perilla frutescens. The sequence continues at coordinate 69,642,480 of BRKX01000001.1, forward strand.
AGTGGAAGCATATTTAAATGGTTAAGACAGCTAAGAGAACATGGTTTCCCCTGGGTTCTTTTAAGTTATTATTTGATGGTTGTGCATTTATCTACTCTTGATGTGTTGAAGTTCCTGTATGAGCTGCTGAAACATAAGAGACATTTCATCCGAACTCCCCTGAGTAATTCATAAATATCTTCCCGTGATTGATGCTTCGAACTTGCAAAAATAATTATCTCTATAGTTTAATATCCATTGTTTATGTTCAGTTAAGAAACTAATCCAGCCCTGAGGAAATATCAGACTATTTATGCAACAATACAGAATTAGTTGTAATATATATATATATATATATATATAGATTTCCTCCACAAAATATTGTGAAAACTTAAAAATCTTGAAATTTCTGGATGTAGTAAATTAGATAAAATAAGATATTTTGCCAATATGAATGTTTCACCTCAACACTAAGCTTCCCGATCCATGTGCCTATTAGTTGTTCTTCTTTCTCTTCTCCAGGATAGGAATATTGAAAAATATAGCAATCTCCACTGTAGAACTTGGATAGATCGGAAGCTGTAAGAAGAGTCTTCTGTTGACCATCCACACGCCAAACCTGAAAATTGAAAGTAATAGAGCAACAAATTATTAGAGGTAGTGACGCAAGAAATACGATTATAAATAATAGAATACTTTCCTTCACTCAAGAGAGAAATAAGAGACGCACTAGTATACAATAAACTACATCAAATATCCACAGGTATGAAATCTCTAAGACAAGTAGTAGACAACCAAATCCTCCCGTATGATGCTTATGCCTTTCATGAAGCAATTTGACCAAATTCTATCCATCATCACCCACATTGTCCTACTCTTCAGACACTTTCCAGAAGGTTCTTTTCACTTCTAAACATCAATCACATTTTACTAATTTCCACTTATTCTTCCAAATTTTATCTACTCTGCAATTATCATATAATTTATTACTCAGTAGCCACTTAGCCAAGTGAAAGGTGCTGTTTCTGGTTGCAAGCCAAGGGAGTGTTGGTGAACCTTGGAATTTTTTAAAATGGCATATTCCTTTCCCTTACACCGTTAATGATACCTTACTTTCTTATTTTGTTTTTGTTCAACTAAAGAAGTTATATTCTGTGCCATTTCCTTCCAAAACTTTTTATTTAATTTGCTTTTCTTGACAATTTTTGTTTCTAACATGAGAATATTGAAGTAAAAAATAAATAAGAGGCTGGTTAATCAACCATTATAAACGGAATATACCCTTAGCTGTTTGCACATCACCTGTAAATTCCCTGTGCAGTCGATATAAGGTTGCGGTTCTTCCTTAGGAGTTTCTGCCTTTAGAAGACCCTTCACATTAATTCCCTGGCGCTTCAGAAGTGCTAGACACATCAAATTGAAAGCAAATAGTAAGAACTCAACAGATAATGGATGTGTGTATTATGGGCAATCGTGACGATATGAAGCAACCGAAGGACAAGGAAAGTGCATTTCAAATAAAACAAAGCCAAGATAAAGCAAATATATATTACTGACCTGCAACTTTCCCTCTACCATCTTCAGACACAGCAACGCTGTTTGACTGGGGCCATGAGTTAAACTTTGAGCGAAACATCACCGTCTCAAATCCCTCAATCACACGGATTACATGAGATCTTGTTCTGTCTTCGCTACTCAGTAATTCCTACAAGTGGATATAGAAATTTAATAGATAAGAGTTGGACTAGAAACAAAAATGAAAAACCTTAACGAACTCAAGCAGCTGGACTTACATCAGCAGCACTACTTGCAGTTTTCCTTTGATCAAGAGAAGTATTTCTCCCCATCCAAATGAAGACTTCACTCCCACAGTCAAGGATATAACATTTATATGTGTCCAGTAAATCCCTTGTCCAAGACTCAGCCTCAATAGGTACTGTCTCTCCCTTCTCAACCCTTGACATAATATGATGGTCAGAACCCACATCAAAATTTTATGGTTTCTAAAGGTAGATAATTTATTTCATAGGTTCTCAAATCAATTTTAATAACATCAAATATTTCCAGCAGATATCCCTCTAACTTTGGTAGAAAGCAGAGCAAAATGAGAAAAGCATGCTCATAATTTATCAATGAAGCATGCAATATCTATAAAGTCAATCCTAAGAAGAAGCAATCTACAACACAGATGCTAGATAAATACGTGGGGGGGGGGGGGGGGACACAAGGGTGAATCAAAATATTTTGCAGCTAGTAGAGGAAATTAAATACCGAAAAAGCTTAGATGGAACTGCATCAGTACTCTTGGGTTCATCAGTCGCAGTTTTCTTTGGAAGTGGAGCAAAGCCACCAAAGAAACCCCAAAATTCTCCAGTATCAGCATCAGCCATCAATTTTCCATCATCTGTAGTCAAGAATAGGCAGCATTCAAGCATTCATCGATGACTCAGTTATGAAAACCTAAAACACCCAATTAGTAGCATAGTTACCAATAGCTGCTATTTCACATTTTCCATCATGATAAGTATCTTTAATGTACTGAACAACTTCCAGAGCTTTAGCCCTCTCTTGAATGCATGAGTTGGAGCCATTAAATTGATAAATTTTGGACTTTGTATCAAGAATAAATATATCATCATGATTGAGTGAGGATCGAGCAAAAGGCACCTGTTCGATCATAAAACAAAAGAGTGATGCACATTCATACTGGGAAGATACTTCATCATATGCTTATGAGGGATGAGTTACCTCTTTCACATGAACAACATGCTTTCCTTTACATACAAACAGACGAGTCTGGTGCTCTTCAGCCTCAGGATGCTTGAAGCCTGAGGCAACTCCACCTTCTATAGGTATTATACATGGCTTAAAATAAGAAAGGAATTTCTCTGTTTCCCGACCTTGCACTTCTCGGTATTGAACAGCACGCCCACCCAGCGCTGCATCTAACTCAATAGTTTTGATCGCTGCAGTACCGGCTTCATCCTGCATAGGGAAAGTATTTGTAGAATCAGGAAATATATTATCTAGATATACAGTAACTCGGGTAAGGAATATGAGATAAAGCCTTTACCTGACTGGTATCTTTACCTAACCAATAATGAATATCATGGTGCAGGGCACCATTTTTCAAGGCTGTAGTCTGCAGAAAGGGGACAACAGGTCAGAATGAAATAGATATACCAAACATAATAACATTCACTGGAAATAAAAATTAAAACTTGATAAAAACTAAAGTAGTAGGCATCTAATAAAGACGCAATTTATGCCTGATTATTAAAAAGTCTCATTCACGAAGATCATAGTTTGTTACCCGGCCACTGTTGGGGAAATTCTTTTCAATTTATGCCTTCAAATATTTTTAACATACACCAACTCTTATATTCTGAAAGATATTTAATAAAAAAAACTAGAACAGCAGTGAGTAAAAGCCGATGTCAGTAAATTTTAAATACTGCAATAATCAGGTAAAAGTTCAAAAATATATAAAAAAAGGAAAGTAAATATAATATCACCAGATAAACAATCAGGCATGCAAACATGGAGATCCAGATAAAAAATTTAAGATGCACAACACTCAAAGTTGGCCCATTGTGGTCCACAACATCATATTCAATAGAGGGGGCTATTCTGAGTAGGGAGGAAAAACTAAGTACCTTCAACATCACATAGGAATCTCCGGTGCAGAATTTTCCATGTGAAGATTTTGGGACTGGAACAGGACGAAAATTTTCAATTCGCCATATCTCAATACCCCTAGACTAAGTCAAGGAGGCAAACAGTGTAGAGCCATGATACTGATATTAATATGTAACTGCAGTAAATTACATGCAGTAAAAGCCACACAGTAATAAGAATTGTAACTATGATACATCTCAACATTGCAGAAGATAGCACAAAACATTATAAGTAGTTTAATGAAACTTAATACATATTTAAGATCCACATTAACATGAGGATACGCCTTCTGTCCAGCGCCCTGAAAAGCCGGATCCAAATTTTTCATTGAAACAGCCATATTGCTCGAGCACCTTCTTCAGTGTCGTAGGTTCCCAAATTTGACCTGCAAAATGACTATCAAAGAACTGTCTGTAATCACTGGGTAAATAACAAGCAAAAGAAAAGACAAAGTTGCATAATACGAGGACTGCACAATTTTTGGCATCAAAGGAACTGAAAAATGACAAAACAGCTTCTAAAACTATGAGTTTGCTCACATAATAGAAAGATTACTACTGAGAAGCCTGATCAAAACAAGAACTTGAAAAGTGCAGGAACTAGTAAACAGATGTAGCACTTGATAATTCTGAATCTCTCTTTATGCCGAGCTATGACCAAAATAGTTTTTATGAATAATATAGGCGAAGAGACTCCTAAAACTACAAAACAACATGCCAATATCCTCATCAGAACATTTACCAAACAAGACCTTGATCCAAATTTTCATGCTAACTAGAGTCTTCCCTGTACAATCATCAAAATAAGTTCAAAAAGCTCACCCTAAAAGAAAATGTGAAATCAAGTAATAGGCCACTTTGAAAGCATCTTAAACAAGCCTGAGTTAGTGATCTTCAGTAAAATTTTATCTGTAGGAGCTACGTAATAGCCTTAAAATTTCTTCAAGCTTCAGGCCCTTCTGGCACAGGATGGGGATAGCCACTCTCCACAATGTATTCTCTTCATATATGCAATGTCCAAAACTCATCGAGGTTTTTGTGCTCTTCAGTAAGTTTGTAATGCAGCACTCAATGCCATACTGAAGCAACTAAACTCAACCCAGAAGTACATTCAACGTTGAAATGACTGCTTTTCTTCTGGCAAAAATTCTGCTTTTAGTGCTTTCACTTGCAGGTATGCAGCATAATCCATAATCCACTCTGCGACTATTCTAAATGAGTTGTACTTCTTGTGAACTCGGCCTCTGTCTCTGTGCTTAACAGACCAGCTAAATTCGACAACATCTGAAAAGATCTCGTATATCATAAGCTGCGGCTGATACAGACCAATCCAATTTGATCCACATCAGTCGAAAGGGATCCCATGAATCGTTGGTTCCACTCTTAATTAAATGAACAGGGGGTGCAAACTAAATAAATCAAATTTCTGGATTCCCATAGAAAAAGACAAAAATATATTAATTTTCAGCATTCACACACCAGTGCACATCCCTAAGGTGTCGAATTCGTCTCAATTCTTTATTAATTTCATTCTCCAATTTCTCGGGAACCACTGATCTTGATATTCCGACTCTCATATCGAGCAAAGACAAACTTTTCTTATCGATTCAGCCAAAAAAGACAGCTACATTCAAACATTCAGGCATAAAAAACCCTGAAAGATTACAGTTCCAATGCACCATTACTATTTTATTTCAAGCAGCAGCTCCCCCGATCATCAAGACTCGATTTTTATTATCAATCAAAACGCACCAACCAACACAAAATCCCCCCACACATTCAGATATCAAATAACTTCATCGAAGCAGCACTGAAACCGTGAAATGAAGTTGAGAAATAAAGAGAAACAGATTCAATTAAGCTAATTAATTACCTTCTTTATTCGTTGGTGGTGGAATTCCTCGAGCCCACTTGAAACAAACGCAAACAGATCCAATCTAACAACTCAACTAAAGCTTAATCAAACCAAAACTCCCCCCAAAGACAAAAGATGGGCTCCCAAGAACAGATGACAAACCAAAAGAATTCCGACAGGCGGATAATTCGGGTGATGTAAGAGAGAGAGGGAGAGACAGAAAGAGGAAAGTATGCCCGGATGTGCGAGTCCGTGATAGAGAGAGAGAGAGAGAGAGAGAGAGAGAGAGGGAGAGGGGTGGAGGGAATGATGATGATGAGTTGCCTGACAGGCGTGCCTATCACTAACAGCAGCTAAAAAAAAAAAAAGAAGCCCCCTTTCTCAAAACAGTAACACTATGAACTGTAAAGATTCATTTAAACCATTATTGAAACTACGACGAAATATAAATAAATCAAATTCAAAACTAATCCCTCTTGTCTTGGTAATAAACCTACCGCCACTTTTTAACTACAACAAATAAATTCCGGAAATTTTGTAGAAAAGCAAAGGACTCCAAAAAAAAAAAAGGCTTCATATTTGCGGGCAATGTTGTTGACTTCCTAGTCGGGAAGATCCCATGTTCGGGTTCAAAATCAATTCAAATTATTCCACGTTCCTTCAAATTTTATTTTATCGTTTAAATACAATTAAAAATTATCGTTTAAATACAATTAACAAACAGTTTTGGGACAAAATAGTATGCTATCTAATTTAAATTATAATTCTTCTTAGTAAACTTAAATACATTTCAATTATGATGACAATATTTTGTCCTTGAAAAGTTATTTTATTTAAATTATGGTAAATTACATTCTGGTACCTGCATTTTGGGCACTTTATCAAAATGATCTATTTTTTCAAAATTAATAAAATATTATCCATTCTCTTCGAAAAAAAATTGAAAATCTAATATTTAATTAATTTTATGGCCCAAAAATTGTACGTAAATGATGTATTTTAATATTTCTATTTCCCTAGCCACGTAGAAAAATCTCTCCGATCAAGTGATATAAAAATATAATCAATTATGTACGATTTTCGAACCGTAAAATTGATTAAATGTTATATTTGTAAAAATTTTAAGAAAATGAGTATTTTTTGTTAATTCTGAAAATATAGATCATTTTTAAAAAAAATATTTAAAATATAAATATCAAAATATAATTTATCCTTCAAATAAACCAATCCAAATATAAATTTAAGTAATAATATGTTCGACTCGATTCGATTTGACTCAAGTAATCCAGTTAAGAAGAAATGGGAAGGGGGCGGTGACCGGCCATGAATAATGGTAGTCCACAAAGGCATAAAGGGTCCTAATTTTGATATAGGGGTAAGCCAAATCAAATATGCTTTTGCTTAGCTGCCATTGCTTCCTCTGAAGTGGGGCCCAATTGTGGGAGAAATGGGGGATACATGGTAGGGCCCATTTTCATAATGTGATTATTAATATAATTGTTATTAGGTAACTCTATTTGAATTCCTAAATTGTCGACTGATTATCAATATATTATTATTTTCCCCTTTTAGTGGCTGTGTTTATTTCGTTTCTTTCGGACTTTTGAGTGCTTCTGTGAATTCGAATTGTTGAGAATATGAGTTCCATTTGTTAAATAATTAAATATAGTTTGAAAATGGATTTCTTGTTTAATGCTCAAGTTCGATTTTAATTAGCAGATGGTAAAAATGTGAAGTTAATTGAATTCGGGTTGTGATTGACTTTATTGATATTCACTACAGTTCAATAATCAATATTATATTTAGATTTTTGAAACTCGATTAATGAAAAACAAGCATTGGAATTTAATTGTGTGATGTATCAATCCGGTTGCTTATGCGCTCCACAAACCATAATTTATAAGAATAATTCAAATTCGTAATATAATAATGTATTACTTTTCGATAAGGTATGTCATAACAATCTAACATTAAATGCTCCGAAATCTATGTGAAAATGGGATGTATCGGATTCGAGACCAAACGTTTTTCCTTAAAAAAATATTAGTGGGCTTTTAACTTAAATTCAAAATTAGTTTTTTTTATGTAAACTATTTGCTTATATTAATATGACTTTAATAATGAATCACATGCGCTTCTAAAGGCAAAATTTAATTTACAAAATTAACTTGTAAATGCAAACGAGTCTAATCTATTAGGGAAGGATTCGAGATTATTTTTAAAATGTCGAAGACTAACTAATGATAATTAATCAATCAATGCAGTACAGAGAATGGTGACGATTAATCAATTATCCCCTGAACAAATTCAATTACAATAGAACATCTCTAAATTGATAATTAATAAATAGCGTATTTGAAATAATGTTTTCCCCCAATTAGGCCACTTTATAAAGTTGACATTTTCTAATAAATTAGTGTGATAATTAATTTACGAAGAATATGAAATTATATAGTCCATCAACGTTATAAATTACATTTCGCCAAAGACTTACACGTGTAGAGCACCAACCGTAATTTAAAATTTAATGTATAATTTTGTTAGTGAGCAATTGAGTAGTAGATAGTGATCTAAGTTCAGAAAATAATAAAAGTGAACGAACATATGTGTTACGTATACCCTGATTGACCACAACCCCTTTTGCTTTAAATCCCAAACTGTATACAAAATAAAATAAAAAACTCCTCCACCGTAAATTTTGGTAAATAATTAAATGATCAGATTTTAGACTATGCAGTGACATTCATTCAACTCAATCTTCAAATAAAATATTAATTTCTCTTTTTTCCATATCCACAATTTCAACATTTTAAAATTTACACTCCATCAGTGACACTCATCCAACCCGACATTCAATTAATATATTAATTTTTTTCTTTCAATCTACATATAATATTTATCATTTTATTTTTTAAATAACATATTATTAGTAATAATTTTTACTATACTTAAAAAATCATAATTAATTTATTAGATATATTTTTTTTAATTCATAACTAAGAAAAAATCCATACAATTATAAATTCATAATTTACTTGACAACAAAATGAAAACATAATTAAATTTTATATCGGCAGATATCAATTTTGTATCGGCAAATATTTAAATTTTAATTAAAATTTATACTATTTTTTTCATTTTCTAATGTTATTCCAAAGTTTGGTAGTTTTAGAAGATTAAAATAATTATGAAATGTAATTAAAAATATATCAATATTAAACTCTATTTATAAAGGGAAAAAACTATGAATGTTGATTTTTTTTAATTATATAAATTATTTAAATTTTAAATTAATATATATAAAATTAAGTGGCACCTAATCAGAGGGTGGCACATGTGTATGAATTGAGACTATCCACATCAGTGACCTCATCCAACCCAACCTTCAAATAAAATATGAATTTCTCTCTCCTCCACATCGAAAACCTCCAACTTTATATAATTTATACTCTCATCAGTGACCTTAATCCAACCCAAGTACCCAGCCTTCAAATAAAATATTATTTTTTCCTTTTCTTCCAACCTACATAAAATATTTATCATTTTATTTTTAATAAGAACATGTTATTATAATAATATTTTTCTTTTGCATTTAAAAAAATATTAATTAATTTATTAGAATTTTGTAGTCCTTAGGTCCTAAACCTGCGTCTATAGATCAAATTTATAGTATTTAGGTCCTAAACCTGCGTCTATAACTTAAAATGAAGAAGAAATGTGAGATTGAAAATTTGTAGAGAGTAGATGTGTGAGGAAAAGATAGTTTTAGGTTATGTGTAAAAAAATATCAATATTAGGCTCTATTATGAGAATACGTGAAATTTTAAATTACGAGCACATAAAATGTAAATTACATAAATATTGGTGTATTTAAAAAAATAGATAATTATATAAAATATTTATATTATATATATATATATATATAATTATGTGGCACCCAATCAGAGGATGCCACGTGTATAGCAATTGGATCGGGCCTTGGAGGCAGCCAGCAGACTAAAGTCACCAATTTTGATGACTTTTCCTTTTTTTTTCCTCAAAGTTTTGTCTTTTTGTGATGAAGTCACCAATGGAAGTAGCCTGAGGGCGACCCTAAATTTGGATGGCCGCACCCGCACCAGGTGATCCCATTTCTAATTCAAGTATATTTAATCTCAAATTTACATTATTGTTTTAATTTTATATATTCTCCACCTCACAATCATCTATCTTAATAAAACGGAGTTTCTTCCAAAAATATTTTCCCTCTAACAAACACAACATCAGCAATAATTATCATAAATTTAAAAAAAATTATTTTTTATTGTCCCTTCATCTTATTGCTCTCTTTCTCTCTCGCACACATATGTCACATATTTTTAATTATAAAATTCATTAATGCTTGATTCTATAGCATATTTCATTATTTACATAGCATTAATAAATTTGTGAATTTTCACTTATTAAGAAACAATGGACAACTTTTGGTATATTTTATTATGTGAAATAATTACAAATATATACTATTGAGAAATTAAATAAAATAATCAAGTAAATCATCTAGTAAAACATCATAATCAATATCATGCTTTGTATACTTTATACATCAATATAACATTCATATTATTTTTTAATTATAATGAATATGAAATAGTTAATAATTTAACATTTTAATTAAATGTATAACTAAATCAAACAGATGTTGACATTTATAAACTTACAGATGCTACTACAAACTTATATACAAACAAATGCTACGTAATTTATAATATAATTTTTTATTGCAATAATTATTAATTATTTATGAAATTATTTGAAATTTATATACACATATATAAATATTTTATTTTTTTTGTAATTTGAAATATGTTATGTTATAATATAACATGTGCATATGTATATGCACATATTCAAGTAACTATTTTTTTTATTGATTATAATGTCAACTTAACCACTTTTAGATTCGCGGTAATAATTGTCTGACATGAAAAATAAGAATAAAAGATAATCGAACAAAAAAATGTTATTAACTTGTTAACTAAAAGTTCCCTAAAAAAACCTTATTAACTAAAAGGGTTAAGGACCACATAACTCACTTGATTATTCTACAAAGGTCACATTGTTCCCACTTTGACTATTTGGTCCATTTAGCCCCCACGATTCTCTAAAATGGCTCACATTGCCCCTTTTATGGATGGAAAAATTAATACCATTAACGAACACACACTAACACACATTTTTCTCACACACTAAGATTTTTCACATACTTTTACGCATAATTTTACAATTAACCAGAATTGTTACAAATTAATAAATTATGATTAGTTGTTAATAAATTAATAAATACCATGAATTTTATTAATAAATTAATTAACACTTAATAATAATAATAATAATAATAATAATATAGTATGAAAAAATCATTATTTATAATATATATATATATATATTGAGATAATTTATAAAATTATTTAAATTTAAAAATCATCATTTGTGTATTTCAAATTTGCAATTAAGTGTTGGAGTTTATTTTCAATGGTAAAACGGATCCACAAATTAATTAATTTCACTACATAATGACTTTTGAAGATGAAAAATCTAAGAAAATATGAAATTCATAAATCCTACTCCCTTTCCAAAACATTAAATCATCATAAATGAAAACTCAATATATCTATTGTAGAATTCATCATTGAATCATCGGATTTTAAAATTCAAAATAATTTTATAAATGAACTCGATATATATATATATATATATATATATATATATATTGAAATTTTCATACTATATTACTATCATTATGTTTTAGTTAATTTATTAACCAATTTATTGGTATTTATTATTTTAGTTATTATTAATCATAATTTATTAATTTATAATAATTTTGATTAATTGTAAAATTGTGTGTAAAAATATATGAAAAAATTTTAGTGTGTGAGTAAAATGTGTTTTAGTGTGTGTTTGTTAATGGTGTTAACTTTTCCATCAACGGAAGGGGCAATGTGAGCCATTTTAGAGAGTCGATAGGGCTAAATGGACCAAATAGTCAAAAAGGGGGCAATTTTACCCTTGTAAAATAGTCAAGGGGGCTATGTGGCCCTTAACCCTAACTAAAATATTATTTATAAAACGTGAAGATGTAACATACACATTAAAAATATAATAATTAAGTTTGATACAATGAATAATCCCGTGCATCGCACGAGCGGAAATATAATTTAGCTAGATACTCGAGATTTAATACTATGAAAAGACATCATGTGTTTTCACTCTTTTTTAATATATAATTGGCTTGGTGATTAATTGTATTACTGATTAGATGAAGGGTTAAATGCTTTTAAAAACATAAACTTTACATAGTTTTAGTTCTTAACATTAACTTTAAACTGTTCTACAAAAAATATAAATTTAAGACATTTTAAAAATGTAACACTACTTTCAATTCCTATGAAATTGAAACCGGTTGGGCCTCGAAAAACACATGTAAAATAGTTACTAAAAACAACATTGTTTTAACTTTTAAGAGACTTATAATATTAAAGGTCAAACGGCGTCGTTTTTAATAAACAAATGTCAGTACCACTTTCACCAAAATTGAAATCGGTTTTAAATTTATAAAATGTGCAATGTTTTTTACATAAAAAAAATTAAACTTATGTTAAAAATTTTAAAAACATGTAAAGTTCATAATTTTATAAGCACATAGACTAATGTATACTTTTAAACATAATATTTTAATTTAAAAAAATTACACATGTCTTATCAAGGCGTGACACGTGCGACATGCTAGTAATTTCAAATATATGTTCCAGATATATATTGTACCAACCATAATTTAAATTTTAATGTACTGTTTGTTAGTGGACGATTGAGCAATAGATAATGACCTATGTCCAAAAAGTTATAAAATGCTAAAATTAATATTTTTTCGTAAAATGCAATATCACTTATATGACATCATCTATGTGATATCTTACAGTAAAAATGTTTAAATATTTGCAATCTTCGTTCGTGGGGGCAGATAAAAATAAATAAAAAATATTAATGGGGTTTAAAGTGTGTGGAGTTTTGTGAAATAAAATTTGAATGGGCTTTTGGCTTGATCAGAGAAAAATGATGATTGGAAACTAACATTAATGTTTATCAATCTGAGATAAAATTCATACTCGTCAATATTTTACCTAACTCATATTTTAGTTGAAAGTGACGTGGTAGATTAATTTTCGATTTTTGTTAATCCATACGTATAAGATCTGTTGAAAGATAATAACCATTTAATCTATGATTTGTTATATATTAAAGTTTTGAATATTTTAATGTATTTTGTTCAAAACGAAATCATGTTAGATGAAAAGTTTACCTAATCGAAGAATACGTGTACAGAATTCGTACATTCCTCAATATGAATTATAATAAGGTGACTTCAAATATGGATCACCTCATATTTATGCATTGCATCTAGTTTTTTATTTTATTTTTATCTCATTTGTACTATTCTTTATCTTATGTTAAATATTATTTATTTGCCATGTGATGGGCCACAAATTGGCCCACTCGACCCCACTGACAACCCATTTTTTGGAACATAGTTTGGGCCTGAATTGGGCCCATTTCCGCCGTCAACGTTTTCTGCTTCCAAGAATGATATTACAATTTACAAATCAAATTAATGAAATGAAAATTATCGAAATGGACTGTAAATTGTTTACAAAGAAAAAGTAAAAAAAAACCAAGCCTAGCCAATAGTTTATACAATAGTATAAATGTATACCACGTTCATTTATAACCTAAAAAATTGAGCATTGAAAATTGAATGGGATTTTCCGACAACAAATAGACACTCTTAAACATGTCGAACTCAATAATACTAGTGTATATTTCTTTTTTAAAAAAAAACTAGCGTTTATTAATTTGGTTTGGTCTGATTTATTATTATTATTATTATTATTATTATTATTATTATTATTATTATTATTATTTTATGTAGTTGGGAGAAAGCAAAGTACATTTTCGAGAGATGAGATCATCTAATTTATTTTCATATCTCGATCTTGTGTTTCACTGTCAAAATTCACCATGTTAATAATGTTTGTTATAAAAATTAAAAAATATTATAATATATTATCTTCGTCTCAATTATATAGTTCATTTTCTAGTCGCACGTAGATTAAAAATATTTACGAAAACGAGATTAAAGCTAAACTTCCAATGATACCCTTATTTAATATTTACGACTTTCAAAATTTAAGTGGTTGATATCTTAATTTTCAAGAATTAATGAGGGTGTATTCGTACATTACTATGAAAATTAATGCTACTTTTAGTAATATGATTATATAATTGGGACATCCAAAATAGTAATAGAGACTATATAATCGGGACGGAAGGAGGAAACAATCATAATTAATACTATATATAAAAATTAGAATTTTAAAATGTTATATACTCTAGTAGGGGGGAATGAAAGAAGACCTAATAAATCAAAGTGGGATACGAAGTGAGGTAAACAAATTGAGTGAAGGATCTCAAGTGCATTAATTTATAACTATAAAAAAACTAACTTGTATGGAATCATAGTTTAATGGTTCGCCAATATAATTCTATAATTTTCTACATAACAATTGTCATCATTGATTGGATAATCATTATCTATTGCATGTCGGATTTTGTAGGCACAATATGACTTCCAAAATATGAACAATTTAGTTATTTTGGTTCAACTCCCTTTAAATATCTGAGAACATAACGTTATATATTGTATACACACACACACACATATATATATATGTATATATCACTACTCAAGCAAATACATAAATTTATGTTATATAGTTTTTCCTTGTACGCAGCAATGAAGATCAAGTACATGTTTTAGATTCAGCATAGAAAAAAATCTAAATTCCTGGAGAAAAGAAAAACGGCGGGAGAAGTTTTGAAGTTTGTTCCTGGTGAGAGAGAGAGAGAGAGAGAGATCAATGCGAGGAGGAAAAGGTGATAACTTTGTGGCAGAAGAGGACAGAAAGAGACAGTAGTATTAGTACATAGTTTCTGATGAATTCACATGCCTCATTCCTTCCCATGGCTCCAAACGTTCGAGAATCGATAAAAATACAAAAAAAGCAAAAGCAGGGGAAAGAAAAAAAAATGGGGACAACAATGGCGGTGGACCCCACCTCCCCAACCAAAGCGTCGGATTACGACGATGTTATTGTTCGGTAAATCCTCCCATATATTTCCTGTCGTTATCCATCATCTTATCGGTATTACCTACCCTATTCCCTTTATTTAATCTAACCAACTACAGTAACAAAGATTGAATTTTTATGATATCCAAAATGAATTTTGCTTTTTTCTTTTTTTTTTTTATAAATTCACAATATTTCATTTATCACTGCTCAATCAACTGAGCCACTTATGATTACGTGTGCATAAATAAATTATTTGTATGAGATTTTATGAGTGTGCAAACAATAATTTAAATGTTAGTGTGGCATTTATAAAATTCATTATTCGCCAGTCAATTCTTACTTTCTCTGTCCATACAATATTCAATGCGTTGTTTAATTCCCCCCGCCCCTTCTCTCTCTCTCTCTCTCTCTCTCTCTCTCTCTCTCCCCCCTCTTTTTGTTCAGTCCACTCTTCAATACAAGCAACTGGAAAAAACACTCTCTTTCCAACTTCCGAGCTTCATTTTTCCGCTCATCACTGGTGATGTTCTCGTTCCTGTTTTTTTGGATATTTCCTTCTTGATTATCTGCTAACCTCTGTTTGTACACGTGGCTGTTCTGTGCAAGAGGTTTTGTTGTTTTTGAGGATATGTGTTTGCATCATATTTGCTAATTTTTGAAGTCTTTTGTTGTGGGTTTTATATATATAATATTTTTGTGTTTTTGAGATGTCAGTATGTTGTTCTGAACTGGCTTTGTGGATATTATAGTATGCTAAAGTTGGTTGCTTTTTCCGAATTTTGTGCATTCTTTGCTGAATTGAATGGTGCGTTGGTTGTTCTGAATTTGAATTACTCGCGGGTTCTGTAAATGTTTGTGGAAAATAAGGTTTTCTTGATTTTGAAGTAGTTTGGTAGAACTGATTTCTGGAATGTTAAGATTAGTTCCATGTCAGTTGATTGTATCTTTCTGTTGCCAAATGGGAATATTTTTGTTTGAATTTTCTGCTGAATTTTTCTCTCCATACAGAAAAAATGAAAATGAGGGCTAACAGCTTTGAGATGCACGTTCTATTATGCAAAACTGGAAGAGGTATTCGGATTTTTCAACTGGTGTAATTGTAAGCAATATTTGGATAAACTTGATTGAATTTTTGATGCAAATGCAATGCCAAATATCATGTATTGATGCCCTCCCTAGAGCCTCTCTTTCCTGCAATGTCGCGATTTGTTTAGGTGGTGTTTGATGGTCTTTGCATTTGCAGTCGTAGATGTAGCACTAACTCGAGAGGCTCCTCCTGGATTTTTTTGATGTTTTGCCACCCAAAGCAAAGATAATGGGCAGTAAAGTAGTTGTGACATACAAAAGAAAGAGGCTATTCTCAAGAAGTGATCATTCTCTTGTAAATTTGCACTCTGATACGTCTTCCGATGGTGCAAAGTCCAAGACCTCAGATACTTTCCCCAAGCAAGAAGGGCCGATTGCTGAATGTACATTGCAGAAAAATAACACAGGATTTGGGGTGAGATGCCATTTGAATATTTCAGAATATCATTGTCTTGAATACCTTTTCATGTTGTCAATATTTGAGATGGTTTATTTTTGGCTCGAAACATTAATTTCATCGTGTGGGAGACTTTGCTTTGTATACAACTTGGAACCTGGAAATTGTAGTTGTTCCAACTTGTTGCCTTTGTCTGCCCATATAATCATTGTTTCCATTTTCAAGTTCAAGATTCCATGTTTTGTATACTTGCATATGCCAGCTGTGAAATTTGTGCAAAATTATCATCTTTTTAAACTTCCCATTGCACCATTCTCTGTCGAGAATCATTATGAATGAGTCTGCAGTTCGTGTCCCGCTGCCAAAACCCAAAAGAATGGATACTATTCTCCCCCATGTTCAATTGTTCATCCTTACGACCCAAATTATTCTTTACGCTTGATATATCCTCTTGGCATGTTTTTATCAACCACCAGAGAAATCGTACGATCATAATCTTGACCTGATAGTAATTATCAAGCAGTTAGTGGCTGCATCTCCTTGAGGAGCTTCTGTATTGGTCATCATTCCTGTATGACAAGATTGCAATCATGATGCTTCTCTTCCATATAGTTGCTTCTATAATTCCATATAATTGGAATTTATTTTGCTTTTTTTGATGTTGAGGAGTAATTTTGCATTGGATTAATACCGGACTTATTCACAGATATGTCATGCATATTCCAAAGACAATATTGGGGAAGATGTGCTGCAATGTGAAAATCGTGATTCCGATTGTTGCAGTCAATGTCATGAGGTAATCACCCTTTCTTTATTTCTTAACAGTATTATATTTCTTAACAGTATTAGACAAGTTGGACATTCTTGATTGCTCATGAGCCATGACTGGTGACTTCTTAAATTATATGTATATATATCTATGTACAGAAGCATGCTGGGAAACCCAAGATGCTCTTCTCTGAATGCGCAGAACAGAAATATTCATTGGTTTCAAATGAAACGCAGAAATTTACACCTGAGCAGCAATGTTCCCCAAAAGCTGATGTGGAAGATCTTACTTGTCATCTAAATGTACTTCTGGATGGAAATCCGGGAGGAAAATATAAGATTGATTCAGCCGGTCAATCTAAAGCTGAAGAGAAAATTGCTGATACTCGATCAAAGTTGTCATTTTTTAAATTGGGCTCGGAATATGAAGATAACTGCAAGGAGATCGTAGCAGTTTCACAACCTCCTGATGCATGTTCTGGTGCAGAATCAGATCCATTATGCTTGAAAAATTCTGCCGGAATAAATTGCAGCCATCAAATGAAGGGCACACGCATTCCGAAAACATCTACTTTGGAGGAAACAGACAAACTCCATAAAGATCAGAATAGTAGTTTATGCAATAATTCAGGAATGAAGCGCAAGCTGACCTCAGCATTGATTACATTCTGCAGAAGGTCCAAGCGGAGCAGGGGTGATATTGCCTCCGAGTCTGAAACGCTACCTGCTGCAGGTTGTTTGGTGAATCTAAAGAACGAGAAAGTTAACTTGCCAAATTCCATTACTGATAATGGAGAAAAAGTACGCTATCTATCCTGAACTGACATCTGGTTTCTTTCTTTTCCTATATGCATGTCTATAGATGTTTAGAAACTATTTCATTTATAATATTTCCAAATCTATCTCAGTGTATTTTCGTTCACTCAAATGCCATAGGAGTGAGGCTACTGGAATTTTGTTGCTCCTGATTCTGCTGAAATGTGTATGCAAAGCTAATAAGTTTGCTTTTCTGACAGGAAATTCCTGAGGATATTGATAATTTATGTTATTTCTCCACCTCAGCTCCAGCCACTTCAACGTATGTGTGATCAGCATGTTTTGATTTACTTTACTTTAGTTACTCTGTCATATTGATACGATATCAGTTTTCACAGGGTCATGCTTGCTGATATTCGTCAGCATTTTCCGCGTGGAGAAGCTGAAGATGCCTCAAATGCTGCTTCACATTGTTGTCAGGATTCGATGACACCACAAAAAGTTCGCATGGATGTTCAAGATCATCACCACATAAACGTGACAACTCAAAGGTTGTCCGATGGAGATGCAATGAGTCGGAGAATGCATAGGGATGTTTCAGGGAGGGGAGATTCCCTATTGCCTCTGGATTTAACCACTCCTCCACATGGTATGAATCCGACACTAAGGCACCAGTAACAATGGAATAGATCTCAGCGTACTTTTAGACTGTTTTTTCTCAGTTTCTTATTTCAATTTCTTGGCTATTTTTTTTTGTTCTTATGTGGTTTTGATACTGCAGCTTCTCATAATATTGACTGCAATCTACCACTTGTCGATGGTTCTGAGAATCAACCAGTTGAAATGTCGGAAGTTCATGATTCTCTTGGCTCTATCAGTAAGATTAAAGAGGATATATTGACTTTACCGGTGCAGCGCCTAGAAAATGGTTCTCCAGTGAGGGCTGTTAGTGACAAGGGGAAGTGTATTGTGGATTCTCCACCGGTGCCGACTGGCAACTCATCCAGAAATAATTATATTCAGGTAAAATTTTCAGTACACCATTCTAGTTCAATGATTAACTGATTTTTCTAGTGATCAAATTTTTTTCGATGCTGATAGTGATAGTTCTTTTTCAACGGAATGATCATCTCCAATTATTTTTAACTTATTTTTTCAAGTAAACTCCTCCTTTTCCTAATTGATTTTGTTACTCTGAGATTCAGTTTTTCCCAGAGAGCAGAAATGACAACATGCTGCACTTAGCTCCATCAAGCTTACAGCCTTCAAACTTAATCGGTTTGGCCCTGCAACCGGAACAGATGGTTGAGGGTCGCCCTAGTTTTCCTCCCTCGTATGAATGGCTCAACGTCCAAGTCCAACCACGAGAACCTTTTCCGAATCTTCAGCTGTCTACCTCAGACCGAACACACTCATTTTCAAGAGAGAAGATGATGCTGGACAACATTTTAACTAGAGCAAGAGCTGTGAGAGGAAACAGAAGCAGCTTCTTGGACAAGTTCGATTATCCAACAACCTGGTTGGAAGAGGAGTTGGACTCTCTGTGGATTGGAGTGAGGAGACACGGAAGAGGCAATTGGGATGCCATACTAGGGGATCGCAGGCTTCACTTCTTGCCATGGAAAACGCCTTGGGACTTGGCCGAAAGGTGGCAAGTGGAACAGTCCCGACTTTTATGCAGCATGCCTGTTTCTCAAAGAAGATACACGAGCCCTTCAGATTTGTCGTCTGAAAATTTGAGCAGTTTGCATCAGTCACGGCCAGATCAAGGTCAGGTGGTGGATGAAGTTCGACTTTCCCTCGGCCACTCACATCCCGTCCAGAAAGGATTCCCGCTCCATTTTATGAACAAGAAGACGAACAGGGCAAGCTCTGGGAGCGGCTGCTGGGGCCTCCTCACCCCGTCTGAGGTAAGGGATGAAACTTCTTCGTCTACTGCTGCACTCATGAATGGAAGCTTGCCACACTGGCTTAGAACAACAGCAGAAATCCCTCGGGGGCCATCCAGACCGACACAGACTGGAATAGCGCGGGTTAACCAGCAACCGTGGTGGGGTAGCAGATTCATACCTGATCCACCATTGGTCGTGCCAGACGAGCACCGGGGTAATAAGCTGCAGCAGGAAGACTTGATCATCATCCCGAGCGACGCCTCGTCTGAAGAGACCATCTCCGATCACCATAGTCCATAGTATTAGGAGTTAGGCCTTAGTTACAAGAACTACATCTTTTATATATTTCACCTCATCCTGATTTTCTTTCATCGATCTCTTGTATAGTTGCTCTGCAACTCTGGAAAATCTAGTTCTGATGCACGTGAAAAGGCCAAAAAAATATCCATGCATTTACATATGTGATTTTACAAGCCAAAAATAATAAGAAAATTTAACGTTCATGGCTACCAATAATAAACAAATTAGTTGCATTTGACAAAAATCGGAATAAAAAAATGTGAATCCAAAAAGAAGAGGGAAAGAGAAAAAAGAAAGTTTGAAACCGGCGGTTCGGGAGTCCGGTTCAAACTTTAACCGGGAAGTCGGACCGGAACCACCGCCTTAACTCTATGTATTGCTATCTAAGCCCGTACAAAATATAAATATTACACAAACGCCCACAGAGCAAGCGAATCAAAAAATAAATAGTCTAGATTTTAGCGCGCGCTGCTTTTCGAGTCTTCCGATCTTCTTCTTCGCCGCGAAGGCAAAATAAAAATAAAAATATGGGGGACTCCGCCGGTATGGCTGCCACCGCCGTGCTGTTTTTTCTGGCTCTGATCTCCGCTGCCTCATGCGCCGCTGGCGTCCAAGCTATCGCCGGTAAGTCTTAACTAATTCTCACCTAAATTGCGAATTTTGTTTTGTGGAATTGGTTTCTGTGATGAAAAATTGGGTTATGTTCATAGCGTTATGTTACTAAGTGGTAGTATTGGGATGTGCGATTGTGCTGTGTGATAATGCGTGCAAATTAAGCTAGAAATATGGCTTTTGGTGATTAAGCTTATTGAGTAAGTAGTTTAAATTGTTAAGTTTCTTTGCGGTATGCGGTATCGTTTGAAGTTTTTTTGTGTTTCTCTGTTGTTTGTGTTCCTTTCGGAGTTCAAATGTGTTTGTGTTTTGTGTGTGTGTGTGTGTTTATTTTGTAGTTTCTTTATTCTGGAGGAGTTTCTAAGTTGGGGAAGTGATTTAATGGGACTTAGGATCGGATTACTTGCTGTTTAGTAACTTCATTCTTCACAGGGCACGTAACACGCCCTTTATTTGATGGTTGGGAAAATGGTAATAGGTCTTGTTTTGAAACTGTTTTGATGAACAGGGTTTTGGATATCTTAACCTAGTCCTTATCTTAAAGTGGCCTATGTTTTAAATCAAGCTCTGGACCTGTAAAAATAGTGAAATTGCATATAGCTCTCAAGGGCTAATTATGTCTATATTTCACCTCTCTATTAATGGCAAGTTAATGGGGAAGTTTGTTTTGAAAACATAAACTACTTGATTGCATGAGAAGTACAGTAGAAGGGCTTTCAGGTTTCTCTGTTATTTTTTTTATTTCATATCCATGACATGTTATCTGACATTTCCTCACTATACTTTCAGGAAGTGATGTGGAAAGTCATCGAGTAGTAAAAGCCACTCCTGTCGTGCTGCTTGAATCTGTTCCATCTAAAGATATTGTGCGTTGTGCACGTGTCTATGTTTCTGGTCTATCGAGACTTAAACTTGGGAGTTATTCTAGTGCCCACAGAATCACTTTGGTCCCATCAGATGACATACAGGAAAGATCCCACAAGAAAATTCAGATTTGCTTACACAGGTCAGTTAAAAATGAGACCACCGTTGTGAAATCTCATCTTTTTTTTCTTTTTTTTTTATGCCTCCTTAACCCCGCACATAATATCTTCTACAGAAATTCTTCACTTGGGTTGTGCCAATGTGAGAATGATAACTGGGATAGTATCCAGAGTGGTACTTGGAGCTCTACAATTTCCCCATATGATGATGGATACATTGATGTGAAGTTCGTTGATAACTTGTCTGGTTCAGTGACTGTCACCACAGAATTAGGTCAGGCTTATTTTTGTAAATGCATTGCTTGCACATATTGTAGTAATATTTCCATCTTCATTATTAGACACCACTAGACTCATTTTCTCAATATCTCTCTGTTTGCTATGAGCAGAGTTCCATAGATGGCGCTTTATTTGTCTGGCTATTGGTTTCGCTTTATTGCTACTGGCACCAATCGTTAGTAGCTGGGTTCCGTTTTACTACAGCAGCTCAATGGCCATTGGAGTTTGTCTTGTTATCATAATCGTTCTCTTCCAGGTACCTTCATTAGTTTTTAATTTCATGTGAAAAAATTGCACTTGGTGCCTGAATTGTCCTCTTTGTTGTAATGACTTGTCAAATTTCCCCTTTTAAAAATTAATTTGAAGGTTCCAATCCTCTGTGCAGGGAATGAAACTGTTGCCAACTGGCAGGAAAAGTGCTCTCTATAGTACAATTTGTGGTTTGGCGGTAAGTGCTCCTGATTGCTGCATGGTTATCCATATGATTTTATAAGATCCCTTTTTTTTTCTTATTTATCTGCATCTGATTCTAATGCAATGTATTTCAGCTTGGAGCAGGGTCTTTCTTGCTAAACCGATTATCTGTGTGTGTCAATTCGGTTCTTGTCAACTTTGGGATCAATCAAGAGATGCACAACCCTGTAAGTACTTTTATCTAGATCATACCAATGTTACCTTTCTTGGAGATATTGACATAAGCGAGATTTGAATGAAAAAATCTTGCTGAAGCCACTTTGTTGGGTATCTAGATTACATTTTATGTATTTGACAGGACAAGTTGTAGTTAGAAATTAAATCCTTCTTGGCGAGACTTTGAGATTTCTTCATCTAAAGCTCTATATTTCTTCTTTAGACTTTGAGAACAATCTTGGTAGTGGTTTGTTAGTTTTACAAACCTGCTAATAAGTTTTGTAATGTTGAATGGAGCTTATTGGATTTAGTTCTAAGATCATACGCAGAGATGTATACAATCATTTAGCATACTGATGTGTTGAGCAACTGAGAATGAGTGAAGAAACATTAATTATCTGTCCACTTATTGATCAATTCAAAGATAATTTTTAGCTGCAGAAATGATATTGAAATCAGCATATGCTGGTCCTACATGACAAAATATGTTCTACTCAGTACACACATACATATTTCTATTACTATACAAAATAATTAAGTTGGGTATGTTATGCATTATTATCCACAATTAATTTTGTGAATATTTTGATATTATGCTGTATATTTGAATTGGAAAATTGCCGAGTTTCATTCTCTCTATTAGCCCCCTACTTTGTCAATTGTTCAAATCGTATCTTTCTTTTTCGTTGTAATGTCTTCATTTTCTCACCTACTTCTGTCTACAGGTGCTTGTATTTTTGCTGGTTGGAGTTGTACTGGCTGGGGCTGGATTTGGCTATTGGCTTGTTCGGAAATTTGTTGTTGATGATGATGGAAGTGTGGATGTTGGCGTAGCCCAATTTGTGAAATGGGCTTTACGTGTAGTAGCTGTGACTTTTATCTTCCAGGTTATTTTATTTCCTATAATTTCGATACTGCATGTGCTACAGTGGCTGCTTTCATTTGCTTTCTTTTTGCATCAGAGGACTGATGATATAAGTAACAATTATTGGATAATTTAATGTCGTTTCAATGATATCAGCTTATAATTGGCTCATCTCCTCTTCACTTCTTTCTACCACTATACGAGTTCTGCATACAAGGAGACCCCTTTTCCTGTCTTTGATATTTTTGTTCATTCAATAGCTTGTTAGATTGGGATTTTCGTACAATCTTTTCCATTATGTTAGACTAACGATTTGTATTCTCATAAGATCTCATGATTCTTTCTTCTTTTTAATTTTTTGGCAGCTTTCTGGTTATTACTAGTTTATTACTTTAAGCGTCAAATCTTTTCATTCTGTATATGAGCTTTGAAATCCAAATTGATGCTTTTTACGAGTATATAATGTTTCTCTCTTCTGCTTTTTGGAAGATTATGCAACTATTAACTTCTGCTTTTTATTTAAATCTCAGAGTACACTTGATACTGTGATGGCCATGGGACTGCTGGTTTCAATTTTGGGGTTTTACTTTTCTCTCACTTCTTTTAATTGGCATGGCTGCAGGTAAGTACTGTATGGTTTCCATCAGTTACCTTCTTGATTCTTGATGCAAGTTTTTACAGATCAGTATGCTAAATAGATTTTCATGACAAACGCTTTGTAATTCTAGTTCTAGTGTATTATATTAGTTTAGTCATTGACATTTTCACAAGTCTTCTGATATACCACCATGACTTTGATCATATTTGCTTTTGAACATAATTGTGATCTGTTAAATGAGTTATTCATCATTAATGGTAGAGAAGATGAAGATTCCAGGGATAAATATATGATTCTTTTTTTTTATTTTTTTTAAATCACTGTTGTTTCTATCCACAGAACATATTTTAACTGTACACTCGTGGCACAGGGATTTAACATATAATGTAGACTGGAGTCCTCCTAGAAGGAGCAGTGCAAGAGGAAGTAAGATTAAGCGTGCTGAATTCCTAAGAAGGTCTGGAGCTGCGACTCCGCGAGGAGGTTCATGGAAAGGCTTCAAGAGTTCACCTACATTTATAAATTCTCCTTTGAAAGGTATACATACTTGTTGATGGAGATTAGTCTCTTTAATCCATCTTTCTCTATGTTTCTTTTGTCCATACCTTCAAAAGGATTGCCTTCATGCGTTTATGGATGTAGGCATGCAGCCAATATGCACAATTAAACTCTATTTTAAAATGCTGAGGTGTATGTAAATAACTTGATCTTGATCATGATAAAAGCTTTCCTGAAAAAGAAATTATGCTTCAAGTCCTTAGACTGTCTGCTCTTCAAGAGTTGGAGAAACTTACCTTGTAGTTGATATGAATATTTTGTTCAAGTAGAAAGTTTGCCTACATCAGTTTCAGTTGGATATTTATCAGAAAGGAACACGTTCAGCTCAAGTAAAAGACTTATTTAGTATTAGATTATTAACAACAATTTGGTCTTAAAACAGTAGTTGGAGTGAGATCAGATATATGACCTGTTTAGACCACTAATTTAGTAATTCATGCTTCAGAGTTAGTTTCAGATTCTTCAGATAGTGCAACAGAATAGATTATCCTCAAAATAATCAAAGAAACAACAGCCAACTTATCGAGGAAATGTGGCACAGAATTCTGATCCATTGAAAATAAAATTTGAAGAATAGTAACTCGTTAATTTTCATAGGTAATGCTTGTACAAGGAGCTAGAAACGATCACCGATCTTTAGAAAAGTTGGATCATTCATCATTTTATACCTATCTAACTAGTAGTATGTGCGGATTGGCTGCACAATAACCCCTTTGGTATAACACAACGATTTCTTTTCTGGTTGCTGCAGGTGTGGTCACTCCATCTAGTTCTCAGGACTACTACTCGACTTTCCACAAAACTCCCACCAGAAAGAAACTTTCCCCGGAAGAATGGAAGGATTTCACAGAGCAATCCACACGGCAGGCTGTCGCGGAGTTGACATCATCTCCCGAATTCACTGATTGGATCGTCAAAAATGCAGACAGAATACAGCTCCGGGGAGAGAGTAGCTCCGATGAATCTATTGGAAGCGGGTCAGATTCAAATGGGGAGAATATTGCAGAGAGCAGCAGCGGCAGAGGTTTGTTGTGGCGACGCCCCTGGTAGATCGCATATATAGCAGCGTCAACTATACCTGTAATTCGAGCGGTTCTTTCTTTTCCTTGTACAACATAATTTCATGTACATGGTAGAGATTATTATATGGCTTCAGCTGTGACGTTACATGTAATTTAGCGTAGCAGAAACTATTTTTCAGTACAAATTCAATCGAAATTATGCAGTGCCAGTGTTGAGCAACATGTTCATTTGTAATGTTCAATATTGTATTTGAATTACATGTATTGGTGAAATGAAATATTAGTGCTAGTAAAAATGGAGCAGCTGCTGAGACATGCATACCATTTTAATGGGCCGCAACTGATTCTGGTGATAATCAACAAACAGATACAGTAACATGAGAAGAGGTAAGAGTAATGCAGAGCACTGTAGTTGCAGTGGGGGCCTGGCCCTGCAGATTGCTGCCTTTTCAGTATCAGAAGAGAATCAGAGACTACTTTTGGTTGTGTTGTCTGAATACAATTTATTGCTTTTCAATTACGGTTGTAATAATGAAGCGGCAAATATTAACATGGGACACTTTATTCAGAAATAAACAACAACAGCAACATTAGCAAAGATCTCCACGTGATCCCATGATAGGAAAATGGTGAAATTATTACCAACTTAAGATATGGGGTACACACATTGACTTCTGCCTTAACTTTTCTTGAATTTAGATCTCGTAGATGCTACATTTGATAATCTATTTATTTGTTCATAATTACACCAACATTATCATCTATTTGTATATATATAGACCATAAATTTATTTCATTTCATTTCAGTTCATTGCAGAAGAAATTGAAAGGTGCAAAATGGTGAGGCCACCATGTTGTAACAAAGCTGGAGTCAAGAAAGGTCCATGGACTCCTGAAGAAGACATCATTTTAGTCTCTTATATTCAAGAACATGGTCCTGGAAACTGGAGTGCAGTGCCATCAACAACCGGTGAATATATACATACAATTTACGCTTCTTAATAATTAGCTATATATATATATACTTGTTAAATATTTCTGCAGAAATCTTGATATTTGATTGAGTTGAAATCTTGTGTTAGAACAGGGTTGTTGAGGTGCAGCAAGAGCTGCAGGCTGAGGTGGACTAACTACTTGAGACCAGGGATCAAGAGAGGGAATTTCACCCCACATGAACAAGGCATGATCATCCATCTTCAAGCTTTGTTAGGCAACAAGTAATGCTTCTAACATTGATTCAATCACATCCATTTTTCGACAGATTATAGGTTTCAATTTTGTTCTTAATTATTTCTGTGTGACAGATGGGCTGCTATAGCTACTTACCTGCCTAGAAGAACAGATAATGACATCAAGAACTATTGGAACACTCACTTGAAGAAGAAGCTCCAATCAATATCCATCGACACGAAAAGCAGAGCCCACAGTGTGGTTGGGAGCTCCTCAGCATATGCATCAAGTGCAGAAAACATATCAAGGCTCCTGCAGAATTGGATGAGTTCATCATCACCATCTCTGCAGGCCAACACCAGCACTATTATTACTACTACTACTACTAATACTTCAGATCTTGGTATGAATGGTGATAGATGTTATCGTGATTTTGGGAAAATCCCAGCTGAATTCAGTGATGTTTCTCCTCAATTGAAAGGCTACAACAGGAGTGATGATCATGAGCTGGAGAAAATCATGTCGTTGGATCACGGTTTGATCACTAGTGTAGCCTCATCTTGTGACTCTAGTGGGCTAGTTGATCAAGAAAAGGTTCACATTAATAGTGTGCATGATCACAAGGCCAAGAGAGAGGAGGAGGAGGATGATGGTGATCCACCATTATCATTTCTTGAGAAGTGGCTGATGATGGAAGAAAATGCTGCTGCCCAAGTTGAAGGTGATATGGAAATTCAATCCATGTTCTAGCTTGTTAGCTAGCTTAATTGGTTAAAAAAAACTTGAAAAATTCATAAATTTGTGTTTCCAAGTTTGAGTTGCATATTTGATATGGGATCGAATAATAAATTAATACCTATATTCCACTTGAGTTCTAAGAGTTTGGATCTCTTCTTAATTTGTTATATATATTATTTCAATTTTGAATTCTATATATTTTGCTCTTTTTTCATAACTTGCAACTTCATTGGACAATTTCCCTTAAAAAAACAATTTGAAAAAAACATTTTTTTGTCTTGTAAGTGTTCTCTTTTAACTGAATCTTTACATCCCTTTGATTTTTTTTTTTTAAAACTCAACTAACCTTGAATTAATCATTCAAACAATCCAGAGAAACAAGATGCTCAAGCAAAGGCGGGTAATCTAAGACCCACTTGACTGCATCTGACAAAGAAGCAGCAAACTGAGCTAAACTATGAGCTACCATATTGGCCTTACGGTACATATGAGAAACTTTAAGAACCAAACCTCCACTAACCATCAATCTAAAATCCTGAAACTCGTCCACGACAATGCAATCATCAACACAGGTGTAATGCCCTCCTCCAAACATAGGTTGATACCACTAATAGCGGCTAAAATTTCAGCACCAAGAACAGAAGTAGGGTGCTTAATCAGCTTTGCAAAAGCAGCAATAATAGAACCCGTAGAGTTCCGGATAACCACACCTAAACCATACAATCTCAAAACAGGATTGAAAAGAGTATCAACATCAACCCGACAACACCCTTTAGGAGGGCAGGACCACTTTTTATCACCAGCAAGAGCCTGAAGTCGAGAGATCACCTCAATTTGATGTCGCGCCTCATGATAAGTAGAAAGAATATGCTCGCCTCTCTCAAAAGAGAAAACAGGAAGAGAACCACCATTAGAATGCTTAACACAACAAAGATGATTCCATAAACTCCACAATTCATAATCCAAATCTCATAGTCGCAGATTCGAAATTTATGATACATAAACCGAACAATATCAGTCATCGCCATCATACAACATTTAGACAACTCGAGCCAAAACTTACTATTCTCCCAAAGGGAATGAGTCTTATCACAAAAAAGAAGGCAGTGACTCGTGAAAGCCCAATCCTTTTTACACTCCTTACACAACCCAATTGTAGGAATATAGTGGCAACGAAGGTTCCATTCAGTTAGAATGAAATCCCAGAGCACACGCCACAAAAAAAAATTCATCTTTGGAATATCCAGCCTCCAAATAAGCTTGACCCAATTCGAATTAGAAATAGAAGATTGAGTAGAAGGCGGGCAAAAGGATTCAATATCCGCCAAATAACCAGATTTGACTGTGTACCTCCCCTTATCATCCAATTTCCAGAATCTTCTATCCTCATTGCAGCCACGAGAATAGCAATGTTAAGAATAGCATCTGATTCAATCAGTTTGGGCTTTTGTTGCGTCTTGGTTTCACACTTGCACCTCATACACATACAGTCACACAGGCTCTTGAGTTTTGGCGGGGGTTGTATCCACGATCCTCTCCGAAGCACATCAGTTTCTTGCTTCCTTGTCTTGCTTTTTGGTTTCTTTGGACGGAGAGGAACAACTGCAAACATCGCGGGGTTCCTTTCCTTGTTTCTCATATTTTTTGGCAGGTTAAGCGTCATCTCCGACTTTTGGTTTCGGCTGAGAAGCTCCTTCCACAACATTGGTTGGGCTGCTATCCATAGGTGCCTTTCATGCCCATTTCTGACCCTGTTCCGAGGTCTATCCGATCTCGAATGGTGTCATGGCGGCCTCCTGAGGCACCGTGGGTGAAGCTTAACACGGGTGGATCTTTTTCGACTGATCTTCAGATGGCGGCAGGTGGTGGTGGTTTGATTAGGGATTACACGGGTTCATTTTTGGCAGGCTTCTGCGTGCCTCTTCGAGCAGCATCGAGTTTCGACGCGGAGTTCCAGGCTTTGCTGTATGGGCTGAGACTTGCTGTACAATATTCAGATCATATCTAGATTGAGATGGATGTTGCTTCAGTGGTATCGGTGTTGCAGTCGGGCCGGCCCGGTTTGGCTGTGACTCGACACACGTTGACGTCCATTCGTTTGTTGTGCCGTGGATGACATGTTCAGTTTTCCCACATCCATCGTGAGGGGAACCGGGCTACTGACTATCTTGCCGGTAGGGGGACTCAGACCCCTACGCTTACCTTTTATGATTCAGGTTCTGCTCCTCGATATTTGCTCTCCCTAGTGAGGATGGATCAGTTGGGTTATCCCAACTTTTGTGGTTAGCATCTGGTCTGTGGAAGCATCCCATTTTATCTGCTGTTTTGTTTCTAGTTCGAGTACTTGGTTAGAGGTGTGTTCACTTTTGGGACACATTCCACTTATAACTTTGTACAAGACGATTTGCATTTTATATACAGGCTGGGCATGGTACCGAATGCCCCACTCCTTTTAGGGGTGTTTTTCTGAAAAAAAAAAAAAAGAATAACGTCTGATTTAAAAGGCAAAGTACACATCTTAATAAGACCAACACGCCACTTTGTCTCATCATCAATTAAATCAGCTACCCGCCGCCAAGGTTGCAGAATTCGCTAGGCGCTAGTCGGGCGGTCGGGTAGTGCCTAGCGCCTAGACGGTCTAAACGGGGCCTAGGCGGAATCTAAGCGGGGTCTAGGCGTTTTTTTTAATCTCAATTTATTTTTTAGAATGTGAGTATGAATGAATGGGCGGAAAATTCTACCCAACATGTAATACATAATTTAAAAAGTATAAAAATTGTGTGTGGTAGACATTTAAATTTTATTAAAGTGTATTAATTGTTGGAGTAGTACCTAACATGTAAGGTAGAATTCCCCATTAATGGGCATATTTTGTGTTTAAGTTGATTTAATTTACTAACTTTTAAATTTGAGAGATTTTTTTTTTATTAATATGGGAGAGGGCCCACCACTACCAAAGGCAAAATCATTCCTTCTCTCCCCTCATCTTCTCTAGAGTCCAGACACCTTCTTTTCAATCTTCTTCTCCAATATTCTACCTTCTTCTCGCACAACTCACCCCCAACATCACCTGATCAGAGCAAACAATAACAAGCCACTAGGAACCAGCACAACAAAACTCTCCCCATCTTTTTTTTTTCTGTCGTCGGCGACAGAGGCAGCACGGACTGCAAAAACAAAATCTATTTTGTGGTGCTTGATCTGGATCTGTGGATCTGTCACCGACCGTCTAACCCTGCCTAACTCTGCCTAGTCTCGATTAGTCGGCGCCTAGGAGCGCCCAACCACGCCTAGGCGGAGGCACCGTATAGAGTGGCCGAATATAGCATATTCGCGGCGGCTAGGGGCCGCCGAGCGCCTAGGCGGCTGCCTAGCCCGCATTCTACAACAATGCCCGCAGCTAGGGGTGGAAATGAGCCAAACCGAGCTAGGCTTTGCCTTGGTAGACCTAAGCCTATTATACGAATGTTAGGCCGAAGCTTGGCCTATTATCTGTTGTAGGCCTTTTTACAGGCTCAGGTCTGATCTTTTTAACAAAATGAGCTAGGCTTGGGACCTTATAAAAGCCTATTTGAGCTTACTTGAAATTATTTTTATTTTTTATTCAACTAATATAATAATAACAAGAGTAACATATCTAATAAAAGACACATGTTTATTGTATATTTTTAAATAATAAATATGTGGTTTCAAATATATATTTTCAAATATATATATATATATAATAATAATTTACATTATATTATATCATATCATATTATATTATATAAATAGGCCGACATGTTAAGTTTATTAGGCTTTTTTAAAGACCCAAGTCTAAGCCTACTTATCAATGTAAGCTTCTAAAAAGGCCCGAACCTGATCTTTTTATTATATAGGCCAAGCCTAACTAGGCCCAAAGTAGGCTAGGCCATAGGCCCCTGTCGGGCGGCCCGGACCATTTCCACCCCTACCCGCAGCTCAGGATCAAATCCTAAGTTTCCATGCAAATGAAGTTTTCCAGACTCCAAGTCTGGCACCCAATCATCCTGCCAAACCCGAATGCATTGACCATCACCAACCTTCTATCTCAATCCTGTTTGTAACAAATCCTGACTTCAACAAAGAGAGATATCCAAACAAAAGAAGCTGAACTTCTGATTGAGCCATCCATAATATCCGAATAACGGTAATATTTTGATTTGAAAACACGAGCCACCTTTTGAATTGAGTGAATTTATTGTTGCTAGTTATGACTCTATTACGACAAATGATATATTCAATCGTATTATTTAATGTATTGGATGCATAGCCCACTAAATTATTTGAAATTTGACGATTAATCATTGACCATATCAATTTTAAATTTAAACAATTTATCACATAAACTTTGTGTAGTCGATGAAAATTTATAAAATATATATAATATTTTTATTGATTTTTAAATATTTATTTTATTTTGGAATCTTATGAAATCTAAAATTCATTGTTGTAAAAAACGGTGCACTTAGGCGCTTGACGGCCTAGTACCGTGCTGGATAGGCTGTAGTCGGCAGTGCTAATCGGCCAGTCTGCCTTGGCGGTCTAGGCGCCGATTAATCGGCGATTTTGGTGATTTTGGAGGTTGGATAGATAGCCACAAAGTATCGAGCAGACAAACTTCCGGGGGAAGTTGATAGTTATTGCGACGTAGTTGATGACCCTGTGGCAGTGCGGCAGAAACGGTGCTGTGGAGATTAGGCGAATGGCGAGACGACGATGGTCTGTTGAAAAGGTCTTTGGTTGTTAGGATATTGCTATATTTTAGGAGTCTTATTCTTTATGTTTTCAATAAATCCTAGCTAGTCTCTAGGAATTAGTTAGTATTTGAATTATTCAGCTGCTGTAAATCACGTTGCTAGTGATGAGCTATTTTCTTGGATTTTCTGTTTTGTAAAGGCTATTTAACGGCCTCTCTTTGGAGTCAATAGATGAAGTCAGTTTTTGCATAACTTGAGCATTGCATACGCTTTATTCTCTACAAACTGGCATCAGAGCCCCCACTGGGCCTGGTATAAAGAATTTACAAATAATCCGCAGCTTAGCAAAAGAAAAGAAAAGAGCGAAGCACGAAGATGAGTGAGGACAAGATTTCAGCAAAAATCCCTCACTTCGATGGTCTTCACTATGATCATTGGAGTGAGTTGATGGAGAATCTTCTTCGTGCCAAGGGACGATGGAGTTCAGTCGAGCAAGGCTTCGAGGAGCCTCGTGTAGCAACCACGTTGACTGAAGCGAAACAAGAGAAGTTGGAGATCGCCAGAACCAACGATCATAAAGTCAAGCATTATCTTTTCCAAGCCATTGATAGGTCAATCTTCGAACAAATCTTGGACAGACGCACATCAAAGATTGTTTGGGATTCTCTCAAAAGAAAATTCGGAGGAAATGCTCGTGTGAAGAAGTCACTTCTCAATTCTTTGAGAAGAGAATTTGAGGTGCTTGAAATGAAAGAAGCGGAAACAGTCACTGAATACTTTGCAAGAGTAATGGCAGTGGCAAATAAAATGAGAAGCAATGGTGAAGATATGTCTGATTCAAAAATAGTGCAGAAAATCCTTCGAACTTTGACAGATATATTCACCTATGTCGTGGTTTCGATTGAAGAGTCAAATGATACGGAAGAAATGTCAATCGACGAACTTCAAAGTTCTTTGGTGGTTCATGAACAAAAGTTCAAAAAAGTTAGTCGAGATGGTGAGCAAGCACTTAAGATGGAAAGTAATCAAGGAAGAGGAAGATGAGGATACTGAGGCCGTGGTCGTGGAAGAGGGAGGCAATCTTTCACAAAGGCAACGGTGGAATGCTATAAGTGTCACAGGCTGGGACATTTTCAATATGAATGTCCCCAATTGAAAAATGAAGCAAACTATACAGAATTAGATGAAGAAGATGAGCTTTTGCTGATGGCTTATGTAGAAGAAAACAAACAAAGGAATGATGCTTGGTTTTTGGATTCAAGGTGTTCCAACCATATGTGTGGAGACAAAGGCATGTTCACCAATATGGAAGAAGGATATAAACACTCCGTCAAATGTGGAAACAACACTCGAATGAATATTGCTGGAACAGGTAGTGTTCGATTGGTGTTTAATGACTCGATCTTTCTTGTTCAAGACGTATACTATGTCCCAGAACTTTGAAACAACCTCTTGAGTGTAGGGCAGCTGCAGGAGAAGGGTCTCACCATTCTTATAAAAAATGGGGCATGCAGCATTTATCATTCACATAGAGGGTTGATTGCGCACACAAACATGAGTACCAATCGCATGTTTATCCTTTTTAATAAAAGCTCGAATCTCACTGCTCCTGTTGAAAAATGCTTGAATACTTCTGTAGATCTTACTTATCTTTGGCATCAAAGATATGGTCATTTAAGCTATAAGGGGCTGAAAACACTACAGACAAAAGGAATGGTACGTGGATTGCCACAACTGGAAACCTCAAATATCACCTGCGATGATTGTTTTGCTGGAAAACAACATCGAAATGCAATCCCGAAGAAGAGTGAATGGCGAGCTGACAAGGTCTTAGAACTCATACACACGGGCATATGCGGACCAATAGATCCAATCTCGAACAGTGGAAAGAGGTATCTATTATGCTTTATTGATGATTTTAGTCGAAAAGGTTGGGTGTATCTGCTCGTTGAAAAATCAGAAGCACTGGAGTGTTTCAAGGCATACAAGAAAATGGTGGAAAAGGAAGCAGAGACATCCATCAAGTGCCTGCGATCAGACAGAGGGGGGGAGTTTAACTCTCTTAAATTCAAAGCTTTCTGTGAAAATGAGGGAATAAATCGACAACTTACCACAGCTTACACACCACATCAGAATGGAGTTGCAGAACGCAAGAACAGAACCGTTATGAATATGGTGCGTTGCATGCTATCAGCAAAAAGAGTTCCTAAACTGTTTTGGACTGAAGCCGTAAATTGGACATTCTACTTGTTAAATCGGTGTCCTACACTAGTTGTAAAGAATGTTACTCCTCAAGAAGCTTGGAGCGGAACCAAACCTTCAGTAGATCATCTTCGAGTATGGGGCTGCGTAGTACACGTACATATTCCAGAGGCAAAACGAGGTAAACTTGACGATAAAAGTTTTCCTTGCATTTTTATAGGTGTAAGTAATGAGTCTAAAGGTTATCGCTTATTTGATCCTAAGACTAAGCGAATTGTTGTAAACAAGGATGTAGTATTTGAGGAATACAGAAATTGGGCTTGGGGTGAGAATTATAAAGAACAGATAGATGTTGATTTGGTTTGGGGTGATGATGATCTTGATAGTGATGAGGATGAGAAGACAAACAATGATGAGAATATTGAAGCTAGAAATAAAACAGGTTGTTCACAAGAAGAAGAGACTCATAGAAGAATGAAAAGACAACCTGCTTGGATAGAAGATTATGTTACTGGTGAAGGGTTAAGTGACGAAGAAAGGGAGGAGGCAGAAGCATACATGGTGCAAGAGACTTTAAATGACGACCCAACTGTGTTTGAGGAAGCCGTGAAGTTAGAGAAATGGAGAAAAGCCATGGACAGTGAGATAAACTCAATTGAAAAAAATCAGACGTGGGAACTCATGAGCCGGCCAACTGGAGTAAAAATAATCGGCGTTAAATGGATCTATATAACAAAGCTGAATGAATTTGGTGAAATTGACAAATACAAAGCACGTTTGGTGGCTAAGGGGTACTCACAACAACAAGG
This sequence comes from Perilla frutescens, assembly GCA_026008535.1. Classification (NCBI taxonomy): domain Eukaryota; kingdom Viridiplantae; phylum Streptophyta; class Magnoliopsida; order Lamiales; family Lamiaceae; genus Perilla; species Perilla frutescens. The sequence continues at coordinate 69,677,544 of BRKX01000001.1, forward strand.
AATCGACTTCAGTGAGGTTTTTGCTCCCGTCGCACGTATAGACACCGTAAGAATGATCGTGGCACTTGCGACAAACAGAGGATGAGACATCTTTCAGCTAGATGTTAAATCGGCATTCCTCCATGGAGAATTAAATGAGGATGTGTACGTTGAACAACCATTGGGATATGCTGTGAAGGGAAAGGAGCATATGGTTTATAAACTACATAAAGCCTTGTATGGCTTAAGACAAGCACCGAGAGCTTGGTTCAGCCGTATAGAGTCACACTTCTTAAGTGAAGGTTTTGAAAGATGCCCCAATGAACAGACCTTGTTCACAAAAAGGAGCACAAGAGGTAATATCTTAATTGTTAGCATTTATGTTGATGATTTAATATATACCGGTGATGACAACAGGATGATGATTGAGTTCAAGAAGTCTATGATGCAAGCTTTTGATATGACAGATTTAGGGAAGATGAGATTCTTCCTTGGCATTGAAGTATTACAAAAACCAGAAGGGATTTTTGTTTGTCAACGGAAATGTACTGCAGATATCTTAAAGAAGTTTGCTATGACCGAGTGCAAATCTGTGAAAAGTCCAATTGTTCCAGGTTCAAAGATCAACAAAGATGTTGATGGAGTAAGTGTGGATGACACTTATTTCAAACAAATTGTTGGAAGCTTAATGTATTTGACAGCTACAAGGCCAGACATCATGTTTAGCGTGAGTTTGATTAGCAGGTATATGTCGAAACCAACCGAGCTGCATTTACAGGCTGCTAAAAGAATATTGTGGTACTTGAAGGGAACAACGAACTATGGAATTTTCTACAAGAAGGGAGGGGAAGAGGATTTGCTTGCATTCACAGATTCAGATTATGCAGGAGATGAAGATGACTCTAAAAGCACATCCGGCTATGTTTTCATGTTGAATTCAGGAGCGGTGTCATGGATGTCGAAGAAGCAGCCGATTGTTACTCTCTCAACTACTGAAGCAGAATTCGTTGATGCTGCTGCTAGTGCCTGTCAAGTTGTATGGATGAGAAGAGTTTTGAAATATTTAAGCCATGTTCAAGAAGGTTGCACTATTATCATGTGTGATAACAGTTCAACAATTAAACTTTCAAAAAATCCTGTATTGCATGGAAGGAGCAAGCACATCAGAGTTCGATTTCATTTTTTAAGAGATCTTGCAAAAGATGGAGAAGTCGAGCTGGTGCAATGTGGATCTCTGGAGCAAGTTGCAGATGTGATGACCAAAGCTTTAAAGCTCGAAGCCTTCCAGAAACTCAGAAATGAAATGGGGATGATCGATTTCGCCGAAGTAAACTAGCTGCAAATTTGATGTTAGTTTAAGGGAGGGAATGAAAAGGTCTTTGGTTGTTAGGATATTACTATATTTTAGGAGTCTTATTCTTTATGCTTTCAATAAATCCTAGCTAGTCTCTAGGAATTAGTTAGTATTTGAATTAGTCAGCTGCTGTAAATCACGTTGCTAGTGATGAGCTATTTTCTTGGATTTTCTGTTTTGTAAAAGCTATTTAACAGCCTCTCTTTGGAGTCAATATATGAAGTCAGTTTTTGCATAACTTGAGCATTGCATACGCTTTATTCTCTACACTGTTGTGGATCAACTGCAGAGATATGGGATTGATATTTATTTCTAGGTTTAAATGTTTAATTAGTAGATAGGGGACTTAATTGGGATTTGGAGTTCATGGGTGAGAACTTGCTTATGGTGTTTTGAGTTTTTGTGCATCTGAAGTGCCGCCGGGAGAGATGATGGGGGAGGGTGTCATGGGAATAATTTATTCTTTTTTAATATTAATATATATATATATATATATATATATATGTATTATAGTGAATGAGTTAATTTATTTTTTTATGGCTTCGAATTCTTTAATTAAATTTCTTAATTAATTTGTTTAATTTAGCTTGACTTTAATTAATTAATAATTTTGATGATTTCTTTTATTATTTGATTATTTCTTTAATAAATATAATTATTTCATTAATTTTAGATTGACTTTAATAGTTCATAATTTTGAGTAGTTGAAATATTATATTTTATGAACTTATAAATTAATATTTTTAAATTATTTGGTTAAAAATAAATAAATAAATTATAAAATACAAAACGCCTAGATTCCGTCTAAATTCCGCCTAGGCCGCGCCTAGACTGTCTAGGCGCTAGGCCCCCCTCGGCCGCCCGACTAGCGCCTAGCAAATTCTGCAACCTTGCTAAAATTAGATAAAATATGCATATAATAAAGATATTATTATATGATAAACATCAAAAGTCTTTGACAACAAGTAAATATATTTGAAGAGATATATATCAATATTTAGAACCAATAAGATCCCACCACGTCAGCCCAGATACTCATACCTACAACTATAAATAGGGCCTCTATATCAGTTGAAAATCACACCAGAAGTCATTTGAAGAATTCAAGAATTTGAGAAGAAATTTCATAAGTGAAATTCTCTCAAATATTCAAAGTGTTCTTAATGTTATTCACTGAATTCATCCCAAAATCGGCGTTTGATAAGCAAGACAGTCAAAGACGTTCATCACCAAATTCATCCCGAAATCAACGTTTGATCCGAAAATAAGGGGACAACCCTCTGGATTAACTTTATCAAGTCCAAATGCCAAGTCAAAAATAAAGATTGGATCCGTGAAATTACATTTTGATCTGAAAATCATTTTATTTGTACACTATTTTGTATTTTACTAAGTTAAATATAAAATTTTGTGTTACAACTTTGGTAAAATAGTAAAATACTAATTTGAATGAACACACTAGCTAGGTTTGAAGTCAAGGGCAAAAAATTACACAACCTACGCTTATTTCATAATTATATATAATGATTGGACTTTAATATCAATTAAAGCTCTATTGAACTTGTTGGGTTCGAACTGCTTAATATTTTCCCATATCATCCAGAATAACTAGTGACAAATTTGAAAATGACTGACCAATGTAAAAAAATAACTCCACCAAAAAAAAAACACAATTGGGTGGCAGGCATAATTATTACATTTACGGCCGACGAAAGACTGAGACTTCACCTATGAGCATTAAATAAAATTTTATTGCAAAATTGGAACAATTTCTATTTCATTCATATTTTTTTTCATGTGTATATATTGATAAACTGAGATTTTACACCGTCTTTAACTCATTTTCACATTTTGTTTTGCATGATTTTAGTGTGTTTTATCTCAATTTATTCAGCTTTTCACTTTATTTTAGAGTTGGTTTAGTTTGACAAATTTTACGGGTGTATCATTGATTTCGGATGCTTTGAAGAAAGGAAATGGTGATGAAGCGCCGGGAGAATAACATGAAGAAATTGGATCGAAGAACGGGACGGAACGAGCCAAGAGAAGGCCCGCGACGCGAGCCATGAGTGCACCCGCGGGTAGGGTCGCGGGTCAGCCCAAGCCGATTTCCTGCCTACCCGCGACTGCGAGGGGGTCGAGAGAAGGATACCCGCGAGCTCGGTCGCGGATATGTTGCCACCTAGCGCCACGTGGAGCCGTGAGCTAAGCCGTGGGCGAGGTCGCGGCTCAGTCGGGCTTGTTCGATTTTTTATCTATTTTTAGGCTTTTCCTACTTAGTATTTAAGGGTTTTTAGTGCACAAAAATTCTATACTTTGCACCCTACCCTAAGATTGAGAGCAGAGAAAAACAACAGAGACAAAATATCGCAAAGAACAAGACCAAGAGATTTGAGACTTTGAAGATTAGATGTAGATATTATCTTACCAGTTTTTATTTTTCTTTAATTCTTGTTTAGCCATGAATATCTTGTGGATGATTTTATTTGTTTATTTAATTATGAACAACTAAACCCTAGTATTCTAGGGTTGAATCATGATTCATTTATAAAATCTATTTAATTAATTTCAATTTTTGTGTCTATGATTTTATTGCACTTTAATTATTTTTGTGCTTAATTTTGCGTCATTTGACTGACCATTAAGTGATGTGTTCTAATGTGTTGATTCATAAATTGATAAATGAGTTTCGACATTAGATTATGAATAATTAACTTGATAACCAACAACACTTGAGAGAGTAGAGATTATTTGAGAGAGCAATAAACCCTTAGATCACTTAAGAGTTGCATGTTAGATAATTGATGGAAACATTGTTATTTACTGTGTAATCAATAATCTAGATACTTCGAGAGGAGGTTTGGAATGCATAAGTGGTTGCTCTAGTGTAATCAAAATCCCAACATGTTGAAAAATTGGATTTGTTAAATTGAGTTTATACTCTTTTTATCCGATTTTCTGTGACCGGATTATTTAATTTTGGAGGAATTAAATACCGTACGATTATTCTATGATTTTAGTAGTTTATACTCTTTTTATCCGATTCTATGATCTTCTTCCACCGCCATTGCCACTGCGGACAACTCCAACCAACACCGCTTTGCCGTAGACAACTTTGTCCAGCCCTAAAGCGCAGAACCTTCCCTCTCTTCATCGAGGAGGCGGAGGACATCGCTGAAAAAACTGGCTTCGCACGACAGCGTGACGGCGCCGGTTGTCTAGTAGCCGAACTCCTACTAGACCTGGTTGAGGAGGGTGACGAACTTCGGGAGGTTCAAGAAACCGAATCGAGATGACGAAACGACGGTGCTCCGTGCTGATGTAGACCGCGACGGAGCCGAAGAGAGTGCGGCGGTTCGCGCCGGCCAGTTCATCGGAATCGTCGTCTGAGGAGGTGTAGAAGAGAATGTAATTGCTTCCGCTCAAGCTTCTCGATTTCCAACGGTTGACCACTTGTTTCAGCCGTGCGATTTGTCTGATCATATGTTCGCTTTCTTGACATTTTAGAGAGAGAGAGGGGCTGGAAGTAGCAGATGATTTGAAGAATGTGGAGTGAGGAAGAGGGGAGAGAAAATGGGTTGGAAAGAAACGGGGTGGTTCTTTTTTCTTTTAAATATTTAAAAATAGGGTTAATTGTCAAAAAATGTACCACATTTCAACGAATTTGTAAATTAGACACCACTTTTCAAACGTTTCAATAAAGACACGACCTTTCATTTTGTAGCAAAATAGACACCCCTTTCTTTTCCGGCCACCGGTAAAATGACGTGGCTTTATTTATTTCCTACGTGGACAATGATTCCTACATTTACTTACCACGTCAATATTTATTTTTTAGTTAATTGCCAAAAAATGCACCACCTTTCAACAAATTTACAAATTAGACACCACTTTTCAAAACATTAAACGGTGTTACAGATCCAGTTTACTTAATAATAATAACAACATGATCCAATTTTAAATTTTTTTCCCAACTAGATAATATTAATTTCAAACTATGTTACAGATTTTTTTTACTTTTTTTTTATTTATATCATATTACACGATTCTCAGTAAAAGTGAATTGATACCACATTAAAAAATACACTCAGTAAAAGTGAATTGATACCACATTAAAAAATACAATAGTGTACATTGATTAATGATCAAGTAGCTGAAGCAAACTTTTATGAACTCTCTCTCCAACTGATATCAGTATAGCCAAATATTTTTACGAAGCAAGAAATCAGTTGCTCTTCAATTACCTCATCACAAGGAATCATCATATGTTTTACCTCTTTCTGCAAAGACGTGACCTCTTTATCTGCTATTCCACACGGCACAATATGTTTGAAGTAGTTCAAGTCGGGATCAATGTTGAATGCCAATCCATGGTTAGTAATCCCACAAGATATTCGAACTCCAATAGCTCCAATCTTTCTCTGACCAACCCAAACCCCGGTTTCACCTGTTCGTCCCGCACAAGCTTTCACACCATACAAAGATGCCAACTCAACCATTGTCGACTCAAGATTTTCAACGTATTTCCTAGCCCCGATCCCAATCTCTCTCAGAGAGATAATGGGATACAGTATAGCCTGATGAGGGCCATGGAATGTCACATCGCCTCCTCGTTGTGTGTAGTGAAGCTCGGCCCCCATGGCTTTAAGTTCAGCCTCGGAAACCAATACATTGTGAATTGTACGACGTTTGCCAAGAGTATACGTTGGTGGATGCTGTAGAGACAGCAGTGTATCTGTGATCTTGTGTAATTTTCTATCAGATGCTAATTTCTCTTGCAGTTTCAGTGCCTCTAAATAATTCACAGCACCCATCTTCCATATCTCAATGCTTCTAGAACCTCTCATTTCCTGAATACCAGAATCATTGTCAAATATCATATTCATCCAGGAATTGCACTACTCTTTAAGAATGTGAAACTGTATGTATACAGTATACTTGTAAGTAAGACCTGTGATACTCGGATTCTCCGACACGGACACGCACCAGATCCGGCCAAAAAAATTCCGACACGGCAGGTTCTCGTCGGAGCGCAGCAGTTGCGATTTTTAAGCTTTTTTCAAGTCCGAACTCCGAAATTTGATTGTCGATTGTAAACTCCGTGAAGAAGAGAAGTCGAAAAGTAGAAAAATCGAAGATCTGGATGAAGGAGAGAGAAGAAGGATTCATTCTTGCGCAGGAGAGAGAAACTATTATTTGATTTAGGGTTAAAGAATGTGGGCTGGGCTAGTTATATTCATTGTAACGGGCCATATAAAGGGTTACAAATTTTTCTGGGCTGGACTTTATATTAAACATTAATTGCATTCAACTGCAAGTTCTTTAATTTTACACCAATTTATATCAAATAATAATTTCAAATTTTAAGATATTTATTTTTTGGTTGATGTTATTTATTAATATTTTATCTTTAAGAAGTGTGTTTATATTTAATTATATAAAAATGTTGTCATGTCCCGTACCAGTATCTAATATTTGGACCCTTTTCGGCTGTATTCATGTACAACTAACTAATTTAACTGGAAAATGGATAATTTTAGCAGATCTTATATCAAATTTTTTATATTAATAATTACAAAATATTGTAATGATCAAAGAATGATGCACAATAAGAAAAACTAAAATCACATCCCCACATGCCACAAGTATGTGATATCACTATAACTATTAGGAAATGATTGGTATGATAGAATGGAATTAGTTATGAATGGAATGAACTTAGAATTGAAATGAGGGTATGAATGGAATGACGATTCTTATGATTCGTATGTCTACGGAATGAAGAACATAATGAAATATCATTTTTTTATTTTATGTAATTTCAATTTTTTTTATAATTGAATAAAATGTAAGTAGTAGCTAATAAATATCAACACATGCCTTAATTTATATTTTTATATTTCTAAACACCATTTTTATTTAGTATATGATTTTTTCTAATTTTTTTAGCAAACTATAATTTATTTATTTTATTGAAAAAATTTATTCTAAAATATTTAATTAATCAATATATAATAGTTTGTATAAGTTAATAAAAATATTTTTACTTCATAGAAAAATACTTTAACATTTTAATTTTTCATTTGAATATATTAAATTATATCAAATACATAAATATTTCATATTGTATTATAACATATTTTTATGTTATATTTATTTTGGCACCACTTTCATTTTTCTTCAACAAAATTATAAAAACTATCAAAATTTTATTGTGTTGACATTATGTTGTTTACTTTGTTTATGTTTTGTTTCCTATATTTGATTATGTCTATATAATTATTTTGTTGGATTCTTGAGTTTGTAAGTACATTGGATTTCATGATTTGATTTATTGATATATATTTTCCGGTTATAAATGGGTATTTGATTTTCTAGTTTGAATTTCTCATGTGTATATTGACTGCAACAACATATGTATGCAAGTTAATTAATTGGAAGATTATAGTCGCGATTGATTAATTTATGCAAGTGCACGACGTTATTGTAATACTTAGGTGAATAAGAGTATCGTATCCCACAGAGACTGCTACTTCCTAGTTCTTAAACACGAGCACCTAATTAATATATAGACACAAATTAATCAGGTAAAAAGAAACGAAATAAAACAGCATAAAATAAATGCAAGAAATAAAATACTAGACTTAATCAAATAAACGAAACACGAGCTTTAGGGAAACTGAATTATTATATAAATTATTAATATTCATTAATTCTATCAAACTGACTTATGTCTTTAATCTATCAATGGTGGGGGATCACTAGTTTGTTATCAAGCTGCTTTTGAAGGTATATAGCATAACATATATATACTAAGCATGCACTCCACTGCGGTCAGTTCTTCACAGATAACATATGACGTCTTAAAATTTCATAAATAATAAATATAATTAGCGTGCACTTTGTTTCACCATATCTCATTTAAATTTTGTTAAAGAATTAACTCTATCACGTGAAAATGTAAAATTATTCTTCATATTGGTAAATTATTAGACTGTTATTATTATTTTTGTAAGTACTTACGCACTCAAAGCGTGATTAATTAGATACGTCGTCGTTTGTATGACCATCAAGATGAGATATCCTATTCCATCCGTACACACACGGAGATGAAGAAAGTGGGAAGATAAAGAACGTGAATGGTGTTTGGAAGATAGATATCACGAAATTCTTGCCCACAAATTACGTTAAAAGCGTGTTTCTCAATTCCTTCAACTCTCGGTGTGCGAATTATGAGAATTTTGTATGTTTTTTCTTTAGATTAACACAATTGGAGAAGTACAAAATCAAGCAAATTTTGTTTTTATATATCTTTAGATCAAGAATTTTTAGGACTTGATGTCGATTTTCTAAAATATGAAAAATAGAAAAATAATGGATATATATATATATATGTTATTTATGTATACTTAAATTAAAGGACACTTTTTAATAGCTTGAACTATATTAATAGACCAACATATTTAAGAAAGACACGACATAACTTAATTTTTCAACTAAGAAAATGAGCTTTATGTCACGATATCGTTACTTAAATAATTAGGTCGTTTCATTGATCATTTTCGTGCATTAAAATACTAAATAAATTATTATATCCCTTCGTACACTATATATTAAACCCCTTTTGGTTCAATTGACAAGAGATATAAGATTGATAAGATAAAGTATGATTGCACTATTTGTACAAAAATAATTATGTGTTTGGATTCCTTAATTGAGATTTTGATGTGATATGATAGATTGTCCATATTATGTTTGGATTGGATAATTATGATTACAATGTAAGAGAATGCTTATCAATTTCCATAGTAGAAACTATGAAATTATGGACGAAACTATGCAATTAAATAAGATTTTCATTATTAATTTAAAGTTGCAATTATTGATTTATAGTAGAATTGATACGGTGGATTTTATTCATATTTTCAATATTTTTAGTCTTTTATTTAAAAGTGATTTTGAGAAAAATTAGTTTATACTATTAAATATTTTCATGTTTAAATTTTTTAATTAGGTAATTTATTTAGAATTTTTTTAGCATAATTTAGATGTGGATAATTGAGTGATTTCGAGTTTTATTAAATGTGGGATGGAAACAATCACCCTAATTATATTTTGGGGTGATGAGTTGTCACTTAAAATAGGAGCTCAAACTTATTATCAATATTGAATTCATATCATACATAACATACGAACCAAATTCTTGATTATGCTTGATTATTTTATCAAGGGATAAGGGCCAAATAAGTCGCTAAATTTATTTGGGAGCTCAATTGATCCAGTCAAATTTTTTTTGGCTTAATTGGACCACCGTATTTATAAAATCGTGTCAATTGAGGCATTGTATGACGGAGCCCTAACAAAGGGCGTTAAGTTGGCTCGAAACGACGTCGTTTTATCTAAATTTTTATCCTAGCCCATAACCCGACATAACCCGACCCACCCCTAACCCCTAACCCGACCCACTCATCCAAACTACACAAAATCGATTTTGGGGATTTGGGATTTCAAATTGCAGGGTTCTTTGAAGTTAGGGTTCCTTGATTTCAGAAATTAATCTCTCATTTCAGTATTGTGATTTCCATCTTATTCTCCATCTCTATATCACAATACACATCCAGACAGGGTCATACTTGTTACCCCTTTCGATGGCTGAACTTAACAAACATGAATATGGAACATCCCAATAAATTAATTAATAAAATGTAAATTTCATTTGATTCAAACTTACCCTATAATTACGACAACCATACAATCTTCGACATGGGTTTTCGCTTGTCCATGAGGTACATATCACTTCCATAGCGCCACACTCACAGAAATTGCAACCCTCTTGTAAATTTGAACTTTGTTATCTCCTATAACTTGTCGAGCTCAAAGAAGAAGACCGTGATCCATTTTTTGTGACTGATTACTTACAGCGATAGTGATTTGGGATGGTGGGAGGATTTGTGGAATTTTTCATTTTGGGAATTTAGCTAAGAACCCTGCGATTTGAAATCCTCAAATCCCCAAAATCGATTTTGTGTAGTTTGGACGAGTGGGTCGGGTTATAAATTAGGGTAAAAACTTAGCTAAAACGACGTCGTTTCGAGCCGACTTAACGCTCTCCATTAAGTCTCCGTCATACAATGACTCAATTAACATGATTTTATAAATGCGGTGGCCCAATTGAGCTAAAAAAAATTTCAGTATGTCAATTGAGCCCCCAAATAAATTTAATGACGTATTTAGCCCTTATCCCTTTTATCAATAAGCCCAAATGGCCAAATCACATTTAATCCTACAAACAAACGTCCCCTAAAGCTACCTAACTATTGACAGGGGTTGCCATGCATGTGATAATAAACGCCACCCCTAATAATTATTATCCTCACGAATGTCTGTAAAAAAAAAAACTCATCTCTATTATCTTAAATAAAAATAAAAATATCCCATCTTTATGGTCATTAATAACCATATATATGATTGAAAACTCTTGCACCCGTGAAAATATGGAACTTTTTTTTAAGATGAATTATGATTACAAAACCAAATTAACTATTTTTTTATGACGAGGGGAAGTATAATTTAATTTGTAGTTATAATAATAATAATATATATATATATATATATATAGAACTTACATATAATTAATAACAATATTATATTGTACAAGATTGATTTAAAAAATTGATAATCAAGATTCATACTAATACTACAAAATAATAATGAAATACAATACAAGGACAAAAAATTATAAAGTACATAATCTAGTCTAGATTTAAACTGACTTGCTGAAAATTAATAGTTTATATTTTAGTATTGTATCTCACTCGATATTTCATTTCTATGGACATACACAAGTAAAATAAAAATAAATACATCGTGCAATAAAGAATACCGCATACATTAGTGGCTTCAAAGTTCAAACGTTAAAAATTCCAATAGCAGATCATATCCAATTTCAGATAAAATAATAGCTTTCTAGCATTCAAAAATAGTGAAAAAAAAGTTGCAAACCTAAATTAATCGCAACAAATATAACATAATTATTGCACTTTCTGTTCATAATGTGAAATAAATGCCTGTAAATCTGTTGTGTAATTGGTCAACGGCAAGTGATATCAATTGGCTATTATTTTTTGGTCACGTACAATTTCTCCACTATATGCTATGCTACAGTTTCTTTTAATTTGGCAAGTCATAGAAACAGTGCATAAAAATAAACGCCGCATTAATTTTTTCTGCCCATAAATTTGTTTAATGTCGGTAATAAAAATGACCTCTCTTCCTATCTCTTTTTGGGTGCAAATTGCTATGGTCGTTTATCAAGCTAACGCTAAAACCAACTTGGAACATTATTGTATAATTTTTTATATATTATTTTTATGGAGATTAACTCAAAAAGCCTTCAAAAGTGGATCTAACCCCGTCTTAAATTGCCTTATTTTCGAGCTATGTTTCCTTTTCCTTTTGAAGGGTTGTTTGTGACGTGCCACTGACAAATCGAAAATAAGGATATCAATTCAACCCGAAATGACCGGAATAGACTTTCATTTTCAAAGTAACAATTTTTAGTGTCAGCAAATTTTCGGTTAACTGATGCACCGTACCGAACTCAACTTGAAAAATTAAAATTTTTCAGTTCGGTTCGGTCATGTATTTTGGTTTTCACAATTCGATCTGGTTTTACACCGAACCGGCCTTTTGCTTATACACCAAGTTGGGAGTCTAGAAAAATTAATCCAAATTCCATGTATATCATTCCTCATAATTAAGCACACTTAGCAAAGTTCTAAAATTTTATATTCTCATTCTTTTGAAACAGAGTATATTCAAACATAGATCCTGATGTAGATAGAGGTGAATAAAAAATATTGAATACAATTTTGAAGGCATATAACTACCAAATACTTCACTAGGAAGACCAAAGCAGGTCTCTAGAATGGATTCTAGATACTAGTGAATCAAATAAACAAGGATACAGTATGTATTCTTCTGTACAGAGCTCCATAGAAACCCAGAGTCCATGAAGCACACGGGTAAAACGAGCCCGAGCCCTTATCCTTTGCAATTGTCAAACTCCTGCAGCCAGATAGAACAGAAATGCAATCAGCAGAGTCACATTACATTGATAGTGTGATTTCCTCAGAGAGAGGAGTTTACAAAAAAAGCTTTAATGTAGAGCTTACTGTAGCTAATGGTGGAGCTATTTGGGAACAACTTGGTGACTGAGGCATCCTCAATTTATGAAATTATTGATTCCTAGAACAATGAACGAAAAGTCTTCACAAAATAAGCCGAACAAAACACAGTTTAATTTCATCCCGAGATAAAAAAAATTAACAAGAAGGATCATATGCATCTTGGCTCTATATTCTATCTGGATTGTGGAGGAAATATAGAATGGTTTCATCTCCAAGATCTCTCCACTTATAACCAGTATTATTCCAGAGTACTAAAACGCTTTCTCAGTATGCACTATGCAGTAAAAAAAGGTCATTTAATTCTATGCTGATGAAGCAAAAAGAGACTTCCTACAGTTAACCTACTACACCATATTGAATATTTGAAAACAATTAACAGAGCGCATATACCTACCTGATAGAAATACCGGAAGTGTCAATCTTCTATAACAACAGAATTTGCATTCTGAAATGCTTTCTCAGCTTCTTCTCGTATGCATGAAAGGTTTGTTCTTATCTCCTTGCAGAGTCTACCCTCTACAAGGCCGACGGGCAACCACACTTTAGGTTTCACATGAACAACATATACAAGTGTTGTTTGAAATTCTTGGCCAACAACAGAATCACTTCGTAATTCTCCAGCATTACATTTCACCTCCTGAAGGAAGTCAAGAGGATTGAGGCTCTTGAATCAATCATTAGATATGAAGGCAAAGATAACACTGAACTCCAATAAAATGTCCATCTCCTTCGTTTTCTTGGAAAAAACTTGCCTTCACACAATTACTACTAAAAGGAACATTAACTTCTATAGAGTTGTAAATTGCTTTTATGATTTATGAATGCAAGAAAAATGTCTGTGTGGATAGAGGGTATGGGAGCCAAATCTGCAGACATGAGATAGGATAGGAGTGAAAAAATCTCAACCTGTTCCACTGACCACTTTCCTTCAAATAATTGGAAGTCACCTTCAACCATCTTGAACTCAATATCACGCTTTTGACCAAAGGGAAAAATTTCAAGATCTTTCTCAAGACAGTCAATAGTACCTTTTGCATTGAATTTTAGCCCGAATGCTAAATCTTGCTCACCAATCTGTTAGATGCAGTGGGAAGCAGCATCAGGTAAATCATACTTTGAAGAGATAGCAAATATCATTTCAGTGGTGCATTCAACTGACCAGTGTGATTGCTGCCTTCGGATAATAGAATCCATGTTTATTACTCGATAATACCTTGGATTTTTAATCCATACAAGTGTCTTTTAGTGCATGCAAGTCAAAGATACACAAGCAGCAAAAGGTATGACGTAAAATTGCTGGAAAATAATTTCAGGTCACAGCAGTGGAAATTGTTTTACTTTAAGACTATATAATCAAATTAAATGACTTAAAGAAACGGATAAAATATGTATCTTGCCAACTTTATACTTTCTACTTCTCATTTCCTAGAATGACAAAAGCACAAAAAGATGAGATCAATTGAAAACCTGAAATAGACGAGCAAAATTATCTCTCTTCTCAAGCAACTGGCTGACTGCTAGGCCTGGAATGAAATCTGCCAATCTTTCATAATCAGTCAATATATCCCAAACTGTTTGTAGGCTGGCCTGCACCCCTACTTTTGATCTAATTCTCCGGCTGTTCTGGCTGGTCTTTTCTATTTCTATCATAATGTCATTATCCTGACTTTCAGAATCTGGTGGTAAGTCGTCTGTATCCTCCTTTGTGGGCTTGCCATCACCACCATCACCCTCAGAATCTGATGTGTATCCAGAATCACCCTGAACATAAGCCCTAATTTTGAAAATAGAGAAACTTTACATTATTAATATATCAAACAATCAAACTTGAAAACAGATGTTTGCATGACAAGTCACCAATAAGTAGATTGATTGTAATGGCATGTAGGAGTTGGCCCATAGTCATATGAACTTCTTGATTTCTATGTACAGAAAACAATTCTATTAATTGTGGGCGAGTAAAATAATGCATCTTTCTAAAAGATCAAGTGTAAAATGATAAGAAACATTATACATGCAATCTGACAGTTGGGCAAAAGTAATTGTATTTTATCCAAATAAAATTGGCTACAAACATCTGCAGTAATATGACTGAAAGGGAGGATGGTTAGAAGATAATATCACAGAGGTAGGTCAGCCCGGGGAATTATTGCAACAAGGGGAAGAATGAAAAATGAGCACCACTAGGCTGATAAAAAAGTCTGATTTCTGTTTATTTATAGTTACGACACCATTCAAGTACAGCGTCTACATAACTTCATCCCTGTCATCGTCCAGAGTCAACTTGAAAATCAAATCAAAAGACATAATCATAACATGTAAAAGAGAAACCAAGAAACTCAGAAAAAAGAACAAAATTTAGTACCTAGAAACAAAATGGGAGAGGCAAACAACCAAAGGCCTTTTCTGTTGGAAAAACCGAACAGTAGAAAGACCATAGGGCTTCAGTTTTCTCAGTATCTTTGCCAGAAACTCAGATTCCGCATCCAAGACTGTGAAGCGACCAATTGGATTAGAGCATGTGCTGTTTGACAGAGACTTTGCAGAAGATAATTTGGGAATTGAATTTGTAGAAGCACATGGCAGAGTTGCAGCTGTATATAATAATGAAGTCATTTCGCCTCACAAGGTGCTTAAAATGGACTGCCTAATTATTAGCTAATAGTTGCAGTAAGATTGCATCCCTTAGAAATTTGAGGGCCTATACATTCTCGATATCTCCCTGCTTATTTGAAGAAGGGAAGCACACTGCAGGCACACGTGCTAAGCATAGTGAGTTACAAGACAGAAGAATGTATAGATTTTAATCACAGAGAGGAAAAGGTAACTTACAGTAACACTCGAACATCTTTTCTAAACTTGACATATTCATGCACTTCTTCAACAACCAACATTTCAAAAATTCCATTTATCACGAATTTTGGGTCATTTTCTTTTTCCAGGTGACTGCTAAACCTAGGATATCGTACATTGGGCCATAGTAATTGGAAATAATGTATCTCAGCAATATTGAATTTGTCTTCCCAAAAAATTCCATTTCTTTTATAAAAACTGTTCTTGGCACCAAACCCCACACTTTACTAAAAGAATACTTCCAATTTCTAAAATCAGAGCTCTCTAATATCATATTTTGAACCATGGCTTTGAATGTGACACGCAGTCAAATGGGCGGTATAAACATGGAAAGTAAACATAAAATGCATATAATCAATAAAAGGTAGTAGAAACACCGGGCAAAAATTGAATGATTCAAACAAAGAATCATGGAAAGTAGTTATAACCCACATCATCAAAATCATAAAAACTCTTGCAACGAATATCCAAATCTGCAGCATACTTCTTCAAGTGACATTTTACTAGATTATGGTTCCATGACAGCAAATGGTAAAAGTTCCGACAAAAACTATGCTTATCTGTTGTTAACGGCACAGTAACTTTCTACTCCACATTTCTCTCACAATTCACGCCATGCTCCTAAAAAAACTAACCTTTCAAACAGAGACAAATTAAATTAAGACAGAGCAAATTTCTAGGAGAACCATTTTCAATTCCGTCGCATAATCATGAAGGTCAGAACTGAATTAGGGTTATAATTTGAACCATGAAAATGAATTTCAGCACAGGACGGACTTTGATTGTTGCATTTCCGTTCAGAGCTCAAACACCAAAAATCAAATTCGTCGCAAATTTGAAAAAGAAAAAAAAAATAGTAATCGACACCTGCAGTTTGGCCGGAGATGAATTAAGGCGGAGATTAGCGGCGTTGGATCAGACCGGAATTGTGGCTGTGAACGGATTCATGGTATGAAACGCGACAACGTGAAAACGCATTTTTAAAGTTCCAATAATAGAACCACGTGATGAAATTGCGCTTCTTTACCTGACTTTGCTTCAATGATGGAAATTAAAGTGCTCACTAACTAATAAATTTTTAGACCTTGAGATCATAACTCATTTAAGAAGGTCTATTCAAGCCTATATTAGTATT
Source organism: Perilla frutescens (assembly GCA_026008535.1). Classification (NCBI taxonomy): domain Eukaryota; kingdom Viridiplantae; phylum Streptophyta; class Magnoliopsida; order Lamiales; family Lamiaceae; genus Perilla; species Perilla frutescens. The sequence goes on from BRKX01000001.1 coordinate 69,694,054, forward strand.
AAATAAATAAGATAAGACTTAAAATCGAAATAATAGTCTAATCCCAATATCTAATTCCCTGATGTATGAATCATAAATTTATTGATCTCCATTGAATATAGAAGAACAGACTAAATAATTTTATTGATGATTTGACAGACAAGAGTATTAATTTTTCGATAAACTAGAAAGATTTGATTTATTATGATATTGAAGTGGGATGTGCAATTAGTAATTTAGTATTATCACCACTTGAGTTGGAGCCTGGGCCTCCAAAAAATTAGTAGAAAAGGAAGAACTGTAAGCGGAAAACTGACCAGGTTCAAAATTTATGGATTGAGTTAATGAGTATTCCTAATTCAATCCTATGCCAGCCTTTCTATCTTTGTGTCATTTGACTACAAATAATATTATAATTACATTACAATAATAATAATAATAATAAACAAATCCAACAATTTATTCAGAAATCATGCCATTAGATTCTCTCTCTCTCTCTCTCATGACTCAACTCAGCTAAATCTCTGCAAGCACGCACCACGTGGTGATCACAATATCCCCATCTATTAGCCTGTCAAGAATCTAGCTTTCTAAGCCTCCCAGATTTGCAGGAGGCGAGGGTGACTGACACCTTTTTCCTGTACGATGATCATCACTGCAAAGAATATGAAGCTTTTTCAAGATTCTTTTGTACCTACGGAATCTTGATGATTTGAGTTCGTTGAGAATATTTATAGTCTTCCAAGTTGGGAATTATGTTCGTATTTGGCTATCAAGACTGAATTATAGTGAATTATTTTGTGGGTTGCCAATTGCCATGGGATTCCCTTCTGATATGCAGAAAAATGGCGGCGGAGGTGGGAGTCTGAACACACTCGTGAGGAGGAAACAGGTTGATTCTAAGCATTTAACATCATCTACTTCATCTGGGACTCACCAATATCAGTTGGCCAGAGCCTTGACTGCACCTCATCTCATTGCCATAGGTAACCACACAACTACTTATCCGTTTGTGGGGAGGAGAGAGAGAGAGACGTTATCTGAATTTCAAAATCTTGCTTTTAGTAATTTGTGTTTTCTCTCTGTTTGGTAGTTGGCTTTATATTTGATGATATTCATGTTCTGTTGAATTCAGTTTGATTTTGGAGTGATAAGAACATTGCTTAAGCGTCTTCTTATGGTGTGATAATCGAACTTCCTGTTCTTGTTTGTGGAAGAAAGTTATCATTTTTCGTGTTTCGTGGTTAATCCTTTTGAAGTTATCAGAATGTGGGCACTCTGTGCTGTGGAGTTTTGACGCTTAAGGGACTCTCATAACTTATTGATGTTTGTGTTTGTGGGGTTAGATGAAGTTAAAATGGAGAAGATATGAATTGCATTTTTCCTCACTTGGCATATGTTCATAAGGAGTCAACCATATCTTGTTTATCAGAAATAATTATTTCATACACCTACAGTTTTTGCAAATAACAATATGCTTAAATGGAGGAAAAAACTTTTTTTTTTATCACAATCTACTTAACCATCAACTCTTTCTTTTTATTCTTTATGGTCTAGTTATGCCAATAACTGATTTCCCAACTACATGTGTTGATAGGGATGCAGGGATTGGTTTTTATTGCCTATTTCGATGTTTTCATGCATTTCTTTTGGTCTTTCTAGGAGTCGGCGCGACAATTGGTTCTGGGGTTTATATTCTGGTTGGTACGGTTGCTAGAGAGCATTCAGGGCCAGCTCTTACACTTTCCTTTCTGATAGCTGGAATAGCAGCTGGTCTTTCTGCTTTCTGCTATGCGGAGCTAGCAAGTCGTTGCCCTTCTGCTGGAAGTGCCTATCACTATTCTTACATATGCATTGGAGAAGTGTAATATATATATTATTTTGTTGGCATTGTTTGATATCTTATTTTCCTTTTTCGGTTTTCTTAGGCCTTAATGAAGTTTTTGAATTTAAATCCTCTCTCCCTAACGTATTCAAACAAACAAAATTATCTATTTAATTTCATAAAGTTGTAACACATTCACTTTTTGCAGTGTTGCTTGGTTGATTGGTTGGGCATTGATGCTAGAGTACACTATAGGAGGTTCAGCAGTGGCTCGTGGTGTATCCCCAAATCTGGTATGATGCATTTCTTCTATGTTTCCCCTCTTGGTTTTTTTATGTGTGTTTTCTGAATTATTATATATTTCTTGATATGAATCTTATACAACAATCTGTCATTTTTATCATATAATACTTCATTTCCTCAATTTATTAGACGTCACACTTAATTCCTTGATAATCAGTCTGTATGCTTCTGAGAAGGTTTGTTTAAGTTGAAAGTTTTTGGAATGGTTTATCCACTATCCTACATATGAAATTGCTCCATGCTAATGCATTCACAGTATGACTTAATCAATCTCATAACCCTAACCTAAGTCTGATTTCTAAGTTCTTTCTAGTGTAAGTATGTAACTGGTGATCAAGTTTTGTTCTATTTCTCTCTCGTTAAATCTATTATGATATATTTAGTGGTGATCAAGTTTGCTCTATTTCTCCTTCTCTATATCAGGCCTTGCTTTTTGGAGGTCCAGGTAGTCTGCCTTCTTTTCTTGCTCGCCAGACAATCCCTGGACTTGGTATTGTTGTCGACCCGTGTGCAGCCATCATAGTTATTTTGGTCACTGCACTTTTGTGTCTGGGAATTAAGGAGGTCTATTTCAAACTATTCCTCACTTTGCTGCAAAGAAGGTCTTCTGTTCTAGAAATTTTCATTTTCTAAACTTTTCAAGCTCAAAAATAATTGCTGCAGAGTGCACTTGCCCAAGGGATTGTTACTTCTGTTAATATATGTGCCCTGATCTTTGTCATCGTGGCCGGTGGATATTTAGGCTTTAAGACCGGATGGCGTGGCTACGAACTTCCTGCCGGGTAATCCTTTTCCAGCTCGCTTCCCATAATTCGTGCTTTATTTCCAGCTTTTCAATTCTGTTTAGTATAGGGATATAAAGTTGCTAATGCGTTGCCCATTTCTAAAAGATATTTCCCTTTTGGAGCTAAAGGGATGCTTGCTGGTGCTTCAACCGTGTTTTTTGCATATACAGGGTTTGATTCCATCACGAGCACAGCAGAAGAGGTACGTTTCCACTTCCCTAATAACTGTAAATCGAGTAATGAGAGCTCTACAGTAACTTTTCTACATACGCAGGTGAAAGACCCTCAAAAGGATCTGCCAATCGGCATTGGTACTGCTTTGTCTATGTGCTGCACCCTTTACATGTTGGTTTCTGCAGTTATTGTTGGTTTAGTACCCTATTATGCGATGGATCCAGACACTCCCATTTCCTCTGCATTTGCTAGCCATGGAATGCAATGGGCAGCTTATATAATTACTATTGGATCTTGTACTGCTCTTTGTGCATCGTTGACGGGGTCTCTGCTTCCACAGGTAACTGACATTTGTTCCTACAAAAATTTGCATTTGGGGTCTATGTCCTTAATTGTGCCACCATTTTCTCGAGTAATGATGCAATTTAACTAAATAAAACTAGTGATTTCTGTATAGTCAAATGAGGAATGGGACAGTAAAATACTAGATGACTAGATCTTTCATAGGAATAAAAGCTTCCCTTTTCGCGTTCTTTTATTGTACAGCCACGGATATTAATGGCCATGGCTAGAGACGGGCTGCTGCCATCATTTTTTTCAGACGTGAGCAGAAGCACGCAAGTTCCCATAAAAAGCACAATTGTTACTGGACTACTTGCCACAGTCTTGGCCTTCTTCATGGATGTAGAACAATTGTCAGGAATGGTATGATGCCGTTATTTTTTATTTTTTCGAATCTTCCATTCGTCCATTTTTCTGATAGTTGTGAGGGAGAAACGTGCAAATTGAACTTATGAGATTTGCTATAAGTATAAATTGGTTGGTTTTTTTAATCTGCAATTCTCTTTGCAAGAACTTATAGGTAAATTGTGGTTTCAGGTTAGTTTGGGCACACTTCTAGCGTATACGACCGTGGCAGTTTCTGTACTGATACTGAGATATATTCCACCAGATGAGGTGCCATTTCCATTATCTTTTAAGGAAGCAATAGATTCAGTTTCTCTGCGACGTTCTATCAGCAATAGTCCTGCAGACGTCTGTGTGGAGAACACAAAGGTCTACGCTATAAATCCCGAGAATTTTCCACTTTTGGTCAGGAAAGAAGCATCTACCAGATGGCCTCCTATTAATAGGGGTTTGAACTGTAAGTTTATCTGATTCTGGAATGTTCGGTATCTCTGATGATTGTTGGGAATCAATTATCTCGCCGGCTTTGCTAGTAGCTAACTTCCCAAGACTTTGGTGGTGTTTCACTAGATATCTATTTAATACGTCTTACAGAAGCTGAATATTATTGAGCTGAAAATTTTGATTTATTGCCTAAGTTAATGATGTTACACATGAAATTTATGAAAATAGTCGACTTTTGTATTTTTACACCACGGTCTCAGGTTCTGATGCTTCTGCTTCTTGTGCCTGTTGCAGTCCTTGTGAACAAAGGGAATCGACGGAAGATTGCTGGCTGGGCTATCACGATCACGTGTATTGGCATACTTGTTCTAACTTCTGCAACTTCATTTTCAAGCATCCCAAGGTATATGGTTTCTGTCACAATGTTCAACTTTCATTACCTATGGAAAAATCTCATAAACAATTTTCACAACCTAATATTTCTCTACATATGTCAGCATTCTTCGTTCTACGCTATGTGGAATCGGCCTGCTTCTCCTTGTTTCGGGTCTAATATTGCTAACTTCTATAGATCAAGATGATGCCAGACACAATTTTGGGCATGCAGGAGGTATGTTGTAAAATACTGAAATCTTACATATAAATCCATCTCCTAAATGCTGCTGCAAGATAAAATCTTGCACGTTCCAGGTGAAAACATCGGCATATCTTCTTACGAGCTGCTGCATGATCTTGTTCAGGTTTTATTTGTCCATTCGTCCCACTGCTACCGGTTACTTGCATTCTCATCAACATGTACTTGTTAATCAACCTCAGGTGAGTAATCCATCAGTCTAGCTCTAGCATCTATTTGATTGATGATCATGAAATATTGTTCATAAATAGATCTTTGAGTAACTATAGTCTAAGACAGCTACTACTTATTCATGACAAGAAACTCGTGTCGGATTCATCATATTTGTAATTTTGCTGGTGTTTGTTTGGACTGCTTATGAGAGGAGTTCAATTTCTGTAATGTCTGAATATGCAGTGCTGCTACTTGGATCCTGGTGTCGATATGGCTGGCGTTAGCGCTGCTCGTGTACATTTGCTATGGCCGCACGCGCAGCCCGTTGAAGCACGCAGTTTACGTGCCTGCCGCTCATGTCGATGAAATCTACGAGGTGTCGTCTTCCGTTGCGCTGCTATAATTTGAGGCCTCCATTGAAGGTTGATTTCAGCAGCACTGCAAACTGTTTACGCATTACTGGGAAAACATCTTTATTTGAAATTGTAGACACCGAAATTTTTATGTAACATAGTAGGCAGTCCAATACACTAGAACTGCATAGCTAAGTCAAATGTGAATGAAGAGTATAGTATCCCATGATGCAGGCGGCGATGTAACTGCTCCGAGTTTTTCACGGTGGTTGGTGGCGGGGAGATGGTGACGACGGAGATGTTTGTAAGGATTTGAACAAATTAAAGGGATGTTATTTGGATCAATGGAGAGGGAGAAGCATCAAAAAGAGAGATCTACAAATCGACCAAGAATCTAAAAGGGGAAAATGCACTCCTGTTTAATTAATGGTCTAAAACATCATTCAATTATTGTAAATTGTCCACAAGATTATTTATTTCAAATATAACTTTGCCTGTAGCACACGCACTATATGTGTGTGTGTGTGTGTTTCTTTGCAGATTATTCGTAATATATGAAAAATAGAAAAAATAGCCTTCGCCGAATATAAACATGGAGTAAAATGGATAAATTACAGTAAAAATTAACGGTATTAGATAATTATGATATATGGAGAGAATGGGCATCATTTTATGATAATCGGTGATTTTAGGCTTACTATATTTAAATAGATGGCATTTGACCAATCTAATATAATTAGGTGTGTTTCTATTTACACCATCACTTTTTCTTTTTACATCATAATTATTTTACATACCGTAAAATTTTTATTTTTTTTACATACCAGACTAAAAGACTATTATACCCTTCAACTTAAAAAAAGTTAAAATTAAGAAATGAACACAATGAAGGCAGTTTAAAAAAAAGTTTCTGAACCCAATGAAGGCCGTTCCGAAACTTGTTTCCAAACCCAGTCTTATAGAGTCGGAAACGAGCCTGGTATTATATAAGGTCGAAAACAGTTTTTCGAACCGCCTTCATGATGTTGGAATTTTTTTAGGCCAATTAAACATAGAATGTATATTCATTATTTTTGGATTTATAGATTGTTGAATTTCTGTTTCTACATACTCTACACTGCATAGCGATGATCAAGAGTAGCAGTGCCACGTGTAAGAATTTTGTGTTCTTGCATGCATGGACCACCGGCTTATGGATACTCACCGTTGGATCAATCATGCATGTGGATCTAGCGTATTAGCCGTAGATTAAGTAGCTTAGTTAGCAAGCTTAATACATGTATAAATAAAGAAGAAACACACTTTCTGTATTAGATTGAATGAACTGATATGATACGATACAGTTTTTTGCTTCAATGCAACTCTATTGTGATTTCTTGAATATTCAACATGGTATCCAGAGCGAAAGGTTTACATTAATCGCCGATAAATCCATTCAGTGATAGGATATTCTCATCGATTGATTAGACGCGACATTTCTCCACCATGGCAAAAAAATCAGAATTTTTCACGACGTACGGCTCGAGAAGAAAAATCAAGGTTTACGGTTAATGCTAATCCTATTCAACAAGGTGAATCGAGTGGAACAAGAGAAGAACGGAGGCAACAGTGAAGGTCTTCCGCTTAGATATGTAAGAACTGAGATCAACAGTAACAGAATACTGGCAAATAACGAATTATACATCAATCCAAGTGAACATCCAGGTGTTCTTAACGGTTGAATTTTTTGATGATAAGAATTTTCATAATTGGAGCAGAGCTATCAAACACGTTTAATTTCTCGAAATAAATTGAGCATAGTTGATAGAAGTTTGAACAAACCACCGACAAGATCTATAGATTACATGTAATGGATGAAAGTGGATTACTTAGTTTTTAATTGGATAAGTAATTCCATGGTTAAGGAGATATCAATAGAATTTCAAAATTTGGAAACATCAAAAGATCTGTGGGAGTTGCAGAAAAGGTTTAGGAAGAATAATGACCCTAGGATCTACAAACTGAGAAGAGAGATATCAACTTATTCTCAATACAATCAATCGGTTATGATATACTTTAATAATCTTATTGGACCGTGCGATGATCTTTCACTATTAAAAACATCAAATGTATGTAGCTGTGATGCAGCTGATGACAATAAAAAAGAGATAGAAGAGGAACATATGATGCAATTTTTAAGGAGTTTAAATGATTGTTATGAGTCTATTAGGCAACATATACCGATAATGAGTCCCCTGCCAACTGTTAGTCAGGCTTATGTAATGGTATTGCAAGTAGAAGAACAAATGAATGTGTCTACACATTTTTCAGAATTTGTTTATCAAAGTGCTCTATACTCTAGTCAGAAATCTTGGTTATAGGAAAATCTGTTGTGTTGTATTACACTTCACTGGAATTATAACTGAAGTACAGAAGGTAGAAGGAGTAGAAGAATAACAATTACAATATAAACTGAAATTAAACAAAGTAAATAGACTGGAACCGAAGTGCAGATTCCGACAAGCCGAGTCGAGGGGACCTCTCTCCGCAAGACAAATATGCCCCGGCTAGTGCTCACGGTTTGACGATTGTCTTTCAAAGATGAAACGGCTTCATCCTTCCGGCAGTAGCACCACAAATCCGGCAAGGTTCCGGTGAACTAGACAACGTCGAGAACTGAAAGCTTTGACTCGAAGGAACTCGTATGCAACAATATGAATATGCAGAATCGTTTATGCAGAATGTGGCATTTGGATCCATGCATGATGTCCTATTTATAGGCACATCTCCACTGCAGGGGACAGCTAGGGTTTGAGGGCATTCAAACCTGGTGTTGTAACCCCCCTGGAGTTATAGCTCTGCCATTAAGCCCTCCAGGAGTTACCTTCTGCAGATCCTCCCTCCAGGAGTTACCTTCTGCAGATCCTGACAGCAGCTCCAGATGGCAGTTACCTGAAGGCTCCACCAGCTCTAGGTGTTGAAGGCTCTTAACTCATAGGAGTTACACCTTTCAAGCTGGACAAGCACCATGTGCACACACGTTACACCTTTCAAGCTGGACAAGCACCATGTGCACACACGTTCCGGACCCGGATAGCCGATCCGCCGACCCGACCGTTTCTGTACCGTAAAACTGATACGGCTAAGCCCCGGAAGCCCACGTACGCCTAAAGTCCAATTGCCAAGATCCAAGTCCGAGGACGAGGACGAGTCGAGACGGGCACGGGCTCGGGCGGGGCGCGTGTGTGCGCGTGTGGGCTCATGGCCCACATCCTTGTGCACTTAATTACTTCACTTAAGTGTTAATACACTTAAATACACTTCTTAATTTGATTAAGAAATCAATGTGGGATTATTTAATGTGTCTTAAACACATTGTCCCACACACCATAAATGCCCAATCGTGTGACCAACTTCAACCATTTATTTCTCACTCACCAAAAATCGGATTTGAGCAAATAAAAATACTACGATTATCTACTCACGACATAGAACAATCGTATGGTATTTAATTCCTCTAAAATTAAATATCCCGATCACAAAAAATCGGATAAAATGAGTCAAACTCACTTTATTAAATCCTATTTTCCAACAAAATCAGTTTAAGAAAAGGTTAACCAAGAAAGAAAAAGCTAGACTAAAATGTGAACATTGTGGAGAGACAAGACATCTCAAGGTGGATTGTTTTGAACTAATAGATGTGTCTGAGTGGTATAGAAAGTTCAAATCAGACAAAGGAAAGGAAAGGGCACATTGTGTGCTAGAACAGACTGATGGTAATAAATTGGAGGAACTAGACTCATCAAGAAGAAATATTTAGCATGATCAAAGTACTGAAAGATTAAATGATGTTAGCAAGTTTATATTGAACAGAGATAGCTAGACATATGACAGCTTATCTCAAACAAGGGATCATATCTACTTGATGGGAGTAGTCTCTGGGCATATTTGGCAGACAGAGCTATACTTAACAAAGATATACATTTGGAAAATGTATTTTTTGCACCTGAATTCACACATAACTTACTCTCAATTGGGCAATTACCCAAAGATATGAATGGAAAGATTTAATTTATATCATAACACTACCTTATATAGAAGAGGCATTCAGATCAGATACTTTGAATGTGTAGCATGAAAGGTTCTTTGTATGTGTTCCCACATGACACTCAGATGCCAGTATCAATATATACTATGTAGCACAATCCGACCCTTATGCAAATACATAAATTGTTAGGACATCCCTCTGCTGCAGCAATGAAACACCTACCTGGTTCAAATAAGCGGTCTAGAGCAGAAGAATTTGAAGAATTACAATCTTGTTAGATATGTCATGAAGCTAAGCAATAAAGGAATCATTTTCCTTTGTTACACAGACGTAGCTTGACTTTATTTGCCCTTGTTCACATGGATGTATGGGTCCTTGCAAAGAAGGTAGCATTACTGATACCCCTATTTTCTGACTATAGTAGATGATCACTCAAGAGCAACCTCGACTTTCCTATTTAAGTATAAGTCTCAAGTGTGGCATATTGTTAGAAGTTTTTTGTTACTGGTGAAGTATCAGTTTCATGCAAATATTCAGTCTATCAGAACTGACAATGGAAGTGAATTTGTGAATGCACAGATTCAGCAACTGTTTGCAAATCATGGCATTCACCATCAGAAAGCTTGTCCTTATTCTCCACAACAAAATGGGATTGTGGAGAGAAAACACAAGCATTTATTTCAAGTAGCCAGAGCATTGATATTCCAGAGTAAACTCTCTTCCATTTTCTGGTATTATTCTATATTACATGCTACTTGGATAATAAATAGGTTGCCAACTGCAGTATTGGACTGGAAGACTTCTTTTGAGTTGTTGTTTAGGAAAGAAGCTATTATTACAGAGATTCAGTCCTTTGGGTGTCTTGTTCACAAGACAAATATTCTTCCTCACAAGTCTAAATTAAATTTACTCCCAGAAGTGTACAATGTATTTTTTTAGGAGTTGTTCATCAACATAAGGGTTTTATTTTGTATGAGTTAATTGAAAATAAATTATGTGTGAGTAAGGTTGTTGAATTTTTCCCTACCTTGTTCCCATTGCAAGCTGCTAAGCAACCCTCATTACCCTTTCATTCATTTGATCCCATATATTCAGACAAGCCTGAGTTGATAAGATCTTCTTGTCAGGATATGACATCTTTACAGTAAGAAAATCAGTTGGATAATGTTGATATTGATCTAGATGATGTTGTTACTAATCTGGAATCAGAAGGAAATTTAAGAATAGAAAAGAAACTTGATCCACCTCATGTATCAACAACACATGAGTTAAGAAGAAGCACAAGAATATGCAAAACCCCTGCATACCTGGAAGACTATGTTTGTCATCATACAGTCCAAAAGGAATTGACACTAGCTACTTGTCCTTACACCATCACATCATCTTTGACCCCTCATTACACAGTTTTTCTATTGAATGTTCAGTCACTAAAAGAACCTACGAGTTATGGATAAACTTACAAACACACAGAATGGGTAGAAGCAATGGAGAATGAACTCCATGCTTTAGAGGATAATCAAACCTAGGATGGTGTGTCCTTATTTGCAGGAAAGAATGCTATTGACTCAGAATGGGTTTATAAGATCAAGCTGAGGTCAGATGGCACGATTGAAAGGTTTAAAGCACGGCTAATTGCAAAGGGCTACAATCAAGAATTTGGCATTGACTATCATGAGGTGTTCTCACCCCGTAGCTAAGTTGGTTACTGTCAAATTATTTTTTGCATTAGCCACTCAGTACTCATGGTCTATTCATCAAATTGATATCAACAATGTCTTTTTGCATGGACATCTTACTGATGAAATTTATATGTCTATACCACAGGGCTATAAAGGAGGAAAGCCAGGAGAGGTGTGCAGACTTAAGAAGAGTCTGTATGGTCCAAAGCAAGCATTAAGGGAGTGGAACCAAGAATTCTGTAAGCATCTCTTTGCCCTGGGTTTTATTCAATCAAAGAATGACAACTGCATGTTTATTAGAGGTTATGGTACTTCCTTTATTGCACTGTTAGTGTATGTAGATGACATTTTATTACTAGGACCCTCCATAGATACTATCACTAATATTAAACAGTCACTACATAAGGCCTTCACTATAAAAGATCTGGATAAGCTAAGTTTTTTCCTGGGGATAGAAGTTGCAAGATCTTCCTTTGGTACTTATCTATGTCAAAGAAGTACATTCTAGACCTCTTGACCACGGCTGGCCGGATTACTAGGAAGTAAGCCAATTTCTACTCCCTTGCCACCAGGTTTATCTCTTACACAACATGACGGAGATAAAATGTCTCAACTAGATTCTTATAGAAGAATCATTGGTAATTAAGCTGCTATACCTAAATTTGACTAGGCCAGACATCTCATTCACTGAGCAACTAAGCCAATTTGTGAATAATCCTACTAGACATCACTGGGATGCAGCCATGCATGTACTTAAGTATCTAAAAGATGCCCCTATCTTGGATTGTTCTATAAAGTCTCCTCAAATTTTCAGTTTACCACTTATTGTGATACGGATTGGGGAACTTGCAGTGATTCACGAAAGTCCTTTTTCGGTAAACTGAAAAATTTGAGGAGACTTTATAAAGTCCCTATCATGAATCACTGCAAGTTCCCCAATCCGCATCACAATAAGTGGTAAACTGAAAATTTGAGGAGACTTTATAGAACAATCCAAGATAGGGGTATCTTTTAGATACTTCTTTGGGTGACTGCTTGATTTCTTGGCGATGCAAGAAGCAGTCCACACTTTCTCTTTCCACAGCAGAGGCTGAGTATAAAAACCTCAACTTCACAGTTAGGGAACTGTTGTAGCTTTCTTATATGCTTCAAGATCTCAATGTCACAGTTATCTTTCCTATTGTTGTTCACTATGATAACAAATATGCGATTCAGATAACTCAGAACCAAGTTTTCCATGAGCAAACCAAACATCTCAACATCGATTGCCACTTCGCTAGGATTCAGTACCGGAAAGGTTTTATTACACCCGTATATGTTTCCACTAAGCTCCAGCTGGCCGATCTTTTTACTAAGTCTCTTGTAGGTCCTCAATTCAAGCTTCTACTGTCCAGACTGTCCATTGGTGACCTTCATCAATCTTCGTCTGCGGGGGGCTATTGAATTTCTGTTTCTACCTACTCTGCACTGCATGGCGATGATCGAGTGGTAGTGCCACGTGTAAGAATTATGTGTTCGTGCATGCATGGACCACCGGCTTATGGATGCTCACCATTGGATTTATCATGCACGCGGATCTAGCGCATTAGCCGAAGATTGAGTAGCTTAGCTAGCAAGCTTACTACATGTATAAATAAAGAAGAAACACACTTTCTGTATTAGATTGAATGAACTAATATGATACAGTTTTTTGCTTCAATGCAACTCTATCGTGATTCCTTGAATATTCAACATAGATATATATATATATATATTATATATGTATATTTTGATGATTTGATAATTTAGCAAGCTCTTGATACATTTTTTTTTTGTGTAATCGTTATTATTAATACGAATAGTAAAGGTGATTTTTGTTCGATTTTTAATACTGTTTTTGGGACAAACGTGTAAAATCCGAATAGTGAAGGGACGCAAATGAAAATATTTAAATATATGGCTGAGGGGCAAAGAAAGGAGAAATCTAAAACCCGTGTAAAATCCTGCAACTTCGCTGGTCGTCAAAACCACATCTTCAAACAGGCTGAGCCACCGCCCCTCCGCCGGTATGGGCGGCGCCACCAGGTTCATGATTCTCCTCACCGCCCCTTTCCCACCCCTCCGGCCATCGCTTATCCTTCTTCACCGCCGTATTTCCTCTCTCTCCATCACTCCCCTCCGCCTCCACACACTCTCTTCTCCCTCCAAATTAAAAACCCTAGCTCCTCAAACCTCCAGCTGCTTCCACTCTCAACCGATCAATAATACGTACGCACACCAATCCTCCGCCACTCAGCAGCACCACCACCACCACCCGTGGCCGGAGTGGACCAATTTTATCAATATTTTGTCGAATGGACAGGGATATTCTGCCCCTGAGGGTGACAGAATTCCGCCCGAGGACGCGTTCGTGGTGTATGAGAAATTGACCGACGACTTTGTGAGCTCCGCCGCTGCTTGCATTGCTTTCGCTCGAGCCCGACCAGATCTTCTTGGGTTTGTGCTCATTTTTTTCTTTTGTTTTGTTTTTGTAATTTTTGAGATTAATTTGTGATGTGAGGTACAAATTTGATTGGCTACTGAATTCGTTGATATAGTTTTTAACTGTCGTTCTTGATTTTTGCTCTTTTTTCGTAAAGTGTGTGCCCTTTTGTTATGTTTAAGCTGCAAAAGTTGATTACCATGTTGTTTATTGTGTAATCGGGAATTGAATAGTGAATCCAATTAAATCTCCATTAATGCGTACGTGAAAATTGTAAATAGAAGTTTATTCTTGATGAGATGTGTTTGGCAAAATGGATTTGCTTGGAAGAACAAATCAGCTGATTTTTTTCCTAAGACAATAACTGCTTCATAGTTGCAGTTTCTTTTCGAGCTAAAAGTTTGACTTGACGATTGAAACAGATTGCTTTCAAGGAAGGATATTGAAGCTGTTGTATCAAATGGAACTCCATTTTTGTTCAAAAGTGCTCTTGACACAGCAAGAAAGATGAGGGCATTTTTGGGAGCTGATGGCAGCAATGTATGTGAATGATGCTTTTCATTTTATATGCTGAAACTTGTGCTCTGAATTGTTTTATAGATTATATATTTCTTCAAGTTGCACTCTCTGCTATGTTCACTACTAAATTCTCGAAATGTGAATAGTGTGATTATTCTTAAATCTTAATTTTTCTTGTTGTAAAGCTGTACAATGCAGAATTCTTTGCTTGTTCATTTAGAAATTGTCTTCCGAAGCATAGCTGCTACAGACTCCAGCTGGCTAGTCATTCATACGTGTCGACCAGAATTACATCTAGCATGTTATCTTATCCTGCTTCTTGAATGTGTTAGCTACTGCTTTTGATGTTTGGACTAACTTGATTTGTCACCTTTTTTTCTTTCTTTCTGGGTGATATTAGGAACTAGTTGATTTTTTTTTTTTTTTTAATGTTAGGTATCAGAAGTTGATAAAGCAAGAACGATTGATCTGGTGAAGTATATAATAAGCTATGCAAGCAATCCTGCAGTTTCTTCTGAAAGAAATGGGCTGTACAGTAGGGAACTTGTTGATTCGTCCGTGCGGAATCTGTTGCATGAAATGGTTACAGTTTGTGGTGGAGTTCCAACAGGTTACATGCCTGCTGCAGGACATCAGTTTTCGGGGGGCGATAGACACATTCCAAAGACTTTTGGACAAAATATTGAAATGAAGAGAGGCGACTGGATTTGTCAGAAGTGCGTATATCTTCTATTTTGTCATTAGATCATGTTATAACGTGCTTTATAGCAGTATTCTCTTTTATGTGAAAAGATAGTAGGATTTTTTCAATAATCTGTTTTGTGCAGGTGCAATTTTATGAACTTCGCAAGAAATATTAAATGCCTTGAATGTGAAGAACTCAGACCAAAGAAGCAGCTAACTGGTGGGGAGTGGGAATGCCCTCAGTAAGCAATTTCTTATGTGCTATGTATGCTATGGATCAGTTTATAGCAATTCAAACCTAATATTTGAGAATTTTATGTTGCCAATATGCTTTGTTGCAGATGCAATTTCTTTAATTATGGAAGGAATGTGGTTTGTTTGAGATGTGACTGTCGGCGGCCTGGTGCTCCGTTGTTTAACAACAGTTACTCTCAAAATATTGAGACAAAGTTCTCTCCTCTATCTCAGTCAGGTTCTTCAGATATTCAACATCCAGGGAGCAGCAATTCCAACCATGTTCCTTTTGTGCCACTACCTGTAGATGCATTTCCTAGGAGAGGTCAAACTTCTGAGAGTGACAATGGAAATAAAGTACCATTAGAAGCTAACAGTACTGCCTCGTCAGATGTCGGGAACCAAGCAACTATAAGTAGCAACTCTCAGGGTTTGTCTTGGAATCATCAGTTTGCAAAAGACTCAACAAGTCAGACTAAAATCCAGAATAATGAGACAGAGCAAACCCAAAAGTCGGAGAGATGGTTCCAGAGGATGGCGGAACTGCAGAATGTCAAAGATTTGCCAAGTGCAGTTTCAGATGAGGACTTCCCTGAGATAATGCCAGTGCGGAAGGGAGAAAACCAGTTTGTGGTTAGTAAAAAGAAAGACCGTTCACTTTCTTCTCCACAGTACAAAAGGCAGGTAGCAATGGATCAGGCAAACAATACTAATTTTGTACCCTTCGTTCCCTTCCCTCCCGGCTACTTCGCTAATAAAGAAACAGAGCAACACAGTGGTCCAGATTCATCAGTAAAAACTGTCAGTGAGACTGATAAATTGAATGTGAAGCATGGAATGGCTGATTCAAGTGCTGTTCCGAGAAAAGATCAAAATGCAATGAGCTCAGTGAACTCTCAGTTTAGTGAAACCGGACCTGGTGTCAGTGAAGTTGCTAGAACGCATAACCGATCAACGAGCTCAACTGCACGATTTGCTGGTGATAATTTGACACATCCTAGTAGGAACACCGTCCAAAGTTCTTCCACTTCCCACACTATGAACAGTACTACACGAACTGGTGGATATTCTGGATCAGGGAATGCTTCCGGAGCTTCGTCTCAGCCGCCTAGAAATGAGAATGTCCGGACAGGCTGGAGTGGTACGAGCTTGGAGGGTTCAGCTGTTAAGGAAACGGATCCTCTGGACATGTCAGAGGAAGCCAAAGCCGAAAGGTGGTTCAAACGCGTAGCTCAGATAAAGGATATTTCGGAGCTTAGCCAGATCCCAGATGAAGATTTCCCCTCAATAATGCCAATGCGAAAGGGTGTAAACAGGTTCGTCGTGAGCAAGAGGAAAACGCCCCTTGAGCGGCGCCTTACATCCCAGCAATATAGAAGAAATCTTCCTATTGTCACTAATAATCCATTGAAGAAAGAAGGTGACGACAGCTAATTTGATTGATTTATCATTTTAAATTTACTCTGCTGCTGCGTACACAGCATAGTTGCTTTCTGTCAAAGGAAGTAATATATTGTTGTTTTTATGTAACTTACAGTATGTGAGTAGCGCAATTTTGGCTGGTGATCTTACAAACTCTTAATGGTGATGATGCCTTCATTTTCTGTCTAATTAATCAAATATGATACGAAGGGACATGTCACATATCTGGTATAAGTTTTTACATGAAGACCAAGACAAAAAATGCAACCAAAAAATCTCGAGGCTTGTAATTTACTTCAATTATTTTCCTCTCATATCTATCTGCCCTGGAGTGTGCAACTAGGTTAAAGGAATTCATCTGACATGGAACAATGTCTAATTTCTCCATTTTGAGATGATCACTCAATGTGTAGAGCGGACTTCTTCCAAATCCTAAAAGATCTTCTGTAAATAGTATGTATGTTTTCAATGTTCCCAAAGATTTAAGAACACTCTCCAAATTGATGGGCAAAACTATCAAAATGGGAAAATTCCGGGCACCCAACCCAAATTCTTAGCTTTAATTATAAAAAATATCTAAATAATTTTTTGGGGACATTAATGATTACAATAGTAGATGTTAATTATGTTGGTCCAATTTTTTTCCACCTCCTGCTATGTAAACAACATTGATGTGTGTTTTTTCAACGATATCGTGTAAAAAAACACAACAGATATAATTAACATCTATTAAAGGAGCAATTAATGTCCACCAAAAATTATCTACAAAAATATTTTACAATTTTTTTTATTAAAAAATTGAAGACTGGGAGGGCACCATCGAATCTACTTTCAAAATGCAATTTGGCCCATGTTTTGAGTGGGCTATGCTATGTTATGAAAGCCTTGGAATACGGCGGGACAAAAAAAAACACTCGGATTTCCCATTATTTTAAAAATATATATTGTTAAAAGGTTTTGATAAAAAAATATTTTGGGATCATGTCTTACTCTTTAAGTAGAAGATGTTAATTATGTTGGTTAAAAAAATCATTAAAAAAATACATCTATATTGTTAACATATCAGGAGGCTAAAAAAATTAAAAATAACATAATTAACATCTACTAATGGGGCTAGCCCATCCACGTCACTCCATTTTTAGGCAAATTTTATGGGACAAAAACTTACACGAGACGCTCTAACAGGTGACATACTCATATTTTAGTCCTAATCCGAGCATTAATCCGTATGTTTTTATCATGTTTTAGTATGTTTAGTAATAGTTTAGGGTAATATTAGATGATATTTAGAATAAGTATTGCTAACACCGTTAATTTAGAAAACAGGGTGAAATAAGCAATCCAAGGCCCGAGAATCGAGAAAGGATCAAATGGAGTGTCGAAGTGTGTATCGGGAGAAGACGGAAGCGACCCGGAATCCGAATCGGATGGAGGAGAAAACACGAAGGCCGGGTCGAAGCCGCAACACCGTGCGGCGCTGCAATGCAGCGCGACCCAGGCCAGGACCCGCGATCGCCGCTCGTGTCCGCGGCGTATTTCCGCCGCCTGCAATGCGGCCCGACCAGCACCGTCCCCGTCCGGGTCTCGCCTCCCTGGCGCGACGCGGGCCATCCGGGCACGACCGACCCTGTGTCGTGCCCCTGTGTCACATTTCCAGGATTTTTGATTTTTACTTTATTTTTCACTCTATTTTCCCACACCTTGTATATATAGATACCTTAGTTCGAAAATGTGGTATACATTCTCATATTTTTCCACTTTTAGAGAGAGAAAGAGTGTTTTACTTTGAAATTTTGGGATCTTGAAGAACAAGTGCCACTTTGAAGAATTTTAATACAAGTTTTTGGGTTTTTTTCTCCTCTTTACCTATATTTCTCTTTTATGTGATTTATTCTTCTATTATGTTTATGGATAGCTAAATTTTTAGGCATATACGATTTTGAGATTTGATTTTGGATATATGAATTGAATATGGGTATACGCTTGATTTTCCAAATTTTCATCATAAATCAATGTTATGATTGAATCTATACTTGAATTGGTCATCCTATGATAGAAATTTATGTGTGATTAGGTTTGAGAAAACTAATTATGCATGGGTTTATGATCCCAATTTTGCATGAGATTGAGAAATTAGTGTTAAATTGGTGTTTAATTGATTGATTGAGTTTAATTTAGATTAAATTGCAATTGAACCATAGAGATAGGGGGTTGTGTTTAATTTAAAATGCCTTGGTTGCTTTAGAGAGGGCTTAGGTTATATTTATCATCAATTATATATCGTTTGATTGGAAAATTGTGCATGAATTTCTATTTGGTTTTTATTCTCTTTTACTTCTCTTGTGTTGCTATCTTTGTTTATTATTGCAAATCTTGTTTTTCTAGTTAATTCCCCAACCAAATTCCGAATGATTTGACTAGTGAAAATGTTCGATATGATGGTACTTGTAGACTTGTTTGTGCAATTAATTTCCCGTGTTTGACCCGGTCTCCTATACTCCGTATGTGCACTTGCATAATTGAGATTTGGTAAATTAAAGCTTGTGTTGATTAAATTGTGATAAAAGAAAAATCTCATCAATGGGTCACAATCCATTATACTATTAAACGGGTTTAATAGACCCTAATCCGCCAACCTACACATTTTCGTTTGCACGTGCACCTTTTTTATTTTTATATATTTTTTAAAAATTTTGTTTTGTATCGAGCCCTGCACAGGATAAAAAAAATTAAATGAATTCAGTTTAATTTTTGGATTCACTAATTCGAGTATATATATTTCAAAATAATAATAATTATTGAGGGCAGTGCACGAGCCTACATGTTAGTGTCGGACGAGTGCACTGGTTGAGACGTCAAATAAAAAATAATTTAATTCAAAAAATTTAATATATATTTGTTAAAAAAAATATTGAAAATTGGAAAAAATAAACTGAAAAAGAAAAGAAAAAAAGGGACCATTAAAATAAAATAATTAAAAAGAAAATAAAGAGGATCTTATTTATGTAATTTGGATCTGGGTCAAACATAAGATCTATGATCCGTCTAGCAGTTTGTGATCCATTAAACGATCTCACAGGGAAGTGCCTCATTGAGAATTTTGAAATGAATTAAAAGAAATCACTTTTTCCGGTTCAAATTGGGTTGGTCTATTGGGAATGAGAGATTTATGGGAATGAGAAATTAGGATTATGGAGAGAAAAGTAGAAAACAACGTTCTCATTTTAAAAAATAAAAAATAAAAATTTCACATCACTTTGACATGCTGAACTTCGGTAGACCTTGTCATTGATCCGTTGTTGTAATATGAATATCATGACATTTTTACAAAAAGTTGGAAAGTGGACTATTATTTTGTACATAAAAAGGATTGGAGACCGTAAGACAAAAATATGTAATAGTGGATTTATCTCTTGATGAGAACCACTCCCCTATCCACCGGGGTAAGAGCATGTCCACGGTCCACCGTTAATGTGGCAATGCCACATATACAGGATAGTCAACTATTTCATCTATCTTAATTGATTTATTATTCAATCTCTATTTTATGGAACTTAAATAAAACATCCTTAAAATAATTTTATTATTAAATGAACTTTAAATTAAAGTTAAAAAAAAAATGAGGGCTCCTTTCTCCTATGAAATGAGTTTTGTATAATCACGCACTTATTCGATTTTTTTTTTACTCACACATCTGACCTGTGGTGTTGAAACTAATGTTAGTTAAGGTAGCCAGTACATTTTATGATAATTATATTTTATGCATGGAAATTCAATTAGAATTTCATATAAACAATCGTATCAAACAAATAATTTCATACATACAATATATATTAAACAAATAACTACATATATGAATTCGGATAACAAATGAATGTGTATCTAGTTGAATTTATATTGATAAATAATTAATAAAAAATGTTTTTTTATCAACGTGTTTAATTGATTTTTTACATATGTTAATACTTAATAGTAATGACAATTTTGAGTTTTATAAAATTAAATAACAAAGAATTGTAAGATCATAGAAGCAAAAAAAAAATATTAACAAAAGTATAGCCGTGAATTTGTAGCCTAAGTGGAAATTATTTTAAGGAAGTTCCATAAAATAGAAAATGAATAACAAGCTCGTTAACTTGTACCCACGATGAATAGGTTAGCGTTCTCTCAAACTGATTGTGTGAGCCTATTTAGACAAATGGAATACTATTTTTAAAATGTTGACTTGGACTTTGACTTGATTCAGAATCTCGACGCCTTGATTTCGAAATCATTGATGATAACCCAAACCAGCCTTGAACTTCTTCTCAAATCTCGGATTTGTCTTTTCATTGAATCGGTATTAAATTATTGCCACCAAAGTGTGAAATGTAATTTAAAATGAAAATCTTCCATCTTTACAATATTTAAATCTTGCCTGGAAAATTAATACAGTATATGATAAATATCTTTTCAAATTTTAGATTCTTAATAAGAATAGAACTACATTAAATTTAATATGTATACCTATACAATGCAAATTTTAATTTTTCAGCGGATGAGACCAACCACCATTCTCAATTAAACCTGTCAATTAATTCCAATAAAAAAAGAAATCATTGATCGAAAGGATGGGAGATTTAACACTAATTATAGAATCTAAAAAAAAACACCACCACCACATTACTCTTCCTATTACATTAATTACAACAATTTTCCTAATATTTCAAAAATTAATTTCGCATGAATCAGATTTGATATTTTGGAAATGTGACAAAAAAGGTCACTTTTTGCAAGCCCAAATTAGTTGGGCCCAGTCCAACAAATGAAGCTCTCAACGGCTCGCCCCAAACGGAAATGACACAAACACCCTCATTTTCTTCCCGTTGGATGAAATTGGCGCCAAATATGACGTGGCCGCGCCAAAATGAAACCCTCATCACTGCTACGCTGCGCAGCTCCCTATATATAGAATATACCTCACCGCATCCACCACTTCACCTCCACTGTGCGTTTTTTGAGTTGCCATGGATGCCACCAAACAATCCTCATTGTCTTCGTTCAAGTCGAAGAAGCTTCTGCGTTCACCGGCGCCTTCGGATCGGAAGGTTTCTGACCCTAACCCGGACCCGTTGAGCGTGAAGACTCCCGGGAAGCCGGTGGATCCTCCGAGGAGGTTGCGCAACCGCGGCGTGGCTCTGTCGATTGCGGACATCAGAAAAGCGGCGCTGAAGCTCCGGGAACGGGGATCCGACCCGGCACCGAGCACCGACCCGGTTTCGCGACCCGATGGAGAGGAGGTTGCCAAGCCGAAGAAGTCTGCTGCTTCGGAGATAAAGCTTCCGGAAAAGTTAGTGGTTTTAGTTTTTTGAATTATATCCGTAAAACCTGCATTTTGTTGAAGGATTTGTGATTTGTGAATGTGTTTTCAGATCCGCACGAAAGAACAGTCTACGTTTTTCCATTTTATAAATTAGTTTTGAGGATATATTTTCGGCTATTTTCTCAACAAATTTCTTGAGATTTATTGGTATTTTTTCCCCAAATATTTAATTTCTCATGTCTAATGGTATGTTTGATGTTTATGTTTCAGATACGAGTTGTTGGAAAATTTCTTCAACAGCTTGGATTGTTCAATCAGGCTGCTTCAATTGAAGAGATCTGCCACAACATTTACTAATATTAGCTCCCAAATAGAAACTTTGACCGAAAGGTACGCATAATCTGCGCTCAGATTAAATGATGTGTCTGCATTTTATTTATTTTTTGGTGAATGTTTTGTAGATTCAAAATTTGATTTGTTGCTTAAATTTTCAGGAGATTTACGTATAGTCATTTAGCTCAATTGAAGTTTCTCATGCCTGAGGCCATTGTGTTAGAGAAATACCTTCAACATGACGAGCGCACTAGCTGTATGAAACCTGATCTTCGCATTACTTTGGATGCTGAAGCAATTAAGAGCAAAGGCAAGTCGAACTCTCATAGTGGGAATTTGAAGCTGAGAAAAGTATTTCGCAGTCGACTTGCGGATTTCTTCAAATCACATCCAGAGGTATTACTAGTAGTCTAGTACTCTATTCTGATTTTTGGCTGTTCTACTGAGAGATTGTTATTGCTTGAAATTTTGATGCAATATTTGTCTCATTGACCAAATGTTAATTTTCAAGGACTTTTAACGTTACTACTGCTCAATCATGGTTAGCTATGTTTTAGATCGAGTAATTCAACTTCTAATGCCAGTACAAAAATTATTTAACATATCAGCCCTTTATTGTGCTCTGTAGCAAGATGCCCGTGTAATTTATTTAACTTTCTTATTGCCAAGAACCTGCATCAACATCTTTTTATAATCGAATATGCTCAATGATGTGATTGAGGGTCGTTTTTGTTGCTTAAAGTTAGATTAGCTGGAGTGACAAAATGTGTATTCAAAATACTAGTGACAAAATGCCACTTCTGAAATCAGGGTGATGAAGTTCCAGAGGAAGTGCTACTAGAACCATTTAGTCGGCCGAAGGAGAATATAAGTGCAAATTCTGCTCAACCTTCTGGCACAGCTTCAATGGGCGAGAGGCAAGGTGTGGCATTCTCAGGATTGCCAGTCAGAGCCTCAATTCTGCCTGCATCATTCAAAAGGAGCTTTTCACAAAGGGTTTCGGACCATCAGGTTGAAAAGCTAAAGCAAGAATTCATCATCTCTGCGCACCCTTCAGTTAATTCTGAAGATAAATTTGCTGGAAGTAGCTCTGGTAAAAAAATTAGTGAAGTTGCCAGAGGTTCAGCCAGCGAAACATGCTTTTCATATGAAGCTTCTATAGATTGTAAAACATTGTACACTTTTCCAGAAACCCCGGTGAAATGCGTTAATCCTGTTGAGGATGAAGATGAATGCTCTAATGGGGTGGCCTCTGTGCTTAAAACTCCAGTGGGAATGGCATCTACACCTGCGAAACTTATGAGTGCTACGCCTACGCTTAAGCCAACTAAAAGATGTTACATGAGCCCAGATAATGGTTCGTGTACAACACCTAACAAACTTGTAAGAAGGCCACCCCCAAATAGGCCTTTGAAATTTGAGACTCCTGTGAAGAAGAATTTGAAGATTGATGATAATGAGTTTTGTCGAAGAGGGAATTCATCAACTCGTGATGACATCTTTGGCATTCTTCCACAGTCTGTTATACAATCGGTAAGTATATATACCATGATCTTGTATATATTGTGGCTGTGAGATTGAATTGTTCCCTTTTCTGATTGATTGTTTGCATATACAGATTCAAGAAAAGGAGAGATTGGCATCACTGGAGCAGGACCCGGCAATCTCACAAGCAATAAGGCGGCGAAAAATGATTGCTTGCCTGCCCAAGCTCTTCGACAAGGTTTATTTCTACTTCCAATCAATCAGACGTTCAGTCATCACAAAAGAGGAGCTGATGCAGATACTAATTAGCCAACTAGATGTCGTTGACAAAAGTAAGATCACCAGCAATATCAAATTTATCATTAATTGCATTTGAAGTTCACTAAACATTAGAAGTTTGCTTTGCTCCATTACAACAGGGGAGGTAGAAGAGCAACTTAGACTGCTGCAAGAACTTGCTCCTGAGTGGATTTATGAGAAGTCCGCATTGAGTGGAGATCTCCTCTTATGGTGAAGTCTCCTGATCTTCGTGTTCACCTCCATTTCCACACTATGTACACACCATCACCATGATCATGATCATGGTCGTCATATAACCATCAGATTCATTTTAAGCTCATCTCAGCCTCCCATTCTTTCTT
This sequence comes from Perilla frutescens, assembly GCA_026008535.1. NCBI lineage: Eukaryota > Viridiplantae > Streptophyta > Magnoliopsida > Lamiales > Lamiaceae > Perilla > Perilla frutescens. The sequence goes on from BRKX01000001.1 coordinate 69,718,178, forward strand.
GCAGTGTCAACAAGATTTCAAGCGCTGAAGCCATGCGGACTAGACTGTCCGAGGCCATATGAACGAAGCAAGAAACCACACAAAGGGCATTTTCAGATACATGTAAACACTCTTCAGTCCATTTTGTTCATGCTTTTGTTAGCAACAAGGTTTATTAACACTGAGTAGGACAGGAATAGACAGACCATTGCTAATTAATATTTTAGTATTTAATATTATGTTAATAGGCTGTTCCAGCTTGGGCTCCAAGTTTAGGTCATATAAATAAGTCCTCCCTTGTGGGGTCTGGGACCATTAGGAACTTTTTGGATTCGGCGTTTGTGACGCTTGGGCAGGAGTTCTTCTGTGTTCTTTGTGGTTCTTCTCTCTCAACTTCTTTCAGCAATATATTAGTATTTCTTTTGTTCGATCTGCTTCTACTCCCTTTCACATCATTTTGCCACTGAAGAAGTGCCAAAATTTGCCCATCTTTTGAGCCAAGCCAGAAATACCCTGTCTGTAATTATGTTAAAAAAGTTTTATGCTGAAATTAAAGTTGGGAATGCTTTGATCAAATTTGCCCAGGTTTTTGAAAGTGAAATTTCCATCTCGTTTCAATGGTTGCACTTTTCAAAGGGAAGTTGTATTAGTAATATTCACAGAGATCAATGCTGTAATTATATGATTTATCTATGAAAATAAATCTATTGCAGCCGTTTGATTTCATTTTTGTCTTATTTATTCTACTTTGGTTTGATGGGTCTGCTACATTTAAAGTTTCTAAGTATCACTTAAGAAAATTGCTACAAAAAAAAAGTATCACTTGACAAAATTTGATACAGATATTTACGTCATATAATGAGATTGAAAATGTAACCAATTGGGTCGTGAGAATTTACCTTAAACCGACGTGACTATGCAAGCATTAATTGGATGCTTTTACATTACAAGAGTTTCTAAAATTGATTCAGTATTGTACAATTTTGAATTCACCAAAACAAAGAATGATTTAATGTTTACCTTTTTCAACAATTTTGAATTGACCAGAAATGGCTTTTGTATTTTAGGAATAAAAAATTCAAAGATACTCCGAACAAAATATAATTGTTCAATGAAACTAGAATCAAACAACAATATCCGTGGGGGGCATGAAATCGTCTTCTTATCACATTGAAGAGGAGGCTTTCTTAATTAATTTTATATGGTTTCCATTATCTCATATCAAACTTTCACTTCAAGATTGTGAAATGAAAGGTTGCTTGGGGGCAAATTATATATGCTACCCCGGGTATTACTCTCGGGGGTGTCCTCTGCCGACGCGTGGACACGCTTTTTAATTTCATTTTCCTTTTTTTTTGTAGTCCGAAAATTTGAAATACGGTGTATTTTTGCAGAAATACTGTCAACAGCTATTGAGGCACTTTTCGCACTAATGACTGGATAGGTGAATGGGCCCCACCATGTTCGTCGGCACAACATTGTAGTATGTCGGCACATGTAATGCTTTCCGATTCCGGCGTCCCCGCCGGATTTTTTTCACGTCGGCAAGTAATCCATTATATAGAGCGCAATGAGTTCGTCCAGATCCCCATATTTTCAGAATTTTTGGAGATTGTTTGTTTAATTAATAGGATTTTCTGGAGATTTACGGACAAAACCCCAGTAATTTTTTTGAAAATTGGCGGTAAGAGGGATGTGGGGTTTAAATATATTTGATAAAAATTTTATTAAGAAATTTCGAAGGCGAAGCACCACACATTTGATGAAGAAATTTTTCGAAGAAAAATCACATTGGTGAGGCCACTTTAACTCTCTGTATTCATTTAATCTTGGATCTTTGTTATCTGTTATCTGATAATTTTTTTGTAATTTCTGAAGACGTTAGCGGCGAAGCATATTTGTGATTACCCCCAATTTTTATTAATTAAGCCAGCAACCTGATTGAGGTATGTTCCATCTTTATTTAATTTTCGAAGATTACTCAGTTTTGGTTTGGTATTTACCCAATTTCTTTGTTTAACCCTCCTCAATATGTGCTTGAGATTTACCGGGTTGTGCGGTGCAAGTCGTCCAGAAACGGTGTCTTTTTTAGGTTGTACATTTTTTGGTATAGTTACATGTATGAGTTGTTCTTTCCTGGAGTTTATGTGATTAGGTTTTTTGGCCTAGTTTTAGATTTCGATTTTGCTCGCTATCTGTGTAATTGGTATTTGATTGCTTGAAATTTTCATTTCATGGTATTATTGTTGTAGGTTATATATTTTGAAATGAATATTGATCTGAATATTGCAATTGAGACTGATGTTTCCGATGAGGATAATCCTAATCAGAACGCTGATAGAGATGAATTCCATGAATCTGATGATGAATTAAGTTGTGGCGATGGTTCCATATCTTTGGAATTAGAGAAACGGTTTGAAGTTGGAAATATTGTGGAGAGTCCAGAGCAAGTATACTTACTTTATTGTGAGTATGGTAGGTGTCGTAGGTTTAGTGTTATGAAGGGCGATCAATCTTATTTCTCTGGCAGTAATTTGCTACGTATGAAAGAGTATGATTGTTCATGTGAAGGTACACCTGACGAGAAACGATCAAAACTGAGATTAGCTGCTTATAAAAAACAGCTTACCCGCACTGGTTGTAAGGCAGGCATACGTATTGTTAGGGAGCGGAATGGGCCTTGGAAAATACAAAAATTTATTAAGGAGCATAACCATGAAATGCTTCCAGTAGATCAACGATATTTGTTGCGAACTGCACGTCAGTTATCTCATGCAAAGCAATCACTTGTTGAGGCTCTTAACTCAGCCGGAATAGGATTTAGTTGGGCTTGTAGGTTTCTAGAGATGGAAGCTGGTGGTCCTCAAAATATTGGATTCACGCGAAGGGATGCTTATAACCATTTGAATCGTGCGAAGCTATCTACCAGCGTTGACAATGTTGATGCAAATGCCCTTGTGCAATTCTTTATGAAGAAATAAAATGAGGAGCCTTTCTTTTATTGGAATGTTCAGGTTGATGATGAAGGTCGATTGGTGATTTTTTTTTCAGAGACTCTCGCGCACTGATTGACTATGAGTATTTGGTGATGTTTTATCGGTCGATACAACCTACAAAACAAATAGATATAATTTGATATGTGCACCATTTGTAGGGATTAATCATCATATGAAAAATGTTATGTTTGGATTAGCCTTCTTATCGAATGAGACTACTACTTCCTTTGAATGGATGTTTTCAAATTTTTTGGAATCAATGCATGTGAGGGAGCCCCGAGTGATATTTACTGATCAAAGTTAGCATTTGATGAATGGAATTGATTTAACCTTTCGTACTGCAAGTCATAGATTGTGTCAGTGGCATATTGCCCGAAATGCCCCATCTCATTTTGGGGCTTTGAATGCGAATAATGAGTTTAAGAAGAGGTGGTATTATTGCATGAATGATGTGGAGTCTGATGTTGAGTTTGAGAAATGTTGGGAGGCCATGATTCGAACGTTTAAGCTTGAGGGAAATAGGTGGTTTTCAGGTATGTACAAATTGAGGAAAAGATGGGCATCTGTCTTCACAAACAATACTTTCAGTGTCGGGCTTCTCGCTACATCTAAGAGTGAGGCGACGAATAAGGTCTTGAAAGATTTATGCAATGCTAGATGTTCAATGATTGATATTGTGCAGAATTTTGAGCGAATACAACTTGATTGGCGAACAAAGGAGCGTGCAGATGATGCAACAAATATTGGGAGCACTGGGCAGTTTGTGAGCAACAGTCTTTTGCTGTCTCAAGCCTCGAAGATTTATACACGTAATGTTTATAAAATCTTTGAGGCACAAGTGGCACTTGCAGTAACTGTCGTTGTTATTGGGAATCCGGTCTATGATGACGATGAATCAATGCAATTTAGGGTAGCCTCTCAGCCCCTCATGAGAATGATTAGGTGTGTGCAATTTAATAGGATTTCCAATCTAGCCACCTGTACTTGTCACATGTGGGAGACCGAAGGAATACTGTGCCGGCATATTTTCCGAGTATATTTGGCTATGAATGTGATGGAGTTGCCTGAGTGTTATATTCTTCCCCGGTGGACTAGAAAGGCAAAGGAGAGGCATGTGAATGATGGGGGTCAGTTATGCAACTCAAAAACGGGTGATGTTGTTAGTCAAATGGGCTTTGTAAACTACATCATGTGGATGATGTTGGAGTTAATGCATGATGCGAAACAACAACCTGATTCTAGAAAACTCATGCTCAATCATGTAGTTGCACTAAAGAGTGAACTAAGATCGTCACATAAAGCTGGTGGGTCAACTTTTGAGGGAGCTGGTCAGTTGGGTTCAAGAGGACAACAATCAAGCGAAATTTGGCCGCCACTATCTCGCAAACGAGGCAGAAGTCCCTTACTAAAGTTGAAGGCGCATTGGAGTAAGAAGAAAGGTGAAGCCAGGGTGAAGAGAAGTCCACAGCCTCCAAAATGGCCAGGTATGTTCTGGAGCAGAAACTTAATTGAACATCATAATCAACTAGATAATTGTATGATTGGTTATGAGATTACATTCTGGTTGTTGCAGACATAGAGTGTTTTCAGCAGACTGAATCAACAAGCCACAAGTCAACTGACTCCAGATAAAGGAGTCCGTCAATCTGTGGCATTAACACTCAGGAGGAGAACAATAATGCAAGAACCAGTCAGTTTTCCCAAAATGAGAGCTTGGACAATCCTATTGATGTTACATCAATTTTCCAGGTTCACAGTAGAAATTGTATGTGAAAATGTTATGAGCTTGTAGATCTGTAAGACTCTAACCTTACATTTGTTACCATTGTAGTCGCAGGTGGGGGAGAATGCAGCCCCCAAAGTGTGGGTGTAACCTACTGTGTGCTTTGGATTCTGATTCTGCTTAAATGAAACCGTAGCCAGGCTCATTTTTTTTCTCTTTTGTACATGATTATGACATTTCAGAACTCCACTTTTCTATTGTCCCAAAATTCAATCTAAATTTTATCATTTTCTGCATGAAGCTCATATTACTTATCCACTATATATATATATAGACATATAACCTAGCGTGTCCCAAATGGCTCCGCTTTCTAAGAAACAGGATGATGTATTCTACGTTGAGCCTTGGAGTCGTTATGTTGAGTCTGTTGTCTTGCACGAGCTTCAAGAGGAGCATTGGCATGAGAACTGGATACCAGGAAAAGATGAAGACAACCTACGAGTTCTTCATCGTGCTCGTGAAATTGTCCAACATCTGCTAAGAATGATGTTCACCGTTGCAGAGTTCGAGACTAAGTTGGAGGAGTGGCACCACAGGTATGAAATGTTTCAGTGGTTGCTCGATCGAATTAATCCCATGCACTATGACTCAATGAGGAATGTTGTGAGATCTGCAGACGATGAATGAGAGGTTATTGAGCGGGTAAGCATGTTTATAGTGGCGCTCTATGGTCATCTTAGATTTTATAACTAAATTTTAATTGATAACTAAAGTAGAGTTGTTCTCGTAGATATGGCCCGAGGTTCTAGCCTACAAGGATGAATGAGAGGAAAACTGTTGGATTCTGAAGTTGTTATTCAAGGTGGAGGAAGTAATTGATGATGATGGTGGAATCACCAATACTACGCCGCCTCTCTCCGATGAGCTGGAGATGAATGCTGATGACGATGGTGAAGGAGAAAATGATGTTGTCCCCAACAGTGAAGATGAAGATGATGGCTAGAATTTGGACTTCATGTTACTTCCATCATGGCACCACAATACCAATAACCCTGATGGCGTATATGCCCTAGCTAGGGTTAATAAGTCGGTGTGTTGTACTTTCGTGTGTGCTACCTTAAGTAGCTAGTATGTTGTGTGATGCTGTTTGTTTGTAATATTGTTCGTCGTGTGTGAGATGTATGTTGGGTTTCCTTAGGGGCCTTGCTTATGCTTGTGTAGTTTGACCTTCGTGGTACCTAATATCGTGATGTCTTTAAGTTGATGTATTGAAGATATTTTAAATATTAAAACATTGATCCACCTGCATTTTTAGTTGAAAATTGCTACACAATTTGGAGGCAATTTAGAAATCCAACACCAACATTCATGAATTGGTATCCAATGCGTAAAGTAAGTTGTTTATTTTAAAATACTTTTCTCTTCTATAAATAGGTTTGTTTAAGTGTTAGGCCCACACGAAGGCTAAATACTTTTCTCATCTATAAATAGGCGCATAATATCCTCAAAGCTTTAATAGTCTCACGAAAAATGACAGCACCTGGGAATAATAACACTCAACATTTTCAGTTCTATCAACCGCCATGGTCACGAGAGGTGGATCCATTTTGTCTATCCACATCCATTTCTTAGCCTTCATTAAGAAATGGGTACCTGGTGAGGACGAACGCAATCTCCGGTGTCTATCAATCATTAAAGCGGAACTGTAAACTGAGAAGGCAATCGACATTCCACTTGAACTATTTGAAGCAAAGGTTGAGACCTGGCATCGGAGGTATGAAATGATGTCGTGGCTAATCCGTTTCACCGGGGTTGACACTTTCTGCATGTACGACAAGACTGTTCATCTTTCTGAACAAGAATGGGCACATGTTGCACAGGTTTGATCTTCTCTTGAACGATTACGCTATACATGCTTTAGTGACCTTCAGCCTGCTATAAGTGACGTGATCTTCCCTCACAGGTACGCCCTGATGTCCTCGTGTATAAGGAAGCTGGGGATGAGGGATGGCATTTGCTTAAAGCCATATTTGAGACCCCACCTAGCAACGACGAACCCGATGAAGACACCCAAACGGATGGCCCTCCAGCAGCTATTTCAGACGATGATTAGAGACGATAATCTATCATTACGGTTGTATTAATGGATAGTTATATATAAGTCCAAGTATTTGATTTTTTCCATGAATCAATGCAGCGTCCGTGAACGATGCATCTAATCAATCATACTGTATGAAGACCGTGGCTTTTGCCCAAATATATGGGAATATATTCTCTACTAGTAGGCAGCTTTATCCAATGCTTGTTTTATATGTCACAGACCTCACAAGAAGGCTATAGTAGTCCTAACACAAATTACAGCCTTTCACTTTAGCTGCCTCAGTATTCTATATACTATATAAATAAGAGGGATATATTACATTTATTTGAAGCACCATTTTCTTGCAAAAACATCAACTATGTCTCCCATGTCCCAAGAAGATTATTTCTACGATGAGCATTGGACACCCCGCATTGAGAAAAGCTTCATTGCTGAGCTGTTGAAGCAGAAGGATTCCGGCAAGTGGGTTGTAGGGAGCAATGCAAATGAAGAAGCACTGGATAATGTGGCAAGCGTCGTTAATGAAATGTTCAATGTAAGTTACACGTCGGAATTCTACCGATCCAAGGTGCAAGCGCTACGAGAACATTACGACACCCATGGTTGGCTGATTAGACAGCCCTATGATGTCAAGCACGACACAAAGACAAATAAGTTCTCCCCTATCTATCCAGATGCATGGTCCAATCTAGCCATCGTAAGTCAAATGAAGAATTATGGAGGATTTGTATAAAGAATGACATCGCTTCATAGTTACTAATCTCTTTTTTGTTTGAGTTGCAGATGAACCCACTAGCCCTTGCTTATGAGGAGGAAGGCGAGCCTCATTGGTATGACTTGTTCAAATTGTTTTTCGTAGAGGGACCAGATCTTGGATCAGATGAACTTCCGGCACCTTGGAGGCATAGGTTTTCAGAGGATAAGATGGACAATTCAGATTCTGATTCAATCTAAGAAATGTGGCTTTATTGAGAAGGAGACATTTGGATGGTTGAAGGGCTCTAGGATTTTCGTGACTTGATTATTTTTTTCTTCTGCCACTGTTCTGTGTGTTTTCATATTTCTGCAAAGTATGTTTCTATTCGGGAGTCATAATAAAACAATCATCCTCTCCTATGCAAAGCAACCCCCCAACTACTAGTAGCTAGGCCCATTAAAACCGCAATTGAAGTAAACAGAGAGGCCCATTCACCTGGGAATATTACAGGCCCATCACCAAGCCACAACTGAGTAATTAATTTTCAATATCCAATATCTCATTTCAGGCCCATTTAACCTTTTCACCAGTTAATTAATTTTCAAATATGGCATGCCGGATAATATAAGAAGTCTATTAAATTTGCAGGCTCCCAAAAACATGTTAGAAAATAATGAACCACCATGATTAACATATATTATCAATGGAAAAAAAACCCAAAAAATATTGGAGGACCAGGATTCTCATGCATGACTGTGCTATGATTGTGTAACCTAGCTAATCAACAACAACCAAATGCCCTGCAACTGTAGCACTAAATTAACAGGCACACTACATAATAGTTGTTTGCATTAACCAAATGATCCTCTCCTGAGCACAAAAACCTCCAGGGGCTATCATTTGGCCATCACACTCTGAAGTATTAAATATCACATTTTCCTGCCCCTCTACTATGAATCCATACATCATGACTAATAATAAAATACACAAAAGCATTTGTTTAGAACTACTACTTATGCAACTTTGTCTATTCATCTTCCACAGCTTGGCTCTTTGCAAACAGATCAATACAATATGATTTCCTGTACCTTGAACACAGCCCAGGATCTATCGCAGAGAAAGGTTTACCTGTTAGGAGGCATTCCAAGAATTTGATGCACATTACACCGCAATCAGAAATGTTGGTCTGCTGTGGAGGGTGCTCGTATCTCACTAGATCCCACACCTTCTTCAGTCTTGGCTTTGGCAGCTTGTCCCTGTACACATCCAGAGCCTCAACGAGCAAGGGCACATTCCTGCAAAGATTGGCGAACACTACCTTCACATCATCCCAGTTAGTTTGGCCCACAGACATTGAATCAAATATCACAACCATTTGCTCATTAAGGTCTATCATGTAGAGCACCCAGTGATTTTTGTTTATATGACCAATTCCAAAAACGTGGTCCACCTCATACCAGGCTTTGCCACCCTGATGGGGGTACTCGCTCTCAACAAACGGCATGATCCTCTCTGGCACCTGATCCATGCTATCAAGCACCAATGTTTGCTACAAATATCATTGGACAATTAATTTGCTTACAGAAATATATGATCAGGGACTATAATAGCTGCTGTGCAGTGGCTATTCATATGGACTTACTGTTCCAATAGACTCAATCAGCGTCCAATCTTGCTTAAACTGTTCTAGGAGTTGGAGTGAATATATGATCAGCAAAGTCAACAACACGTCACAGTGATGCATTTAACACAAAAGGTGACGTAATGAATTGTAAAGGTAGACAAATATCTTCTAGCACTCGTAGAAAAGGGTTTAAACATACCTCATCACCAAGCCAACCTCTAGTTGTATGCAGATTAACAAACCACATCATGTCTGCTTCACTCTTGCATTAGGTTGGCAACATGATTTTTCGGTCCCTGCGGCAGAAGCACAGTCATGAGACAAGGCAGATTGTATATTATTTACTTAAAATGAACCACAGAAATACTTCAGCAAACATACGGGTTTTCCTTACGGCCTTTGGTGAACCAATCATAGAATGGCTTCTCCACAGACCACTCGTAGTCCCTGTGTGGCTCAAATATGTCCCACCTTAATGACTTCAGCTTCATGAAGTTGTTTTGCATACATTTCTTCCCCCTAGTCTTCAGTTTTTTCTGGAGTGGCTCAACACAGATAGCTCCATAAGATGGTTCTGCACATCATTCCACTTGATCAAACAACCTCTTCTTAGCAGACACCTTTACAATCTCGTTCTCGGAAGAGTTGTCTGGCTCATAAGCTGCTATATCAGAGATTTCATACTCCGGTGAATGAGGCTCATTCATGTCTACTGCCGCCACCAGGGATCCTCCAGCTTCATGCTCTTGTTTTAAACTTGGCTCATTCATCTCTATTGGCACCTCTGGTGTACCTCCAGCTTCATGCTCTTTCCTTAAACGTTGGAACCAATCTCCCTGCAAGACCTGGTCTATATTCTTCCACAAGCTCTTAATCTCATCTGCAGTTGGCAGAACTTTCCTCTCAACGACCGCAGCACCCTTATAGTCCTTCTTTGAAATCACCTTCAATGGATCAGTATGTCCACTGTCTCCACCCGGCCTCCTAACAAACCCAGCTCCCTCCAGGTCCTCATTTCCCTCCACTTTGTCAACGACATCCACCTCTTCACTGTGTCCACGTTTTTGGTCATAAGCACCACCATGGTCACTACCCTTTTCACCTTCAACCCCTTCCAAATTAGGGTCAAACTTGGGTCCGACAGCACATTTTTCTGCGACCTCAGGAGGGAGATCGTTGTTCAGCCATTCTGCAGCTTCCCCTTGCACATAACCAACACCCTCGAAGCTCTTTCTCATCTCAACAACACTTTTCTCTACAGCAGCAATCCGGTCTACTGTGGTCTGTAGCAAGACGTTCATTCCCTATTATGAACAATCAAACACAATCTAATCAGCTCTATTATATCAAAAATTGATGAATGAAGGTCTGCAGGCATCTCTGACATCTTCTGCATACATATGGAGTCTGTCTGCATCCTCGCATTCATTTCTTGACATTCAACCTCACAGTCAATAGACTTGTGCTAACTAAGCAAACAAAATAGGGTTCAAGAAAACTGTGACACTAACCAATATAATTTTCCCAAGCTTCTTAATGGAATTGCATTCACCGTTTGAGTATTCTGGTATTCTGGAAGATGAAGCCCCCGCGGAAGATCTCAACAACTTCCCCAATCTGGAAGCATTCGCTCTCCGAGACCTTCTTGTTACAGAAGTCTCACCCTCCTTTCCCTTTCCCACTTTAGACACTTTATCTGCACCCTCTGGTTTCAACATATCGTCAGCCTTCTCATCCTCCTCATCCACCAGCTGCCGAATAATTGGTTTCCGCCTATGCAATGACTCAACATTCGATAGACCAGTTGCTCGCAATCGAGTTCTTTCTTCAGCAGAGAATTTAAAGTGCATCTGTCACAAACAATTGAGACATTTGCAGACAATTATAAGCATAGTAAAATTTACATTTGTACAACAACTGTCTTCTCAATTACCACGCTTTCGACATCTTCACTCTGAAAAAAACTTAGCAGATGAGTATATTTGAAATATAAGTCAGTTGTCCACTGACGGATCCGAGGAAAGGCCATTGTATCAACCAAACTAGCGCACTGCCTTGCAATGATGGGCATAACCTCGAATGCAAAAATCTGCAGAGTCAAATAGAACCCACATACATCACTTGCAGGCCTGTCTGATTCTGGGGTCAGTCGATCTACATTTCTGCGCGCGTGGAATGTCGACTGAACCAAGAAATCATAGGCCACCCTCCCTCATGGATATTGGTTGAAAACATCTACATCGTCCACAAGATGCATGTAATCAAGTTCTATCGACTTCCACTTTTGGTCTCGATTCAAAAGCAGGCTATAGACAACGTGGAACATGGCTAATTTTAAAACTAGACTCCCATTGCCCTTATGTTTTTCACTATAGTTCTCAAAATCTTTGTCAATCCTCGCAGCTTTCAACTTTCGCTCGCCTTGGAAAACATCTCGATGCATCATCGATGAAGTGGGCAGTCTTACAGTTTCTTTGAAACTCAACCCTAAGATGCAGAAGAACTCTTGTGGCCCTAATTCGACGATCCTATCATTAATATGGAAGGCCATTACATCTCTACGCTCGGATGCCTGATCTAGATGCTTCAGCATTAAGAAAATCAATTGCATTTGAGGCTGAATTGGCTTCACATCCAGCAGCTGACCAAAACACATCCGTCTGAAAGCATTGAGATTCTTCGGGCTCAAACGTTAACGCACATCTTTCATGACATTATGCAACTGACCACGGGCACTAAGGCGGCCACCTATAACTGCAACATAACATTCGGGAGTCAAAACTAATTCTTCGAACAGAATACAGAAACTATAAAGTAATCAGTGGAAAACTATGATCAAATCAAACAATTTCTTTCTACACAATCGACAATCTTTGAACTAATGACTACAAAACTAAGATTGGGGGTACAACAATGCAAATTCTATAAATTCCACTATCTGTAATGGAATGACTGACAAAACTATGATCAAATCAGACACAATCTTTCCACATATTTCATTGGTTACCTCTAGTATAATGACTGCAAAAATATGATCAAATAAAATGACTTATTTGCACACAATATTCAATATCACTTACGCAGTATGAAAGAAAAAATGATCACATGAAACTCAATTCTTTCATTCAGAAATGACCTTACAAAGTATGCACCAATAACATATGATCAAATGAAAGTAAATTCTCTCAGAGGAGTATTGAATCTGCCTTACAAAGTATGAAAAAATAAAATATGATCAAATAAAGGTAGTTGACTTTCAGAATAATATTGAATCTATGAACAAATAAACTATGATCAAATAAAATCAATGATTTCAGAATACTAATGAATACGCCTCACAATGCATGCAAAAGTCTTTCAGTATGATGAACTCAAATGAATACTTTCCATAGAAAATTGAATCTGCTTAACAAATAAGGTATGAAAGAGAGACTTATCAAAGGAAAAAACAACACAAGCTTCAGAAACGATAATCTACCCACTTCATGATAAAAACGTCATTCCAGTTAAATCAAAGTAAGATAAAATACCATAACTTTCAGAGACTGGGCAATAACCCCTTAATGGTTAAAATTTCACTCAAACAATATCAAATAACTACAAATTCACTAGAATTTAAAATGGAAGTAAAAAGACTCACCGTCCAAGTCAGGAAGCGTCCTCTTCCCCTTCTTCTTCAATTTGCCTTTTCTCACCGCTTTGCGGCGTGTTAACTGACCGGCGGCCCGACGACATTACGTTACCACTTCTTCTCTCTGTTACACAAGAAAGTTAAAGAAAAAGTAATAAATGCAAATGTATGTTTTTCGAAATATGTTAACGGAACCAAACCCTAGTATATATTACAGAAACTCACCGATTCAAACCGAAAAAAAACTTATAAACAAGGTTGTGGCAGTCGCGACCCTACAAAACGTTAACCGTCAACAACCGTCGACGATGAAATGGTAGAGCTCCGGCAGAAAAGGATGAGTGAGGTATAAAGAGAGAGAGAGATCGATGAGAAAGAAATGAACCGTCGCTTTCTTTTTTGGGTTTTTTGAATTCGAGCTTAGCGGTACCCGCGATTTCATAATCCTTATTTTAGCTTAATAATATCTTAATGCCATATGTTAAAACTAAATATAAAACGTATTATGTCCTATAAAATAAATATTAATCAGTATTAATCTCGTTCGAGACGTCGCAGGAAACCTGCACGTGGCCAATGATTAGAAGGTATCCAAAAAATTAGGGTTTTGTCCGTAAATCTCCAGAAAATCCTATTAATTAAACAAACAATCTCTAAAAATTCTGAAAATATGGGGATATGGACGAACTCATTGCGCTCTATATAATGGATTACTTGCCGACGTGAAAAAAATCCAGCGGGGACGCCAGAATCGGAAAGCATTACATGTGCCGACATACTACGATGTTGTGCTGACGTACATGGTGGGGCCCATTCACCTATCCAATCATTAGTGCGAAAAGTGCCTCAATAGCTGTTGACCGTATTTCTGCAAAAATACACCGTATTTCAGATTTTCGGGCTACAAAAAAAAAAAGGAAAATGAAACTAAAAGGCGTGTCCACGCGTCGGCAGGGGACACCCCTCAGGTAATACCCGGAGATAGCATATAATTGCCCTTGGTTGGGGGTGGGGTTGGACTGGTTGTTAGGGCTTACTTTTTAAAATTTCTCAAATTTTTATTTTCATATTGGGACATTAATATGGATATATATTTAGTAGATTTGGTGTTATAATTTTTTTTAAACAATTGAAAGGGTACTAAATTGAATTTCAACCTTAGAACTTATTATTTTAATACTAATATAATGTGAATGGTGTGATAAAATTACAGTAAATTCTAAGGTGGAGGGGTGCATTGCATTCCCTTTGTTATTTACAATCATTTATTGCTATTTTCAATTTTTATCGGCCGCCCGATAAAATAATTTCAGTTTCAGACTGTTACAATAGGTAATTAAGTGTCACAATAGGTAGTCTAAGTGTCACAATATGTTAGTTTAAGTGTCACGACAGATTTTTTCGACCGACCGTAACTTTTAGCCGAAACTTCTAATTTTGGGCAAAAAAAAAAGACTACAAATAGCCACATTTTGGTGGGTTTGAGACACTTGTCAGCTCCATAAACGGAGGATGCATTACAGGCATGCTACCTTAAAATTTACCCAAAATTAGCTGCTAATTTTATGTTTACAATTAACCTTAAAATTGAGGGGAAGACAAACGAAAAATTCTAAACTACTCCCAGACTAGTGTCTTAATGTCATAATAATTTTTTTTAGGAGAGTTATCAATTCAGAACCTAAAAGATGGGTAATCTATTGATTCAGGACTCGAAAGATGAAAACTCTCAATCCAGGATCTGAAAGATGAAAATTCTCAATCCACGACCTCAAAAATCACGAATTTTGATTTCTTTTTATTTTTTAATTAAATTTAAAAATTTCTTTATTAGATTTAATAAATAATTAATGAAGAAATTTTCATTGAAAATTAATATAAAATTAATTAAAAATAAAAAGAAATCAAAATTCATGATTTTTTGAGGTCCCGAATTGAGAATTTTCATGTTTCGAGTCAGGTCTTGAATTGATAAATTACTTATCTTTCAAATCCTGAATCGACAATTCTCCATTTTTTTAAGTGTTAAGTAAATATATTGTGATAGATGAAGATATATCATATTAAATCTATGAGCATAGAATTTTCGCAAATAGCATCATGATTTAATTTAATTGATTTCCTATAAGTAATAGCATGGACACGTGGCGGCAAAATATTGGTGGTGAAACTCGAGCAGCCAAAATTTCGGACCAGTAGCTGCTGCTACAGTGGAAATAGTCGGTGACAATTTTGAAGCCGTGCAAACTATGTTTTTCCTCAAACCTATAAAACAATTCCAACATTAGATCCCTTTACATTTTCCCGATCTTCTCAGCCCCTTCTCTCTCATCAGGAGCTTCATTTGGTAATCCTCTCAAGATTCTCTTTTTTCTACTCTAGTGTGTGTGTGTGAGTGAGAGTGAGTGAGTGCGTGCGTGTATTCATTACCAAGAAAAAAAAAAATTCTTGGCATCTTCGTTCAAATAATCACCTGCCCATTTTTTGTTTAGTTAATCTTTAACTATATTTATGACATGAATTGGGATTTTGCGTCTGTTCCATGAATGCAGTTCCTCACTGATCGAGCTCTATTTTCTATCTGGAAATTTCAGGGGTTTGTTTTAGTATTATGGGCGGGATGGAGTTCTTGGGAACACCTGAAGGCCAATTGTTTGTGGCCGTTGCTGTTGGTCTTGTTGCTGTTGGTGCTGCTTATTTCTTGTTTTCCTCGAAGAAGCCCAAAGGTTTTCATAAATTTTATGGTGATCTATTGTATTGAACCAGATGCATGTTCAATTGCATGTGTTTTTGTTTGCTTTTATCTTATGGCTCTAATTGGGTATTTCTCTCCTGGTTGGATCTTCATATGGCTTCAATTTTTTTTTTCTTTCTTCTTTTCGTTCTGGGTTTTGACCTTTTGTCAAGATTCAATTTAGGGTTGGAAATGTAATATTATAGAGCTGAGCACACTAGTGTTTATAGTTGTTTGAATTGGTATCAAACTTTGATATTATTGAGGTAGCTTAATTTTTTAATCTAGTGAAGCTTAATTGAGAACAGGACATGACTCAGGCTGGCTGAATTTTTCTCTGTTTATTTATATTTTTTTTACCTATCAAGCATTTGAGCTCGAGCTGGACTTTAATCAGTAAAATATGTTAAGAGCGTTTTAGTTATATTTCTAGAATCTATATGAAACGGGCTTTTAGAGAACAAGCTGAGTTAGTATTAAGTAGTTTAACTTGATTTTCAACCCTGATTCTATTTGTCCATCTTGATTTTCTGAAAATTGTATAAGAATAAGGTTATGAGTTATTGCCAAAATATAAGTCCTAGTACGTCATATTCTGTACTTGACTTGGTATCTTGTCTGGTGGACAGTGTGCTTGGATCCCGATAATTTCAAGGAGTTCAAGCTTGTCAAGAAAACTCAACTTAGTCATAATGTGGCCAAGTTCAGATTTGATCTACCTACACCCACTTCTGTATTGGGACTTCCTATAGGACAACACATAAGCTGCAAGTCAGTGTCCGTATCTGAGCTTTTTATTTTTTCTGTTGAAAGTTTGTGTTGTTATACATACTATTCGTACTTCAATCAATAGATCAACAAATACAACATCTTGATTATTACTTATTACTTAATTCGCTGTTTCTTATGCTAAAAGGGGTAAGGATAGTCAAGGTGAAGATGTCATCAAACCTTACACTCCGACTACTTTAGATTCTGATGTTGGATATTTTGAGCTAGTGATAAAGGTGCAATTCTTTTTCCCCTTCTGGCATCCTTTTTATTTTGTTATGCATGCTTATACATATATGTTTAACACTTTTCCAGGTTTTCTTTGGGTCTCTATTGATTTACTTTTATATGCATATTTTACATAATGCCAGATGTATCCACAAGGAAGAATGTCCCATCATTTTAGAGAAATGAGTGAAGGAGACTATCTGGCTGTAAAAGGACCAAAGGTATTTGCTGTCCTGTTTAGACCTCTTCTGCATATTCATAAAGAGATGATGATTTTATTATTTATCAGAAAGCCCCTCCATTGCTTCGTTCTGGCAATGAAACTGAAAATTGAGGGGAAAAAAGTAGGGGGTTGGTTAGAATGAAAGAAGAATAGGAAGAAGTAGATGATGTTGGTTTCACTTGACATGAGATTCTAAGTTGATAAAAATAAAAGGACAGTTTGCTATGACCAATGTTGCAAGATACATTTAATCATCTTTTGGGTGTATCTGTTATGACAAAATAGTTTTTAAATTCAATGCACTTCATGTCCTTGAGCTTCTGATATATGGCTTTGGCACCTTTTGAGGTGTTGGATTTTTCTTTCAGAATTGCAGAGTCTTAATTTCTTCTTCACTTAACTTATCTCTGAAGTAAGAATCTCTATAACTAGAAGGAATACCAAGCTCATTAAGTCAATCTGATAGTAGTCTTATGTTCGGTTTTGGAGATTTTAAAGTTTGTTTGCTTTTGAGATTTACTTAGCCCGGTGTTGGTGGTTTTTACAGCTGCTGCTGTTTAGGGACCATCTAAGCCATTTATCATGACCATGTAGACTCGTTAGATCCTTTCGAACTTAAGTGGATTTTGTTATACCTTCTTGAGATTGTTAAGTAAAATATTGCAATACAAATTTGCTACATTTCAGTAATGTTTAGAAATCCAATTGCCCCAGGCTGAGGTATCTAGACTAATCATAGTGAGCCATGGGCAGTTCTGCCACTTATACACGTGCAAAAATTTATGATGCTGACTTTTCTTGAAGTTGTTGGGTCCTATACACATTTTGACCTGACCTTTAGTGTAAATTACTTTTTGTTCTTTGAAGTAGCACACTAGCACCTACCTGTATACTGTTTTTCACTGGGTGGCTGAGTTTTTATTTATTGATAACATATTGTGTTCCCTTGGTAATTGATTCCTCCAATGCCTAAACCTGTTATTGAATGTTTTTTTTCCCGTTGATATTAGGGTCGTTTTAAGTATCAACCAGGGCAAGTGAGAGCATTTGGAATGATTGCTGGAGGTTCTGGAATTACCCCAATGTTCCAGGTATATATTTAACAATATTAAAACGTCTCCCCCCCCCTCTCTCTCACACACACACACACATTTTGGGATGGGGGAGGGGGTTATTTCTTGGGTTGATGGACTGATAATGAACCAAACAGGTAATAAAATGTCTTCCTATTTCTTCCTTGGTTTTCTGTACAGGTTGCTAGAGCAGTTCTTGAAAATCCCAGTGACAACACCAAGGTGCACCTGATTTATGCTAATGTTACGTTTGATGACATTCTCTTAAAGGTACATTATGATTTCGTTTGGCCATTTTGTCCATATGGTACATACTATACTAGATTGGAACTCATATTGAAGGCATGTTACTGGAAATCTCTATGAAATTTAGAAAATTCTTTTCTGATGATAGCATATTATTACACAGGGTGATAGTGATATATGATCAATAACTTATTATTCTTATGTAATATATAAAGATATTCAAGTTGTGTTTGGTCTGAAGTAGTTTTCTTTGCTGGTTTCAGGATGAATTGGATAGTCTTGCAAAAAACTACCCTGACAGGTTCAAAATTTACTACGTACTCAATCAAGTAAGTTCACCATTCATTTATCTTTGCCATGGTGTTTTATTGTACTTCTCATAGGCATTATCCTACTTGTGCTATTCGTCAAAATTAAACCATTCATTGTTGGTTTCTTTCACTCGTAACTTCCATCTCTCTGTCTATGAAGTGAAGAACTGTTCTGGAAAAGCAATATGCACCTGCCCAGTTAACAAATCTGATGCCTAGCCATATTGCTTTCTGTGATACTTTTTAGCATGAAATAATGAAAACCAAATGGTTTGTTAAAATCTTAAAAGTTAGATAGGAATCCTTGCAGGAGCTTGTATCACAAACAGCTTATGATATGCTTTAAGTAGTGGAAGCATACCCTTTGCAATCTGAGCTGAGCTCGTACGAGTATGCACCAAGCCAGCAATACTCTATGGCACCTTTCACTTATAGTCTATTGGAACACAAACTAATTATGTACATCTTCTTGTAGCCATGTATCATGCAGACCATTCTCTGATTCCCATAATTCTTATCTAAGTGGTTTCTTACGACATGAGAGTTGATGATCAGAAACGATACAAAAGTTTGTATGTCTATGCTTCCAAAAAAGCAGTTTATCTAATTGTTAGGCATATGAGCTCGGGAGCCCTATAGCTTAACCTAACCAAGTATATGCTCTTCTGCACTTTCATGTGGAACTGATGTTGGATCGTAACACTAATATTTCTCATATTTGCATGCCGTTTTCTTCATTTTTGTAGCCTCCTGAAATATGGGAGGGTGGCGTTGGATTTGTGTCGAAAGAAATGATTCAAGCTCACTGCCCACCACCAGCTTCTGATATCCAGGTTCGTTATCAGATCTCAAGCTATGTCAACGTTACAAGAAGAAACATCGAGCACTAATTTTGTGGTTCGTCTCTGCAGATGCTGAGATGCGGCCCACCTCCAATGAACAAGGCCATGGCTGCTCATCTCGACGCTCTTGCCTATCCCTCAGAGATTCAGTTCCAGTTCTAACTTCTTCTTACTCTTGACATGATTTTGAGACATGCGTTTGATTTTCATTTTTCAGGTTGTAAGATTAGTATTTACTTTTCTCGTTATTCAGTCGAAAATACAACGAAAAATAAATACACGTTCCCGAGCATAAATTGGAACATCACTTTATTTCATAACATAACACGTAAAATAGAGTTTTGAGAGCATAAATATAAATAAAAACAAGTTTATTCGTGCACTGACCATCATCCCCTTTTTTTTAATGAAATTATTATGTAGCATATGTTTTTTCAAATATATTTACGTTTAATATTTAATAATAATAAAAAATAATATAATTTAAATTAATTTATAAAATTATATTTTATTTGAACATAAAACTAACATTTACTGATATAAAAGAACAATTGCATTATAAACATGACTAAAATTAACAAAAATTTAAATTACATTTTAATACAATTAACTCTCAAATATTGGAGGAGGACCTGGAAGCGGTCTAAATATTGGAGGATCTGAAAGCGGTTTTGGACCGTACTAGAAAATTGCATGTGTTGAGTTGTGTGTCTCTTTATTATTATTATTATTATTATTATTATTATTATTATTATTATTATTATTGTAGATTTATTTTAATGTAATGTATTTTATGTTATTTTTATGTATTATTGTGGTAATTTTAATTTAATGTAATATATTTTATGTTATTTCTGTAATTTAAGTTTTTATTTTTTTTATAATTACATAATATTTTTTATTATATTAAGTGAAATTAAACACAATATTATACCTAAAAACAACATAATTTGCATTGTTAGATTAATAAAGAAAATAAAGAATAAAGTTAATGCAAAAATTAAAAAAAGAATAAAAAAATGTAAAAGAAAAGAGTAGAGGTAGTTAATAGTAGTACCCTTTTACATGTTCACGCCCCTTGAAAAAATATAGAGGTGGCGGACGGTTGGAGACCATTTTTTAACAAAATTAGCGACAGACTTAGAGGTGGCGGTGGCCTTGGAGATGGCCTAATGCATTAGGATTCTCATCTTTACTTGAACTTTCGACTTTGAAAAATACGAGGTGAATGTCACCTAATAATATAATAAATAGCAAAATTACTAAAATAAATTAATAGGAGTATTGTAAATGCATGAAAATGGTCACACCCCTTTCACACATCCACAAACCCTGAACGTTCAATGCCGGCCACACACGGGCGTACCTTTTTTTTAAAATCAAAATAAACATTTTAAAAATATTTTTTTTCAAATAAATAAATAAATTGGGACATATGATCATATTAAGGAGATATTAATTATGTTAGTTCTAATTTTTTTTACTTCATGTTATATTAACGATATTAGTGTATTTTTCAAATTATATTATCTAAAACACACACAAATGTGGCCAACATATATCACTAACATCACCTCAATAATATCATATATGTCCCCAAATATTTGTTTTAAAAAAACATATTTTTTCAATGTGTACCTTGAATTATTTTTAAAAAAACATCGGCAACACCGCTCCTTTCGGCGTCACCCCGACCCAAATAAAATAACTAACTTTCTTTAATAATCAACCACAACAATAAAATAATTGACTTTCTTTAATAATCAACAACAAATTAAATAAGGCTATTTCTATTTGCATTACTATTTTTTTAATATACATCATATTTATTACATTCATCACCAATATAATTTTATTTTCAGTATATTTTTTATATACCACATTGTTTTTTTTTACCCTTTACTACTTTAATTTTAAAAAACAATTTAAACCAATTAAAAATAAAAAAAAGTTGTGTCTGCATTTTCTCGATTCTCCTCCTCTCCCCAAACAAAAAATCTATTGCGGTGGTGCGTTGTCTTCTCCCTCTCTTCCCAAATGATAAATCGATTGTCGTGCTCAAATGTTTAAGGAGGCTACTTTTTAAGGGTCTTAATCCAATTCAAATATTAATGGGCAGATCGAATAGCCTGAAAAAAGGAAGACTAGGGCTAGAAAATTCAAAACTGAATTGATCCGAACCGAACAACTCGACAATCTAACAGGACTAGCTCGAAATTAAATGTGTAGAGTTGAATAACGCGAATTTTATGGTTTATCTTTATATTTTGGTTATATATTGAAAATTTCGATGTTTGATATAGTTTAATTTAAATACTAGAAATATAATTGTTAAAACTTAAATAATTTATTCTAATTAGTGATAAATTGTGTTATATTTAATGTTAATTTATTAAAAATTTAAGCGACGTAAATTGATAAATTTATACATAATAATTTTTTTTCGTAAACTTATTAGTCAGACAGATTAACTCGAAAACTGAAAATTTAGAATTAAACCCACAAATTACCCACTTAAAAGATCTTGTAATGCCGTCGCAATGGCGCCTTTTTCTTTTCTTTTATTTTTTAATTTGAAAATTGAGTTCCTTGTGCTTAGTTTAAAACTTAAAAGGTTCTATTTTTACGATATAATATGAGGGTTCTTGATGAGGAGGAGGCTACATTTGATGATGAACAGGTTTGTGTCATGACGAGTTTGAATCCTAACTTTAATAAGCATTTCATGTCAAGATTTGGAACATTTAAAAATTACATTAGTTCTATTAATGATAATTTGTCAATCCTTGGTTATTAAAGTCAGAGGCCGATCTATGTGAGAACAAGTTGTATCCAAATTTTTTATTTTATTTTACTATATATACTGTTACTGTATATGTCCATTCCTTTTTCCATTTTCTATTTTTTTCAAAAAAAATTAAATAATGAAAAAGTTGGCATGCGGAGATAAATGTTAAATAAATAAATAAGTAACTGCATAAATGTTAATTAAATATATAAATAGGTAATGGCCCGTTCAAAAAAAAAATGTTAACCAACCAATCACTAATTTATCTCTCTCACTCTGTCTCGTTCTCATCTTTAAATTTCATGAATATAAATATAGAAAAATACATGCTATTCAAATTTCAAGTCTATAAAATAAACTCTCACAACAATTTATTTTTTCAATCTAAAAAAGTACTACTGTATTTTTTAACAAAATATTGCAATATTTTACTAAATGATTGTTTGGTTGCCTTTATTAAGAATGATGTTTTTCTACAATTTCATAATGATAATGTCATAAATAGCGCTTTTCTTTGGCATGTATCATATAGCAAAACTTCTCTGCTTTCTCCACTCGGTATCTAAGTAATTAATTTGAGAAAATTCATATGCTGGAGTTCACAGCAATTTGTTTTCGACCATTTGCTAAAATTATCTACCAAAAGAAAAGTGTGAAGCATAGAAGCAAAATTAATTGGATAAATGAGTCATTTAGATCGGGTAAGCATTCATTAATCACGAATACATGCACTTCAGGCTTAATTTCAGTAATCATATATAATTCCTCATAAATTCTAATTAGTTATTGCATTTGTAATTCTTGAAAATAACAACTCCAAATCTAGTAATCAACCACATAAGCTCTGGAAATCATGCATCATATATAGTTTTTCCTCAACTGGGCATATAACATTTTGTAAAGCTTATAAATTGAAAGTTGAAATTTTTATTTGAGTGTTATGTATTTTCTTTGTTAATTTCATATTTACAATTGTAGGATTTTAAACATCGAAAAATATTCACTTATGCATTTTTGTACTTATAAATCTTACTCCCAATATTGAAAAATATTGAATACGGCACTTACTGAGGTGTAACATTTGAAATTTTGTGACAAATAATAAAAAGGAAAATGTTGGGTAATATCGTGCTAAAGTGTAATTAATCCAAATAACAATTATTACAATCATGAAGATTGAGTTCATTCAAGACTAACATCATAAACAGTTTTGCATTTGTACGTTATTGAACAATTCTTCAATTTTCTTCCGACAACATTGCATAGAACGGAATGCCATTAAAATGGGGTGCCCCGACCCTACACGGCCCCCCCCCCCCCCCCAACCATTGCACTGGTCCGCTGAGATCTTGCCGCGTGGATTGCATGAACAGTAACCCGATTCAACATTTTGAACCGGATTCGCATGGGCCATTGGAGGGAAAGTCTACGCTACCCCTCAGATTTTACTTGGAGGTGGTATCTAGGGTTGGGGAAAAATACCGTCATACCGTCATACTGTACTTACCGTACCGAAAAAAATACCGGAATACCGAACTTTAAGGTATACCGATATTTTCGGTAAGGTATGATACCGTACCGAGATTTTTCGGTAAGGTAACGGTATAGAATTTTAAAAACTGAGGTATACCGGCGTATACCGATACCGACGGTATACCGAATTTTTAAGGTATATACCGTTAATTCGGCATATACCGTTGTACCGGTATATACCGTTGTAAGGGTATATACCGGTATATTTGTGATATTATATACATATATGTATATGTGAATTATAGATACTTGATATATAATACTTAGTAAATATGATAAATTATATATATGTAAATATCTAACACTTATAATTAATCTTATGTTATACTTAATGCATAGTAATGATAATTAAATGTATTCTTAATTAATACTTAGTAAATAATTCTTTCAATTTCTAAGTAAAAGATTTCAAATTTGTAATATTTAGTAAGTTTATAATATTTTTATACAATTTATATTACTTATAAAAACATTATTGATATATCATACTAGTAAATATGTTATACATTTATAAATCTCTAGTAAATTTACATTATTAACACTTATAATTAATCTTATGCTATACTTAATGCATTATAATGCTAAGTGTGTTCTTTGTTAGTATATACTTAGTAAATAATTCTTACGATTTCTAAGTAAAAGATTTCAAATTTGTAATATTTAGTAAGTTTATAATATTTTTATACAATTTATATTAATTATAAAAAGATGATTGATATATAATAGTAGTAAATATGTTATACATTTATAAATATCTAGTAATTTACAATATTAACACTTATAATTAATCTTATGTTATACTTGTAATGCTAAGTGTGTTCTTTGTTAGTATATACTTAGTAAATAATTCTTACGATTTCTAAGTAAATAATTTACAATATTTATTTTATTTTGTTGAATTTTGATCGTTATTAGGAATGGTTTATATATTTTGAGTAAATATATGAGATATATGATATATCCTAGGATGGTAATGGTATGATAAGGTATACCGATGTCGGTAAGGTATACCGATATAGTAAGGTATACCAATGTCGGTAAGGTATACCGAATTAAAGGTACGGTAAAGGTATGCCATTTGTTTCATACCGAACTTAAGGTATACCGTTGGAAGGTATACCGAACCTTAAGGTAAGGTAACGGTATGGATTTTCTCTATACCGTACAAGTAAGGTAAGGTAAAGGTATGGGAAAAAAAGTAAGGTATACCTTACCGTGCCACCCCTAGTGGTACCTTGTCGACACCTGTCCCCATTTTTTAAAACAATTTCGTTTTATTTTTATTGCTCCGAATTTCCAATATACGCTGTATTTTGGGGGAAATACGGAAAACAACTATTGAGGTAGTTTTCAGAATAATGCCACGACATGTCACGGGGGCCCCACTGCTACAGTTGTCTGGTGTCGGTGTATGTCGGTGCATTTTATGCTTTCTGATTCCGGCGACGTTGCCGGAGCTTACTCACGTCGGCAAGTTGTCGATGTTGTGAAGCGGAGGGTGTTCTCCAGATCCGCTAATTTTAAGAATTTTTCCAGATCGATTGTGCTAAATGAAGAGTTTTAAAGGTGTTCTTCGAAAACCTAATTTTTTCCTGCCTTTCAATGATTGGCCCTCGTGCAGATCTCCCGCGTCGTTACCGAGATAAAAAAAAAAGCATTAATCTATGTTTATTAGGCTATAATACATGTGATAAGTCTTTTTTGAAAATATTATTTAACCCTAAGTTAATGTTTTAAGGTATGCTCTTAAGATGATATATTATTATTAATTAAGGATTATGAAGTCGCGAGTACCGCTAATCTTGAATTCAAAAAAACACAAAACTAAAAGCGACCTTTCATTTCTTCTCATCTCTTTCTCTCTCTCCTCATTCTCAATTCCGATAGCTCTCGTTTCATTCTCGCCGGCAAGAATGGTTTCCATTTTGTAGAGTAGCTATCGCTGAGGACGTAGAATGTTCCAAAAACTGAAAAACAGAAAGTGACTCTTCATCTCCTCCCATTTCTTTCTCTCGCTCACTTTGTGTCGCAGCTCTGTCATTCCATTCTGAAAGGTGAAAAACGGTTACCAGAAGCCAGAGTCGCGACGGCCTGAAGTCTCTTTAGAAGGTTCGCGTCTGTTTGTATCGGTGAGTTCTTTGTTATATATTTGTCGCTCTTGTTCTGTCAATCGCTTTCAATAAATCCTAGTTTCATTGATATCTTTGTCTGCAACGTTGCTCTGTAATAGCTATTAGTTTGCATAGAACATTGTAACGTCATGTCTTCCGACCGTCGCTCAGTTGGTTCTCCTGAAGGTGGGGGGAAATCATCGGTGAAGGAGAAGGGGAAGAGGAAGCTTCCTGAGTTGGAAGGTCAGTATTCTGAACCCTTTATAATCTGCCTTGTATTTGTCATTATTTGTTCTAGGTTGAATGACATTTGTGAATCATATTGTCGTAGTGGCCGTTCTCTGAAAGCGCTTTTCTGTAACATATTTTTTGTGTAATTATGTTACAGATTGTAGATTCTCTGGAAGGCATGTTTTGTATCAAAGTTTTGGTCTAATTAATTACATTACAGATTGTTGAATTTCTGAAATATCTATTTTGTATAATATTTTAGTGTAGTAATTAAATCTCACACATTGTAGTTTAGGTGACTGATGTGTCTTGAATCATAGTCTTCGAGTTATTAAATAATGGATTATAGATTTTCTGAATTATGTGGAGCATATCATAGTATGTTATGTGTATAACTTCATTAGGGTTTCTATATTCTCTGAAGCTTGTGGTTTGTGGCAGTGGTTTTGCGTAATTAAAATAGAGATTCTATATTCTCTGAAACTTGTGTTTTGTGGCAGAGGTATTTAGATTTTGCATTACAGATTTTATATGCTCTGGAGCTTTTTTTGTGGCAGATGTGTTGAGTAATTGCACTACATATTATGTATTATCTGAAACTTGTGTTTTGTGGCAGAGGGCAAGATTAATCACATAAGATATCCTCTATTTTGTTGCAAAAAAGGTTTTCAGAATTTATATTACATATTCTAGATTTCCTTCAAATATTAGGTTTTGAGTGTTGAATGTTATTCCGCAGTTGTAGGTGGGAAATTGTCAGCCCGTGGGCAGTTACATGTTATCATGAATATAGTGCGTGAACATTTGAGTGACAAGAACCTTGAAGCTTTCAGACGTACTTGCTTTGGTCACTTGCTTGATGTGCCCCGTATTCAGTCTCAAATGCAGTTAATTTTCTTAATGTTGAATTCACTAATAGAGGAACTAGGGGTGAGCAAATCTACATCGCGACCCGACCCGACCGACCGACCCGATGCCTATCGGTCGGGTCGGTTTGGTGTTGGCAAGACGACGGTCGGTTGGCGGGTTCATACCATAGAAACCGAAGGTATTTCGGTCGGGTGTAACTTTTAAAAAAAATTTCAAATATATTGTATTTTGTATGTATAATGCATAAAGCAAACCAAATTGAAATATTGAATCCTTAAATTCACTAAATCAACGTCCAGACTCTCGCCGTCTCTCGCTCAGTCGCTCGTCCAGTCGGCCGCCTCAGCCATCGGCCCATCGCCGACGGCTAGACGCTTCTCTCTCTGTCTCTTGACTCTCTCTTGTCTGCACTCTGCAAGCCAGCAAGGGGCTTCCGCTACTCGGTCGACTCTCACCTCTCTCGGCTCTCGCTTCTCGGTCTCTCCAGCTCTCTTGAGTCTCGCACATCGTGGGTGACTCCTCGACGATGACAATGACACAGCCGACCGCCGCTCTCTCCAATCTCGATGAGACGAAGGCATGTATTGTTTGTATAGATTATTTGATTTCTTTCATTTCAAGTTATTAGTTATTTCTTATTATATTTTTTTGTTTGAGTCAGTAACAGTTTGATGATTTGTGGAAATTCTGTGGGAACAATATAAAATGTGTTATATTTCATATTTGTATTGTTGTCTTCTTGTGAATTGTGATGTTGGTCGTCTACCACTGCCAATGATTTAATATGCATATATAAATGTATATGTTTTTATTATTCTTGTGAATTATTGTTTTTGTATTGTTAGATTTGAAGCAGACGAGTCACGAGATAGGTTTTTATAATATTGTGGGTATTCAGAATTTGGTGATGTTATTGTTAATTAGATTCTTAGGTATTGACAAGAGAATTAAAATCTGATTATTATTTTTATATTCAGTTAGTTGATTATTAGAAGAAAAGAGAATTGAAAACTGATTTGTTGATTGATAATTGATTTTTGTATTCAGTTCAGTTAGACAGTTAGTTGATTTAAATTGAAAGTTGATTTGTTGATTAAAATTTATGTTTGTGTTTATGTAATGTAGATGTCGGAAGGAGAATGACACACATCCCCAATCCTGGTGGTGGACTTGGAAGAATCAATTAACAATAATGCGTCGGCATCCATTCCTACTCTAAACACTACTGATGCTGGTGGGAGTCGAAAAGCGGCTAAGCCACCTAAGCCAAGGTCGAAAGCATGGGATCACTTCACGAAATTCACAGATCTAAAAGATGGAGAATTGAAAGGCAAGTGCAACTATTGTGATAAAATTTATCTGTGTAGTTCAAAAAGGTATGGTACATCGACCTTGAATAATCACGTGACTAGTTGTATTCATAATCCCAACAATATTGATGCCCAACAAGGCCATTTATCTTTCAAATGTCGTGAGGGTGAGGGTAGCCTTAGTACTTGGAAATTTGATCAGAGTCACTGTAGGAAAAATTGATTTCTATGATAGTGAGGGATGAACTTCCTTTTCAGCATGTTGATGGTGAAGGGTTTGTTGATTTTGTTGAGGCTTTACAACCTAAGTTCACTATTCCCTCAAGATGGACCGTGTCTAGAGATATACATCAGTTGTACTTAGATGAAAGGGTTAAATTGTAAGAGTTTTTCAAATCATCTGGGGTGACTGTGTGCATTACTACTGATACATGGACTTCTGTGCAAAAGATTAACTATATGTGCATCACCGCTCATTATGTTGATAAAGATTGGGAATTACATAAGAAGATTATTAATTTCTGTGTTGTTGATAGTCACAAGGGTGATGAAATGGGTAGACAAATTGATTTTTGTTTACGTGAATGGGGATTGTAGGGGTCTTTGCAGTTACAGTTGATAATGTAGCTGCAAATGACGTTTGTGTTAACTTTTTGAAAGGGAGACTGGTAGATAAAGCACGTGATGTGGTGAAGGGGGAACACCTTCACATGAGGTGCACTGCACATGTAGTTAATTTGATTGTGGGTGATGGATTGAAGGTTATAAATCAATCCATCAAGAGGGTTCGTGAAGCTATTAGGTATGTGAGGCACTCCCCTGCAAGATTGAAATAATTTAGAGAGTGTTGTGTAGATGAGGGCATAGAATGCAAGTCTTTGTTGTGTTTGGATGTGGCTACTAGATGGAACTCAACATATCTAATGTTGAGTGTTGCACTTAAATTTGAAAAGGCATTTGAGAGATTTGAAGGTGTAGATCCTTTTTTTAGAGTTGATTTGACATATATGGGGTTGCCTACACCTGCAGATTGGGAAGTTGTGAAGACAATGGTTGATATTTTGGTTGTCTTCTATGAGCTCACACTTAGGATTTCTGCCCAATTGTATGTCACATCTCATTTACTTTTTCATGAGATTGATACAATTGGTAATCTGTTGAAAGATTGGGTAGAAAGCCGAAACCCGGCTATCAAAGACATGGTTGTGAAGATGCTAGCCAAATATAACAAATATTGGGGGAAACCAAGAAAGATGAACAAACTGATTTACTTGGTGGTGGTTATTGATCCTCGATATAAGTTTGTATTCATTAACTACTACTTTAGAGAAGAGATTGTGGATGATGAAGGTCCGAAGATGGCAAGTGAGGTGAAGAGTGCTTTACGTCATTTGTATGAGCATTATCAATCACTACATCGACTTACATCTCAAAGTCAAGGCAATGTAGTGAATCAAGAGCATGACATTGTGTCTCCTCCACCTTTGAAGAAAGTCAAATATACGAGAAGTGATAGATACAAACGAGACTTTTTGGATGGAGATGATGACTTGAAAGATGATTTGGAAATCTATCTTAGTGAAAAGCCTCTTAAGAATGAAAAGGATGACTTTGATATATTGAAGTGGTGGGATACACACCAATGTAGGTTTCCCATTCTTTCACATCTAGCTCGAGATATCTTAGCGATGCTTATCTCTACAGTGCCTTCAGAATCGGCCTTTAGCACGGGGGGGAGAGTGCTTGATCCTTTTAGGAGTTCTCTAAGTCCTACACTTGTGGAATCTCAAATGTGGTCAAGATTGGTTCAAGCGTTCAAAAAAATCGATAACCATTGAAGAAGAGTTGGCTAGTGTTGAAAAGCATGAAGAAGGTTTGTTAAATTTTAATTCAATTATATTAGCATCTTATTTTAATATTTTTATTGATGATTAATTGATTATTTTGGTTTTCTTGAAGGCATGAAGGATCTAATGAGAAAGGATATTTGAGGTTGTGAGCTTGAAGACAAGGATATTTGTAATGTTGATTGTTGAATAGTTGAATATTGGATTGATGTTTTATTTTATTGAGACTTGGAGTTTGAATTATGTTGATTGAATTTTGTTGAGACTTGGAGATTGGATGTATTCTGTTGGTTGGAACTTAGAAGTTTGTTGGAGATTTATATTTATGTTGGTTTCATTTTTATTCTGTATTTTGTTGGTAGTTAATTGGTTTCATTTTTTATTTTTATATTTTGATAATATGTTCCAGATTTATATTTTGATAATCTATTCCAGATTATTCTGTATTGATCTATTATGATTTCTGTATAATCATGGTTGACGCCTTGACGGACAGTGTTGTATTTTTATAATTAAGAATCTGATTATAATCTGTAATCATCTCATTTTAATCGCCATTGTACTAATAATTGATTTCTTATAAATTATAATAACACAAAAAAAATTATAGAGATTTTTAGCCCAAACCAAATATAATAGTTGAAGCCCAAACCAAAAATAAATAAATACTAGATGAAGCCCAAACCAACATAATAGATGAAGCCCAAAAAAAAATTTTCTAAGAAAATTTTGCTGCCGTGCACCTCGCTGAAACTGACCGAACCGACATGTCGGTTTTTGGTTCGGGAGACGCCAGACCTCGGTCGGTGGATGCCGGAGTTTCGGGTTCGGTCGGGTTGGCTTTTTTCGGTCGGGTTCCCACCGACCCGACCGTTTGCTCAGCCCTAATCAGAACATAGGAATGTTATGTCCTTCAAGATTAATGATAGGATCTTTGAATTAGGACGACAGGAGTTCTTCTGCATTTCAGGGTTGAGTTTTGCAGAGACTGTTAGATTGTCCTCTTCATCACAAATCCATGAACACATTTTTGGAGGCAAACAAAATTTGAAAGCGGTAGACATTGACGAAGCATTTAAGAATTATTGTAAGTCACATAAGGGTAGTGGAAGTCTTATGTTGAAATTAGCTCTGCTGTCTGTTCTATATGGGCTGCTTATGAATAGGGACCAATTATGGAAGAAAATTGAGGTCGAGTATATGCATCTTGTCGATGATTGATAAGTCCATTTATTTCGTGTTTTTAGGGGCATTTTATCATGTATAAATGTCCTTTTTAGTGTGTTTTGAGTCGAAAAGAACCAGGTTGCTTTCAAAGGGCATTTCAAGAGTCGAGTCTGGCAGAAGGGGCATTTTATGCCCAAATATTCACGATTATCTCGCACATATGTTCATCAGAGACACAAGGGACGTCCTCAGTATCCATCCCACATTCGGTCGGTGAAGTGGGCATATCAGATACGGATGGAGCTGACAGATGATGTCGTGCCCACAGTACTCGCACAGACTCGACCACAGGTCAGAATGGGCATTCCAGTGAAATTCGGGATTTAGTTGAAGAACAGCTGGTGGGAAGATAGCTACATTATCCGCAGGAGAGTTGGAACTAAGCTGGACTCCTGGAAGGTGCTGCAACAAAAGGATAAGCTCAGACGAGGAGATAAGCTTAATCTAAGGAGATAAGAGCAATCCCTAAAAAATAGGAATTTGTTGAAACTGAAGCTTATCCAGTCAAGTCAGAGAGGGCACGCCGTTCCGGATTTTCAGCAGAAGACCCCCGCCTGTGGGGGAAACTCTACTCGGAAATGTAACTATTTAAACAAGTTTAATTTCTGGAAAAACAAGCTTTAGACACTCTAAAACACTTTACATTTCCTGCATTTTATTTCAGTACGTTGCTTAGGCAACAAAACAATCCGAAAGGTCTTAAACCTTCGGAACTTAGGTTATGTTTATGTTCATCGATGTTGGAGTCGAGTTTTTGATTAATTAATTCAGTACGTTTTCGTTTATTGTTATGTCTTTAAATTCTGCAAGTTTAATTATGTCTAGCCTTCTCGGCTAGATCTTTAATTCTGGCATTTGAATGATGAAATTGGATTAAGCATAAATCTGGACTCGTGAGGCCAAAATGGGCATAGTAATGCATGATTAGTTTCCGTTAATTCTTGTGCCTTGTTCCACGGGAGTGTGTGTCTGAAGTGCCCAATGTGGCTGATCACTCGTTAGGTAAAGAGGGCACACCACTATTAATTGAATTGGTGAATCGTGATTGTATGTTGGTTCATATAGTAATAAGGGAATTAATGGGATGTTGTGGGCACAAGAGGAATCAGTTAAACACAACAGGTCTGGGTCCGTCTAGGGCACACCGCTGCTTGTTTGCTTACATCTCTTAGAGGAATCGGGAGGTAGGTAACTGGTTAGGGGTTTAATCGAAGAGGAATCACTTTTAAACCTAAAATGAAAGGATGGATGAGGAGACCCATGAGAGGAATCCGGTCACCATAACTAGATGACCTATTATGCATGAAAATCGGTGTGCCCATGATCGAGTTGTTTTATGTTTAACCAAGTTCTAATTCAAATGCCAGAACCTTTTGTTATTTGATAGTTTTCTTTAGTTTTTTTTGCAGATTTACATCCAGCTTAGTGACAACACCAAACCACCCTTTTGTGATTGGTTACTTGAAGATAGAATCGCAACAGCTCTCTGTGGGATCAACCCATACTCATTGGCTAGCTACGCTCGCTGTGGGCACAGGAGTTTATAAATATATTTTTGAGCGTGAAACGACAGCGCGTCAAAATTAGCGCCGTTGCCGGGGAGCTGGTTTCTAGTGATTTTATCTTCCACAATTGGTGAGTCTGGAAGTTGATACCCAGGGGTTCTTCGGAAGAGACTCTATTGTACGATTCGGAGATAGAGAAGACTTCGAGAAAAAACAGGGCAGCAGTGAAGAGGGCACGCCAAGCAGCAAATAGACCTCGTGAGCCCACACCGCCACCAGAGGATCAAGAAGATCAAGGAGACGAAGGGCACGAGGAAGAAAGACAGTTTGAGAACGGCCACAACATCAACATGGCCGCAAACGGAAATGTCGTGAATGGCAATGCAGATGATAACAGGACTTTAAGGCAGTTGGTCTTCCCGACCAACATGAATTTGCGCCCAATGGGCATTACACTCCCAGCTGTGACTCAGAACTGGGATATTTACGCAAACTTTATCCAGATCTTGCCGAAGTTCCACAGAATGCCTGGAGAGGATCCACAGAGGCATTTGCAAGATTTTGAGATGGTTTTCCAAACTCAACCATCCGACCATGGACGAGAAGAGTATGTGCGGTTGGTCTCGTTCCCTTTTACTCTTCAAGATGGGGCACGGGACTGGCTGTACACACTACCCACTGGCGCTGTGACCACATGGAGACAACTTCAACATAAGTTTTTGGAGAAATATTTCCCAGCATCCAAAGTGCAAGAAATGAGAAGAAGGATAGGGAGCCTGAAGATGGGAACTAACGAAAGTTTCTATGACTATTGGGGAAGATTCCAGGCGATGCTGGCGAAATGCCCACAGCACCAGATTATTGAACATGACTTGATTCAGTATTTCATCGGAGGATTGAGACCACATGAGAGGACGATCGTGAATGCCTCGTGTGGAGGATCCATTTTGAACAAACAGCTTGTTGAAGCATTCAGAATTCTCACAGAAATGGCTGAAGACAACCGAGACTTCAGTGGAGAGGGCATTCGGGTTGTAAGTTAAACAGAAAGGGCACTGGACCAGGATAGCAGGATTGATAGATTGTGCGACAAGATCGAGAAAATCTTATCCGGTGCAAGCATGGTGAGGAAGCCCAAACCTTGTGGGGTATGCAAAAGCATATCTCACTTCACGGATGAATGCCCTACTCTACAAGACGAAATGGAAGAAGTGAATGCTATAGGTGGCCAGAATGGGCATTCCAGAAGATATGATCCCCATTCCCAGAGTTATAATCCCGGCTGGAGAGACCATGAAAATTTTAGATGGAGAAGGCCGGAGGATGGGCATCCTGGACTCCCATTGCCACCACCCGAGGAGAAAAGAAAGCCAAGTAGGCTGGAAGATCTTGTGTTTGCTATGGCTGAGGAGAACGAGAAGTTTAAGCAAGAGACTCGAGCTGGTCTCTCACACATGAGCAAGCAAATCAATCAATTGGCTCAAGCCATGCACAAGATGGAGGAGAAAAATGGGAAGCTGCCTTCCCAGGTCGAAAATCTAAAAGAACAAGTGAATGCAGTAGCATTGAGGAGTGGGAAAGAGCTTCCGGAGATGGTCAGGCCGAGAGAAGAGAAGGACGATGTGCCCTTGGAGGAAGAAGTGGAAAAAATTCCCACAGAAGACAAGACACAAGAAGCTGAGCAGACTGATGCTGTGCCCATCCCGGAAGTGAAGCAATCTGCCAAGATGCCCACTCCAGAAAGACGGAAACCTCCCTTTCCAGGGAGATTGGCACATAATAGAAAAGAAGTGGAAACCAGGGAGATGCTAAAAGTATTCAGCAAAGTGGAAATCAACATTCCACTGATCGAGGTAATAAAACAAGTGCCGCGGTATGCCCGGTTTCTAAAGGAACTTTGTACCAGAAAGGTGCGATTCAATGACGATGCAAGGTTCCTAGTTGGGGAGAATGTATCGGCTATGATACAAAGGAAGTTACCCAAGAAGTGTGATGATCCAGGGATGTTCATGATCCCTTGCATAATTGGAGACAGAAAAGTCGAAAAGGCCATGCTGGACTTGGGAGCATCAATCAACGTAATGCCCTTGTCGGTGTTCAAAGAGTTGAAGATTGGACCTTTGAAGGAGACCCGTGTGGTCATTCAGCTTGCTGACAGGTCCAATGTATATCCAGAAGGCCTCATTGAAGATGTATTGGTAGGTGGACGAGCTTATTTTCCCAGCAGATTTTTATGTGCTTGACATGGGCACAGCGACTTCAAAATCTTCAGTTTTGTTGCTGGGAAGGCCTTTCATGAAGACAGCTCGAACCAAAATTGATGTGGACAAGGGCACACTGACGTGTGAGTTTGATGGGGAGAAGGTGACGTTCAACATTTTTGAAGCCATGAAGCACCACCCGGATACAGAAAATTGTAATTTTATGAACACATTTCATTACCTGAGCCGTTCTACTTTATCCATGATGAGCAATAGAGAACCGCTGGAGTGGGCATTGTGGGATGGACTGATTGATCAGGATGCCCTGGACAAGGATGATGACATAAGGGATGGAATTATGATGCTGTATTCATTAGAAGAAATGCCACACGGATGTGTGGACTATGGTGTGCCCATTCGGAGAAATGATGATAAGCTGATGCCTTCTATTATCAAAGCGCCCATGCTGGAGTTGAAGGCATTACCAAGGCATCTGAAATATGCATATTTAGGGAATAATGAGACTCTCCCTGTAATCATAAGTGCGGGGTTGAATCAAGCTGATGAGGACCGCCTTTTGAGATTGTTAAGACTGTACAAAGAGGCACTCGGATGGACATTGGCAGATATAAAGGGCATTAGCCCAGCATTTTGCATGTACAAAATTTTGTTGGAAGATGATGCAAAACCCGTTCGTGATCCACAAAGAAAGCTCAATCCAGTGATGAAGGATGTGGTGCTAAAAGAGATAATTAAGCTTCTGGACCAGGGCATTATATACCCAATTTCAGATAGCAAGTGGGTCAGTCCAATCCATGTTGTGCCCAAGAAGTCGGGCATTCAAGTTGTGAAAAAGAGAAAGGCGAGCTTGTGCCTACACGACTGCAAACCGGCTGGAGAGTTTGCATCGACTACCGAAAGCTGAACACGGTCACGCGGAAGGACCATTTCCCACTTCCGTTCATTGACCAGATGTTGGAAAGACTCGCAGGAAACAAGTTCTTTTGTTTTCTGGATGGATATTCAGGATACATGTAGATTGCAGTAAGTCAAGAGGACCAGGAGAAAACAACATTCACGTGCCCATTCGGCACGTTTGCCTATCGCATTGAAGTATTCATGGATGACTTCACAGTATATTGGAGCTGCTTTGATCGATGTTTAGATAATTTGGAGAAAGTGTTGCAGCGTTGTGTGGATAAATGCCTAGTTCTGAACTATGAAAAATATCATTTCATGGTCAGAGAGGGCATTGTATTAGGACATGTGATTTCTGAAAGGGGCATTGAGGTCGATAAAGCCAAGGTGGATATAATTGAGAAATTGCCATATCCCACCTCGGTGAAGCAAGTGAGAGGATTCTTGGGGCACGCTGGATTCTACAGGAGATTCATCAAGGATTTTGCAAAAATTGCTCAGCCTATTACTCACTTATTGCAGCAAGATGTTCCCTTTGAATTTGATGATGAATGTAAGAAGGCATTCAATGTTTTGAAGAAGCAACTAGTCACGGCACCAGTCATTCAACCACCAGATTGGGGAATGCCCTTTGAGATTATGTGTGACGCCAGTGGCTACGCTATGGGCGCTGTACTGGGTCAGAAGAGAGGAAAGGAAAGCCATGTAATTTACTATGCCTCCAAGACTCTGAATGGGGCACAGTGTAATTACACCACTACTGAAAAGGAGCTATTGGCAGTAGTGTTTGCATTTGAGAAGTTTCGATCTTATCTCTTGGGAGCAAAGAGCATTGTCTATACAGATCATGGTGCCCTGAGGCACTTGATGACCAAGAAGGAGATGAAGCCAAGACTGATTAGGTGGATCTTACTCTTACAGGAGTTCGATGTCGAGATAAAAGATAAGAGTGGGGCACAGAACTTGGTAGCTGACCATCTGAGCCGGGTGCTGAATGAAAAAGGTGACGAAATGCCCATTGCCGATCATTTTCCTGATGAGCATTTGTATTCAGCAAGGGGCATTCCGGCACCCTGGTATGCGGATATAGTAAACTACCTTGAGTCTGGGGAGATGCCTATTGGATACTCAAGATACCAGAAAAATAAACTAAGGTATAAGAGCAGGTTCTATGCGTGAGATTGCCCTATTCTATGGAGGAGATGCGCTGATCAAATCATTAGAAGATGTGCCCCTGATGAGGAGATAGATGAAATTCTAAAGCATTGTCACAGTTATGCTTGCGGAGGGCATTTCGGACCAAACCGAACAGCGAGAAAAATTTTGGATTGTGGGTTCTTTTGGCCCACAATATTCAAGGATGCCCACAACGTCTGTAGAAGATGTGGCCAATGCCAGAGGGTAGGGAACATCACAAGAAGAAATGAAATGCCCATGACGCCAATCATGCCAGTGGAGATTTTTGACATTTAGGGAATGGATTTTATGGGACCCTTTCCAAATTCGAGGGGGAACCAATACATTATCTTGGCAGTTGATTATGTATCCAAATGGGTAGAAGCAAAGGCTACTCCTACCAATGATGCAAGAGTAGTAGCCGCATTTCTGAAATCTCACATTTTCAGTCGGTTTGGTGTGCCCAGGTCCATCATCAGTGATCAAGGGACCCATTTTTACAACCAAACACTGGAAATATTGTTGAAGAAGTATGGGGTTCACCATAGGGTCACCACACCTTACCATCCCTAAGGAAATGGCCAAGCTGAAGTCTCAAATCGAGAAATTAAAGCCATTCTTGGGAAGGTTGTGGCCCCGAACCGAAAAGATTGGAGTGTTCATCTGGAAGATGCCCTGTGGGCATACCGAACTGCATTCAAGACTCCAATTGGGATGTCCCCATACAGAATGTTATTTGGGAAGTGTTGTCATCTGCCAGTCGAGTTAGAACACAAAGCACGATGGGCACTTCAGAAGCTGAATATGGATCATGACGCCGCTGGGCATTTCAGGAAATTTCAAATTCAAGAGCTGGAAGAAATGAGAATGGAGGCCTATGATAATTCGGTGTTGTACAAGGAAAAGATGAAAAGGCTCCATGATCAAGTGATTCGAAGGAAGAGATTTAGCTCAGGACAGAAAGTCCTATTGTACCATTCAAGGTTCAAGCTTATGGGAGGAGGATTGAGGACCAAGTGGGTTGGTCCATTTGAAGTGTATGCAGAATGCCCGAATTGGGCAATTGAGCTGATAAACCCCGATACTGGAGGGCGCTTCAAAGTGAATGGCCACCGTGTGAAATCTTACCTGGGGCACTCCGATGAAGATGTCACAGTGATCTGGCTCGCGGAGCCCACTTACGCCTGATCTGGGGTGATGTCGTGCCCACGACAATAACTGGGGCGCTACTGGGAGGCAACCGAGGTGTTTTCTTGTCTTAATTCATTTTTATTTATTTTTAATAAATTTTCCATGTAATTAAACTAGTTTAGGGAGCAATTTTATGCTTGTTTTGGATAAGCATGGTGTTTACAGGTTTAGATAATGAGAGAGAAAGATGAAGATAAAATAAATCCCTTAGAAATAGGGATTCTGAAGTGAGGCACTCTGGAGAGATAAAGTTTGTTTCGATTTTTCAGGGATAAGGCTTATCCATTAATATAGGGCATACTGATCCAGGAGACTCCTAAGGAATTTGGAGAGTCACAAGTCAAATCATGAATAGTAATCCCTTTAATATAAAAGCCTTACCCCACAAAATCTCCACTATCACTTTCACTCGCTTTTGCAAAAAATCAGAACCTTCTCTCTCGATTTTCCTGCAACCCTAATCTCTAAAAACCTTCAAAAAAATCTATCAATGGTGAAGACGAGAGGCAAGAAGGTCGCACCAAAGGCTGGACCTAAGGCACGCCTGGACTTCGAGACCCCCGTTGTCTCTGAAGAGCCATCTCCAACGAAGGTCGTGAAGAAACCCTCTGCGAAACCTAAGGGAAAGGCTGCATCTGAAGCAGCTGCTTCGAGTAAGCCTCCAAAGGAGACCCCACCAGAACAGGAGCCTACGCCTGAAGTTGAGGTGACTGAAGAAAGCTCTGCTACTCCAACTCAAACGGAGCAGCAAGATGCTGAGGCGACTGCTGAGGGCACGCAAGAAGAAGAGGCTACTGAAGAGCCTGAGCCAAAGCCAAAGAAAAGAGCTGAAAAGAAGAAAGCCAAGAAGCCCGTTAAGGCTCCGACTCCTGTGCCGTCGGTGGAGATCGAGGACTTGGAAGACAAAGAGGAAGGAGAGGAAGTTGAAGGGAGAGAAGAAGCTGAAGATGAAGGAGACAGAGACACCGATTTGGACAAATACCTAACTGAAATCGAAGATATAGAGGTTGAGCCCCAACCAGAGAAGGTACCCCTGTTTGAAGAAGAGGAAGAGGCACCCGCTGACATTAAGAAGCGGGCACTGGAGAAGGCGAAAGGGAAAAGAAAGGTTGGAGAGCCCATTCCAGAGCCAACCGAGCCAGAGGTGTCCCAGCAAGGGGACACTGAAGAAGAGAAGGAGCAGGAGGAGCCCAGTGCGCCCTCTCAAATGCAAGCAGGCTTTGAAGAGCCCTCGGAGGACTCCTCACCCAGGCGAAGGGTGGGGAAATCTGTTGGAATGAAAGCCGGAACTAAGCTGGCTGGAGAGGCCTCTCAGCGGAAGAGGAAGGCTGAAGAGGGCACTTCAGCCCCTGTGCCTAAAAGAGGCAGAGGGGTGGGGAGCCCCACACCGAGTAAACCCAGCAGTGGCCCGCCATCAGTCAGGGGCATCATCAACTCCAAAGGAGTCCACCGTGAGACGCTTGCAGCTCTTGGTATAGAGCAGGAGGTACGGGATTTATTTTCTGCAATTGGTTGGGAATGCTTTTTAGATATGGAATGTGTGATTTTTCCATCGTTGTCTCGTGATTTTGTCCAAAATTTGAAAATTAAAGCTGTGAACAAGCCTGCCACATCCACCAGGGTTTTATCTTTCAAAATGATGGGTAGAAGTTATTCTCTTTCTGCTGATGATTTGAATATGTTACTAGGCATCGTGACATACTTGGGCCTCCAGGAGGAAGAGTATGTCGATGCCATGACTGTAGTGCCCGACTCTGCAGAAAGAGTCGATGCAAAATGGGTCGATATTGGGGATGGATCCGTTTTTCAAAGTGGATCCACAAAGGGATACTGTTTAAATAACGATGCTTTGAGATTCTGCCATAGGGTGTTGTCCTATAACTTTTTTGGCCATAAGGATAGTTCAAATTCAATCACAAATCAAGAGCTATTCATTTTGTGGTGCATGGTGCACAAAATCAGAATCAATTTCGGTTCTGTGGCCATTGCACATTTTCGAGAAATTAAAACACACCCTAGGCATCGTATCTCTTGTGCCCAGTTGATCACCGAACTTGCTGTTAGACATAAGCTCCTTGATTTGCATGATACTGAGTTGACCCCCCTTCCCCGTGAGTATTTTGATCTTAATTGCTTGAGGAGAATGCAAGATGTGGTTGACGATAAGGATGGGAAGCCTGTTTTCTTTGTGCCGGGGGCAGACCCCTCGAGCATGCTTCTAGCTATTGCAGGCACATGTAACTATTTAAACAAGTTTAATTTCTAGAAAAACAAGCTTTAGACACTCTGAAACACTTTACATTTCCTGCATTTTATTTCAGTACGCTGCTTAGGCAGCAAAACAATCCGAAAGGTCTTAAACCTTCAGGACTTAGGTTATGTTTATGTTCATCGACGTTGGAGTCGAGTTTTTGATTAATTAATTCAGTACGTTTTCGTTTATTGTTATGTCTTTAAATTCTGCAAGTTTAATTATGTCTAGCCTTCTCGGCTAGATCTTTAATTCTGGCGTTTGAATGATGAAATTGGATTAAGCATAAATCTGGACTCGTGAGGCCAAAATGGGCATAGTAATACATGATTAGTTTCTGTTAATTCTTGTGCCTTGTTCCACGGGAGTGTGTGTCTGAAGTGCCCAATGTGGCTGATCACTCGTTAGGTAAAGAGGGCACACCACTATTAATTGAATTGGCGAATCGTGACTGTGTGTTGGTTCATATAGTAATAAGGGAATTAATGGGGTGTTGTGGGCACAAGAGGAATCAGTTAAACACAACAGATCTGGGTCCGTCTAGGGCACACTGCTGCTTGCTTGCTTACATCTCTTAGAGGAATCGGGAGGTAGGTAACTGGTTAGGGATTTAATCGAAGAGGAAACACTTTTAAACCTAAAATGAAAGGATGGATGAGGAGACGCATGAGAGGAATCCGGTGACCATAACTAGATGACCTATTATGCATGAAAATCGGTGTGCCCATGATCGAGTTGTTTTATGTTTAACCAAGTTCTAATTCAAATGCCAGAACCTTTTGTTATTTGATAGTTTTCTTTAGTTTCTTTTGCAGATTTACATTCAGCTTAGTGACAACACCAAACCACCCTTTTGTGATTGGTTACTTGAAGATAGAATCGCAACAGCTCTCTGTGGGATCGACCCGTACTCATTGGCTAGCTACGCTCGCTGTGGGCACAGGAGTTTATAAATATATTTTTGAGCGCGAAATGACAGCGCGTCAATGATCTATCTGCTTTTAACAAATATCCCTAGGGTAGGGTTGCATATGACCACTTAGTGCATTGGACACATCGGGCCCGAAGTAATGTAGATCGGCATATTGTTCAATCCGATAGGCCTTCAACAGATGTGTGTGGATTCTACCTGACGCTGTAGATATTTGCTTTCGAGATAATGTCGATGCTTGCAAAGCATTGCGCTAAAAGGATTGATTCAGTGGCATTTCCACGGATGTGTAGGTGGACCATTGATGCATACTTCAAATATACAGTTCTGCTGAGGTATTTCCAGAGTTTTGATGTCGGTGGCATGGTAATTGACTTACTTTGAATCATTTGTAACTTTCAATTATTGTGATTCTCTGTTTAAGGCTCATTTGTTTCTGACGGATGAGCCTTTTGAATTCTCATGATTCTATTACTAGCCTTCTCATTGTCTGTTCATGTCTCAATTTATTGTGACAACTGCATTTTGAATTCTCCCAAGATGAAAGAGGTAGACTGCGAGCAGCTGGTCTGTCGGATGAAGATGTTTTGCAGAGGGGCTCGGAGGGTGATGCAAGGCAACCCCAGAGTTATAACAATATAAAGCTAGTCGACGAAGATGATGATAACCAGGAGGATGTTATCAAACCAAACTTTGATGATGGTATGGAGGATTTATCAAAAGCAAATGCCGATGATGATTTGGAGGAAGTCAGATTGAGAAAGGGTTCTCACAGTTCTGCATCAAGAAGGTTGCGTAGAGAAAATGCTTCCAAGATTGGGAACTTGTTGAGAGCTGCCACAATGTCTTCATCATCTTGTCGTGGACCAGAAGAAACAAAGTCTGAGTAGTCACTTGCCCAGCTTGTGAAGACTATATTGGTAAGCGACATAGTTTTATGCAACTCTAGTAGGTGTGTGTAATGTGAGTTAACATAAGTATATTCTTTGTGATGTTAAACGGCAGGAAATGAATGTGAGGATGCAGAATGACTCCAACTGCATTCAGAAGATGGAGCAGATGATAATGGTAAATGCTACTTAGTGCATAAGACGTTTGTAATTGTTTTGCTAAGCAAGCTAAATCCTTCCCATTTATTCTTCCCTGGCAGGGTATGAATGTCATGTTGAAGAGTGTGGTTGACAGAATTTCCGGTGTAGAGGAGTCAGTTCATGGTCTGAAAAGAAGGCTTGACGGCTTTGGTTCTGTAGATGATGAAGCTACAGACTTTGTGGATAAGGAAGACCCCCCTGAAGTGGCCATGAAATCTGGCCAGCCTAATGAGGACTTTGTGGAGGGCAGGTCTGGTGAGAAGCACGTTGGGGATGCTGGAGGTGTCGATTCTGTGGATAAAACATTCACGAACCAAAGCTTTAATGTTGTTTCATACCCTGAGAGGCAAGGTGGGGAGGCTGGAGTTGTGGATTATGTTGATATACCACCCAATAATGAGAGTGTTGTGCAAGTTGAGTCTGGTGTTGAGAGGCAAGATAGGGATGTTGGGAACACTGAGATCATTGATGGCGTTGGAAATGCTGAGAGCTTTGAGGGAGTTGGTCATGCTGAGAGGCAGGGTGCAGACTGCCTGCCGAGTCAGAAGGTGTTGGATAACCTTGAAGAGGTCTTGGTGGATGAGGTGATCCACTCACATAATCAGGCGCATGGAGCTGGAGCTGCAGAAAATGCTGAGATGGAGATGACTGAGGCGTAGTCACCAGAGTATGAGATCTCTGACCTAGAAGCGTATGAGCCTGATTGCTCCCCACAGAAGATGGACCAAGAAAACCCCCTGCGAAGAAGAGGTTGTTTGAGGAGGTCAGTGGAAGTGTTGAACCATGCTATGGAACTATATGCGGAGAGCCACTTCCGAAGAAGAGGAAGACTAGGGAGAAGAATGTTGCTGAAAAGAAACCCGTGAAATTGTCCTCATTGCGATAGTATATATATTTATCAGGGATGGTCTCCCACTTGAAAACCTTGAATAAATGAAATATATGGCAGCACAAAATACCATCCATCCCAAATTTCTTACAGCTGCAAACAGCATTATCTTCATTCTTTTTATATGAAACTGTTGAAGAAACCTCATTACCATCATAAACCTCATAATGCAAAGCAACTTCATCACCGTGAATACGCACAACATTGCAATTGTAACATGAGTCCTTAATCTCTTCTTGAACTTTCAGAAATTGTTTTGCCGTGTAAATTGTAGAAGCATGCTTCTCAAATAACATCGGTGTCTCCAACTGCGGAATATATGAATAATCTAAACTATTCTGAAGGTCATATGCGTTCCTCTGTGCATCCAGTGCCATTTCAAAATGCATCATAAATTCAACAAGATTAGAACCAAAGTTCAAGTAATTGTTGAAGAAGCTATTGACACTCTCAGAAATGGAAGTGGTCCTGCAAAGTCGACTCATTGGATGGTCTCTAAAATATGCAGGAATCCAATATTGTCTGATCTCATACAATGTTTTAAACCAACTTGTCTCTGTGAGCTCGAAATCAACCATAAGAGCATTCCATTTTTCTTCAAAGACTGTTGGTTCAATCATATCAGACCAAACAACTCCGTTCAATCTCTTCATGAAAAAATCATCATTCTTCAAATATGGAGGGACCTTCTCTGGCACCTTTGTCATAATGTGCCACATGCAAAGACGATGTCTGGTATTTGGGAAGCTTTGTTTTATGGCGATCCTCATTGCAGGGTCCTGATCCGTGATAATCATTCCAGGATGGCGTCCCATACACTTTGCAAAATTCTCAAACACCCAACTA
The DNA here is from genome assembly GCA_026008535.1 of Perilla frutescens. Lineage (NCBI taxonomy): Eukaryota > Viridiplantae > Streptophyta > Magnoliopsida > Lamiales > Lamiaceae > Perilla > Perilla frutescens. The sequence continues at coordinate 69,762,273 of BRKX01000001.1, forward strand.
TAGCAACCTTGATTTTCACCCGACATTAGTGCAGCGCCAAATGTCACACATTTTCCATGGTTGTCTTTACCCGTGAATGGAGCAAAAATCATCTCATACCTAATTTAAATAAATCATAAATGGGAAAAAATTAGAATAATCTATATATAGAGACATGGAAATTATTTACTAATATATATATATATGATTACATACTAATATCAGTATTTAAAATTGCTAGTAATAACATATTGTGTATATGGTGTAGTTCAAAATGGGGAAAAAATGAGAACAAGCTATAAACAGAGACATGTAAATTATTTGCTAATATGTATAATATTACATACTAATATCAGTATTTAATATTGCTAATAATAACACATTGTGTATATGGTGTAGTTTTACTGTACGTATATCAAAGATGCACAATTATTTGATTAAAAATAATTGCTAATATTAAATGATTGTATTTATTATTTACAGACATTAAGGTATAAATAACATAAATCCTTAAGCCAAACACATAATTATGAAAGAAAATTCATATAAATTAAACACAAATATACTTGTTGGTTCTGTATGTGCAATCGAAGGAAACTACGACACCAAACACAACATAATTTCGTCTTGTGATAGGATCAACCCAAAAAACACAGGTCAAGTGATCACTCTTGTCAACGGAGAAGTCGTAAAAAAATGTCGAACATGACTCTTTCCTTAAACGCATATTATTCAACATTATCTGAGCGTCACATCCAGCAATATAAGCCCTCAAATCATGAGAGAAATTCTTAGATTCACTTTCCGTACTTCCAACATTTGGGTAACCGCCCATAAATGTTTTTAAAAGCTTAAGAGACGGTGAAGGGCCTATGTTCGCCTTAGCACAACCCATAAGAAATTTTTGGTGCACATAACCCAATTTTCTATTGACCTTCAAGTATTTCTTGAATTCATCTGAAATTAATTGGTGAGAATGACCCTTCACAAAAAGATCAACAGCATATCCACTAGCACCGCAAAATTTGAACACAACACGAGCCATGCAATCTACCCTCATTGAAACCCTGCGCCTTTTCTTTTTATTTGAAATGGTCAAATCATCGGCTACATAATTTTTCTTCCCCTCTCTATTGCAGAATATGTACCTTCTAGTAAGAAAACCATCATCAGCCTTCTTAGTCGGCCCTCTTCGAATATCAAAACCGTTTGCTTTACCATAAATTCTATAAAAATTAATGTCATCCTCAAGAGTTTTGAATTTTTGTCCCAAAAATGGCTTTAAAGATGGCTCACAATTTGGTATGTAATGTTCAAGAGGTTTATCCATTTGCATGACAACCTCATCATTCATCACATTTGTACTTGCCAATTAAATGCCAAGTAGTTAACATTAAATAAAATTGATGCAACAAAAAAATGGACTGCTAATATTAATTACATATATTGCTATTGCTAGATATATATAAGCTAATAATTACCAAAATATATATCAAGCAACGAACCATACAAATGTAAATGACATACCAACCCACAAAAAAAATTCAAGTGTTATTGTACACATCTCCTTATCATACAATATCACAATTAAAACCAATTAAATAACAACAAACATAATATTTGCTTCAGTAGTAGTATAAACATAATATTTGCATGATTATCTTCTATTACCAAAAAAAAGACACATGTTTTTCATTGCTAACATGCATATATCTGACAACAATCCTATATTGAAATGATCGATTCATCAAATCCATGATAAGGTGTAATGCTGTCACAGGCTATGATTTAATCATGCCTCGCTTCTCCTTTTCAGGTGGGTACCGTCCTTTTGGGTTGTGCTTTCTTCTATGACATCTTTTGGGTGTTTATTTCTAAGAAATTATTCAAAGAGAGTGTGATGATTGTGGTGAGTGATTATTGAACCTCAATTTCTCATAGCATGTCTCAAGTGTTTTCAGAAAGAAGATATTAAGTTTGGTTGTTTATACATTTCAAAGTGGCTCGTGGTGATAGAAGTGGCGAGGATAAAATCTCATGCTTCTGAAGATTCCACATCTATTTGATCCTTGATGAGATGGTTACAGTATCATAGGATTTGGCAACATCCTCTCGCCTGTTAGTTGCATTTTCCCTCAGGTTTGCATTTTTCACACAAGAGTTTCATCAAACACCTTATGAGCAAAAATCATATAACCCAATTTGGAATATATATTCAAGTTGTATGTCAGCACAAAAACTATTATCGTGATCGTATAATTAATGTTAAAAGCCAAGCCACATGATACATCCCCTAAACAAACATAGGGCAGCACATTTTTTTTTGAACAAACTCTGAAACATATATATTTGCACAGGAAACATATGTCCCCCCTCCCAAATAAAAAAGAAAAATATTTACCTGAATCTTCCATAGCATAAATAAGAAAAAATCTTGATTGTAGTTGTAAAAACTGAGGTATATTGTATCTTCTTCGACAGATATTGTTACTCCAATGGAGAAGTCAGCATCTTTTTTCCCTTCAACGAAGAACTCGATCGGCGGTTTTTTATTTTTTGATATACATTCAAATAGATTTTAAGAAACTAAATAATTAAGTATTTTGTATTAAGATAAATATACCAAAAAAGTGGGATTTGATATTCCATATAAATTAAATTACTTCTATACCCATCACTTATATATATATATAAATCTTAATTAATTGCATATTAAATCCCATCAAACTATGATTAATCTTGACCATCCAAATCAAAGATATGAGCGGTATAGATTAGATCCTAGTTTCTACAGGGAGAGGGGGTTAACATTTGAACCAAAACCTATATATATATATATATATATATATATACTCTCTCCGTTTTGAAATGTTTGTTGTTTTAGGTTTTTTATCTAGAATTAATAATTAATTTTGTGAACAAATATACTCATCTCCATAAAATCTAATTTATCTATATTTTCCTAAAAAATAACAACATTTTCTCTCTCCATATATTTTTCTCTCTTCATTTTGTTAGAATCAAGAAATCTTGTAGGATTTGAGAGGGTTAAAATTGAGAGAGGGGATGTCAAATTATAAAAAACAACAAACATTTTGAAACAAAACAAAAAACATTTCGAAATAGAGAGAGTATATATATATATATATATATATATATATATATATATATTATTTTTACAATTTTAACCTTATGATATCTAATGTAATTTGAAGAGACATATAATTTGCAACTAGATCCCTAAATTAAAGAGTTAATCTTGACCGTTCATATTTATGAGATGATGGTTATTGAAGGTTCCTAATTTCTACATGCTATATATATATATGTGTGTGTGTGTGTGTGTGTTGGGTTCAGGTGAGAAAATATTTTGGTGTCAGAAATGAGAAAAATGTTTATTATATTGTATTTATTGCTTAATTGCCATAATTTTATTGCTTAATTGCTATAATTTCATTACACACGTGGAACAAAATAATTATGCAATAAAATTATACCTATTAAACAGTAAATTACAATAAGATAAATATTTTCTCATTTCTCACACCATACATATGTTTCTTACCTGAACCAAAACCTATATATATATATATATATATATATATATATATATATATATATATATATGCGCGTGCTCGCACGCTCACGCACTACACATTGAAAAAAACAGTGGAACAGTGAAGAAACGCAGCTACAATTTCCGTCGTCACACCGAAAACTGCTCACCACTACCACTAGCTCTCGGCATTTCGATCGTGCCAAAACCCCACTCTCACCAAATTATGTGTTGCTAACTCAATTTTCAAGCCGCCGATCGACCACCAGCTCCCCGCCGTGATTGGACTCCGGTTCCAATTACGCTGCCGCGGGAGTGAAATCATCAACTGCCACTAAATTATTCCTAACGATCCGCTCCCCTTTCATTGAGGTGCGTAGATTTCTCTTTTGTGATATGGGGCTTTTCGTTTAATGATTTCGTTAAATGCATAATTCGATCATGTTCAGGGCGCGCGATGGTAACGTGGTGTGATTTCTGTGCACAAAGGGTTCGAAGCTATATCCTGGTTGGCCAAACGTAAGGACTTGTAATGCCGTTGCAATGGCACCTCTTTTATTTGTATCGATTTCCTTCTAATTTTGAAACTTGTGTTCCTTCTGATGGGGGTGGTGGTTGTGTGACATAATATACAGATGTTGTTCATTTTGCGGGAAGGTTCTTGCTGAGGATAACTTTACGGAGGAGGCTACATTTGTAAAAACTGTTGATGGACAGGTGTTTGATGTTACGACTAGCTCGAATCCTTGCACCATGCCTCTGGTTGTTGTTGGAAATTAAACCGATCCGAAACGATTTCGGGTAGAATAAAATCCATTTTTCGATCAAATCAAATTGGAGCGGAAGCGGTATAAATTAGACAATAGATCGTAATATAAAAATATAATATCCATGCGAATTAAATTTATTTAATGCTAAAGGAGAGATAAAGAAAATACCTTTTTCTTAAAACTCATTCGTCTTCTTCGATCAACTTTTGAATCTTGAAGCTCGTAAACACCACGATCTTCCGATTCGATCCTCCCTTTGAACGGTAGTGAGTGGGCACCGAAATAAATCTATTAAGTTCCTAACTTAATTTTTCTACGATTATTTCAACACATGAAATCGCAGAATTGGGCTGGAAGGATATTTAATCTGAATAAATATATAAACATAAGAAGAAAAGAGAAAACGAAACCAAACTATTTGATTTCGTGACTTGGGTTGCGTGAATTAATTCTTTTCCAAGAATCAATTCTCTGATTTTTTATTTCTAACTAATTCACGTGAATCTCCCAAAAATCGGCGTCACTCTTTCTTCTATTTAATGTTATATTTATAATTAGGATTACGTCAAATCCCAATACATATCAGTTTCCTATTTTTAACAGATTTAGAATCATGTAGATAAGCAAATAAATTAATAATTATCTCATATAATTATTAATTATCACTAATATGTAAATAATATAAATATCTTATATTTATTTAATTCCTAGCACAGTCACTGTGGAATATCATATATTCCCGGAATTAATTAATATTTACACATAAGCCCAAACTTTATGAAAACTTATTTTTCATAACACTTTAGGAACTTAAATATTATTATTAACCCGTCAATCATATGGGAAGGCGAATGGGGGACCATGGACCTATAATCAAGAGCTCCAATAAATTGAATAAATAATTAAACTCTTTAATTAATTTATTCAACTTATTAATTCCGATATTATTCCACTAAAAATTCGGAATTGCACTCTCTTTAATTATAGAACATATTTACTCTACGAATTTGAGCAATCCATTGATTTAATCATTTCATATGAATTAATCCTCCATAGATAATTCATAATTGAAGACAGGTAATATCCGTTAACCTCTTCAATTATTTCTTTTCCTCATTTACCATTACTTCACTAGTGAACGATTAATTTATAAACGATTTATAAATTAGAGATCTCTAATCACTCAGTTCCAGAATTAACAAATGAGAGAATTATCTTTCCGCTTCTCAAAAGAAGGAATGGATTCCATATCTGTAAATTACATTCTCAGCTATTTAATTCAAACGTGAATCTAAAATGCAAGTTTAGAGAATGTTGGCAAACAAACTTTAACGAGCAAATTAAGAATTCCATTGAAATAAACAGGAGTCTATAATCACTCAGGATTAAGATTATTCATATATGATCATCTTGTGATTTTATTTAATATTCCTTTTCTTTAACGGAATTTGAAGGAATAATTAAATTAAATCGGTCCAAGTCCTATATGATCATATCATATATAAATGCACCCAATTGAATGTCTCCACATAAACGGTTTAGATAAAACGGTCACATTCATAATGTCATCAGGCTGCATTAGTGACATTTTAATTAAAGATCCCATACTTTAATTAAATCCGTCACGGACTTCATTTTTAGTTTATTTTCCATAATCTTAATCCTCTTGTATATAACACTTATATACTAAGATTATGGTAACATTAAATAAACTAGAGATTTTCTGTGATTTAAATAAATGCATACAAGAAGCATATTAGTTCGAAAATAAATGTCGCTTTTATAAATAAGATAAAAACAATTCACGATTGCTTTAAGGGCACAATTCCGAACAGTTGTGAGTTTAATTTGTTCATTTAATCACGTGTCGCATCCATTATTAAAATGCCACGATTGGTTACTGTGAAGATTCAATTTTGATTTATCAATTTGCTGACCTTACAAAAGGATGAGAGAGATGATGGTTAGAAAGGGAAATAAAACGCTTTAATTTGACATACCTTTGTGGGCTTAACTTTCTAGTTCCAATGTTATGATGTTGTTAACTTTTTTCTTAGCCCCGGAAAACTAAGGCTGACATAGGGTTTGCTTTGTCAAAGAGGATAAAGAAAAGGCATATGTTGCATTTTGAATTGAAGATTTGAAGCTGGATTTATTATCCTTTCGTACGTGGTTGGTCAGATTGAAGGGTTTGGGGAAGGAATTGAAATTCATTACTCTCGTTTTGAACTTTTTTTTTTCTTTTTTGTGATTTGTGTAAATTGGAATTTCGTTCAGTACAGATCATTGAACTTGCAACCTCGAAGGAATTTGTTTTACTTAAGGTTTTCATTGGTCCTTTCATTTGATCTGTGCATGATATTATAATTGTATACGGTATTAACTAATTCAAATTTATGCATAGTCACAATTTGCAGGTAAATTTGTAAGGTCTACTGGGGAAGGTAATTATGAGAGGACACTGGATGAAGGTAGGTTAATTTATTTGCTACTTCATAACTCTATCTATTCCTTATGCTTAATTAATCCACTGAAAGGGACAATCTAGGTGTTATATACTGTTAATTTGTTGTTTGCAAGTTTCAATTTGGATGTTGGATTTTTTTAATTTTCAGCTTGTGAAAATAATGCATTTCCTTTGAATTCACCGCTCAAATGGCTTGGTGGTTGTTTTTGTAGAGGGAAAACATGAAAATTGTTTCTTCTTCGCCTTCGCCTTTCCTTTCCTCCAAGTTGCCTAATTCCTCAGTGCTACAACGCTGCATAAAATGCTCTCCCAGATTCAAAAGCCACTACTCCTTACACTCGTCACTCTCACCATCCAGCATTTCCACTGAATCTCCCCCCCTCCCCCTACATTACTCAATCTCCATTGCATCACTGTCTTTCACATTCTCCTCCTTATCTCCATCTTCCACTTCCTTAGCCCACCCCACCCAATCTACCTCATCAACTTCAACCATTCTGCCACCTATTAGGCATCAACCTCCCAATTCAACTCTAACAAGTCATCTGGCAAAGCAACAACTTAGTGCCACTGCCCACTGGCCCACTTGTATTTTAGACATTGAGTTAAGTTCATCACTAATATGGGCCTGTGCAATAGACAACTATAGACTCCACATAAATTGCAACTTAATTAACCATCCTATTTGATCTTTTAATTTAGTTCAAGAACAATATTGCACTTTTTGGAATTTATTTGGAGTCATTATTGTGTGTGTTTTTGCAGTTATCAGTTAAATCTTTCCTTATTATGCATGTTTTAATTTTTTCATGTGTATTTGCAGGAGCAGATAAGCAGACCCTTCTCTGCCTCCTTCTCGTGGCAGCCATCTTTGCGGCTCTCTTCTGTCAAACCGCAGTCCACCCTCCTAGTGGCATCTTCGATCCCACTTTGACCACGCACATGACATTGCTGATGTTCCTATGTGCCATCTGCATGGGGTTTGCTGCATCAACGTGCATTCTAGTAGATGTGCCTGTCCCTGCAGGTTTCCCATATATTCGGTTTCAGATTTGGACAGCACTGTTGGCCATGGTGTTGGTTTATGGCAGTGCTATTGGCTCGATCACTGGAGTTGTAGATGAGGAGAGGAGAGCCACAGCTTATGCTGCTGTATCACTTTCGCTCACCATGCCGCCTCTGGGGAGACTGCTGATTTTCCTGTGGAGAAAAGCTTAAGTAGAACCGTGGCTGATTATATATATTAATATATATAGGAATAGGAATAGACTCAACTGTTATTTATGTTGTTTTGGATGACATTATATATTATGTTTCGTACTGGCTGTTATTAGAATTTACAAGTGAAGTGAACGTATGCATCTATTTAGTATTAAAAAAACCTCACCAAATGTCTAAATATATCTTTGAAGTTACTTCAGCAATAAATGATGACTGCTAGTTTGTCAGTTTGTGAGTGAGACTGTGAGAGTGAGAATGAGTGTGAGAGAGAGACAACCCCATATAAAAAAATTACAACAATAGTTGACATCGATCGAGTAATTAGAGTTCATTATACTTCATAATTATTTTTTAGTATTTAATTTCAATTTTTATTAACAATTTATTATTATGGCTGCCTATTTCAGAATTAGGGCATACATTTTTTTTGAAATTTCATTTTTTAGTAATAAAATATTAGTTATAGTTGATTAATGATTATATTGTAATAATTTTATTTTTTATATTAAATAATATCAAAATAACATCTGTGAATTGTGATAGACGTTGCCAGCCCAAGTTCGATGCTGCTAATGGGCCTAGAGATGAAGAGTCCAATTGATTAATATTTGTCCAAACATATATAAATTGTGTTTTAAGACGTGTTAATACAACTCAAAACCAGTTTATCTAGGATCAAATGCATTTAAATTCTTACAATATGAATTGTCTCAAAAAAAAAAACCTTACAATATGAATATAACAAAACAACATAAACGATTAAATAAGAAGAAATAAATGTTTATATCGTTTGCTAAATTTCAACAGCTAGTATATTTCACAACGTATGCTTCAAATTTCTAAATTTATCTACTTCTCCTATCGGTTTTCTTTTTCTAAACCTAATATATTTATGTTATATATTTCTCAAAATAATATCCAAAAATACCTAAAATCCTTGTTGGTTGGTGCACCTTAATTTCAACTAATCAAGACCACAAAAGTCAGGAACACATATAGCATGCAGTGTCACCTTCATTTCCCACTAAAAAAGAGAGAGAAAATAATTGAATGGACCCTTTTCAACTTGTGATTAAGGAAAAGAAAATAACAATTATTAACAATCATGAAGATTGAGTTCACTCAAGATTAGACGGCATAAACAGTTTTGCATTTTGACATTATTGAACAATTCTTCAATTTTCTTCAGACAATATTGCATAGAATGGAATATCATTGAAATGCATCAAGAAATAGTACTGAATTAGTGAAGAGGATTTTTGTATTGGGTAGTAGATTAAAGCCCAAACGCATTTTGTTTTTCTCACACATTTAATTTTTGTTTTTGGTATTACATATCCCTAATCCGCCCACTCCCCACCTTTGAAGCAATAATAATCATAATATATTCTCTAAAAAAACATAAGATATGTGTATTTATTTAAAAGGGCAACTTCAATTCCAAATTTCAAAACAAGATTTAAATTTGGTTGGAGTTATTTATATTTACACACTATTGAATAGTTTAATACAATATGAAAGGACCATTAAATTATTTTCTTAAAATAAAACAAACAAGAGCCCGATTTATGCAGGTGCCTTTAAACAAAAACGAAGAAGAGAGAGAGAAGACCAAAAAAATCCAACCTTTGTAATTGTACAGTACAAGACGAGGAAAAGCGGGGAGGAAAAGGCAAATAGAGAGTATAGATGATAGTAAATAAAGGGAGTCCGTATCGCCAAGATTGACAAACGCCCCTTTCTCTCAGAATTTGGTATTGTTTTGAGCTTTCCCTTCTATTGCCCTTTCTCTCTCATCACTCTCACACATATACAGATATACTCTTCTTTTTCTTGCTTATTTTCGTCAATGTTATATTGGGTCGGTAATATATATCATAATCTATCTGGGTTTTAATTTTTTTGAACAACTTTCCTTTTCATTGCCGCTCCTCTCTCTCACACACATACCTTGTTCTTCTCTTGAATCTTATATTGGATTGATAGTCTGTTATAATAATCCATCTGGGTTTTATTTCTTTCGCATTGCTTTCCTTTCATTGCCCTTTCTCACTCTCTCACACATATACCATGTTTTTCTTGAATATTTTATGGGTTGATAAACTCTGATAGCTCAATCCATCTAGGTTTTATTTCTTTTGCATTTCTGTTTCTCTGACGGACAAACCCTTCTCCTCAATTTACATCAACACATCCTAGCTTTAAGGCTTTGTTTTTATTAGATAAATTACATTCTGCTGCATGCTAGTTATTTTGTAGCTTCGAAATGTTGAAAATGTGATTGAAATTCGGGGGAAATGTTCAAAGACTTTGGCTTATTTTGGTTTCTGGCTTAAAGTTTGAATCTTGAATGATGTCAAAGAAATCGAATTTGTAATGTTATCTGATATTTGAGTCACTGAAGGAAATTGTTGATATAAAAGTACTATATTTTCTTGTTAGAATGTCAAAAATGGGTTTCGTTGCTTATAAATCCATATTCTGTTGGTTGTTGTTGTCATCGTCATTGTTCGTATTATCTTGGTTGTCAGTGCTAAGATCAACTGGCCAGTCTCATTCTCTTGAATTTGGTATATTGCCAAACTCGAGGCTGCTACGAGTTTCAGGAAACGCAAATCTTGATGAAGACCCTGTCAATAGTGTATCAGTGGCTGAAAGAGTAAACGAGGATAAGAATTTAGGAAAATGTGATTCTAATGAACCAATTCTTAAGGTTTTTATGTATGACTTGCCATCAGAATTTCATTTTGATCTATTAGGCTGGAAAGGTGTTGGAGAGAATGTATGGCCCGATATTCGTGTAAAGGTTCCTGAGTACCCTGGTGGGTTGAATCTGCAGCATAGCATCGAATATTGGCTGACTTTGGATCTCTTGAACTCTGAGGTTTCGGGAAATCTGAGAGGTCGTACTGCTATACGAGTACGCAATTCTAGTGAAGCAGATGTTGTGTTTGTTCCCTTTTTTTCGTCTTTATGCTATAACCGGTTCTCAAAGCTGAAACCTGGCCAGAAAAGGAGTACAAATGTAGTATTACAGGAGAAGTTGGTTAAATTCTTGATAGCTCAGGAGGAATGGAAGAGGTCTGGCGGAAAAGATCATATAGTTGTTGCTCACCATCCGAATAGCCTGTTAGATGCAAGGATGAAGCTATGGCCTGCAATATTCATTCTATCAGATTTCGGAAGGTATCCTCCAACCATTGCAAATGTTGAGAAAGACGTGATTGCACCTTACAGGCACGTCACTGGGAGTTATGCGGATGACTCATCTGACTTTGACAGTCGTTTGACCTTGCTCTTTTTTCAGGGTGCAATATACAGAAAAGATGTAAGTTGCCTCTGTGCCCTAACATTTTATATTCCTCTGTACTTTTACTGGTAGCATATATCTACTCGTTCATTTTGCTTCTTAATTTCTTTTGATAACACGTGGTCTTTGTTTATGCAAAATGATTGTTGAACTCTATACATTGCTTAGAGTCCCAGCCTTCTTTGAACCTAGGACTCTTTGATTATATAAGTTAGTTGAGTAAAAACATTAACTTGGATTTAAGGCCTTCCTTGGAATCAATTCATATTTGATGTTTCAATGCTCGTAATATGCTAATGGCTACATATGCACTCATAGTCAACAATTTATTGGAAAACAGAGTAGAGTACCTGATTCACTCTCTCTCTCTCTGGGTCAAGTGGTGGCGTGGGAGTGCTAGTTTTCTAAAGAGAAGATGCTATGCCTTTTTAACCAATGGCAAGTAGCCTCTAGAACCAGCTCGGAATGGATACTGCTGGCTTCCAACGTAGATCTTAGCAGGGATTATGGTTTATAGATCAATTTATGCTAGTATTACCTCATAAAGAAAATGTATTCAAGAAAAACAAGAATGACTGCTGAATGCATCTTTGATGTCTGTCTCATGAAGTATGAACCTTAATTGAAGGTGAAGGATGAATTTGGAATAAGAGTGATTATGTAACTTGAATGATTTAGAATTGAGTAAAGCATTGTCTATATATGATACTGATTTTCTGCAAAAAGAGTGAATAAATTGCAGTTGGCTTACATTAGCCAACTGTTTATCCCATAAGACGTAATCTGTGTTAGTTTTATTGCATGCGGCTTCCCCGTTGAATGATGGCAAGTGATATTTGGATGCATGACGGAGTCATATTTAGTATAACTGCTTCCTCTGGGCTCGATTATGATCTCCTAATCTGTTTCATGTCGTTTTGGATGCATCATTTGTAAGACTTTCTTTGTTTCTCATTTTCAGGGTGGAATAATTCGTCAAGAGTTATACTATATGCTTAAAAATGAAACAGATGTGCACTTCTCTTTTGGAACTTACCAAAAAGATGGTGCTAAGCAAACTTCAAAGGGCATGCGCTCATCCAAATTCTGCCTCAACATAGCTGGTGATACTCCTTCATCAAACCGCCTTTTTGATGCTATAGCCAGCCATTGCGTGCCTGTCATTATCAGCGATGAAATCGAGCTTCCCTATGAAGATGTTCTTGACTACTCTGAGTTCTGCATATTTATCAGCACGTCAGATGCTCTCAAAAATGGTTTTCTCTTAAACCTTATGAGGAACATTAGCAAAGAGGAATGGACGAGGATGTGGAAGAGGCTGCAAGAAATCGAGCATTTGTATGAATATCAGTATCCATCGAAAGAGAATGATGCTGTTCAGATGATATGGCAGGCCGTTTCTCGCAAGGTTTCTAGTATCAGATGGAAAATTCACAGGGACATGCGATTCTCTCGTACAAGAGCCCGTCAAGAACTAGCTATTAGTTCCGATTCCATTCCAAGAAATTTTGGTTGATCGATTTTCTTGTCTTGAAGATCGTTGGAACTACTGTATGCTCCACAGGTTTTCCGGGGATGAACGGGGTTCGAGCAAAGCTGAAATGGAGAATGAGGCCGGAGACTGGTGGCTGGAGAAATCGACGTTTTGATTCTGGAGATTTGGTTTAAGCTTAGACACAGTTGATCAATTTGTTCATTCATTCAGCCTTGAGTACCAATTTTGTTAGCTTCGACTTGTTTTTTATGTAGCTAGACTACTTTCAGTTGAGGCCAAGTTTTTCTTGTGATCAAGCTTTTAGTGTCTATATTTATATGTACATATATAAATATATAATATCTATGCATGCTCAAAAAAAAAAAACATAAACATCACGATTATTTCAATAAATCACCCAATTCGTTCACATTTTAATTTTATTTTTCTACTAAAATTAATATTAAAAACTACTCAACGATATAGTTAACGTAGGCTTGTCCAACTAATACTATTAGCGTTTGTTTGTTAGGTAGTATAAGGATGTAATAGATACCTATGACATCTTAACTATGTTTGTTAGCGATATTAAAGTTCATGATTATGTATAGGCCCGACTAGTAATATTAAAGTCCATGATTACTATATTTCCTAGCAATATTAAAGCTCATGATTATGCATAGACCCGACTAGCAATATTAAAGTTCATGATTATGCAAGGGCTCGACATGTGTTAACCATTTATATGGTATAACAAGTGGGATATATAATACCATACATAATTATTAAAAATTGCAAATTAAAATAACATTGGATATTAATTAAAAATCCAATTATAGAATATTTACCAATATATGGTAACTAATTAAATGATATTTTAGGAATTAATTATTTTATAGATAATCTAGTACATCTAAGCAAACACTGTATTATTAATACATATATTTTAATACATGAAAACAAACATAATATTGATATCTTATACGGTAAAACGCATCCCATATCAAACATATTCAATCTTACATCATACTGTTTAGCAAATGAGTCCCTAGTATATAAAACAATCCGCTGACTTCATTTTGTGTTTAGAGATAGTAATTAGTAACCGTCATATCAAATTGTAGTCTATCTACAACCCACAAATCCATTCTCAAACTCAAAAGAATATTTTCACTATATTTTTTCTCATATCACTTTTTTTATTTTTCGATAATGCCGATATATTTATCAAATTTACAAACCGGACCTCTTATTTTTTTTATATCCACGAAGCATCTAATAAAAATAATTATCAATCAATAATTTCATACAAAATATATAAAATATTACTCCCTTCGTTTCTGTATAAGTGTCATTTTTTGGTATTTTAATTTTGTTTCAAAAAAGTGACATTCTACAAATTCAAGACAGAAAATCTACATTTTTTTCACATTTGTTCTCATATAATGCATTTAAACATCTATATTTAACTCATTTAACGTATTCACATAAATGTGTATTAGGTAATTTAATTAATTTATTAATTTGTGTGAATGTATCCAAAATGACATTTAAATGGAAACAAAGGGAGTAATAAATAACTAAAGAGGTGGCCTCATGTACATTAGATGCATGGATCTGGGCCCATTAGACTAGACCAAGCCCAATAAGCCCAACACCAAAAAAATTGATCCATTTCGGACGCGTGAACCATGCGCCAGAAACAAGTTTTTAATTTTTTTTATTTTTTATTTTTTCTGGTTATTTTTTTAGTTTTTCCCCTCAAATTGTATACCTTAAAAAAATTAGTGAATCCTAAAAATTGAAATGAATTAATTTAATTTTTTTAAATAAATATAAATATATATCCTAAAAATGATTTAATAGATGCAAAAATTAGAGTGAATGATTTTTAAAAAAAAATTGGGGACTCGCGCAATGCTTTCATCCGACGCTAATACATGGGCTCGTGCATTGCGCTCGACAATTAATTTAATTTTTTTTGAAATAAATATGAATGGTAATTGAAAAAAAAAACTAATTTTGAAAAAAATATATACCCTAAATGGAATTGGTGAACCATAAAATAAAACTGGACGAATTTAATATTTTTTGAAATAAATATAACATCTAATTGAGATTAATAAACCTAAAAAAAACATGAACTCTGAAAAACACAACAAAAACCCCTAAAAAATCCTAAAAGAATTATGAACCCTAAAAATCATGAACTCTAAAAAAACTAAACCCCCCCCCCCCCCCCCGAAAACTCTAAACATTAGTTGGAATTGAAAAAATCATAATTTGACCTACATAAACTCATATAAGATAAGTAGCAGACCAATTATTTTTTAATGATATAAATGATACTTTTTGAAATTTAAGTGATACTTTTTAATATTAGAATTGATACTAATTTTTATCAGTTTTTTTTTACAGGTCAACACCGGTCAAAATGAGTTAACCCGCGTTGACCCTCACCCGTCTGATGAATGTATGAGCCTTGTTGGGCTTGAGGTGATGTATAGAAAACTTTGTCATAACTAAATTGTTAATTACGGTAAAGAAGAGAAAATTACGCTATGTTATGTGTTTCGTGGCATGTCACGACCCCTTTTTTGTAATCTCGTTGTTATGATTTTTAATTAATATATGTTAATGTTACAAATTTAACTTTTATGTCAACGTTGTTTTTTAAGTTTTACAATTATAATTTTAGCTATTCTCCTATAAAAAGAATTAAATATATAAAAGTAAAATATATGTAAATAATAAAATAAATTATTAATACTAAATCATACTAGTGATTATTGTAAATTTATTTATAACACAAAAAAGACCAATATGCAATTAAAAAAAAATAGCTGATTTGCATTCCCTTTGCGTTTGCTACAAGAAATAGGCATGTATGTTTTTTTGGATTGAGAAAAAGTTGATTACACCAAAATGGATTTGGGTTTTGAGGTGAGTTAGAACAAAATCTCAACTGGAAAATGAGTTTTGCAGTAGGGGTAAAGGATTAATGGGATTTGATAAAATATATATATTATATATATATAGAAAATATGCACATGAATCTAGCTAGGAATATTTATCTTAATTAATCAAAACTAGAAAAAGAATAAATTAAGGCTTAAACTGTTTTTTGAGTTACCTTATAGTAATATGTAATATGTAATATGTAATACGTAATACGTTTGGGATGATTACAGTACGTGGGTGTGAATAAACATGCATGTTCCCATCATATACCTATTCATAATTAATGCATGGTACTAGAGTGTGCGTGTGAAAATTAATTCTAATTAATAATCATCCATATCGCTAAAGCCCTCATCATAATTATTATAGTCTTCCGCATAGTTACCGTAGCCTTCGCCATTGCCATCTAATCCAAAATCTTCTTCGTTATCGTCCGAATAGTCGTCGCCGTCGTCAGCTTCCGGCTCTGGTCCGGTTCGGCTTTTTTTGGCGCTCGTGTTGTCGTTGTCATTGTTGTCGTCTGGCTCGTCCTCCTGCAAGATTACCGGGGAACTAATTAATTGAAAAAAAAAACACTTGTCTAAAACTAAAATGCAATTTGAATTTTTGAATAACATGGAGTAACGTATTTATTTAATGATGCTTAATTCCACGTACACAAATTCAATGATCAATTAATTAAAAGGTACCTACGTGCACAACTAACTTATAATAATATCAAATTGTATCATATTGCATGCATGTTTAGAATAGTATAGTAACATTAATTACCTTTTGAAACATCTCGTCCATTTTATCCTGTCGAAATCTAGAACTCAGCCCCTGCGTGCAATGTATCATATTCAGTGATTCAACTTCAACTAAAACACACATTACACATATTATATGGATTAATTGCATGCATGTATTAATACCTTTCTTTGTAGCATCTGTTTTGCTGCTTGAGCAGCAGTTTGAGGAGGCCCAAGATTGTTCAAGTCTGCAGCTCGCCTCTGTCGTTTTTTCTGCAAAATTACACATTAATAAACTACACACACATATATATATATATATATATATATATATAATCCGAGCTCACGTACCTTCCTATTCTGTGCAGCAAGCAGCAGCTGCTTTCTTGCATCCTCTGAGGAGTTTGACAAAATGGCTTCGAAAGCTTTCTTTGCAGCTTCTTTTTCCGCCTGCTCCTGTACAAATTAATTAATTAATTAAAGCTATGAAATTTATGAATATTAAAAAAAACAAGAATTAATTAAATTAATTAACTTGGTAAGGTAATTAACGTACCTCCAGATATTCTTTGTTCATCTCCTCCCAAACAATCGTTTTATACTTCTTCTCCTTGTCATCAAGAATACAGGCATCCACCTGCAAATTAAAGCAATTTAATTAATGATGGAGCTGGATAATAGGATGAGAAAATAAATTAAATTAAATTACAAAGTAAGGTACCTCAGGGTCATCAATGTCGGATAGATTGGTGTCATCATCTGAGTGTGATGAGTAGTCTTCCAAAATAAAATCATTAATAGTATTAGTATTAGTATGATCATAAATGGTTTCATCATCAGCAGTTAACTCCATTGCTCGTTTCCTCTCAGTCTCAGCACGCTGGAAAGCTGGAGGCTCTGATCCACCATTAAAGCCTCCACTAAGTTTCATCAACTGCATGCAAATTAAATTAATTAATTAATATATTCAAAACAACCAAACATGCATACGTACCTAATTTCTAAGGAATTAATATATATATATATATAATTAAGTGACTATATATGTTACCTTTGTGAAGCACTCGCTACAAAGACCATAAGCATAATGAGGCCTCCCACTACCCTTGTGCTTACACAAAACTTCTTTTTCCCCTACCCCTCTCTGCATCATTTCATCAGACTTGTCTTCCTTGCCCAACATCTTTGCCTCATCATCAAACTCCTTTGCCTTCTTCTCAAATTCCTCAATCTACTCCATCACAAATTTCATTAAATTAATATAGAATCAACTAAAACACAAATATTTTCCCCAACTTCAAACATATATATAATTAATGTTTTTTTTTTTTTTCAAAAACAAGCGACTTAAGTTTAATAAAGCAATTCGAATTAGATTAACACGGCCGTACGTACCGTGAGACCTCCCGACTCGGTATTCTCAAATTCAATCAACCGCTTTGTCAGTGTTGCTTCACAGATGTGGACTGCCTTAATCTGACAATTAACAATTCATATATATATAAATTAACTTGTAGAGATTACAATATGATATATATATATATATATATATATAGAGAGAGAGAGAGAGAGAGACTGACAATCTGAGACTTTGAACAGTTGAGACCGTGTATGAGAGCAGATATATAAAGCGCAGCTCCGCATAGCCCACTTGGTTTCCTCCCTGTCTGCATCCAGTCACGCTTCATGCTAGCAACAATACGAAGCGCAGTGTTCGAAACACTTTGATTTCTCTCTCTAAACACACCTACGTACAAACAAGGATTGGATGCATTAATAATGCCTAACTCACATCAAATCAAATATATATATATATATAGCATGCATCAATGGAATTGAAGTTACGTACGATCAGCAAATCGGTGAATAAAAAGGCTGGGATCCAGAAGCTTTACAACAACGGGATCTTCTTGAAGATGTAACAATTTGCAAAGCTGCAAAAACACCGCCCCTACCACATAACTGCATGTCACATAATATTACAAATAAATTAAAAAATACAAACATTAATAGATTATCATCTTACAAGCCAAGCTAGCTAGCTAGCTTGTTGACTGACATATATATATATTTATATGCAGTTGTTACATCTTAGATGAAGAAAGATAATTCAACATACACATTTGTCCTTAGATGTTCTGAGAAATCAATAAGAAGATATGGCTTTTTATTCTTCCTGCAAAAAGGGAAAAAAAAAACACAATCAAACCAAGCTTTAATTTAATATTTATATATATCTGTCCATTAGAGTAAGGGGTGTGTGTGTGTGTATCTTTGATATATATTAACTTGTGCCTATTTAATTAGCCTGATCATTTATATATCTTTAATGTTTTGCAAATATTATATTTAAGAATATATAAACATTAATTAATAAAAAGATGATATATGTGTCTCTAGCTAATCTAAGTAAGTTTTGGAGAGATTAGATGAATGAATTATTCCATAGTCTTACCTACACATAATATAAAGACAAGCAGCTAGCACAAGCTCTTTCCTGCGCCCCTTTGCCCAGTCACTGCCAAGTGCAATCTGTAATATTATTAATAATTCAATTCAAATGCTAATTAATTAATAAACAAAATACTAATATCTAAGAAGCTTAATATATATATATATATAAATAATAGAGTACCTTATATAAACGTAAAGCATAATTAGCTTTGTCTTCACCACCATCAATTCCGAGGGCATTCATCATACCCTATATTCCATCATACGCTACAAATCCAACCACATATATAATTATTTATAAATTAAGATGGAGTTAATTATGAAGTAGCAAATAATTAATTAAAACCGTACCATCTTCCACTGTCCTCTGTCTAGATTCTGAATACTCTTCTCGGCCCGTCCTTACAAAATTACCTGCCATTCGTGACTATGGATAAATTTGAGTTAATTAATTAATGCATGCAAAAAGTAATTAAATGAAAAATAAGTTAAAAATGCATGAGAATAATGATCAATTCCTGGACAAATTAATCCATCCTCAATTAAAAATGCAACATATAATATAATGAATTGAAGAAATATGAATAGAAATTGATCACCTGTCCATCAGCTGTTTTTACAAATGAAACCTCCTCCCTAAAGCAATCCTCGGCAAGCATGATCCCGCAATATGTACACCATCTGCGTGCATATAATATAAATTAAATAGTTGATATATTAATTACAAGGAAGGAAGGTAGTTACTAGTTACGTTATATGTCAATAATATCATGGCCTTACGTTCTGTTATCATGGTCTTCAGCTCGCACACGTTTCTTGCAGTTTTTACAATACATCAGCATCGTCTAATCCAATCCAACGTAACTATATAACACAACACATATATATAAGTAATAACTCGAAAACAGAAATTAAAGCTACATATATACGTATATATATAACGTATATAGCCTACCTCTTTATTAGAGAATATATATATATATATATATATCGACCGACGGAACGGCAATCCAATTAATCACGGCGCCGGGGAGAAGGAGAAGGAGATGGTGGTGGGATATATTATACAGCAAGGGTTTTGTTTGAATTTTGAAGGAAACGGTAGACTTATGTATTATATATATAAAGCCCAACATTATATTAATTAATGATGGCATGCACTATCTCGGGCCTGGCCTTGAAATACCCTTACAAAGGATTTTCTTTATTTTTAAATAAATACCCTTACCTTATTAAATTGCCACTTTTGGCTTTCCAAATACTAACATAATTAATGACTACCTAACATATAATATACCAGTTAGTTTTATCAACCCCCAAATATACATTAATCCATACCAAATCTAATCATGAAAATTATCAATGACTCCAAAGATCGTTTAAATATTTTAATTATTCTTTTTATCTAATTAATTTTCAACTAAAATTTCTTCATTTATTATCTATTAATTATCCGTGAAAAATAATTAACAAAATAAAAAGGATCGAAATATATTATTTTTGTAATCCTGAATTGATAATTTTCATCTTTAATCTAATATTTTTATTTCAGAAATTCAAGAATGTTTGCCTAGGCTATACCGTTCTAAGCCTTTTCTTATGTTCAATTTGCGCCTGATTTTTATTAATCTTAACGAATTATTTTCCTTCACTACCTTAATTTAAACGGGGACATTTAATCCTTCAACGGAGTATCATGTTCTTGTTTTATTATTATTATTATTATTATTATTGTTGTTGTTGTTGTTATTGGGTTCATAGTCAATACAACTATCTCTCGAGTCCTGAATGGATAAAATGATACAAAAATGAAGATTTCATGCAAATATTGAAAATAATGCTTAACTTCTACTGTAGTATTTAATTTTCCAAACATTAAAAATTGTGTTTTATTTTCAAAATAATATTAATTATTGCCTACATAAATGTTTCACTCAACAACTTGTGCTTGACATATCTACTATCAAAGATTCCAAGTTCTTTTGTTCAATTATTATACTAGCAAACCATAATTTGCACCATTACACGATTTATCTAGATCCAACTCTTCCAATTTTTCACTAGAAAGAAAAAAAACACAATAGAAGCAATCAGTTCCCCAGCAACCACACCCTCACTATGTAAGAAACAAGATTTCCCAAAGTGAAAGCAAAGTAGCATTCGTATTGAACACTATAATCATACAAACATTGTTAGTTGTGTTACATAGACCTAATAGTCCTAACATTAATATTTTTAATTATGGTATGGTGCATAATTAGACAAGATATATAGACTCTAGAAATTCTACAAATCGTCATAATCTTCGTCATAATTATTTTCTTCCGTATAGTCACCGTAGGCATCTTCGGTGACCTCTAATTCAGGATCTTCTTCATAGTCGTCGTCGTCGTCTTCTTCTGGCTCCGGCTCTGTTCGGATTTTCTTGGGGCTCGGGTCATCCTGCTCAAATTGCATGAGAAGAAAGCAATTGGGTAACAAAGCCACTAACACACGCACATTTCTCTAAAATGCAATCACGGAACACAATTCCCATAGGCAACAAAAAATGTCATATTCATCAGTAGATTTTGTTAGATGCTGATTGACAGAATGCATTCTAGCAATTAGGATTGCTTCTGATTGCTGAACACACATTCTATACTTCTACACGAACTCAATTAAAAGGCACACAGCTCATATCAAATTCTATCATGTTGCAGCCAAATGAAATGTTGCATGTTTAGAATAGTAACCTCAACTGAAAGGAAAAAATGTCAATCACCACTTACCGATTTAAACATCTCGTCCATTTTATCCTGTCGAAATCTGGAACTCAGCCCCTGCAATGTATCATATTCAAGTATACATCAGTGAGGGGGAAATTAAACAGAGATATATACAGGTGCACACGGAAGAACAGTGCGCTCATGGATCGAAAATTATTGGCGCAAAAGTAATGTGTCAAGGGTGTGATTGCAGTGAGATTTTATATATAATGCACCACAGATGAAAGGTAGTTGCTGTTCAATATGACACTATGTGAAATTCTCAGGTGTGTGTCTTTGTTCGAGTCATACTATCCTTCTTAATATACTTCATGTTATTCAAAATTCAAATTTCCAGTTTCACCTTTCTACCTTAAGTTCAAGTTTCATTAGATAAATTCCTAAAATTTGTATGAAGATTTGGCTGATAAATTCTTTAGAATAAAATTTTTGGTATGTTCTACTTATTCTTTGTTTTATAATAGACATAACTAACTCCTAACAAAAAAAACATGTTCAAGAAAAGATTTTCAAACTCGGATTCTAAGCACACACTTAACTAAAGCATTTTCTCCAGGTGGGCTCCCGCCAGACTCCATCAACTGGTGCGAGTTCATCAAACAGTCCTCTATCAAATGCTAATCAAATAAGTTTTCTACATGCAATCATACAAGAAATTATCTGATGGCTTCTTCAGAAAAGGATTCTTCAAGAAGCATTTGCTAAAAAATGGTTTTCTATACTGATTCTCCAAGTAAGAGTTTAAGGAACCCGCGCTAAAATCAATACTTTCTCTCTTGTATTATCCTGAATACCAATTCAATTATATTGGTGTTCCACATTATAATGATATATTTCAGATTTCCTAGTTCTAAGTGCTTTGGATGACACTATCTTAATCCACAGCAGCAGCCAGAAAATAAAATATACATCTACCTGCTTGTCCTATTTATAAAATAAAGATACTCAAAGCTGAGAAGTGAGAACTAGAGTTCTTTTCTGGAATTATACCGTCTTATCTAGCATTTGTTTTGCTGCTTCAGCAGCAGTTTGAGGAGGACCATAACTCTTTAACTCTGCAGCTCGTTTCTGTCGTTTTTCCTGCAATGGTAGTTCACCCAACATAAAATTTACACATTAATTACACGCATACATTCATATTTCGTCAAGTTTATTCAATTATTCAGAAGCATGAAGCATCTCTATGTTTATGAACCCATCAGTAAATAAGACACAAACATGGACATTTCAGAACTTACAGAGCCTCTATAGAGAGAAGCATGCTTTAGACATGGTGAAGCATAATAAATTACAGCAAACCAAGTGAGCGAGTACTCGATGTGGTCAGCAACTTTGAGCTACAAAGTAGCAATATCACTTTAGAGTTTATTCAGTATATTTTTCGAAAACCGTTATATTTATCAGCATGAAGACGGTATGCTTAGAAGTAACCAAAGGTGATTCTTTTATAATGTTGATCTGCTTCCTGACAAGAGCCAGTGTCAAAGAATATCTTTCTTACATAATATATTCTGATAGAACTAAAGATGTTTCTGGTTTAACAAATTTACCTATTTAGCTCCATAACCAAGAGAGTAATCTCTAATTGACATTTCAAATTTCCTATCAGTCAGAACATTATTATGCATAAAATAAAAGAAAACTTGGCTAGATGAGCAATCACTTCCTGATGTTCTGTGGCCAAACCACCTAAAGATATTCAAATAGGAAAATGATTGCTACTTCCCCAAGACCTCAACTAATTTAATGCTGAAGCATATCGAAATTGAATGAGCATGTCAAAGCCTCAAAGGTTTAGAAGACTAAACATCATTCATGTATAAATCCTTAAGCTATTATCTTCTTTGGCTGATCAATATATCACCAGAGCCAGGAAAAACACCTGCTCCAAGAATCAACATTATATGTTTCTCAGAATACACTTTGCCTTGGCACAGAAAAGAACCGCCCAACTTGTGATCTACACACACTAAACATCGTTTTCAGACAACTTAACCTTTTATATAAGGTGATCATTCACTTAACAAATACTAACAGATAAACAAAATTCAAGTCATTTATCTAGCATAAACTATTCCAGTAACAATATAACAAAAATGAAACAATCGAGAAATTAACAAATACAATTATCAGCACTCCACCTTCCTACTCTGTGCAACTGCTGCAGCAGCTGCTGCAGCAAGCTTCCTTGCACTTTCTACATCCTCTGAGCAGTTAGAAAATTTGGCTTCAAAGGCTTTTTTTGCAGCTAATGTGGCAGCTTCTTTTGCTGCCTGCTCCTGTGATCGTAAAATGGAAAATTTCACCTCAATCATCATAATGATAAATAGCATTTACAAATACAATCCTTTACTGTTAAAAACTTCTTAGGAATAGAAGAACTTTTTAGGAACCACTGCAAGGGAACACCAAACGAAACTAGTTTGGCTTATCCTATAACAGTGAGAATAATCAAAATTCAGACTGAAGTCTAAGAAGTGTAATTGAAAATTGGTGACCAACTTTGTTTGGGTAACTTCAATGTGTCAAGCTAAGAGAATCCATTATCAGATACTTTTTGTTCAAAAAGTGAAACAGTGCCTCTTTCGACATAGCTTGGCTTATCTCTTGTGAACTGTGCAAATAGAAGAAGCTTTTAACTCCTGAAGGACATGGGAATTTTGGTACCTCGAGATATTCTCTGTTGATCTCCTCCCAAACAGTCGTTTTCAAATTCTTCTCCTCCTCAGTATTAATATACACATCCACCTGCCAGTATCTATGTTTTAGTTCAACAGTCAAAGAATCAGATACTACGTCTATCGCTTACCAAAGAGATATTGACCGCATCAATATAGACTGATAATACATAGAGGCAAGTGACAACTCAAGTAGTGAAGTAACTTATCATTTTAATATCAGATGTATGAGAAGAAAGCACCTATATGCATCACATAGTGACATGGTGAGAACCACATTAATGATTTATTATTCTAAGGGCATCCAAAGACAACAATCCAACCAAATATCACCTTTTCATATTTATGCCAAAACATTAGCGCAAGGAATTTTCAAACAATAGAAAGAGGCGATTATTTTCAAATGATACTGAGCTCAGAAAATTTACAAACCTCAGTATCATCAATGTCAGATAAACTCTCTGACTCTTCCAAAGTAAAATCATCAGCATCCATTCTGTCATTAATAGTATCATGAATGGTTCTCGACTGCAAGGTAGCTCCTGGTATCATTAATTAAAATCGGATTTTATCCATTAATATAAAGCATAAGCTGACAAGTCATTCTGATATCCATCTGAATAAGAATTAAGAATTGTCATGCCTGTTGAATCAGAGTATGCTGGTTGTATAACATCATTTTCAATTGTATTCTTGATGCTCCTTTGTTCATCAGACTACAATGTGAAAGATATTATTGTCATATTGAAAATAGGAAAAAGTACTAGTGGAAACTTATTAACTAAAAAAGGTTAGTGAGGAATACATACTAACAGTTCAAAGCTGTATGAACGCATAAAACATACCAAGAAGTTCATGATTTTTCAACCCGCGATGCATAGACTATAGAGAAAAAGGACTAGAACATCAGGAGATATGCGGCCGAAAGGGACATTTTTAAATTACTCATTTAGAAGCGCAAACATAAGAAATAATTTTAAGTTCATTCTCATACTTAAATGTGACCATATAATTGTTAGAATATCGTTATCCAACATTCCAATTAGCACAGTACTGCTCAAGATGAGAATTGCCAGTTTCAGACTAGACCTATTCACATGTTTGATTTCACTTGGACCACAACCAATACTTTATGGAACATTTCAACTTGCAGCCTTTCTTCTCCAAGAAATTCCTACACAAGATTTGCAATCTTCAGAATGATATACAGAAGTGAGATACGCTCCGCAATATTAATGAAGTTTATGAATTTCACAAGAATCACTCATGTAAATCAATTTGAAGCCATCTCCATGGTTTCCAAAATTTCCAATGATTTTAAAAGCTATTATAATAACTAGAGCGTTATATGATGATATCATTCTACAGGTACGTGAGATGTATTGTGAAGAAAACATAAGAAACATCATTTTCTCAACATGTAATGTTTCATAGAAAAGTGAAGCTCTTTCCTTCTGTAGACGAGGGACTGTGGGGTTAATAAGTAAACACGATGCAAGGATTAGCATAAAATACTTCTTAAATAAAATTTTAAATAGCTCTCAAGAATAAAGAAAGAAGAAGAATAAAATATGGGGGGGGGGGGGGGATTGCTAGAGTGTCAGAAACTACATTTAAAAGTGTGCTGTTGCTTCCAGTCAGGCCAGGTAACATAGTTGAATCCAGGTTCTGAGAGATATCAGAAGCAGCTTCCTTAGCCATTATTCTTTTCCTCTCAGCATGCTGGAAAGCTGGAGGCTCTAATCCACCATCAAGGCCTCCAGAAAGTTTCATGAACTGCAATAACAAGCACAAACACTGTAAGAAGAGATAGCAATAAAGCCAAAACGATACGTTATAGGTTCAGGATTTACCTCTGAGTAGCATGCACTACAAAGACCATAAGCGAATTGAGGTGTCCCGCTACCCTTATGCTCACAGAGAAGTTCACCATTCCCAGATGCTATTTGCCCCGTATTGAGAGACTTCATCTGAGACTTGTCTTTGCCAAACATATTTGACAGATCATCAAACTCCTTTGACTTCTTCTCAAACTCCTCAATCTAGTCAGAAATATTGGGAAAAAAAAATGCCTCATCAATCCCATGAAAGTGAGTGATACCTTACCATTATGTGTGAGTGTGTGTGTGTGTGATGATTCAATTTCAAAGCATGTATTTATATTGCATGAACGTGGATTGAAATACTTATATTGATGCATGATAATTGTAATGTGTGTGTGTGTCTGTGGCCATATCTGGGGAGGTAGGTGCATGTAAACTCAGCTTCGATGGTAGGGTATAAAACAACAAAATATCATATCACGGGGCACATAAATGTAAAGACAAAATAAAAACTTTACACCCTCAGAAACATTAAGAATGAACTCAAAGATAAATTAAAATAGCTGCCTCCAGTGCATATATTTTCCTTACAAATTGATAACTTAACCATAAAAAGCAATTCAAATTCGATTAACATATACCGTTAGACCTCCCGAATCGGTATTCTCAAATTCAATCAACCGCTTTGTCAGTGTTGCTTCACAGACGTGGACTGCCTTAATCTGACAACAATAAAAAAAATTGAATTCCATCAAACCAAAAAATGTTAATTTTTTTACAGTCTCAGAGAGATACAAGCTAAAGCAGGGAAACAATACAGAAGCTACTGCAGGAAACCGGAGCCATTCTGCATCGCTCCTATCAGTTATTTGTCATGGCAAAATATAGTACTGCACCTCCATTTGGCGTATCATACTCTTTATTTAAGTTAGCATAGGATGAGTGAAATTTCAAGAACGCCAAATAAAATAAATTCTGAGGAGTACTTTATATCTCAAAAGTAAAACTAGGTTTCAGTAGAATAATTAAAAAACTGGAGTTACATTAGCACAATAATGTCTTTTGCATTACATGGTTTTGTCATCATTCCATTGAAACTTGAAATAGTAATATATCCATGCCACATGAAAACCTCAGATAGCATTCCAACTTGATCAACATTTTACTCACTTTACAAGGCAAATATCTATTTACCACTCCATTCTTTATAATCTCTATTTTAGGTCTACTATGCCAGTACAAATGTTAAGCTCAAGGAGGTCTTCCTTTGCCCATCTCTGCCATACCCTACAGATGTCATGCTTCATGAGACCTTTCTTTTTTCCATTTATGTCCAATTCATGAACTAAAATTAAACGTATAGTGTTTCAATGATCATAATGTTTTGAGACTCAATCAATACTTTCAAGGAAGTACACTCCAGTACCATAATAGTGGAGCAGCAAACATAATGAAGCAGGATGTTAAGCTCTATTTACCTCTCCATTCTGTATAATTTATATTCCGTGTCTACTATGCATGATACAAATGTTAAGCTCGAAGAGGTTCTCCTATTGGATATTTCTGACAATTTCCTACAGATATATTCCATGAGACCTCCCTTTTTTCAATTTATGCCCAATTCATGAACTAAAATTGAATGTAAAAAATTTTAATGATCATAATGTTTAGAGATTCAATCAATCATTTCAAGGAAGTACACTTCAGTACCATAATAGTGGAGTAGCACACTATAATGAAGCAGGAGGCTGAAGATGCACCAGAACCCAACCATGAAAATTGCAGCAAGTAATTAAATTAATGTAGTGATCATCCAAAAGTGATAGTCAAACAAAACTCACAATCTCAGACTTTGAACACTTAAGACCATGTGCAAGAGCAGATATGTAAAGCGCAGCTCCACATAGCCCACTTGGTTTCCTCCCAGTCTGCAAGATTTATAGGATATTTTATTGATAGAAATGCATCCTAAGAAATAGAAAACGATAAGTTTGTCCCCCTCCCCTTCTTACCTGCATCCAATCACGCTTCATGCTAGCAACAATATGAAGCGCAGTTTTGGAAACATTTTGATTTCTGCTTCCAAACAGACCTACAAATAAGAGTTCAGTGTTGACTGTGTTGTTAATAAACCACCAAAATTGACAAGATAAACCATACATCTTCATCTCCCCTCCCTGCCAAAAAAAAAAATGGAGGAAGGAGGGAGAGATAAAAAGATAACAATAGCTCAAGTTAACCAAGATGGCAAGTATTTATTTACTGTTTTAGCTTGGCAAACACATTCATTACTCCTGCAGATATAATATGTTAAATATGTTAA
This sequence comes from Perilla frutescens, assembly GCA_026008535.1. Lineage (NCBI taxonomy): Eukaryota > Viridiplantae > Streptophyta > Magnoliopsida > Lamiales > Lamiaceae > Perilla > Perilla frutescens. The sequence goes on from BRKX01000001.1 coordinate 69,790,788, forward strand.
GCCCTGTTGCAGAGGAATTAAAAGTCCAACAAACACCAAAAAAAATCAGAAATTTAAACCAAGGATCGCCAAATTGTCTTCATAGCAGGAGACTTTCTATTAAGGTACAGATCCACTTTGATGATATAATGTGCGAGCACATCCTGCTTTCACACATTTCATTTTCATATCGAATATCACAGATGTCAAAACAACAAAACAAGTATATACTGAAAATCATAGGACCAAAATATAAAGAACAGCTGAACAGAAGAGCAAAAGTACGTACGGTCAGCAAATCGGTGAATGAAAAGGCTGGGATCCGCAAGTTTTAGCAAAACTGGATTTTGGTCAAGTCTTAAAATTTTGCAAAGCTGCAAAAAGACCGCCCCTAGCACATAACTGTGAGATATTACAAAGAGAAAAGATAAAATAAAATAAAATAAAATAAAAGGAAAGATTTCATTATCCAAACAAACAGTAGATTATCATTTTACAAGCTTGTTGACAGTTAGTATGACTATAATCTAAAATGGAACAAGACCAGCAAAACCAGAGGATAACTAACCAGATAATTTCAATTTCAGGGGTAAGTTAATTTGGGTTTTGCAGGGGTCATATTAGAAAGGGTAACAGATGATCACCCTTACTGCCATCCCATGGAACCATACATGGCATTTTCAACCCCTTAATTCTTTTAAATTCAACAGATCCTTCTCAGCATCCAAGAACATACTGATGTTAGGTATTTTCATGGCATACAGATCCTTGCACGATTCTTTAAATTCATTAGACTCTTCTCAGGATTCAAAAATACCATCTTCCTCCAAGCTTCCCCAGGAGTAAGCCACTGATTAGCCACAATACAATGGTAGTGGGGGTGAAACCAATGGTAAAACATTGGTCCTAAATCCTAATACTGACCTTGACCACATTTTTGTTCTTCTCAATGAATGCACAGACATTTTAGACTATTAACATTCCAACTTTATGAGTACCTCATACTCTCATAAAGCTAAAATGCATGACTCAATCCAATTCAAACCTTAAAAGCTGATATTGTTTATGAATTATGATAACTAGAATAAAAATCCATACATAATTGTAACGTAAATCATGAAATACATGTCATTACTTTTTGAGTTGGGAAACAGAATACACACACATATAATTTTTAAAAGTTGAACCCTTTGACAAAGAAGTAGGAGTCATCCCAAACTCCCAACCTCCTCTCAAATAGAAAAACCAAGTACCAACCCTTCTAGTAAGAGTAGGTTGCATATGCTACACATTATACAGAACAAGTTCAATCATATATTTAGTACTATTTTCATCATTAAACTATATCAAATCTTCATGCCCTTGTCTTACCCTTTATGCATATTTTTCCATGAATAATTGCTAGTGTAAGTTCCAAGTTCTCCAACAAACTGCAGCATAATTTTCTGCAACCATCTCATACATATTATCTTGCTTAGCAGAAAAACAAATCGCCAAAAACATCCCATCAAATACCAAAACGAAAAGCAAGACCTCAACTGCACTGAACATACAAGTTGTCAGTATCTCTTTTATGCAACCTTATACAAATGAGGGAGAATAGCTGGAGCTGGAAAATCAGAGTTCAACATGTACGCTCAAATGATGATAGGGAACCAAAGGGGTCAAAAACTGACAAGTGCAGTCCAAAGAATAATAAACCTAATTCGTATCGGACAAAAATAACATTCAACCTGAAATATTAGCAAACCTTGTACTATTAGTAATAATATTTCATGCTTGATGCCTATCTGTATTTGACGTTACTTCTTATACCTACAACTCAGGACATGTTGGCAAACTTGTTGGACGGGATGGGATGGCATGTTTCCTGGCATAATGCCGGCCTTGTTCCAGTACAAAACATCTTTTATACTAACAAATCCACCTAAACAATGTCTCAACATCTTAATAGATACATGGAGGATAAAATTTTCATCACTCGTGCCTTAGAATACATAAATTAAATACCAACACATACATCCTCCCCCCCCCCCCCCCAAAGAAGAAGAAGAAGAAGAAGAAGAAGAAGATTCCACATACACATTTATCCTTAGATGTTCTGAGAAATCAATAAGAAGATATGGCTTGTTTTTCAATCTGCAAAAGCATAAGAAAAACAATCAAAGCTTGATTTGTAGAAGATATCATTCCATTATTCTCTTCAGAATGCCATGATTTGAAATATATATAGCCAGTATATATCTTTGATATTTAAGCCTCTTTTAGCATCATTTATCTTCAATATTTTGTCTCACAATTTAAAAGCATGTAATTATATTGGGAGCAAAATTGCATTGCATTACTAAATATCCACCTTCCTTTTTGCGAAGGATAAAAACATTAAAAGATGTGCTCTTGAAGAGATTCCTTACCTGCACATCATATAAAGACAAGAAGCTTGCACTTGCTCTTTCCTGCGCCCCCTTGTGGAACCGGTCTCAAGTAATTTCTGTTAGTGCCATAATAGTTACCAATAACAACAGCTAATCAACAGAATGTCTAAGAATCTTGGATGTAATGAAAGAGCAATACCTTATATATGAGTAAAGTTCCATTAGATATGTCGTCACCACCATCAATTCCCAGGGCATACATCATATCCACTATTCCATCAAGTGCTACAAAACAAAGGACATTGCATGATATATATAAAGAGGTCGAATAAGTGAAGGTAAATTTCATAAGATTATCAACTGCATATGAAAAGCATGTCAGATATGAGCAATTGATAGAACATGTGTATTGATAACCATCTAAGCGCACTTTACAACTTCAAGCATGCATTACAATCACAACCAAGGAATTAGCTACATGTTTACATTACAAGGATTATATAGTATACAAAATTTAATGTCCGTCTGTTTTTTCTTGCTTAACCAACATGTGAGTAGTAAAATTTATGATATTCAGTTAGATGCATAAATATCTTAGCGTTACTTGATAACAACCAAGCCATTTGAATAAACAAACAGTGAACGAGCACTTCAAAGAAAAGTACATTATTTTCCCAAGTTGAAAATTTGAAAATCCAAACTGAAACTTGCAAGCAACTAATTAACAGCATAACACATAGATTGTTCCATTCAGTAGATTAATTAAGCATAGGGAATAGAGAATTATGAAGTAAGTAGCAATAAACCTACCTTCATTCAGTGTCCTCTCAGAATTACCTTCCCTGTTAGACCTCACAAGATTACCTGCAAATCGTGACTATGGATAACTTTGAATTAGTTAATATACAACATCATGCACAGCTTAAATGAAAGGAACCAATGAAACACAGAAGAAAAACAATTCCTTTGAGGTTGCATTGGAATTGAGGGTTTGAAATTCAATGGTCTGTACTTGAATGGATTTCAAATTCACCAAGCCGGAGTGGAATCCAATATACACAAATCCCAAAAAAAAGAGGGTTCAAAACAAGAGTGATGAATTTCAATTCCTTCCCCAAACCCTTCAATCCAACCAACCACCAACGGATAGCAAATCCATCTTCAAGTCTTCGATTCAAAATGTGTCAGCCTTAGGTTTCCGGGGCTAAGAAAAAGGTTAACAAGATCATAACATTGGAACTAGGAAGTTAAGCCCACAAAGGTATGTCAAAGTGATTTATTACCCTTTTTAACCATCATCTATCTCTCATCCTTTTGTAAGGTCAGCAAATCCTTGGAAATTGTTGCGTCAAACTAACTCAAAATTGAATCTTTATAGTAACCAATCGCAACATTTTGATAATCTATGCGGCACGTTATTAAATGAACAAATTAAACCCATAACCAGAGGGATGGTACAAGGATTCGAGCTACTCGTAACATCACAAACCTGTCCATCAGCAGTTTTTACAAATGTAGCCTCCTCCGTAAAGTTATCCTCAGCAAGAACCCTCCCGCAAAGTGAACAACATCTGCATATTATGTCACACAACCACTCCCGTCAGAAACCATAAAAACAGAACCTTTTAAAAACTCAAAAGGAACACAAGATTCAAATTATAAGGAAATCGATACGGATAAAAGAGGCGCCATTGCAACGGCATGACAAGTCCTTACGTTTTGCCATCCAGCGTATCACTTCGAACCCTTTTCGCACAGTAATCACACCACGATACCATCGCGTGCCCTGGACATAATCGAATTATGCATTTAAAGAAATCATTAAACAAAAAAATCCTATATTACAGAAGAGAAAACTACGCACCTCAATGAGTAAATTGTTAGGAATAATTTAGCGGAAGCTGATGATTTCACTCCCGCGGCAGCGCAATTGGAACCGAAGTCCAATTACGGCGGGAGTTGTGGTCGATCAGAGGCTTGAAAATTTAGTTATCAACACAGAATTTGGTGATAGTGGGGTTTTGGCACGATCGAAATACAGAGAGCTGCAGCTAGTGGTAGTAGTGAGCAGTTTTCGGTGTAGGACGCCGAAAATTGTAGCGGCGTTTTTTTTTTTTTTTTTTTTTTTTTTGTGAGGGAGTAGCGTCGTTTCTATAGGAAGAGGGTCGCCTGCTGTGTCGTTTGGCACTGCAGAATGCAGATTGTGTGGTGCAATTTCTAATCTCTTTTTTTTTGTGTTAAATGTTTTAATTTTAAACTTTTGTTTTGTAAATTTTTAATTGATTTATTATTAAGGTTTTAAAATCATTTTTTCGCTATATGGTATACTGCTAATTAGGACTCATTATTTCATAACTAAGAGTATACTTATTTTTAATTATTAATTAGGTTCATAAATTGGGGTCATAATTTTCTTTTTATATTTTAGTTTATAATGATAAATTATAAATTAAGTTTGATCATTCAAAATTAGGGGGTTTTTGTTAAGTTATTAGTTATTGGTTTATATTTATTAATTCAGGTTGATTATTTCTTAATTAGAATTTTTTTTAAAAAAATTACTTTTAGTTTAGCTATGGTTGATTTTTTTTCATAATTATGGTTTAATATTATCAATAATTTTTAGAAAATGTATTTTTATTTAGGGATGATTATTTTTTATGTGATTATGATATATAATTACTTTTAATTATTTTAGTTAATTATTTCGATTAGGATTATTTATAACAATGACTCCAGTAATGTGCGAAGAACCTTATAGTGTTCTATTTGTATAGTACTAGTATTTCTCCTGTGCGATTCACAAATAATTATTATTTTTTTAGATATGTAAAATTGTGATTAGTTTTTTAATTCTATATGTTGTGATTAATTTTGAAAAATAATAAAATGATATGCACATGCGTTAATTAATTAGATAAGAAGATCAATTTTGCATAATTACGACAAATAAAAAGAAAATTAAATTTTAGGAACTAGATGAAAATCCATGTTAGAAAGATCGAATTGAAATATTTCAAATGACAATATTTTATAAATAGCAATGCACAATTGCCCACGATTAAAGAACATTTGTTTTCTTTGAATATATGACTTGTATAAAAAATAAAATTATTTAATTATTGTAAATGATGAAATTGAAATAGAAAAACAATAAATTATTGCAAATTATGTTGTTGTTGTATTATGTTGTTGTTGTTGTTGTTGTTATTATTATTATTATAGTGCAATACAAATGAAAACTATTTTTAGTAGCATAAATTTTCCACTTATGCATAAAAAAATAAAAATAATAAAATGTTCCAAACTTCAAATTTTCAAATAAAAAAATAATAAATAAGATTGCAAAAAATTATTAAAATACAATGGTTGTGATCTGAAACGTGGTGGAAAATGCAGAAAAAGAATAAGAGAATTTAGAACAATAAATGTCACAATTGTTGTCTATTAACTCAAAATTAATGTCTGAAATATAATTATTAAATCATGTGATATATAATAGTTTATATCAGAACGATTAACTATCACACGATTATGCTTTAATAGATGTATAGATTAACCAACTAAATGTCATTTATACACAGGGGCGGAGGGAGAGGGGTGCCAGGGGGCACTGGCCCCCCTGAAATTTTGAAGAATTACTAAGGGTATTATCGTCATTTCACAATAACTACATAAAAAATAGAAACGTATATTATCCATTAGTTCATTTGGACAGCAAATACTTAACCCGTCAATCATCAACCCACTTTCAATTTCTTATTTTTTCATTGAATTTTTTGTAATATATTTTTGTGCTAATTTATTATTAATTATAACTTGGTGGTGTTGATATTTATTTATTTTTTTGTCTAATATGTGAATTTTAGTTTAGGGGTGGAATTATTATGGTGAGCTCGTCAAAAAATAAAGATTTAAGTTATTTTTTTATATCATGAATTAGTTTTTTAAATTTATTTCTTAATTATAATTTTATTTTTATCTTATGAATTATGAGAACTTTATTATTAAATATTAATTAAATATTCCTATTATTTGTTAGTTGTTAGCTCAAACTACATATAAATAGAACTCATTTCGTGTTTAAAATTTAATCTTATTTGTTTACTTTGTCAAAATTAAATTTCAATTTACAAAAGACTCACTTTACACTTAAATTTGATGTTATTTTGTGAAATTGTAATCTTTTTTTCTTTTTCTTTGGATTCAGCCTTGAATATTGAATTTCTTCTTCATTTATCTTTAGGTTTATGATTGATTATAATTCTCATTAAGAAAATAAATATTTGATTTTATTAAATTTTTTATCTTTAATACTAAAATATAATTGTGTTAACATATAACTACTTTATCAAAATTGTAATTAATTCATATTTTAATCTTAAAAATAATATATAATATTTTTAATATTAATGTTAGTTGGGTCCCCCTGACAAAAAATCCTGGCTCCCCCACTGTTTATACAGTCTGCTTATCATCATTAAATTGCTAATATTATTTCAGTTTTTAGCAATGCAATTTTAGATATCAAAACTTTAAATAGGAGAGCGAGTTGAGGATGTTGCCTTAATTTCCCCAACCACTAATATATTCCTTTTCGGGAGGGAGTTGGTATTTGCAATTTATTCTTTGCACTATAAATTATTTTTTATTTTTTTGTATTAATTATAAATTTACATAAATAATATTAGTAATAAAAAATTTGTGTCCTACTCCAACTCGTGCTTTTGAACGGTCTAAATATGTTTTAAATTATGTTTTCGAACATTACTTAAACAAAAATTTATTGAATCCGTTCGAAAATTCAATTTTCGAACAAGACTATATTTTAAAATCATACATATTCGAAAATTGAATTTCGAACAAATATAGTGAGTTCAAAGTTCCATTTTCAAACCACTCTGACTTTTTTTCTTTTTTAAATAGAGGATATTTAAGTAAGTTCAAAATTACTTTATTTTTTCTTTTATTCAGCTGTGGTATAAAGAGTAAAAATGATAGTGCAAATAGCAATTCTTTTTCCATTATTTTGTCATCATTCAAGTGTTACGCTATACATTGTTGTATGGCTAACTCTCCAATGATATTACAAATTTACTGGGGAATTCTATGCTATCGATCCCTGTGGGTAATACTCAAGTGTCACAATAGATGTATTGTGACACTTAAGTACTACCCGTGCGGATAGCATATACAAGCCCCTTGTTTTAGTACCTTCTCATGCAATTGTTAGTTGTCAAAACAATGAAAAATCATATCAATAATTTATTATTTTTTATGAGTAAAATTGTAATTACACTATTGGATCCGAGTTTTATCCATCTAATGAATCTTGACTCATCGGATTATTTAACATCATTTTTGGCAATTTTTTTTATTTATATCTATATTTAACTCATATGAGTAAAAGATTTAAATGCACATGATTTATTTACTGTTTTTAAATGGCGACAGATTTCGGTTTTCATTGTCCAAAAATGCACAAAATTTCATAAACCTAAGAGGTGATTGCTATTTCAGCCACGAGAATAAAAAGTACAGTATGATCACTATTTATTATTAATATGATTAGTTCCACCTAATTAAAAAATAAAATAAAAATAAGATAGTGAGAAGCGTAGATTTTTGGAGCACAAGAACAAAGTAACGTTCATATTTGCAGGGATTAGTTGCTAGTGGCCAACCCACTTTCGGCTTTCCAAAAGCCATGCAAAGCTAATAACTACAAGCCAAAATAACAGATTTGATTATGTAATTTAAAATAAAATATATATATTCCATCAATGATACTAAGCATTTGGGATCATATTATATATACAAAATTTAAGTGACATTATTGAGTCAATGCCATGCCGTAAGGTTATAAAATTTACGTGTTCCTAGATTAATAATTTAATTAAATGGCTATATATTTTATGGCTAAACTTTCAATAGAGAAATTCAAGAATATAATGTCTCACGTTATAATTCTTTTTATTTTTTCACAAAATAAATTAATATAATCAGAGTCATTTAATTCTTATAAATGTTTCTTATGGTCGGTTTGATTAGTCAATAAATCAATTATTATAACTCGAGTTGAAACATCGAATCCCAAATAACATGGTGTACGAAATGAAGATTTGATGCTAAAATTATTCAACAACAATGTAATTAGCATTTGCGCATGAGTATTATTGGACCAACCAAAAAGTTCAATTGCAGTACGCATGAATGATTTCCTTTTTGACCATGCATTTCTCATGAGCAATGTAAAAGTACAGTTTTTAGTTTGAGGCATCAAAATTAAAAGTGTGTGTGTGTGTTTTGGCAAATTTGTAAACAATTCTTTGATTTTTACATTTCAATTTCTAAACATGATTTAACATTATCAGTAAAAACGATATTTCCTTACTCGCATCATTAATTATGTTTAATAAATTTTAGCTGCTACATGGTTGAGTTTAAAATTGTGTGAATTTGTGGCGTTGGTTTCTTTTTCTTTGGGTTGGGGGGGGGGGGGGGGGAGGGATTTCAAAACAATTCTTTCATTTTTATGATTTGACATTTTGAGTACTAAAAACGAACAGTCTACCCGTTGTAGGGGAAATTCTATAACACATCTACAAACACTATTTCAGTCCACACAAACATTGACACATGTCATTGAATACTAACAATTTATGCAATTCTTCTTCTACATCAAATAATGGACCCTGCTCATTTTTCATTGAGTTAATTATAATAAGTAAAATTCATCGTCTATGAACAGATTTACATTTTAAACACGACTCTTAAAATGTTGTAATAATAATCTAATCTTTTGATTTATATCAAAATAGACACCCTTATAAAATATTGACGATTAAAAAACTAGCCGCACAATAAAAATTCTCATTTTATACACTCCTAAACCAAATTAATTTGTTCACGTGGAAAAATAATTCTAACGTCATAATTTCGATCGTCGGGAAAAAGTTTGAAATATCGGATTTGCTACGAATTAAAAGATTGAATTATTATTATAACATTTTAAAAGTCATGTCTAAATTACAGAATCATTCAAATGTTGTGTGAGCACATGTGTGATATAATTTTCCTTGTTGAAGATAATTAAACTAAAATGTCGTGCATAATAAGTTCATATTTACATAAAAATTGCAAAGAATGCTAACATTAGTATTTTATAACTTTATTTGCAATAATAAAAAAAAATTATATTGTAATTATAAAATGATGTAAATATTATGATGGGCGAAGAAACGTAAATAAATTTGTATTCCTCGTAATAATAGTCTAACCTTTTGATATAAGTTCATATTTACATAAAAATTGCAACCCCCTCCACCTACCCCTACCTCCTCGCAAAGAACTTTCCCACGTGGGCCGACGTGGACCGTCTTTGTTTTACGTGGTCTTGCTGACTTGGCCTCTGCCCTTGTTTCTCATTTTTATATTTCTTCAACGGTATATTTTTTTTTATGAACATGTCACGAGATGCAAATATTATATAATGATAAATTTTTATCAGTACACATAATTTTGATACGTTTATTATTTCTAGGAAAACTGCGCTTAGGTAATTAAACTAACTACTGTATACCACTTGCATCAATTTCGTTTTTATTCATCCCCCAAAAAAAATATCATTTTTATTAATGATGGTTAAGGAAAATGTACAAAAAAGCTCTCTAAATATTTACGGACGAATTCCTTTAGCATTTATTTAGTTATTAAAAGATCAAGAAGAAATGATATAATAATAATAATAATAATAATAATAATAATAATAATAATAATAGTCTAAATGTATAAAAACTTATTTCAATATCATGTAAAAATAATAGATGTTGGATTTAAGCAGCGAAAAATTAACATGGATTCAATTGCAAATACATACAGTATTTATATATAATCACAACGGAAATATACAAATTATTCGTCAAGAGACAAAAAAATATGTAAAACAAAAAATGTTTCCTTTTCCAGAAGGCCGAAAGTGCAAGAGAAAACAACAAATAATTTTAAATTTACATTTTATGATGACTAAAACATTGATAAGTTTGAATATTTGTTCCAAAAATATTTTATTTTCTATTTCTGGAATCTATATAAATATAATACAATAAATGGAGTTCCTCCGAATCTCTCTCTCTCTCGAAAACATCATATCATGAATAGTTATTATAAATAAAAAATTATTTTTTCATCTTTTATTGTTTCTTCTTCATCTCTCTCTCACACACGTACATATATATTTTTAACTATAGAATTCATTTATATTATATTTTATATTCCATAACATATTTCATTGTTTACACGACATTCAAATTTATTGGTACGAATGAATAACTATGTTAATTTTTCATTTTTTTATTATTTCTTCCCCCTCCTCTCTCTCTCTCTCTCTCTCTCTCTCTCTCTCACACACACACACACACACACACACGTTTTTAATTATAGAATTCATTTATGTTATATTTTATATTCTTCCATATCATATTTCATTACGTACGTCACAACCAAATTTATTTGTACAAATGAATAAATATGTGATTTTCGCATATTAAGAAGTAATAAATACCGTTTGGTATGTGAAAAATTACTAACATATACTAAATAATAAAATGAAATAATAATGTAAATTATTTGGTAAAAGATCATAATCGGTAACATGTTTTGTATACTTTTTACGTAGTTATAACATTTATAATATTTTTTAATTACAATGAATATGAAATAGTTGATAACTTAATATTCTAATTTAATGTATAACTAAATCAAATAGAGATTGATAGTTATAAATTCAACAAATGATACTACAAACATTGTTGTAGGAGGCGAAAAATTTAAAATATTATATATAACATTTTTATTATTTTTTATATATTTATTTAGTTTTGGAATCTTATGAAATCCAAAATTAGATAAAGTATTTAAATAATAAAGATATTATTATATGATAAATATCAAGAGTCTTTGACAACAAATAAATATCTTTCAAAAGATATATATCAATTTCCAACAACCAATGAGATAGTGTCACATCAGCTCTAGATCTCTTTCCCTACAACTATAAATAGGGGCCTCCATATCAGTTGAAAATCACACCAGAAGTCATTTGAAGAGTTCAAGAATTTGAGAACTTCCATAAGTGAAATTCTCTCAGATATTCAAGGCGTTCTTGTGACATTCAAAGACGTTCTTCACCAAAATCATCCCAAAGAAGGTGTTTGATCCACAAGCAAAAGGCGTTCTTCACCAAAATCATCCCAAAGAAGGTGTTTGATCCACAAGTAAGACCATTTGAAGAGTTCAAGAATTTGAGAACTTCCATAAGTGAAATTCTCTCAGATATTCAAGGCGTTCTTGTGACATTCAAAGACGTTCTTCACCAAATTCATCCCGAAGACGACGTTTGATCCATAAGCAAGGCAGTCAAAGACGTTCTTCATCAAATTCATTCCGAAATTAGCGTTTGATCCGGAAACAAGGCGTCGGCCCTCCGAGTTAACGTTATCAAGACTAAAGATCAAGTCAAAGAAGATCGATGATACAAATCTTCCTCGAAAACTTCAAGGGTCAAGTTCAAACAACAAGTACGAGAAAATCAAAGAGATAAATTTACTCTGAAGATTTCAAAGACCGTTTGAAAATCAAGTTTTGAAGAGAAGAATCAGAGGAAAAATAGAGATTGGGTCCATAAATTTATATTTTTGATTCTAAATCATTTTATTGTACACTGTTTTGTGTTTTACCAAATTAAATACAAAAATTTGTGTTACAATTGTATACAAACAAACATTGCATAATTTATAATATAATATTTTGATTATAATAGATATTACTTATGGATAAATTACACTTTGATACCTACATTTTGGACAATGTTTCAAAAACTATCAATTTTTTCAAAATTAACAAAACAAAACCCACTTTTTCATTTATTTATTTTTTACAAATCTAACAATTAATCATTTTTACAGCTCGAAATCACATGCAATTGGTTGATTTTAATATTTCTATTTCTCTAACCACGTGGATAAATCCCTCAAATTAAGAAATATTAAAATACAATCAATTACGTATGATTTTTTTGGGCGTAAAATTGATTAAATGTTAGATTTGAAAAAAACTTGAACAAGTGTGTATTGTTTTGTTAATTTTGAAAAAGTGTGTCATTTTTGAAAAAGTGCCAAAAACGTAGTTATCAAAGTGTAATTTACCCATTAATTATTTATGAAATTATTTGAAATATTATATACATACATATATAAATATATTTTTTTATAATTTAGGGCATGCTTGCTATGTAGTATAAGGTTGTAATAGATACGTATAACATCCTAACATCATGTTTGCGAGCAATAAGAAATCCCATGATTATGCAAGGACCCTGCATGTGTTAACCATTTATATGGTATAATATATCACACCCTGCAGGTGGGATATATAATACCATACATAATTATTAAAAGTTACAGACTAAAATAACATTGCAGGTATTAATTAAAAATCTTATTATAGAATATTTACACAATATATCGTAACTAATTAAAGGATATTTTAGGAATTGAAATTTTATATAGAATCTAATACATCTAAGCAAACTATATATTATTAATACATATATTTTAATATACCAAAATAAACATGATATTGATATTTTATACGGTATAACACATCACATGTCAAACATATTCAACCTAATATCATATTATCTAGCAAACGAGCCCTTAAAATATTATTACATAACATATGTACATATGTGTGTGTATTCAAGTAAACATTTTTTATCAATTATATTGTCAAAATAACTCCTTTTAAATTCGTAATAATTATTGTCTAACATAAAAAATAAAAACATAACCGAAAAATAAAAAGGTGCCATTGTCTTACTAACTAAAATATTATCTATAAAATGCGAAGATGTAACACTTATCTTAAAGATGCAATAATTGAAGTTCGATTATGAATGGTCCCGATCCTGTATATCACACAGACGTAAATCTAGTATAACTGTATATAAATAGTGTCGTAAAATACGTGTAATGTGTAAACATTTATAATATGTAATAGAAAATCCAGTGTGGAAATTCGTAAGCAAGCCCACGACTTGCATAAAAAAAAATCGTTAATTAATAACTAAATACATTGAAACATAATTTCAACAGCTCGTTTTAAATCTAAATTGAAGTCTACGTCGGTTGTAATTTTCAAAATTAAATTAATTAAAGAAGCTCCTCCAAAGGCTCCTCTCAACTTTTCTACCCCTATAAATTGCATCACAGTCCCCACTCACTCAAAACTCTCTCCCACTCTCTCTCCATTTCTAAACAGAAACATCCCTCTCTCTCTCAACCTTTTCAATTTTTCATCTCTATCTCACCATTCTGTACAGCATTTTTTTGAACCCATACCAAAAAGGTTAAAAACAAAATACCCAAAAACTCACACCATTCGCAGCTCCAGCGATTCACCAGGAACAAACTTTCTGAAATTTTTCACTGCCAATGGCAACAAATTTCACCAGAAAGTTGACTGTCGAAATATGCAACGCCAAGAATCTGATGCCGAAAGACGGTCAGGGCACCGCCAGCGCCTATGTCATCGTCGATTTCGACGGCCAGCGCCGCCGCACCAAGACCATTTTCCGGGATCTCAACCCCCAGTGGGATGAGAAGCTCGAGTTCTTGGTGCACGAAAATGATTCCATGGCGGCGGAGACACTGGAACTCAACGTCTACAACGACAAGAAGACCGGAAAAAGAAGCACTTTTCTCGGAAAAGTTAAGATTTCCGGAAGCACTTTTGTAAAAGCTGGCGACGATGTGCCGTTGATTTATTTTCCATTGGAGAAAAGAAGCGTTTTCTCTCAGATCAAGGGTGAGATCGGTTTGAAGGTTTCGTATTTCGACGAGGAACTGCCTCCAGCGCCGGCGCCTGAGAAGAGTGATGCTCCGCCTCCTGCTGCGGCGGAGGAGAAGCCGGCGGAGGAGGAGAAAAAGGAGGAGAAGAAGGAGGAGAAACCAGCGGAGGAGGAGAAGAAGGAAGAAGAGAAAAAAGCCTCGCCGGAGGAGGAGAAACCGGCGGAGGAGAATGCTGCTGCGGCGGCGGTTCCGCCTCCAACTCCGCCACCGTCGACTGAACTAGAGCATCCTCCAATTGCTCAGCAGAAACTCATGCAGGAGAAATTGATTCCGGCAGATCACTCAAAACACATGGAAATCGAATCAAAAATCTTCCGGAAAATCTCCAGCGGCAACTCCGATCGACGAATGGCATTCGATCTCGTCGATCAGATGCCGTTCCTCTACGTCCGCGTCGTGAAGGCGAAGATTTCGAATCCAGACGCCGATTCCTCTTTCTGCGCAAAGCTCGTGATCGGAACTCACAGCATTAAAACCAAATCGCAGGCAGCCAACAAAGAATGGGATCAGGTTTTCGCGTTCGACAAGGAAGGACTGAATTCAGCTTCTCTAGAAGTTTCCATTCGAGCGGAGAAGAAGGTTCCAGATAAAGACGCGACAGAGGAAATCTCCGCTGGAACGGTGTCGTTCGACCTTCAGGAGGTGCCGAAGCGAGTGCCGCCGGACAGCCCATTGGCGCCGCAGTGGTACAGCCTTGAAGGAGAGGGCTCTCCGGGGAATGACATCATGCTGTCGGTGTGGGTGGGGACCCAGGCCGACGAGGCTTTTCAGGAGGCGTGGCAGTCTGATTCCGGCGGGCTGATACCGGAGACCCGAGCCAAGGTTTACTTGTCTCCGAAGCTGTGGTATTTAAGACTAACGGTCATCCAAACCCAAGATTTGCAGCTTGGTTCGGGCACGCCTGGCCCCGAGCCTAAGGTTCGGAGTCCGGAGCTCTACGTCAAAGCCCAGCTCGGCGCGCAGCTGTTCAAAACGAGCCGAACAAGCATCGGCTCCACCAATCCTACGTGGAATGAGGATCTGGTTTTCGTAGCCGCCGAGCCGTTCGAGCCGTTTCTGACCGTAACGGTTGAAGATGTTACGAATGGGCAGTCTATTGGGTACGCTAAGGTGCAGGTTACTACGGTGGACAAACGTACGGACGACAAATCAGAGCCGAGATCCAGGTGGTTCAATCTGATTGGAGACGAGGCTCACAAAGGCTACGCGGGCAGGATACACGTGCGGGTTTGTCTGGAGGGTGGGTATCACGTGCTTGACGAGGCTGCTCACGTGACCAGTGATGTCCGAGCCACTGCCAGCCAGCTCTCCAAGCCACCCATTGGGCTGCTTGAAGTTGGCATCAGAGGGGCTGCTAATCTTCTCCCAGTCAAGACCAAGGACGGCACGCGTGGCACCACTGATGCCTACGTGGTCGCTAAGTACGGGCCCAAGTGGGTCCGCACGCGTACAATTCTCGACCGGTTCAATCCGAGGTGGAACGAGCAGTACACGTGGGATGTGTACGACCCGTGCACCGTGCTCACCATAGGGGTGTTCGACAACGGAAGGTACAAGCACGATGAAGCGGAGATCAAGAAGGATGTACGACTCGGGAAGCTGAGGGTACGACTCTCCACGCTCGACACGAACCGGGTGTACGTCGGCACGTATTCCCTTATGGTGTTGTTCCCGAGCGGGGCTAAGAAAATGGGGGAAATTGAGATTGCGTTGAGGTTTTCTTGCTCATCATGGATTAGTTTGATTCAAGCTTATGCTAATCCAATGTTGCCTAGAATGCATTATGTGAAGCCTTTGGGTCCGGCTCAGCAAGACATTTTGAGGCACTGTGCTATGAGAATTGTGACGGCGCGGTTAGCCCGGTCCGAACCGGCTTTGGGCCAAGAAGTGGTTCAGTTCATGTTGGATACGGACATGCACATGTGGAGCATGAGGCGGAGCAAGGCGAATTGGTTCCGTGTTGTAGGATGCCTGTCTAGGGCAGCCACCATGATCCGTTGGATTGATGGAATTCGAACTTGGATACATCCTCCAACTACGGTATTGGTCCATGTGCTACTAGTAGCCGTAGTCTTATGCCCGCATCTAATATTGCCAACAATTTTTATGTACGCCTTCTTGATCATATCATTGAGGTTTAGATACCGGCAACGTGTGTCGATCACAATGGACCCTAGATTGTCCTACTTGGATGGGGTGGGGCCGGATGAGCTGGATGAGGAGTTCGATGGGTTCCCGAGCACTCGGTCAGTTGACCAAGTGCGCGTGAGGTATGACCGTCTGCGGGCCCTAGCGGGGAGGGCGCAGACCCTACTAGGGGACATAGGTGCACAAGGTGAGAGATTGGAGGCATTGTTCAATTGGAGGGATCCTAGGGCAACTGGTATATTTGTGGTGGTCTGCTTGTTTGCTTCATTGATGTTTTATGTTGTGCCGTTTAAGGCATTTCTCTTGGGTTCCGGCTTCTACTACCTCCGCCACCCGAGGTTCCGCCACGACATGCCGTCGCTGCCCCTCAACTTTTTCCGGCGCCTGCCGCCTCAGTCGGATCGGATTCTCTAGATTTTTTTTTAATATATCTTAATTAATTGATTTGTTTAATTCTGATAATTTTGATTTTAATAGCACTTTCCCGGTGTACTAGAAATTGGTGTTTTTTTTTATTCTGTAGACCTGGAAATGGTGAATTGAATAGAATTTATTTGATTTGTCTTGAGCTGAATTTAATGCATTGAATAAAGGGTCAGCGGAATTTAGTTTACTACTGTCTGTTTTATCGTATAATAATGGTGACAATGTTTTTCTTATTTTGGCGAAAAAGTGACCGTTGGGATTGGTGGGTAGGTGGGTTTGTAATGTAATGTCTCTTTCTTTGTAAAAGCGCTTTGGATTTGGTGGAGTTTAATTCATAACCTTAAATTCAGTGACCGTTGCGAATAGAGAGCCTTGGAGGAGCGCAAGTTACTTCTTTTTATTTTTCTTATTGTTGCATTTAAGTCAAATATCTTAGTATCCATCTGGAAGGGAGGGGAATCGAGTGGGGAGCAGGTGTTCTCTTTTTTTATTCCATCCATGACCATTTAAATTCATTTTGCATGTTTTGAGATTTAGAGATTAGATAACTATTATTATTATTATTAAAACGAATTTCACAATAAACTAAATTTTTTTAGAGAATTGAAAGCAACAGTCGTTATTTATTTTTAATTATCATAACTTAATAGATCATGGTTATGCTAAGTCTTGGATAGACGAGCCCGACAATTGACAGGGCATCTCGTGTTAGGATATGATGCCGGGAATCATAATTGATGGTTTATGGATTTAATTATTGTAGTGAATTTCCCTTCTATTTTTTTGTTGAGATATTCACCGTCGATAATAGTAAAAATGGGAAATAAGTCTCGATTTAAAAAAATATTGATGAAATTTAAAAACATGTTTAAAATACTTAGGAATTCCAACAGTCGAGTTTGGTGGGGGAGTGAAGGATGATGTGATTAGTCCACTATAAGAGCGTCCTCGAAGTGGAAATTTTCGAACTACTTTTATTACTCAATTAACTACCAAACTTTACATAAATGTATTGACCATTGAAATTATTACTATTATTTTTCGTCTTCCATTTGAGAGGAATTGACCTCTGTAATATATTATTCCATGTCAAAATATTTTGTTGAAAGTGGGTAGTACAATACAATTGATTTTACTAAGGATAGTGTATCATATTCTATATTTCTTTATATCATTAGTATCGGGATTGCTGCGTAGTAATATTCATAACTACTCCTTCCGTCCTAATAAGTTAGACTTTTTTTTTTGGATGTCTCAATAAATAGGCCGATTTCTATACATATATATTTAGCTCATTTACAAATATATACCCTTATTTGATATGTTTACATTAAGCATTAATTTATTGTCAAAGAAATGTATAGAGACATATTATATTTTAATTAATTAATTGTCTTTCCCAAGTTTTTTTAATCTTTGTGAAAATCTCAATCTACCTATCTTACTGTGACGGAAATAGTATATACATAATATCCATCAATGTCGTGGAGCACGAACTTTATTGTTATCTTAGAATGGAGAATTCAAATTATTTTTGACTCTCGAATCAAAGATGTCTCTCTTTTACACAAGAATTCAAATTATTATTAGAAATGGTGATTTATGAGTTAGTTTTTTTTTTAAAAGTTAAAAAGTATGTTTGTACCCCTAATTTTGGGAAGAGTTTATTTTTACCTATGCATAATGTAATACCCAAAATTCTACTATCTAAATTTAATTATGAATATGAATCTAATAGTTATATTGGGCACAACATTATTCTATTTTATTTATTTTGCATGCAACCCAAATGTTTAAATATAAGCTTTTTATTATTGAGGCCCAATTCATAGGCTTTTAGCTCATTCACGTTTTAATTATTTTCGAGACCTATAGTTATCAGAACGGGACAAGCGAATATATTAGATAATAGTGCTGATCGATATGAATCCATAAAAACTTGGTTTTACTAATATAGGAATTCAATTGACCAAGATATAATTTTTTTTCTCTAATTTAAATTCTAATTATGATTTATTTAGATGGTGGTATAAATACCTCCAATACCACTTTAAGCTTCATTTATAATCTTTTCACATTTCATCCAAAGGGGAGCAACCCCCTCCTCTCTCTTCTTGCGTCTCCCCTTCTCCGTCGGAATCGCCACCAGAACTACCGTCATTGGTCAACCGCCGCCTTTCCTCCACCGCTGGAAATTTTTTCCGACGGAATATTTCACATGCAATCATATTTTTCAAATGCTCTCTTCCTCCCCTGCTTGATTCTTTAGCTATTTTTATGGTTTATCAATGATAGGACCTCCAATTTTCGGATCTAAAAAGGGGGAAATCCATAGCCTTTGAGAAAACTTTTCTTATCTTTTTTCTCTTCAATTTTTGGAGCTTTTAAGCTATTTATTTTAAATTTTAAAGGCTGTTTTGGTGATGTTAAGAATTGGTATTAGTTGAAAATCCATGCATGTGTGTTGATATGTAGAGATCCACACAAATGAGTTAAGTTTATGTATTTAATTATGGATGAAAAATAAATGGATTTTGTTAAAGTTTTTGGTTGAAGAACGCTGCTGGAAATTTTAGATATGGAGTGTGAATTTGTGTGTGGAGTGCCGTGAATATGCCTGTTGGCGATTTGTGTGTGTTCTTTAGTTTTTTTTTTAAATAAAATATATAATTAAGTTATTTAATTAAAAAAATTAGCTTGTAGTTTAAAATTGAATCTCTAGCCAAATGGTTAATCTTTAGTTTTTATACACAAAGGTCTAATGTTCGAATTTATATAAGAGCAGTTTATTATTTTAATTAATGGATGTAATTGTGACTATATTTAATTAAAATCATGGAATTAGTTTCGAAAATTGGTTTTGGTTTAATGGTTGGAGATTAATATTTATATTAAAGAGGTTTAAGGTTTAGATCCCATTATATGTATTTTAAGATTTATTTTATTTCATTCCAAGCTTATGCCTTATTTTATTAAAACCATAATGATAATTTTGAAAATGGTATCTAACCTAGTGGATACATATATGATTTTGACATGCTCGCATTTTAGTCATAATCCGAGCATTGCTTGCTATCTTTTTATCGCATTTTAGTTCGTTTGGTCGTTATTTAGGATAGTATTAGTCCCTTTTATAATAAGTGTCGCTAACACAATGTAATTGAGAAAAACAGGTTTAAAATGAGCAACCCGAGGCTCGAGAATCGAAGTGCGCAACGGAAGGGACCCGAAAGCTGGATCGGACGGGCGAGAGAGCATGAAGACCGAGTCGAAGCCGGGAGACCGGGCACGGCCTGCAACGCGGCGCGACCCAGGGCTGGGCCAGCCCGGGTCGCGCCTCACCCCGCGCAGCGCGAGCCGCAGGGCGCGACCGGCCCCGTGTCGCGCCCCTGTGTCACATTTTCGGGATTTTTGGTTTTTGCTTTATTTTTCACCCTATCTTCCCACACCTTGTATGTATTGATACCTTAGCTAAAAAATGAGGAGGGAACTTCATTTTTTTCCATTTTTAGAGAGAGAAAGAGTGTTTAAGCTTGGGAGCTTTGGAGCTTGTGGAGCAAGAGCTATTTTGGAGATTTTAATACAAGTTTCCGGGTTTCATCTTACCTTGATCTATGCTTCTATTTTATGTTGTTTTGTTTGTTATTTTGAATATGAATAGCTAAATTTCTTGGTATCTAGGGTGTTGTGATTTGGTGATGGGTTTGTGAATTAAACATGAGTTATTGCTTAATCTTCCCCTTCTTTCTCATAAATCATGGTTTGATTGCTTCTATTCTTTGATTGGCCATCTTAGGATAGAATTTGGTGTATAATTGAGTTCGAGAGAATCAATTGTGCATGGGTAAATGATTTATGGTTTCAATTTTGCATTAGATCGAGAGATTAATGTTTAATTGATGTTTGTTGATTGATTATGCTTGATTAAATTAAATTGCAATTTAGCCCTAGAGATAGGGGAATTGAGTTTAGTTGAAAGGTCTTAGTTGCTCGAGAGAGGGCTTCGACTAAATTTGGTATCAATTGTTGTTTGGGGAGATTATGCATAAATCCATTGTTTAATGAACAAGTTTTCACTAATGAATAATGCCCTAGAGCCATTTTTCCTCATTGTGATCTTTAATAGGTTTTTATTCTCTTTTATTCCTCTTGTGTTGCTATCTTTGTTTATTATTGTGAATCTTGTTTTTTTAGTTAAAGCCCAATCCAATTTTCCAATTGTTTAACTAGTGAATGGATTTGATGTTATGATGCTTGTAGACTCAAAAATGCATTTAAATTCCCCGTGTTCGACCCGGTCTCCTATGCTTCGTATGTCCACTTGCATAATCGAGATTTGGAATGTATAACTTGCTTCGTGATCATATTCTTTGCATAAGAAAAATCTCATCAGATTTATTTATAAAAGGACATTAATGGTTCGAAATGCCTTCATTGCAGTTTTAATCATGCATTTTTTATTCTTATTTTGTGTACTTAATCTAAAGCATCTATGAAACCATTTAATTAAAGCAGTTTGATTTATATTACATAAAATTATTTAGCATAGTGGATAGAGGTCTTATTTCTTTATAATTAAGTCATGGTTCAAATCATTTTTACTACGATTTTATTTATGCATTTATTCAATTTATTTCTTTTCTATTTTGTTTAATTTTGGAATTTAATTCAAATTAAGTATATTATATGATAAGTGACACTTTATTGGGATATTATTATATTTTAAACCATTCATTTTAGTCATAAGATTTTAATTTACGTGATTAAAATATAATTTACTCGATCAAGGTCTTGGGTATAGCTTAAAACTAGAATTACCCATTTGACCTTCAAACGCCATCTTTTTGCGACCTTATTCTAAAGGCTTATCAATGTTACCATTATACCCTCATATCCTTGTTTACGTTATATAATAGGTTAATGATCTCAATAAGCTTCTAAGTCTTAGTCCTTATGTGTAGGACTAAACCTGAAACATCGGACTTAGGAGACTTCTAGAACAATCGCTAAAGCTTCAACTATTAATAGCTATCCAGGTGGACTAATCTTTGTAAAATAGTTTCTTTCGAGTTATTCAACTCTGCTTTGCTAAAATTGTATATGTGACTATCTATGCTAAATATTTACGTGCTACTATATGTTGTCGAAGTCTCATAAACCAGCAACGCTGTGTCAATGTGAGTAGCTACAGTATTGCATACTTTATTCAGGGATGGACCTAGGGGGCTGGTGGGGGAACCCACCCCCCTCAAATTTTGTCCATTTTTAATATATGTATATATATAATTTATTATATATAAATTTAATATTATTTGTATTGTAATATTATTTTTCGCTCCCCCAAAATTAAGGTCATTACATTTCGCCCCTCCCAAGTTAGAATTCCTGCATCCGTCTCTGACTTTATTCGTCATACCATATTCCTTATCGAACCACTAAAATGAACGACTATACTCATAAATTTTACGCGTTGGTGATGTAGTAGGGGTTGCGGGCAGTGACTGGTTATACTCTTAATTAGCGCTTCACGTTAAAACATTTTGGTGAACTTAGGATGCCTTCAACTTTAAAACCTCCTAATTAAGCTTGACTACATCCATGAATAGAGATAGACCATTTTTAGAAAATGATGTGCATAATTTAAATTGTGAAAACTTGCCCCCTGAGTGCATTAGCACTCAACCCAAATATTTCAAATATTTTCATGTCAGTAGGCTGCCGCGTGGAGGTGGCGATTGTGAGAAATGGGCTATTGTAGTTTACGTATTTTCCCGTTTTCTCTTTTTGTTAGTATTCTGTTAAGAATTGAGCTCTCGCACTTATGCTACTTAATTTCCCCATTTGAGCTCAATATATATAATGAAGGGTTCTTATTTTATTTGCCAAGCAATATAATTATTTTAGTAAAAACTAAGCAAAATAAACTAATAATAATTAAATTATGACTAGTCCACTTTGCTTGCATGTCAATCTGAGTCCCTTGTTGCACAACTTGCGCATTAAACGATTAACCTAGTCTATAAGGCTAGCTACCACAATTAAAGTCTTTCTTTTTTCTTTTTAAATCCAATTCATTATTATATGGACAGTTAGATTTAAATTATAAGAGATTACTATATATATATGGTTTAATATTATATTTCTTCGTAAAATGATTACCAAAATAATAATAATAATAATATATTATTATTATTATTATTATTATTAAAATTATGGTGATAATGATGATGATGATGGTGACGATGAGGGTGATGAGGGTGTACGTATCATACGGTTAAAAAAGTACTTTGAGCGATATATTTAGATAGAGAGTTTAGTTGAGAATTTCTTTGATTAAAGACAATATTTTTCGTAATATGTATTACATTAGACTGGTCATCGGGCCAAAAATTTCGATATTTTTGAAAAATAAAATATTTTGTTACTTTTGTTCATAATATAATCAGCCTTAAAAATATTTCGTTTCAAATTATTAGAGGGGAAAATACGAGTAAACTAGAAATTATATGAAATTTCATAAATCTATATATTATATATGTTATTTTGCTTCGAATATTTTGAACCAAATCTTAGAACATTACTCTCCCTATTTTAGTCTTAAAACTAATTAATTTATAGTGATATATTGAGCTAGAATATATAAATTACGTACGAGTTATGATAAATATCTATTAATATTGCCATTAATTTTCTTGCCGATGCATAACATTATGTAACTTCAATTCTCCTAGCTAGATACATAAAAATATATTTCAATCTTTGAACTACAATATATATACACATTAATTATAGTACTATTGCTTCTAATTAAATTATTTAATTGTAGGACTAAATTATTCTTTATATATATTTCAATATAAACCGTCAATGAATATGAATACATACCAAGCTTTCTATCAACTTGCAATGATTAAATTACGCATGAAACATGTATCGTATACAACATGGCATGAAAATTAATTAATTGACAGGAAATTCACAAGAAACGAAGATTACATTAATCAATCAAATATATTTGCATCGAAACAATGTACGTAGCTATACAAATCCACTAACACTCACCAAAAATTCTTGTGGGGCAGATCAAAATAATCGACAAACTTTATATATAATACACACTCTTATCACCACTTTCTTGATCTTCTCTCTCAAGATTACACATTTATTTATGAATGTACGTATACTTATAATATATATATATATATATATATATAAACCCTTAAGGAATATTATATATATACCTATATAAATTCAAGTAAAGAAAAACCACTTCTTCGGAGGCGGTTTTTATTTATTTATTATTGTTCACATAAATTTCAAGAAAAAAAAATATATATATATATAATGAAACCTTAAAAATTTTCCAATTGGAATATCTTGATGAATTTGTCCATTTATAATTAGGCGTAATCGCACAAACCGTATATACAGTATCCACCCTCCATGCACCTGTGATTGCAGGCACCGCAGTGTCGCTTATCGAAGGCGATGAGGACGCACTCTCCTCTGCAGCACGTTTCTGTAAAAGCGCATTTCTTCTTGCAAGCGCCGCAGTTTTTATCGTCTTCTTCCAAGTCCACGCACTTGTTGTTGCAGCACGTCGTCGCATTTCGGCCGTTGTCCAAAATGTAGCTGCAGATCTCGCGGTCCTTGTTGCAGTGATCGGCGGCGTTAGGGTTTCTACCCTTCTGCTGGAGGAACCGGCTGACACGGGCCGTGGCCGCCGGTTTGGAGGAGGGAGAAGGCGGAGGCGGAGAGTTGTTGGCCGTGAGGATTAGGGTTAGGGCCATGGTTATGGCGATGATGGCTAAGGTGAGTTTGATCACCTTCATTGTTTTGAGGTGGAATATTTTTTGTTTTTGTTTTTGTTTTTGGGTGTAATTAATTAGGAAAGTGAGAGAAAATTGAGAGAGGTGATCATGGGAATGGAGATATATGGAGGGGTAGGGTTTATAGGGTGTAGAGAGGGAAGAGTTGACGCGGAAATGGTGGTGCTAAAATAAGGGGAATTGAAGGCCGTGTTGTTGCATGGAGTGTCTTCTAATTCATTTAGTTTAATTTTACATATACACATACATGCATGTGTGTGCGTGTGTTCATACATTATTATACACAAACTTAATTAATTAATTAATTAATATCGGTTTCTTTATTAAAATCCATTTATCGGTGAAAATGATCTCATGCATGTAGTCAGAATTTTGATTTTAATTTCATTCTATATATTTACGTTTAAATGTGTGTAAGTGTGTGTGCAGTGTGCGCATTAGTAGTTCAAGTAAAATTACGATCGACCTCTTATAGATTTATTATTTATATATGGAAAATTGGATATGTATGTATGTATGTATGTATGTATGTCGAGTCTTCAATTTTAAGTTCCACTTATTTAAGAAAATATGAGAGATACTTAATTACAAACATTTTTTTCTTTTTTTACACAATTTAGTGAAAGGTCCATTTTATGCTATACATTAGTCGTGACTGAAATGAGATTCTCATTAAATACAAATGCGTGTTCGTGCGCGCGCCTAGGTATAAATGAGCATACTCAATATTGTTAAAGTGAAGCATATATATATTTGATAGGGTTTTATTCTGCTTAAATGAAAAAAATGATTATTAATGGGAATACAAGTTCCTTTGTTGGCCTGTGAAAAGAATAATAAATTAAATAACATTTTTTTTTAAAAAAAAGATCGAGTTAACAAACGCCAACCTGAAAAATCTAAGGATGCTATTTATTGAAGTAAAGGAGGAAAACCCATAAAGAAATAGGAGGACCTGAATCAACACGAAAATGCTTAATTTATCATATTTAATAACAGACATTTTTCTCTTCTTATTTCCCCTAAAAAAAAAACTTCTTCTTTACTTTTAGAAACCCTAAAAAATTAGGTCCTTTCATTTCAGATGTATGTAAGCTTAATTCATCTCTGATGAATTATATATTATAATATTTATTGATTTATTAATTCGATCAAACTGATCAATATATATAATTGATCACTGTGGGTGCTTATATAACACAAAATGAATACTTTAGATAGCAAGAATGAGTTCATTGAGTTTGACATCAAATACGTGAACAAAAACAAAGCTTGAGATGCAAGAAGATGAAGTAGTTATTAATTATTATTTTTTTTCGTTTTTTTTTTCAATTAACGAAACATGGCTTAAGATTCAACTCATACCGCCTACATCGACAGGTGCATTATTTTGCAGTCGAAAACACGATTGCATCTTATTTCAATCACAAGTATACTAATTAGTTTTGAGTTAACAAAAGTTGACGCCACAAATAGTTTGACAAATATTTATATAATATAATATACACACCATTCATGCATTTTATTACCCGACCTATATATTAATTCCATTATTGCATGAAATTGGTTTGCAACGTCAAATATCTATAATTTCAAGAGATCATTTAATTTCTCAGGATTAGGAATTTTAACATATTGGCCAAGTCTCCTATATATAAGGTCTATAAATTAATTCATCAGACGGGTCGAGGTCAACCCCAGGTCAAACAAAAAAAAATACTACTAAAAAGCAGTATATATCAATCATAACACTAGAAAGTATCACCCAAAATTTAAAAAGTATCACTTGTATCATTAAAAAATAACCGGTCTGCTACTTATCTCATATGAGTTATGTAGTTCAAATTGTGATTTTTTCCATTCCAACTAGTTTAGAGAGTTTAGGAGTTTAGGTTTTTTTAGAGTTCATTGTTCTTTTAGGGGTTTTTTTTAAAAAATATTTTTTAGGTTTTTTAGGGGTTTATGTTATGTTTTTTGCGGTTCATGCTTTTTTAGGTTTATTAATCTCAATTAGGTGTTATAATTATTTCAAAAAAAAAATCATTCACTTTTATTTTGGGTTTCACAAATTCCATTATAGGGTACATATTTATTTCAAAATTAGGTTTTTATTATTTTATTTTCAATTACCATTTATATTTGTTTCTAAAAAATTAAATTAATTGTCGAGTGCAATGCACAAGCCCACGTGTTAGCGTCGGACGAGTGCATTGCACGAGTCACTAGATTTAAAAAAATCCTTCACTTTAATTTTATGGTTCATTCAATCAATTTTAGGATATATATTTATATTTATATTTATTTCAAACAAATGAAATTAATTTATTTTAATTTTAGGGTTCACTAATTGCATTTTAGAATATACACTTTTTGGGGGGAAAATAAAAAAAATAGAAAAATCACAATAAAAAAATTAGCGTGTGTACCCCACGTACGTGGGGTCCACACGCCTGATGGGCCTGGGCCTGCTGACGGTTATTTTTTTCCCTGTTCACTATAAAGAGAAAAATTGTAGTTGTGTATAGAATTACCCTAAATATAATGCACAAGAGACCATCTCATGACATAATTTCTTTAAAGCAAAACGAATAAATTAAATTAAATGTGAATGTGAAGTTCTCTCTAAAAATTGTTTGCGCAGTTTAGCAATAGGCATTTAAATTAAATTTGGTCATTCTCATATCAAAATTTTATTTTCAGATAATTAACATTAGGGATGTCAGATATTCTTTATTAAGAGTGTCTCGTGTTTAATTTGTTTTATCTGTGCTTATAGTTATATATCATGTATAGATTTGTCACGGAATTATTAATATGTTTATTTTGCAAATAAAATATGACATCGAAATAAAACATACTATATGATATGAGAGGAAGTTCTAGTTGTAGGTTTTGACCTTAGAAAGTAAAAATATATAGTAGTATATATATTTGAAGCTTAGGTTGAAAAAGCACCGATTAAGTATGATTTCGTCAAATTGGACACCTCATAGAGTCCATGAATTCTGATTTGGAAGTCAAATAATATTTTTATTAATTATGTTTAAGAAATCAAGAAACGTCAACTGAATCGAATCGTCGAATATAATCGGATCCTGATTCGCTAGTTCACGTATCGAAAAAAAAAAAGATTCTATTATTATTATCATCATCTAGTATCACTTTAGAGGTTTTTTTGGGAAATTGTGGAGTCTTTAATTTTTTTTTTAATTTTTTTTATTTATGCTCATGTCTTACACTAGTTTGAAGATCTTTTGCGATTTGGATTTAAATAAAATTTTCAATTTAAACTATTTTATACAATAAATAATGAAACAATTAAACTACCCTAGTTTTGTTCGATAGCCTACAAAATTAATAAAAATATAAATATTAGTATACTAGACAATTTTGTCCTTGTAGCCCCCTTAAAAATCTTAACAAAATTAAATAAAACCACAATAATATGTGTAGCCCCATTATCAATAACTAAAAAAAAAAGGCTTTGGCTTCTCCGAGAAATCTTCAAAGAATGAGCAGCTTATCGACACAGTTTCTTCGATGGATTAATCATGACTACAAAGATAGAAAATCATAAAATTATGTTTTCAACATCAAATCTTGTTTAACAAAATGCATAATGAAGAAAAACAAAATTAACCTATGAGAAAACACAAGTGCTCAAACAAAATTAAACAAAAAAAAATAAAAATTAATGCATCTGTTCAAAATCAACGTCTGAAAAACTACAAATTACAATACCACAAACTCTCTTATTGAAGAACTATGACCAGCGTTGCCCTACATAAAATCATAACTTTTTCTGCAAATTTACAATAGAGACTATGCACGAATTATGAATGTTGTTTTTTTAAAAAATTGAAAATTTTAACCGCAGCCACCACCTCTTCATTCCAATGTTATATCTTCTCTTTATCTTTATATTGTAGTTATGAAACATGTAGGATGGGAGCACCCACCATTCCTTCTTTAATTTATAAGTATCTGCTAGTCTTATATGGTGTTAAGAAATCAAAATAATAATGATAAAGAAATTAATTCAAGTGTGGCAAACAAATCGAACTACCTTTTCTATAATCGAAGGTGAATCGTACAACACGAAAAACTTATTTGTTGCTAGCAAATGAAAATCTAAAAAAGTGAAATTCCATGTATTTTGAACAATTCATTTGAAAAGATGAATATCTCTATGTAATCAAGATTAACCCATATATCCAATGAGAAATTGTGTTGAGAATATTCAAACCCGACCTGATGGTATTGAGGAGATTCGAACCCGTGACCTTTGGTCTCCAAGCAACCTCACTCCACCACTAAGTCATTTCCACCGAGACGAAGAAACCGAGTTTTATTTTCTTTTGAGGGGAGGATTGGGGGGGTTAATTATGCATGGTGGAGGCTAGGACTGGGGAAAAATACCGTCATACCGTTATACTGTACTTACCGTACCGGAAAAAATACCGCAATACCGAACTTTAAGGTATACCGGTATTTTCGGTAAGGTATGATACCGTACCGAGATTTTTCGGTAAGGTAACGGTATAGAATCTTAAAAATCGAGGTATACCGGTGTATACCGATACCGACGGTATACTGAATTTTTAAGGTATATACCGTTAGTTAGGCATATACCGTTGTACCGGTATATACCGTTGTAACGGTATATACCGTTATTTTTGTGATATTATATAAATATATGTATATGTGAATTATAGATACCTGATATATAATACTTAGTAAATATGATATATATGTAAATATCTAACACTTATAATTAATCTAGTAAATATGTTATACATTTATAAATCTCTAGTAAATTTACAATATTAACACTTATAATTAATCTTATACTATACTTAATGCATTGTGATGCTAAGTGTGTTCTTTGTTAGTATATACTTAGTAAATAATTCTTACGATTTCTAAGTAAAAGATTTCAAATTTGTAATATTTAGTAAGTTTATAATATTTTTATACAATTTATATTAATTATAAAAACATGATTGATATATAACACTAATAAATATGTTATACATTTATAAATCTCTAGTAAATTTACAATATTAATTAACACTTATAATTAATCTTATGTTATACTTATAAATCAATGTATATTTCACTTACCCACTTATAAATTTACAATATTTACAGTATTAGTTTTTGGGAAACATTCTAGACTCGGTTTATTTTTATTTCTTGTATTTGTTGGGACTTGGGATATCACTTGGTTGTTTTTATTTTAATTGTTGTATTGGAGTGTTAAATTTAAATTATTATATCTATTTTATTTTATTGGACTTTAATTATCGTGACATGAAGATATTTATTTTATTTTGTTGAATTTTAATTGTTATTAGGAGTGTTTCATATATTTTGAGTAAATATATGAGATATATGATATATCTTATATCCTAGGATGGTATGATAAGGTATACCGATGACGGTAAGGTATACCGAACTAAAGGTACGGCAAAGGTATGCCATTTGTTTCATACCGAACTTAAGGTATACCGAACCTTAAGGTAAGGTAACGGTATGGATTTTCTCCATACCGTACAAGTAAGATAAGGTAAAGGTATGGGAAAAAAAGTAAGGTATACCTTACCGTGCCACCCCTAGTGGAGGCTATATATTGGGGGTTTTATTTTATTTTGTTAGAATTTTTGAAATAAGGGGGGTATAAGTACAAAAATGTCTAATGTAATAATATTTATATTTCTATTAATTTTGGAGGCTGTGAATAGGAAAATGGGGATTGTGTTTAGAATTTTCCTAAAATTTCAATTTAAACTATTTTATACACTAAATAATGAAACAAACTACCCTATTTGTTTGATAGCTTACATTATATATATTCGAGTGTGCATTGTTAAAATAAAAATTGTCACCTGAATTAATAATCCATGGCATTTTTTCTAAATAATTTGTCACCTGAATTAAACAAAACTTAAATAATTAACAAGTTGTCACGAGGCATGGTTATATTTTAAAAATGCAAATTTGGATATAATTAACAAGTTTTCATGAACATTTAGGTTTTTCCTTGGGACTTCAATAAAGAGAATGACGACCTTGTTAAGTGTTCCATTTACCCAATACCAGCCCAACAATAAAAGTCCAAGAAGCCCACAATCTCTCTCTCTCTCTCTCTCTCAGAAGGCCCTAATAAATTCAATGTATAGAGTTTACTGTACATGGTCAATAGGGTGTGACACACACAGACACCACATGCATTTTATAAGAAAATTCAATTTTCTTCGACAAGACTTGGAATAAAATAATCTCTTTACGAAGACTTTCATCTCAATAGGGGTATAATCAAATGGTTTTCATGCTGAAAATCAACCCCTTCTCTTCATAGTTGCTAAGGCGTGGGTGTCAAGTAGTTGAATCAACAACCACATCATTTACTGTTAACAATGATAGATGAAGGGATCAAACAATGTAAATTTACCTGCAAGTCAACATCCATACAACAATCAATAGCTTTTTTTCAAGAATCTGAATACTTTGTCCCTGGCAACTGCAAAATTACACGAAAAGAGCACCGTCGCGTTGTTTCTTGACTTTCATCGTCCCCTGCGTTCGATTTCTTCAAATTTGATTTCATAAGTGGTATCTCAATGCAGATACAGGAAAGAAATGATGCCCCCTTAGAGATGAGGAGGGAGGGGAACTTTCTCACCAAGATTTTTAAGTACCTTTTTTGTATACAGTTTCTCCTGATCATGATCCTGGAGTTTTATCTCACAGTTCGTGGTGTCATATCGGCTTCTGATAATCATCGTTTCCACCAGAAGAAATGGTACATCCCGGTCCTCTCATCGACAGTCTGCGCAGGAATTGTAGGATTTGCATGGCAATTGTTCACAAGTTGCAATGCTCCGAGAGCGTTCAAGGCTACATTCTTCATCAGCCCTCTTCTTACTTGTGCATATGGGATTTTACTCGTCTCCATAGGCTCTCCAGGGAGTGCAGCAGCAGCTGTATTTGCTCTAGTTTCTGCTGTAGTTCAATCCATATACGCGTGTTGGGCCCATCCAAGGTTTCAGCATGCTAGCAAGATTCTAGTAGTTTCAATTGCATATCATCCTCCAAGAGTCAAAACTGTAGTACCTGTATCAATATTTGTCTGTATTCTCTATTCCACTATCTTAATGTCGGGAGTTGGGGGAGCCACGGCAACTGGTACGAAGCTCAATACTCTGTTCATATTCCTGAGCCTTTTGAGTTTCACATGGACACTGCAGGTAGCAAGACACATTATGTTTGTCACCGTATCACACACCAAATTCATGAAATTTGCAAGTGGAACCGAAGTTCAATTCAAAACAGCAGTAAGAGACTCGGTTAAATACACCATGGGGAGCATCTGCATCGGCTCAATTCTTGTACCAGTCCTTGGTGTCATCCGAGGTTCAGCTCGTGCCATAAGCTTGGTTTCTGGAGACGTGGATGAGTTCATGTTCTCGTGTGCAAATTGTTGCGCAGGAGTAGCTAAAGGGCTCGTAGCCTATGGAAATAGATGGGGATTTGTTCAGGTAGGGGTGTACCACAAAGGAATTGTGCAGGCTTCAAAGGATACATGGGAGATGTTTCGAAGGATTGGAATCGAAAAGTTGATTAATACTGACCTCACTAGTTCATTTTGCTTCCTGAGTGGCGTTGTAGCCGGATCTTTCTGTGCATTGGTTGCCGGAACTTGGGCTCTTCTCGTCCAAAAAAGCTATGCAACAGAAGTGTCCCTGTACACATTCTTAGCAGGATACTTAGTGGTAAGAACCCAAGTCCTATAGACAAAAGCAACATTGTGCTAAAAGTTGTAAATCAATTTTTAACTTCTACAAAATGCAGAATAGAGTGGCCATGGCATGGATCCAAGCTAGCGTCGCAGCATATTATGTTGCTTATGCAGAAAACCCACAAAACCAGCAATTTGATGGTACCGTTCCAGATTACATTCAGGCGCTACAGAGATTACAGGGATAGGGTGCATGGAGTTGTTCCTCGGCCACACACACAATCTATGTTCTATCCACAAGGACCACAATGGGAAACAATACGACATTGGAACTGCAAATGAAATTTTTTCATTCCATTATCTTTAATTATATTGTTTTGTACAGAGAGAAGTCATTTACTACCTTCAATGAGTGTATTGAGACTATATTATGTTCACGAAATGCAATTAGCTCTGAGTACAAGCAAGCAGGTCTAAATCCATCTACTGAATTAAATTCAAATTCTTTGTTTTTTGACTACTTTCTACTTCGAGAAATTATTGGTAAACAGAAATCCTTGAAATGCAAAGAAGAAGAAACTGGGGAAGAACTCCAAACTGCAACTCTGGCAGTACGCAAGTACTATGGAAAATACTATTATATCAAGAGAAACTATGAGCAGCTCTATCTTGTTTGCTCACTTTCTATGATAATGAGTTCTACCTATTAATGATAAAACAGATTGTAGTGGATTAATATCAAGAACCAACCTTAAATATCGACACATGATGGTGCAAGTCTGCAACTACAGAGATTAATAACAATTTCACACAACAAAATCATAAAGAAGATTTTTGAAGAAAAAATTAGCCGATACCTAGAATCCTAAACAATGAACTTTGACAAAGATTTCCTCAACTCTCCTAGACAGTACATATAAGGCTGAACCTAGACAAGTAAAGCTCGTTTAGCTCAATGATGATTCTCTTTAACACGTTCTCTCAGCAAAAGATAGGCTAAATGGCTTCTCAATTATTTCCTCTGGAATAGGTTTATCACAACAAAAGAGAGATCCAAGGCTAGTTCTCTGCCTACAGGCTTACTCCTCACAACCTTCTCCACTGATCAACAATCACAATATTCTGCTCAAGTGTTCAACCAGAAAAGATGAGCATTGTCATTGCATATAGCAAATAAGTTCCCAGGCAACAAAAGCACATCAGTAGTAATAATGTTGGAATCAACCATAACAAACTCCAAGCTGTCTAGATTATAAATGAGACTGTCCACTTGTTCCCAAAATGAGTTAGATGAGGAATAACAAGTAGTATTCTACTCAATCATGTTACGGTGCAATAGATATTACAATGTAATGCAACAGCCACCGCATTCCATGATCTTTTATTGCACATAAATGTAGTACCCATCCAGTTGGTCGAAGCATGATGCACTGGCTGTGAGAGCAGCACATTACTTCATGTTACATTATACATCACCAAATAGAAAGGACACTACAAGAAGTAATATTTCGAGCTCCCACCACCAAAAGAACTGATCATATAGGTATGCTGGTCTCATAAAAACTGATCAAGAGCAAAGATCGAGCAAGGCAATTGATAAACTTAGTTTCACCAAATGTGCATACATCCACACAATTATTCTTTCAATGAAAACCCCATGAAACTAACAACAATTGAAGAATGGATCATATGATCTCAGCTCATACTACATCCTCATTTGTTTCTCCTGATTCCAATTTTCTAGCCAATTCATTCCTCATTCACTTGCATTTTGAGAAATACATTCTTTCTTGAAAAAATATGCTTTAAACTAATCTAAAAACATGTTCTTTTAGATGCTGCACATGGTGTACTATCCAAGTACTGTATCCACCATAAATTTTGGCAAATGCAGGTAAAATAGACTTCGTGTAGTTCACCAAATATAGCATAGTTCGTAAACGAAAAGGACAGACAGATTAGAAGCACTAACCCGAGGCGAACACGAAGAAGTAGAAGAGGCCGAGCCCACTTCGATCTTGCGATTTTCATATGATAATTGAAAGAGGAATCTGGGGCAATGAGAACATTGAAGAAGGCGCCATTTTTTAGAGCACGTTCAATCTTCCGAACGAACGAAAAAGATGAATTAGGCTTCGATAATGTGGGTTGATTTCGATGGAGTGTCTGCAACTGCTCAACAGAGCAGAAAATAAGATTCTAGCTTAATTTAAGCTGAAATTAGTGTGCGCACAAACTTCAGATTAAATTTCAGCTGCAAAAACCTTAAACCTTGAAGCAGGGAAAAAAAGTAAGAAAGAAAGGAATGGATTCATAATTCATTGTTCTATTGAAACTAGGGAAATTCTATAACGCGCGTAATCTCGTTAATCGTCGAGTAAGATTTGTGACTAATGATTAAAATATGTAGAAATTTGTATTTTGAATTAAGTGTTTATTTACTCTGGTTGGACTTCTTCACTAAAAAATCAAAATTTGTACAAGTTTGTATTTTGAATTAAGTAGGACTTCTTGACTAAAAGTCAAAATTTGTAAATATTTGATAACTTTCTTGCATACAAAAATATTATTAGTAAACACATGTAGCTTAAAAAGGAACTTCTATATATTGTGCGAAGAATGCTTTTAAATGGAAACATAAAATACAACTCACTTTCTAAACACTATCCATTCAAATTTTGAAATTTCAAAATTTATAAATACAATTTATAAATTTCTTTCTAATTATCTTCTTTCAAGTAGATAAATAGACGAGATCGTATCTCATAAGCATCATATATTATAAATTCCACGAAAAGTTCTGATCGGGCCTAAATATATGTAGCTTGAAATAAGTAAATAGGGGTAAGGAACATTTATTGAGAATTTTAAAAAAAAAAAATCATATTTGAAGAATATATAATTTTGAAACATTGAACAATAAGATCATAATGTTCATAATAACACTTCCGTAAGCTACATTATTAAAGTGAAGTAGTATGCTTTTCTTTTCCGAATTTAAGTGGTTTGTTGATATGCTTATAAGTTATAAACAATTAGAGAATTTATTATTTCTATTGTGTGGACAATGGAAACAAAACGATACAAAAGGGCCCAAGCCCAATTTGAGTAGGAATTTTGGTGTTCGAATAAAAAATGGGCAAAATTTATGAAATTGCTCGTGTTATCGAAATTCTGCACCAAATACCTCAAATGTTTTTAAATGGTACCAAACTTTTTTATATTTTTCAAAAGTATATACAATTTGTTATTTTTTAAAATTTGGACCAAAATACCCTTATATACTTAGTCTTGAACATTTAAGTTTTGCTTGAAAATTAGAGTATTTTCGGCAAATTTTTTAAAAAAAAGCAGCAGTACATATTTTAAAAAATACAAAGATACTTGATGCAATTTCAAAATATAAAGAGATCTAATGCCAAATTTAAATAACACTCAGGGGGAAAAAATTCTATGACGTGTGAGGACGTAGTGTGTCATCAGTCATCATAGATCTAATGTGATATTTTCATGTGTCATAATAGATTTATTATAATACATGAAAGTGTCATATTATGTCTATTATGACAGAGAAGACACTACGTTCTCGCGTTATAGAATTTCCGGTGCAACACATTTTACCCTAAAAATTGAGAAGATAAGTATTGACTCTTGTAATCCTAATCTATCAGCCAAATCCGCTTCTTCTTTTAGGATCTCAAAATACCTCCAAAATCTACTCTCGATATGGAATCAATCTCGCATTGTATGGCTTTCTCTAAAATTTTATCAAATATTTGTTCAATGTAATTCCAAGCTAGACATCGAATACATTCAATAAAATATTTTAAGAGACTTATCAAGTTAGGCAAGACGGTCATAATTTCAAAATGGGAAAATATTGGTTTTGTCCCTTTTTGCCCAAAGTAGACCGAAGCATATTACTAGGAATCATCGAGAGACTTTTTTTTTTAATACAATTTTCTCTGAATATCTTAATGTATTTTATTTACACCTAACTTTGTTAATTTGTACGATCGCGCACAACATCATTTCATCATCATCAATAATAATAATAATAATAATAATAATAATAATAATAATAATAATAATAATAATAATAATAATAATATAAAAACCATACCAATATCATTTGATGTAAAGCAAACACTCCCATCAAACTTAGAAACCCAAAAAACATAAAATCAGACCTACAGATGGGTGTGCCGCGCAGGGTCGGGTCAGGTCGACATTCCCCTTTCCAAAAAAAAAAAACGCTCTGAAAGTATGACTCATTATACTGAAAAGTATCAGTCGTAACCTTAAAAATATCACAACTGCTACTTTAATTATATAAGTTTATTACATCCCAATTATAGTTAATGTATCTCAATTATAATTTAATACATTTAAATTATGGTTTATTAATCACAATCAAGGTTTATATTTATTTCGAAAAAACTAATTATTGAGCGCAATGCATGAACTCGCGCGTTAGAGTTGGGCGAGTGCACTGTGCGAGTCATCATGTAAAAAATAAACTAATTCACTTTGATTCTATGGTTCACTAATTGTATTTTAGGGTATATATTTTTTGTTAAAAAAACTAAAATCAATTTAAAAATCAATAATAATAATAATAATAATAATAATAAAAGAGAAAATTCCAGATGGATTGACAGTAGTCAATTGAGGTCATAATTACGTGAGTGTGTAGTCATAGTGAAACGCGATGCTTCGAGAATTTATCGCGTTTATTGCACTTGCTCTCATTTAGTCTTTACTACAATTATTATACAACCCTCGCTCGTTTTTGTCAACTTGGCCGACTCCAAAATCTCTCTCTCTCTCTCTCTCTCTCTCTCTCTCTCTCTCTCTCTCTCTCTCTCTCTCTCTCTCTCTCTCTCTCTCTCTCTCTCTCTCTCTCTCTCTCTCTCATCGATTACATCGATTATCATTAATTCATTATCAATATCATATAAAAATTTTAATTATTTATTTAAAACTATTTCAATTCAATCAGCTTCAATTTAGTTCTTTTTAGGATATTATATACTCCATGTGATGCTAATCATATATCCACTTAATACTAATAGGTGTATGTGTATTATGTATTTATATTGTAAAATTGGATGAATAATTGAAATCAATTAAAAATGGGTGAAATATTTATTTAGATAAAAATATAGTGAAATTATGGGTAGGTAGACAAGATTTAAAAGTATGTAGTTATTTAAGTAATCTGTACCTATTTTACACAATCCCCATGTAATGAGTCCCATAAAATCTGAAAAACTATGACACATTTGTACTTTGAGCCAAAAAAATCGTGTATTCAATTTTGTAACTGCAAAAAGTAACATCCCAAAAAAGAATATTAATTGAGTCTTCTTTTGAATTAGATCCGTCCAACCGCCCACTTCTTCATTTATCTTCCAAAACCCTATTATCTCTCTCTCTACTGTATATCTCTTTCTCTTGGTATCATTATCGGCGACATTTTTGAAGAAAAAACTGTTGAAGCACACCCCCCTCTCTCTCTCTCAATAGTTGCAGCCGACGAGCACACGCCGACGATATTTTTGAAAGAAAAAAAAAACCATTGAAAAAAAAACCGCACGCCGCAGCCGAGGAGCATACGCCGGAACCCAACTGCAAAAGTCAACGTCGCTGTCTCTCTCTCGCAACTTGGTCGCTGGAAAATGGAAGGAGGACAAAGACAATCGCCAGCCGCGTCTTCTTTTCAAGCAATTTTCAAATTCTCCCGGTTTTTGGCATTTTTGCATCGATTAGTTTTTAGAGGTTAGAAATTAATCGAGGATAGAGCTAGAAAATGGAAGGAGGACAAAGACAACCGTCGGCCACGTCTTCTTTTCAAGCAATTTTAAAATTCTCCTGATTTTTGGCATTTTTGCATCGATTAGTTTTAGGGGTTAGAAATTAATCGAGGATAGGGCTATTATGTTAATCGTGGATTTTTTTTATGTCAATTGTGAATGTTTATGTTAATTGTGGCTCTTGAATTTGCACGAGACTTCTATTATGTTAATCGATGCTATTATGTAAGTTAATCGATGAAACTAATTAGTCGATGCTATTCATGTTAAGTAATCAAGGAAACTAATGTGGATTATTTGATATTAATCGATGCTAGTTAGATAATAATGGTGTGTTATTTGATATTAATCGAGGAAACTAATGGTGGATTATTTGATATTTAATCGATGCTAGTTATTCCTCGATTAAGTTTAATTATCCTCGATTGAGTTTAAATATTCCTCCCTCGATTAAGTTTAATTATCCTAGATTAAGTTTAATTATCCTCGATTATTTTGAAATTGACCTCGATTATTTTCAAATGTCACGATTCACGTAATATAAGCCTCGATTAACATAATAAGCCACGTTTAACATAATATTTAGCTCTTACAGTCTACTATTAATGTAATTAAAGGCTACGACATGCAAAACTCTCATCTCGCCTATTCCCTAACAACACACATGCAATATAATCAAAAGAACAAATATTTACAAAAGAATTTCACGAAAATGGAGAGTTTTGAACTAGCCTTTCAAATGATAGAAACGAAACACTGCTTTGCTTTCTTCTTGATGAATAAAGCTTTCGCACCCTTGCTCCAAAGGAAAAAATAAGTCTACTCTTGCTAAAAAAAAAGAATTTCTGTAAATTTTACTGTATTGTGAATATGTGAATATGCTCGAGTGTTGTTATCTATTTATTCAAAAAATTTACCTACCACCGTACACAGTAATAAACCATGTATTGAATTCGGTCAACAAATTACTACCTTCCCCAACTTTTTATTTAATGAAGCTCAGTAACTTCTCTTCTTTTTATTTAATGCAGATCAATAACTACCTCACTTACACAAGAATAAATGCATTCAATGAAACTCAATCGTGGATCAATCAATTTAATCGTGGATCATTTAATCGAGGCCTTTATCAGCACCAATTTAATCGTGGATCATTTTATTAAAATGACATGAATCATTTAATCGAGGCCTCCTTCATTTCATTAATGAAATGAAAGCCTCGATTAAAATGGCATGAATCATTTAATCGAGGCCTTGATTATTCAAAGTTAATCGAGGCCTCGATTAACTTTGAATAATTGAGGCCTTAATCGTGGCCTTGTTTAATTTAATCGAGGCCTTGTTCAAAAATAATCGAGGTCTTCTTGAAAATTAATCGAGGCCTCGATTAACTTTGAATAATCGTGGCCTTGTTTAATTTAATCGAGGCCTTCTTTAAAAATAATCGAAGTCTTCTTGAAAATTAATCGATGCCTTGTTTAATTTAATCGAGGTTTATTGTCATTAATCGAGGCTTGGTTCATTCAATCGTGGCTTGAAAATTAG
Organism: Perilla frutescens; assembly: GCA_026008535.1. Lineage (NCBI taxonomy): Eukaryota > Viridiplantae > Streptophyta > Magnoliopsida > Lamiales > Lamiaceae > Perilla > Perilla frutescens. The sequence continues at coordinate 69,830,556 of BRKX01000001.1, forward strand.
GGTTTCGGTTTTAGGGTTGTGTATTGATTGATAATGCCCTGACAAAAGTACACTGAGCGAATGATTGAGTGTGGGGACCAAATCTATTATAGTACAAATTACCTAACAAGCTACTTATTTTTAAAAGTTTTTTTTTTTTTCCAAAAACTATTTACTTTTGTTCACTTTTAACTATTTCCACGTTAAAATATAACGATGCTTTTGGAAGCCGAAAAGTGCAAGATTCATTCACTAGCTCATATAGGGGTGGCAAAATCGGTCCATTTTCTTTATGCTTTGGCATTTGGCAATTCAATTTTACATGTTTCCAAATTTTGCTTAAATTGCATGTGATTGTCGCATGACTCCAAATTTGAGTGATCTAGCGTTATTTTGGCAAATTTTTATTGACGACACAAATTTAATAATTACTCTAATAAATAATTTAAATAATTTTTGGGAAATTTTCATATAACTCTACCATGTTTTCCTGAAAAATAATAATAATAAAATCCTCAAGTTTAATAAATAATCTAAAATTTCCATCTTTAATAATCTAACGACATTAAGTTTAACGTACATAATCTTCCTGTTATCAGTTCATATTTCAGGAAAATTAATAATAACCTGAGAAAGTCTCACAATAGCAAAAGAAGTACTAATTTGATCAAATACTATAATTTTAAAATAATATATAACATATATTTATCTTTAATAAAAAAATTAAAATTGTCTTTTTGTATTGAAAAATGGTAAAAAAAGAAAAACATATATTCATATTCTGCAAACGTGATTCACAAAAAATGACATTTAACTTAATTGATTTTTTTGATGAATTTTTTTACCATACTATATGCGGTTTTTAAATTATTAATTAAACATGGAGTGTTTTTTTTTTTTTTTTTTTTTTTTTCAGAAAAACATAGGGGCCGGGTTGCATGAATTTTACTCTATTTTTTAAAATTGTAACTAAAATCATAAAATAATTTAAACAAGCCAGTCAAATCTAAAAATAACAAACAAAATTAGGTCACCGTAAATTAATATTTAAAATTTATGCTAAATTAATCTTATATTGCAATTAACATATAAAAATAATCTTAAAATAGATCTAACTATTTTAATACGTGAATTTTCGTCTTTTTTCCTTCTTCCACCAGCGCCGCCGCCGCTTTCGTCTCCTGCAGCCACCTCTAATTAAAGGGAATCTCCTGCAGCACCTTCACAAATCACAACCACCGGGCACCTCCCTCGCGCTGTCGTGCTGCCACCATTGGCTCCATGCACAGTGACAGATCCCGAAAAAAATCTTCGGGGAGGGAGCATCAATGTATTTTGCATGCATAAAAAATCTACGTATGTAAATAAATATTAAGAACATATGGTCATATAAAAACCATAAATTTAACTGAGATAGAAATGTATAAATATTAGGGTTTATAATTAATTTTTCAACATTAAATTTCATTTCTAATTAATAATTGATTATTTCTTAAAAAATAATAATTATATACCCAAATTGGGTAGGATGAACTCTAAATAATATGTGTAAAATTAAACTAAAACACAATAAATTTAAATTGAAGAAAAAATTAATAAATTTAATTATGTAATACCAAGTATTGCACAAAGTGTAGCAGATGATTTCATCCGATTCAAAACCAATTAAAATTGCCACGTCAAAAATCTCGATGAAAATTCCCAAACTTGAAACCACTTGATCGGTCGTCCATTACAATTTGTCCTTAATTTATGCCAAAATGATCAAATTGTAATGACAAAAGGAAGAAAAAAAAGGGGCGAATTTTATACCACTCCCCTTATATAATTATAGGACTGCATTTAATTTACCCAATATTGATTCTGATTCTTATGAATTGTCCCTACACATAAAATTGAAATGGTAAAAATTTGTCAAACCTACTTCGTTTTTTTTTTGTCCAAGTCACTGCCAATTTTGCAAGTTTGTTATTCCGGGTTGTTTTTGCAAGCTTGAACATAATTGACTTACAAAAGAAAGTATGTTTAATTCCACAGAACAAAAAATCTTTTTTACGAGATACAAATCGAAATCGAAATACGGTCGAAAGAAAAAATCTCTATTTGAGGGTACACTTTAATGCCTGACTTTTAAATTTTTTAATTAATAAAAATATTCTGATTTTTAAATATTTCCAGTTTGATATCCGACTTTGTAAACTATTATCAAATATATCATATGATCAACTATCCAGTATCCTATACTTGCTATACTTTACGTGGACACCCGAAAATCTTATGTGAATTTTTGTAATGCCACATCAGAATAAAAAATTAAGAACTTGAATTTCCATATGCATTTTTAATCATTTTTCGCCGATTGTCAAGATAATATATATTTCATATTGACAATCGATAAGAAAACTAAACAAAAAATAATTATGATCTATTGAAATTTAAACAAAAAATATTTTCTACTTACTTTTTTAACCTATGATTCGACACCATCTTCTTTCTATGTAATATTGATAATCACTTTCCATTTCAAAATATAATAAGAACACGCTAATTTTGACGGGAAGATGAAACAATTTGATGAATTTGATAGCCATAAACTAAAATCATACATAAATATGTTAAAATATTCGATATCATAAAACATCAAAATGATTTTGCTCAACTAAAATAAAACTTGATCGCAACTTCAATTATAATCCCGACTTCAAAAATATTGCGATCACAACTTAAAAATTATAAGTTTAAAATATAATGGTTCATGCTTCAAAAATATAACTTTTAATAATTTTTTTTACTATTTTTTAGTTTGATGTGGAATTAAAAAAAAATCAACATTAGATCTCCGACGATCTGCTTAAGTTATATTGGTACCTTATTAGTTGTTCATGAGATACATTTGATAACAATTTAGAAGGCCAGGTGATGGAGATATCAATATTAGATCTTGATATATTATTTAAATGAGTAGTGATTTTCAGCCAGATTCTGGCTAACCAGAATCTTTTATTATTTTTAATAATTAATTAATTTAATTAATAAAACACTAATTATTCAATAAATTTACATTGATGCCGTCCATAATAATTAGGGCTAATCCTCCAATTAATTTTCGCTTCTAATGTCCGCTAAAAAAAATCCGCTTATAATGTCTGCTTAAATATAAATCCGCTTCTAATGAATATTACCGATCAAATATTTCCCAAAAAATCAGCAATATTATTTGGGACAATTACAATCACTAATTTCACGACAGAAGGGCAATATAGTAAAAATATAACATTTAGTAATTAACATAATTAATCTATTAATAATACAATTTATTAATTATTAAAAATCAGATTCTGGCTAGCCAGATGCTGACTGGCTAGCATTATTGTGTTTAAATTATATTTTATTATCTATTTAGATTACATAATCAATTATGAATTTTATCTAAATTAGGTCATATATTTATTGTCTTCTAAGTTTATCGTATATTATAAATAGAAAGATCTAGATTGTTATTAGGGGAGTTGAAATTTAATAAAAAAAGTATGATATTTATGTGTAATTCGGTATTGTTTCGAGAATAACGATATTCTTCTTGTGTTTGTTCGGGTATTCTTAAAATCAACGGATTATATATGCTTCTATCTACATCATCAGGTATTAAAGTATAAATTTTTAAAAATCAAGATATTTTTATTAAGATATTAAAAGACCAGGTATTAAAGTGTAATTTAACCAGAGTAAAATGTGCTGAATAAAATCTTATGGGATTGACTGAACTTCGAAGCGATGAATATGACTTAGTTCGGTATGAATGTTCCGGATGCTAAATGTAAAAAATAAAGTAAAATAATATATAATTCTTAAAAAAAAAAAAGAACTTTTCAACTTCAATTCATACTTGAATATTTCTCAATTTTTGTCTCTTTTCTTCATTTTGATTGTTTTGTGTATATCAACAATGAATACGAATCTAAAAGGGGGCGATAGAGATGAACCATGCCACATATCATTTATCGTTTTCCTCGAGTTCCTTTTTAATCAATAAAATAATATATTATATAACAAAAAAACATTTAATAAAATAAATAAATAATATATGAGAGTGAAGAAATATCTAATATAAGATTCCGTGTGTACAGACTTTAATTTAGTGGGATGTGATGTAATAAATTCCCAAGAACAGTACTATGCATCAATTAATTGACCAACTATTTTATAATTTTGTAACATTCCCGTGACAAGCATGCAATCTTGTTCATGCTTTGTTTTTTGTTGAAGTGTCCTATATTTTATATGTCTCATTTATAACTATTCACATGAAAGTATAACTATAGGGTGGGTGTTTGTCTTTGAAAGTAACATCATGTGATAAAAATAATAAAATTTAGGCAAGTGGGAATATTTCCCTCATTCTCTCATTTTGATAGATATATAGAGAGAGTTTACAAATATAAACAAATACCAAGTAACTGTGATATTTATTTTGTTGTTTGTCATTGTGAGAACTCACCAAAAATAAGTTGACTTTTATGGATAAGTGTATAAAATAAATTAATAATTAGGGAAAATTTCTTACTTTAATGTGTACCCACGAAGTATATGTATATATATGAACGCATATAAAATAAATCTAATGTTGAATAATGATTTCAAGGAATAATTATAATGAAATTTTATGTTGTGGGAGCTCACAAGAAATTCAAGAAACTAGTAGTTGACTTCGTTGGGCATAGCTGTAGTTATATATTTTTTTCCTTAATTTAATTATGTTGTTGTTGGTTCAATTAACTCTGCTCTCTTTTAAATACCAACTTTGGACCACAAATATTGAGCCAATTCTCTCTCTCCCCGTGAGAAATATCACAAGACAAATTAAACGGCCTTCGACGGTGGCGTTCATGGCGTTGGGACGGCGGCAGCTGGTGGCGTTGCTCCTTCTCTTCTTCTTGGTGGTGTCATCCACGGCGGTTCCAGTGTCAAGTAATTAAGGCTTTTCAGCTATATATATATGATGTGTGTGTGTGTGTGTATGATTTCATTCCATTAGCTAAGAATTAATTAAGTTACAACTACAAGGAGTTGAATACAAAGGAATAATTCAATTTTAATGTACATATAGATGAGTTTCAAAACAGTGCAAATATTGATCCAAGACTTCACAAGTTTATCCGATAAAAATAAATACATATATAAAAGATATAGTTTTCTAATCATTTGAATATATCGACTTTTTCCGGCGAACAGGGACTTTTAAGACATTCAAGAACCAAGCATTATTCGGCAGTTTCAATTCTCAGGTACTCCAATCTCTCTCTCTCTCTCTCCTCTCTCTCTCTCTCTCTCTCTCTCTCTCACACACACACACACACAATTAATATCAATATTTAATTAATTTGCAGGATTAATTTGGGATTGAGATGAATACCACTAAGTTATAGATATTTGTGATAATTAACCTTAATGAGATGACGCGCACGTACGCACATTTGTTACATGTTAATTGAACATTGTTAAGATGTAGCGTACATATGTAGAATTGTCTAAAATGACGGATATAAGACCGTAGTCGTGGAAAATATACCTCTTTAATTTCAATTTGTTGTTGTGTGCGCATGCACATTATACATATATTAATTATAGACTTTTCTTTTCTTCTTGCCTTTAATAATTATATGCATGTTTGGATATCTTCCGGAAGATGAAAAAGATTCGAAAGGAAAATATATTAATTACTATAAATGCCAAGCATGTTAATGAGCAGAGATCCTCTAGTCCTAACTTTTGCATGTGTGTCAATCGTGTACCAAATTTCAAAATTATTATTTTTTCTTTAATTTTTTCTTTAATTTTATTTTTTTTAGGTTTAGTATAATTTTCAATTTTATTTAGGGTTTATTCCACCAATAATTATTTTTTAATTTTTATTTTTAGTTAATATAATTGGATTTTGGGGTTGATTATTATTCCAAACTGAAGGTATATAATTTTTTAAAATTTTAATTTTTAACAATAAATATTAATTATGATTAATTATAATATAATAAATTTTATTTTTATAAAAATATTATTAACAATATATATATATATATATATATATATATAGTTTTAATGTTGGCACATGATTGACACACAAACTTGGAACCAGAGAATCTTTATCCGTTAATGAGATGCAAAAGTTGGACTTTTTTTTTGAATCATAATAAATCAATTTCAATGTCCCTTCAGAGCTACCGAGAATGATGAAGATCCTATATAAAAGGAAGACGTATCAAATTAAGATCCAACGCTCCCAATTCCTCAAACTAAAAAAGAAAATAGGAGCTTAATACCACACTCATATTATTTTTTAGAATAAATACATAAACCAATATATTGTATTATAAATGCTATGATCTCTATTTAAATTAAGACACATTTTTAGATATTTTACATGTGTCGTGCTAAAATACGCAGCTCAATTATGGCCTTTGAATATGGATAGGGATATTTTTTTAACCTTAGCTAACTCAAATTTATTGCTCTTACAAAACATTACAAGAAATTGGTTTCTAGCCTAACTATTTCATGATGAGGCTAGACGATCAAATCCTGTCCCTTTTCTTAGTTTTTTTTTTAATTATAAGATTTAATTAACATTTTTTTTAAAAAAAATAAGTAAATAATATATCCTATGGTTGACATTGGAATCCACTTAAATATTTGGTGGGTATATAGTAATCAATCTTTCTTGCTGGTTCTTATCCAAAAAATCTCTTTGATGGGACAAATCTTTGCCTCTGTTATCCTTCAACATTATCGTTACTACTATAGTTAATTATTTGTGATATTTTGGTGAAGCTTCTTCCGCCACCGGAGAAGCTACGTGCATATATAGTAATATATACTTAATTAATTCTCTATTAATATTTATAAATTTAAGTCATGTATAATATTATATATATTATTAATTTATGTACTGATAAAATAAAATATAAAATCGAGTGTTCTCGATAATAACTTAATTTATTTTTTTGTGCAGGTGTTGTTTAAACATGGGCTGCAGGATGTTAAAGAAATAGAGAATATTGTGGAGAGAAGAATGAGCATTGAACTTACAGATTACCCAGGGACAGGAGCAAACCATAATCATGATCCAAGGCCCCCAGGAAAATCTTAATTAATAAATATTTAATTTCTTATATTATATATGTTTTTCAATAATCAAAATGTAATATTAAAAAACATGATGATTTACTTTCTCGATCACCCTTGTCTGGTTATTATGTATTATATTTCTGCCCAATCATTTCTGTTTCCTAATTTCAGCTTTATTTTTTCCAAACATATATCATCGTTGTATAATTTGTCCAGGTTATTATGTTTTATTGGATTTCTGGGATTAATTAATTGGAATATGTGTGTACAGTTTCTAATTAAATGAAATGTTTAGTGAAATTTGTCGATATAATATGTGTACTATATTTAATGACATCTGTGCATGTGATATTTTTGAAATAGTTAAGCATCAATTTTATGTTACCAGACAATTAAAATGATGAATTATATATACTGTACCATGCAATTTATTCATTGGTGAAAATTTTTAAATAGTCATTATTACTTAATTAATAATTCATGTAAATAGTCACATTTTAAAAAATTAATGTTTTTAGCCATTATCAGAAAAAAAGTACCACAATACCTTTAGTACTATATTTATTATTAAGAATTATTATATATATACATATATCACTAATATTAGGAAAAATATATAAATTTATCTCTCCCCCATTTGTGAGCGCTGTTCTGTCTTCCTCCTTCATTCTTCAATGCATGTTTTATCAATTGAAACAAAACTACCATCGAGAAAGAGCACGAAATAATGATTTTTGAAGATTATCACGATTCTTCCTCTATTTAATCCCTATTCAACCATAAATTATCTGATGCAATATCGAAAATTAGGGTTTCATTGTTCATTGAGAAATTTTTGAAGTTTTGTGAGCGTGTTGTTTTTTGTGGCAATAAGGTATGATATTTACGTATTTGCACTCTTTTTATCGACCAATATATTCAATTTTTTTTTAAAATTTTCTTTGGAATTGGTTGGAAAAAATCGAATGTTCTTTGGTGCGATCACGAATCAATTTCGTTCGGTACACGAGTATAGAAGTTTATTCCTGCATCAATTTATTTGTGTACTCGTGTAATATTTCAATTTTAATTATTGCACGAGAGCACGAATTATCAGAGTCATGCACTCGTGTAACTATACATTTTTAAATAGTGCACGATTATACGATTATACGAATATACATACTCATGCAGTCGTGTACCAATGTATTGACCAACTGCTGCACGCGTACACGTACGACCTTAATCGTGTTTTCATGTATAGTTTTTTTTTTGAACTACCACAATGAAGTAATCGTGTACTCGTGTATTAATTCTTTATTGATCTAATGCACGGGAACACAAGTTGGTTTATTCGTGCTCGTGTACTCATGTTGCATTATAATTATAACTACTATACACTATCACATAATTATCCTACTCGTGTAAGGTAAGACGCGGTTGAAGGTGGCGACAAAGATGGCGGTTGAAGGCGGACACAGTGACGGCGGTTGAAGGCGGCAAATGACTCTGATGTAGAAGACGGCGAAAGACTTGACGTAGAAAGCGGAGAAATATAGATTCACATAATTGCCAATCTTTTTGGAAGGCGGTGAAATATAGATTCTCGTAATTGCAATTCTTTTTGTTTGTTGATATATTAGGATTATGATGTTGTTTTAAGGAAATTATTAATGTTTAAAATTACTTATGATATAAAAACATTGCATATTATTAATAAGGGTATTGCTGTATATTCCAATCCTAAAAGGCTAAAAATATTATTTTTTAAAAAAGTGACTATTTACATTAATCACTAAGTTACAATGGCTATTTTCTCATATTAATACCATTCATTGTCCCTAAACATCACAAACACACACACACACACACATATGCACATATATATATACACACATACATATATATATATATGTATGTATGTGTTGTGTGTGTGTGTTATTATTTTCTCATAAAATAAAATAAAACATACATACGTCTTATTAAGCACACACAGATATACGCACATATATATATATATATGTGTGTGTGTGTGTGTGTGTGTTATTATTTTCTCATAAAATAAAATAAAACACACATACGTCTTATTAGGTACATGAGATTTTCTATTGCACTTTTTGTATTACACTCCACGTTACACTTTAAATTACGAGTTTTTTCTTGTATTTTCTCCTTCAATTTTTCTTTTGTAATTAAGTTTAATTTTATGATAGTTTTTAGTGTTCACCCCACCCAATTAGGTTTTATAATTATTTTTTAGTATTTAATCTTCAAATTTAAATTAATAATTATTATGCTTGATTTATTTCAAAATTAAATTTTATAATTTTTTAATTCACTTTTTTGTTAATAAATATTAACTATGATTATTGATGTTATAATTGGTTTTTATTTTATAATAAATATTATTAAAATAATAATTTTGATATTAAAACACAGATTGAAACACGAACAAGTGCAACAAGAAATTTGAACCGCTCGGTTAGGGGGTAAACGATTAAGATAACCACCTTAAAAACAGTTTATTTTCACTAAAACAAAAACGGTTTATTCATTATCCATAAACAAACACACACACACACACACGCTTGTGTAAGTAAAAACATTTACATAATTAACTACCTTACTAATTAGCAGTTCAAATTTCTACCGTTGCACTCCAAATTTTACAATCAAATTTTATATTTCAATAATATTTATTATAAAATAAAAATTAGTTATAACATAAATAATCGCAGTCAATATTTATCAACAAAAAATTGATTTTAAAAAACTATAAAATATAATTTTAAAAGAATTAACCATAATAATGAATTATTAATTGAAAACTAAATATTAAATACTAAAAAATAATTAAAAATCCTAATTGGGTGGGATGAACCCTGATAAACTAAAATAATCATAAAATTAAATTAAATTACAAAAAAATAAAATGAATAATAGAAGAAAAACTCGTAATTTGAAAGTGTAATATAGAGTGTAACACAGAGAGTGTAATATATATGAAACCTCATGTGACTAATTGTCCCAGTGGGGATGACCTAGTGGTGGAGTGAGGCACGAGTTCGAATATCCTTAATACCACAGATCGGGTGTGGGAGTAAAAAAAAAAAACACCCTCATGTGACTAATTATCTAGGCCCTTTTCGTTTGTGAAGATAAAATCATATATGAATAGGAAATATAATTTTTTAATATGAAGTTGCTAAAATTTAAAATTGTGATAAAGAAAAACCAATAAAATCTTATTGGTAAAGGAGCTTCTCATCAAAATTGAATAATTGGTGAAGGAGCTTCTCATCAAAATATCGATTTAAAATTAAAGGCTTCATATTTTTGTGATTTATCGTTTAAGCCCACATCATTGGTGAGCTCTACCCCTTCATAAATATAATTTTATTTATTTCTAAACCTATAAAGCTTATATTGACGAATAAATAATTCATATTTTTTTTTTCTTTCAGGAAAACCTATTCAGGTTGTTGTTTTAATACATAACCCTTTTTTTTTTTCGATACAAAAATATAGGAAAATTAAGTATTGCCATTCCGAATTTATTAACAAATTGGGCCTAGCTCTAAATATTTGAATTCGCAGTCGTTTTTTAATGAAGTGTACAGATCCAGCCCATTAACGGCCCAGATTATTCACTCCATTGTATGCTCATTTTGGTCCATTTCTCTAAATTGTTACTTAATTAATCATTAATTTTCGAACAAGCGGTTAATGCAGTTCATTTTTATTTATTATTATTTTAAAATTTCGGGTGAGTTACATCCTAAATCTTCACTTGGTACAAATTCAACCCGTTATTAAACAAATTAATACATGATATATTTACACATAATTATGTCGTATAATATTATCATATCATACTTAGAAAAAATAATTAAAAATCAGATTAAATAATTTATTATTTATGATTTTAAAAATGATTAAAAAATATACTCTATTAAAAAATAAAATAGTTATGTATTTGATATAATTCAATACATTCAAATGAAAAATTGAGATGAAGTAACCATATTTTTATTAAGCTATGCAAATTATTATATATTTATCAATCTAATACTTTAGAATAAAGTTTTCAATAACGTAAATAAATTATAATTTGCTAAAATAAAATTAGAAAAAAACTCACATACTAAAAATGAAAAATGATGTTTAGAAATATAATAAAAAAATTATGGCATTTGTTGATAATATTGCAGCTACAACGTACACTTTATTCAATTATAAGGAAATTTTATAGTACATAAAATATTTATTACATAAGATAAAAAAAATAAAATAATATTGCATTCCGTTCTTCATTTTGTAGGCATACCATAATTACAAATATTATCATTCCATTCAGACCACCATTTCATTAATAAGTTCATTCCATTCATACTTAATTTTATTATGTAATACTAACCACTTCCTGCCATATGTATACTATTGGCAAACACTTTCATGCATCGGTCTTAAATAGTGCTATTTAAGACGGGTTGGGTCAACCCGCGCTTTGACCCGGGTCAACGTGGGTTAAACCGAAAAAATAGAAAAAAAGGGTAAAATCAATATCAACAGTTTCACTAAAATGTATCACCAAAATTCGAAAAGTATTATCTGTATCATTAAAAAGTAAGGGGTCTGCTAGTTATTTTATACTAGTTTATTTAGTTCAAATTGAGATTTTTTCCATTCGAATTAATGTTTAGAGCTTAGTAGATTATGGTTTTTTTAGGGTTCATGGTTTTTTAAAGGGTTCATGTTTTTTAGGGGGTTTTTTTAGGGTTCATGATTTTTTAGGGGGGTTTTTTAGTTTTTTTAGGAGGTTTTTTAGGGTATATTTTGTGTTTTTTAGAGTTTTTTTTTTGGGGTGTTTTTAGGGGTTTATTTTGTGTTTTTTTAGAATTTTTTTGGAGTGTTTTTAGGGGTTTATTTTGTGTTTTTTAGGGTTTATTAATTCTATTTTTGGATATAAAGTTATACTCATTTCAAATAAATTAAATCAATTTATTTTAATTTTAGGATTGACTAATGTTATTTTAGGGTATATATTTTTGGGAAACAAAATAAAAGGAACAAAGAAAAAAATCGGATAAAAAAATAAAAAAAAAGTAAAAAAATACCCAGGAAAAAAAAAACTGACAGGTGTGTGGCGCTACGCGCCTGCCGCAAATTGCATCTTAAATAAGGTTGTTGCACGGAAGTCCAACTCTATACTATTATATATATGTATATATAGTATATATAGTCAATATATAGTATATATAGTCACGAATTAAAATATTCAAAAAAATAATAGCCTGTACCATAGTACTGATGAAAATGGCCCCGTACTACCATTGATGAAACCATATCAATATATCATACCAAATTACATGAATTTAATCAAACATACCCTTTCACTAAACACAAGTTATAATAAATTCTAATGTGATTTCTGAAATAATCAGCACATCTTCCGTTGACACATTTTTATTGTAATTAATTTCCACCCATTGACGTGGCAATGCGGCAATGCTATCTAAATTGCCATGTGATTAACAAGGTTCATTTTTCCAATTATTTCACATGTAAATATATTGTACATATTGCAGTTGGCCGGTGCGACACTACCATGTCACACGGTTTTATAAGTTACGTACATAGGTACTGGTGTTTCACTATATATAAAATTTATTAATTTTTTCTCCAATTTCAATTTTATTATGGTTCAGTTTAATTTTATAATCATTAATTATTATGGTCCATTCCATCCAAATAGATTAATTATATACATTCTTTAGAATTTAATTTTTAATTAATTAATAGAATAGATTATTAGTCTTTAATATTTCAAAATTATGTTTTTTTTTTAATTCGACCATTCTGCTAATAAACGTTGAATATGGTCCATTGCGTTATAACCAGTTTTTATTTATATAATAATATATAATAATCGTTATTAAAATCATAAATTTGATAGTGAAACATAAGTGGAAAGTGTAATATGAAATTCAAATTAACCGCTACCACGTACGTCATTCATGGGTATATATAATTAAGGAACAATTTTCGAAATATCAATTGAATAAATTCCTACGAAATTAATTAAATTGCACGATTTTGTAATTAATCTGGACGTGAATAAGACGTAAAGAGTGATCAACTAAATGATTAGATCTATTTATATTGGGTATTCTTTATTTAATTAGTGAGGTTTGACGACCAAGTATGTATAGCCAGCTAGAATTTCAAAGGTGGTATAGTTGTCCAAAATGCCAAAATTGAATCTACAAATTTTCCATTTCTTGCACAAGTACAAGTGTTGAAGAAATCCTCGTGAAGTTGACAAAAGTGGAAAGCTACCAACCCCAATTAAAATATATAGATGTATGTATATAATAAAGTGAAAAATTAGAATAGTAATTATATATGAATTAATGGACAGCGACCGAACATTTTGGGTTGAGCTTTTAGGACACATTACATGCCCTCTCCCACTTTCCCATCCTACAACTTTTGACACTCGGATCTGTCCAGACACAACGTGTGCCTTGTTCCAAACAATTTTTTTCCGACTTCGACTTCGACTTGTATAAAATAACATCATCAATTATATATTAATTAATTAAGTGTGTATATAGTAGAAGTTAAATGAAATGAAATAATTTATTATCTGTTGTAATTATAGAAAATGAACAAAATCGGTTAGGGCCAAGAGAGAAGCCTCTTTGAGTGTTTATTTAGTCTTAATTAAATATTTTCTATTTTATAAAGTTTAATATTTTTGTAATGTATATATATAGTAAATGAAAAGGGTGGGCCGGGTAACGTGTGTGGTCATGTGGAATGAGAGCATTGTGTTGCAGCCAATTTGACCAGCCTAGCTAAGATCTCACCGTTTTGTCAAAAAATGAGACGCTAATAACATTGAATAATATTATCGATCTCATATTTATATGTCTTATATTCTTCATTATATATATATATATATATACTGTCAAGTCAATTAATTAATTATATTATCAATCAAACTATCAAAGTTGTAAGCTCATTAAAGCACCAGGAAACCAACAATTTCGGAAAGGTTTTAATTTTCTCCCTGCCAAATTCAATCTAAAATATTATATAGACCAACTGCTTCCTGTGAAACTCGATCTCAAGTTCTTGGAAATTAGCTCCATAATATTAATTTCGCATTCTCTATTTTATTTTTATTACTATATATATATATATAGTAATCGATTAATTATATATTAAGAATATTCAAGTTTAAATCGATTCTTTTATTTGATTTTTTTAATGATTTTATAACACTGGCCTTCTCTTGGAAAATGCATATTAATTATAATAATAGATCTGATTTTGGCTGGAAATTAAATTCATTCGTGATTATATATATATATATATATATATATATATATATATATATATATATATAAAATAGCTGTTATCCAAGATAGAGCTGAGCAAGCCGCCGGCCGGTGGGCCAAAAGCGGCCAAGCATTGTGCTTGACTAATTAGCTAGGATCGACTAAAAAACTAATTAAGGAAAAATTAATGCATGTAATATTAAATGTGGTTTAGTTTTTGAATTAATTATGATTAGCAAAGTTAACCCACGTAGGGCTACATGGTGACCAATTAAGTTGGTTTATATAAATAAATTTAGGGTTTTCTATTACGATTCCACAAGACAAGGGAAAGTCTAAATCAGCATAATATATATGGCCTTTCATAATTATTTCATTAGTGTATAAGCATATAATTAATTCTTTGTATGATATGATCATACATGCACACACAGCTCACACATGGGAGGTTCCCACTATTGCATGAATTTTCAAAATTTGTCTTCTTTTTACTTCATTAATTCAGACAGCCAAAAAAAAAAAAGAAGAAGAAAAAAGAAGAATATAATCACACGAAACTTTTTTACCACAGATCAATGTCATACTTTTTTTTATTTTGTTTTTAATACTGCCCGCGTCGATGATTACGTTGCCATTATATTTTTTTCAATATTTCGAATTAAAGAATTGAGTGGATGAAATTAATGATCAAACGTTAATTAACAACTCATTAAGTACTACCTAATTAATATGAGAGTATTATCTTATAAGTTGATCGATCATGCACTAAAGTTGTTTTTTGAGAGAAAGATCAGTTGATACTGAAAGACTGGCATATATACATATAATACCCACGCGATGCAAGGAATTAATGGTTTGATATGATAATTACATTTATACTATAATTAATAATAATATTAAAAATTATAAAGTAATTTAAACATTTATATATATATCTAATTAAAACTACGTTATACGATCAGTTTTTGAACCGTGTCGAAATCTTCAATCTCCATAGCGAACCGTCTTGAACTTTTTTGGCGTAGAGCTGCGGAGATATAAGAAAAATCCCAAATTTGGTAGTATTTCTAGTCCAATACCATCAATTAAAAGTATAAGTTTTCACCTCAATCATATGAAGCTAGATATATCATATATGTATAGCTATATTTAGAAAATAAGATATATACACAGTATTTTATTTTTCTGCCTAGCTAGTCCACAAAACAATCTAATATTAACTATATATATCTTGCTTAATTATTATTAAAGTAATCTGAATTAAATTAATTTGTTACAGCTGCAGAATATTCTAGATAAACTCAAAGCAACAACAGCAGCAGCAAAAACAAAAATTTATAATGAGGCCCAAGAAATTAAATTCAGACATGATATACATATTGTTGGTTTTTAAAAGCCCTTACAAAACAAAACTAGGACAGCAAAAACCGTGTCTCACGTATGAACAACCCGAACTCGATTTCAATTTGATTGTGTGTGTGTGCGTGTCTATATATATATATATATATATAAATATAAATATAATTTAAATAAAATTAAAGTTGTTCGAAGTTTAAGCCAACCTTTAAATTTGTAGTGACCTCTTTAGCTATTAATGTCCTCTCATTTAATATATAAGTATATGAGAGAAAGTTAACTGGGAGTTCATGTCTGCCTAACGCCAGAAGAATTACAAGTATTTGCGCAGATTTTTTGGATTTTTCTTCCTTTTTTTTAATATTTTGTGTTTCCCTAGATTCCATGCATAATGCATTCCTTCCTCACATGTCCCAAACCCTAGAAATTTTTAAATATATGCTCTTTTCTTTCTTTCACATCACCTCAATTCTTCCCCATATTTACATTTCTAACCGCCCCCCCCCCCCCCCTCTCTCTCTCTCTATATATATATATATATATATATATCATTGACTTATAATTCATTATCATTGATGTGGTATATACAATTAATAAAAAGACCTAATTATAGATTAATTACTGCGCATTATTAATTTATAAATTAAAGTTGAATTTGAAAGTACCGCCATGTTATATTTATACTTAATTTATTGTTTCTATCTCCAAATTTATCTGGCCGGATCGATTTAAATATATAAGGAAGAGACCACTTCGAATATTTGTAAATCATATCAAGCTAGCTATAAACTGGGATACTTGATGAGTAATCAAGATTAATTAATGACTGTAAATGGTAATAAAAAAATAGATGGGAATTATTGTTAAGTAGCATGGCTTCTTATGTTGAGACAATTGTATGCCAAAACATTCTTGGTCTGCATTATTATAATGGATTAGGTTCTAAATTTAAGCAAAGCATATATAGGTCAAAGACGATAAAGAGTTTTGTCGGAAAATACAAGCGTGCAACTGTCCACTAGGATGTACTAAAAGCACCGGCAGCCATCATGCTATGTTTTTCAATTAACCATATATCATTCTCTATTTCATCTCATATTTTCATTATTATCTTTTCTTTCGTCGTATTAATTGAAACTGTAATTAACTTACTGATTAATACATGCCTGCATCATAAATTGAATTAAAGTGAGTTTAATTTGTAGTACTGTTAATGAATCCATTAGGGCGACAAATTAATTAAACAAATTATTTTTTAAAAGCCTAGGTAACAATAAGTGGAGGGGATTCTTTAATGATTGATTTGCAAATTGCAATGGCGAATATTCAACATGCATGCACCTGAATATGTAAAAAGTAACTTTTATGTTTGGCTTTCGTATTAAATAATATAATTAAGTACTTATATGTAAACTTATTGAGTTTATGTTCGTCTAATTAATACATGCAAAAAAAAAAAATGTGTGTCGACTTTATATAGATCTCAATGGCTGGCTTGTCAATTCGTGGTCTGTGTATATATATATCTTAGACTTAATGTATGATATCTAAAAAAATAATAATTTATAGAATAATAAAAATAAGGAGTATGAACTATATATCAGTACTTTAGATTCGGTTCTTTTTCTTTTTAATTATTTTAATAATTCTATGTTAAATTTAATAGATAATTAATGAATAGTTTTTATTAAAATTAATACAAAAATAATTAAAAATAAAAAGAAACAAGGCATATGATTTTTGGATTTCTAGATTAATAGTTCTATTTTTCATGTTTTAGGTCATGTATTGATTGATAATTAACTTATATTTTGAGTCCTTAAAAGTAAATATTGAAACAATTGTAGGTATAAATAACTAAGAGGGCAGGATCCATTTTTAGACCTGTAAGGTATGACAAAAATATATGGGCGACGCTCGTGTGGCGTCTGGTCTCATCCAAATTGCCATTTCTTTTTTTTTTTTCTTTTTCCAAAAATATATATTCTCAAAGGTAAAAATTTCCATACACCGGTCGTAAATAGTGCTATTCAAAATGAATCGGGTCAACCCGCGCTTTGACCCCGGTCAATGCGAGTCAACCCCTGTTGACCAGGTCAACCCGCAAAAAAATAGAAAAAATCGGTAAAAATCAGTATCAACAGTCTCACTAAAAAGTATCACCAAAAATTCGACAAGTATCATCTGTATCATTAAAAAGTAAGAGGTCTGCTAGTTATTTTATACTAGTTTATTTAGTTCAAATTGTAATTTTTTTAATTTGAATTAATGTTTAGAGCTTAGTAGTTTAGGGTGTTTTTAGGGTTCATGTTTGTAGGGTTTTTTTTAGGGTTCATGATTTTTTAGGAGGTTTTTTAGTTTTTTTAGGGGTTTTTTTAGGGTATATTTTGTCCTTTTTAAAGTTTTTTTTGGGGGGCTGTTTTTATGGGTTTATTTTGTGTTTTTTAGGGTTTTTTGAGGGGGTATTTTTAGGAGTTTATTTTGTGTTTTTTAGGGTTTGTTAATTCTATTTTAGGATATAAATTCATACTCATTTCAAACAAATTAAATCATTTTATTTTAATTTTAGGGTTCACTAATGTTATTTTAGGGTATATATTTTGGGGGAACAAAACAAAAGGAACAAAGAAAAAATTGGATAAAAAAAAACGAAAAAGAAAGTAAAAAAACTGCCAGAAAAAAAGGCGGGATAGTCTTATTTAAGACTTGTGCACGGAATACCATCTCATTCTGAAATGAAATCGTGAGCGATTATACTTTAAAATGGAATTAGTGAACATTAAAATTAAAGTGGACTGATTTAATTTTTGAAATAATTATTTAGGTTTTTTTATCTGGTGGCTCACGCAATGCACTTGTCCAACGCGTCGTGCACTGCGCTCGACAAGCATTTTTTGAAATAAGTATGTATCCTAAATAGAATTATTGAATCCTAAAATTAAAATAATTTTTTTTATTTGACGGCTCGTGCACTATAGTCGATAATTAATTTTTCTGAATTAAATAAAAGATTTTTTGAACAAAAAAATACTGAAAATCGTAACAATGAAAAAAGATATTAATTGTTGGCGCGTGAGCGTGTTTGGGCACGGGATTGGACTTCTGGGCGGGCTTTAGGCTGATTTGACCCATTTAAACAGATTGTGACTTGTCACGACCGTCTCATGTAATTTTTTTATTAAAATATATAGTCTTAAAAAATCTCAAAAATACCCAATTTTAGTCGTTGTGCCCTAATTAATTTACCTAGAAACTTTGAATTCAGGGCTCTAAGGATTGTGATTCCAACATCATTTTTAAAAATATCTACCACAAAAATAATAATTATAAAATTCATCATGAACTCATCACATTAAAACTTGAAATTGAAAAAATGTTTGCCAATTTGTTAAATATATATATATATATATATATATATATATATATATATGACTATATAAAAAGTAGTATTGAGTACTGAATTAGATCTCTCTCTCTCTCTCTCTCTATATATATATATATATATATAATTGGGATACATAAAAATGAGATACTGGACCAAATATTTGAAAGGGAGGGGGAGTAATGCATTAACAAATAGTAGTACTCAAGCATTATGCCTTAATTTGTGATCAATTAATTAATCAGTTAATCTCCCCATCAAAGAATTCGGGAGTAGCTAGCCACCAATAATTGAAAAAAGGAGAGAAGACTATAATATTTATGTGTGTTGGTGCTGATAAGGAAATTAAAGAAGAAGAAGCAGCATTATATTATATTTATACACACACACACACACACACCTGCATATATATATATATATATATATATCATGATATGGTGAAACATCAATGTTTGCGGCTAGTCTGAACCTGCAAATGTTTCAAAAAAAGGCTTCAAACTGGAGATGTGTTTTTCCACACAGAACTATAGATTAAATTAATTAAGCCAAACAATATCGAAATCCGGCTCTCGTGTGGACAAAAGTTTAAAGCTGCTACAGCCTACAGATTAGGTTATCAAATTATATATTTCATTCAATTCAAAATAATTAACTCATTTTTAAATATATTTACACTAAGATCACCTTTTAATGTGATATCGTAAGAAAAACTCCGGTCCCCAGTCCAAGAACTAGAAGTCAAATGCATTATTTATTGAATTCTTGGTGGAATTTTTAGGATTCAAAAGAGTAAATACATTAGGAAAATAACATTAAAAGTCCTTGAATGGTGTTAGATTATTTTTAATTTTGTAAATCTAGTCGTCAGTTTATTTTAGAAAGTGGAATGTTAATTAAAACACCATATTTATAATGCTAAAAACAATGAGTAGCTAGAGATCTTCTGTTCGAAATCTGTGTGGGCCAATATTAAAATTGTATATTATTAATAATATTTTTTATAAAAATAAAATTTATTGTATTATAATTAAGGGAAAATGTCCAAATTAGTCCTTAAACTATTTTCCAAGGTGCATTCTGACGTTCGAACTAATTTTGGTCCCAGTTAGATTCTTTAACTATTAAATCCGATCTAATTAAATCCTTCAACTATCAAACTCGTCCAGTTAGACACTTCCGTTAGTGACACTCGTAACGCCGTTAAATCTACATTAATTAAGTTGGTTATTTGTTGGGATTTTTCGAGGGATTTATATAGGTTTCATAATATTTTTTTTTCCCCAAATTAATTCTCTCTATTTTCTTTTCATTTTCTCTCTATTTTTCATTGCGACTCAAAACTTTATTTTTCAATCTTTCCTTCAAAATTTATTCTTAGTTTAATAAATATATTCTCTGAAGTTTGTTTCGATCTTTTTCAATTTTTTCTTCAATAATTTAAAACAATAAAGAAGTTTACTCCCACAAATAAGTTCAGTTATAATTCAAAAGATTTATTTATTTATTGTGTTAGGAGTGTCACTAACGGAAGTACTTAACTGGGCGAGTTTGATAGTTGAAGGGTCTAACTGGACCGAGTTTAATAGTTAAAGGGTCTAACTGAGATCAAAATTAGTTCGAGCGTCAAAATGCACCTCGGAAAATAGTTTAGGGGCTAATTTAGATATTTTTCCTATAATTAATCATAATTAATATTTAGTGCTAAAAATTAATTTTAATTTTTTTTAATTATACTCTCTCTGTTTCGTTTTGTTGTTATTTTAGGTTTTTTTTCTTTTGTGTTGAAATGTTTGTTGTTTTATATATTTTGACACCCTCTCTCTAAAATTTAACCTTACAAATATAAGATCAGAGAAATTTTTTTCAACATTTTAGGAAAATATAAGTGAATAGGATTTTATGTAATATAAAAGGGAGGGACATATTACTCCAAAAAATTAATTGTTAATTCTAGATTAAAATTATAACACAATAAACAAAACGAAACGGAGGGAGAATACCCTAAGTTTAGAATAATCAACCCCAAAAATCAATTATATTAACTAAAAATTAAAAATTAAAAAATAATTATAAATCCTAATTGGGTGAAATGAACCCTAAATAATAATGTAATATTATACTAAGCCAAAAAAAATTAAAATTGAAGACAAAAATAATAAAAAAAATTGAGGTTCTGAATGAATTAAGTTGAGACTATAGGATCTCAAAGTGGAAAAACAACCTATGCAATACATTTAATCAAAATCGCAAATTGGGGCGGTGACATTTACATGGTATATTCATACTAACTAATGTTATTTCTGTATTTAGCTCGGTATGCTTTTAATTAAACAAATTAATTAAAAGCAGAAAAACTTTAACGTACATGTTATTAGAAAAATATTTATCATCAGCCGCGAAGTACTAATATTGTTGTTTATAATGTATTGTTGTTTATAACGTACTGTGATTAATTACGAGCTCTACTAAGCTTAAGATTCGGGACAGGAATAACACTTAGCTAGATGGAATTCATTCAAAACATTAAAAAAAAATAAAAAATTGTACTCAAATATAATTGAACTCTTTTTTTAATAATAAATTAAAATAAACCCTAACCGCTATCGAGATAGACGGTAGCAGATAAATTGTGGTGATGTATATATGATATAGTCGGCAACAACTTAACCCTTGGAGTTGTAATGAGTTGGGGTTTTATTTATACCCGATAGAAAACAGAAGAGAATTTGTACGTGTAAAAATATAAGACTACCTTTTCCCTTTAAAACCTCACACTAAGCAACTTCATGATGAAGCCAATGGCAAAACAGACATTTCATCTTCAGACATTCCTCCCTTTAAATTGGCTATGCACCATTGATGTGGACTACTACTTAGCTACTTAACTTCATATTCTATTACGCTACTTCTCAATATATATCTCCAAATCAAAAAATTCCCCAATTTCTCTTCTCTTCTCTTCATCACTTCCCATACATACATAAATAGAAATGGAAGATCCAACCCGAGCCTCCGGCTCACGGCAGCACCACGGCGGCGGCGACGCTGATCAGCGTACCGAGCCGGTGCGGTCGCGGTGGACGCCGAAGCCGGAGCAAATCCTGATTCTGGAGACCATCTTCAACAGCGGCATGGTGAACCCTCCCAAAGACGAGACCGTCAGAATCCGAAAGCTACTCGAGAAGTTTGGGTCGGTTGGCGATGCCAACGTTTTCTACTGGTTCCAGAACCGCCGCTCCAGGTCCCGCCGCCGCCAGCGCCAAGTCCAGGCCACCCTCGGCGCTGGAGAGCAGCCGCCACCTCAGCCGCGGGTTACCGCCGCCGGAATTCAGTTTGATCATCACCATGGCCATCATCATAACTTGGTGGCTGGTGGCTTTCTGCCTAACTCCCTCTCTTACGATGTCGTCATCAACTCATCGGGCTCGTATGCGGGCTCGTCTTCGTCTTCGTCTTCCTCTTTCGGGCTCGACGGAAACAGCGGTGATAGCTCTTTTTTCGGGGTTTCGGGCTATCCGGGCCTGATGCAAGATTTTGAGCAAAACCCCATTTTCTGCTCAGCCAATGCTTCCAACTCGCCCATTCAATCTGGTAAATTAAATGTTTATATTTTTTCTTTGTTTTTACTTTTTAGTAGGGATTCTTTTAAAACTCTTTGCATGCCTTAATTTTCAAAACTTTTTCTTTCTAATTTTTATGAAAAAAAAACCCTAATCTTTAAAATCTGATCGATATCTAATATGTATATGTATCTTTACATATTAATTGGTTATCCCAAATCTTTTCATATATAATTATTGGTGATTAATTATGATGTATATAGTAATTTAATTAGGAGGAATTAATTAATTATATTGGTGTTCAGAAATGATCACAGTGTTCATGAATGGAGTAGCAACTGAGGTGGGAAGAGGGCCTTTAGACATCAAAGCAATGTTTGGCGGAGATTTGATGGTGTTTCATTCGTCGGGAGTGGCTGTCGCCATGAATGAGTATGGATTTCTGCTCCAGGGTTTGCAGCACGGTGAAAGCTACTTTCTGGTAATTATCTATTTTTATATTAATATTATACGAATGAATGAATACCTGAATAGTAACGCTCGCTTTAGTTATAGACTTATAGCTATATATATGCAATACATTAAGATAATTAATTAATAATGTTGATCGATCCATCGGCCCAAATTTATGGAATATATACGTACTAGCTAGCTTGCATTGGAAATTGAAGGTCTCAGAACGTCAACTCCCGTCAGCCCTCTTTTTTAATTCTGTATATATGCACTGAATTCCATTCTGCAGTTACTGATTTTTATCAGTTACTGTTTTTTTAAGCCCCAATAAACATTTTTAATTATATTTCTCTTCTCAAATATATAACATTTTCAGTTTCAATTTTAAATCCCATTTTTACTAACCAGCTCCATATATATATATATATATATATATGATCTAATTCTCGAGATCAAGATATATATAGTTTACCAAATATAGCATACAAGACTTCTATTCTCCAGGCACATTGTTTGAAGAGACGGGTCAAAATAAAATATATTGTTCAGTCTAGTCTGTTATAACCCAATTTAAATCCACTATTATATATATATATATATATATATATATATATTATTGTATCTTGTGTTTTTAATTTTATCACGATACCATGTCCATTGAAGATATCATCACAATCCACACATCCAATATATATCCTCAGTAATTCACATTATTTTTTCACTTTCGTGTTTGTATAATTAAATCACATAATTAATTAAACAAAATGTATGTGTTTTCTTGGAATTATTTGCAGGTTCCAAGGCATCCTTGAGTTTGAAATCAACTTCCCTTAGGAGATTCCATCCTCCATATGAAACTGCTATATTGCCTTAGAATAATTATATCTTTAATTATATTTTATATCGTGTTTTTTCCCCTTCTGCTCTTCTTTCTTAATTTGAAGATCAATAATTCTGAAGCACTCAAATCTCTCTCTCTCTCTCTGTATATAATATATACGTATTAATTCCATATATGATTGAATTAAATAATTTAGATGTAGTTCTAGCTTGGATACGATGTGGTGTTTGAAATCTAGCTTTCATCTAACTCGCGATCCATTTATATATTTTAATTCTATTTCTCGTATTTATCGAGATCGCATTTTATTTCCTTAATGCAACTATATACATGGATTAAGCATGATGGGATCTGATTAAATATAATAAAACAATATCTAATGTATATGAAATTGGCAATATTCAAGCAAACGTTATTAAATTAGTCATCTGAAAACTACTTTCTAGAGCAATCATGATTATTTAAAAATTTAATTAACATGTGCAGATAGCTAGTACCTTATTTATTTAATATTTTATTTTATTTTTACTCGGGGTTGAGTTCCTAGCCAAAACCTCATCATTCACAAATTTATTTTCAATGATATTCTGGTTCATTAATTTCCATATCTCACTCTAGCTTGTTCCCCTAACAAATACACTATTTTAATAATCTTTGTAATACCAATAAAAATTGGTATAATATATATATATATATATATATATACCATCATAATTATATTAATATTTATAGACAAAAATTAAAATTTTAAGAAATTATATTCCTTAGTTATGAAATAATCATCCATAATAATCAATTATTAAGTCAACTCAAATATATAATCAATTATTAACAAAAAAATTGAAAATGAAATAATACAAATTAATAAAATCTAATTGCCAGGAATAATCTCTAATTGATTATTGTAAATTAAAACTAAATTTAACAATAAAAAATGAACTTAAAGAAAAAAAACTGGAAGAAGAATAACTTGAAAATTCAAAGTGGTACATTAAGTGAGATATGAAAAGTTGAATTGACGATCTCAAGTGCTCAAATGACGAGTATCATAAAACTTCACATCCATCAAGTTTCATGAAAAATATTTATGAATTGAAAGGAATATTCATCCTATATTTTATATATCACAAAAAACAATTCACAGAACACGGGATTGTGTTGGTAAATTCGACTGTAAGGTGCCTACAGTACATCCACCAGTTCTGCAGGCGATAAGTGTCTCGTGCCCACCATTTTTGAGCTATTTGCCACCCTTTTTTTTTTGTCCAGAAACAAAAATTTCGGCTGGTCGAAAAAATCTATCGTGATATTTCAACTAATATATTGTGATACTTTGACTACCTATTATGACATTAAATTATCTATTGTGACAATGCGAAACTAAAATTATTTTATTGACCGGCCGATAAAGATTGAAAATGGAAAAAAATGACTACAAATAGTAAGAATGATACATTGCACCTCCTTACAATAGAATTTAGCGTGTTGTGGGGAAATACGTCTAAAGTGATCAACTGCCTCAATCAACATATGCAATTTTTAAATTAATATTTACTTCACAAATAACTTCTAAACGGCTCATGCATGCTCACTTTTTAATTTAATTTGCTCCTCTACGATGTACTAAAATTGTTTTATACACTTTAAATTGAATGTAAATATTTTTTTACAAAATTATGGTTAAAGATTAAAAATAGTCTATACGTTTATAATAACAATAATAAAGAATATAATATATTTTTGTTATAATTTTGTCAAATGACGATATACTTTATCTAGCTATATATAAAATATTATACTTATAAATTTTCAAAATATATTTATGAGCACATATACATTATTATAAAAAAGACTTAATTAGATTTTTGCTACGTAATATATATATATATATGTGTGTGTGTGTGTGTGTGTGTGTGTGTGTGTGTCCTAGCTAGGTATAATTAATGTATGTCATTCATATATAAAATATAATGAATTTAGAGAATTGCACCATAATTAAATAATATACACCACAAATTTTCAACTTTAAGTTATGAATAATGTTTATAACTACATAAAAATCATGTATGTATACAACTTCTTCTATATATCAATTTTATTTCATTTTGTGTATTAATAAACATATGTTTGCTCGTGAAACATTAAAAAGTGAGCTAGAATGATATATGAAGATTTATTAGAAAAAAAAAACAATATATTATTAGATAGTTGGATAATATAATGATGTAGTAATTATAATAGCAAAGAATTACAAAAATATCTATATATGTATATTGAGTTTATATATTTTTACTCATCAATGCTATTTTTATAAAATAGAATCCCAAATGCATATAAATGAATCAAATGGCATTTTAAAAACTAAAAACTGGACCGCGATTTTCCTTAAAAACCACTAAAAAAATTACTTATTAAATGACAAAAATAACCGGACCGCAGCCCCCTCCGGCTGTTCTAAAATCCTGTTTCAACCAGGGTTGAAATTTCCTGTTACACTTTTTTGTATTTCACTTCATGTTTTATCATTAGATTTATGATTTTAACAATAATTATTATAAAATAAAAATTAATTATAATATAAATAATCATAGTCAACATTTATCAACAAAAAAAATGAATTAAAAAATTATAAAACATATTTTTTAAAAAATAAACCATAATAATGAATTATTAATTAGAAATCAAAAATTAAATATTAAAAAATAATTATAAACCCTAATTGGGTGGGGTGAACCCTAAAAACAATCATAAAATTAAACTAAATCACAAAAAAATAAATTTGAAGAAAAAAAATACAAGAAAAACTCGTTATTTGAAAGTGTAACACGGGGTGTAACACAGAGAGTGTAACAGGAAATTCCAAGCGTTTCAACCATGCATTCCAATTTCTAATCAAGAAATAAAACAATATATAATTTGACTGATGTCTCAATACTTTTAATCCCCTAAAACAAAGTTTAGCGTTTAGTTACACATATGCATTCATTAGTTAATCACACAATTTCATAAACTAATTTACATTAGCTTAAGGATTAATATATTTATTTCGTAAATTATTACAAAAGTTGGGATAGTACGTACGTACTTATGCAATATAATGGAAGTGTGACTTTAATGGCCGAAAATTAAAAATATTATTCAAAAAGAAAAATACAACAAATTCCATCTTCTATTAGTGTTCTTATATATCACTATATATGTATGAAATTTTGATGACTCTGACAAGATTAATATTAAAGCTCGATTGTATCTGTTAAGTACAACGGTTTGGAGTTCACCGTTACAATTAACATTTTCAGCAAAATTATATCTTACAATCTTTGTGCTGCAACCTAATTCTCCAAGTCTATACTCGTGTGCCTGCAAAGAAGTAATAAAAAATTATAATTAGTAAAGATAAAAGAAAACTACAAGCGGAAACAAAAAATAAACTCAACTAAACTGATGTATAATGAGAATATTGGTGAAGTTGTCCATTGGTGATGACCTAGTAGTGGAGTGGTGTATACCTGAAACCGAAGGTCTTAAGTGTAAAATCTTACCACCACCACCAGATGTGAGTCTTTCACACCTGATTTTTTAAGTGTGATTTATCTCTGTGTGGTTTGCAAACTATTGTACAGGAGCTGGTATGCACACAAGTCTAGTTCAACTATAATAGATCATTTGAGGTTGATAAGCTTTGTCACTCGAAAATTAATTAAATTTTATTGTTTTCGAGTTTGGAATTAATATCATCAAATTAACTCACGACCACCATCACATACATTTCTCTAAAGTATTTGAAAGTTGCACAATAAATATGGTTATGTACGTGCAATGTTTTGTCTTTGCATAAAGTTAGAAATAAATAAATAAATAAAATGTAGTAAGTTAAATACATAAATGATTATATGAAGTCCGGAATTCAATGTAAAGATTCCCAACATGCTCAACACCGACAACTATAACCAATCTATAAAGCTGATTTTTGATTTACAAACATATTTTTTGTCTGCAAATCTAATTACCTATGTCTTTATATAATTGATCATTTCCTTTAGTTTTTGTCATAAAATGATAGGATATGTCTTTATGTATTATATATAGTTATTAAGACGCATGAAATCATATGTTTCTCACAAACTGCATATCTCATGGTTCATATGGTGAGAGTAATGACATGTAAGTCTAATTAAAATTTTCACGATCTTTTTTCTAGTCAATTTTAATTAGTGGATAAATAGTTATGGTATTTCAAAAATACATATACATGTGCTGCGCGTTATACTCACGATAGCTATAATATTAATTATTGTTAATAAACAAATAATTTCATCTTACTTTTCTTATCATATATAACAGACAATATGCATATACAAGGACAACCATGTAATCCATATACTATATAATAACGAATCATGATTTTATGTTCAAAAATCAATATGTTCGTACCATAAACTTATCAAAAAAAACTTAATATATGAATAATTAACATAATTGATCAAGTATCAACATCAGATTGGTTAAGAGTGTGTCCTGTCGATCTCTAAATTAAAGGACACTAGCCACTAAATCATAGGATATACAGCAAATTAATCCAATTGTAATAAATTAAAAAGGGCTAGGGCTAGGGCTAGCTATTACAATATAATGATGGGAGTTCCATTAGTTGGGCATGCATGCATGTTAATTAAGATAAGAAAGTGTTAATTACTCGTGTAATAAATATGTTACCCTAAGTTTTCGGCTTTAGGGATAGAAACTGCATATAATTTCAGATTAAATTAATATAATTAATTGGGAAATAAGGAATCACTATAATGAGAGAAGCGGAAAGGTGATGGGATTTGCACATGCACTAATAATCTTTTTGGACATAAAAGTTTGTTTTTTCGAACCTTTTTTTTTCTTATCCATTTTTTTGGGAATTAATATTTATGTGTGTTTTAGTAAATGCCTGAAATGGTTCAAAGAATCAGGGGACTATGTTTGTTGTTGAGATGTCATTCGTAGGTTTTATTGGCTTTCAATCAACTCAAAAATCGTTGTGTGTTTTTTTTTAATGTTATATATATAGTTTTGAATTTTATGTAATTATTTCATCCATATATATTTGTTGCTACGTGCGGCCGCCTAAGCTTTTAAATCAAGTGGGAACCTAATTTTGGATCTTTTTATTTTGTACTAGCCTTTTTATTTTCGTACTAGCTTTTAATTTCATATTTTGTACTATCCAAGCGTGTTAATAATTATATATCATTGTATGTCACGTACGTGTTAATTGCATAAATAGGATTGTTCCACATTTGAAAATATCAATAGTTAAACTATCAATATTTTCGGTTTTTTTTTTTAAATTCATTCTTATTGGCAATATCTTATAACTTTCATGACTTTATTTTGCCAATAAACTAAATGTATTATTTCGTGAATAAAATTATTTATGTGTGTGTGTGTATCACACGAAATGTATGCCAATAAACATCAACGCAAAATTATATTATAAAAATAGTGGATTCAAAGTATATATTATGTTTTGGTATACTTATTAATCTTGAGAGTGAGTTAAAAAAAGAAAAAGGAAATGTATTTCATAATTATGACATTTCTTAAATGGGTTGGGCTTCAAACACGGCTTGGCCCATGGCTAAAATAACTCAGCCAGAAAGCCCAAACTGTAAAATTTGATATATTTCCATAAGTCCCCATCTATTTATTAATTTTACTTAACTAACCTCAACCTCAATTTTTATAATTTATAATTAAGCCTATAAACTCAATTTCAAATTGATTTCAATAACTCCTTTTTCACTTTATTTTATTTTACCGAGTCCTTCCCCTTCTATTATTGTTCGAATTAGTATTTATGCTATATGGCATAAACGGAATTAATTGTTTGCACAAGTGTAAGGACTTTATGAAATAAAATTTAGGAGTTTTAAAATACACTTTATTTGTTAGGTATATATCTTTTTCCTTTTCTTCTTCTTTTTTTTTGTTTGTTTTTAGAAGCATATATATCGAGTAAGAGAGCGAGCAACTTCAATTGCACTTCTACGCATGTGAAAAAAAAAGGCACTAAATCTTCGTCAATGCCATTAAAGCTAGTTGTTTACTCATCGTGAAGTACGTTATCATGACCACTCGGATCCACAATAATTAAAATTACAAGAATGATAAATCCGACAACACTTGAATATAATTGGACTTAAATTATTCTCCATGCACAGAATAATCACATTCAAAATCGCGTAAACTCAGCTCCTAAACCTAACTGGGGATATTTTAAAGGACTGAAATTATTTGTTATGTACTAGGTAAAACACTATAAATTAAATCAACGAGGGGTCAATGAAATAATGATTGATATATGATTAAGCCCCCAAAAAAAATCCGTTTTTTTTTTCCTTTCAAAAGAACCATTCCAAAGAGGAATTTCATCATGACTTAGGTACATATTTATTTTATTTTTTGCTGCTGCTTTTTTCACGTTGTAAATTGAGCACTGTGTTAGTTACCTATTGTATATCTACAAGATTATGATTCTTTCACTTGAGATTTCCTATTACACTCTCTATGTTACATTTCGTGTTACACTTTTAAATTATATGTTTTTTATATATTATTTCTTCAATTATATTTTTTTTGTAATTTAGTTTAATTTTAAGATTATTTTTAGGGTTCACCCCACACAATTAGGGTTTATAATTATTTTTTAGTATTTAATTTTTAGTTTTCAATTAATAATTCATTATTATGATTGATTAATTCAAAATTAAATTTTATAACCTTTTTAATTCATTTTTTTAATAAATATTGACTATAATTATTTATGTTAAAATTGATTTTTCTTTTATGATAATTATTATTAAAATCATAAATTTTATGGTGAAATACATAGAAGTGTAATAGGAAATATGAACCTATGATTCTTATGCACAAATCTATATTAATTTAGTAATTCCATTTTGCACTTCAATAATTGACACATATCATACTAATCTTAGATAACATTATTAAATAAATAGTAAATATTATGTACCTATAAAATGAAACACGTTGTAACCCAAACATCCACAAAAGTTGCATTAAAAGTCAGATTCCACACAGTCGTCAACAAATGTACCATTAAATGCTAACGCTAGAAATTGAAATGTCATTATCAAAATACGATAATTGTCGATGAAACAAAGCTTTCGCTATGTCTGATTAAAGGGGCATAATTACAAAATCATCAATCAGTTAAGTTTATAACATAATATAATCGGTGGAGTGACGATCTCAAGAACGAACTTCTGAATGCGGATCGATTCAAATCCCATTACGTATCAAATCATATATTTATGAACATGGATCTATGAGTGGAAAGAAAACAAGAAAGAAGTCCGCACAATAATTAATTTTGATGTTGTGATCATTTCTTCTCCATTATTTCGAATTAAGATTGACATTTCATGCAGATTGGAATAACCATTTCTTCTACTTCCATTTTTCCAAAATTCAGTGAGACATTTTTCTCAAAACAGCTCCAACACCAAAAAAATCCATGTATTCCATGTTTTCCCTTTCACTTTTGTTTAATTTTCTGCTGTCTGAAATGCTGATTTTCCTGAATTAATTGAACAAAAACAACTTAATTAACCAGATGGATTAAATAAATTTATTCACACACACACACACATATATATAATATATACCACCAGCACAAGAATCCAAGAGAGAGATACTGATTACTGAGTACTGAAGATGAGGAGAGAGAAAGGGCAGTACTGGAGTAAAATGAGTTCAGAGGCAGCTCGAGTAAAGTAAAATGGTTCTTCGTTAGTACTAACCCGATCTTCCTCGAAGATTTTGGGCCAAGAGGTTCCAGTTATGAGGGCCGAATTCTGCAACGACTTGTTTGAGCTTAGCATCCTCTCTCTCTCTCTCTCTCTCTTACTGGGATCTTAAGAAAGTTGACGTTCATAGTTCATACCAATTGAGTTATGCATTCCAGTTTATACTTTATATGTATAACCTAATTACAACTGTCATAGTATTTGTTGTGGTATTGCCTAGCTAGGGCTTACACCGCTTGCTTCCCTACCTTTAGCAGTTCCTAACACAGGCTACTCAAGTAGCTAGAAACAAGAATACAAGAGATTACAGGATGTTTCAACTGTAGAAGCTAATCTAGGGTTTCTTCAAGCAGCAGCAGCGTCAGCCTCAGAGAGGAAGGTCAAGGGAACCTTCAAGGTTCTTCACAGGCTCGAATCCCTTAAGATCTGCAGAGAAGACAAGTAAACAAGTGAGATAACACAGCAAATACGATAATGAGAGTAACCAGAAAAGACAGAGAGAGAGCAATCGGGAGTGGGAAAAGGTGCCCAAGGCACAGCGGCTCAGATTTTCCCACTGGGATCGGCAGAAGCCCTCTCCGGCGACCGGAGAACAGTCCAGGAAAGGGGGAAGAAGAAGCGGGAGGCTAGGGTTTGAAGGAGGCAGAGGGTTTCTTCATTTCTCTCTCACAACACTCTCCTCCCAAACACTCAGCGGCCAAACAGGAGCCGATGATTAGAACTCCGGCCAGAGAAACTGTGAGAGCGAGATGAGAAGATCCAGAAAGAGAGAGAGGATCTAAGATAAGATTGTGAAATCTTTCGTGAAGAGAGTGAGAGAGACGAGTGATGTTATAGATGCTTCTAGAGCATAGGGAAGAGACAACAGCAATAATGTTGTTTAATGAAGTAAGTTGGATCGCCACTTAGGGTTAAGGGTTTGGGGCTGGGCCGGGTAGATAGGTTATTTTGTATTGGGCCAGAAAAAAGGACAAATGGGCCAATCCCAACATTCCACCTTTGGCCCTTTTGGACTTTTTCCGTCACCAAGGAAGAGGACCTGCCAAAATGAAACACACGAGATTATCATCATAGCCAGTATTTTTACTCTTGAATGCAACACTAAGTCACACTAAGAGAGGGAGGAAATAAACAATATGCGTGTTTAATCCAGTCTCTACCACATGAGACCAACCCAACTTACAAGTTTCTGGTCTCAACAGATCATTGACCTTCATAAACTTATACAAAACCTAGCTGAGAGTACCAGGGTAAATCACCAACTTGAAGCACCAACGACCTCAGAAATAAGGATGGGTCTTAGAAACACAGATTTAACTGTGAGAGCCCATCTCAGATCCCATAAGTATTAACCAAAGTCCATGTTAAGGGACTTCATACAAGATTCCAGCTTTGCAACCGGTAGACACTTAGTGCCCATATCTGCAGGGTTAAACTCAGAGGGAATCTTATCCAACAACACCTCTCATTTCTCTACTATGTCTCTTATGAAATGATATCTTACATCAATATGCTTTGTTCTATCATGAAAGACTGGGTTCTTACAAAGTTGGATGGCTGATTGGCTGTCAGAATAAAGTAGAGGTTTATCATCAATGAAATTAATTTCAGTTAACACACCATTCAACCATATAGCTTCTTTACAGCTTCTGTAGCTGCAATGTACTCAGCCTCAGTGGAGGACAAGGCAACTATACTTTGTAATTGTGATTTCCAACTTATACAAGAACCACATAAAGTAAACACATATGATGTTGTAGATTTTCTGTGGTCCCTATCATTTGCATAATTTGAGTCCACATAGCCAACACATTTAACTCCTTCATGAGATTTTGAGAAAGTTAGACCACAAGAGGCAGTGGATTTCAAGTATCTTAACAACCACTTCAATGCTTCCCAGTGAGGCATGCCAGGTTTAGCCATATATCTACTTAGACAAGATACAGCATAAGCTATATCTGGTCTAGTACTTATCATCAGATACATGACAGATCCAATGGCATTAGCATAGGGAATATCAACCATTTCTTTTAGTTCAAAATCACTTTTAGGGCATTGATCTTTACTTAACTGAAAGTGGGATGCAAGAGGAATAGAAACAGGCTTGCATGCATGCATATCAAATTTTTTCAAGACTTGTTCAACATAAGGAGACTGATGCAGCAATAAAGTATGCTTATTTCTATCCCTATCAATGTTCATACCTAAAATCTTCCTTGCATCTCCCAAATCTTTCATATTGAAGTTGGCACAGAGTTCAGATTGGACATGCTTCACAGTCTTCAAGCAGGGACTTATTAGCAACATGTCATCCACATATAGGAGCAAAAAGACAGGCACAGGAGAAAGCATATGATACAGGCAGTGATCAAACTTGCTTCTACAGAAGCCCATGCATTTCATACAATTATCAAATTTAATGTTCCACTGCCTAGGTGACTGTTTCAAGCCATATAGAGATTTTTTCAATAAGCAGACATGATCAGGGAGGTTTTTATCAATAAAACCTTCAGGCTGTTACATATAGATATTGTTTTCAAGTTCTCCATGCAAAAAGGCAGTTGTCACATCCATTTGTTTAAGTTCCCAATTAAAATGAGCAGTTAATGCAAGCATGATTCTCACAGTGGTGAACTTAACAACAGGAGCAAAGATTTCATTATAGTCAACACCTTCTTTTTGTGTGAATCCTTTTGCAACAAGCCTAGCTTTATATCTAACATTATTAATTTCCTGTTTTATCTTGAATAGCCACTTACATTCCACAACAGAGCAATCATCATGTTTCTTAACTAAAATCCAAGTTTCATTATCATGCAATGATTTCATTTCACATTTCATGGCATCAATCCATTTCTCATAATCAGGGCAAGTAACAGCAGCTTTGTAAGTTTTAGGTTCAGCTGATTCAAGATTATTGAACACATTGAAAGCATAAAAGGATAAATTGCATCCATCATACCTGGAAGGGGCTTTAATTACCCTTCTAACTCTATCTCTTGAAAGCACATAATCATCCAAATTTATTTGTTCAGAGTTATGCTCAGAATTATGCTCATGAAGAGACTCAGAGGATTCAGAAACATTCATGTGATCAGAAGCATTTGAAGCAGAATCATCAGCATTAATATCATTTTGATCATTCATATTATCATGCAAGTCATGCTCAATGAGGGGAGGGTCCACCTTAGACAGATCAGGGATAAAGGTAACATCAGAAGGTTTCTCCACCTCACTAGGAACAACAGAAGGTAAGGATTTCATCAAACATGGAAAGTCATTCTCATTAAAGGTCACATCTTTGCTAATACAAGTTTTAAAGCCAGACAGAGTTTTATCCCAAAGTCTATAACCTTTTACCCCTTCTGGGTAGCCAAGAAAAATGCATTTTCTAGCTCTTGGTTCAATTTTACTTAATCTTTGATGTACATAGGCACAGCAACCAAAGACTTTCAGGTTATCAATGCAAATAAGCTTATTAAGAAACACAGACTCTGGTTGCCTTCCTAGCAAAGGGACAGAGGGGGATCTATTTATAAGATAACATGCAGTCATGAGAGCTTCCCCCCAGAATGGTTTATCAAGCCCAGAGCCTGCAAGCAGGCTTCTAACTCTCTTCAGGAGAGTTCTATTCATTCTTTCTGCAACCCCATTCTGCTGGGGGTTGTAGGGAACAGATTTGTGTCTTTTAATTCCCATTTTACTGCACAAGTTATCCATAACATGATTACAAAATTCCAAACCATTGTCAGTTCTTAAGCATTTAATCCTCATATTGGTTTGATTTTGTATTTCAGTTGCCCATTTTGAAAACTTCATGAAAACATCAGACTTATTTTTCATTAGAAAAACCCATGTTTTTCTTGAAAAATCATCTATGATAGATAAGAAGAACATGTTACCACCATGGGTTTGAACCTTTGAAGGTCCCCACACATCTGCATGTAGGTATTCTAGAATTTGAGAGCTCAATTTCATTTTTGGATATGCAGCAGACAAAGGGAAAGGGAACTTGTGTTGTTTTCCCAACAAGCAAGGCTCACAGAAAGGCATAGCAGATACTTTGTCATTTTTAAAAGCCCCAGCCTTATTCAATATATCTAAACCCTTGTTACTCATGTGACCTAATCTTGCATGCCATAAATGAGTTTTATCAGATTGGACCAAGTTTGTAGACAAGATAGGCATAGGTTTAGCAAGCACAGAATA
Source organism: Perilla frutescens (assembly GCA_026008535.1). NCBI lineage: Eukaryota > Viridiplantae > Streptophyta > Magnoliopsida > Lamiales > Lamiaceae > Perilla > Perilla frutescens. The sequence continues at coordinate 69,866,603 of BRKX01000001.1, forward strand.
CAGATCTCCCTTTCTAGGAGCATCAAAGTAGTGCACAGAATTCATTTCAAAGCTAAAACACTTTTGGTTCACAGAGCTATAGAGCAATTGATCAGCCAGTTTTGAGACAGATAAGAGATTAAACTTCAATTTTGGCACATATCTCACATTCTGCAGATTGATCATGCTATCATTCTCAAATTTTAGGCATATATCACATTTTCCTTCAATATCACACTGTTGGCCATCAGCCAATGCAACAGAACCACACTTAGACAGATTAAGATTTGAAAAAATGTGCTTGTGTGGAGTGACATGAAAGGTGCATCCAGAATCAATTAACCATTCAGATTCAAGCATGGAATTTGACACAGCATTAGACAGATTTATGAATTGAAAATCAGATGTAGTGTGAACCATATACATTTCTCCCCTTTCATATTCAGGCTCATTATTGTCACACCCAAAACACTCAGGGTTATACTGCATGGTAAGATTAGCATGGTTATTCCCAAAACCTCTCCCCTTCTTAGGTTGTTTACATCTATTAGAGAAATGACCAGATTTTCCACAGTTCCAACATGTTTTCTTAGGCTTTTGGTCTTGGGGTTGGAAATTTTGGGTTGAGGATCTGAAAGGTTGGTTTCTGGAAGGATAATGGTTTTGCCTTTGAGAATTTTGAGGGATAAATCTGTTATCACAGGAGGGCTGGAAAAAGTTGTTGGATTTATCAATTCTGCATTCCCTCCTATGTCTTTCCTCAAGTTCAGATTCTCTTTTATGTTGTTCTGCATTTAACACACTGTGGTTTTTTGGGTTGAAATCAATATAGGGCCTGTTCTTGAAGTTTTTATTCACATACATGATTTCATTTTGCAGAGGCTTAGAACTTAATTTCTTGATTTCATTTTCTTTTGCCTTTAACCCAGACACAATCATATCACAAGTGAGTTTACACCCACCATACTTTAATGCAGATTTAACTTCAGCATATATTTCAGGAATAGCACCAAGCAAAATTTGAGGAGCATAAGCTTCAATTTTATCATCTCCGGCAAGTTTTACATCTTTTAAAAACTTAGTGAATTCATGCATATTTGTGTCAATGTCTTTAGAGGGATCCATTTGAAAAGACATGATTTGGCTTTGTAAAGAATACATATGTTCTTCAGATTTTGCAATAAACAGATCAGTTAAGGCATCCCATAAGTCCTTAGCACATCTGTGATGAGAAACTTGCCTCACAATGGCACTACTCAGGTTTAACAGAATTGTAGCCCTAGCACCAGCATTTAACTTAGCAAGATTCTTATCAGCTTCATGTTCATCAATTCTATCAGATATAGTATCCCACATATTTTCTTTGGTTAAAATGCATTCAACCCTAGTCTGCCAATCACCAAAATCACCACTCCCATTGAATGGGATAGCACTCAGATTATTCATATTTAACACAGAAATTTCACTTAACACTTAGAAATTTCACAGAATCACCCAAGATTCACAGAATAATCACCAGAACACAGACAAACAAGCAGGAATGCACCAACAACCAGGAAGCAGAGGCTTCCACAGGTCAGAAAAGGAACACCTGGGGAGTCGAGAGCTGAGGTTATCTCAGTTCGCAACACAGATTTATCTGTGGCGCAGGGGGTCACTCAGGTCAATCCCTAACACCTTTTCAGCCACAAATCACCACCACCACAGACTTATTGCTAAGTCAATCAGAAACCCAGCTCAGAGGTTTCACAACAAAAACAAGAAAAAAGACACAACAACCAAGCCCAAAACCCACTGAAATGCCCTTTCTTATCTTTGCTATCGGGGCAACCCGCTTTGAGGAGACCACATGGGAATCCAGACGGTCCCGACCGTAAGCAACAGATAAGGGATTGGCTTTGAATGCCAAGGAACAAATCAGAGACAATCAACGGAAGCAATTAAGGCACAAGATCAAGATACCACATAGGAGTTTTAGGGTTTCAAAGAGAAAATACCAGAGTCGACTTTCCCAGGCAGGGGAAAGTCGGACTTACCCTTAGATCGGAACCTGAGGGGGGCGAAGTATGCGCGGCCCTTACCGGCGGCGGGGTGCTAGGAATGGAGGCAGGAGGGTGCCCCCGGCTAGGCCTAAACCAGGCTCTGATACCACTGTTGTGGTATCGCCTAGCTAGGGCTTACACCGCTTGCTTCCCTACCTCTAGCGGTTCCTAACACAGGCTACTCAAGTAGCTAGAAACAAGAATACAAGAGATTACAGGATGTTTCAACTGTAGAAGCTAATCTAGGGTTTCTTCAAGCAGCAGCAGTGTCAGCCTCAGAGAGGAAGGTCAAGGGAACCTTCAAGGTTCTTCACAGGCTCGAATCCCTTCAGATATGCAGAGAAGACAAGTAAACAAGTGAGATAACACAACAAATACGATAATGAGAGTAACCAGAAAAGACAGAGAGCAATCGGGAGTGGAAAAAGGTGCCCAAGGCACAGCGGCTCAGATTTTCCCACTGGGATCGGCAGAAGCCCTCTCCGGCGACCGGAGAACAGTCCAGGGAAGGGGGAAGAAGAAGCGGGAGGCTAGGGTTTGAAGGAGGCAGATGGTTTCTTCCTTTCTCTCTCACAACACTCTCCTCCCAAACACTCAGCGGCCAAACAGGAGCCGATGATCAGAACTCCGGCCAGAGAAACTGTGGGAGCGAGATGAGAAGATCCAGAAAGAGAGAGAGAGGATCTGAGATAAGATTGTGAAATCTGTCATGAAGAGAGTGAGAGAGACGAGTGATGTTATAGATGCTTCTAGAGTATAGGGAAGAGACAACAGCAATAGGTTATTGGGGCTGGGCCGGGTAGATAGGTTATTTTGTATTGGGCCAGAAAAAAGGACAAATGGGCCAATCCCAACAGTATTAATTAGGGAATTAAGTTGAGGCTCATACCAACTGAGTTACGTTTTGGAGCACAAAATTTCATTCAATATTACGTACAGAAATTAAGGTGTTTTATTTTTATGATTTAGAGGTCCTAAATTTTTTTGAAGGCATGTAAACCTAAGGAACTAAGGGAGTGATCGAGAAAAAAAAAATCATTAGAAAATGTTTCAATTCCTAGAATACTATTTAATTTGGCATAAAAATTAAATCATGTGGCTGCATATTTTAATTAGTATATATTATATCCATTGTAGTTACATCATTTTGGTACTTGGATTTGTGAAATTCGAAAATTAGGGCACCCAAACTTTTCAGTTTTCACCATCTGCTCCATATATATATATATATATATATATATATATATATATATATATATATTTACTTATGTGTACGGAGATTCTAAGAGAATAGTTATTTTCCATAAAATACTCACAATTATACAATATTTAGAATTCAACAGTGATGTTGGAATTTTCTTGGATATAGTTTGATATAGCTTAATTATAACAGTGTTGCTGATTTCTTCTTGTTATTTTTTTAAGAACACATCAAGCAATATTAATCTTATTGATATATAGCTCCTAGATTTTTGTGATTTTCTTCATTATGGATGTACATCGAGAAATAAATTAAGCGCTAAAAGATTTAGTATTAACTTAATAAGTATTTAAAAATTCAATACAGATAAATAAAATAAAACATAAGGTAACATATATAGTAATATTATAGTAGTATGTCAAATAGAACGTGATTGCAAAAATAAATATGAATACTAAAAATATATGAATAATATATTAGTGCCAGGATTTAGCTAGGCTTCGAGAGCTGGAGATAGTCAAATAATTCATTTTGTCCAAATGGGACAGTGAAGATAATTTAGTTGGTTACGTATTGTCACTTTAGAAGAAAAGACATAAAAGCAGTCATGTCTTGATTATAAATTATGAATCAAACAAATATTTTTTCCACACAAAACTTTATTTTAATAAACCTCATAAATGTTTTTTTTTTCAATCATACCTTTCATTTATCAGTAATGCATTTTAGGATAATTAAATTATACTATAACCCGCATTCCCTTTAAATTTCAAGATCTCATTATTATTCTTCAACCACACGTACCTTTCATTTTATCAATAACCTAATTGAATATTAATAAATTTTTTTTTACTCACACCGACTTGTGATACTGAAAAAATTCGAATCCGTGACCTTTAGTCTCCAAACAACGTCATTCCACCACTAAGTCATCTCCATCGGGACTAATTGAATATTAATATATCGTATTGCTTTTTAGTTTTCAGTATTTTTTGACATCAAACCAATTAAAGAATATTATAAACATATAAATCCGTCAAGGCTAAAGAACTTAAGGTCACTAATAAATTTTTTTTTAGGTTATTAAAGTTCTATTTCATTTATTTATCAAATCGACCAATACAAGCCAATTGGTTTTGGATAAAATGTTAAAACTAATTTTATTGATTTGATAAATAAATAAAAACACAAGGTAATCCAAGATGTTGTTTCTTTGGATTTTCCTTCATATGATTTTGTTTTAAATTTCACTAACAAAATAATCAAACCATACTACAAATTACTTTTCAAAATCAATTTTCAAATATCTTAAATTACAAATTATTTTCAAAATTCTACTAATCAAAGCGCCACCAACGGCCAACATACCCCAAAATCTCACGCCATGAAAGCCACCGACAACGGCGAAGAGGGAGAGCTTCCCCGCGGCGACCTACCACCCACCGCCACGTGCAACGGAATCAATGGCGCTCCTTCCGCCACGCACTTCACAGCGGCCGCCGCCTCCTCGTCAATGCTCCGCCGGCAGTGTTGGACATTGGTGACGCCATTTTCCAACACAAGGCTCCTTGCATTGTTGGAATTCTCATCTACAGAGTCCCACCAGCAATGCATTGGACAGGACGTTGTTTGAGTAGAAAAGCTTTCAATCTCGAAAAGGTCTGAGCTGGCATCGCTTCCCACGTCGTCTTCACGGGCGATCGGGCTCCCGGGACGAAATGAGCCTCGAGCATTGACATGAATATTCTCCATTGATGGAGCTGGCTGGAAACCTTCCGCCACGATGTTTTCAAGAGGATTAACGGTCGATTTTGCAACGATCGCCTTGAGTCCGGGAGGGTTGGTTGCTTGATGGGAGGAAGAGTTGAGGATAGGAAAAGTAAAACCAACTGCACCATCAATGAAGGGCCTTCCTGTTGCTGATATCCGCTGCTGGCGTGGTGCATCCATTGATGAAGAAGAAGCTGCTGAGGAGAGATTTGAGGGGTTTGGAGCCATAGCTTTAATGTGATGGATTTCAACAACGCTGTCTGTGATCGAACACCTCTGATCTCCATCTGTATGCAACTTGTTCGAGCTTCTGTTGCTCGATTTCATAGTGTTGATCAATATAATTGGCTCCCTGTGTTCAGAATCTGATGTTACTTCCTTAACTCGAACAGATTTCTCACCACTGCAGCAACAGTTTCTTCTGAGAAACCACTTCTTAGCAGCAAACCACCTCTTACTTGTACAATTTGAAGCCAGATTCTTGAGGGAAACTTTGGTCAAACCAGGAGGGTTCGACAGGAGGCCCGTATGGCTATTCCAGCTGGCCTCGGATGAAGCTGTTGGTGTGGCACGTAAAGATTTCAAACTGAAATTCCTGCCATATCCTTCCACAGAAGAAACTGATGACAATCTTCGGACAGAAGGCAGATCATGAGATGGCTTCTCCCTTTGGTGCTGTCTTTTGATGTCATTCGAGTCTTCGCTGAAATACTTCTGTGCTTCAAAAATGCTAATTTCTGCATCGTCCATGGCATTCTCTTGGGAAATTGAATGGTTTTCTGTTGAAGATATGTCCTGAAGAGGAGTTCCTGAAACATTGAACATAGGATGTGCTGAATTATCCTTCAAGGTTTTCACTATAGTTTGTGAATCCATCACTCTCTCTCTCTCTCTCTCAGTCTCTCTCTCTGAAAGAGATACTGTAATAAACTGGGAGAAGTTTTAGCAGACAATATCCATGATTTGAAAACAGAATATATATATATATGTGCTCCAAAAGTTTCCATGTACAAAAAAGGAGCATTTACAAACATCGGTAATGTTATGTTCTATTTCGTTTTCCTGGAAATTGTTTGGGGGACCTCCCAATCTAACAGGATGTCAAACTTTGCTGGCTAATGCATGAATGTTTGTTGTGTTCTAAGTGGTCAAAATCATGCAATTTCAGGGTTTTATTTTTAGAAATTTCTTCCACCAACCATATTTACAATTGCAGATTTATTATGATTCCTTTCATTTAGATAATATTCTAAATTAAAATGTATTCTATATATATATATATATATATATATATATATATAGAGAGAGAGAGAGAGAGAGAGAGAGATTATTTCCTCAACTAGAGACTAATTCTCAGTCCTATTTTCACAAGATAATATAGCAAAAAGTGAACAAGCACTTTTCAGTTCATACCCCAACGTAATGGAGCACAATAATTTTGGGGAAAAGGGAGTATATTAATAATTTGAAAGGTGCAGATATGAAAAGTAGTTGTCTGGATCTGGAGTTGAGATCTAAGAAACTGTAGCAATTAACAACATTTAAATCTAACTAAAATAATTAGGTATGATACTGCCTTTAAGCTTGATTGGATTGTTGAGCTAACTATCTTTATCAACTTTTTCATCTTCTGTTTTCTGTTGTGTTTCAATTTGGCATTCTATTTCAACAGATCACGTAAGCACTAGAAAAGTTAATCCTATATATATGCAACACATGCACCGAAAATTTGTACTGTCACAATAAATGGACTATTTTCCATGGCCCTTCATCCTTCACTTGCTGGCAATTCTCTGTAAACAAAGATGCACTCTCTCTCTCTCTCTCTCACACACACACACACATCAATAATTCGGTAAGCATTTTGATACGGTTATCAGGTGAAAACAAGGATAATAAAAAAAGGCATGCTAATCTCTAGGAGCAACAAAAATTTGAAATATTTTTCAAAGAGAGGCCCCATAAAATAGGGAGCATGAATATGAGTTGGAAAAAGTTCAGCGTCTGTTTGTTGGACAGGGTAGGCTATTAAAGGTGATGATTCCATCTATGATTGCAATTTTTTGTCAATGTTATTGTTATCTTATCATCTGTTTTTTAGAAAAATAAAAAAGCAAAGAAATGAAATGACCATTCCTTACTTTAGGTTTTTGTCTCTAATACCAATGACCCCTCATTTCATGTGCTCACGCTATTGTCCACCACGCTTGTTCAATTGAACCTTTTTAAGTTGGCGAGAATGTGCGATTGTCAAGATCTCTATTTATTTACACATATTTATGCACACGCATATTTCACTTATTTAATATTTTAGTTGGAAATTCAAATAGGGATACCAGTACCAGTGAAAATGATATTTAATGTGTCGACGTCAATTAAGATCCTGAGCCATACCCATTCTAAACTCATTTGTGATCTTTAGCAAAATCATTGTATTCTCAAAAACTGATTTTTTTTATAAAATAGTATATGAAATGACCAATATATGTACATATTAAAATTATACATATACATTAGAGATAAATGATGTACACATTTATAATAGTAAAACTTGGGGAAGTTCAAAAGGGGCGGATAGGCTTTTGTCATTGTCTTATATGGAACCTGCAGAATTTTCGGAACTAAAACAAAATAAAATTATTGGAATGTTTAAAAAATGTTATTTGTAGGTGATTGAGCAGTAAGTTTCAATTTGTAAATAAATGAATATCAAACTTTTATTTGTGTATAATCAGTCGCTCCATTTTATTTTTTTGAGAAATACAACGGATGTGTATGCACCACACACACTCGAATAATTCAGCATATGCCGCATGGACCTGTCTATTATTATTATTATTTTATTTTTATTTTTTTTTAGCGGAACCAATTTAACACAAGTTGAATTGTTTAAGGGTGTGTAGTGCAGGCACACGGCACACACATCATAGAATTTCCTTTTTTATTGAGATTGTGATGTCTTTCCAGAATGTCAGTGGTCTACTCTTAACTCGTTTACTTCTTCTCACTCCAGTTTCAAATGTTGTACCAGCCTCTACAGTGTCACTCATGGGATGTGCATCTCTGATACGCACACCTGCTGCTCTTTCTTCTCTCCAAGCCGCATTTATGATCACATTAGATGAATGATCACATTGTGCGTGTTTTTTTACCAAGTGATCATTCATCTAATTGATCAGGGGAGAGAAGAATAGAGGGAGGGTAATTGATTAGGGGATCGGAAAGAAGAATAGAGAGAGAGGGTGATTCATCTCCAGCCCTGCTAGTGTGTGTTGTGCGTGTTTTTTACCAGGTGAAAGAAGAAAATGGGCAGAAGAAAAAGGTTGCCCAGCAAATTATTGCTCTATCGTCCGATGAGGTTTGTTATATTTTCCCTTTCATATCTTCTTACTTTTTTATTCTGAATCTGAATTTATCAGGTAATGTTCTATTTCAAGTAAATGCGGCCAAACCGAAGAGAGAAGAAAGGGCCGCAGGTGTGCGTATCAGAGATGCACATCCCATGAGTGACACTGCAGAGGCTGGAGTAAGAAGAAGCAAACGAGTTAAGAGTAGACCAATGGCATTCTGGAAAGACGTCACAATCTCAATAAAAAAGGAAATTCTATGATGTGTGTGCCACGTGCGTGCACTACACACCCGTAAACAATTCAACTTGTGTTAAATTGGTTCCGCTCAAATAATAATAATAATAATAATAATAATAATAATAATAATAATAGACAGGTCCATACGGCAAATGGACATAAAAAATTAACGCAAAGACATCACAATCTCAATAAAAAAAAAGGAAGGGAAAAAAAAGAATAACAAGAAAAAGAAAAATCGGTAAAATCTCGTAGAGAAACCATGAATCACCATCTAAAATTTATTTTTATTTTTTTCAAAATAACCATACAACGAAATAATTAACGTTGAATTTAACAGCAAATAAATTTGAGGCCACTATTAGAAATCAATTCAAAAATAGCATCAGAAGACAGAACTATTAAGAAGAAGAAAAAAAAAACCTGCAAAATGGAAGGCTTCCGAAGCACCACTTACTAAAAATGAAAAAATATTTTTGAATAAAAGTAGCAAAAGATATTAGATAAAATGTTTGGGGTCATAGCCGCTTCTGATTAAATGGAAAATCACGCGGAAAAAAATAAGAAGAAACTAATGATGTGGCAAGCAGTTCCCAAATTTGTGGAGGAATCAGAAAAGATGTAGCAGCATGTTTAGAGCTTCAATTGCTACATCGATGGAACCATTGATATATAGATGTAAAAATCTGCAGGTTATCATTCAAAAACAAATTGAATTTTTTTTATATAAGTGGCATAAGTTATTGCAATTTCCCCTAGTGCCTGCACTTGAAAATTGGAACACAAATCAAAGTTGGGGGCTAGGTATTAGATAGAATTCATGTGAAGTAAGCAAAGGAGACCTGACTCATGGAAATAAACTTTTAGAGATCAAACTTGAAATATTTTCACACCCTAATCCCAAATTGATTCTCAATTTGCACATTTTGCCTTCTGAACTCTCAAGTACTTTTTCTGAGTTTATATCGTTCAAGGGGTCATCTTCTTTTGAGTTTTATCGATATCTGTATCTACACACACACACACACAATATATATATCTATATATATATATATCTACATATACATATATTCTAGCTTAAAAGTTACCATACCTGTTAATCCAATCATGCAAAATGAAACTCCAATGTAATCGAACTCTACCTGGAATAACGGAATAACTGTGAGGAAGGTCTGAAAATCAAGCCATCACATCGAGGCCACATCCTCTAAATATAGTTTCCTGCCAAATGTTAAGATTTTTCTAGTTAATGATTATAAAAGTGTGTAACTAATTCGTTTTGACAACCCATAAACAAGGATCTCTAAATATGAAATCGCAGTTACAGCCAACATGCAGCCTATCTGAATGGGAAATCCCTGTAATTATTCAAGGATAAAAAAATAGAAGTATTTCCATGTGGGGAGCTGACAAATATGATCGCAGTTCAGAGATGGAGTGGCTAAGATTACAAGTTGAAGGATTTGAAACTGGTTCTCTAACACTTATACGAGGTTTTCGCCCATCAGAACATTACAATATATACAGGTTTTGGCGTTCAATAAATACCCAGGTTTAAAAATCTAAAACTGGAACTCAAAGGAAGCATATGTGATTAAGAGGAAGCGATGTGTACCTTCTCCTCTGTTAAGCTCTGTCTAAGATGTAACTGCCATTGTTGTCTTTCTTCTCATAGCTTGCACGAGACAAAACTCGACGCAGGTTTGAAAGGCATGAGGTGAACTTCGTAAATCTTATTGGAAGTATGTGATGTAAGACCTCATCACATCTAAAATGCATCACAACACACCGTGCAAGTAAAAATTAATGAACTTAAAAGATTCACATAAAATTTGTGGATCTTACAAACCACATTCACAAGATACAACAGATGTTGATTCAGTGACAGAAGTATCATAATCAATAAGCACCTGTTTAGTTAATGAAAACTGATGGGAAAGAAATTAACTTTCGGAAACAAGTTTAAAAAAAAAACTCTTTAAAAGCAGCAGGTCAAAGAAAACAAGAAGAAAAATTAAAGGGCACAAAAAAAAAATCTAAAGCACAGGAAAAGCAGAACATCTTTGAAATGCCAATGCGACCAGAAATTGAGGAGTCTCAAAAAAACCCGCAACAAAGATACAAATAATGAAGGAAATATTAACAATAAATATTTATGAGATTAAAAAAAACTTAAAAATAAAAGTAGACGGACAAAATATGTTAAAAACCACTTTCAAATATCATGATAAAACAGTCCCCGGGAAGATTTAATTATAAGGGAGTGAATGGAAGCATGGCCCAGATCTACATGCCAAGGTTTGTGAAGATCTGGAAGCAAAAGCCCGTGCCGATTTCACTGCAAAGAAATGCGATAACCGAGGGTCAAGGAAATTTTATGAAACAAGAATGAGTTCAAGAGGCTAGGAAATCACAACAGTTTAATTGGAAAAAAGGGGGAGGGGGGAGAATGGAGGTCAAACTAATTGAGCAAATAATATTCTTCAATTTAAATATTTATTACTAGGTATCAGATTCGAAATAACCATCTTTCTTTTCTAATATGCAGTATTAGTTTTTCTTATAGCTCTCAAACTGATCTAAACTCCAATGGAATAATAGCAATTAGCAAGACATATCACAAGAACTCCTCACATTAAAAGGAAAAACAATGACCAAACGAAATTGTACAAAGCCTCCTAAAAGGCTTTCTTGAAAAACCAATGTGTGTTCCATTTGCAAATTCAGATCACTAGACAGGCAAATAAAAGACGGCGTAGAAAAACAGAACGCTGGAATAAGCTTGAGTATATTTCAACTTTCAAGCATACCTCTTTGACATCTATTGGCCCCTGTACGGTCTAGGACCATACTGTCCTCTGCCATGACCTCGCCATCTCCTCTGGTCAGCGGGGAATCTCCCTTGATTCCAATACCCTTCGACCCCATTTGATCCACTGTTCATCCCATAGCCACCCTGCACCACCGGGCCTCCGAAACCAGGCACCATTGCAGGGTTGTTCAGCATCCCTGTGGCTGCTCCCACGGCCCCAAGCGCCCCGAGCAGATTCAAGCCGCCTCCCTGTGCTGCTAATAATGTCGTCAACGCATGTCCTACTGCTGCAGGGTCCACATTCAATGGCTGTGGCTGCTGCACCATAGGAGGATGCACATGCATATAGGGACTAGGAGGCACTATAGTCGAATCAACAGCAATGGAAGCAGCCACATTGTCCACAAATTGTTGATTCTTAGCCACACTCTTCTGATGCTTTGGTCCATCAATTGCCTGCTGGCAATACAATGTAACCCCTTCAAACTGCTTATGAGGCTCGGCCAACGCCAATTTCGCGCTCTCCACAGTCTTATACGTAAACAAACAGAAACCTTTTGGTCTGCCAGTCTCTCGATCCAGCCCCAACGGCCCTTCCTCGATCTCCCCATATTTTGAAAAGAAATACTTCAGCTTCTCCGGATCCAATTCCTCCCCCACATTACTCACATAAATCTTCCTCTGTGTATACTCCGATAACGATTGCTGCGGTTTCTGCGGCAATGCCACAGCAAGAGGCCCCAAAGAAGCTAACTGAGACGACGTCATACGACCACTTATCAACTTCTGAGGCTCCTTCAGCGCCTGGCGAGCTCCGCGACAGGTCTTGAAGAGAACAAACCCATAGCCTTTCGATCGGCCGGTGGCCTTGTTAATGATAACGCGGCAATCCTCGATATCTCCGTATTTCAAAAACTCCTCGAACAGCGTCTCAGAGGTGGTATCCCACTTCAGGCCGTGCACGAAGATCTTCCTCTGAGATTGGTCCACCTCCGCCGACGCCCAAACCCTAGCCGCCACGTCGTTGTGGCGCCCCGCCGCCTCGGAGAGCAATGCGATCAATTTTTCCTTACTAAATGCAGCTAGGACGCTCTGAATTGACTCCCCCTCCCCCTCCCCCTCCTCCTCCTCCTCTTCGTCACCGTCATTGCTGCTCTCAGTGCTCTGAATAGCATCATTGCCGTCGGTGTTGATCTGAATTTGTTCCGCAGCGTCTCCGCCGTCCTTGTTGCTCTGAATTTGCTCCCCAGCGTCGCCGCCGTCGTTGGCGCAAAGAATTGGCTCCACCGCGTCGCCGCCATCGTTGTGTGGATCGTCTTCTTCCGCGTCCGCTTCTTCTTCTTCCTCTTCTTCTTCTTCCTCTTCCTCTTCCTCTTCCTCTTCTTCATATTCAACTTCTTCGTACTCTACTTCCTCAGACTCATAGCCGATGAACTCTTCGGGATCTTCTTCTTCTTCTTCTTCGGCGAAGATTTTCTCTTCCTCTTTGATTTGTTGCAGCGGTTGTGAGGGTTCCGATTCGAGCTTCCGTTTTTTCGCCATGTGAGGTGAATTGACTGTGCGGGGTTTGTGCATTCAGCTGAGAAGGAATGGCGATTGCTACTAGGGTAGAACGACGGCTACGAGGGTTTCTGATTTTTTTAATTTTTATATCTTTCTCCTTTTGGAACAATATATACACAATTAATTGTAAACATAACTCCGAATTGGAATCCAACTCCTTTATTCGAATTGGTCTAAATTGGACGGTGTTTCAGTGTTTGGATTAGAAAAAAAAAATCAAAACAAATTGGAATCCAACTCCTTATAAGTTATAATATTAGGGTTGAAAATTTAAGTACGCACATTTTTTAAGTTGTATTCAATAAATATTTAATTTAATAAAATGTTTTAAAAATTATCCACTTTTATAATATTGTCCTCAATACTCCCCACATACTTTACACTTTTGGGGAAAAAGTTTATATAGATAATTTATTTTTAAAATTTATTTAGTTGGATAAGTTTTAAGAGTGTAAAAGTTATATGGGCAATTTGTACTATATCTGAACATTTGACTGATAAAATCAGAATATATTCCCCACTTTTTCTGAAAAGTGTCTTACACGATCTTGTATTTTCCATGCAAAAGGAATAAAAGATTTATTTTGGAACAAAATCTCTCTTGGTTTATCCAAACTCGATTTCAGTTTGAAAAAAAAAATTATGGTTGTGGAATCAATTCCATTAATATCGGTATTCAATTCTTGTAACTACCTCTCTTACTCTCTCTCTCCCACATCTCCTCCTTTCTCGCCTCTCTCTACTTCTCTCTCAAGTGTTATGTGGAAGAAAAAAAACATCATATTCTTCGCCGGAGAAATGACGTTGAAGACCGACTGACGATGGAGGAACGACATGAAGACCGACTGTCTGAAGTGGGAGAGGTTAGACGAATAGTTACAGTGTTATGATTTATATATAACGAATAGTTGAACGATAGGTCGGGATCTTGCATAACGATAGAAAGTAAAACGTTTTTGTTGATGAATTTGTAACGATAGGGTATAAATATATAACAATCGTTGAACGAATCACCCAGATCTCCCATAACGAAAGGCGTTCAAGACATAACGATTGTGCTATTTTTAAGAATCGTTATGCTATTTTTTAGGGTATCGTTATGCCTATTTTTTTATTGTTATACATGTGTTTATGCTATGTTGTGACCATCGTTATACCGTTGTTTTGTGACTATCGTTATGCCTGTTTTTTTACTAGCTTTGTGACTATCGTTATGCTAGTTTTGTGACCATCGTTATGCTAGTTTTGTGAATATCGTTATTAAGAATGACAATTATTATCATTAAGAATCGTTATGTATTAAAAATTAAGAATCGTTACTAAGAATAACAATTTCTTAATAATTTGTTATCGTTACTAAAAATCGTTATTTATTAAAAATTAATTTCGTTATCGTTACTAAGAATCGTTATTATTATTTTTAAAACAAACCATAACAATTTGTTAATTTTGTTATGGTTTTGCCAATCGTTACGCCAATCGTTTAAACCAAAGCATAACGATTTCGATTTAATATCAATTTTCGTTACGTGAAATTGGTAGGGATCGAGATCTTTTTTATTAACATTATCGTTATTCTAAAAAATAATTAAAGTTTAAGTAAATCATAATTGAACGATAAACTTAGTTTCATTGTAAAAAAATGTACTAATAATATTAGTCTAAATAATACTATACTAGAAAAAATTACAGAAACAATTAATATAAATAATAATATATTTTTATTAATAACAATAACAATAACAATAACAATAATAATAATAATAATAATAATAATAATAATAATAATAATAATAATAATAATAATAATAATAATAAGAACAACAACAACAACAACAACAACAACAACAACAACAACAACAACAACAACAACATAAAATGTTTAAAACACGTAGATTTTTAAAAAACTATGTGTGTAATTGTGTAATTGATATGATCATGCTCAAGCAAAGCATAACGATAACTTTAGTTTAATTGTGCGAAAATTTATAGATAAATAATAATAATGGTGTAATTAATACTTTTCATAAGGAAAAAAAATTAAAGAAACAATTAATATAAACAATAAAAAATTTATATGAATATGATATAAGTTAATTAAAACATTGCAATTTAAACAATAGATTAACAATAACAATAACAATAACAATAACAATAACAATAACAATAACAATAACAATAACAATAACAATAACAATAACAATAACAATAACAATAATAATAATAATAATAATAATAATAATAATAATAATAATAATAATAATAATAATAATAATAATAATAATAATAATAATAATAATAATAATAACAAGAAGAAGAAGAAGAAGAACACAAAATTGTAAATTTTAACAACAATGTAGCTTTAAATTTAAATTTAAGATTAAATGTAAAATTAACATAATAATAATTTAACAATAAAACTTTAATAATTATCTAATTGTGCATTGTAAATTAAATTTTAGATTGAGTGGATTAGACGCCCCCTCAAGAGGGTGAAGCCGAATGTGATGATGTACATGAAGCTGGATTTACTAGAGCAGATCAGGGAGGTGTTACAGCATTTTGGTGGTGAGGAAACGATCCAGATGTTTTGGATATTTTCTGGATTTGAGAGGGAGTAGTATAGCACGCAAAGCGATGCATGTCTTGATCTGTCGTGAGGTGCGTGTCCAGGATCCTGCACGCAAGGGTAGAGAGTGTTGGTTCTATGTCAATGGAACCACACTACGCTTTAGGGCCTCAGAGTTCGCACTAGTGTCAGGCTTACGGTTCGGCCCGTGGAGTTTCGATCCGAATGCGGCTCATCCTATTCCGCCCAGAGGCATCTATCACCTGTTGTTTAAGGGGAAGAAGACGGTTGTGGCAAAAATGTATGATAAGTTCACGAAGAGGCGTCTAGCCAATCACCCTCCAGACTACGTCAAGCTTGCGAAGATCTTGATTGTGTATCGGATCTTATTTTACCTTGACCCCTCACGGGCAATCGATGGCTGGGTGTGGGCCCTGGTAGAAGATGTTGATGCTTTGAATTCTTTTCCATAGAGGGCTACACATTTCAGATGATGATGCACTTTATCAGCCTCATCCCGAGAGCGCGACGGGTTATGGGCGGAGAGGGCCATTGAGCGTATCATTGGTACGGATCTATTTGGACAGTTTAGGTAATTAGTTTAATTTATCATGCTAGATTTATGTTTTAGCTACTTGATATTATACTTACAAGATATTCTTTTTTTTAACAGGCATGGGTCTGTGATGTTTTACCCGGGCTTGGACGTTATTTGGACGTTGTTGGAGGTCAGATGACCACACCTTGCTACCTCAGTAGTCATTCACAGCCCCGAGCATCAACTTCTCTATATTTTTTGATGGACGAGTACTCTTTTTAATATAAATAATTGTATGTGTTAATTAGGGATGTCAATCGGGCCAACCCGTTCGGTTTCGGGCCAACCCTATTCGGTTTCGGGCCTATTCGGTTCGGGCCTAATCGGTTAAATTTTTTTTCGGGCTAGAAATTCTTGGCCCTAACCCTAACCTATCAGTTTTCGGGCTAACCCGTCGGGCCAACATATTTACGAGTGATGAAATGTCCAAAAATAATTTAAATTAAAATAAAACAAAATTTTCCAACAAAAGAATTTCAAAATGGAAGATCTAATCTTATTAAAGAAATAAATTCATCTCTTTGAAAAGCAGACCAACATATTTCCATAGATGCATATCTATATCTCCTTGATAAATTATATATCCCAAAGTGAACCTAATAAAGTTATTTAAAACTATATAAACATAACAAGTAACAAGTTTATTCATTCACTGGCCACTGCAAGCATAAAAAAAATAGGAAAAAAAATCTAATTAATGTGATGATATCAAAGAGTGTTTAAGTAAGAAAAAGAAATCAATTGTTGGATAGAAGAGTATGAGATAATGAGAATCACCAAAATAAAAGTAGAGTTGCAGCCAACAAACTTCACAATCTACACCAGTCTAAGATTCTAACATATTCAAAATACATGAGTTTAAATCGTTGAAGTGCACTCTTCTTCTACATCAACATTTGAACCTTCTTCAAGATCTTTCTCATCTTCATAATCTTCACCATCTATTAAAAAAAGAGATAACATTAGAAAGACAAAATGAAATGATTTAAAACTTAATAGTAATATAATATTACCTTCTGAAGGAAATCCATGCAACTAGTTACGTGTGCAAATTAGAGCTTGCACTTTTGTAGGAAGAAGTCTATTTCTGTATTTGTTCAAAACATGAGCTCTAATGCTAAAGCTAGATTCTGATGCTACTGTTGTAATAGGAATGCTAAGCACATCACAAGCCAATCTAGCAAGATCCCCAAAGCGAGATTCTTGAACTTTCCAGTATTCAAGCACATCTATAGCTGCTGATTCATCTATCTGATCTTCTTCCAAATATTTGTCCAAAAAAGACTTTGTATCACTAGTAGAACCTTTTCGATAATTCTTGTAATCCTACACCATATATTAACAAAAAAAGAAATACAAGTAAAAATATAAATACATGCATAAAATCTGAAATTAAAAGCTTAACTTACATCAATCACCAGTGGATCCAAAGCCAATCCTTTTCCTCTTGCTCCTTTCTTTACTCTAACCGAAATCTCAACTCTTGTTTGAGAAGCAGAAGTGGGAGCTCCAGAAGATGAACCAACACCCCTCTTTTTGTACTCATCATACAACAAGTACAACTTGTTCTTCAAATTAGCAATTTTATCTTGGCTAGAAGCAGGATCAATTTTTGAATAGCAATACTCCAAAAGTTTCAGTTTTACCCTTGGATCAAAGATGGCTCCCATTGCAAGAATTTCACTATACTCCTCCCAATATTTCTCAAACTTTTGTTTCATGTTCACAGTCATATCTCTCACAACATCATCTTCACTATTTGAATGTTTTTCCAACAAACATGCAATCTTCCAAACTTCCATAAAATACAAATTGGAAGTCGGATACGATGAACCTGAGATCAAGGTAGTGATAGTATAAAATGGACGCAAGAATTCACACATCTTTTCTCCTCTTGCCCACTCTTCAGATGACGGGCATTGCTTATAAGCCAAATCATCAAATTCAAGTAAGCTGAAAGCATTGCGATATTTAATCGCACTAGCAAGCATTAAGTATGTGGAATTCCAACGAGTAGCCACATCTAAGGAAACTGAAGATGTCATTTCAATCTCAGCTTTTCTAGCACATTCCCGAAACTTAATCATCCTTGCTTCTGATCCTTTTACATATTTGATACTTCCTCTAATTTTATCCAAAGCATCACTAGCAACTTTCAAGCCTTCTTGAACTATAAGATTTAGGATATGTGCACAACATCTCACATGAAAATAATCACCATTGCACAATACAGAGTTTTGCAATAAAAGTCGTGACTTTAACATTCTCGCCATGCTATTATTGGCTGCAACATTATCCAAAGTTAAAGAAAAGACTTTTCTATCTATTTCCCAATCTACCAAGCAATCATAAATCTTTTGAGCTAATTCGGGACCGGAATGTGGAGAAGGCATAGCACAAAATGCAAGTATCTTGCTATTCAACCTCCATTTTTCATCCACATAATGCACAGTCACACAAATATAACCTATATTAGTACAAGCTGTCCAAATATCAGAAGTTAAGCACACCATACCAGGAAGATTTTTCAATGTACTCCTTAATTTCTCTTTTTCAGATTCATATATTTTCACAACATCAGAAGCCACCGTGTTTCTAGTTACAAACTTTATATCCTCGTTCAAATACATCAAAAAGTTCCTCATGGTTTTATATTCAATCCACTTAAATGGAAGATCATGTGCAATTGCAACCTTGGCTATCCATTCACGACATGTTTTTTGATCAATATTTTTACCCCTAGCATTTAATTTTCCTTCATGGTCAACAAACATACGACTCACATCTCCAAATTTTGGTTTTTTCTTACACTTCCCTAGATGACGACTTAAAGTTCAAGTTCCATACTTAGTACCCTCATATGCATATATTTTTCCATAATGATTACACTTGCCCCCCCCCCCTTTACCATTTTTGTCACTATCAATTGAAAAATGATCCCAAACCTCCGATGTTTTTCTCTTCTTTGAATTAGATTGAGAATCGCCTAAAATCTCCAAGTCATCACCTTCAACACTTTCATCGATAACATTTTGAGATGCACCGTCCATTTAGAACTAGAATAAAAAGTAGTACAATAAATGTAAGATATAATATCATCCAAAATAAGTTAAAATAAATGCAAGGTAACAAGATACGTCAAAGTAAATTCAAGCAATAAGAATTGAAAAAATAATTAATTTCCATATATTACTATTATTAACATCATTAGAGAGATTAACAGATTAATTAATTAAAGACAACTTAGTTATGATTAGCAAGATTAAGGATATTAGCAAATTAATTAATTAAAGGCAGCTTAGTATTATTTATTAACATCATCCTGTATTACCAATGGAAAGAAATTCCATTGGACAAGCAAGCATCTTGTTTCCAAAAGTTTGACTATAACACTAATGGATCATAAATTGCCACAAAATTTGGATAGGTCTCTAATCTCTATACATTAATAAGCATATAGCAGAACCAATATTCTTGGCCATGTTCGGAAGTGTTCTTGGAGAGACAAAGAAGAAGAAACTAAGCTATAAAAATAAGGAAATTGATTAATTAACCTAGCTACAGAGAATGGAGGTGGGTTTGACTTCGACATCATCTTTTCGCATATTTTTTTATTCATACACATTCTATCTAGTATCCTGTATCTAGCTTCCATGAATCCTCGATTCCTCACCTCCTCGGTTTTCATCGCCAGCAAGAAAGAGTGAAAGACCATTACACCAACGAAAAGAAACAGAACTAGTGGTACAACTTACAGTTACAGCGTAGGGGAGTTGGCGAGTTGCAGACTTGCAGGCTACAGCGGCTGTTCCGGACCTTCCGGCTTCCGTGGACGATGCGTCGACGTCGGTGGGTGGTGGATGGTGGCTGTGGAGAGATCGAACCAAGATGTGAGGTTGGCTAGGGCGGGTGGCTTGGCTAGGGCTTGATTTTAATTTTTGGGGATGGATTGATTCATTTGTTTGTTTACAGAATTACAGTATAGATGAAAGAGAGAGAGACGTCGATCGCTTAGTTAAAATTAGATTTCACCCATCCAACCAAAACGACGTCGTTTTACCTTTTTTTTTTAAAAAAAATACTCCAGCCCGACGGGCCGACCCGAGGACTGATCGGGCCAGCCCGAAAAGCCCGCCAGCCCGATCGATTCGGTCCGGTCGGTTAAAAATTAATTCGGGCCAAAAAAATTCGGCCCTAACCCGCCTTTTTTCGGTTTTTTCGAGCCGACCCATCGGTTTCGGGTCCGTTTGACATCCTTAGTGTTAATGTTAACATGGTTTTGCACTTTGATGCAGTTTGATGTCCAGTTGATGGTGCCATCGGCTGAGGAGCGCCCGACACCATACTTTCAGAGCTCGGAGGGAGAGAGTGTACTGGGTGTGAGGTATGTCATACCTCGAAAGTCCTCCAAGAAGAAGTTGCTCACTGAGGCGGCTTGTCGTGTGGTCCCGAGGACATGTGCAGGAACGTTTGACGTTATGGGCCCATCACGACCGCGTAGGAGTGCCCGTACTATGCAGCAACAGGCTCCACAGATGATGCACCAATTGAGGGATCGATAAGCTAGATGAGGGATCCCGACCCTCCGAAGAGGGGCCGGACCTTAGGGTGAGCCCTCCTCAACCATCCGAAAGTAAGCACCCGAGGAGGACTCAGGAGGAGAGCCGTGGAGAGTCCGAGATGCTCGGGCCACGTCTAGGGAAGTCGGCTGATGGTTGGTTCGACCGTATTATCCATGCCGCTGCTGGAGTTGTAGAAGACCGCATTGTAGGTCGTGTGGGCTAGATGATTGATGCAACGTCTACGCAGATGGAAAATGAGTATGAGTCACTTCACCATAAACACTACATTTCTTAGAAGCTCTTCTACGTGTACCCTCCGTAGGCCTGTCATCTGGAGGAGCATTTAAGTTGACACCACCAATCAGGATCTGAGTTGTGCACACACGTCTGTTGTGACCCGAGCCATGACATCTAGTGCAAAACTGTCTTCGCGAGCTAGATGATGCCTCAACACCTCCCCGAGCTCTCGACATCTGAGGACGACCAGTTTGTTTTTTATCACTGAGGCGAGCACAAGTGGTGAACCATAAGGTGGCAAAATCCACTCTTCAGAACTGGGTAAGCCCATGATTACTGAGTCGTACATGCTGACTACAGTATCTGTCTTGTAGCACCTATCCACAAAATCATATATGTATCCATCGGAGAATCTATGTGTGCACAAGAATGGGCGTTAAAAATGATAATGATTAAGCAAATGGATTCTTAACAAAAAAAAAAATGAAAGTTGCATACCTGATCGTTGTTGCAGTCTGGCTACATGGGATCAAATCCAACTCGAACTCACGACAATCACAGGTCCAATGCTGAAGATCGACCATATACAGCTCTCTGCCAATCTCAACTTTCCACAGGTGTGCTAATGTCATGCATCGAACGGGAAAACATCGTCCATGCTCAACATTCTTTGATAACTTGTTCACAGCTTCTGGAGTCAGCACGTGATCCCAACTCTGCGCGGCAGCCCTTCTCTCAACAAACCATCCTTCCAAAATACTCCTGAACACCTCAAGCATTGAGCAAATAGGTAATCTTCTAGCCCACAGTAGACGAGCATTGAGTGACTCAGCCGCATTAGATGTCTTGAAGCTAAAACGTCATGCGGGACACTGCGATCGGGACCAATGCTCTGGACTAATACTACAAAGCTTCTGGTATGCTGGTGTGCTCAGCAATTCCAATGCTGACATATGCCTCTGGAATACGTCTGTACGATAGGCATAGGCAGCCTCCTTAAACATGGCAATCACATGGGCACCGCGCTTCGCCATCTTGTTCTGGAAATGATAATAGCACAATCCGTGTGCCGCTCTTGGAAAAAGACCATGACAACATTCTTAATGCTCTGGTGCTGATCTGACACGATCGGGAGATCTTCAGTCTCCTCCAAAGTGATATCCAATCGACTCAGGAACCACTTCCAAGAATCATCATTCTCGATCGGACCGAGACCAATTGCAATAGGTAATATTTGTTCGTTCTCGTCCTTTATCACAACAACAAACAGAATTCCCATGTTCTTCTCCTTCAAGTGTGTCCCATAAATTACGACCACTGGACGTGAACCCTCCTAAAAAGCCCTAATGCACGGTCCGAGTGCCAAAAACATATACTGGAACTGATCTTCAGAGGTTGTCTGAAGTTCATATAATGTCTTGGGATTCCACAACTGTAACGTGTGTAGAAATGCAGGTAATTGCGCATACGACTTATCATAGTCTCTATAAATCATCTCGATAGCAATGTGCGCAAAGTGAAACTGTAATCGATCTGAATCCCGTACTCACATAAAAGCTCGGACATTATTTCCTTAGACTTCAAAACAACCCCCTCATCCATCAGTTTGCGTGAAAAATACTTTGCAATGACCCGTGCAGGCACCTGACGTAGAGCAATTCGGCTCACACTTTGAATTTGTAGATTCTCCACACAACTCCATCAACAACAGCACACAACCTGAACGGGCACTCTCTACCATGCTTGCACATATAGACCAGTCGTGTCTTGTTTGATCGATACACGGCATACTCAACTCGATTCTGCATATGATAGAGTCCCACAACTAGGGCTAAATCATCCTTCGTACGGAAAATAGCACCCTTGTGAAGGGTATCCGTATGTGCTGCTGAAGGCTCATCCCAATTCAGTGGGCCTGCAATGTCAAGATGGGTAAGCGAAACAACCCAATTGCTCAATGCTCTCTCAGGAACATCCTCAGCCTTAGTATTCGATGATGTTGCTCCTCCCATCATGCCCATCAATCGCCCTCTATCCCACGTCGAACGAATCCAGCCACAAAACTCTGTATACAATGATTCAAGCAAGGTCGATATGCCGTTCTCCTCTTCATCTTCATCAGTAGATGGCATCTCTTCTTCTTCTTCTTCTTCTTCTTCTTCTTCTTCTTCTTCTTCTTCTTCTTCTTCGTCATCAACATTCTGCTCATGAGCCTCATAGTGGTGCGTATTGTCACAAAAATCATCTCTAATCGGATCTCTTTCCTCTGGCACGATGTGAGGGATGACCCTGGAACTGCTGCAGCCTCTCCGAATAACATATACGACTATCTTTGAGCTCTGTTCGTGTAGTAGGTCAAGCAAATCTGCATCATCTTTCAATCTTGTCTTGATCTGTCTGCCACTGTTGGTGCTCGACAGATAAGATAACTGATACTCGACAGATGTGGGATCAGTCTCCAGCAGATCATGAATCTCTCTAAGCAGTGACCTAAAACACAACTGCTCCGATGACATGATGACAAGCTCCTCGTCACCATCTACATATTGAGCTCTCTCTCATCGGCCACTATGTCGTACAATAATACGACGTCTAATCATCTGTCATAACAGATAATTCAAAATTAAGCATAACGATACATAATGATAATTAAAAATAATTCATAACGATAATGAAAAATAATTCATAACGATATGCCAAAATAAGCATAACGATATTTAAAAATTAGCATACGAAACAATGTACACTAATTAAAAATAACCTATAACGAAAATTGAATTTATACATAACGAAAAATAAATTTAAACATAACGCGAGTTGAATTTAAACATAACGAAAGTTAATTTTAAACATAACGAAATTTAAATTTAACAATAACGAAAATTTAATTTTTAACATAACGAAATTTAAATTTAACAATAATGAAAATTTAATCTTTAACATAACGAAATTTAAATTTATCAATAACAAAAATTTAAATTTAACAATAACGAAATTTCAATTTAAACATAATGAAAATTTAAATTTAACAATAATGAAAATTTAATCTTTAACATAATGAAATTTAAATTTATCAATAACAAAAATTTAAATTTAATAATAACGAAATTTCAATTTAAACATAACGAAAATTTAAATTTAAAAATAACGATAATTCAATTTAAACATAACGAAAACTAAATTAAAACTATAATTAACCATAATGATAATTCAATTTGACCATTTCAATATAACCATAACGAAAATTAAATTAAAACCATAAGTAACCATAGCGATATTTCAATTTAACCATAACAAAAATTAAATTATACTTTAATGATAATTGGAACTAGCCATAACGATATTTAAATTAAAACCTAGAATAATTTTCTAAGTTAGCAAGTAACAAAATAACAAAACTGATCAATTATGGGTTCCAAAAAATTGAAATGTACCTTTCAAATTTTGGGAATTGTCTGCGCAATTTCACGATGATGTTGTTTTGTTGACGAAGTTAATCTTCTGGCTTACAGAATCAAACTCTCAATATATATATTTTTTTACGGGAATTCAACGCTTTTCCTTCTTCACCAAACCCTCAAACTATTTCTTCTCTTTGGGTGTGGTTTGAATTGGTGTATCGGTGTAGTGTAAATATACATACATTATACCAGCCTCTCTTACACAAAATTAAATGCATTCAATTTCATTTAATTTGGACCAACTAATACCTACCTACACAAATATACATATTTATGCATTTTACCTACCTCAATTTGACCGAACCAGAAAGACAGAATAAACATTGGTGTTCATTTAATGTTGGCCAACTAATACTTAATTGGCATAACGATTAAGATATAAATACAATCGTTCAATAAAAACATTTTTGTTATAGCCAACTAAAAAAAATCGTTATCATTCATAGGCCATACCGATTATTATAACTATCAAAATCCTATAACGAGTATTATTAATTTCGTTATTATTATTATGACTTTCGTTATCATCGAGATATAATTGAACTATCATTATTATTATTATTAGTTATTATTTTCGTTATTATTATTATTATTATTATTATTATTACTTTCGTTATTATCAAGATATAATTGAACTATTATTATTATTATTATTATTAGTTATTACTTTCGTTATTATTATTATTAATCTCATTATTATTATTATTACTACTTTCATTATTACTTTCGTTATTCATTTTTTATTATAAGTTTCATTATCGTTATCGTTATTCGTTATTATTAATTTTAAAAATAATTTGTCTATAAAAAATTATTATTTACTAACAGTTTTGTTATGCATAATTAAATGCATAACGTTACCCTTTTTAAAAAATTTAATTATGACAATCGTTATTGCTTATCAGTTTTCGTTAATGCATAACGGTAGTCTTTAAAAACTTATCGTTAGGCCAATCGTTATTTATTCAGTTTCCATTTTATGAAATTTCGGTATGGGTCGATCATGTTTTTATTTTTATATGTTAGGGTTTAGGGTTTTAGGGTGCATTTAATGTTTAGTTATGAAAAAATGTAAAAAGTACACTTACCTAATGATTGGGGTGTGGGAACAAGTGTGTCATAAGGGTATTCAAGACATTTACACTCCTAATTGCCCATAAAACTACTATAGCCTTATATCTTATTTTTTTTCCCAATTACTATTTTATTTTGCCTCTTTTTATATATTTTCACTACACTTTTTACATGAATTGATCTTGTGTAAGAGATTTGGATCCACAAAATTCTTCCAGTACCAATCATTTGTATTACTTTACATAAATGTAAGTGTGTAAGACATAATAAATACAAAAGTAAATAACAAGAACCCATGTGAGAAAAAAATAAGGTTACTCCTCAATGCAAAATCGTTACCCTTCACTGAATGATAACGATTTTTTCTGTGAATTTTCTCTTATTTCAGTCATTGAACCACGTGAATCTTCAAAGAGCTGTGTAAATGAACTTTTTTATTCCTATTTATTATACACTAATTTAATTTTTTTAATTTAAATTAGCAATTCAAAAATCTTTTACCTCTTAGTAGAAATCGTTACCTCTCTAAAGAGGAGTAAACCATTTTTATTATTTCGAATCTCCAACCAACTTTCAATTAATATTGAAATGATATGGGTGGTTACACATACATTAATTAGAAAAATAAATGATCTCTTTATGTCTGTCATATATGAAATAAAATACAAAATCATAATATAGAACCAAATCTAATTTACTAGTGATTAGGTTTTGACAACTTTATAATTAGACGGTTATCCTCAATTTATCGTGTTTAAACTACTGATGATGTTTTCAGTTTATTTAAAAAACTTAAACAAATACGTTTTCATATGTACGATGGACTTATAAGCAATAATTAATTAAACGACTGAAGTGGTTTTTTAATTAAATGGAAAATAGTTATCATGTATTCATATCTAATGAGTATTAAATGTCTGATAGTTATCAGCAGCCTTTCCAACATCAACATCCCCAGTCTTTCCAGCACCAGCAGCTACTCCCCTTGAAGGGCATTGTGAAGCTCAGCCATGGCATTGGTGAGAATCGTGCTTTGATGGATCATGGAGTCCATTTTGAGCAATGTGGACAATTAGAACCTGCACAGGTAAGGTCACCATACGTGAAGAAGGACTGGTAATGTCATTGTCAGACCGATGAGAGAATTGAGTAGCATCCTCAAACATATCTCGTGCAACATCTACAGAGGCGGCCGTAGAACTCATGATGAAGGTGTAAGGAAGATCAATTACACGATCACCATTTTCTTTGGGCTTGATGATTGAGATAGTGAAAGATTCAGTCACTATCTTCTTCTTGTTGACCTTCATGCCTTGCTCAGTTAGGATGGCAAAGATGAGACATGGAACTGACAGAATGCTGGTGTGGAGTTAGTCTTGGCAGCAACTTTCAACATACAATCAAAAATACAATCTCCAATATTGAAGGGGATCTTGGTCCGAGTTTGAATAGCATCATTGTTTGATCAACTGTGAGGACTGAGAAATTTGTGGTAGATAGCCAGTTGTACATAATTAACTTGTGTAACACTGTACAAAAGAAAGTGAGCTTTGAAGTGGAGATTTTGTTAGTCCACTTTGTCACAAGTCCTCCAGTCACAGTAGACACAACATAATCAATCAGGTCTAAGTCAATAATATCAGACTCATTACTTAGACCTAAGAATTTATTGATCAGCATGGAGTTAAACATGTAGACCTTATCACGCAAATAAATTTCCCCATATTTGCTCTTAGATTGATCACCCATATCAGGAGACACATTTGAATAAAATTTAGCAATAACTTCAGGATCAAATGTTGAAAGCTCAGTCACAGACTTCCACATACCCTCTCTTTTAAGAACAAATCCATCCCATATTTTTTAAAGCTCACCACATCTATTTATTTTTCAACATGCATAGGACGAAGAACAATAGACTTATGTGTCAACCTAGTGGTGAATTCTCCATCTTCTTCTTCATCATCAGATTCATCATCAAAATCATATTCTTCTTCTTCTTCTTCTTCTTCTTCTTCTTCTTTCTCATCATTTTTCATGCAAATCATCTAGCACAATGGATGAATCTGGGCCTAGTGGAGGATGAGTTAGGCCACTTCCACTACCACTAGGAAATATATCAGAAAACCAACTTAAGGATGCAAAATGCTCAATATCGGTGAGTGACGGTGTCGAGTAATCAAATGATGGATATTGAGTCTCATAGTTAATAGACGAGGAAGGTGCCGAGTAATTGAATAACGGTACATATGGTTCTTGTTGGGAGGTTGCAGCATAATCATTTCTTCTATTGTGAACAATGTACATTGTGGGCTCTCCATCTCGAATACATAAACGAGTGAGATCTTGATCAGTATTTAACAAGGACTTAAACCTCTACCGGTAAGACTACGTGATAAATAATATAGTAGGTAGTCTGTAGTTAGCGAATTCGCATACATGACATAATTGATGCTCTCGATCAATGATGACATAAATAATGGAAGAGTCGGAATGTGAATAAGATTTTCATCACCACCTTCGTATTCTGAATTATCTCATGCTCCACTGTATCTACAATGACAGTTTGCCACTCCATCTATATGAAATCAATAACAAAAATAATTAGAAATTTCATAAAATTATCAAATTTTATTAAAAATATCGTTACCTCTCACGAGCGTTAACAATTATCTCACGAGAGGTAATGATATTTTTGCCAAAAAAAATCGGCATCCCTCATATCACGATTTGTTCAGAAAAAGTACCGAATTTTCTTAAAAATATAGTTACCTCCCCCGAGCGGTGATGAGAGGTAATGATGTTTTTAGCAAAAAATATCTAATTTTCAAGAAACAAACTAACAAAATTATATTCAAGTTATAAACTAATATAATTGACATAATACGGTTTCAACATACCTAAAAATGTCGATGATGAACAATTTTGGTGTAATTTCTTTTGTTTGTTTGGAAGAGAGAACTGTGCGTACCAAAAATTTATATGCATAATTAAAATTCCTACCTACCTATTCCTCAATTTCACACCAATAATTACCAATAATATACATATCATTTAGTCATGTGAATTTATTGCAACCATATATATAAAATCAAAAATAAAAATAATTAGAATTTTTATAAAATTATAGCAAAAAAATCATAAAATGATTGTTACCTCTTGTGTCACACTGACGAGGGGTAACAATATACACATCATTACCTCTCGTGTCGCATTACCGAGGGGTAACAATTTGCAACCAATCATAATTCAAATTCATTGCAACCAATCATAATTTAAATTCTTATCTACCTCTTCCTCAATTTCACACCAATCATTAAACCATAATAAAGTAATATCACCCTCTTCAATAATCTCTTACACATCAAGTACAATTTCTAAGAATGTACGTGTAAGAGATTTCTTTTGACCTCATCAATCTCCAAGGCTAAATTAGTCATTTTACACCACTTTTGGGAAATTCTTGAAGCATTTTGTTAAGTTTGGTATTTCTTGAATACAACTTAAGGAATGTGGGTATTATCAATTATTGACACATAATATTATTACTGAATATTAATTTTATTATATTATCTCAAATATTCTTATATTATACATCGTATACACTATAAATATATTTAAAAATGTAACTTTTATTTAATTAATATTATTATATATAATACATATTGATAATTAGGTTATTGTAACCGTTATATACTAATAGTTACCAAAAATAATGATAGTATATTATAAATAGGTTGTGTTTAATTAAATACCTCAAGAAAAATATATTATCGTACATATTGCATAATATTTTAAGCATATAATAACGTGTTTTGTAATTTTTATGTTTGATTATGATTTTAGTTTATACAATAATTATTGACCAAATTATATATTACATCACGGGTCTCGTGTGAGATGATTGCATGGATGTGACCGACCCACCCCTTCTGCTTTTAAGTTTTTTCTATTTTCTCAAAAGTATATATATTCTAATATTGAATTATTTGACTTTAAAATTGAATTGTGGGTGACGCGTGTGCTCTGACCGTTAATTAATATTTTCAAAATTAATACTATATATCCTAAAATGAAATTAATTAACTTTAAAATTAAAATGGGTTATTTTTATAGTAGGTTAATTATATTGAGACAAAATAAAAATTCTTTGAAAACTAATAAAAAAATTTGAAAAAAAAAATGTTAATCACACGTGCTTGGCATAAAAAGCTTTTGGGTGGGTGTTTTTTTACGGATTTGGGTGGATTTAGCTCGTCTAATGGATCATAACCCGTTAGACGACCGTCTATATAAGTTTTTGTCATTACATTGCAATCTTTTTGTAAGAGGTCAAAGAAATGACAATTCAATATGATCATAAATAAGAAATAGGAGCTGTCCAACAAGACAACGAGACTGGGATGGGAGGATTTGGCTGCTCCGCCCCATCCCGATTTCATAATACATATATATATATATATATATATATATATATGTTTTTCAAATTTTATTTTGTGAATGCATATTTTATTATATGAAAAAGTGCATTAATTTTTTCATGTACGTGTACGTTATGTAAAAATTATTTTGAATACTCAACTCACAATTGGAAGGTCGAGGGATCGATTAATTAAACGGCAACACCAAAATATATTCACTGATCTCTTGGGGTGTTCTTTGATATTTTTAATGAAGAAACAAATTCTTCAATATTCATATCGGAACTCCCTCCCTCATCCACAACCCCTCTCGCTATCTCTCTCCATTTGGTAGAATTCAAACTAATGACTTTCCCACCCTGGCCTTCCATGATGCTCTTCACACACCTAATTATCTCATCTCGTCCCACTACTCCCTTCTCATCCACTCCAGCCCTAATACCGATCTCCCAAACATCACTCACAAACTTAGCATTCGTGCCCTGATCGGTCCATTGGGGCATTCCAACGATCGGGACTCCCAAACTCAACGCTTCTAGTGTTGAGTTCCACCCACAATGCGTGATAAAGCAAGCTACGGCCTTGTGCGCCAACACCTCGAGCTGGTCACACCACGACACTATCAGTCCCTTCGCAGAAGCCTCCTCCAAGAACTTGGGGGGCAGCTTGGATTCCTCCGATTTTCGTACCACCCACAAGAAATGCATGTCGTAGGTTGTGAGAGCGCACACTAGCTCTTGGATTTGATCGGCAGTTAGCTCTGCCAAACTCCCGAACGACACGTACACGACGGAACGAGGTTGTCGTAGGTTGAGCCAGTCCGTACAGATATTGGTCATAGGTTTGAAAATGGTGAGGCCATATTCTCTGTCGTCGTGCAAACGTTTGTCCAAGTAGATTGATGGTACGGTTGGCCCTACCGCCTTCACTCTCTTAAATTTGCTCATCCAATATTCAAGTACCTTGCATTTCATTCGTATTTATTTTGCATTATTAGCTTAATTAGAGCATCCATATACATTCGATATATTAAATTATTTTTATGTTAGTACGTATTGTTTATATGGATATTTAGTAGGTCTCTCATGCAACAATAACAACTCCAAAGATTGAAGGTATATTTCTTTTTTCAAATAAAAGTTCAAATCTCGATCAATATAATTAATATGTTTGACACTATCAATTCATCTAATTAAATTTATATATATATATATATTAATTACGTCGCTAAGCATGTTTGTTTTTTTCTCTTCTTTTTACTTTTTGGTATGATGAGGTTTGAACCATTAGCTAGCCCTCGTCATCTACACACAATTTTTGAATACTCAAACTCTAAATTTTAGTATGAAAGCATCGAATTTAAATAACTTTGGGTACAATTACTATTCAAATCAATATATAGCTAGAGTTTGCATACACGTATAATTAATTTAAATATAACTCGTACCTTATATGGATTATTATTATTTTGTCTTTGTATACTTGATCGAAAAGTTAAAAGCCATATGGGGCAATTAAATTAAGTTCGAATAAATTATATATTCTTTCTTAAAAGAAAATTAATTAAAAGGTTTGAAATGATTACCTCTTCTTCCAATTCGTGAAAAGTGTTGACGAAGATCCAGTCCGCCTCGCCAACATTTCGAAACTGGTTCATGAGCATACGAAACGGACCCGGGTACGACCCGTGAACGTAAATAAACGACGGCATCTCGTCGGGTTTCATCGCCGGCAACCCGGGAAGCTCCACCGCGCCGCCTCCGGAGAGCGGCAGCTTCAGCTCCCCAGCATACGCATGGTAATATATATTGTCCACCGCGCACGACTGCGTGAAAAACGCGGCCGCCAGCAGCCCCGACCACTTCGCCACGTCCAGAACCCACGGTATAAACGGGTCGTAGATCACGCAGTCCACGGGTCGACCCAAATCTGCGAGGCCCCTGAGCAGCTCCGACAGTGTTTGCTGCCCGATTTGCTGAAACCGGGAGAGATACTCGTCGGAGTTCTTGGCCTGAGAGCGGCCTCCGTCGTCGAAGCCGTCGGAGATGGGCTGCAGAGAAACGGATCCGGCGGAGAAGCCGGTTGTGGATTTGAGTAGGAATTTGGTTAGAGCTAGAGTGACCCGGACCCGTTTGTGGGCTAAGCGTTTGGCGAACTGGAGCATAGGGTTTATGTGGCCTGTGACCGGGTAGGGCACGAGTAGGCAGTGAGCTTCAATATTATCTTGCGTTTCATCCATGGCGGAAAAGTGGATGATTAATTGATTATAAAAAATCTCCGGCTAAATTAGATGAAGTTTTTGTTTTTTTTTTGTTTTAGTTAATTTGGAGTGTATTCATGAATATAATAGTGGATGGTTCTTTTTATAGAGAGAGAGAGACTATAAAAGTTGAGGTGGATTTTGTATTGTTTAATTTGTTTGAGTAAATTAAAATTGAGTTACGTAGTTTAATTTGTTTTCCTCTTCTTTGTCAGAATAAATAAACGTCGTGCGTCTCTTACTATACGTCTTTGTTAGAATGACCAGATGCATGAATCTGCGCAAAAAAACCTACAAAAATAATGCGTTGACGTGATTTGACTGGAATTTTTGCCTTGTAATATTATTTATTTATTTTTTTGAAAGGATGAAAGCAAGTTTCATTAGTCACAGTTAATGGAAATATATATCAATTCTCAATCAAGCAATTAACATGACAATAGCAGGAAAACTTTCATGGGACGCTAGCTCTTTGAATTTTACCAATATTTTTTTTCAGATTTATATTCTTTACACATTCTAAAATTTATAGAATTAATAGTGTTGGACGTTGAAAAAAAAAACAGAAAAAAATTTACTAGATTTACTGTATATTGAAAATTTTGAGATTGGCCAATCAATTCTTGAGTTATGTTATCAATGTCTTGAAGGATTTACTTGGGAGATTTTCTAGCTTGCAATAGAACTCCTACATTAAATTTACTCGCAATTTTCTTTACTAATTCAAAACATATATCAATCAGTGAGAAGGAATTATGTTTCTATGTGTGTTTATTTTATATACATAATCTATCTATCTATCTATATATATATTAAGGCAAAATCGTATGATAGACAACAGTTCTGGTGTAAATCGTTGTCTATTACACATTTTTGCCTTATACAACAGTTTTTAAATAATAGACAACAGTTTTGCTGTAAATCGTTGTCTATTACACATTTTCCCTTAGATAACAGTTTCTAATCAATAGACAACAGTATTAACATTTATTGTTGTAAATTTTTATTTTTTTTCATTTTCCACGATAATTTAGATTATAACCGTTGTATTTTAACAAATTTTTACCATTTTCTTTATTATTATTTTTTATTTGGAAATTTGATATTTGTAGAATTTTAAATTTTATTTTTTTATGCATAGATGGATGATTTGTAATACTCTACATTTGTCGCCTAAAAAAATATCTTTCATTTATATTGACTATAATAATAATAATAATTTGTTATTTTTTCTATTTCAATTTCATCATTTAAAATAGATAAATAATTAATTTTTTTATAGATGTCATATAATCAAAGAAACCAAATGTTCTATAATCGTGGACAATTATACATTCTTATTTATAAAATCGTTACGTTGGAAATATTTTAATTCAAATCTTTCTAACATGGATTTTCATTTAGTTTCTAAAATTTAATTTTCTTTTTGTTTGTTATAACTATACAAAATTGATTTTCTTGTCTAATTAATTAACGCATGTGCATATCATTTTATTAATTTTTAAAAATTGAATACAACATATAAAAATAAAAAATAATCATAATAACAAATCTAAAAAAATAATAATTATTTGTGCATCGCACAGGAGAAATACTAGTTAAATTTATATGCTCATTAATTATCTATTTTGAATTGAGCTTCTTATGATTGTATACGCATGTAAATTTCATGAAGGAAATGGATTAGGTAAGACGGCAGTTTTTGGGAGTAAAAAAAGATAATTTGATGGCAAATGCAAACATAAAAGATATTTAAAAGACAAATTAAAGCCGCTTTACAATGAAAATAGATAAAGCAAAATCAAAATGATATATATACGTGTGTGTGTGTAAACTTCATGAATAAAACAGAATGATCTTGAATTCATGATTCACTATTCTTCTTTGCCCAATAAAAAAAAAGGATGTTACCTAACAACAAAGACACTGATGCGATGTATTCTTAGCTAATGTTGAGCTGGCATTGCCACATGTCAGTTAGATATTTTGAGGAAGGAGTTGCTTGGTTAGCAAGCTTGAGTATGCTACCATTGTGTATAAATAAGAGCTCGCCTCTTTCATTTTAGTTTGAGATAAAATAATAGAAGAAAATTTTACTGTTCCATTGCTTATTCTCTAAATGAATCCTTTCTCAATTCTGTAGATCTTCATGGTATCCAGAGCCATTTCCTTTTGATTCGCACATTTGAGTGTTCTAATTTTCTGCCACTATTGATAGATTATCAATATGCCGAAAGAGAGACGATTTAATTGGCGTAATGCTCGCGCTGAGGAGCTCGGATTCTATCTGGAGCACGGATCTGGCAGTAATGGAGCTCAACCAGATTCTATTCCAGAAGATACACCGATTGTGGTTTTAGATCCACCAATTGTGGAAGGTAATCGAGGTAAGGAACCCTATTCCTTTGCTAGAAATGAGATCCAACACCATAGACTATTAGCAAATGATGAGCTTTATCTTGCACCACATGATCACCATGGTTTAACATTAACAAATGACTTGTTTGATGGACGAAATTTCCATAGTTGGAGTAGATTTGTTAAGCGTGCATTGTTTGCTAGAAATAAATTTGGATTCATCGATGGAAGTATCATGGAACCTAGGACAAACTCCATTGATAGAATGCAGTGGATTAAGGCTATTTTTTTGGTGTTTGGCTGGCTTAGTAACTCCATTGTGAAAGAATTATCACGTGGTTTGCAACACTTTGATACTTCTAAACAACTATGGGATGAATTAACTAAAAGGTTTGGCAAGCGCAACGGTCCTAGACTTTATCAGTTACGGCGTGAATTAGCCACTTATGCTCAAGGTTCATAGTCAATCATGCTCTATTTCAATAATATTAACTCTCTGTGGGATGAGCTGGGATTATTGAAGTCTGCTAAAGCTTGTACATGTGAGGCAGCAGATGAAGCTCAAGCAAAAATAGAGGAGGAGAGACTAATGCAATTCCTTATGGGATTGAATGATGTTTATGAGTCCATCCGACAACAGATTTTGATTCTAGAACCGTTATCTAGTGTGAGTAAAGCCTATTCTATGATATTGAGGGTAGAGGAACAGCTGCGAGTCTCCTCTCAGTTTGCAGAGAAACTGAAGCAAAGTGCATTGTACTCTACTTTACACAGAGGACCACAGAGAGACGGTTTTAAAAGAAAACTCACTAAGGAGGAGAAAATGAAGATGAAATGTGATCACTGTGGGAGGAGTGGTCACTTAAAGAAGGATTGCTTTGAAATTATTGGTACTCCAGATTGGTACAAGAAAATGAAGGAAGACAGAGCAGTTAAGAAGATCAATTTTGCTGAGAAGGCACTACACACAGAGGGAAATGTTAAGCCTGATGAGAATAATTTTGAGAAGATCCAGGCCGAAATTGCAAAGCACTTTGCAACCTATTTTGAGAACAAAGCAGCAGTTGACAGAGGGGATGCTCCATATAAGCATCAAATTGCACAACTTGCTGAAATGGAAGGATTTAACACAAACGCTTTCACTGGTCACTATGCTTTTGGAGTTTCTACAGCTATTGGGATAGATGAATGGATAATAGACTCGGGGGCTAGCAATTATATGTGCTGTGAAGCAGCCTTACTAAGTGATATGAAGAGACTCAAGGAACCAGTTAAAATCTACATGCCTAATGGCAACAGCTTGTTTACACATATGGAAGGAAATGCACAAATCACATCCAACATTGTGTTGCAGAATGTTTTGTACGCTCCTGACTTCACTCATAATCTCATTTCAGTTGGACAAATGACTAAAAGTCTCAAAAACAGAGTTATATTTTTGGCTTCACATTGTTTGATACAGAAGAAGGATCAGAGTACTGTTTTGGGCATAGCTAAAATGAAGAGAACTCTTTATGTGCTCCCTCATGAGTATCAGATTACAGTTACCATCAATGCAGCTTTGGAGTCCAATCTGCTTGATTATCATACCTTGCTTGGACATCCTTCAGCCAATGTCATGAGACATCTCAATCTAGGTGGCAAGAGATTTTGACCAGATGATTATGCAGCCCTGGAGACCTGTGATGTCTGCCACAAGGCCAAACAACAAAGACATCTTTTTCCTGTCCTTGGGAGAAGATGTGAGATGATGTTTCAAATGATCCATGTTGATGTATGGGGTCCTTACAAGGAGCCTGACCTCACACAAACACCATATATTTTGACAATTGTTGATGATTTCTCTAGGGCGACATGGACATATCTATTTACAAGCAAGGTTGAAGTGTGCACCTTGCTTAGGCAGTTTATTAAATTGGTTCAGAATCAGTTCCAAGCCTCTGTCAAGATCTTGAGATCAGATAATGGAAGTGAGTTCACTAGCCAACATACAAATAGTTTACTATCAGAATATGGAATTGTTCATCAGAGGTCTTGTGTGTATTCCTCTCAACAAAATGGAATTGTTGAGAGGAAACACAGACATTTGCTACAAGTAGCAAGGGCTCTTATGTTTCAGAGCAAGCTTCCAGCTCAATTCTGGCCCTTCTCTATCCTCTACAGCACTTACTTGATTAATAGGATGCCTTTTGCTATATTGCAATGGAAAACACCTTATGAATTGATTCATAGGACTCCTGCATCATATGATGGACTACAACATTTTGGTTGTCTCGTATATCACGCCAATACTTTACCAAACCGCAAAGATGTCCATTTCTATCCTAATAATTTCCCCTTGCAGTCTGCAACGTCTACACTAGACTTACCCTTTATTTCCTTTGATGATCCACAGTCTAGCATTCCTGCTACTTCTTTCACACCAGACATCATTATTCCAGATGATAGAGACGTTTCTTCAAGGCTTCCTGATTCACTCATTGATAATGCAGCTGATACTGATAGTCTTCCACACTATGAGAGCCCTCTGCTTTCTTCAGGTACAACTAACACCATAGATGAGCCTAGGAGAAGTAATAGAATTCCTAAACCTCCTAAATACCTTGATGATTATATCTGCTCTTCTACCTCTGTCTATGACGTTTCTGAGCAAAGTCCACCCACATTTCCTTATAAAAAATCCTCTTGTATTTCAGCAGATTTCACAGCTTTTCTTACTGAGTTAGATTCAGTTCATGAACCACACTCTTATTTGGAAGCAAGTAAATCCCCAGCTTGGGTGGAAGCTATGCAACAGGAACTCCAAGCTTTGGAGGATAATAAGACTTGGAAATTGGTTCCCTTACCCCTTGGGAAACAAGCAATTGGTAGTAAATGGGTGTTCAAGACAAAGCTTAAGGCTGATGGCAGTATAGAACGGCTCAAAGCCAGATTAGTGGCAAATGGGTATCATCAAGAATATGGGATAGATTATCAAGAAGTATTTGCCCCAGTAGCCAAACTGGTGACTGTTAGATTGTTTTTGGCTATTGCTACTCAATTTCAGTGGGTGCTCCACCAGGTAGATGTCAACAATGCCTTCCTCCATGGGCATTTATCCGATGATATATATATGCAACTGCCTCAAGGGTATTCTCATGGCAATCCTGGAGATGTTTGCAAGCTAGAAAAGAGTTTATATGGCCTCAAACAGACGTCTAGGGAATGGAATTTGGAATTTACTAAACTCTTATTGTCTCTGGGTTTTCGCCAATCTGAAAATCAGATAATTGCATGTTCCTTTATGGTGCAGGACAGGACTTTATTGCCCTCCTTGTCTACGTTGATGACATCTTGTTGCTCAGTCCATCTCTATCTGTCGTGCAGACCTTAAAGGATACTCTTCACTCAGCTTTCACCATCAAAGACCTTGGTGAAGCAACTTATTTTTTGGGCATGGAAATCGCACGCACTTCTTCTGGGACCTATCTCAGTCAACGCAAGTATATATTAGATCTTCTCCATGTCACTGGGATGATGAGCTGCAAGGCGGTATCCACTCTTTTTCCCCCTCGGCTCACTCTTCACAAGGATGGTGAACCTCTTACTAATGCAGACTCCTATCGACGACTAGTCGGTAAACTCCTTTACCTCAAACTTACTCGCTCCGACATATCCCACGCTGTCCAACAACTTAGTCAATTTATCAATTCTCCCACTACGCTCCACTGGACAGCTGGTCTTCATGTTCTCAAATATCTCAAGGGGTGCCCTTCATTGAGTCTTCATTATGTTCAGACTCCTACTTTCCAACCAAGTGCCTTTTGTGATGCTGACTGGGGCAAGTGCACTGATACCCGACGTTCTTTAACAGGTTATTGTGTTTTTCTTGGGAGTTGCTTGGTTTCCTGGCGTTGCAATAAACAAACAACCGTGTCTCTCTCCTCTGCCGAAGCTGAATATCGCAGTCTCAGTGCCACACTACGAGAGATTCTTTGGCTTTCCTACATAATGACAGAATTTGCTCTTCCCATTGCCACACCGGTGCCTCTGTTCTGCGATAATGAAGTTGCCATCCACATCACCAAAAATCAAGTCTTCCATGAGCGAACAAAGCACATTGACCTTGATTGTCATTTTGCCCGCTTTCATTACAAATCTGGTTTGGTTAGTCCACAATTTGTTCCCACCAGTTCCCAGATTGCTGACGTCTTTACCAAGGCCTTGCCACGGGCTCGCTTCCACGATTTGCTCTCCAAGCTTCACCTGGGTGACCTCCACCGCGTCTCGCTTGCGGCGGGTGATGCGATGTATTTTTAGCTAATGTTGAGCTAGCATTGCCACGTGTCAGTTAGATATTTTGAGGAAGGAGTTGTTTGGTTAGCAAGCTTGAGTATTCTACCATTGTGTATAAATAAAAGCTCGCCTCTTTCATTTTAATTTAAGATAAAATAATAGAAGAAAATTTTACTGTTCCATTGCTTATTCTCAAATGAATCCTTTCTCAATTCTGTAAATCTTCAGACACCAACATGCC
This sequence comes from Perilla frutescens, assembly GCA_026008535.1. Lineage (NCBI taxonomy): Eukaryota > Viridiplantae > Streptophyta > Magnoliopsida > Lamiales > Lamiaceae > Perilla > Perilla frutescens. The sequence continues at coordinate 69,905,613 of BRKX01000001.1, forward strand.
AGTCAAATCGATCAATATAATTAGCAAGAAGTGAAACGAAATGTATTTGCAAATTAAATATATATGTAAGTATAGTAGTGCAGGTCGATTTTCAAATGCATATGGATGTAAATTTATTTATAATAATAATAATAATGGTGATGAGGACGATGACGATGATTGGTTAGTGTAGACTTGTTTATCTAACCACTTTTGATTAAAAAAATCAATTTAGTTACCTTCATAGAAATTAAATTTTCAGGCAGCTTTGATGTATAAAATTTGAAATATTCTTTATTTTCTTTAGTTTGATTGTTTTATTCCTTTTTTTTTTTGGACAGATTTTCTGTTTTTTCTTCTAAACAGGTTAGGATCAAACATCGAGAATGATTTGTGACGTATGATTGTATGAATGTCCATGACCAATAATTTGTGTTACACAATGCACTCAAACAAAAATGTTTTTAAGAGCTAATTATATATAAAAATTAAAGAATGTATTTTAAAATGAGAGAAATGTTGATTCCCAATAATGAATAGGAAACTTGCTGATATTCAAGCAACACAACGTTCCCTCCCCTGATTTGTTTTTTTTTTTTTTGGAGAATTGTCGATTTAGGACCTGAAAGATGGGTAAACTATTAATTCAGGACCCGAAAGATGAAAATTCTCAATCCAGGATTCAAAAGATGAAAATTCTCGATCCAAGACCTCAAAAATCATGAATTTTGATTTCTTTTTATTTTTTAATTAATTTTATATTAATTTTCAATGAAAATTCCTTCATTAATTGTCTATTAAATCTAATAAAGAAATTTCTTAAATTAATTAAAAAATAAAAAGAAATCAAAATTCGTGATTTTTGATGTCCTGGATTGAGAGTTTTTATCTTTCGGGTCCTCGATTGAGAGTTTTCATCTTTCAAGTCCTGAATTGATAGTTTACCCATCTTTCAGGTCCTAAATCGACAATTCTCTTTTTTAAATGAATGAAAATTTGGAGCTAAGTAATGATTCAATCATCAAATATATAGGATGCGTGAAACATTTGTAATTATATTTTCATGTACTCAAAGATCTATCAAGCAAAAAAGAACAAAATATCTTCTAGCCAATACAATATTTCATTTTTTATTTTATTTTTTTGTTGAGCTAAACATCTATCTATCTATCTATTAAGATAAAATTGTGTAATAGACAACGGTTATGGTATAAACGGTCGTCTATCACGCGATTTAGCAAAAATATTTTAGACAGCAGTTTGTGTATAACATATGTTGTCTTGAGTTAATAGACAACCGTAATGACATTTATTGTTGTAAATTTTCTTGTTCTTCTTTTTTTTCATTTTTCACAACGGATAAGATTACATCCGTTTTATTTAACAAAGTTTTGCAATCTTATTTATTATTTTTTTACATTGAAATTTGAGATTTGTAATATTTTTTACTTTATTGTTTTATGCATGGGTGGAGGATTTATAGTACTTTACATGTGTCGCCTAAAAAAATAGTTTTCATTTGTGTTGCACTATAATAATAATAATAATAATAATAATAATAATAATAATAATAATAATAATAATTTGCAATATTTTTTTTATTTCAATTCCATCATTTAAAATAATTAAATAATTATACTTTTTTATACCTCTCATTTTCAAAGTAATCAAACATTCTTTGATCGTGGACAATTATACATTTCTATTTATAAAATTGTGTCATTTAAAATATTCTAATTTGATCTTTCTAATATGGATTTTCATTCAGTTCCTAAAATTAATTAATTTTCTTTTTATTTGTCGTAAGTACACAAAATTGATCTTCTTATCTAATTAATTAACGAATACGCATATTATTTTATTAATTTTTAAAACTTGAATGCAACATATATAATTCAAAACTAATGATAATATTATAAATCTAAAAAATAATAATTATTTGTACACCGTACCGTACCAGAGAAATACTAGTTAAATTAAGTACAAGTATTCTGTATGCATAGCTAAAGACTAAAGTGGAAGCCCAAATCTTCAATTTTATGTTTAACGGGCTGAAACTATCGAATCCCTAAAGCCCGTTTAGCAGCCCATTATCTGTATATAAACCCTTCGTTCATCTAGGGTTTCACAGTCTGCTACACACACACACAAACAAACAGTGTTCAGTCCTCTCTCTCTTCATCTGTAACCTAGAATCATGGCGGACAGAGGCGCAGGCGAACGTGGAGGAGGCTTCGGCCGTGGATTCGGCGACAGGGGAGGTCGTGGACGCGGCGACAGGGGAGGCCGCGGACGAGGTGGCCGCCGCCCGCGCCGCGAGACGGAAGAGGAGAAATGGGTCCCCGTCACCAAGCTCGGCCGTCTGGTCAAGGACGGAAAAATCAAATCCGTGGAGCAGATATACCTTCACTCTCTCCCAATCAAGGAGTACCAAATCATCGACACCCTAATTGGCCCATCGTTGAAGGACGAGGTGATGAAGATCATGCCGGTCCAGAAGCAGACCCGTGCCGGACAGAGGACCCGGTTCAAGGCCTTCGTCGTTGTCGGAGACAGCAACGGCCACGTCGGTCTAGGCGTCAAGTGCTCCAAGGAGGTGGCGACGGCTATTCGTGGCGCGATTATATTAGCTAAGCTGTCTGTGGTCCCCGTGCGGAGGGGCTACTGGGGTAACAAGATCGGAAAGCCGCACACCGTACCGTGCAAGGTCACTGGAAAGTGTGGATCCGTCACCGTGAGGATGATTCCCGCGCCGCGTGGTTCGGGTATTGTGGCGGCGCGTGTGCCCAAGAAGGTTCTGCAGTTCGCCGGTATTGATGATGTTTTCACCTCCTCCCGTGGATCCACCAAGACTCTTGGCAACTTCGTCAAGGTCTAATTCAACTTCTCTCTCTCTCTTTAATTTTCTGTTACTGTGAGTTTGTTTTATGTTATGCGTATTAATTTAGTTGTGATTTATTATTGTGTTGTGGTTTATGATTTTTTTGTTAAGTTCGTTTCTATTTAGGATTGTTCATTCATTAGTTTGTCTATTGTTTTATAGAGGTTTCCTTTTTGTTCTTTTTGAAGTAGATGTCTTTATTTCTCTGATGTAGTGTATAGTTCTTGATTTTGTTGGTTTCTTGGTAGTTGGACGTGGTGATTATCAGTAAATATAAATGCATTGTTGTATAATATTATTACGTAATTGCAGCATGGTAGTAAAGATTTAGGGTTTAGTCTAGTGTAAAAATCATGTATGATAATTTCGAGCTAATGTATCACTGATATCTATGTTTCTTTTTGCTATTTACTGGGTGTGAATACACAATTAGAGATTGAGTTGGTCTGGGATTTTTGCTGTCAAACTTGGTGAGTATTATAATTAGTCCTTCTATGCTGATGTAGCATTTAGTAGCTTCTGTCTGTGATGATCATTCTAGTTTTTCTAGTTTTGTCATTTCCTTTATCGTCCCTCGCCCCTGCAATCAGCTTTAGTTAATCTCCATACGTATATTTGGTTCTTGTTTTGTATGGCTGAAAGAGTTATGTCTGTAATAATCCTTTGGTTTATGCTAATGTCAAGCTATACTGGTTGTGGCTGAAGCAGAATTGGATTGAGCAGCGGTGGTTATGGAAACTGATTTAAACTTGTGGTATGCAGGCTACTTTTGATTGCTTGTTGAAGACCTATGGCTTCCTAACTCCAGACTTCTGGAGGGAGACTCGATTCACAAAATCGCCTTTCCAGGAATACACTGATCTGTTGGCTAAGCCTACTGGGAAGGTGCTACATGTTGTGGAAGAAGTCGAGGCCTGAGCGTTGAGAATCAAGTGTTTTTGTTAGGATAAAGTTTTTTATGTGCTTCGTTGGATGCTTCTTTAAATTCACTTTGATCTTATAACAGTTTTTGTTTTGGATACTGGTCTTGTTTCTTGTTTTCAATGCAGAGGATTTCTTCCATTTTTCATTCATCACTCTTCCTGTTTGTTAGCTTACATGTCCGAGTTCAAGTTTCATTATTTCATTTTGCAGCAAAATAATCTTCTTTTTGTCATTTTTGAGCATTTTTTTTGGTTGTATTTTTATAGCGATTTATGTCCCTTTGTGTTTATCTCGTTGCAAGGACGCTTTATGTTCCATTATTGTGGTGTTTTAACCATCTCGATCGTAATTTTTTTTAAATGATTGCATATATGGATTTTTCAAAATAATAACCCTTCTGAGAATCTAATATTCCTCCAAAGTATAAATTCGTGTACTATTTTCAAATTTCATTTGGACTGAATATTTTTTTAATTCAATTGCAGTAGTAGTTCCAATGATACCCAACCCACAGGATTAGATATAATGGTTGTATATTCATTCTGCTACTTTGGACTTTTTATGTATGGATTTTACATATTAATTTTTAATTGTGTATAAATTACTCTTGCACTTTACATTTTTAAACATATATATTGAAGTCAAGTTATATTTCTATGATTTTGGTCAATTATTGAAGTATTAGCAATATAATTTATTTATTTTCCCCCTTAAATCAACACAACTCCAAGTATTTTTGTTTACGAATAAGATGTATAAATAAACTAGTATTTCTCAAATATGTGGCGATTTAAATATTTATAAATTAATATTTTAAATTTTCAATGTGGCCTCAAATGTATTCAATATATTTATATATTTATGTGTAATTATACAAATATTATATGGTTGGTTGGAGACTTTCTTACATATCCTAATAATTACATTTAACATTTGAAAGTATACAAATATGTAGATTTACCAAATATCACAACATCATCAGTTAAACTATAAAATAAAAAATTAGGAGCCATGATTGTTGGTATCATTTTATTAATTTTTCAAAGTAAATACAAATAAAAAAATGGTATTAATCCAATAAAATACATAACTTGAGTTGTAAAAAATAATTATTAGAACCAATATAATTTAGTTATATTGTTTTATATCTATGTTATATTTTTTTCACCAAAGAATCATTAAATTTTTGTTAAACCATTAATAATATTGATATTAGTTTTTTTATTTAGCAATCATTTTTAAAAAAACCTTATATGAATTTTCTTTAGATTTTAAAATAACATTTTTTTGTTCCGTTTTGCCTACTAAATCATGTAATTGTAATCCTAAAAATGTAATTATCGGTATTAACATATTTAACTTCATGCAAAAAAAAAAAAAAAAAAAAATCTCACCAAATCACTACAGCTATATAAAAAATTAACATTATGCTTGGTAAAAAAATACATTATAGAAAAAGAAACCTTATTCCATGTTCAATAATAATGTCAACAATTTTAATATAAATGGACTTTCTAATTTTGAGAGGAAATGTACGAATATATCCTCTTTTATTTCAGATGCAACATTTTTCATCTTTCATTTCTACTAAAAGTTTGGTGTAAATAACCAATCATTAATCTCCACCTCCTCAACACATGCACAATGTATGGAGAGATTTAAAACAAGTAAAGAGAATTATGGACCATGATGAATGACTAATTTGAATAATATTATAATTGAGAAGTAATTTGAAATGTTTTCAAAGGAAACTTTTATTAATGAATGTAAAACAATTATAATTTGAAGAGATATACTTTTCAGGAGAAAATGTAATCAGTTGAGTATTCATATATTGATAATTCAACATGATAACAGTGTTTGTTAGTGGTTTTTTTTACAATGTCGATGACATTTTTTTATGCTAATGCTAAAAAAAAAGTCATGCTAAAATAAGTCATGACAATGCTAAAAAAAGCCATGACAATGCTAAAATAGGAAATGACAGTGCTAAAATAGGAAATGACAGTGCTAAAACTCTAAATTTAAAAATATACACGTAAATTCTGAGTATTCATGTATTGTTAATTCAACATGTAACAGTGTTTGTTCGTGGTTTTTTTTATAATGTCGATGACATTTTTTTATGCTAATGCTAAATAAGAATCATGCTAAAATAAGTCATGACAATGCTAAAAAAGGTCATGACAGTGCTAAAACCCTAAATTGAAAAATATAAACGCAAATTATGAGTATTCATATATTTTCTGATTTTACCCTTACTAAGATTCAGGGGCAGTGAAGTTGGACGTTATTACGAGATTGCCACCGTATTTTTTAAAATCTGGAGCAGATCTAGGCCGTCCAAATATACCGGATCTATGGCTCAGATTGGTTCTCGATTTTCACCTAGGGTGTGGTTCCTTCTGGAACCAAACCCTATGTTCAAATATATAGAAAAAATATGCACACAAATATATATATATATATATATATATATAAAATGACGACCTTTATTTTGAAAGCAATAAAATGATAACATTAAATCTTAATTAACTTTAATAAGATGAACTTATAAATGGTACATTGAAAAAATAATTCATGTCATTATAAAAATTACGTTTCTTAAATTGAATATAATTTAAAGATAATATGCAAAATTATACTTATAAACAAATAAATTGAATTTATTTAAACATGTAAAAACTGGAGGAACAAGTTAATATCGAGTGCAAAATTTCTACTACGTTTTTTGTATATTTTTTTATATTGAATTTTTTAATTATTGTTCAGTATAATCCTTTATATTGGTTTATTTTCGTGTATCTATGTTAAAAATACGATCCGACTTTTTTTTTTGAAATTACTATTCACACTTACTTATAATATTTTGGTATTGAAATTTAGAAGAAAAAAAGTTAGAAGTATGATGATATAATTGTATGAAAAAAAAGAGTAATAAAGAAAGATTTATAGGATTAATAGTATGTATACAATACAACCCAATAAAATGTAAAATAGTCGTGAATATATGATAATGTTGGCTATAATACAATTCACTGACATTTGTTACTAATATATACAAACTTATAAAACGTTTGCTCTCAAATAATTAGAGTAGTAAAAGTTCAATTGATTTAATATTACAAACCATACAAACCACCCTTAAAAAATATTAAAACCATAAACTATTCTTGTACATTGCAAGTGGTGACACGTTAGTGTTATTAAAAGTAGAGTTGAGAAGAATGCTAATTACTTGATTCAAGACAAATAAGTGAACTAATTTTGTAATAGAAAATAATTCTTTATTCAGCAATACTAGATGATCCTTTAACTATTTTTGAACACAAAAACAATACAAATCATAATATAAGATTCACAACGTACATGGATACATCGATTAAACAAGACATATACAAAATTAGAGATTGTGTCCCGGTGGGGATGACCTAGTGATGGAGTGAGGTTACTCGGAGATCAAAGGTCACAAATTCGAACCTCCTCAATACCACAGGTCGGATGTGTGAGTGAAAAAAAATAAAAAATTAGAGATCCGTTAACATACTTGAAACTTTAGTAATTTCAAATCGATAACAATCAATATCACTATATGCCCCTGACGAGAATTTGATTAAGAGGAAAATGAGGGACGTTTTTTTTAAAAAAAAAAAAACACCTCACTTTACCAAAATAAATAGTACAAAATTTAAAAATATAAAACTTTAAATTCCTTAAGTTCAACTTGCTCACTTTTTGTTCATTTTCACCCAAGAAAAAGATGTGAACACTGTCTTGAAACCCACAAAAATAAAAGGTTGAAGAAAATAAATAGTATAAAGAATGCCAGCTTTCGATTTGTGAGGAGGCAGCAAAAGTACCGGTAACGAGAATGTAATAATTTAAAATTGTATAAAGTGACAATTTGTTCATGGATATATCATATAATAGTAATAAAAAAAATAGTCCAATGTTTTGATGTTGAGAGCATTCAAAATAAGCAATAGTCATTTAATGTTTTTTTAACAATAAAAGGAGGTGGTTCTGATCTCTCTCCTTCCTCTGTATTTATTATTTGTCCACATGTATATTTTGATTTCTTAGGACTCAAATTTGAGCTCAGGTTTTGCAGCATCGCTTCTGTTCTGGGTTTTTTGTTCTCTTCTTATAGATAATGTTTGAAAAGCTCTGGAAGCATGCCATCTCAAATCTTGCTTTCGGAGTTACTTTCTCTCTCTTGGATTCTGGACTTTTTTCTGGTAAGATTCTTGCTCCGTTTATTGCTTCTTGAATTTCTCCAAAAGAAATCCATGCATTTTGTTGAGTTGATCTCTTGTTGATTTTGGGAGCCCAAAGATGTGATTTTTACTGCATTTTCATGATTGATGCTTTCTTGAATTTGATGGGCATCTCTGTTTTCCCTTTGATAGATTGAGTGGTTTCAATTCTTGCAAGTTGTGGGCTTTAGGAATTTGTTCGGTACTGTTAATTAAGGGGGTTTTAAGATTTGTGTTTTGAGGAAGTTAAATTAAGGTTGTGGGTGTTTGAGAGAGAGAGAGAGAGAGAGAGAGAGAGAGAGAGAGAGAGAGGGCGATATAGACGAGGCCATTGAATGGTTGCTCAGAGAATGGGATCTCAAGGGAGAAATGGTAATAACGCTGTGGGAATCCAAATCCAAAACCCGGACCCGAAATCGAACCAATTGTCTAGGCAGGGCTCTTTGTACAGCCTCACTCTTGATGAGGTGCAGAACCATTTGGGGGATTTGGGGAAACCCCTTAGTAGCATGAATCTTGATGAGCTTCTCAAGACTGTGTTGACAGTTGAAGCTAATAATCAAACAGTGGAAGGGGTCGAACACGAGCAATCCGGCCAGCAGCCTGCATCAGGCTCGTCTTTGAATCGACAGTCTAGTGTGACACTCTCTAGGAATCTAAGCAAAAAAACTGTTGATGAGGTGTGGAATGATATTCAGCAGGAGCAGAAAAGGAGTAGTCTTGATAGGAATGCCACTCTTGGGGAAATGACATTGGAGGATTTCTTGGTTAAGGCAGGGGTGGTTGCTGAGTCATCGCCGGGAAACAATAATCTGGGTTCAGTTATAGGAGAGGTTGATCTGATTGAACTTCCTCAGCAAGCTCAATGGACGAGTTACTCAATCTCCGCAGTTCCTCCTCAGCAGCAACAACAGAGTATGCTGCCTGTTTACGTGCCGGGCCATGCAATTCAGCAACCTATTCCTCTTGGGGGAAATTCTGTCTTGGACACTGCTTACCCCGAAACACAAATAATGTCTTCTTCCCCGCTGATGGGCACATTGTCAGACACTCAGACACCAAGACGAAAGAGGGTTGCATCGGATGATGTAGCTGAAAAGAGTGTTGAAAGGAGGCAGAAGAGGATGATTAAGAACAGAGAATCTGCAGCTCGATCACGAGCAAGGAAGCAGGTGCTTTTTGTTGCGGTCAATGTTTGGCTATTTTTCTCTGTTGGCTATTGACATATTTTGTTTACTTTTTGACGAGCAGGCCTATACTCATGAGCTGGAGCACAAGGTCTCATGGCTGGAGGAGGAGAATGAAAGGCTCAAGAGACAACAGGTTGGCTTTGCCCCACTACACTCGACATTTTTTATTTTTTTTTGGGTAATTCTCATTCATTACAGTTGATTTATTGCTACTCATAGCTTCTCAGCTCACGGTCAACTTAAGAGTAAAATTGGTAATGATGTTAGAATTTAATGGTTTGTACTACCACCTTTTCACCTTTATTTGCCACTCCTTAGTTTCTTGGCTTCTGATCTAGTGATTAGATATATTACTCATTTTTGCCTTTTCTGAATTAGCATGGAATCTGTAGCTGAGGATTGGAACTCTCGTGAATAGTTTCTGTTGTGCTGGCTTGTTGAAATAATTGTGAATTTGGTTAATTATTTAATTTTGTCTATCATTTGAATTGAATTTCTATTTATGAATTTCCCCTTGTGTAGCCCTATCACATATATAGAATCTGATAAAAGAGCACTGATATTGTTGCTGTTGAACATGAAGTGCATAAGCTGGAATTGCTTAAGAACTAATTGCTCATAGATATATGTGAAATCAGAAATAATCTTTTCAAAGGTTCCTATAAAAAATAGAATTTAGAGAATATTATATTTGCGTAGTTATACAAGTAAACAAAATGCATCATTGTGGGTCGAATATGGTACCAGATTGGCCGCTCGAATATCATCTTTCATCCCTTATTTTTGGCAACAAATGATTGTCCTTGAACTCAGATTCTCTCTTTTGCCTCATCCCGACATTGATAACTGAACTGTAATAGAAAGACCAAGAAAATGATTGACTTTGGTAAAAGTATTATTTGTTCGAAGAGTTTAGTAGTGTTGATGAACTTGAGAACTCAAGATGATGTGCCTAGTTTGTTGAATTTACTTTACTAGTTTTACCGAACACTTCATATCTTGGGTGCAAATTTTTAGTCATTCTGCATAAGATTTACCATACAAATTGGCGACTGCCTAATTTTGTATTTCCCTCTTTCCTGATTGCTTTTCTGGAAGTTATCCTGCATTCACAACTCTAGATCAATAGAATCTTTATTTCTCCCACACTTTGCCGTCCATTGAAGCTTGGTTTTACTTCTCTATTGCTCCTCAATACCTTGCGGCATTTAATTAGCAATTCTGAAACTCTGAAACGAATAAGCCATCACAGCTTCAATCCCTTGTCACAGATCATGTGAAGTCAATTCCATGTAATTTTATCCTTGAACTTTCATGGATTGATGATTGTATATCATCTCCGTGAATTGAAATGAGCTACAAGTAGTTAAACCTTGTTATGATGGAACGTGAACTCATGACCAAATACATTTGCTTGTTCTCCCATTACACTACGTTTCCAGACTGTGTGGATACGCAACCTATTGTTCATTCGTATGGCTATTCATTGCTGCTAATCTTGCAGAAATGGGAGAAGGTGCTGCCGAGCTTGCCACCACCACAACCAAAGTTTCAACTGCGCAGAACGAGCTCAGGCCCTGTATGAGGATAATGTAGATGTATTACGCTTTTTTTTTTTTTAGTTAAGATTAGTTAGTGCTAGTATTTTTCTTTTTCAACTTTGCTGCTCGAGTTCCCTCATTCCCTCCATGTCTAGATGACAGAGACAGTTTGAGGGTACGATCCTCGACTCGACTCGATTTCTGTAGCTTGAATATCCATCATATGGCCGTCGTGTATGTGCATTTTTATAGTATTAACCAACCTTGTGAAATGATTTGAGTCATATATAGTTGCCATCAAACTTTGCTCCTCCATATTTCTCTATTGATGTGGAGTGGAATGTTTTTCATAGTCAGTGTCGTGGTTTCTGCTAACACGACTAATGTTTTAGTCATCTTATCATTTTCCCCCTTTTAAAGCGTGGATTAGCAAAACTGTTCCAAATTAAGCAGCCAATTTATTTAATTCTACAAATATATTCTCAAAAGCCTATGAAACCATGTTTAGCCTGCTTTTTTCTTTTCTTTTCTTTTCTTTTCTTTTCTTTTCTTTTTTCCTGGTTCAATCATAGCTATTGAAGTTCTGTACTTTCGATTTCTATTTATCTAATTATGAAATCTTAATTAATCAAGCAATATATTGAAATCCTAAAAATAATTGCTGGCTTAAAAAAGTCGATTGAGATAAACACAGATATTCTTCAAAAGTAATATATTCCACGACGAATTCATTTATTTTTCAGTTTATTTAACGTGGTTTACGTAATTTATTAAGATGTACAGAAACAAAAATTCACAGATAGAAACAGAAGATTCAGAGGCTTTCTTGGACACCTCTTATTTATTTGTGTTTGAAAGATGTACTTTGCTAAATAAGGAATAAAAAAACCATCTCACCTACTGTTTAAATATAGCTTTTAAGTTACTTGAGGAAATGTGTTTGCTTTCACATAAAATAAAACTCTCTTAGCCTTACTCATAAGCAACATTTGCTCAAACACCACAAGCAAAGAAGTCTGTCTGCATAAATAGTATCTGAAATCCCATAACTCCTCATCCCTCAATCACTTTGGTAAACTTCAATTAAAAAATTTCTACTTAAGATTTTGCAACTGATTTGTAAGCTGAATACTGTGCATATGGAGAAAGGGAAGAAGTTGGCACTTCTAGTAGGGTGCAACTATCCTAACACCCCCAACGAGCTGCACGGTTGCCACAACGACGTTCTAGCCATGCACGAGGTGCTCATCAGTAGGTTTGGGTTTAACCCGAATCATGTTGAGCTCCTGATAGACAAGCCTGGTAGCCCCACCATGCCTACTGGTGCCAACATCAAAAAGGCTCTAAACAGTATGGTTGATCGGGCTGAAGAAGGCGACATCTTGTTCTTTCACTACTCGGGACATGGGACTCTGATCAAACCTCACAATTCATACAAGAAAGAGGAAGAAGCCATTGTACCTTGTGACTTCAACCTCATTACCAGTTAGTTCCCTTTTTTTTCTCATTCAAATTTGATCAAATTAAGCACTCATGTTATCAAATCATACTCACCTGAAGCACTTTCTTGATGCTATTAACTATAGGTATGGACTTCAGGCAGCTAGTGAATCGCGTTCCAAAAGGAGCAACCTTCACCATACTTTCTGATTCTTGCCACAGTGGTGGCCTAATCGATAAAGAAACAGAACAAATAGGGCCTTCAACCTCCCCTGCAGACGTCGCCATTGCTCCATGTTCCCACAAGCTGAAACTGATCCCTTTCCAATCAATACTGCAGTATTTCATATCTTTAACCAGAAAAATCAGCACAGACATAGGCACACATTTGGTGGAAGTGTTCGGAGCTGATGCCAGCCTCATGTTTCAGCACGAGCTCGAGCCCATGATCAAGCCATTGAAGGCAGATGAAGGGATCTTGCTCAGTGGCTGCCAAACGAATGAGACTTCTGCAGATGTGGAGATCAATGCAAATGGAAGGAAACCATGTGGAGCATTTAGCAATTCAGTTCAAGTTGTGTTGAAGGAGAATGCAGGCCCTCTAAGCAACAAGGAAGTTGTGATGCTCGCTAGAAATATTCTGGCTTTGCAGCATTTCAACAGGCAGCATCCATGCCTATATTGCAGTGATGAAAACGCTGAATCGATTTTCTTGAGCCCACCACATAAATAAAGCATGTAAAATCATACCATAAATTTCTTTATCAATTTTATCATGAAAAGAGAATAAAATATCTGCAATTCGAATTTATCAAGCTTTTCCTTTAATTATAGTCTTCTTATCATATAAATATATATTTGATACTTCTTTTTTTTCTTTTTCAAAGTTTGATTTCCGTACAAGGATTAATTGAGATGGGTGTAAAAATTATGCATGTTGTATATGATCTGGATGCAAGTATGGCATTAATTAATTGACTTTGTACCGATCTTGATCATCCTCAATATTCCTCATATTCAATTAAGATCTTCATTTATCTTGATTGATATATTTATGTTGTTTGACATCATAAATAGAAGTAATTCTTACCAATAGTTAACAATTAATCTCCAATCACTTGAAAACATAATCTATAATCTAACATTACAATATAGTATTGATGAGTTCCCACTCAAAGATTTATGATCTTGACTGTATTAGATCAATCAACATGATTTATAAAATGTTGGTGTGACTTGAAGGAAACAAGTAGAAAAAATTGAAAAACTGGCAATAATCTAAACATTTTTATTAATTATTACTTTCAAACAAAAATATTAATGGTCATAAAAAATAACAACAATGCTGCGCTGAACAGATGCTTCTTCTCCATGCTATTGTTATGACACTTATTAATTTTCTTGTTCAAAGTTAGCTTGATGATCTCGTATGAGGATTGATTGAGATGATGGTTGTAACAATCGTGCATGTTTGTTAGTGTAAATGGATACAAGTATTCAAAAACCAAATAGCAAATGCTTTTTTAGCCAACATTGATAACTCGTACTTTTTTATTTAAACTTTTTCACAATGTCTTAAATACCCTTACTAAATGGTGGGTCCAGTTAACAACTACCTCTTTGACTCATCTATGAATTTGAAAAAATTAAAACCGTGACCAAAATATTCATGGGCAAATGGACCAAAATTGTGAGCATATGTACACGAGATTCAAAATACACGTGAGTCAAGAAAAAATAAAATACACCAAAATTCATTTGACTGAAATTTTCCTCACGATATCAGCCATATACACGAGAGCAAGAAAAAACAAAAAACAACAAAAAATAAAACTGACTCTTGTGAGAATTTTTCTTACGGTAACCCTGAAATTTTTCTCACGATCCCCATCCAAAATTTCCTCACGAGGCAGCCAATCCCCATCCAATTTTTCTCACAAAACCATTCACTTCTCTAAACAATTTTCTGCACGAAAACAAGAAGAAACTCACGAAATCCCCTCCGTTCAAATTTCCGCAAGAAATCAACAACAAACTGACGAGATCTTGAGCAATGGATAATTTGGAGCCTTGGGCTATCGAATTTCAAAAGATTAGGCTTCGAACCTCAAACTCGAACGATTTGATGTTGAATTTTCATCAATTAAAATATGTGGAATTGGATGCGTTTTATTTTGCCAATTTAAATGAGATATTATGTTCAAATTTTAGGGTATTTGGTATGAGAATATGTTTGAATGTTGCGAAGTATTGAAATATGCTGAATTTTGTGGATTTTGAATCGTTTTTTTGCCCTGTGTTTTCTGGATTTATGTTGATATCATGAGAATATATACTCACGAAAACGATCTCGTGAGAATATATTTACACGAGATTTATTTTCTGTGTCTATAATTCTCCCGAATTCTACTTTTCATGTAAAAAAAACTGTGAGAATATATTTATATGAAATCTATTCTCGTGTAAATATATTCTCACAAGAACGGATGTCGTGATAATATATTTACACGAGAACATAATTCGTGTAAAAATATTGTCACGATTTCTTTTTTTTTTTATAATTGTTTTTTGCTTGCCTCTTTTATGTCAGAATTAATTCTTCTTCTCAATCATTGGCAAATTCTCAGCATGTAGATATCTATATCATGTCCAATTAGTTTTAATTTAATTATATTTATTTTATTTTTGCATTATTGATTGCTATTTTTTTGTATATTATTTAAAAAATAGCGTGATTGGGTGTGGAGAATAGAGGCTTTACAGAACATCACATGCGAGATTAATTTATATTGGAAGGACAATATGAGTGTAATTAGGGAAGTATTACACGTGATCAGTAGTGGCCCCGAACTATTCGAACAGGTTAGGAGAGAGTCGTGTTTTGGGCATCTGATAGATTTCGTGGGGGGAAACAGTGGTAACAATGCTTTACACGCATTGTTGAGTACGGAGGTGATTATTGACGATGCAGAGGAGCATGATATTTGGTTTCGGGTTGGAGAAACCAATATTAGATTTTCTCCGAGTGAGTTTGCTCTAGTGACTGGACTGCAGTTCGGAGGATCCGATTTTGATCCGTCTGCATCACATCATATTTCTAGATCTTTTTATTCCCGTGAGTTGAACAAGACACCTCTGAGAGTGAATGACCTACTTAAGAGGTTTATGACCTATTCACTAGGAGATGACCTCATGGATTACGTCATGGTCGCCAATGTCCTGTTCCTACACACCATGATCTTTGGATATGATCAGACACACATAATAGATGACTGGGTATGGGTCTTAGCCGAGGATCAGGATTGATGGAACTCATTTCCATGGGGAGCTTATGCATTCAGCCTCTTGACGCATTATATGAGTTTGGTATCGTTTACTGAGGTGGAACTGAGGAGAAAATTCAAGAAGACGGAGGAAAAAGCCAGATTGTCTTATCATTTCTATGGACCGGTGTGGGCTCTACTGGTATGAATCTCAATTTTATCACGATTATGACTGTAATCTTATTTTATCAAATATAATTTGATCAATATCTTATTCTACAAGTGTGGGCATATGAGGCTTTATCTCGACTCGGTGCACATTGTGCACAGGTTCCAGCACCAACCGCATTGCCCAGGTGTTTGAAGTGGGCCTTTAAGACGAAGACTGCACATCTGGGCACATTGTTGAGGTAAGTATTTATTTTAAAGAATGTGTGTTTTCTTCTTGATTTGAAGTGTTTCTAATCAATTATTTACCATTTGCAGCAATTATGCTTCATATATTTATAGCCGAGTGAGCACGAGATGGCCACTCTATATTACAGAAGTGTCTTGCTCGGTGATTGTATGGGCGTGACGTATGAGGCGCAGCGCAATAAGAGGATGAAGCCCACTTATCGAGAGCTGGCTAGAGCCCATCAGCACAGAGCTCCCTCTCCTCCTAGAGATTCTTCTCACTCCAAGCGATCTGGGAGTTGCATTCCTCGCACGTGTGCAGATACGGGTACAGTTAAGTCATCCAGGAGACGGCATAAATAGTCATGTTAACCCGTTCAATCGTAACATGATCAAATTTGAGGTTGAACTATATTCGGACACTTGCCCTTGCTGTGTCCTGGTTGACGACAAATACTACATCTCTAAGGTCAACGTTGCCCTTCGCCAGGTGCATCCCATTCTTCATGCTCAATCTGTTGTGGGGTTGTACATTTTTTCCTATTATGGCCAGTGCCTCCACACCTCGAGCATACTTGTTGTCTTCTACTTCTTGTACTTGAGCCTTCACTTGCTGAACGATATCTTTCTTCCTTAGGACGACTTGCTTGGGGAACTAATTTGGGAGGGCAAACTTTGGGAGGGCACTGAACGTACACGATCATGGTATGCAAGACAAAGTATAACTTGCTTGAAATACAAGTCCACATAATCATATATGTCATGTCCTACACTCCTGTTACAATAGTTCTAATGTGTTACTAAAAAAACATAATAGCTGAAGTTTATAAAAGATATATTTATAAAAGTATGGTACCTAATAGCAGCCGCTGCATGAGAACAAGGGATTTGATCGAGCTGAAATGTACCACATTCACATGTTTTTGTTTGAATATCAACTAGGAAGCTCTTATCGTTCTTTTGTACTTTGTACAAATGTGCATTATGGCCTCGAACAACATACTGAAAGCTCATCTCCACTTGATAGCTCAATTTTGTATAAGCAAATTATGTAAGTATGTGATCTCTCGACACTGTCTTCGCACGTCTCTCGTCGAACCACTTCTCTATCACATCCCTGACAACCTCAATGAGAGAACATATGGGCAATCTTTTAGCCCATAATAAGTGAGCATTGAAACATTCAGCTGCATTTGATGTCATGAAGCTGTAACGACGTGAAGGGCATTGTGACCGTGCCCAACGATGTACCCCTATACTCAGCAATGTATTGTAAACTTCGACTCGGCTTGAGGAGATCATCGATAGATATTTCAGAAAATTTTTCTCTCTATATGCAAATGTAGCACTTTTAAACATCGAAATCACATGATGACCTGTTCGAATTAGATTATTCACGATGTGGTAATAGCACAATCCGTGGACCGCTGTAGGATACACTGCCTTAACAGCATTCTTGATGCTCACATGTTGGTCCGACACTATCACCAAATCATCACGATCTCCAAAGGCCCTCTTAAACCGCTCCATGAACCATGTTCAGGCTGCATCATTCTCAATAGGACTCACACCAATGGCAAGAGGGAAACACTGTTCATTATCGTCTTTCGTCACAGCGACGAAAAGAATACCCTTGGTCTTCCCCTTCAAATGAGTGCCATCAATGGCGATAACTGGACGCATACACACTCTGAATGCCGCTCTACAAACTCCTAGAGCAACAAATGTGTACATGAAACGATCATCACCATCAATCTCCAAATCATAAACCATATCGGGATTGGACCTCTTCAACATCTCCAAATATGCAGGCAATATCGCGAAAGACTGATCATGAAAACCGTAAACCATCTCTATTGCGAGATTCCTAGCCCGCAATGCAACACTGTACTCAACCTCAATGCCATACTCCCTCAATATCTCAGCTATCATTGCTCTCGGCTTCAGGATAGAACCCTCATCTAAGATTCTCTTCTTAAATAAATCAGCAATTACTCGAGAGGATAACTTCCGTGGCACATTACGTGTCAGGTCCAACCGACATGTATGATTATCCTCTAATTTAGTCACCATCCACAAGCCACCCTTAGAACTTGCCACTAATTTAAACGGGCAGGTCTTGTTTTGTTTGCAAATAACTGTTAGTCGACTTTTGCTGGATCGGGAGACCGAATATTCCACTTGACGCTGCATATGCCACTTTCCATATCAATTACCCAATCTTTCTTCTCCAAAAAAGTCTTTCCCATGGCTATCACATCAATATCTGTCGGGGATGAGTCGTCCTGTACCACTGCTAGTGCATCGTCAACATGGGCCACATGAATAGACCAATGTCCCAAGAGAGAAAACTCTACATTCGGAGCTTCAACATCAAGAGCAACATCCTCAGATGAGAAGTTGTGAGGTCCACCATGCTGTAGAATATTGACAAACTCATCGAGACGCCCTGGCTCGCGAATCCATTCATAACATTCAGCAATTTGCTTACGCCGAACTTCACTCTCATAATTCTCGTCGTCATCATCGTCATCATCATCATCATCATCATCCCAAGACAGATCATCAACATTATCATCTCCAATTAGTTCATCGTTAGCATCATTTGATGGCATTCCACTTGGAGTTTGCAGAATTGATTTCTCAGTAACGTACACAACCGGCTCATCTTGCTCCTGGACCAAACGAGCTAAATCAACATCCGTCTTCAAAAGTCTTTTTAGTGTCCTCTCTGTCAATGACCTCATCAAATAACTCAGTGTATAACTAACACTTGTTAGAGATGTCTCCATAAAATCGTGAATTTCTTCAACCAATTTATCACGAGATAAATTGTCAAATGGGAGGTGCACCAGCTGATCTTCACCATCCACATACTCAGATCTCTCCCATCTACCGCTATGTTAGACAACAATACGTTATCAAGCCATTTGCAAATCAACAATAAACAATAATTAAGGTAATTTAAAAAAAAATCTCGTGACAATATTATCACGGAAGCATAGAATTCGTGACAATATTGTCACGGTTCAGGTGATCTCGTGACAATATTGTCACGAATTTTATGATCTCGTGACAATATTATCACGAAATGAAGACATTTGAATTTTTTTTTTTAAAAATTATTGTCACGAAATGAATAGATATCGTGAGAATTATTGTCACGAAATCTATTCATTTCGTGACAATAAATTTTTAGCCACGAGATGTGTTCTCGTGAGTATTATTGTCACAGTTCATAGATTTCGTGACAACCGAAAAAAAATCGATGCTACTAATCTTTACAAAACGTCCAAATCTTTAATTTCACGTTAATCTATCACAAAATATCCTAATCTACAACAATGTATGCATATACGATCACTAAAAATTACAAAAACAAACATCTTATAACTTGAATACCTATTAAACATATCTATTATGAAATTAACATAAATTACGGATAAATTGCTTAAAATTTTAAAAGGACTTTAAACCCGACTAATTAGATCAACTTGACGGTTATAAAAATTAAAAAACTTACCTCAAATTTTTTGGCTATGTGTTGTTGTTTCTCCAACAATTTTTTGTAAACATAGGCGTGAGCTTCGTATAAACTTACGTGAATGTCAATTGTGTGTTTTCTTCATTTTAGAATTAAATGCATGCAACCACAATCCAACTACCAAAATTTAATTGGATTCCCAGATTTTTCTTTTTTTTTCAAAAAAAATTGTCACACATGCTTCTTTTAATAAATGAGAAAAGAAATGGAAATTGTTCACATGAGACAAAAAGAGCATATAGAACTTTTACACCACTTTTTGAATAGAAAATCATGACCTATCAATCTTGGCTAAAAAAGCATTTGCTATCTTGATTTTTTCCACTTTAATTTTTCACCCTGTTTTATATATGAGTAGTGATTTTCAGCCAGATTCTGGCTAGTCAGAATTTTTTATTATTTTTAATAATTAATTAATTTAATTAATAAAACACTAATTATTCAATAAATTTAAATTGATGCCCTCCATAATAATTAGGGCTAATCCTCCAATTAATTTCCACTTCTAATGTCTGCTAAAAAAAATCCGCTTTTAATGTCTGCTCGAAAACAAATCCGATTATAATGAATATTACCAATCATTCCCAAAAAATCAACAATATTATTTGGGACAATATTTTCCAAAAAATAAAAAAATTCAGAGATCGGCGTTCTTCATCTTCTACCTTCCAGAAGGGTAATATAGTAAAAACATAACATTTAATAATTAATATAATTAATTTATTAATAATATAGTTTTATTAATTATTAAAAAATCACATTATGGCTAGCCAGAATCTGGCTGGCTAGCATTATTCTTTATATATATATATATATATATATATATATGAATTGGAGAACTCATACATGGCATTGATTTTGCACCGATTGTCACACCCGCCCCAATAAAATAAATATAAAATATGAAGTAAATGTAAAATTGTGGGTGGGTTGTCCTATTTTAAAAATATAGAAATAGGTATTATCCATTAAAAAGTGTTACCTTTAAAAATTTATGTTAACATGTGGTGCATTTAAAGTGATCGATAATTATAAAAGTGTAATTTACTAAAGAATGTAAAGAAATCATTGCTCTCTTTGTAGAAACAATTCTAAGAATATACAAATAAATTTGAATTCAACCCTACAATATCTAAGCAGCAAATTAAAATATAATAATATAAGCCCTTGCTCTCCTCACAGGTCGTCATCCATGTATACACTTCTCAGGACTTATTAGAGCTTTCAGCATTCATGCATCGATGCACCACACGTTATCAACTTTCACCTACAATGCATGAACTACATGAGCTAAAGCTCAGTAAGCAGAAATCATGCTCATGTATGTCCACTAGCATCACAACACGTGCAAGACACAACACACCACAAATGTGAAATGCTCGTGTATAAAATCCATTCATGCCATCTCAAAAGTATTTTCAACGTTTAGGAACTTGGCTCCCTTCACCAGACACCGACATGAGTCATGAGCTCATAATATAATCAATATTCACTTGGCCAAAATGTGATTAATGCACTCATGTGGCTCATCCTTCCTGGACCCCAAGGGACACGCCCCCTGCCTGTTCCCTTTGATCCCACATGAAAGTCATCTCACATCAGCCACTCATCACCTCAAAGGTGCAGTCGAAGTGGACCATCCTCTCTGGACCCCAAGGGACACGCCCCCTACCTGTTCCCTTTGATCCCACATAGAAGTCATCCCACTCGAGGCACAAATATCAACATAGCACAACACGGGCTGGTAGTGACCAATCCCAAACAAAACATTTTCTCTCTCTTAAAATCATTTCATGCATGCAACTCGATAATATCTACATGACGTGCATGCATATGCTCGTGATCATGTACAAGATATTCAATGCAAATAGATAGAACGCCACAAGCATATTACACCACACATTTATAAGGTAATAAATTATAAAAACACAATAGCAAATAATAATCACATATAATCAAATAATAATATATTCATGCATTGTAGTTGCAAATGGATTCCTACTTACCTCAATTGAGTCCAAAGTTTATGTAACAGGAATTCTAGATCACGCACTTTCTCAAGGAAGTCTATTCAAAACATATTACCGAGTTTAATATACAAATATTCTAATAAAAGTGTAATAATTATTTTGTACAACTAATATTTTCAATTAAATGGATTCATTCTCGACTCCATTCAACTCATACAAATTAAGATCCCAAGGTTACTATTTTAGTAGTTCTATCTTAGTTAATAAAGCAACTTTAATATTTGAATGAATTGAAGCTAACAATACATTAATACAAATATGAAGTCTTAGTTCCTTTACCAATAATTATGCTAAATACTAAATATGGTAAATCAATAAAATTGATCACTAATCTCACAATAATTGCTAATAATTATTCCAAAATAAATGGAAATTATAAATTATCATTAAAATATAGTTAAATTAATTAAAACATAATCCATCATCATCGTAAATTTAACTAATAATACTAATATATATGTTTACAAAACTATCAATATAATTCCAAAATTATTACTTAATTAAACCTGCTTTTTGCTTGTGAATTTTAAGATGAAAATTAGTTAATTCAAATTCATCTAGTTTTAACAACATAATGATTGCAAGGAATCCCATTTTATATCCATTTACATAATTTTCTATTATATCTAGCCATACCTTCATGACCATGATCAATTTTTAATTAAACGTTAAATTTATAAAAAAAATAGAGATAACAAAAATAAAATACTAACCTTCGACTGCAAATTAACTTTGCTCAATTTATACAAATTAATTTTCAGTACTGTAATCTTCTTCTCTCATTGATTATGAATAGATATAGGAAATGGTTGAACCTGTAGTAATTTAAACCTATTCTATAATATATAAATTCATTATTTTAATTTGTAGGAGAACACGTGTACTTACATGGTAATGTATGGAACAAAATTCTTCCACCTATATCAATCCCCATTACTTACGTGTGAGCCTTAAGATTAATTAAATTTTCAATTTTAATTATTATTTTGTTTCATTATCCACTAGCATAATGCTTATAGGTGAGTATGAATATACAATTATATAATATATCCATTTACAATAAAATATTATTTTGGACTCGTATATGTATTTATACATAAATATTAATTTAATCTATTTTCATATATCTAGAATCATTAGGTATATTAAATAAATAAATAGGTATAATCACATTATATTGATACACATACAAGCACAATTGGCATGGAAATAAGTATATATGAAATATACAACAACTTAGTGAGTCGTAAGAGGTCCGTATATTACACCGATCTTCTTAATTGATTATCAAGATAACACAACAAACCAAAAATAATTTTCTTCTCGTACTATTTAATTATTATAGGAATAAAATCGAGATATATGTTCAAGGATCTTGATTTTTCTTGATTGATATCGTTTACATATTTATGTTATTTTTTCATATTAATCTAAGATAGTAGAATCAGCTAGAATACTATTGTCCTAACCTACCTTGTTTTGAAACAGTAGTATAGTTGCAATGAAATTTTCAAGTTTTTCGAGTATCACTAATCACTGTCACTGCCCGTCTAAAATTGTGCGTGTCAACTGTGTACCAAATTTCAAAATTATAATTTTTTCTTCAATTTTAATTTCTTTTAATTTAATATAATTTTATATTATTATTTAAGATTTATTCCATGCAATTATGATTTATAATTATTTTTTTATTATTTGATTTTTATTTTTTTAGTTAATATAATTGATTTTTAAGGTTAATTATTCCAAACTTAGGGCATATAATTTTTTTTAAAAATCTATTTTTAGTAATAAATTTTATTTTTATGAAAAATTATTAAAACTATGAAATGTTGATGTTGGCATAAAAATGAGGCACACAATTTGAACTAGAGAATCTCATTCGTGTTATTGCATGTGTCCATATTTCTTTTTATATCATATATTTTCGTGAAATATAAACACATTATAATACACTTTCATGGAAACAAGCTCTTTTAATTACAATAGATAATATAATTATTAATACAAAATACAAAACCTAATCAAATGAAAATTCCCCCTCATATGATGAAGAAAATTGATTGCTGCAACTGAGATATACATAAAATCCCAACTGTATATTCTGTAAAAGTGAATGAAAGAGAATTGTATCGACAGATCAAACCTGTATTCATTCTTGCAGAGATTGGTGATCTCATCTTTCTACAAGGCTGAATTGCTCCATAAAGGAAGCAACGGTTCATGAAGACTTAACTATAGATCTTTCCAAACACGAAAATCAGTAGTTGTATCGTTATAATTTACAACATCGTCCTGGCACCCTACAAAAAAAGTGCTTCGTATAGTATCTACATTCATCAACGCGTGTGCAGAGCCACTAGAGCTAGCAGCAATCGCAACTTCATCTGCTTCAACTGTCACCTCAGAGTATCCTCTTGCTAGTTCTTTGTTTTCCAGCTGCAAATCAAACATCCAAGTTATTCATACCATCCAGTCAAGACGAAATCAGAAAGTCAAGTTTCACTAAGGAGCTCACAATAATGGGATACCATACTAACTTCCAGTATAAAATTCTTCCAACCAGTGTCTCCCTTTCCTTGTATCCTAAAAGTTTATCGAAAAAATTTGGGGGGTCATACTAAAACTATCATTATTTGGAGAGAAAAGTGCTTATGATAGAAAAACGAACTATTAAGCAGCTTATACAAGGGTACAATTACTTGAAGTTCATACATTCTACAATCTCAGCATCGAGAACCACTGTGATCACTCAGTAAATCTCGTATAGATCAACTACACGTCTAGATAGTATCATAGTAAACAAGCAAGGGAATACATACCCTGAGCACAGTTTTAGCTCCCCATATCAGAAATGTCTCGTTACAAGTGTGGTGTCTATGGTTTCCCCTCAAAGTTCCAGGTCTGATCTCACCAACATGAACAGAAGCACACGAAACTGCTCCACCTGCAAATTATAGTCCACCTCATTCAGAAACGATGCAATGCACGTGTGCATGAGAAGATAGACAGACGAAGCAGAGCACTAGTCCAATACAACAAGTTTAGATTTCATGATACTGGTTTACCATCATTTAAATATCCCTTCTACTGCACACAAAAAATACATTTTCCCGAATGTTCGGAGACGTGCACTAACATTGTGTAACAATAGCAGGAAAGAAACGATCTCAAAGAATCATCAGCTTCTGTCCGGCTTAGAAAGATAACTGAATGCAATCGCAACAGAAGATCCAAGGCACACATACAATCTTTCCCAAATCAAAAAGTTAGGGAAGATTCAAATTGGCGCACATTAAGCAACAACAGTAGTACCAGAGAATTCAGTTGCTACACAATATCCAAAATCCCGCCTTCAATTTGCTCTATCCCTATTTTAAATGCTCGACACAAATTAACTTAACCTAGTTTCACATTCATTCAAAATCACAAAAATCAAAACAAAACTCGAGAAGAAGAGTAGAAGAGGACCTGAAACGCCGAAATCCAGAGCAACTGAAACGGGATCAATCAACCAGCCACGCTTATCCTTCGTCACGGGAGACGAAACCGAGGAAAACTTCACAACATTCCCACCAGAATCTGTCGAGTAACCGCCATTCTTGTCATTTACAGTGTACGACGATTGGCGCAACGGTAGATTAGCGTGACGGTGTTGCAATCTGAGCGAAACCCATGCGAGAAGGCAAAAGATTGAGAGCAGAAACGGGAATGCGTGGGGTTTCTTGAGGAAAATCTTGAGCCAATTCAAAGTGGTCGATGCTGTTTGTGGGGTTTGGGGTTGGAACTGCGGAATCGAGTTCGGAATCGGGTCGGATATCGGGAGCGGGTACGAGGAATACGATGATCTTCTAGGGTTCGCCATTGATATCAATTTCAAAGAATTTGAGGAGCTAGTTTCTTCACTGATTTCTCATGATTTCTCTTGTTTATCACTCTCTTTCGCTTTCAAATTTGGTTTGGGTTCTGTTTTGTAGGATGGGGGCATAATGGCGCATAATCCTCTCTTTTAGGGGTTATAAAGGACATGATCAAAATGGAAGGGACCTAAACGCAATTATCTATGATTTACGTTTTACGTTTCAGTTCTTTTCTTTTCTTCTACAGTATTTATGTTTAATTCACAATTGTTCAACTACAGATGATAGATTGATAAATGATAATAGTACTGTATACTTTATAATACGAAAAAAACATAGAATTTAATATAACTCTCTCGATTGTAATATCAATCTATAGCATTCGCGAATTCGCAAATGTCGTAGGTTGAGTTACATACAAGTATAGAACACGGATGCGGGTTGTTACAGGAAGAGAAAATTTTGCCACCCGATCCCTGCAATTTACACTTGCTTAAACTACAGCAACAATGTCCACTCATGTACACTATAAACTTCGCCATGGAAAAAAAAAATCATATAATTTACACATTATGATCCATGGGAGATGATTCAGCTTAACAGAATTCGACGGTCCGAAGCCGAACTCAAACCCTCGTCGTCATCTGGGAGGACGAGAAACGGCCTGAAGGTCATAACGAGGCCAATGAACTCGACTACGTTTAACACGAAGAAAACCAGGTGAACACCTGCATTGCAACAACAACATTTGCTGTCAAATGCTAAAAGTAGATCATTTCTGTGAATCCTAGATTATTACACAAGCATATGCAACAAGGCTGATCCCACATATACATATCTGAGATTAGAAGCAGATGATGAATAAGCTCTACAATCTACATATAAGATATTACAGGCTTAGAAGCCTGATGCAGAATGACATCTTAGGCCCTTTTTTTTATGATCAAAATGTTTCATTTTCAAACTAAAACGTTGAGTCTGTAAATTTAGCTACAATGTCATGCAAGTCGACAGCTACCAAGCATTTCTCACAAATAGCAGCCGATAAACGGATGTATATAAAATGGGCAAAAGCTATGCGTACCAGGTAAGAAGTTTGCATCCAGACGGGTCTGAGCATAAGAGAGTCTGAAGAGGTTGAAGACGAGAAGCTGATGTTAGAACTTGTAGATAAATAAAAGAGGAAGCATGTGAAAAAACATGCCCACCGTATCAAAACTTGCATAAGTATCTAAACCAAATTATTAAAACTTATATCTGTAGAGCCTAAAATCGAGAAACTGCTGTTGAACGGTTCCAAGTACTCAATTGAAGACAACACATAAAGGAGGGTGTGAACAATGTATCAATGATGAAGAAGATAAAAATGGGAGCTAAGAGGAGAATTATTAAAGAAATAAGTCAAATAACTCACAGGGAACCTCCAGCTGCAGGCCCAATTGCTTTACAAAGAGACATAGCAGTCATGGATATGCCATTTGCAGCTCCTCTTTGTTCTTTGGACTGGAAAAGAGATACCGGGATAGATATGTAAATTTAGAGTTGCATCGATTTGATTTGTGAATGTGTCTAAAACTGAAGTTTGATTAGGAGAAATGCAGAACTAACCACAGCTCTGTTCTGAAGAACTAACAGGCCCGTCGTGATAGATATCTGTTTATGTTTGTCATGAACCAGAGGAAAAATTGTAAAAATCAAGTTTAGTGATAATCTATCTTGCTCATTTAGTTAGGAAAGGAATTGCCAACAGTAAATAAGTCATAAATGGATTAAGAAAGATGAGATGAAGCATCAGATGAGTAGCTCGGTACCAATAGTACATAAGTCGTAAATGGATCAAGAAAGATGAGATGAAGCATCAGATGAGTAGCTCGGGTGATGAAATATGAAAATATCGATGAATAGGACACTCACGGAGAGTACATTCTTCAACATTGAAGCACAATTAAGCAGCAATAAGAGAATCAGACCAGATAATTTGGCCAAAAATGGGTAGCTTGATAGCAATGGTATAGTAATGACCTGCAAAGAGATAAAGCGGCAGACAAAAGGTCAGATGAAAGAAGGAGGGATTACAGGTATTAGATATATGAGTTTCACCGAGACCTACAGCTCCTATACGAGAAACAATGACGGGTCCAAGTATCCTCTCTATCCAGGTATACAGAGAGAGCTGAAAGAAAAGCATACCAACCCCTGAAAGATCAAAGAAACATCCAATGAGATATGTCAACATTAGTAAATAGTAGATTGATTTATGGAGCATCACCTTAAATGAGAAATATATGAATAATTCACCATGATAAACTACATAAAATTGCTTCATTTCAAGATACAGTAGCAATAGAGACGGTGGAGTACTGTAACTGTGTTCTGTGTACCTGTGATCGAAAGAACTCCACCAACATCTGCGGAGTCAAAACTTAATCCCCCAAGCCTCTTCGAGCTGACAGCCCACAAAGAGAATATCTTGAAAAAAATAAAATAAAATGTTACTGAATATCTGAGTGACAATAGATGACAATTTATAGTTTGACAAACTAAAATAAACACATAAAAGAAAGTTTTTGCTTGTCTGGACAACCAAATCTGTGTATTGTTTACTTTCAGATTCCATAAACCATTAAAAAAATTAGCATAATGCATTGCTAACTCTTGAGAAATGGTATCTTCTTGAAGTCACTAGTCGTCTAGTTAGTGATTTAATAAATGCATAAATGTATATCACAACAATAGTTATCAGATATTAATATTAAAGTCATTCAATGATACATAGAAATGAACCCCAGGCTGAAGGATTTCATGTGGTATCTACTAAACATATACACTATATGCAGTTTTGACCATCAAAATAAGAAAAGTAGAACTGAGAGGTATAACAATTTGCATATAAGATACTTCGTTGGATTATTGTTTATAAGATTCTTCATAGAACGGAAGAGAACATAACCGAGAAAATACCTCACTATAGGCCATATCATGAAGTTGGAAAATGCAGTACACCATAATAGCAGACATCAAAGGCCAATTTCTTAAGAGGCTTTTTCGAGAGGCAGGGTGGCTGAGCTTAGAAACTTCCACTTTCTTTGACTGGATGAACTCGTAAGTATCATCTTCCAATGCAGCTTTCTGTGACAGAGAATCTTGAGCTATGTTTTCTTTATTATGGCTGTGAACAGTTTCCTGCAATTATTCATGATTGAGGAAAAAATAAAAAGAAAAACCAACTATATTGAGTTATCAAATGCACATCACTAAGTGAAGTAAAAGATTTCTTTAAAATAATTAATTAGTAACACTTGGGAAAGATAAAAACTCTTTTCACCCACCAATTGTACTTGAAAACACAGAGAGGATAAAACATTCTAGAGCAAACGTCAGCATCTCTCCAAAATGGAGAATTTGCATATGTCAGAAACAGAGATTTACTTGCATCCTCACACGATGAGAGGATAATATAAATTGTGGTAATGTGCAGTCCATGAAAGAGGAAGAACTTAGAGTAATATGCACAAAAAAGAAGGCATGGGAGAGAAACATACAGGAAGCCAAAAGCAGAGGATGAATGCCACCAATGCAACGCCTGAGATCACAAGACAAGGTAAAAAATATGGGAACCTGCAATTGATGTTGATAACAATGTATAGTCAGTTAGCACCTTAAAATCATGCAGACGAAAGGAAAGAAATGGGTAAAATAGGCTTACCTTCCAAATATAGAATTTTCAGAGATGATTTCGGGATATTTTTCTGCAGGCTAAAATTACACAGGTCAAAACAATAGTTGTATGAGCTATTTCACATGTATATAGACATTGAAGAATGTTAAATGACATAGCAGAAAAGAGAAATTTGTGATCTTCAGCACTCAAAACTAACAAGGTGTTTGGCTGAGCTCAAGAAATATTTTATAAGCTAAGGAATTGATAGCACTCCAGCGGAGCTGGAGGAGTTTTATTATTAGTTATTTCCTTATTAATGGTTTATGTCTAGGGTTTGGTTATTGGGTTTTATGTATTATGCATGGGCCTTAGTAGTATTTATATTAATTTTCTAATTAGATTAGGGCATCTTGGGATCAATAGGAATTGGCGTTTGCCAGAGCTTCGTCTCTATGGCCTCTCTTTTGAGGATTTATTTTCAGTTTATATATTTTCTATTTAAGATTTATCTTCACTCCATTAGGAATTCACTTCTTGAATCTTATACAGACGAACCTCCGATAAGTTCTAATTTTTGCATTGATGAAGTTCGTTCTTGGACTTAATAAAGCTGTTTTAAAGGGAAACGTTATCATGTGTCAGACTTGACACTGGAGGAGTTTGAGATCATGAAGGAACTGGTGTCTCCTTAATTTTGAAATATCTGTTTCGTATTATTTACAATTACTATATGCCACATGTCAGTCACATTTGGACTAAGAAAAAATCAGAAATCAGTGCATCCAGATCATCATAAACATAGTTCGAGCTCCTATGTCAAATATGATAGATTTTTCTAAGTTATTTTGTTATTCACCAATTCTGTCAATCATCTGTAGTTTCCTGGAGTGTCATGCTAGAGATTACCTGTGCAAGAAAACCTCCAACAGCAGGACCAATGACCAAGCCTACGCCCCAAGATGTGCTAATCTACAAATGAAAAAAGCAAAACAGACCAGCATATCAGGATGAAATTAATCAGATCAGGCAACACGTATTGGACTAGGAAAAGGATCAAAAGCCTTACAACTGACATCCCCAAAGCTTGGTGCTCTTTGCGACAAATTTCAGAAACATATGCCTGGCAAATTGGAAATTCAAAAATCAACAAAAATTCCGCATAACAAAAAGAAAAGCTCTTAATGGCAAGGAACGCACTTCTGCATTGCAGTGGATATAAAAAGGAACAGAAAATATAGTTAAATTACTAAGCATGTTTTGGATAAACATACCCTTATAGGACCAAGTGTTCCACATAAACTTCCAAGAAGGAACCTTGTAATGAGGGCCATCCAAAAGTTTACACTAACACCAAAAAGTGTGTTGAATATAACTCTGAAAAGTTTAACCAAAATAAAAATAATTAAAACAAAATGGACGTGAAAAGATTTAATAAGGTCAATTGACACAAATATGAATCGATATCTGGATGGGAACATGTTTATTGACACCCACACTATAATCATGCCAAACATTATTACTGGTCTCCGGCCATATTTATCAGCTACCAGTCCCCAGAGAAGAGA
This sequence comes from Perilla frutescens, assembly GCA_026008535.1. Lineage (NCBI taxonomy): Eukaryota > Viridiplantae > Streptophyta > Magnoliopsida > Lamiales > Lamiaceae > Perilla > Perilla frutescens. Next base: position 69,936,143 of record BRKX01000001.1, read on the forward strand.
AGTCAAAGCTCTCCCAAGCATGAATGATGACCCTTCAAGAAATATTAGATACATGTTGAATTCAGCAGTGATAATTGACTGGTATACTATACAATGACATTGAAAAGGAGACCAACCGACGTATCCAGCATAGTAACTTATGTCTTCCTCCCTTTCTGCAATATGGAGATCCCTGATCTGCAGTAGGTAGGTAACATACTGTTTCATTAGTATGCAGAAGGAGTACCTGTCATTAATGTTTCTATATATCATCCACATTTCATAGTATGCAGAGAGAAAATGTCGAAAAGTTACAATACAAAGATTAAAGGTTGAGGCACATCATTACCATGAAATATAGGAAAGGAAAAAGAGACGATATTGGCAGAGCTGTCAATGACACCAGAAGATATAATTAGAATGCAGTAAATGAATGTAACACCAGCAAACTAAACATCCATAAACAGCAATATAACAAGGAAAGATCAAACTAAAGAAATTGGCAAACAAGTTTCTACTATCTGACAAGCCAAAATGAACTTATGAAAAAATTAAGCTATAGGTGATGCACATATCTCTCTAACTCATCTTATACGAAATAATTTGCGGGCTAAGGCCATCTCCACCCGGTACGCAACACATTTTCTGTGATTCTTGCTGCAAATGTCAGTGTTTTGGTGAAAATCAAGTTTAAACCAACTCCATCCTTCCTAAGTTGGAGTTTGAAGCAAAACATCTCTGGCCAAGTCCCATCCCATCTTACACTCTAATAAATATTTTATTCTTACTTTTTATTTGTTGATTGTAGTTTGATTATATATTACAAATTTTATTAATTCCTACATCTTTTTTTAAAGTGATCTCCTATATCTTATTTACTTCTAAAAATTAGTAACAATTAAAAATCTATTTTTCAAAAATACTATTTCAAAATAACAGTTTTTTTAAGATTAAATTATCATGAAAGTATCAAGAAAAAGAAAAAAGAAGTAGGTAAAATAAAACTAAAAGTATTGCCTACAAATCAATCAATTAAATAATAAACTAAAATATCAATTAAATTAATAATAAAACAGGACAAAAGAAGTTAATTTTAAGGTATATAAGATATTCAGGGGCCAATGGAAATTGACACTTGACTCCAAACTTTGTTATTAATGCTACAACAGATTTTATGTGAAAGATATTCAACGAATTAAATTTAGAGTTAGGTGGGGGGTAGCACTAACACAGTGGATCGATGTCCCCTTTTTCAAACACAACTCAAATTCTAAAGGAAATCTGTAGACAATTCACGCAACGAACTCAAACATAAATTTCATAATTGATATATGAAAGACAGAACCAGTGACAAATAGTCCCACATACAGTATCTTCTATCTTGATAAAGGTCAATGACTCTTGATCAACGGTTTAGCCATAAAATAAACATTGAACAGAATAATTAAATATAACCATCCACATCAACAAATCCACTCGATAGTTAAATTCACCAAGTGTAGCATCTTCTACAATGTGTTGGTGTTTCTAAAGTTAAATCACATCTAAATTTTTACCACACATTCCTCATGTAGGGCTGCTAAATGTAACACAGCCATCAATTGGAGACAAGTATAACCCACAAATCAAACAATACTGCATTAGAAAAATCAAAGACCAAAAATTGCAAAAACTAAACTACAAATTCAATCTTTTTTAAATCCCAAGCCTAAAATCAAAGCAATCCACAAGCCCAGAAACCAGAGAAAATTCAAGAACAGCTCAGTTCAACAAAAACATGCCTAAAACAACAAAAAAACAAGAAAATAAAAATGCGTTCTTGCAGAGAAGTCACTCACCTGCAGCAAGAGTGATAATCCAAACCAAAATCAAAAGCTTGAGCTGAATCCCGGGATTAGAATTCTTCTTTTCTTCGATCTTGCACGCCGCGCAAGTCTCATTGTACTCTCGTTTCTCGATCAACGGCGAACAAATTTCCGCCATTTTCTCCTTTTTTATAGTGTGTGTTTTTTTGCAGTCGACAACCTAGTCCAACTCAAAGCAAAGCCAGAAATGGATTTACCTGCTCAATCGAGATTTATGGGCAGCTATCACAGTCTGCGTGGCGTATTTTGTCTCTGTCTGCTTTATTTTTCACCTTGTCCACTATAAATAATATTGAATGGTTTGCCAAGAAAGATGAAAGATGAAAGATGAACACACACGGAGGCACATAGCCCGGCCCCTCAATTTTTTATTTTTTTTATTATTAATATAATAATAATACTTTATTTAATATTATTATTATTATTATATATATATATATATATATTTTCTACTTATGAACGTCGCTCAGTCACCGGTCAAGATTCATGTTTTTTATTGTGGAAATTAATTATCCTCAACTACTATTAGTTAGATGGTTACATTCTGATTAAATTTAGTACAATGCAGTAACTGTAGCATAAATGTATCATTTATGCATACATTTATGCATTTTGTGATGAATTAATGATGAAGAAATATTAGGGATGAAGAAACGATGAAAGTATTTTTTTTCAATTTCAATGCATAAGAAAAAATAGAGTGGTGTTGTCATTAACTTGAGGAAATAATGAGAAAAAATAAATTAGTTCGATAGTAGAATTGAATGTTGTTTTGTGAACTTAATTAACTACCAATAGATTGACAATAATAGGTTGACAATCGTCTTTTTGCTATTCTTTCTATGTTATACAGTAACTCAAGCTCAAAGCAACGTTTACTCAACTAGCCGCCCTCCTAAAAAAAAGTTTCTGAATTCGCCATTGACTGTAAGTAATATAAGTGAATGCAAATTTTTTTAAATAAAACAAGTAGACTATCAAAATAAAAAGTCGACATAGAGAATAGACTATTATAAATAATATAAAAAGTTAACGTAAATACCATTTATTTTCTCAAACGCATAATATAATAGTACACAAATAGGTAAGAAATAAAAGTATCCGATGTTTTGATTTTCATGTTATATCAAACAACAAATTAAACTTTTATTCTTCGCCACTTTTAGCCACATCTGCCGTATCAATGTCATCCAAACAAAAAATAAATTTCTCCTTAAGAGTATTAAAAGCATCCAAGCATTTTTCATCAAACTCAAAAGGAACATCTTGAGCAAGTAAATGGTATAGAGGTTGGCTAATTTTTGAGAAGTCCTTAATAAACCGACGGTAGAAACCGGCATGGTCTAGAAAGCTTCTAATTCCTTTCACATTAACGGGTGGAGGCAATTTTTCAATCACATCTACCTTAGCCTTGTCTACACTCATTCCTTCTTTAGACACAACATGACCAAGCACTATTCCACTAGTAACCATGAAATGACTATTTTCCCAACTAAGAGTAAGGCTACTTTCTATGCATCTTTTCAAGATAAGTTCTAACTTCTCTAAACAATCGGAAAACGAGGATCCAAAGACCGAAAAGTCATCCATGAATACCTCAATGAAGTCTCCAATCATCTCGGAGAAGATTGAGAACATACACCTTTGGAAAGTGCCTGGTGCATTGCATAGTCCGAATGGCATCCTTTGACACGCAAATGTACCAAACAGGCACGTGAATGCGGTCTTGGCTTGGTCCTCCGGCGCTATGGCCACCTGAAAATAACCAGATAAACCGTCAAGAAAATAATAGAAACTATGTCCGGCAAGTTTATCAAGTATTTGATCAATGAAGGGAAGGGGAAAATGGTCTTTTCTAGTGGCGGCATTGAGCTTTCGGTAGTCAATGCACATTCTCCACCCGGTGGTGGTTCGAGTAGCCATGTGTTCTCCTTTGTCGTTCTCTATGACCGTTATCCCTCCTTTCTTTGGCACCACATGGACCGGGCTCACCCATTCACTATCGGCTATGGGATAAATGATCTCTTCCGCTAGGAGTTTGAGAATCTCCTTCTTTACGACTTCCATTAGCATGGCGTTGAGCCTCCTTTGCCCTTCATGAACCGGTTTAGCCCCTTCCTCTAGAATGATGTGATGCATACATGTAGAGGGGCTAATGCCTTTGATGTCGGAAAGACTCCATCCAATGGCTTGCTTGTTCCTCTTATTTCCTCTCTCTTCTCTTTGTTTGTTTTTGTAAACCATTTACTAAATACAAATTGAAAAATTATGATAATTTAATAATTTATTAAAATAATAAAATATTATACCTATAAATATATATATGTGGTTACGAGGATTTTTTATGCAAAAACTCAAAATTGATGTTGCCAATTCAGACACGATTTTGAATTTTTGATGATTTTATTTTTTTGACATTCACATGCACATTTTAAATTTTTAGATTTCTTGATTTGTTTGTAAACGTTATTATTCTTTTTGGATTAAATGCTATTTTTTTCTAAATTATCCCAATTAAATTTTTACCTTGTTTCATCTTTTTCATATAATGTTGTTGATTCACGTATTCATCTTTTTTTAATTATTTCGTCCAATTCTGATTTAGGTATTTATTTTCATTTTTTCATCAATGATTCTATTATTGTTACAGTTCATGCTAAAATAACATATACATCATGCTGGAATGGTTCATAGTCCATGCTAAAATGACATGACTTACTGATATTGATAATATCATTCAAATTTATTTCTGATATGTGATAAATGATGCTGACGTGAGTTACGTGTTGGATTAATTTCACAGTAATAAACTGAAAGTCTTCAATTAAACAACAATAACTTCATCCACATATAAACGTAATACTGATATGTAATGTCATGCTAAAATATCTTATACACTATGCTAATATGAGAGTAATTTGATGCTAAAAATTCATAAACGCAATGTTTTTTCATATAATATATCAAATTATAATTTTTTCATACTATTTCATTCAAGATCTCACATGGCTTTGTTTATCCGAAGAAATATGAAGAAAAATATAAAATATTCATTTTTAGGGCTTATTTTATTTTATTTCAAGAATATATGATTTTTTTTCAAAAGGTTTATGACATTCTTCATTTTAGCAAGATACTATAAACAGTAACAGATCATGCAATAAACCCTAATTGAGAGCAATGAACCATAATGCGAATGTAATAAACTCTAATTGGGAAGAATAAACCCTAATTGAGAATAATGAACCCTAATGAGAATGTGACATCAAGTTGAGCATGCTACATCCCTCATTTTAATCTGATAATTTTCTAATTTTAGCATGATTTGATAAACAGTGATGGGGATGCATTAAACCGTAATGGAAACATATTTAGCCTCATACTTCTCTGATTTTAGCATCATATTCTAAACAATAATTGAGATTGATAAACCTTAATATTAATGTAATAGCCACAAAAGGGGTGTATCAGGTTAAAATGAGGGAAGAATAAGGTTAAATTTGATGTCCCGTTACCATTAGGGTTCATTATTCCCAATTAGGGTTTATGACATTCTCATTAGGGTTCATTATTCTCAATTAGGGTTTATAACATTCCCATTAGGGTTCATTATTTCTAAGTAGGGTTTATTACATTCGCATTACGAATTTCTAGATCCTCTATTGTTGTTTAATAGGTCATGCTAAAATGAGGTAAGTATCAGGCCTAAAATGAGGGAAGTAGCATGCTAATTTTTTTGTCACATTCCCATTAGGGTGTATGACATTTCCATTAGAGTTTATTACATCGCATTATGGTTTATTGTTCATAACATCAAGTTAAAATGAAGTGAGAATGAGGTTAAATTTGTGTCCCAGCTCGATTAGAGTTTATTGTGTTCCTACTAGGGTATAGAAGATCATGCTAAAATGACGGAAGTATGATGCTAAAATGAAATAGTGTATGATGCTAAAATGAAATATTGTATGATGCTAATAAAACAACAATATCATGCTCGTATAAAAAAAATCACGCTAACAATGACATTTCCAAATATTAATAACAAATGTCTGAAACTAATATTCATCACCTTAAACTAATATTCTTCAACTTGAACTAATATTTATCAATATAAATTAATATTCATAAGAAATATGTCTTGAAACTAATAGTACTTGCATAAATTTCATTAACAGTACAAATCACTTCGACATAACAAATGCTTCAACATTAATTGGACCATCTTCACGTGAGAGCCTGTAGTGTAGGTTTTTTCCACATCTTCGTTCCTTTCACTTTGTATGTTACTGTCTGTACTTAGAATTGTAGCACATATTTTGTTCTCATAAATTTTATCATGTTTCGGGAATATTCTCTCATTTTCTTTCTTAGTTGTCTCATCTCCTTCGTTGCTTTATTTTCTCATTCTTTTTTCTTCTTTATCATCAACTCATGTTTTTCATTTTGTAGTATCTGTATAGGTGTAGGTGTTTATATAAAATTGTTAGAAAAATATTCATAATATCACCTGCTAAAATGTATTACACAACATGCTAAAATGAGAATTTTAATAACATGCCTCCAAATGAGTTCATCCTAATCTAATGAGAATATCTTTAATTTGATATATAATTTGCATAAATTTGATTAAAGCGAGCAAGTCATGAACAAAATGCTGATATAAGTTACGGAGTATGCTCAAATATCATATATATATATTAAACATTAAAACTTCTACTACTCATTAATTCAGTAAATGATTGTTTAACATTTTTCATATTGTAGAATTTTATTAATTTATCAACATTCGTATTTTCTAACTATATTGTATTAGTATATAATATTCATGTTAGGTTAGTTATATATAGTCGTTTTGGGACAATATCAAAAGAACAGTTCTTTTTTAATTTTGTTAAGAATGATTATTTGTATTGTAAATAAATGATTAAAGAAAAAAAATTATAAGCAAAAAACTATATAATAGACCTCAATGAAATGAATTGTTGTTAATGAACATATTGAAAAATATAATTTGTGTGATATAAACAATTATACTTTTGTGTTTGATACTATTTTAAAAAGGGGCAGACTTGTGTGAGACCGTCTAACGGATTACTTACGTTAGACGGATCTCTCCTGACCCGACCCGACCCGACATATATTTATATTAAAAAAAATCAGATTTTTTTCTCCCTCAGCTCTCGCTGCCATCTCGCCTAGGTATTCTCCCTCAGCTTGCCGCGCCGCTAGATTTTCTATTTCAGCTCGCCGCCCCGACCACGTTTTCCCCATCTAGATTGCTGCGCCGCCTAGGTTTTCCTGTCCAGCTCGCAGCGGCGCGTAGATTTTCCCCCTCCGGCGAATCATGAACAATTCAATGGATAATTTGAGAAAAGTATGTAATCTTCCTCCCGTTGGAATTTAGATTAATTATGACGAAGAAACAATAGCAACGACCGGTTGTGTTCTTATTTTGGAAGATTTGAAATTTTGTATCAATTTTTAACCAATTATTAGGTATATCAAATTTTGAATTCAAACTGTTCGATAAAATGCTACTATGAACCGATTCATTAAACTTTTGATTTAGTAATCTATTAGTGTTATAGTAATTCTAAAAGTGATTTAAATTTTCTAAATTTCAGATATTGTTATATTTGATAATGAAGACAATGTTGAAGATGTAGAAAAAACATCGATCAACGACGATGAATTTGTTATGTTGTAAATTGACAGTAAGTAGTACTTTAGTTCTATTCTTTGATTTTGTAACAAATCAACTGCATATGTATTTCGTAAATTAGTGATACTTCTATGATATTTAGTGATACTTTCTATCGTGATAGTAATCCTTCATTTTAATTACGATTCCGCCTGAATAGATCAACAAAACTGTAAATTGCATGAATATATTGAATTTTGTACACTAGTGATTCTTCTATGGTATTTAATGATACATTTCATACATTTATTTATAATATTTTTTTCTGTCTCGGTAAATCAACAAAAGTGCACATCACACGTTATATTATATTTATATACAATAGTGATACTTCTATGGTATTTAGTAATACTTCAATAGTATTTTGTGAAGAGCTATTGAGTACATAACAAGGTCATAGCATATGTTGAAGAGCTATTGAGTACAGTACCTTCCGTGGTGGATACGGATGTTTCAAGCTCTTATATTCCAATATTAGATCCTGCACGTTCAACCACAAAGGGTAGGAGAAAAAGAATCAAAGGGCACCTTCACAAAAAAAAAAAAGAATACAGGTGACACTTCAATTTCAAAGGAGTTTGAGTCTAAAACCCCTAATCCCAGATTGTTTTGAGAATGCATTTAGATTGTTTTGAGAAATGTATCCCAGATTATATTATTGAAACTGTGATTATCAAATAGTGTTAGTTCACAGATGCTTAGTAATACTTTATTCATCAGTATTGATACTGTGATTTTCTTCATCATATAACTTGTGATTTTCTTATTATATTATTGTTAAATCACAAAACATGTTCTTGATAAATTATTTTAACAAAATGCTTTGCATTAAATTATTCATGCAGTAAATAGTGTTACTCCACAGCATCCACAGTGATACTTTATTCATTAATATTGATACTGTGATTTTCTTCCTCATATAACTTGTGATTTTCTTATTATATTATTGTTAAAATCATGTAACATGTTGCATTATTATTGTAACATGTTACTTAAAAAAATGAAACAGTGTTACTCAAAAATCATGCAGTAAATAGTGTTACTTAATAGTATTCATAGTGATACTTTCTTCATCACTAATGATACATTACATATAATTTATCAATTTCTTATTTTTGATACTCGTTACATTATTATCGATATCAAAATATGAAAAAAAAACTCAATACATTTTTATAACAAAATGCTTTTTATTAAATTAATATGAAGGATATAATAGTAAATGCTTTGTAACAAAATGCTTTGACTTCATGTTCAGAGCAATAATCTTCAGCATTCTTATCATCACTATCATCATCATGTTCACTACAATATGAAAAGTAAATTAAAATATTGAAGTATTACTAATAATCCATGTGAGCATCATTATCTATCTAGTAAGTATCACTAATGACGAACAAGGGATAACTAAGTCAAACAACCACTAAGAAAAGATAAAGTATAGCATAATTAAAAAAAACTCACTGAATTATACAATCAAGCATCACTAAGTAAACAAAACAGTATCACTATTTAAAAAATAAAGTATCACTAAACTCAAGAATCACTAAGTCAAAATTAAAGGATGACCAAGTAAATGTAAAAGTATCACTAAGTAAAAATAAGTATCACTATCCAATGAATGTAAAAATAAGTAACAATAAGTAAAATAGTATGACTAAGTAAAAGAAAAGTATTACTAATTAACATAAAAGTATCACTATTTAAAAAATAAGCATCCCTACTTATAAAAGTCGGGAATCACTAAGTCATAAGTAAAGTATCATTAGGTAAAAATAAGTATAACAAACTGATGTAAGTATCACTAACTAACATAAAAGTATCACTAAAAACCTGTCAAGTATCACTATTTAAAAAATAAGCATACCTACTTATAAAAGTCATGAATCACTAAGTCATAAAGTAGAGATCAACCTGAAGAATGTAAAAGTATCATTAAATAAACATAAAGTATCACCAGTTAAAAATAAGTATAACAAATTGATGTAAGTATCACTAAAAACCTGTCAAGTATCACTATTTAAAAAATACAGTATCACTAATCAATGAATGTAAAAATAAGTATCACTAAGTATTACTAATTAATAATCCAGCTCATCGCCTCAGTTCGATCTGGAAACTCAGTCCAAAGCACCACGACAACAACTTGCTCGACTCCTATGAACTCCAAGTGATCACCCGACAGCTTAACCGTGCTATCAGTGCCTCAAATAGCCCGTCAACTCCTCGTTCATTTCACCTAAAATCCGCTTTCTATCTGCACCAAAAGATCCAATTAACGGGGAAAAAGATTCAATTATATTATAACAATGCACACGAACAACAAACATGTTTCAAAATAACATCATTTCAAGCAGGTTGCAAGGGCTTCAGTTGAATCTGTAGTCATATTGTTTTTATCAAATAAGTCCTTCGCACTCTCAAATTCATTCTCTAATTTCAAGTAGCCACTAATAATGGTGTTCCAAGATACTAAATTCTTCATCTCTGAAGGCATTATATCAAACAGTTCCCGCACTAAACTCACCATCCCGCACTTCACATATCCATCAATCATCAAATTATACGAAAAAGAATCCTTTATAGGCATCCTATCGAAAACCAGCCTCCCAGATTGAACAATCCCGCACTGTACATACATGCAAATCAAACAATTCTTAAAAAAAAATCCGACCCAAACCCAAGTTTCAACAGCAACCCATGAATCTGCATTCCTCTGCTCAACAAACTCAACCTCGAACAAGATTTCAACACCAACGAGAAGGAATACTCATCCAGCAAGACCTCTCTCACAAGCATTAACACAAACAGCTGGAATGCGTTCTCACAAGCATTAACACAACTAAAATGCCCTAAAATCAAAAGCCCTAAATTAAAAAAAAAAGCCCTAAATGGACTTACAGTATCAACTTCTAGTCTGCACCAGAGATGTTGACCTAGCAGAACTGGATTCGAATGTGACTGGAACGCCGGTGGTCGGAAAGTTGCTGACGGTGGTGGTGCTCGCAAAAATTTCATCGGCGGTTGTGGGAGGATAAACTGCGATTATGGGAGGAGCGAGCGAGAGGCAGCGAGCGAGGAGGATTCAAACCTTTTTTTAATATATATATATATATATATCGGGTCGGGTTGGATCCGGGTTGGATCAAGGGAGATCCGTCTAACGTAAGAGACCCGTTAACAAAAAATTGAACTTTTAACTACACATGTAAATGTGGCTAAAAATATGTTGATGTGTGAATAAAACTGTTTACCCACACATAATATAAATGTTAGCATGTGTCCCTATATTTCTGTAGAAAAAGAATTTCACCCACACATATATATATGTGTGGATAAATTATATAATATTACCTACACATATATATGTCATTAAAAGTCTAAATTATATGTGTCTAAACATATTCGCCACATGTCCAATGATGATGTGGCACCACATGTGCAATGATGATATGGTGCCACATCATCCAACATGCCTCATGACACATAATGACACGTGGCACGTGACATTTTTTATGCGTGGGTATAAATTATAATTTATGTGTAGGCATTTTTTTGGATAATTTAATAATATTAAAATAATTATTATTTATAAATGTAAAATATGTATTATGTGTGGGTATAAATAGTTTTATTTTATTAAAATTACAATACAATATATATATATATAATTGAACACAATATCAAACTCATAAATATAGATTTTACGACATAAAGCAAGTCAATCATAATACACTGAACTCGTATATGAAAAACACCATCCCTTCAAAAATATCATAATCCAAAGTTTCATTTTCTCCCAACTATTGCAATTAACTAAAAAAAAGTAACAAAGTTTAATTTAAACTTATAATTTCTAGACAACGACATTGGAAACGAGCAATCTTGAGCCAGCAGATCAGTATACTCCTTTTCAATCTTGTGCACACTCCTTTTTGATGGGGCCGGTGATGGTAGAACCTTCAAGTTCAAAAGACAGGTAATAAAGTATAAGATATAATGAAAATCAAAGCATCAGCAAACTGAATGAGATACAAATTTAATCCCAAAATATTTTAACCGATGTACCTTTCATTTCACATACCCCAACATGTCTGCATGTAAAGGAAAGAAGAAATGAGAACATGTACTAGCTTAGAATGAATATTAATGTCATGATAAATAAGGGTGGAAACAACTAACGGGACATTGTATAGGGCATGAGAACATCAGTTCATATTGATTAACTGATTGAGTAGCCGTCAATAAAGAAATATATGGTTTTTGTCAATTTTATAAAATTTTAACACATATTCTTATTTCCTATTTATAGATCAATTAGTTATAGTCTTATAGAACATAACAAAAAGGCACTAACCATTAGGCTCTCTCTCTTAAAGAGAGAATTGTTTTGTAGTGTCTACTGCTTGATCACTTGATAGCTAGCATTAAACAAGAAGAGTTAATAAATGAAAAATGAGCAAGTTTCATAATAAAGTATAAACCGGTACTAAATGAATTGATTTGGAGTGACTCAAGATAATGTGGTCTGCCTTAATGGAGTTATTCAATTTGTAAAAAAAATATATGATGCAAGAAAAGTTGCAAGTCATGGAGGCTTCTTATGAATGGATGTGTATCTTAGATCAACTAACAGAAGCAAAGTACACTTTCACTAATTTGATTGTCATCTTGTAAGAATGCTACTTAAAAGCTCTACAGAATGCTAGAGATCAAAAGAATACCTCTATAACTTCATTCACAACTTCTAGGTTTAAATTCTTTTGAACGAAACCTTGCTCCAATCCATTGATTGATGTGAGGACCTACAATTTAAAGTTGCAGATGCAAGGAAAAGAATTATTGTAACCTTCTCAGTTAACAAAGCTAAATATATAGACCATAATTTGAAGTGAATTGCTACCAACATATGTAATAAATATCAGCATAAAAATGAGTAATTAATCATCATATCTGGCTCAAACTATATGGTTTTGTATTTTTTGCAGAAGAGAAGTAACAAAAAAACAACTACAGCCAAACAGAGAAAAATAAAAACTAACTAGAATAATATTTTTCCTTTCTATTTATGTTTCCATTATTCAACTAAATCAATATAAGCTCAAGCTCAACATGGTCGTAAGAAAATTAGAAAATCCAATGTTCCGCTAACGAAATCCGTTACCCAAAATACATAAACTAAAATAATATACCATGAAAAACAATCACAAACCAGAGCCCATGGATTCAAGTTGAGACTTAATATGTAATTCAGGCCACGAATTTATGAAAAAATGATACTTTTTAGTCTTTGAAATGATACTTTTCAATATTATGAATGGTACTAATTTTGACAGATTTTTTGGTCAAAGCATTGACCGGATCAACACGCGTTGACCGTCTCATGTACATCTTATGTACAAGAGACTTGCCCATAACTATTTGTGTTGTTAGTCAAAATAGTTAATGATCATTATACTTAACGGGGTGTATTGGATTGGGATTTTATTGGATTTTGATGGACTTTTAAATGTCTATGGATTTATAAAATCCATAGACTCCACATGGAGTCTCCCAACTCTACGCAGAGTCTGGCGGATTTCGTGATGGATTTCGGACCGATTTTGAATGATTTCAATGGATTTAAAATTCTTCTAGCCAGCGCTCGATGGAACTCAACGATCGATAGACTCGGAAAAAAATTGAACCCAGCGGAACCCAGTGACCGCTTGAATTGAGCGGCCGCTGGGAAGTCGAATCGAGAGAACCCAACGACCGCTGGAAGCCAGCGGCCGCTGGGAGGCTTGGCATAACTCCAAATTAATTTTCTCAATAAAATATGAGCAGTAGATGCTTATGACCTGCAAAATTTTCTTGTGATTAAAAAAATCAAAATCAAAATTGGTAAGGCAAAGTTGTTTTACGTCTTATTTTATATTTTTCCTGTAATTTACTCATTACTTTTGGAAGAGCTAGCTCAGTAGCTCATATACCATATTTGTCAGAGCATGTCTAACTTATATTTTTATTTGTAGGTTTATTGTCTAAAAGTTTTGTTTTAGTTGCGGTTTTTGGATATTATTATCTAACTTCGTGGAATTGTTCATGGAATTTTAATTGGATACTTTTTTCTGCACACTGATAATTCATCATTTATCATGCTTTTTATTCTTTAATTATTTGTACATACACAAAAATATGTAGTCAACGAGTGAGTTATATTTCGAAGAAAAAAAAAGGAAAATTGTTTAAATCGGTTGCAATTGCACACTGATAATTCATCACAAATAAAAAAAATATGTAGTCAACGAGTGAGTTATTCTTTAACAGCGGCTGGCACCCAGCGGCCGCTGGGGTGTCATCATCAGTGAAGCCAGCGGCCGCTGGCTTCGGGTGACCGTTGGGGTGCCAATTTCATCTACCTAGCGGCCGCTGGGACACAACGCTCCCCGGGTTTTTCAAATCCATCGAAATCTCGTGTCTGGAGGTCGGATTTCATTCTTCGTAATTTTCACGTGAAATCCAGCCGAAATCCAACGAAGTCAATGACTTTTTAAACTCCGTGGATTATTGAATACCCCAGAATTTTAAAGGACTTTTAAAAGTTTGGATTGAATACACCAGGATTTCATTAGACTTTTAAAAGTCTGGATTGAATACACCATAATTTCATTGGACTTTTAAAAGTCTTGATTGAATACACCCGGATTTTAAAAGTCCAATGAAATCCAATAAAATCTCAATCCAATACACCCCCTTAGACTAGAAAAAAATAAGAAAAACATTAATTATTAATGGCATAATTAATGTTAGTTCATCTTGCCTAAATATTATCATAAAAATTTAACTACTTAACTTTGATCAAAATAATAATTTGTCCTTAATTTTACCCAATTGACTAATACAAGGTTAAATTGACAATATTTAAAAGAAATGGGTAAAATTCAAAAAATAAAATAAAAATACAAAGCTTTGTTTTGTTTTATGTTTCTTTTATACTATTAGACCTATTATTTATTTTCACGTATAGATAATTACAAAACTAAAAATACAATTTTTACCGGACATAAAATATTTAAGGAAAAGAAAATGTTGATAAAAATTTAATATACTTAATAAAAATATTTTAAATTTGATCATCGAATGGGATAAACAGAAATATAATTAATATTAAAAAAATTGTTAGAAGTAAACAAAACTATGGACCTTGCTAAAATTAATAAAAAATACATATGAACCAATTAATACCATTAACTATAAAATAAACTTATAAAAATTATTTTGAAAATAAACATCAATATATGGGATGAAAATTATGGCTTATCCTTCAAATATTTTTTCTTGATTTTATTTTGCTAACCAAAAAATAAACCGACGAGATAATTTATAACTAATAATTATTAATTATTTATTAAAAACAATAACTATTTGGGTTGTTAGTCGAAATAGTTAATGGTTATTATTAATTATATTAAAATAAAAATAAGAGAATGTTGATAAAATAAAATTTGAATATACTTAATAAAAATATTTTTAATTTGATCATGCCCCTATCCATCACGGTGCGCTATTCTCTATCAAATGGGATCAACATGAAAATCATTTATATTAAAAAAAATCGTTAGAAGTAATCGGACTAAAAAAATTGTTGATAAAGATTTGAATAAAATATTTAAGAAAAGGAGATTGTTGATAAAGATTTGAATATAGTTGATAAGAATATTTTTAATTTGATCATCGAATGGATCAATATGAAGATAATTAATATTAAAAAAAATAATTAGAAGTAAACAGAATTATGGACCAATTAATAACATTACCTATAAAATAAACTTATAAAAATAATTTTAAAATAAACACAAATTTATGGGATGAAGATTTTGACTTATCCCTTCAGATATTTTTTCTTGATTTCATTTAATGTGTTGCTTGTTTAAAAAAAATACAATTTATCATATGGAGATTGGATAATGTGATTTATTGAACTTTTAGTTATCGACCCTTACATATAAATAAAACAAAATAATGTGTCTATGTGGGGATGACTTAGTGATTGAGTGGGGTTGTTTAGAGATTAAAGTTCAAGTGTTCGAATCTCCGTAATATCAAAGGTTGGGTGTATGAGTTAAAAAAAAACGTTGAGGATTCTATTATTTAAAGAAAAATATTACTATATAATCATTGGACAGAAATATAAGTGAAAAAATTATGAATTGTACTACATTTAATTCGTTCATTGGGTCATGTGTCATCTATATGTATTTCATAATATATTTTACAATAACCTTTTCCATACAAACATAATTTATGGTCAAAAAAATGATACATGAGCACGAAACTCAAAATTTACACCCGCACCTATTATATCTAGTAATTATGTGTGAGTAAATATTTATTTAAATATTTATGAAAAAATATTTTAAAAAGCCACAGGAATTATGTGTGAACCTTTTACGCACACATTTACATATGTAGAAAATATGTGTGATTGATTACTTTTTAAAAAGTATTTATTAAAAATTTATTTATTTTAAAATGCTAAACAGGAACAAAGAAATTTAAAAATAAATCATGAATCATGGCGTCAAAAAATTTAATGTGTCTTTTAGCTACACATTTACATAACTAGTGATTATGTGTGGTTAGTTATTTTTTAAAAAAATATTATTTAAAAAATTATTTATTTTTAAATGCCACAAATACATAGAAAATTTAAAATAAATTTGAAATTAATTTCGTCAAAATGCAAATGTAATTTAAAAGTTTTAACCACACATATTAAATGTCACTAGGTAAATAAAAGTGTCAAATTCCTTCACCCACACATTTTATAATTATGTGTGGCAAAATAACCACACATTATTATGTGTGGCAAAATAACCCCACTCAATCACTAAAACTTCAATTTCTTATAGTAAGTTTTTATCTTTTAAAAATACATACATAAATATACTTATGAGAGTGAATTGTGTATATAAAAACGAATTTTTATGTTATTACTCACTGTATCACTCATTGGATATATTTTTGTTATTGTGTAATAATAATCATAAATTTTAAAATTATTTATATTCATATGATTTAAATTTAAAATAGGTGTGTGGGTACGTATATGATAGTAGCAGTATATCTCACGGGAAAAATGCTAGTTAGTTCATAAAATGATAGTAAAGGTTTGGGTGGGGTGTGAAGTAACCGCCATCTGCGGAAATCTAGCACTAAGCAACTGCTTCAATGTCTGATCCTCCATCGTCAACGCCGACCATCCAATTCTAAAAATAGGCGCTAGATCCACTAATTTTGAAAATCCATTTTCTCATCACTCCTCATTCCAATTTCCACCCAGCCAGAAGAGAGAGAGAGAATGGCCGCTGAAGATCTAAAGGAAGAAGGCCGCTTCACTTTTCATGTATATGCTCTCTCTCTCTCTCCCTCTCCCTCTCTCTCTCCACGTCACCTTTTCACTATTCAAATCATTACACACACCAATAAAGCTTGCTACATTGATTTATATATGTATTCTGCATCGCATAACAAATTACATTTTGCATATGCAGATTGTGTGTGTATATGTATGGCGAAAGTTACTAATTATTTAGATCTGGGATCCTTTTACTCCATTTGGTTTGGATGTCTATGTATGTCAACATCCAGAAATTGTAGGCATTTGTATGGGAATGGATTTTGTTTCAGCGGATGATTTGGTATATATATGCCCACATTCATACTGATATATATGCAGAAAGAGGAGGAAGACAGAGAGTTTGATCTGGCAAGCACCGAGCCAGACACCCCTTTGCCTCTGACTGTCACTTCAAGGGTACGTCTCTCTCTCTGAGTAATTCTTTTCTTTTTATTGCTCTGTAGTTTTTCCGTACAATTTTATTCTGTGAAAATCGATACTGAAAGCGAAAAAGGGGTTTGGGCTTGATCTTAGATGCTTGGATATGTAGGTATTGTATATGTTAGGCGATATTACAGCAGGGCCTGCTTATCGGTTTGCACAATGGCTTGAGCTTGTCCGCAAGCGCAGCAGCAAGTATCGGGCGTCAGGGTTTCCTCACCGGCCTCATCACACTGAGAGTATGCCCATAAGGTTGGTCTATGCTTTGATGTCCTTAATCCTCATTGTCAACGTGGCTAGTCTGATTTTGTTGATTGAGATATGTGTACTGGAAAATAGTCTGGATGAGTGCGATAAGTGTTAGCAAGTGTACTGACGGATGAAAAAAGTATGAGCGAGTAAGATTATTTGCTAGTTTAGATAAATTGTGATTAGTTAATCAATTGTACTCATGAAATCTTGCATTAAAGATGGATTCTTCGATTCAAATTGTCAGCATTGTGCTTTATGTGCAGCTGCTCACATACATTCACTGTATATATGTTTTTGGCTTCATATTCAAATGACATCAAATGACATGCATGTGATTTTATACTCTCTGAATATTTCCAAATAATAAGAGCATGTTGTATATTCCTTTTATGTAAGGAAAAACATAATAGTTTGTTGTTGACTTATGGTGAATGTTTTTTCATTCAGTTTAGAAGAATTTAACGTCGATATAAAAACTTTTCCACCTGAGCAAGCTACAGAAACCAGTTTGTGGGAAAGACTTGGTAAATCTGACATGATGGACATTGAATCAAGCTCCTTCGCTTGGAACACACTTTCCTCTCTTCACCATACTGAGCATAGCAGCAGCACAGAGCAGTCTGAGGATGAGATGACCAAACCACTGGAGGTTTGTCAGGAAACATAAGCTGATGGTTCTTTTCGGTGGTTTGATTCTTATGTTTCTATATACACTTTTGGTGTAGTTGTAGCTCAGGAAATCAATGACTTACTATATCTTACTATTAGCTCAGTCTTCAGTTTATACTCCATAATATTGTAAACAGACACATGCTAATAACTCTACACAACCCTTGTTTTAATTGTAGGATATGTAGCATTTTCTTGTCCTTGATTATTTACAATCTATGATATTACCAATACTCATAATTAGATAACCCGTTAGGAGACTTCTTTTTTCCTTCCAATTTATTAATTTAATATAAAGGAAAGAAACATTGTCAGATCCTTTTGAAATCTACTCCTGTAGTATCAAATGTTGGCGAGCTAGGAGGTCTACTCCCTTATGGTAGTTTTAAGTTTGAATGTTAGATCAGTGCTATATATTTCTGTTTAATTATTTTAGCCTCTGTCCTGCCACTAAGTCATTGATTATTTGGGATTTTTTTGTTTGGTGGGGGGGGGGGGGGGGGCAGGTCACTGTTAATTCTGGTGGTGTTGTTTTCTTCGCTCTATTCAACCAACCAGAAGATGAGTCTACTCCTAAGGAAGCCGCGGCTGTCATAAAGTTCTCATCATCAAGGATGGCAACCCAGTCAGAAAGGCTTGGCTATGAATTTGCTAAGTGGCTAGGTGTCAAAACTCCACAAGTTGTACCTCCTTACTTCAAATACTACTTGCTCTTACATGTGAAACAAAAATTTATACTTATCAGATGTTTTAATGCAGGCTAGGGTCATTCATAATGCCAGTCCTGAGTGGCAGCAAATAAAGGAGGCTGCAGAAAAAGCAAAAGATGCTGCCGTTGCAGAAGGGGATGAAATTGGTGAAATGACTTGTTCAGAACTTCTGGAAGCTCTTGAGCTTAGTCGCTGCCTTCTAGTGATGAAGTACGTATAGAAATGTTAAGTGCTATGGTGCATCTATTAATTTCTCTTGCTTTGCCTTTTCCTTATGGAGGAGACTTTGCCTCTTATTAATACTGGCATAATGGTGAGCCTATTTCAGAGGGAACGAGGTTCTTGCATTTGACTATTGTCGGGCCTCCTCTCTGGTCGTGAGTTTATTTTACTGCTTCTGTTGGGCATTATACAAATTTGTATTTTATTAATGTTCATAAATTGCGTGGTCAAAGATTTCCAGTGAGGATGATAAATTAAAAAGCAAAATCTTATTTCAAAAGTTTTTCCTGTTAGATGTTAGCTATGAGTTAGATAAATCTTATAGTCATTCGTTAATTCAATTTAATAGCAGCTGATGAACAGATGCGGAAGCACGGAAAAACTTTTGCTTAGCGTATATCATTTTATAATGGCAATTGCAGCTATATGCATGGATCTCCTTTATTGGAAAGCTCAAGTGCTTTTGAGTCACGAGAAGTTTCAGAAAGGACTGCGGCAGCACTTGGCAGGATTTTGATGTTAGACCTTGTTATAAGAAATGAAGATCGCCTTCCTTGTCGCCATCTGAGGTGGCGTGGGAACTCTGCAAATTTACTCTTGGCTGAAAAAATTGCTAGTGCAAATGTTGATGCACTGGAGTTAGCATTTGATTCGGCAATCAATAGATACAGGCCAAAAGTTATTCAGGCTCTTCAAAAAGAAAGAAGAGCAACTTCTGTAGATAGTAGACTAAGCCCTCCTCAACCAGGATTGGTATCACAGAGTTCTGATGTGTCAGAAATTATAGAATCTCCAAAATCTAGCAATATCAGTGTAAGGAGTCTCTCTTTGAATGAATCAGTTTGTTCTGATTTTCATATTGTGGCAATAGACTCTGGGGTACCTCGAAGACCGCCAGCTGGAAAACGTGCAAATGACCAAGCAAATTACCCTAAGCTAGTTGAGCTGCTCATAAACAGTTCAGAATATGCATCACAGCTGTTGAATGAAATAACCAGTGGAAAATTGGGGACTTCACCAGAAAATGCTGATGCAACAACTGATATACGGGGATATGAAATGACCTCAGTTGTTCATGCATTCAGAAGTGGATTTCGAGCAGCACTCAGGGACTTGCAGGGATTTCACATTTTCCTTCTTACTCTTCACCAGAAACTAGATGGCCTGTTGCGAGCCTTTCTCAATATCATTAATAAATCTACTTGTGGTGATCTTGACAAAGAGGATCTGGTGGTTCCTGAATCACCATCAGTGGTCCACTTTCCATGCTCACCTAGCAGGGATCGGGTCTTTGGTGATAATGTTTCAGATGTAAGTGATTCAGAATCGCAGAGAACAGTGCCAAGGCAGCCATCTTGTGGATTTAGAGAAAGTATAGATAGTTGTTCTCCAATGTCACGTGAGAATTGGCATGGGAAGTTAGGAAAGGGGAGTGGAGAACCTTTACGTAGCTTGCGGTTGACGTCAAAGCTTCGTGATTTCCATAAATTTGCAAAGGTGGGCATCATGTACATCAAAAACTTAATGTTATTCTAATGAGAACTTATTGTGTCACATAAATAGATTTGCTTAGGCACGTCAGTTAGATTTACAATTAATTACAACTGGTAATGAGAAAGGACGTCTTTTTATTTATTTATTTAATTGTGGACCTAAATTAATGCATATCAAATGAGCACATTGTTGATTTTTTAATCTTTTGTGGCTGAACATGTTTAACATCCTGTTAACTATCTTTGTCCTCTCAAATGTTTTTAATTTCCCATTCATCATACTGTTACAATGTGTTTTTGTGTTTCACTAATGCCTTTTCTGATGTTGACTATAATTGGTTGAGCAATATGTTGGATGATTCATTGCCATAATGCCATTGTCGTGTTCAGGATCTAAAATTCATTATAGAATTTTTGAGGAGCTGCATACCCTAAATTAGGTTTACTTTTTGTGGAATCAGTGCATTACATTATTGGTTCTTTGCTTTTCTCTTTCAGGTGGATGCAGAATTAAACAAAGAATTAGAACAATGGAATGACATGCTTAAAAATGATGCAATTAAACTGTGCCAGGAGAATAATTTCACAACTGGGTTTTTTGAAGGTAG
Organism: Perilla frutescens; assembly: GCA_026008535.1. NCBI lineage: Eukaryota > Viridiplantae > Streptophyta > Magnoliopsida > Lamiales > Lamiaceae > Perilla > Perilla frutescens. The sequence continues at coordinate 69,957,465 of BRKX01000001.1, forward strand.
TGATAGCAACTATGTGGTTGATGCTTATGAGTTAAAGGTATGATTTGAAGAACTAAACACATGTTTGATATAGATAGTGTGATTCGTCTTTCCATGGAAGTAATCTAGAGTTTTTGATTATCAGGTCAGGCTTGAGCATATTCTTGAGAGGTTAGGGTTGATATCTGAAGCAGCAAACACAGAAAAGCCGTCACCAATATCAGGCAGTCTGTTTATTGGTGGGGCACTTGCTGCTAGATCGGTGTACACTCTGCAGCTTTTGGGGATTACACATGTTTTATGTCTTTGCTCAAATGAAATTGGACAGTCAGATTCTCAGTTTCCCGATTTATTTGAATACAAAAACTTTTCAGTAAGTAATGCCCACAACTTTTATTTTTCTTTTATCAATGCAGAATACTCTTCTCTTCCACTAAGAAAATTATCAAATGTTGGATAATAGTACCCTCTTCAACCTAAAAGCTTCTTCATGTATCTCTTGTTCAGAAACTGAAAGAGTTTAATCAAGTTAAACTTAATTTATTTATTACATCACCTTATCTTTTTTCGTGGTGTTGTCTCGATTGGAAATGTTTCTTGATCATGACTCATCTTTGTGACCAGATATGTGATCACGAAGATGCTAACATCAGTAATATTTTCCAAGAGGCTCATGATTTCATCAATCATGTTGAGAAATTAGGTGGTAAAGTTTTGGTTCATTGCTTCGAAGGGAAAAGTAGGAGTGCAACACTCATTCTTGCTTATTTGATGCTCAGAAAGTAAGTTGAAACTCTTGTATTTTTCTACGTCAATAACATCCAGAATTCAGATAATTTCTGTCTATTATTGCATCATTTCTTCTCTTCCTCAATATTACTTTCGAGCATGGTATGAACCCAATGAAGGTACTCGAGTCAGCAGTTTTATACCTTCCCCTATCAATGGGACGTCATGAATGTTGCCATTCAATTTAAAACCATTTCATGTTCATCAGTTGACATTGCATTTATCTTTTCCGTGGGCAATAAATTCATTCATGAAGTTGTATCTATCTAATGCAGAAACTTTACTCTATTGCAATCGTGGAATGCCCTGAAACGAGCTCATCGTAGAGCCCAGCCTAATGATGGCTTCGCGAGGATTCTGTTGGAGTTGGACCAAAAGTTGCACGGAAAACTGTCGATGGAATGGCAACAGCGCAGACCAATGATGAAGGTTTGCCCAATCTGCGGAAAAAATGCCGGACTGAGCAGCAGCTCGTTAAAACTTCATTTGCAGAAGACGCACAAGAAGCTATCATCAGGCAGCGTAGACAGTGCTATGACAATGGAGATACAGAAGGCACTCGACGCGCTCAAGATAAGTCGAAGTGGAAGTGTAAGCCCAACCCAGAGACAATCTCCGTCGATGACCGAATAAGTGTTTGAAATCGAGGTGAAATACTTTTACTTATCTCATCACTTGTTGAAAAAGAATTTTGGTGAGATTTAAGTCAGTTTCTTTGCTTTCATTCACATTTCTGTGTGGAAGTTGGCAACAAGTCTTCAGTTATTCATTTTTGAAGCCGCAGTTGAAATTGTGTGGCCAGATATGTTTGTAGCGTGTTGCAACTCTTGCAATTTAATTTAAATAGAGATGGACTTTTTATAGGCTTGATTGCGCGCAAGCCGCACGGGGCATGGGTTGATTGAATTTAGAGAGTGGCTATTTGCACTACTAATTTAAACTCTTTGCACCACAAGAAAAGTAAAAAATAAATAAAATAATTGTGAAGTTATGTCAATACCCTTTTATTATTTGTTCATATTATTAAAATTACTCAATGCACCATAAATTCAAAACTAATTTAAAAAAAAAATTAATCGAAGTATTTATCAACTTATAATAGTTAATTAGAAGTATTAGATGCTAGTATAAATATATTGATCGAAAATAATCAAATTTAGAATGTGTTGTGGAAGTTTTTTTGTTCGGATCGCAATATGTTCGAACTGAAAATTTCGAACATTTTGGAATGGTTCGAACTCCATTTTTCGAACAACACTTGGAGAAAAAACTGAGTTCAAGGCGTTCGAATTTAATTTTTCGAATATATTGGAGTGGTTCGAACTTTAATTTTCGAACATATTTTGTTCGGAAAATGTTTTCTAACATCTTTGTACCCTGAAATTTTCTAAGTGTCGTTCAAACTTTAGTTTTTAAACAAATGAGGGTTATTCAAACTTTAGTTTTCGAACAAATGAGGGTTGTTTAGTTTTCGAACCAATTCTTTTTCTAAGTATTAGAGTCGTTCGAATTAATATTATCGAACAAGACAGACATGTTCGAATGTAGAGCTTTCACTTGCTGGCAATTTAAGCATCGTTCTACGAAGGCTGCTAATTCCACCAAAAGTTCCTCTTGAGATCTTGGTACATCTTGGTGCTTTCGGGATAAGCTGTATATGGCGTTTCATGTGTTTCACACATGATTTCCTCCTTTAGTTATTCCTTACTTGGCACACATAGCCTTCCTTTGAATAGGAGTGCATCATCGGCTTCCATGAAGTCTTGTGGGTAGACTGCTTTTGCGTCATCTTTCGGCGAACAAATAATGGGGCAAATGATGTCGGATCAAAAATCCGAAACTTGATGAACGTAGCCAGAGCCATCTCAATCATTTTGTAGGCCTTCTGTAAATAATAAAAATTAGGCCCAATTTTTTTTAAAAAATGTTATAATTTTTATAATTATAGTAATATTGTTAGAAAGATTAAAATTTAAAAATATTGTATTTATAGAGTTGATAATATTCTCAATATAACCTTAAATAAATATGAACCTTCTGCGAAATTACATAAAAAGTGATACTCTTCTAGCACTTTTTGAAGCAAATTCATCAATCAAGACTCAAATTTTCTAGTTTTAGGAGGCATAATAATTTAATCAAAACTCAAAGTAAGGTTTTAAAAAATTCAACAAAAAATGATTGAAACAATCTTGAAGGAATCAAGAAGTTCAAATCAAATAATCAATAAACAATAGCTTGCTGCACTACGGCTTGCCACTCGTCAATTGTCATCAATTCTCCATTCTTGACAAAAGAAAAAAGTTCAAAATAGAAATCAAGGAATGAAAGAATTTCAAGTAGATAATAGAATTCTCCATCAATTCACTTAAACAAATAATTAAATTCAGATTTATGAATATTCAAATAGATAAATAGAAAAAAAATCAAGAACAATAAGGTTTAAGAAAAATACTCACTAGGAATTTAGCCTTTAGGGGAATCGGGGAATGAAAGAAGAACTTTGTAATTGTAAAAGTGTAGTGACAGCAGACTTGGAAGCGTGATTTGTGAAGGAATATTGGAGTTTGATATGAGTATTTCATGAAAAAGATGAGAAGCTCTCTTTTTATAGAGAAAAATCTAAGGTAATTAGAAGAATAATCATGAAAGGAGATGGAAAGTTGCAAAATTAAAGAGGAAATAATGTCTTTGTTGGAAGTAGGAAATCGATATGTTTGTATTATGTATTATTGACAAAGGCGAGAGAATGAAGAGAATTTAATTTATTAAAAAAAAATATAAGATATATTAAATAGAAGTATAAAAATCTTAAGGTCCTAAAAATTGTGAGACCCTATGCAAAGGCTCACCTTGCACACCCTGTTAGACGGCCCTGAACACAGCCCGATATGAGGGGCCTATTCAAGTCTTGAGTTTGAGAAGATCCGAAGGTTTGATTGGCCGGAAATAATTTCTCAAGAGGGATGCAACACGCAGCGGCGTGGCAGCAGCTCTCGGCTGCTCATGCTTTTGTTTTCGACTTCTTGGGCGCCAAATTCACTGATTTCTTTCATTAAGTACTAACTACTTGGGGTGAAGAACACATGATCTAAATTTCATGATTTTAGGCTACAATTCAGAGGTTGAAAATGGTGAGGGAACAAGGTTGTTGCCTTGTCGGCGGTGGTGAAATAGAAAACCCATTCTAAAGAAAATATCATAAATCCTAAATAGAAATTAATTAGAAAATAATTCATATCTCGATCAATTGAATTCATATTTGGATAAAATAAATATTATATGTTCATATCGACGAGCACTGTCGTCTAATGTGTTCGTGTAATACTTTAGAACTTATGATTTGAATTATTGTATGTTTGGCCCAAACCTAGTGCAATGGGCTGATTAATTAAAGCAAGCCCAGTTCTAAATAAATTTTAGCCTTGAATTTTTAGCCCATTTCAAAATAAATAAATACGTTTTTATGCCTAATTAAGCTCATTGATTCCATCCACTTCAAGAGGATCCCACTTCTTCATCTTCATCCCTCTCTAGGCGATTTCTGGCAGTGGCCGGAGGCAGAGCGCCGCCGTTGAACCACCGTCTGTCGTTGCCAGAAATTTCCATTTCCGACAAAAAATTTACCAAAAATATATTTTAAAATCATCTTTTAATTTATAGTTCAATTAAACAAATTTTGTATGGAAATGAAGGCTGAAATGGCCGGAAAAAGTCATCTTGGCCGCCTCTCCGGTGGTCGGATCCAACATGCAATTTCACTAATATCTTCATCTTCTCTTTCTCTGTCTTTCCCTCTTTTTATTTAACGATCTATGGAGGTTTAAGGGTTCAACTTAGAGCAAAACTCAAAACAATCTTTATATTTGAAAGGAAAACCTGTAATTCACCATTGTTGTTTGATTTTGTGATATTTGAGTTTGAAAGGTAGGAGGAAAATATTTAATACAAAAGTAGGTGTTAGAAGTTGCTGCATGTATAAAGAAAAATGATAGAGGGAAGGAAAATAAAGAAATAGTGTGTACTATGTGAGTGAGGGGTCGTCGAATTTTATCTTCTCTGGCAGTGGGTTTTTATTTTGAAGTTTTTCACTTATAAATTGTTGTCTGATTTCGAAGAGATAAAGAGAAATGCATTTTGAATGTGATTTTAAATATGTACATTACAGTGGTGAGAGGAAGTGACGTTGTGGTTTTTGAAAATGTTGAATTGATTTTCATACGTGTATGCGTGTGTTTGGCTTAAAGAGAGAGTAAATTTATCTTTTATAAATGTAGTGTTGCGGTAGAGAGAGAAAGAAGGTGTTTGATTTGATTGAATGGACAAACGAATTTATTTTGGGGATGAGTGAGAGGGAGCTTAAGCGGAAGTTTGACTTCAAATTTGTAAATAAAAATTAGTGCATGTGTGCACAGTGTACGAAATGGGTGGAGAAAAGATTGAGTTAATTTAAATGTGTGTGTACGTGTCTTGTGTTGTGTGTGTGAGTTTGTCAATATGTGTGTGTGTGTGTATCATTTTAGGTGGCAATTAATTAAGATTTGGAAAGTGTAGTAAGATAACTACAAGTGTTTAATGAGAAATATTACAATGATGTTTTAATCTTGGATGATTTCAATTTATTTCAAGAGTTCATTCTTAAAATATTTATAATGACCAATATTTTAATTGGGCCTTTTAGGTTGAATTAATCCAACCAAGTTTTAAGAGTTGTTTAATTGAACCTAAATTTTGAGAACTCGTTCCTTAGGTTTAAAAACTTACTTGATTTTATAATTTTAGGGCCTAGCATATGGTACTAATAGGAAGTTTACTCCTTTGTAGGCCGAACCCGATATCCGAAATTAATTAGGATTTGCAAGACACGTGTAAAGCTCCAACTATTTTAGCTATAAGGTAGGTTTTTGCTAACTAAAACCTGTGTTTTTAAATGCTTTCGTCCATATATGGTTTACAGTTGTTTTCGATCTTCGTGGATATGATTTGACCTGATATGATGAATTCAAGCATTATCAATTATATTGAGATATAGTTATGTGATTACATAGGGTTTGTATCCACGCATGGTTAATTGAACGCATTGATATATGAATGAATATTGAATTATTCGTTTTTGAATAAATATTCTTAAGCGCATTGTTATGAGAATGATATTGAATTGTTCGCTTCTGAATAACTATTCTTAAGCGCATGGGCATCTGAATGAATATTGCTTATCGATTTTTGAATAAATATTCTTAAGCGCAAGAACATGATTTTTTCTAAATATTGGATTGTTGGATTTTTATAATAAAAATCCTTGCATATGTTTGGACGAACACGATAAACCCACTTAGTGTTTTCTGACACTCAGCCCACGTTTTCTATAATATTTTTCAGGTACAAGGTGATGCAAACAGCTGACGTGGACATATGGGTTCTATAAGTTTTTTACTATTCAAAATTGTATTTTGAATGTTGAATGTTGAATGTTGACTCTGGTCAATATTTTAATGTATTATGCTTCCACTGAATATTTTGAATATTTACGAATATTAAAATCGTACATGTTCCACCGTTATTTTTGACTTGTTCAAAAATTAGACTTTCAACATTGACTAGCCGTTTGTGGAATATGTTTGTGATTGATTGTTTGAAAAGTCTTCTAGAACGATGATTGGTGGATTTTATTTCTAAAGAAATTTTCATGAAAATGTTTTTTTTTAAAGGTAAAATAATTATGAAAATAAAAATTTTATTTAATTTTGTATAGTTTTTCGGATTTCCGGAATTGGGGCATTTCAATTCGCTCATCTCGCTCTACAACAATTTGAGTCGAAATAATTTAATATTAAATGGGCTTAATAGCCCAATATTTGGCCCATAAAAAATGTCTTGTTATATTATTTGAGCATGTAAAATAAAAGATTTATTTCGAATGTGAAGAAACTCTAAGCTTCGTCTTTTCAAAAACTTTTTTAGCCATTAATTTTTAAAATTATTTATTTTATCCACTCTTACCAAAAATCCTTCAATTAATAATATTTATATATTTTTTTTATTTTTATTAATTTAAAAGAAAATATGTTTCCTCTCTCTTACTTCCGCTCTTTGCCCAAGATTTCAAGTCCATAACCACCGCTACTAAAACCCCACCCCTCCGACTATTTCTGTTGGGACTTCGTCCGCTGTGACATCCCTACCCTTGCAAAAAAGAGAATCCACAGCTGCAGGAATGGCGATTCTAGCGGAATTGAGGAAGAGGACACCTTCAAGAACAACAGTCAACTCTCCCCAATCCCTCGCCGTCGTCGGGAACCTCCTTTTCAGCCCAATCGATTGCTCCATATCCAATGCGTTGGCGCCGCTTTCCTCCTCCCGCAACGGCAACGGCGGCTGACCTTGAGACTCCTTCATGGTGCTGCTGTAGTTGGAGATGAATTGTACAGATCCATAATGTGCAACTGGGAGCATGAAGAGAGGGGAGAGGAGAGGAGATGAGAGGGGAGGGTGGCATGTCGTGGCTATGGCGCTGGAGTTTTCTGCAAATGTGGGGAGAGATGGGAGGATACACGAAGGGAAGGCAGGTGGGTGTAAAATTTTAATTAATATTCTTGTTTATTTGACTTATTGTTTCTCTTTAGGACCATAATGGCCTACTATAAAATTGCAATTGGACGTCGGAATATAAAATTCAGATCTTATTGGTGACATTGATTCACAACATTTATTATAATCAATGTTTCGGTGAAGGAAAATAATTAAGCAAGAAAACGAATAATTTGAGGCCACAATATGGCCATGCCAAAATTAAGTGAACCGAGTTTTATTAAATCGATTTTTTTAAAAAAATAAAATTTCAGACTACCTAATATATCATTTGCCTTCAAAACAATTCTCCCTCTTATTCATACATGAATTCCCTCTTCTTTTTCCAATGCTACACGATATCCCTCCTAATGCTACAAGATTTCCCTCCCAAATTAAATCCTATTTACCAAAACATTATTAGTATTTTTAAATTAATGTCGAAAAACAATATTAATATTATATTGACGGATAAAAAAATATTCAGCTACGAAAAAATATAAAACAATATTAATAATATATTGATTTACGAAATCACTATATATTAATAGTATAGTAAACCAACAAAAAAATATTACTAATATTAATAATATATGGAGATACGAAAAAATAAACTGAATAAGAAAAAATATTAATAACATAGTGACATAAAAATATCGACGATAAAATATCAATAAAATATTAACGACATCACTGTTAATAATATAGTGATGTAAAAAAAATATTGAGCTACGAAAAAATATAAAAAAATATTAATAATATATTCAGTTACGAAATCACTATATATTAATAGTATAGTACGTCAACAAAAAAATATTAATAATATTAATAATATATGGAGGTACGAAAAAAATAAATTGAGTAAAAAAAAATATTAATAATATAGTGACGATATAATATTAATAAAATATTTATAACTCATAAAAAAGTAAATTAATTAACATTTTACTATATATATTGAATATTAATAAAAAAAAAATTAACACTTTCGAAATGGTTGAAAAAAAAGTGGCAAAAATTTAGTAGTGACAGGTCTCGTTAAATTATTAAATAAATATCATTGCATAATAAATTACTAAAAATAAAAATAATAATATCATTAAACTATTAATTAATAAAAATAGTTTTATTTAGTGTATTAATTAAACTCTCGATCCAGTTTCCAAATTAAACTCTTGAGATAATTGTTTGAATATTGAGTTCAAATTACTCTTGATAATACCGTTAGGCTCCTTTAATTTGGAGCAATCTTCAATAATTGTTACCGTTGTTAATGCAATGAGCAATGATCTATAAGATTACTCTTATCGATAGAAGCTAGCCATAAACCCTAATCTTAAAAAAAAAAAACTCAAACTCCATGGATATCGACACTAACATTCAAGATACTATAATAGATTTGTTTGGAGATGATTCTGGTACAGATGAAAGTCTATCATATTCACAAAATTCAGAATCTGAATTTGAAGAAGATGGAGAAGCTAGCGTGGAGGTTTCCGAAGAAGAAGTAGAAGAACAAGTTGTTAATGAAGAATTTTTAATCGAAGGGCCCAAAACAAATATGTAGTTCCGGAGTAAGGAGAATCTCATTGCAGCCTATCAAGCTCACGCCAAGCATAAGGGTTTTTCCATTGCCATTCGGAGAACAACAGGTAAATATATTATGATTTCGTGTCATAGAGGCAGAATTCCTAATGCCTTGAAAGCTTCGCAAAGGATTAACTGTCATGCTCGAATGAATGCTATACGGAATGATAATGGTAGTTGGAGAATTTCAAGTGTTTCGTCGATCCATAACCATGAACTTGATCCTGTAAACTCGGTTTTTATAGCTGCTCATAGAAGTTTGACCATGAACATGAAGAGACATCTAGAAAATAATGATATTGCAGGGTTACGAACCTCTAAAAGCATATGACTTTTGCAAGTGCAAGCCGGTGGGGCTCAAAATTTAGGAGTTGATAAAAAAGATTGTAGAAATTTTATTGAATAAAGAAGAAGGTTGAGACTAGGTGCAGGCGACGCCAAAGCCATTCACAAATTGTTCTTGAGGCTTCAAAAGACCGATCGTAATTTTTTCCATTTGATGGATATTGACGATAAGGGAAGGCTTAGATAGAAATGTTATGTGGATACATCCTCGTAGTGTGGCTGCCTACGAAGAATTTAGCGAGGTTGTGAGTTTCGACACAACATACGTCGTCAACAAATACGATATGTCATTCGCAACTTGTAGCGACCCAAAATTTTAATTTACGAGTCGCTAATATTTATTTATTTATTTTCTAAAAGATATTATTAAATTTGTTAGTCCTATAAGTCGCGCCTTAGCAATTATATGTTTACGTAAAATAACTGCATTATATTGATTACTATTGGAAATTATATCATGTAATTTATTATTATTATTTTGAGCCCAAACTTTAAATTTATTTGAAGCCCAATATATCAAAATATTATTTCCATAAAGCCCACTTGTCAAAGCCCAAATATTTATTCTCTTCTTCCTCAATCAAACGTGTGGGAATAGCAGAATAGAAATGGAGGATTTTCAGTTTTGATGGAGCTAAAAATCTATTCAATCCCTTATGAATTTCAGCAAAATAATTCGCCACTTTCCTTTCCGATCGACCACTAACAATATAAATAGACCTCATTCCTCATTCACAAAGTCACACCATAAAGCAAATCTTCATTTCTTCTCTTCTCTACACTAGTATTTTTCACTTGAGTCTTGAGATATCTTTCCCTTCGTGCTATTTATTTGTATTTGCATAACATTTTTTTTTGGAAATAGTGGGATGAGGGCGAGATGAAACCGGCGGCAGTCATGGAGTTCGGGACAGCGGTAGCTGTGTCTCGGCGGTGGTATCTCGATAAAGTAGCGGCAGAGGTGGTGTGAGGATGGTTGGCGTGAAGTATAGAAAGAAAGAGAGGGTTTGGAGAGAGTGTGTGTGTGTGTGTATATATTGAGAGAGAGAGAGAGAGGTTATTGTTGCTGCTGCTTTGGAGTTGTTTGGCGAGAATGGTGGGTGAGGGTAGTGTGTGGCTTTTGTTTTGCTTTCTTTAAAATGATCAAATATGGTAGGCTAGAGCATAAATATTTTTTTATTCATGATGGGGTTGGGCTTCATGATTTGTAAAATGAAGTTGGAATGTTAGTGTGGGCCGAGAGGTTTTGGGTGTGGGTTGCTAATCATGCATCATGATCATCATCATCATCATCATCATTATTATTATTATTATTATTATTATTATTAGTAAAGTTATGATAATTATTAATTTTAATATTTAATGCTAAGCGGCACGCACGGATCTAATTAACTTCACTTTCAGTCAAGTTTTAAAGTCAAACAAAGGTGGGAGTTCCAACGTGAAACTAAAATACATTTATCCCTATTATGCTTATATATGATATGCAGGTGCTATTGATGACACTCTCCGGATTACTTGATGATGGCCTACGGGTTTTATGTTTATGATGACCCCCTCTGGGTACTTATGATGGCCTACGGGCTTTATGTTTATTGATGACACCCTTCGGGTTATTATGATGTGACGGCCTATGGGCACTATGCTATGATGACTTGTTATGTTATGTATTTGTATAATTCGGATAAATGTGGACCCCACTGAGTTAATAGCACTCACCCTAAAGCAGGCTAAGGATCCTCAGGCGATGATGTGGAGACAGGGTGATGGTCAAGATTAAATAAATATGATTTTATTTTAAATATTGATTCCGCTGTATTAAACTCTTATATTTATTGTATAAATGAGATATTTATTATTTATAAAATTTTGGGACGTCACACAACTGTGGTGGGGATCAATCATCATCACCAATCCATTCTTCTAGGTTGCGCTTTGTTGTCGAAGGAAAACAGTGAGTCGTTCAAATGGTTTTGGAGTAATTGGTTGGAAGCTATGGGGAATATTGTGCCCACAACTATATTGAAGGATCAATGTGATGGTATTAAGAATGCTTTGAAAGAGGTAATGCCTGACACCATTCACCGTCTTTGCATTTGGCATATTATTTCAAAGGTCCCAACAAAATACAAGGCCGTGATTGATCCTAAAGAAGCCGGGAGAGAATTCACCGAGTTGATATACGAAAGCATTATTATCCCTGAATTGGAGTCGAGGTGGAATGAGTTTATTGAGAAGCACAACCTACATGAAAATAGGTGGCTTTCAGATTTGTGGGATGTAAGGGAAAGTTGGATCCCCGTGTACTTGAACCATATTTTTTGGACCGGTTGTAAATCTACCTAAAGGAGCGAGTCGATGCATTCTTTCTTCGATAACTACATTCATTCAAGAAGCTCATTGAAACAATTTGTTGAGCAATATGAAATTGTGGTTTGTGATAAGGCGTGGAGTGAGATGCGAGCCGACTATGATTCCAAGACGAGGGTAATAAAGTGTGTTTCCATTTTTAAATGGGAAGAACAATTTCAAAAGATCTACACCAACACAATATTTCAACTTGTTCAAGATGAAATAAAGGGGATGTGGGTTTGTGACATTACATATGTGGCTATTGTTGGGGAAGATGTTGAAAAATTTGAAGTGGTTGATAGTGGTATCAACAAGCAATTTACATTCACAGTGGAGTATGTGCTAAAGGAGAATATCTAGATTGTGATTGCTAGAAGTTTAATTCGAAGAAGATACTTTGCCGCCATATATTTAAGGTGTTGGTGAAAAAGAATATTGATTCGGTTAATGAGAGATATCTAATGAGAAGATGGAGGAAGGATGTGTATAAGCGACACTCAAGAATTTATTTTGCAGGTGGTTATCCTCACATGACGAAGGAATATTCAATGTATCAAGGCATGGAGAAGGTGTTTCAAGAATGCACGGATAAGTCGTATCAAGATGAATCTAAAATGAATTTTATCAAGGAAACCCTTAAAGAATGTAGTGCTAAACTCGATAAGATGAATAGTACAAGTGTTGCTATTGAAGGATAAGGAGAAGAAGCTAGCCATAATCCCGTCTTGGACCCGGAGCAAATTAATCATAGAGGAAGGTCAAAAAAGAACCGGGTCAAATTGATCCATGATATAATCAAAGATAAACAAAAGAGCAAGGCGCCGAAGAAGAAGAAGAAGAAGAAGAAGAAGAGTAGTAGTTGAAATTTGCAATTATGTTTCAATTCGGTCATATTTAATTGTAATTGTCATTGTGTTTCGGTGATATTAGTTTGATGTTTTAATTCAATTCACTTCGAACTGACTTCACTAATTTAATTAATTAATTAATTAAGTATTAATTTGAATTTTTTTGAAATATATTGATACACTTTCAATACAGATAATATTAAGAATATACCGATAATACTAGAGATATATTGGAAATTAATCAGATTACGTAAATAAATTTTATTGGAACTTAATTAGATTATAGTCAAATTGTACAATTTACTAATTGGAAAAAAATGCAGATAATATTAATAATAACAAAAAAATAATACAAATAATATTATGTATATTGATGATATACAAAAAAATACAGGGAAAAAATAATAAAGATATAAAAAAAATTGTCATAAGGGTCGGGCCTTACAGGCCCAGTTCAATTATATTCAAGGCCCAGGTCAAACATAATTCGGAGGCCCAGAAGCTGTGAAGTGTGTCCATGTTAGTGAGATCAGACCCTATACATTGACAACTAACCCTGACATAAGATATAATATATACAAGAGTAACTTTTGATATTTTTCTGATGTGGGATACGCGGGTACTGCTTTCTCAAGAAGTTCCTCAACAAGTTTCTCAAGTATTTTCTATATCAATTAATTATGTTCTAATTTTAATACTTTGGAAATATATTGACCAATTTCAATTAAATTATAGTTAAAGTACGTAAATATAGACAAATTACGTCCCAGAATTGTAGTCTGGATTTAAGCTTTTTACCAAAAATATTTACGCCCCATAATATGCAGTAGGGTTTAAGCATTTTAACCAAAAATACGGCTCAAAATAAGAAGTTCAAAATATATATTCCAAATTAAAATGAACCGAATATATAGTTCATTTGGACATACAATATTACCAAAAATATTAAAAATTACATAAACATAATTTTAATCGAGATGATCCAAGCGAGCTCGGAGGACCGCCAATCTTGCCTCGATGCACTCTATCTTGGCTTTCTTCATCTCTATTGCGTGCTATATTTGTTGTTTTTTATCATAGCAAGAGCTTCCCGATGGAATCGATCCTTTTCATACTACAAATATTAAATATAATAATATTAATTTAAACCAACAAATTAAAATAACACAAAATAAAATAATAAATTTTCTAAAAAATTTGATGATACCAGTTGGTCTAAAATTAGTTCATTCAAACGTGCATCCACTTTCAATTTAGCTTGAATGGCTTTGCCAAACCTTTCAGAATCCTTCGCAAACTATTAACAAGGAAAAAAATAATCGAAATATAAAAATCAATGATAAAACCTTACATGCAAATAAAAAAAACAACATGCCTTTTTTACTTCCTCTTCCGTGGCTGTTTTAATCCTCTTCGACAAGGAGGTTTTTTCATCTTCGTTCGACCTTTTTGCAGTCTCCATTTACAGATTATTCGAAGGAGAAGAGAGTGTTGTAGTTGGAAGGTGGAGAAAGAAGTAGGAGAGAAATTAGGAGACGTGACTCTTTGATATGATCTCGAATGAATTGTGATAATTTTTCTCATTAAATATTGTGTATAAATAGGTTGAGAAGTTAGAGTTGCAAGGCAACGTGTCTTTTGAAGTCAATCCACTCCAATTCAATATACTTATTTTATAATAATTTTAATTTTCTGTAATTACGAAATTAAGATAGTATATATAACCTTTTATTTTTATTTAATTGGTATAATTATGTATAAAATTAGTACTACATATAGTTACAAAATTAGTACTAATTAGCCTTAAAATTATAATTTCGTAACTATACTCACAAAATTTGTACTATAGTCATAACATGTATAAAATTAATAATAATTGACATTAAAATTATATTCACCCATTCTAAACATTAAAAGAGAATTAAAATTATAATTTAATTAATATTTGAAGTATTAATTTGAATATTGTGTCGTTTCAATCAAATTGGTACTATAGTCACAAAAATTAATGAGTTGTGATGATTACATTCAATAAATATTGTGTATTCATTACTTGAGAAATTGTAGTTGGAAGGCTTTGTGTCTTTTCAATTAAATCCAATTCAAATTAATATTTTATTTTCAATTTTATTAATTTTAAAAAGAATAAATAAATTCGTATTAATATTTATTTGTAATTTTTTTAATTTTAAAAGTAATAAGTAAATTTAAACAATATTATTTTATTTTTTATAAATATTTTTACGATATTTTATATACTATATCAAACAATAGTTAAAATAAAAAAAATTTGAATTTTTTGGTTTAGGGTTCTGTAGCATTAATGATAATCAATGGTGGTTGTGTGTAAAATAGAACAAAGAGTAGTTTTCACGCTTCTCAATAAACCCTACTCAACAGTGGGATTTTACTTTCAAATTTTTCAGCATTTTAAAAATAATAAATAAATCCATAATTGTGTATTTTATTTTAAATTTTCTTATTTTTAAGAGTAATAAGTAAATTTAAACAATATTAAGTTAGTTTTTATAAATATTTTTACGATATTTTCTATACTATATCAAACAATAGTAAAAACAAAAAAAATAAAATTTGAATTTTTAGGATTAGGGTTTTGTAGCATTAATGAGATTAATGAATGATGATTGTGTGTAAAATGGAACAAAGAGTATTCACCTCACACTTCTCAATAAACCCTACTCAATAGTAATCATTCATCTTATACCCTACCTTCACTATATAATATTAATTAATTACATTCTTTGAAAATTTGGTCATTTTTTTTAATTATATGTCAAAATATTTTTCGAATAATATTTTGGAATTATCCGTGCTGCAACATGCAGATGTGTTTTGGTTACTAGTCTTTTCATGCCTTTAATGAAGAACTCTAGTTTCTTTTATATAAGTAGGTAGTTGTAATTGTAATTTCATAATCTAAAACCAAAAAAAAAAACCGCTAAAATCATGTCTTGGTCCAAATCTGATTAGGCCGTGTTTGTTAGTTTCTTACATTTAAGGATTGGATTCGTCGATCTTTCTCACGCACCGGGCACTGCATTGACCCTCGACTTACTCGTGAAGTTGATGTCTGGTGCTCGGTATCGTCATTTTCGGACCATCGAAATGGTCAATAAATTGGAAGAATTGAAGGAGCTATTTTATTCATTCGAAAAATTCAAAACGCTTCCGGGGATCACCTCTGATGAAGATAGCAACTGTGTCACAACCACTGATGCCTATTTCAGTCTTTTCAGCGACATTAGCGATGTAAGTAAATAGTACCGAATAATAAGATTATTCTTATTATGACATTAATTTACGTATATTCTCACTACAGGAATGTGAGATACATAGAGACTTTCGATTGAATAGAATGTCGGAGTATCGTAGAATTCGTGACATTGTTCAGATTTGAGGCGTTATGAAGCCTGATCTTGAGAGTGTAGTCAATAGGTTTGCTTGAAGACTTTAAGTTTGTTGTTTTGGTGTGTACTTAATTAACTTAGTTTGTTAGTTACAAGTAGTATGTACGAATTTAAAAAAATTATATATCTATATAAATTATCCCTAATTTTTTTGGTTTCTATTGGAGTCTACCTAAACACGATTAATTAGAAGAATCCAATAATTTTTTATTACAATTAATACTAATCCATTAATTAATAATTTTTTTATTAAAATTAATACTAATCCATTAATCAAACAATAGTTCATCTAGATCTTATTTAACTTTTATTTCGAACAAAATGAACAAAACTCAAAATAATAACAGGGTGCACAATATTAAATTTTGATTAGTACTACACGGTTACATTAAACAGATAATCTACCCTAAACCCTAAAATCTGTCAAGCCACAAAGGAAGCTAACCAGTCGAAATCCACACCGCCGAAACTACCGGCGCCGTTCATGAGCTCATGAAGTTCTTCAATGTAGGACATTCCATGCAGCCTAAATTCCCTCCACCGCGGACTCTCCTATCCTCATAAAATGCCATAAATAAAAAAAAAAGTTTTAGAGTAGTAAAATTAAAATGTGCAAAATAAATTATACTTACATTCTATCCCACACGGTCGAAATACTCGTCGCTTACACTGACTAGGTTTTAAGCTTTCGTTGTAATGGATTCCCGGCTACCGTTTGAAACGCTCGAAACTTCATATCTTCTCATTTAACTCGTTCAATTTCAGCACCAGTAGGATCAATCGAACTTTCCGATTAAGAACTCTCGACATCGTCATTGAAATATCCTCCAGAGCATCTACAACCTCGTAGTTGTCAGATACATCAACGTTTCCAACTCGACAGTGCAAAAGATCAATAAAAAAATTCTCAGTGTTTCGTGACCAATTCATTTTTTTTGTAGGAAGACTTTTTTTTTGGAAGATAAAGAGAGAAGTTGAATAGTTGTATTAGATAAAGGAGTTCTTTTATGGTTTGATTAGATTTTCACTAATTCTTAGCTCGTAAATTTGAATAAGAGAACCTTCTTAAATAACTATACACTAAAACAAAATAAAAATGAAAAAATAATTTTTCATAAAAAAAAAACATTTGGGCCGGATTTATAATAGTACTATTGAGGCCCATAGTACGTAGCAGAATCCAAGCATACATTCTAATATCTGTGCTTGGATTCTGGGCTTGGATTTATAATAGTACTATTGAGACCCATAGTACGTAGCAGAATCCAGGCCCATACCAACTTTCTTTCTTGCATTTGTTCGATGTGGGATGAAGGCAAAACCCATAATTGCATTAACATGAGTATCAAAGCAAAACTTCACTTTCCCTTCTTTGACATAAATGCGGTGTGCTTCTCAGAAATTTTACCCGAAAATTTAAAAATAATACAACCTAAATTCGAAATATTTACCCCGCATATTTCATACTTTTAATCGAAAATCTTAACATTAAAATTTCATTAACCATTTTTAAAAAATTTAAACCGAAATTTGAAAATTTTAGAGGGATGAAACCTCTGAATATTTCCATATTCTATTTTCTAACATTACTACTATAGTAGTAACATTACTCATATAGTAGTCAAATTTTACCAAAATTAAGCGACTATATGAAAACTAATCGATTGTACCAAAATTAATCGATTTTACCAAAATTTACTCGACTGTACCAAAATTATACCAAATTAAACTATTTTACCAAAATTAAATGATTGTATTAAAATTACTACTATAGCAGTAAAATCACATATTTTAATAATAGTAAAATTATAATTTTAATTCTATTAAAATTTTAATAGTAGTAAAATTTTAATTATAGTCACAAAATTACTACTATAGTAGTAAAATTATAATTTTAATAGTAGTAAAATTGATATAAAAATGCCTAATTGGAATTCCAAGTACAAAGTTGCTACTATACTCACAATATTAGTACTACTATAGTACAAAAATTAGTATAACATGCCTAATTGGAATTTCAATTGTAAAATTACTAATGTATTCACATAATTACTACTATAGTACCAAAATTAGTATTATAGTCCTAAAAAATCATACTATAGTCACAAGATTAGTACTACTATAGTACAAAAATTGATATAACATGCCTAATTGGAATCCCAATTGTAAAGTTACTAATCTTTTCACATAATTACTACTATAGTACCAAAATTAGTATTATAGTTCTAAAAAATCATACTATAGTCACAAAGTTGCTACTATACTCACAAGATTATTACTACTGTGGTACAAAAATTGGTATAACATGCCTAATTTGAATTCCAATTGCAAAGTTACTAATCTTTTCACATAATTACTACTATAGTACCAAAATTAGTATTATAGTCCTAAAAAATCATATTATAGTCACAAAATTGCTACTATACTCATATGATTAGTACTACTATATATAGTATAAAAATTAGTATAACATGAATAATTGGAATTCCAATTGCAAAGTTACTAATGTATTCACATAATTACTACTATAGTACCAAAATCATACTAAAGTCCTAAAAAATCATACTATAGTCAGAAGATTAGTACTACTATAGTACAAAAATTGATATAACATGACTAATTGGAATTCCAATTGCAAAGTTACTAATCTATTCACATAATTACTACTATAGTACCAAAATTAGTATTATAGTCTTAAAAAATCATACTATAGTCACAAGGTTGCTACTATACTCACAAGATTAGTACTACTATAGTACAAAAATTAGTATAACATACATAATTGGAATTCCAATTGCAAAGTTACTAATGTATTCACATAATTACTACTATAGTACCAAAATCATACTAAAGTCCTAAAAAATCACACTATAGTCACAAGATTTGTATTACTATAGTACAAAAATTGATATAATATGACTAATTGGAATTCCAATTGCAAAGTTACTAATTTATTCACATAATTACTACTATAGTACCAAAATTAGCATTATAGTCCTAAAAAATCATATTATAGTCACAAAGTTGCTACTATACTCACAAGATTAGTACTACTATAGTACAAAAATTAGTATAACATGCCCAATTGGAATTCCAATTGTAAAGTTACTAATGTATTCACATAATTACTACTATAGTACCAAAATCATACTAAAGTCCTAAAAAATCATACTATAGTACAAAAATTGATATAACATGACTAATTGGAATTCAAATTGCAAAGTTACTAATCTATTCACATAATTACTACTATAGTATCAAAACTAGTATTATAGTCCTAAAAAATCATACTATAGTCACAAAGTTGCGACTATACTCACAAGATCATTACTACTATAGTACAAAAATTAGTATAACATGCCTAATTGGAATTCCAATTGCAAAGTTACTAATCTTTTCACATAATTACTAATATAGTACCAAAATTAGTATTATAGTCCTAAAAAATCATACTATAGTCACAAAGTTGCTACTATACTCACAAGATTAGTACTACTATAGTACAAAAATTAGTATAACATGCCTAATTGGAATTTCAATTGCAAAGTTACTAATGTATTCTTATAATTACTACTATAGTACAAAAATCATACTAAAGTCCTAAAAAATCATACTATAGTCACAAGATTAGTACTACTATAATACAAAAATTGATATAACATGACTAATTGGAATTCCAATTGCAAAGTTACTAATCTATTCACATAATTACTACTATAGTACCAAAATTAGTATTATAGTCCTAAAAAATCATAATATAGTCACAAGATTATTACTACTGTAGTACAAAAATTGGTATAACATGCCTAATTGGAATTCCAATTGCAAAGTTACTAATCTATTCACATAATTACTACTATAGTACCAAAATTAGTATTATAGTCCTAAAAAAATCATACTATAGTCACAAAGTTGCTACTATAGTCACAAGATTATTACTACTATAGTACAAAAATTGGTATAACATGCCTAAATGGAATTCCAATTGCAAAGTTACTAATCTTTTCATATAATTACTAATATAGTACCAAAATTAGTATTATAGTCCTAAAAAATCATATTATAGTCACAAAGTTGCTACTATACTCACAAGATTATTACTACTATAGTACAAAAATTGATATAACATGCCTAATTGAAATTCTATTTGCAAAGTTACTAATCTTTTCACATAATTACTACTATAGTACCAAAATTAGTATTATAGTCCTAAAAAATCTTACTATAGTCACAAAATTGCTACTATACTCACAAGATTAGTACTACTATAGTACAAAAATTAGTATAACATGCCTAATTGGAATTTTCAATTGCAAAGTTACTAATGTATTCGCATAATTACTACTATAGTACCAAAATTAGTATTATAGTCCTAAAAAATCATACTATAGTCTCAAAATTGCTACTATACTCACAAAATTACAATTACAAAGTTACTACTATAATCACAAAATTAGTGCTACTATAGTAACAAAATGTACATAACATGACTAATTGGAATTTCAATTACAAAGTTACTACTATAATCACAAAATTAGTGCTACTATAGTAACAAAATGTACATAACATGACTAATTGGAATTTCAATTACAAAGTTACTACTATAGTCACAAAATTAGTATTATAGGTCCAAATTAGTATTATAGTCCAAAAAATTCGAACGAATTGGTATATATAAAAATAGCACTATAGTCATGAAAATTGATGTAACACAACTAATTAGAAATTAACTTACAAGATTTGTACTATAATCACATTCGAACAATATAATTTGATATGTATTATAATAGTACTATATTCATGAAACAACAATCTTGTATTATACAACTACAATACTTTTTTTAAAAAAAATTACTACTATAGTCAAATAATTGTTATAATATTAAATTTATTTCCCAATTATAATATTAACTACATTTATTTCTGAATTATTTCATTAATTATTTTAACATATAGACTATAGTATCATATATGATTATTTTGTTCGAAGCATATTTTGTTCAAATATTTTGTTCCAAACCTTTTGTTCAAATTACAAAGTTCCGAATATTTTGTTCAAATATTTTGCTCTTATAGTATAGCATAATTTTGAAAGAATAAGGCATGTCTCAATATTAATTGAACTTGCATTTTCAATAAAAGCATAATCATTTAAATTGCTAGAATATCAAGGTGAAAACTAATCATTATCTTCTTTACCATAAATGAGTTGTGCTTTTAAAAAATAATAGCCGAAATGTGAAAGGTTTATATGTCAAAAATTTGATTTTTTTGGTCAGAAATATGCATATCTATTTTGCATCTTTATATAGGGATGAATCTTCTCCATATTACACTATCACAATTTTAAACTTCAAACAATCCAGAATTCGAAGATGAAATATGTGATAAAGCCATCAAACTCAAGCAAAAATTGGAACAAACACTCACTCCACAAAGTCACCAAAACTACTCCTACCAAAAAAGCCACTCCAAAGAAGGTTACTCCAAAAAAGTCGACGACCACCCCTACCAAGCCGCCGACGACCACTCCTACCAAGACGGATTCAATGACTCTTCCCATGGCGTCCCCAAGTACGACGCCAACAAAAAAAAATTTATCTCCTATTCGACGCATGCAGTTAACGTTTGAATGGAGTGTGCCACCCTCACCAAAGAGTCTTGATATATTATATCAAAATTTGAGGGAAGAGCACAACAACTTGAAAGAGGAGGCCGATCACCTCTTGCATCGCATGGTGGCTTTTTCAAACAATGACATGGTGAGGGACTTGATTCTTGAGGCTGACCCTCTTACTAAGCTGTATGAGATTTTCCTACAGGTCAAGAATCATGCAGAAGAAGACCCTTCTAAGCATGGAGGCGAAAAAGGGTGCTTCCAACCATGCTCCCATCATCATCAAAGACTCGGAAAGCAACACCAAGAATTGATCTTCTATGATGCTGTTTTATTCTGTTTTTAAAAATCTTATGTGCTGTTTTTCCTTTTTATTTATGTTGTATCGCCGGCAGTAGCCGGTGTTTAGGGTTTACAAAACCCTGAACATTATCAATCTATCTATTATCATTTTTTAATTTCTTGCGTCTTTATCTATACCCTATGCATACTCTTAAATAGTACATTAAGAATAATGAAATAATTAAAAAATCTTAACAAATTATATTACGAAATTTATTCAAACTTATATTACGATTCATTAATTATATTATGAAATTTACACGACATTCTCGAATCTATACTTTCACTTTTTTTTTGGCTAATACACCAAATTCACGCTAACAATTGATGTATATATTCTTTAAAAATTAATTAAAATAAGACAGACACCCAAACTTAAACACAACAAAAATATCTTTGATTTAATAAAATATTTGATATAAGCAAATCTTTGATTTAATCTTTTGATTCAATCGAATTGACGAAAATATTGGATTTAATCAAATCTTTGATATACGAAAATATTTTTCAAGTGTAGTAGTCGCCTCAACTCATTGCTTGAAATATTTCAAGGACCAAGATTGTGATTCTCGTCCTACGAATATACAGAGATAGAAAATTTTACTAAAGTTATAGAAAAATATAAGTATTTAGACAGAAGGAGTATTTGATTTGAAAGAGTTCGATTAATAGGCTTAATTAGAGTATGAAATTCAATAAAATTGATGAAAATCTTTGATTTAATCAACTCTTTGATATACAAATCTTTTTTTCAAGTTTGTTAGCCGCCTCAACTAAAAAATTGAAATATTTCAAAAATTAAAAATTGTCATTCTCAATCTAATGAAACAATAAATTCTAAAAAATCAAACTTAATTGCCCCTTCCAATCCAATGAAACCAGAAACCGTAAACCCTAAAAAATCAAACTTCAAAGAGTCTAAAATTCTTTTGGAATAATGCGATAAACCATCAAGGTGATATTTAAATATATTCAATATCATAGCTTAGCGTTACAAATTGAAAAAAAAAATATTACATATGGAGCACAGATCTTCAATATCACGTTGATAATATTCCAGGATCTTCACCTTCAAAGGCCACAAAAAATATTTCTTTGCTTGGTCATTTTTTCTTTATTTTCATGACGATGGTGATGGTGGTGTGAAAAAATTTATATTACAGATGGTGAAATGGGGAAAAAATTGAAGAGAGATGAACGAGAATGAAGATGAAGATAATGAGAATGAGAGAGAAATAATTAAGATGACCGAAAATGAAGATGAATAGATTAAGTAATAATTAATTAATTAATTTTAGATGAGAGGATGAGAGAGAAATAATTTTAAATTTCAAACTCAAATTAGCTTTCTCTCACTAGATTAGGAGGGAATGAGTAATAGTGTAAAAGGCAATATAGACGTAATTAAGTTAATGATTAAAGAATATAATTAATGATGCAATTACCCTATTTACCCTTTGTGTCCAAGCCACATTGTGGCCTGGTAGATTTACCGTTGCAAATAAAGTGTATTTAATAGTTCTCATATATATTTATATATATTATGTGTGGTTTGTAAGTTATTATATAAGAGTGTGATTTACTCATTGCGTACCTCGATAATGACTGTGGATTTATCCTTGACATAAAAAAAGTATTTCAATGATGTCATTCAGGGTTATAAGTATGGCAAAAAATTTCATGCATTAGGTGTAGATAAAACTTATTTTAGACGGGCAACACAAATTTGCAGGTCAGCCCACCTTGACCAGGGTCAATATGGGTCAACCTGTAAAAAAATTTATCAAAATCAGTATCACCATAACATTATAAAGTATCATTTAAAATTTTAAAAAGTATCACATGCATCCTTAAGAAGTAATGAGTCTGCTAATTATCTTATATGAGTTTATTTAATTCAAATTGTGATTTTTTCATTCCAAATAACGTTTAGAGTTTAAGAGTTTTGGGTTTTTTAAGGGTCCGTTTTTTTTATGATTTTTTTAGTATTTTTATAATTTTTTAGATTTTTTAGGAGTTTATTTTGTGTTTTTAAGGGTTTATTATATTTTTTAAGGTTTATTAATCTCAATTAAGGATTATATTTAAGTTGAAAATTTAATTATCAAGTACAATGCATGAGTCGCCGGATTTAAAAAAAAAAATCACTTTTACTTTAGTGTTCACAAATTCCATTTCAGGATATATATTTATTTCATAATTTTTTTCTCAATTACCGTTTATATTTAGTCAAAAAAAAATTAATTGTTGAGCGCAATGCATGAGTCATTGAATTTAAAAAAAAATTCACTTTAATTTTATAGTTCATTAATTCTATTTTAGGATATATATATATATATATATATATATAATCATTTCAAACAAATTAAATCAATTCACTTTAATTTTAGGATTCATTAATTTTATTTTATGCTATATAATTTTTGAAAAAAAATTAGAAAACCATTAATAAAAAATAAAAATAAACAAACGCGTGATGCCCGTGAGATAAGACGAAAGTGTACCTTGTGCATGAAAGAGTTTCTCTATACTTATTAGTGTGTTACATATAGAAGAATTGAATCAAAAGGTTGTATTTGAACCTGCAACAAAAAAATTATAAAAGTTGTGCTCAAAGACAATCAACTTTCACTTTTCATAGTTTTATTTTGTTAATGGAAAACGTTGGACTTAATCAAACATGTATGTTTATTAACTCTAGGATGATAATTAAACATGTGACAAACGAAAAGTAGCACATCTCATGATAATTAACTCTTAGGGGATGGCTGATATGTCGGAATGGAATCAAGTGGGAATAGAATGAACTTAGTAATGGAATGATGATGGGAATAGAATGGAATGACGATTACCATTCCTTTGGCTGGTATCACAAGTAATAAGATAGGAATGAAACTTACATTTTTGAATTGTTTATTATAACAATATCTAATTAATAAATAAAATGCACGAATAGACTTATTTAGTTCTAAATAATAAATTATTCTTCTTTCAAAGATGCTATTATATTTTAATAACATATTGTTGAATATTATGTGATTTTTTTTACTTTATTAACATTTGTGAAAAAAATTGAGTATACTTTAAATAAGTATTTCGCTAATAATTAGCTAGTTTGTATATTTTATGTAATCCTATAATATCATTAGTACTTTTGTGAAATTTTAAAAAAATGTATGAATCTTTAATAAATTATTAATGATTTTTTAAGAAAAATTCATAAATTTATTTTTTTAATAAAATATTTTATAAGAATATAAGATTTCATTTGTCAATACAAAAAATAAAGTATAGTTTTGTAAAATAAAAAATAAAATTTATTTTGATAATCAGGAATACATAATACCATGGGAGCGAGGAGTAATGGTTAATTATATATTCATGGTAATGTGATTTCTTCGGGAATGACCATTCCCAATTAAAAAAAATCATACCAGCCATAGGAATGGGAATGGACGTGGGAATGTGATTCCATTCCCATTCCATTCCATCATACCAACCATGCTCTTAAAGTTTGTGATATTGTTTAAATTTCACTTAACATTCAAGTTAAATAATTTAACCCTTTTGTTATTTAAATGATTATGTGAAATTAAAATTTCAAGTTATGACAAACATCGTAGTTTAGTGATATTCATCTTCTTTATAAAATCGAAAATCGAAAGTTCAGGAAGTTCACTCCCTAATTTATTCTTCCATCAGCTCCCAAAAAAAAAGTCGAAATGATTTTTTTTATTCTCTCACAAAAGACAAGATTAGGATTCGTTTTAACTTGAAAATCAAGCTGAGTTATGTGCATGATAAACTCGGGATTTGCATGCGTTTCGGATGTACTTTTTACATATTTTTGGAGTCGAATGCATGTGTTTGTGATTGTTTTGAATAATTTTATGTTGTGTTGGTACAATCACGAGTTTATCGAGTTTTGATAGGAAAATCGCCTATTTGGACGTGTTTTGAAGTGTACATGGTTACCGGGTGGAAGGAGTACTTGAGTTGAGACTGGGAAGGCGAAAACGAGCCGGAGAAGCATAGTTTGGGAGAGAGTAGGATGGCACGGACCGTTCCATTGCACGGCACGGCCCGTTCCGTCGCACGGCACGGACCGTGCCCCATGCCGTAACCCGACGCGAGATTTTGTCCAACGGCACGGACCGTGCCGCCTTGTTCCGGAAATTGGTTTTTTTCTTTGTTGGGCTCTGTTTTTCCCCAATTATATGAGGCTTCCTTTGGACGAATTTTGGGAGATTTTTTACCCTATTATTGGAGCGGAAGAGTGCTGTGAAGGAGGAGGACGCGAAGAACAAAGGCTGATCACCCGACATAAGTTGTTTATTTTTATTTTAATTTCGACCGCGAGTTGTGTAATCAATACAGTATTCTCTCTAGATTTCTATTTTGCCATGAGCGGCTAAACGTATCATAATTCTAGAGTTTGCATACATGTGATTCGATGTTATTAATCTAATTCTGCTATTCTTCCCTTCCGATTATTGCGTTCGAGTGTTCAACTGCTTTATTTTATGCTTCGACTACTGGCCATAATTGATTGCATGCGTAGTTGGTGAATTTGAGACCTAGCGGAGAGAATTAACCGACTGATTAATTGAACAGTTTGATACAATTCTTCAGGAATCTGTAAGAGATAAAATCTGATGCTTTAGGGAGTTAGTAAATTTACCTAGAGACAAAAGTAATAGGAAATTTATTAATCAACAATTACCTTGAGACCTGGCGGAGATAGGTAGCAGCTTTTCTGAGTTCTCCACTAATAATCGGATTAAAAATGGGAAGAGTTAGGATCGGATTAGTACATAGATGATACATGTGGATTGCATTCCCTAGGATTAATCTCTATTAATTGAGTGAAATTGTTAATTTGATTTAGTGATTTGCGTTGGATAATCAACTTAATTGTTTTTAGTTAAGTGTTCTATTTTTATTTTTGATTGATTCGATTGGTGTCTAACTTTAATAATCCCACATAAAATTTAGGTAATCTGGATAATAAAAACGTGTTAGCTTAGTACTCGGTGTAGTCATATTTTCAGTTCCTGAGGATACGATACTCGATTCACTACTATATTACATTGTTCTGTGTTACTTGCAGAATTATTGCGGAATAAATAGTGCATCAGTGCACAACAGCATAAACATTTAAGCCCAAAGACGAATATTATGATGTTACATTCATTCCCTTGAATATTTTTCACTGTTTTCTTACTGAAAATTTGCAATAAAAAAAAAAAAAAAATGAAGCCCGAAATGTTCTAGCTAATTTTTTTTATGCTATGAATTGATAAAATTACTAGCAGAAGACGGAAGATTTCAAGAACAAGAAACAAAGTTCTGCTCTATCGACAGAAGTTATATGTCGAGTTCGTGGGTGCAAATCTTTATATAAACATATTTTAGATCGAGTATGTTGCACATAGTTTATCTAGAGAATGAATGAGTAGAGCAATTCATCTCTTCTATGACAATCCACAACGCATTGAACATAATTTACATGCAACACATTAATATTTTCAAATTTCTACTCGTCACTGAAAAATAATAAAGTAATTTTTTGATGTGTTTAATAAAATTATAAAGAAACTAGTGTTTGAATGTTTTGACTTTAATTATTGTTATTATTTTGAACCTTTAATTTTTTTGTGGAGCAGTGTTTGAATTAAGTTGGAAAAAAAAAAGTTGAATTGATAAAAGGGTTAATTGCCTCTAAAATCATGACTTTTACTCCATTTTTAATTTTAAACATTATTTTTTAATTTTTGTAATTTTAGCATAAATTGAAACTTTTTTGTAAATTAAACATCCTCAATATTTTTGTCCAAATTAAAACTGACGTGTCAACACATGTGCGATGACGTGGATAAAACAATTAAGATTAATTAGAATACACAAATTTTAATTGTGGATCAACATTTTTTTTTATTTAAATATGCATAAATTGAGATTCTCTCTCTAATCCCACCTTCTCTACCACATCATCCTCGCCATTCTCTGCCACCCCACCACCATCGCTAGAGCTTTCGCCACCAATTCGACAATCCCGTGTTTTGCATCATCGACAGTATCATCACTTCATCAGAGTAAGAAGTAGAGCTCCTCACTCTCATCTGGGTCGAAGTTGGGAAGTGATTTGCAAAGGGTGAAATGTGGAGAGGCCCCTGTGAAGGAGGGGGAACGGTGGTGCATGACTTGTGTGTTCCTTGAGAAGAGTGAGAAGGCAGATGAGAGAGAGGGTGCGACGACGGGGTTGAAGATTGGAGAAATCAAAATCTTGGGAAGGGTCGTCGACGGAGAGAAGGATGTGGAGCTGCGTGAGCCTTGAAGCTAATAAGAGTGTACAATCTTTTTTCTGGTAAATAGAAGAAGAGGAAGACAGCATATTGTTGTTCGCGGTGATTGAAAAATCGAGTTCTTGACGCACTCAATCTATTTGTAACTTTGTATGTATGTGTTGGTTGAATTAGATTTATTTATGTTCTATCAGATTTGTTTGAGATGTAGAATCTCAAATTATTCTTGTTAAAAGAAAAAAAATATCGATTCACAATTGAAATTTGTGTATTTTAATTAGTCTTAATTGTTTATCCACTTCAGCGCATATGTGTCGTCATGTCAGTTTTAATTTGGGTAAAAATATTGGGGATGTTTAATTTATAAAAAAGTTTCAATTTATGTTAAAAATACAAAAATTAAAAAGTGATGTTTAAAATCAAAAAGCTTTTAGAGGCAATTAACCCTTGATAAAATATTCTTTTTTGAAGCCGGATAAGTGGAACAATCACGTTTAACATGATTTGTTATGGATTCCTTTTATCTTGAACATCACGATAAGTTATGTGCCTAAACACGATTTTAACTCCAAAAGATGAATATTATGATTTATGAATTTATGATGTTACATTCCTTTGAGAAAAAAAAAACTCAAGTGCTATTATTGTTGAAATATCACAATAAAAAAAAGGGAGTTTCTATTTGCACCACTTAATTTACTCTTTGCACCATTAAAAAATTAAATGGAAAATAAAATAAATACGAAATGACTTATTTATCCTTTTATTATTTGTTTGCACTACAATTATTACTCAATGCACCACAAAATAAAATAAAAAAAATTAAAACTTAAAACAATAGAAAATATATTATTAAACCTATTATAAATCCAAAACAACAACATCTAAACGTCTAAAAAAAAGATAAGAGTATTGAACACAATTTCACTCAACAACCTAGATTCAACTTGTGCAATTGTGGTGGGAAATATCGAAAGAGATACAATGTGAAATGAAAATAAAGAAGAACATAACAATGTAAGCCATTTTGATTAGTTTGAGCGAGTTGTTGATTTGATTTTTTTCCCAGAACGCGTTTCGTTCGGGCTGAATAATTCGAACTTTTAGCTTTTGGTCGAACTCAATAAATCGAACACCACTTCAACAAAATTTGAGTTTCAATGTGTTCGAACTCTAGAGTTCGAACACAATCAAATTCCAACTTAGAATTCTGAAACTTGAGTGGAATACTCTGTGTACCCTTAGCATCTCGCAAGCAGAAGCCTCGAATCTGTCCCAATCTTTTTCCCAACTCTTGGGCCATCTGGGATCCCGTCATGCACGTGCAGTTCATGTGGATGGCATCACTCCTGCATTTACAAGTGAACCACCACCTAAACCACAGGTTGTTGCTGCAAGAGCATCATCTTGTATGTGTAGCTGTTGTATTCATTAGAATACAACATGCAATTATTACATAAAAATGAGTATCCTAAATAACATGAAACAAAACAAGAGAGAGCTAGCTCATGCACATTATTTGGTGCATGGAATAATCAAAACCCGCACAAACAGATTTGCATTCAAGAATCGTTAATTAGGTAAGACACGACGAATTGAATCAACCTGAAAAAGAGCATCTTTTGGACCAATGTTTACTCCCAAGTTGCTATTTTCCATCCTGACAACAGACAATATCTTAAATGTATCAGTTGGAAAATCCGAAGCTTCCCACCTGCGCCCTTTCTCCAATAAACACACTTTAAAACCCGCCATTGACATCCGACAAGCTGCAACAGAACCTCCATAGCCAGACCCAACAACAACAGCATCATGACCGCCATTGCCTTTTTCAGCCTATCGACACATCTGTTCGAACTCAACACATTTGTTTGAAACTCGAAATTGGAATTTGATTGTGTTCGAACTCTGGAGTTCGAACATAATGCTTATGTTCAAACTCTTGAGTTCGAACACATTGAAACTCAAATTTTGTTCAAGTGGTGTTCGATCTATTGAGTTCGACCAAAAGCTAAAAGTTCGAATTATGCAATCCGAACGAAAAGCGTTCTGGGAAAAAAATCAAATCAACAACTCGCTCAAAACCTCATTTTTTTGCGCACAATCAACTCAAACTAGCATCCAATCATTCTAATAACATATCATAGCATCTTAAATTATTGGAAAACTTGATTTAAACAATCCCTAACTATTGAAGGGTTGAAACTTTTTCACTACGTTATTTTTAACTGTTATCAAATGAGTTTAAATTTTTTTTACGTTTTTTTAACTGATTTTATATTTTTAATTTTTTTGATTTTAAGTTTTTTTTTTATGTAAAAAACATATTTTAGATGGAGGGTATTATTGTCAATATTGGTGGTGCAAAGAGTAAAAAATGTAGTGCGATGAATAGATATGGTGCAAAGAGTAAAAACTATGTTGCAAATAGAAACTCCCTAAAAAAAATTGTTACAGGGAGTCCGAATTTCTTCTAGCTAAGATAATCTAATGTTGTGAATTGTGATTGATCAAATTACATAAGAAAATAAATAAAGATTTCAAGTAGAACTATCAGTGCGCTCTACCTATGTATATAAGAGATTGATTAAGATAATTTTCTTCTAACATTTTATAGTTATCGAGCTTGTCACGTATAACGTATTTTTCGTATGATTACATGTAATTTACGATCTGTATATGTACGAAAATAATTTATCCTAATCACAATACATATTATAAATAGGCTTATAGGCATAGATGAATATGTAGATGGGCTTGCTCAAATGCTTTAAATCAAGGGTAATTCTATTCACAACCCCCAATTTTCTCTTTGTAGCCCCTAAATATAATTAAGATATAAATATTATTTGAATATACCATCTTATCCTTATAACTCCCATTAATTAAAACTCCAACAAAATAATAGCCCTACTTCCCACTTTATAACTCCATTCTGTGGTGAAATTCCTACCTTTTGTATCTTCTTTCTCTTTCATTCTTATAATCTAAAATCATGAATCTGCAAAATATAAATCATGCATTGCTTTTAAATTTGTAATTCCCTCATCCTTTCATGTACCTTTTTAGTGTTTTTTTTTTACTTTTTTTTTTCTGTAGATTCTGTAATTAAGAGGACATCCAATTTCTTCTTCAAAATAAATAAATAAATCAAATTTTGATTTCTTTTTCCAATCCTCTTCAAATCCTTCAACCATTAATCCTCTCCCCCCTCTTTTTTTCTAGCGGTTTCATCAGAACAATTCTGGAAAAAAGAAGAACTTACACAGACAATAATGGGAAATTTTTGAAAATGTAATACAATTCAATAAGTACCTGAAATTGGAAAATAAAATTTATATTCAATGAATAACCAAATACAAAATTAAAATATAAAATGAAGGAAAAAATCTGGATGAAAAATCCCGCTGAATTGTGTTGAGAAATGAGAAATTTTGTGCAATGGGGAGACCGAGAGTGTGCGGGGGGCTGGGGGCTATGAAAGTGGGAAAAAACATATCTAATTAAAATATAAGGGGTATAAGGTTAAAATGGTCCATACAATTAATTTTTATATTTTTATTAT
This sequence comes from Perilla frutescens, assembly GCA_026008535.1. Classification (NCBI taxonomy): domain Eukaryota; kingdom Viridiplantae; phylum Streptophyta; class Magnoliopsida; order Lamiales; family Lamiaceae; genus Perilla; species Perilla frutescens. The sequence continues at coordinate 69,989,189 of BRKX01000001.1, forward strand.
ATATGGGGTTATGAAGAGAAAATTGGAGGCTGTGAATAGAATTACCCTTAAATCAATCATAATCAGCCCATCATACATGTAAGGGTAATGTGGTTTTGAAGTGTTTTTTAAATTAATTTTTATTTTGTTTTCAATCACGATTTAGCCTCTTTTCTATATACTTCGCAATTTATGTGGCATTAAATATCTAATTACTAGTTATTTATTTTAATTTTTTTAGTTGGAAAAATAGGGAATGATTAGTTTATTTACTTTTTATCTAGAATCTCCATTGTCTAGATATCTACGAGAGTACAACTGTAGTAAATATTAAAACTATAAATTTTGTTAGATATTGTTTTTATTTATTTCGTTTTTGGTGGACGTTATGGTTCATGGAAATTAAGTTTTGGTCAAATTACTTGGAGAAACCTGAAGTTTGAGAAAAAAAGTTCAATCAAACTCAATTACAGTAAAACCTCCGTAAATAATATCATTGAGATCAGAGAAAAATATTACTATAAGGAAGTTATTCTTATATAGAGTTTACATATAAGAATTATTATTTTTAAAAAAATTAATATATATTATACAACACTTGGAAATGTCCCTTTATATTTTAAAAACATTAATTTAAAAGGTGTATAAGATTCATTCATGTGTTTTAACCAAAAAAAAAAATCATTTTAGGAATCAGACCAGAAGTGCGAGGTGATAATCTAGAGGATGATAGTGTAGAAATAAAAAAAATATCATATCAAGAAGCTTCAAACATGTTGTACAAGCTTAAAATGCTTTTGATTTAACAAGAAGATGATTGTGTTGACGAGTTACTTCGAACGTTCAAGTTAAAGGATGTGGTATTAACCCAAAAAATTAAAGCACTGTCACATGCAACTTTATATTTCATACAGTCTTAAGTTTACTGTAACACATGTAGTTAAATAATTCAAGATATTTTATATAGATATTTAAATATATTTAAAATTTAATGTCATTTTATTACTATATGAAGGTAAATTTCTTAAGGATGGTCCTAAAAAAATACCGGAATATTACAATGCAGAGGCTATTCTTATTTATAACTGGTCCCGAGTTTGGACCATAACTTTTTACTACTATAAAGAGATTATTCTTATATAGAGATTTTACTGTATAACCAATTTAAGCAATAAATAATTAGTGTCCAGACTAAATTATACTGACATTTTCCCTCAAATATAAAAACACTAAATGACCAGTAATGCATCTCAATATACATAAACATCAAATGTTATGTATTTTCATCTGAGTAGATAGTTGGGATAAATGTTTTTTGGATTAAATTCCCATAAATTCGGAATTAAATTGACAATTTTAACTTAATATTAAAAATAAGGAAAATGTCCAAATATGAACGTAAGCTATTTCGTTAGTCCAAGTGAACATTTAAACTATTATTGAGTTTAATTAGGCCTTCAAACTTTCTTGTTGGTCTAATTGGACTATTGAACTTTCTTGTCAAATTAAATTGAACTCTCGAACTTTCATAATTAGCTCAACTGGACCATTATATTAGTTCGCATCCAAACAGACGTCAACTTTTGATTGTGGAAAAGCCACGTTGACCCCAATTTCAAATAGCCCGAACCATGAGTGACAATTGTGTATTTTATACAATTTTTGGATATGAATTGATATTTTTTTTATCTTGTATATATTAGAATGATAATTACAATTGAAATGGATTATAAACAAATTATTAGACAAAAAAAATGCATACGATAATTACAGTGCACTTAAATAATTGAAAATCATTAATAAATATAATAACTACAATTGAAAATGATTAATAAAATATGATAAAAAAAAAAGCAATAAGAAAGGTTTAAAAACTATTTGACAAACAGAAATATGCATATAATAATTACAATGCATTTAAATAATTGAAAATTATTAATTAATAAACATAATAAATACTATTGTAAATGATTAAAAAACATGATAAGAAACAAATGCAATGGGAAGGATAAGAAATATATTGATAAACAAAAAATGTATACAATAATTTGTATAAATAATTGAAAATCATTAGTAAATAAAGACAATAATTACAACTGAAAAAAAAAAAGATTTAAAAAAATATGGTAAATAGAAAAATGAAAAAATATGATAGAAAAAAAAATGCGAAAGAGAGGGGCTGCAATGAATCGAACATTCACGCATTGGCATTGGGCAAGCCCATCGACCAACACAGCCAACACAAATTTCAATCTATTTATGGCATAAAAATAACTTTTTAAGAAACTTTTGCTATTTATTTTTCATGACACTTTTACCCCTATGATTTTGCCTTAATATATGTATAGATAGATATTTCGCGTAATGTGAATATTAATGATGCAATAAAATTTCATCTCAGTTTTTTTTTATTTGCATTATTTTTTCAGTTGTAAAAATTATAGACAAATATAAATTGATAATTACGAACAAATAGCTAATATATTGTGCTAGAAAACATAGGTACACAAATACAGTTTTTTAGGAGAATTATTAATTAAAGGCCTGAAAGATGGTTAATATATAAATATAGAGTATGAAAGATAGATTATATCAATTCAAGACTTGAAAAATCTAAAACTATCAATTTAAGACTTGAAGATTTAACGGTGTTAAAACTCGGTCCAAGGGAAGGTGCGTGACTCTTAAATATCTTCATCATTTTTTTTATCCTAAATAAAATAAAATAAAAACAAAAACAAATCATTTATATTAATTACCTTAATTAAATTAAATAGATGACTTTATTTAATTATGTCAATTCAATATCTGCTATACAATTAGAGATCCTTATAAATTTAAATTAAATTCAATGTGTAATTGTAATATTTTTTTTGGTTTCCTATCACAATAATAGATTGATATAGTTCTTTTTGTTTTCAATTATGATGGGGTAGTAATTATTTTAAAAAGAGATATAGAGAGAGAGAGACTAAATTAACATTAATTAATTTATAAGTAAATTATACTTTAAAATTTACATTTTTAGCACTTTTTTCAAAAAATTACAAATCTAACATTTAATTAATTTTACGATCTGAAAATCATCAATAAGTAATTGTATTTTAATATTTCTTGATTGAATGAATTTTTCTATCGCCGAGAATTTTCTTCCATGTTGATTGAAAAAATATGCTTATATGATAATTTTCAATGATTTTTTATTTGGACAATTAACATCCATTCTTAAATCGAGCACAAATCCCCCCCCCCCCCCCAAAGTGCAACTCAAAGAAAACTTTAAAAAAAAGTCTAAAAAAAAATGTTACTTGGCAAAGTTCGAACACAACCCCCCCCCCCCCCCCCAAAAAGATAAAAACTAACTAAAAAAAGCGTTGCTCAACGAAAAATTAAAAAAATCCAAAAAGCAAAACTAACTAAAAAAAAGTGTTGCTCAATGAAAAATTAAAAAAATCCAAAAAGCAACATGTCGCCGGTTTCGAACCTGTGCAATAAGAGCACCTCCAACGGAGGTTTTTTCCTAGATAGAAACTGATGTCGCAGCAAATAGAACAATTGTGAAAATTAGACAGATGAGATAGAGAAAGAAGAGTATCCGGACAGAAAGAAGAAATTGAGAAGTGGGGGTGGGTCCCACTTACAAGAAAAGTAGAAATAGCCGTCATTTTTTACTTTTAATTTCTGAAGTCATATATAATATATATATATATATATATATATCTATCGTTATGATATATATATATATCGTTATATATATATAGAGAGAGATAGGATCAAGTGAGAACTAAACCCTTCTGTGAGAACAGAGAACCAATATGAGCCATAGATCTGGTATATTTGGACGGCCAAGATATGCTATATACTTAAAAAAACGCGGTGGCAATATTGTAATATTATCAAATTTTTAATGAACCGAGGTTATTTATGTAATTTTATCAATTCTGTTAAGCGAAGATGATGAAGGCGGCAAAGGCGGAGATATCAGCGGCGTTGAACAAGATGAAGAAGGAGACGCAGGTGGAGGTGGAGGAGAAGGGCGGATAAACTCTCGCTGAACCACCACCGCCGTGGAGAAAATATTCCGGTGAATTAGCTCCACCTTTTTCTCGTTTCTTTCTGCGTTTTATTCGCCTTTTGTTGTGTCTTCGGATTCTAGTAGTTTAATGGATTTATAAGTTAATCTGTATTTTTTTTAAATCTGTATATTGGTAAATCGATCGCGATTTTTGTTGATTGATATGTCGGTGTGTTGAATTATTTGGTTGTTGATGAGACGTATTGTTCAGTTTGTATTTGATTGGATTCTGTGATCTGGAGTTTGATCCATAAACTGTATGAGAGTGTTTGGAATTGAAGAAATGGGAGGTGATAATGAAAAAGATAATGGTGAGATTATAAAGAGACTCCAGTCATCATTTGAAACTTCATCATCTTCGCTTCATACACAGCAACAGCAGCAACAACACTATTTAGCACTATCATTTTTTATTTTAGCACTGTCATGACCTTTTTTAGCACTGTCATTTTCTATTTTAGCACTGTCATGACTTATTTTAGCATGTACGTGACATATATTTTTATAGATATAATGACTTAGATACATTATATTTTATTTTTTTATTAACGATAGTATTATTTTTTCTTATAATTGTAAATATGCATAGCTGGTATTTCGTTTTTTGCATTGGTAATAAATATTTTAATATTTCTAGTAGGTGTGTAACATCAGTGCTAAACAAGAAAACGCAAGTGCTAAAGTATAAACTTTCAGTGCTAAAGTAGAATGCGAAATCTATAGTTCAATTACTAGTGCTAAAAAAGAAATGAAAAGTGCTAAAAAAGCATATGCAAGTGCTAAAACTGCTGAACTATTCCATTTAGTGGTTTATATCTATTATCTAATGCTTGGTTGCAATTATATGGATATAATGGGGTTGCAAAAATGGACCGATTAACCATGATTAGTTAGTAATAAAGCGTAAACGAAAGAGTTCAATAATTTTCTTATACAGACAGCTAAAACATAACATACAATAAAGGAGAAGTAGCAGCTTACCGTCTCAGCATTGATTTTGCCAATTGCAAAATGTACTGCTTGCATCAAACTACTAAGCATCAGTTCGTCTTTAGTGTCGGGATTTGTTGGCAAAAAGGGTGAGCAGAATTTGGGAGGGGGAACGCAATCCACATCATATCCCTGCAATCCAATTCTAATTCAATCATCGACAACCATAAAACTATATCCAATTGTAATTCAATTAGTGTCGAATAAAAGAGATAATCCACAACCATAAAACTAATGAAAACAGAACGAAGATATATCTCCAATTACAGTATTGGGAAGAACAATTGAAATAAATTAATAAAGCAAAAAATGAAATAAAATGATCAACTAATCTGGCAACGCAATAACGGTTGTAATTTCAGAGAGAGAGAAAAAAAGCTATCAATGAATTAGTGCTAAAATAAGTTATGACAGTGCTAAAATAAGTTATGACAGTGCTAAAATAGGGAATGACAATGCTAAAACCCTAAATTGAAAAATATACGCGTGAATCACATATACAATGCTAAATTCTAAACTACAGTGCTAAAAACGGAAGATCATGAAGCATAAAAAGATGACATTTGAAATGCCGACGGCATTTTTCATGCTAATGCTAACACAAATGTCATGCTGGGTGGAACTACTCCGGAGAAATCATTGTATGAGAGGTTGCTGTACACAAACAACTATGAATGAATCAATCAACGTCATATAGCAGTTGCTTTATTGTTGAGTTGCTACAAATAAACTTACAGTGTCCTTAAATTTGGTAGCTGCCCAAGGAAAGCTGGGATTTCTCCAGTTAGATTATTCTTGCTCAAATCTCTGTAAGAAACAAAGAATTACTAGCTAGTATTAATCTTTCTTTTAAGAATATATTTATGGAAAAAAGACGGGGCGGGTGTTGTTTAAGTTACATGTCTACAAGGGCTTGCATTTGGCTAAAATTAGGGAGAGGGCCATTGAGTTGGTATCTGATTGGGCTATATTTATATACATATTTTGGGCCATTTTTGGTATTGTTTTGATATGTTAATTGCCTCACGATCGTGTTTTGTGGAAGAAAATGTGTTTTGGGAATGATTTCAGGTGATTAACACATATATGAAGGAATTGGCCAAGATTGTGGAGAGTCTGGAAAGCACGTCGTATGGGCATACTACCTAGAAGCCAGACCGTATGGGCATACTGCCTGAGTGGGGTACCGAGATGACAGATTCTGGGCCTGAGCGCGAAGAGTTTGGGCCTGAGCGCGAATTTTACTTAAGCCCACGACCTGGACGCGGAATTGAGAGTCCTACCGCCTCTAGAAGTCTTTGTTTTGGCAATTACCTAGTTTAGATAGATTATGATGTTATTTCCATGTTGGATACTATTTTAATTAAGGATATTAAGATAGATTAGGATTTATCCAATTATATATTCCAGATTAACGCAGACCAGAGAGACGCGAGAGTGCAGATTTTATTCTCGTTCTTTTATTTCATTCTTTTCATCGTGTACTGCTCCAACAATATTTCAAGGTTCGAATTAATTGAATTCGAGCTAGACTCGTTCTTATTCCGGTGAAGATTAACGAAACCCTGGCGTAATTATACTGTGAGATCTAATTGTTCTTTTTATTTTGATTAATTTCATGTATTTGTTATTCTCTGTAATTCGAGTCGTTAATTGTTTCGATATTGCTAGGTAGGTGCACATATTTAGTAATTCGGAATTAATTAGTAGCCAATTAAATCGGCCATCCGTAATTGTGGTTTAAGTTTAATTAGTGGTAAAACGGTTCTTTAGAACCAGGGGAATAACAGTCTTAATTCAACGGTCCTGTGTTAGAGTCTGTTGATTTTGAATCGGGTTACTCTTGTTCTTAATGTTGTCGGCTCATTAAATCTATATAGTGTCTCTTACGGTTGTCAGTCGATTAGGGAAATAATTGGTGAAGTGTCTTCCTGATTATCGAGAAACTAAGGAGAAATTAGGCTGCGTCAGTAAGTGTCTTCGGTGGCTATAACTGGTTTGCATGTGTTGATTGAAATTATCTTTGCATCAAGGATCGGTTTAGTTAAGCTAGGGTGGAGTTAATTGGAAACTGGAATGCTTTTTATAATCTGTTAAACCCGTTTTCTCTATTTATTTATTATTTTCGTTCAGTTTATTTTACAAACACAAAAATCGTTTGGAAAGTTAAGTTCTGCAGATTGAAGATTTAGAATAATTCTCGCCGGTCCTTTGGGAGACGATCCTGCTCGCCTCTGTACTCTGCAGTAAGGGCTTACCGACGGAAGTCAGAACATTTATTTTTGGTGAAAAATGACGCACCAGTATCCCGACAAATATCTGCAACTGCAACAGAAGAGTTGAGAATGATATCGATCAATAATTGTTGCATCGTGTAATTACAAAGCAGAAAACATACGTACATGGAAGTGACTCTGGGAGATTTGAATGTGGGATGCAGATTCGATTGTTAGTAGATTGGCAAATGTTTCCAAGAGAATAGCATCTGGTCTCATGCTTAGAGTTATTCATCATTGGATCTGTTCTCGCTTCAATGCTATTTTTATTCACGATGATTGTGTAATACTGTAATTCACTAAGCAAAGTAATCATATTAGTTTTAGCATTTGTATTCTGCTATTTTAGCACTGGTAGTTTATATTTTAGCACTATCATTTCCTTTTTTAGCACTGTTAGTTAATGATTCCATTGATATTTTAGCACTACCATTTACAAACTTGTGATCACCACTTTTAATATTAAATTTGAAGCACTAAGACCATCTAATTGAATGATGAAGATGCGTTTTAAGTTCTCACGCACGAGAAGTATTAGAACGAATTCTCATTGAAACTCATACATAGTACGTATTAATTAGCTAGTAGGAACATAATGTGATATTATTCTCTCTCCACATGCGTACATAGTATTAGTTAGGAAAATTCCGTATTTTTATTAATCCAATCGCAATTCAATGATGAAATTACTTACAGTTACAGACAACATTATTAGAGAAATATAAATATTGTCCATGTCGGGCAAATGAATTCGAATTCTATCATTTCTTTTAATCAAGTCTGTCTCGTTGTACTTGGTTGGTATAATTTGTCTCCCCTAAATTATTTTACGAGCTGTTAGATAAAAGTGAAGTTTCTCCCAAACACGGCTAACAAATAATATCTATAATTTGTGTCAATTTTAATAAGTAGCTAGTGACGCATGCATGGTGACAACTCAAAACATAAGATCTTATCATTGCCAAATAAAAATATTTGTCACTTGCTCCTTATTAAGTAGCAACATATATAGTACATCCATATTATTTCTTGGTAAAAATGATTGAGTATCATAAAGAATATCTTGGTAATAGAATATTTTGCACGATGAATGCAGCATTTGCAATAACAAATGAGTATTATAAAAAACATTTTGTTAACATGTACTTTAGCACTATTGTGATCTATTTTAGCACTGTTGTAACCTATTTTAGCATTACTGTAAACTGTTTTAGCACTGCCATGTACTTTAGCACTACTGTGATCTTTTTTAGCACTATTGTAACCTATTTTAGCACCACTACGAACTATTTTAGCACTTAGGTTGACGAAGCTGATTAAGTTGTTATTTTGAATTTTTCACTATCAATTTTATATTTGAAAATATATATCAAAATGTAGAAAGAAGAATTTTAATTTAAAGATTGTTTTCCCTCAAATCTCAAATATGTACGCATTTTGTATTTTAGCATCACAACTCACGATTATATATTAATATGTCATTTTCAAGAATGCTGAAAATGGAGAGAACGTAGAATACATGCTTAGTTTTGTAAGTTCAAATCGCACACTTATTACAAAACTAACGTGTGCCAAATTATCTCGATCGTCTCACAAATTAATGAAATCTTTTATTGCATATGGATATAGATCAAATATAGTATAGATGTGTTTATATATATACATAGTAATGTATATATATATTTTAATTTTGAAATAAAATTGGCTATTCCCTTTTCTTGCTACGCAAGGGGGAGGTGAGATGAATTCTCCGCTTTTCCGACTTTGATGGTAACAAATATGTAAACTTGATTTTCGATTATTCAAATTAAATGCGCTTTAACAAACTTAATTTGTGGTTCACCCTAACTTTATTTAATTAAGAATCCAGCTTACTTCACTAAATTCATAAGGTAAACACAACAATGTGTTCATGACTAATTTAGCAGTGGTGGCGCGTATCTATTTGAAAATCAATAAATTCAAATAAACAAGTGTATTTGGGTAAGAACACGAAACTATTTTTTCGATTAGGTGTAGAATTTTGATTTAGATTGTGGGATCTGAACTTCTTCTTCGCAAAAAGAAAGCTGGTTTGAGAGTTTCTTGCCATGCTAAACAAAAGTCATGTTAGTGCTAAAATAAGTCATGACAATGCTAACATAAGTCATGACAGTGCTAAAATAAGAAATGGCAATGCTAAAACCCTAAATTGAAAAATATACGCGTGAATCACATATAAATTGAAATTTCCAATTTTACCATTTCTTAGTTTCAGGGGCAGCGAACTTCCAAGATATTACAATTATGCCACCGTTTTTTTTTTAATTTTGGAGCAGATCTGGCCGTCCAAGTCACAACAACCAATATTTTAGCATTCATATTCTGTTCTTTTAGCATTGTTAGCAACCAATAATTTTGTTTTTTATTCAATTATGAATTGTTTATAAATATTTTTTTAATATAAAATTTACGGCTATGTATTAATTTTTTAAATTATGTAATTTGTGATTTGATTGTAGATTTATTGTATTAGAATTAGAGCAATAGTTTTATACTTTAGTATTGATATTTAATATTTTAGCACTAGTATTTTGTATTTTAGCACTAAAATTCCGTATTTTAGCACTTGTAGTATGTACTTTAGCATGTATGGTTTCTACTTTCTTTATTTGATATTTTTAGCATTGATATTTGATGTTTTAGCACTAGTGTTTTGTATTTTAGCATTGGTATTCCGTATTTTAGTACTGGTAGTTTCTTTTTTAGCACTAATAGTTTCTACTTTAGCATATATGTTTTCTACTTTGTTTATTTGAAAAAAAAAATGTATTTTCTTCAGTTATATACTAAAATTTTAAATTGAGTAATTGGGATTGATGGTAGTATTATTTGTCTTAGCATTAGAATGATTGTTTATATTTATAGGATTCATTTTTTTCTTGTTTAGCACTGGTAGTTTGATTTTTACTGAAATTTCAAACAAAATGAAAAACTTTGAAATTAATAATATGGTGCACAAAATTATATTTTGATAATTAGTACACGGTTAAATTAAAAGAAAATTTATACAACAAGTGCAATTTTTTAAAATAATTATAAAACCCTAAAATCATTCCGAAATGCAAAATCAACAACTAGGTGCATTGCATCCCTAAAATCTGTCAGGCCACAAAGGAAGCCAACCAGCCGAAATCCACACCGCCAAAACCACCAGCACCGTCCATGATCTCACGAAGTTCTTCAAAGTAGGGCATTCCATGCAGCCTAAAGTCCCTCCACCGTGGACTCTTCTAGCGTCATAAAATTCGACAAAAAAAATATTGTGTTAGGGTAGTAAAATTAAAATGTAAAAAATAAATCATACTTACATTCTGTCCCACTCGGTTGAAATGCTAAAATATAACATGACAGTGCTAAAACTCCAATCTATACTTGTAAAACCAAGAAAATTGAGCAGTTGACTCACACATGGGACAAAAGTTTTATGTTTATAAAAAAGAAGCAAAATATGAAAGTCCTAAATCAACTACAATGTCAAAGAACATAATCTGAATGCTAAAATATGTTATCACAGTTCTAAAACTCTAAACTAGAGTGCTAAAAACAATGAAGGTTTTATGTTTACAAAAAAGAAACAAAAGATGAAACTCCTAAATCAATTACAATGATAAAGAACATAATGTGAATGCTAAAATATGAGATTACAGTGGTAAAACTCTAAACTAGAGTACTAAAAGCAAGAGAACATTGTTTCATGCTAATGCTGAAGCAGGTGCCATGCTAAAATAAGTCACGAGAGTGCTAAAAAATGAAACTCCTAAATCAAATTATAATGCCAAAGAACATAATCTGAATGCTAAAATATGAGATGACACTGCTAAAGCTCTAAACTAGAGTGCTAAAAAATAGAATCTGAATGCTAAAATACAAGATGACAATGCTAAAACTCCAATTTATACTGGTAAAACCAAGAAATTTTGCAGTTGAATTACACATGGGACAAAAGTTTTATGTTTATAAAAAAGAAGTAGCATATGAAAGTTCTAAATCAATTACAATGTCAAAGAACATAATCTGAATGCTAAAATATGTTATGGCAGCTCTAAAACTCTAAACTAGAGTGCTAAAAACAATGAAGGTTTTATGTTTACAAAAAAGAAACAAAAGATGAAACTCCTAAATCAATTACAATGATAAAAAACATAATGTGAATGCTAAAATATGAGATTACAGTGCTAAAACTCTAAACTAGAGTACTAAAAGCAAGAGAACATTGTTTCATGCTAATGCTGAAGCAGATGCCATGCTAAAATAAGTCACGAGAGTGCTAAAACACAGAAGCATGCTACAAGAAACTTTGGGAATGTTGATTTGATTACCTACACACGCACTATCTCACTAATTAATTCTCTATTATAACACACAATTAATTAATATATATGTTTGATACAAGATAGATTTGAAAAGAATAAAAATGAGGACGTAGATATATTAATTATTGTTTGTCTCTAATATATAGTTGATTAGTTTGTATAATATGTAACGAATGCATGCAGCATAAGGGCAAACGATTCTTGGCTATACAGCTACACGAAAAGCTTTAGTGGGTTTGCTGCAAAGCTAAGTGAGGCAGAGAGCAAGAAAATTGCTAGTAACTTCACTAAACATAACATCACGAATTTGATTTTCCTCTACTTTCCAAAAATTAATATAAATATTGAAGCTATATATATGTTTTAGGCATGGAAGGGGTGGTCTCCGTCTTCCCTAACTCGAAAACCGGGCTGCACACAAGGCGATCATGGGAGTTCATGGGCTTACCTGAGAATGTGGAGAGAGCAGAAACAGAGAGTGATATAATTGTGGGAGTAATTGACAGTGGGATATGGCCTGAATCCCCAAGTTTTTCCGACAAAGGTCTCGACCCTCCACCCACAAAATGGAAGGGTATTTGCCAGTCCTCATCTAACTTCACTGATTTTAGTTCGAAACTTTAATGTTCTTCAGTGGTTTTGGGATGATTTGAACGGTTGAATTCGATGATTTTTTGCCGGTTTCGCGTTAGAAAGCTCAAGCAGTTATGGTGGGAAGAAAGATTTTTGTCTGTAAACGTTTGAAAATCCGTATAGCTTCAAACTTCTGATTTTACCCTCTCTAAATTTCAGGGGCACTGAACTTCGAAAATATTACAATAATGCCACCGCCTTTTTTTAATTTTGGAACAAATCTTGGCCGTCCAAATCAGATCAATTTGTGGCTGAGATTGGTGCTCAGTTCTTACCTAGGCTGTGGTTCCTTCTGGAACCCACCCCTATATATCTATCTATCTATCTATCTATCTATCGTTATATATATATATATATATATATATATCTATCTATCTATCGTTATGCTATATATCTATCTATCTATCGTTATATATATATATATCTATCGTTATGTATATATATATATCTATCATTATGGATAACGATATAATTTGTGTTTTTTTTTCATGTATCAATTTAATTTGTGTTTTAATTTTATTATTGCGAAATTTTTTGGGGATTATTTTTAAAATTAATTTATTAATTAAATATATATTTAAATTTAAATATGAAAGTAAAAATAATTATCTATATATAAAATAAATAAATTAATAAGATATAATAAAAGATAAATGAGTGGATATGATAGCGGACCCATTAATAATTACTTTTTAGGTAGAATGATTGTAGAGAAATATGTTAGGTAGATAATAGATAGATATTTTATGATGTGGCAGTGATGTGGCAATGATAACATCTGAAACTGGGTAGAATTATTGTGGATGCCCTAAGAAGACAGCATAGAAACACGGACGACCCCACCAAAGGCATATATTTAATTATATTTGGCAGAAGTATTGTGCTAAAGTAATGTTTTTGCTTACATTTTTTATTTACAATTTTACTCCTGTGATTTTGTTACATGTATAGATAGATAGATAGTTCATTATACCTGATAGTAATTTAAGTGTCCCCTTACCCCACTTAGAGTTAATAAAATAATTTAGAATCTATTTGAACATTTCCCATTAAAAATATATATGTAGTAGTATATTTGCCTTGTCCCCTCCCTGTTCACGATAATGAAATGGTAGGGCTGTAAATAAACAAAACTATTCGTGAGCTACTCAGATATCGGTTTGAAAAAATTCTGATCAAAACTAGATCGTTTATTAAACGAGCCGAATTTGAGTTTTTTTTTGAACTCGACAAATTTCTCGAGCCGAACTCGAGCTACTAGTGAGCTTCTCACGACCAGCTCGAGTTCGACTATAAACAAGCTTTTATCGAGTAACTCGTGAGCTTTTAATCGATCTTTGATAAATAAGCCCAAAAAGTTATATTTCCACCCCCAACAAGATTCAAAACCTAGTCAAACGTATTTCCATTTGTTACTTTAACCACATGACCAAATTATTAACAATTATATTAATATTGAATCAAATAATATTTTCATAACAATCTCCGGAACTTAAATGTATGTAAATCTTTATATATTATATATTGATATTAGATTTATGTAAACATAATATCGTATTATCAATTTATCAAATAAATTTACTGCATATTCAACTAATAATAGACTATATGAACTATTTGAAATTTAAGAATTAATATTATTATAAATAAAAAAATTAAAAAGAAAATCAATTAATGATATTTACAAACATTAAGTTAATCTTATGATATTAAATAAAAAATAGAAATATGTGAATAGATTTATATGATAATTAAAATTAAAGTAATCAAAAATTGATTATTCAAATTTAAGATGTACATTTAGAATTTATTTAGTTATAATATTAATATAAATTTGTATATTTGAATTTTAAAGCAGTCTAGCAAAAAATATCTAATTGTGAGGTAAATATAATTCTATTTTACAGTCATAATTAAGAATTGTGACTTGATAATGAGACAAACACAAATGAATTTGATTAAAACATATAATGTCAAAAAAACATTATTACACTGAGTTAAATCGTCATTATTCATCAAAACCAACATCAATCAATTAATAGTGTCTAATAATTACTTAGTTCATTTGATTCGACTATTTTTTTTAATTTGTATATCAAGTTACTCAATTATTATATAATATACAAATATTATGTATACTTTAGCGTGTCTCGTTTAAATTTAATGTTATATATCAATAAAATAAAAGAAAAGTGATTGATTGGGCCATATTTTCCTAAGTTTTAGGGTTTGTTTTGTGTCTATTGTTGCTATGTTAATTACCCAATGGTTTTGTTTTGTGGATATAAGTGGTCTTTTGAGTTGAATGCAGGTAGTTAGCACAACATTGAAGAAAAGAGCCAAGATTCTAGATTGAAGCTGCACATTTTAACGTAAGGAGATTTGAAGTCATAGTCAGTAAGGGCATACTGCAGGAGCTAAAAATGCTGGGCGCAGTTCGTGGGTTTCAGCAATTAGAACTGGGCCGATCCATGAGTTTTGAGACTTCCAGTGGGCCCAGACGTGAGCTACAATCTGGAAATTAATGTGGAAGCAGCTACAAAGAAGTCTACAGCCCTAAGGAGTCTTTTTGGTCAACTTACCTATTTAGATAGATATAGATTTTTATTTCCTAGTTGAGATAAACTCTTTTATGGATATTAGATATATTAGGATCTAATTTACTTTTAATTGAGAGTACCAGAACAGACGCAAGGGGGCGAGACCGCAGAGACGCACTTTTATTCAGTTTCATATTTTCTTTTCTAATTCATCATGTTCAAGGTTGTCAAGATTTTATGTGATCAAATTTTATTATGAATTCCAGCTAAAGTTCGATCATATATCGGGTGATGACTTAACGAAGCTCTAGCCAACTAAATCGTGAGATCTAACTGCTTTATCATTTAATCGAATGCATGTATCTGTTGTTCTTAATTTTCGTGTCGTTAATTGTTTTGGCGTTGCTAGGTAGTTGCAAATATTTAGTAACTCGGAATTAATTAACAGTCAATTAAATCGGTCATCCGTAATTGTGGTTTAAGTTTAATCAGTGGTAAAACGGTTCTTCAGAACTAAGGGAATAATAGTCAAGTTTTAACTGTCCTGTGTCAGAGTCGGTTGGATTTGAATCGAGTTTCTCTAGAATTTAATGCTGTCGGCTCATTAAACCTATAGAGTGTCTCTTACGGTTGTCAGTCGATTATGGAAATAATTGGTGAAGTGTCTTCCTGGTTATCGAGAAATTATGGAGAAATTAGGTCGTGTCAGTAAGTATTTTCGGCGACTATAACTGGTTTGCATGAGTTGATTAAATTAATCTTTGCATCAAAGATCGGTTTATTGAGCTAGAGTGGAGTTAGTTGGAATCCGGGATATTTCTTTAATCATTGTTAGAATCGGTTCTCTGCGTATTTGTTTAGTTAATTCAATTTTGTTATTGCCTTCGTATAATTCAGTTTAAAAATCTCAAAACCCCAGTTTGAAGTTTGGTGCTACAGATTGGAAATAATGAGTAATTCTCGTCGGTCCCTTGAGAGACGATCCTGCTCGCCGCTGTACTCTGCAGTAAGGGCTTACCGACTGGTTTGTCGGGACATTTATTTTTGGTGAAAAACGACGCACCAGTGATATATTACAATAACAATGAATTTTGATTTATATGTCATATTATAAAAAACTTTAAAATTTTTATTCGGATTAAGATTATTGTAAGTATTTACTTGTTAATTGGAACATGTGTGAATGTGTAATGAAAAATAATAAAATAACAAAAACAATGAACTAGATCATCAATCAACTAATATAGTAATATGATTATAATTTATATGAAAATGAAAATGAATAACTGGTAAAATAGTAAGAAAATGAGATATGAGTGAATTATGATTTATAAATTGCATAAGAAAAAACACTTTTAAATTTAAATTTGAATTAAGATAATTGTAAAATATTTAAATGTTTAAGTTTGAAATTAGTAATGAAAAATAATAAGCTAATATGGGTAGTGAGCTAAATCACTAATCAACTAGTGAATACAATTATTACATGAAAAGTTAAAATAAATGATCAATAAAATAACAAGAAAATGAAATGTGAGTACATTATGATTTATAAATTATATTATAAAAATATTTTGAAATTTCAATTCAAATTAAGGTAAATATTTATATATTAAGATTTTAATTGTCTATATTAATAATGAAAAATAATAAAGTAAAATGAGTAATACACTAATACACATGATTACACAATTAAGTAATTAATAAAAAAAATAAAATAAAATAAACATAATTAAAGAAAATATAGAAAAGACAAGAAAAGAATTCGATCACAAATTTTATTATCATCGAGCTTTTATCGAACTTTAATCGAATTTTTTGTCGAGTTTTTTTATCGAACTTGAACATGTACTAGTCGAGTCGAACTCGAGTCGAGCTCGAATCAAATTCGATTATAAATTTTCTTAATCGAGCCGAACTTAAACTCAAATTCGAGTTGAATATATCTTAAACGAGCCGACCTACTTAAAGGTATTCGGCTCGAATCCACTCATTTACATTCTCTGGAAATGGCTTATGAAACAAGGGAAAAAAAAAACAATCCTAAAACTCCAACACATATATTGGGTGTCTTAAGGTGCGTATATGTAATTAATTTTTAACCCTTAAAAGTTTTTCATTTCTCATTTATTGCCCGCTTTTGTGTTTGTTATTTTCACTCAAGCCCCACCTATTTTCACATTTTCTCCCCGTCGCCCTATTTGCCTCAGACAGTCCTCGAACTCTCATATTGAGGGTTTTCTCTCTCTTCACCGTCCCAAAGTAAAAATCTCTACTGATTTTCTTCAATTAATTTATGTTCCTTTTTCTTAATTTTGTTTCACTTTTGTATTTTTGTCTCAGGTTTTTCTGGATTGAGCCTGATTCCTGGAAGAATTTCAAGTGTACGGTAGGAATTTCGTTATTTCAAGTCTAAATTCGAGAACCCTTTTCTCCGTTTGCTATTTTTTTTTTTTTGTGGAATTTCTTTGGTTGGTGAGTTTGAGTTACAATTCTCGATTTATCTGCGTGCTGCTAATAATCCTGAATGTTTTTTTCGCCAGGCTTGGTTTTGAGTTGTGGTTGAATTTCAAGGTAACAACTTCCTCGAACTGAATGCGTTTATGTATCTCTTTATAAATTTATGCTGTCAATGTTTTATGAAAATTTCTCAAGAGTGTAGCTGTGCATGAATCTGCTGATAGCACAATGCTTATTATGGTTATTACTGTAGTTTATTTGCCTCCCTAGCTCGT
This sequence comes from Perilla frutescens, assembly GCA_026008535.1. Lineage (NCBI taxonomy): Eukaryota > Viridiplantae > Streptophyta > Magnoliopsida > Lamiales > Lamiaceae > Perilla > Perilla frutescens. Next base: position 70,006,772 of record BRKX01000001.1, read on the forward strand.
ATGAGTGAACTATTTCGATGGATAAAATGAAGCAATAGGTAATCTTGAATGAAAGGAATCTTGAAAGTAATCTGTCAAGTGTTTGAAATAATGCCATTTCTCATTAGTCATTACAATGCCAAAAAGGCACATGGATCGTCCCTTTTGCCTTACTGAATTCTGAAGAAAAAACTTGGTCGCTTCCCCTGTTCCCTCCCTTTAGTCATACCAAACAGACCCTAACCCCCTTTCTCACCATTTCAGCTGTTCTGGCCTCCACCTCACGTTGAACTAAGTTTTTGCTTCAATGTACCAGTCAGAAATGAAAGTTGTAGTTGTCTCTTTCCGGAAAGCAAACTTAGTGATACTTTGCTTTTGAATTATCCCGTGTCTGACCATTGAAATTATGTGTCATTTCACTGTAAAATACAGTTTTTTGCTGTTTGAGAACCAACTATTCTTTCATTTTAGTACTTTTAGAGTTTTAGTACATTGCTAGTCACATATGCCAAGGGACCTACATTTTTAATATCGTATTTTAGCAATCTACCACCATCAGCGAAACACAGGACAAGTTACAAAGGTCTGATCTTAGTATTGTCTCTTGCACACGGTTGTATCACTTTTGACAGTCGGTTCCTAATTATGAGATAACATCCCTGCAGTATGAAAATGAAAATGCAACTCTTACTAATGGGTACTTTTTCCATGAGCTTGATTTTCTCAATAGACCATGAAATTTGCATTCATTGGAGTATTTCAAAGTTCTTTTTGATAAGTTTCTTCTTGGTTGTCATCTTCTTCCTTTTTTTCCCCAGGGCTCTCTTGGAATAGGCAACTTTTTAACAAGTTTATGGGAATATTCCAGTGTAAGTTTTGGAAAAGTGCTTTCCTTTTCCAGAATTTATGTTGAGTTAATGTGAGTGAATCTTTGTTAATTTGCTGGTACATGTTGCTGCAATATTTGATATTGTCTCTCATTGTTTTTCACCTTGTTTCGGTGGCTATGTGTGGAATTAGTATTACATTACCTGTTATGGCATAATTACTGTATGCATAGCCATTTTGACAACCAACCTACTTTGATTACAGCAAGCAAGATTTCTGGTGAATGAAATGCAATGAGCCGTTGGACTTCAATTATTGCCACGTGATCTAGGCATCAGCTCCTATCAATTATTTGTTCTAATTAATCAAACTATTAATTGTATGTCCATAAAAATTAAAGAGTTTTGTTACTCTGCTCACTGTTGTTTTGATTGCCCTTGTTTTGAAGTTACTATGGATTCTAGAAGAAATTAAATGATCTCCCTATTCCCAATTCATTACTAACCAACACCTGCTGTTCTCTCTCTATATATTTCTGGGGTTTTAATCTGCTTAAACATTGTTGCAGTTACCCTGGGGCATAAATAGTTCTGGAAAAAAATGGGTGATGAGAATTTCAATGAGACGATCCTGACTGAGAAACTGTCTAAACTCAACAGTTCTCAGCAAAGCATTGAATGTATCCTTCCTTGCTTGCCAAAATTCATAAGTTGATTTTTTAGTTCAGGTATTGTAGCATCACTGGTTCTGGATGGATGAACTACTATCTGTTTTGGGTATTTGTAAACTTTCCTTTCCTCATGATTTTTTATAGTTGCAACTTATAAGTAATGACATGAATATCTGTTCGTCCGCACGTAGCCGGCACTTAGCGTGTAAGGATACATTATACAGTTAATTTTTTATACTTGTAACATGAAAGTGAACCAATTGACATCTCCTTCTGGAGTTTATACTTTCTTCAAGATACTACCAGTGACATATGGCTAAGTATATGGCTTAAGCTTTTTTAGTCTTTATATTGTTGAAGGGGAGTCTTTGTGTAAAACTTGGTGTTCCCTTTGATTGTTCAGATTTGTATTATCGAGAGGTTCTCTTTTAACATTTCATCAGCTTTGTCTCGGTGGTGCATTTCTCATCGCAAAAAGGCTAAGCAAGTTGTTGAAACATGGGAGAAATTGTTCAAATCAGCACCGACTGAGCAACGTGTTTCCCTTTTATACTTGTCCAATGACATCCTGCAAAACAGCAGACGCAAGGGGAGTGAATTTGTGAATGAATTTTGGAAGGTTCTTCCAGCATCTCTTAAGACCGCTTATGATAGTGGCAATGGAAATTGCAGAAAAGTTGCCTCTAGACTGGTAATTCTTCAGCCTTGTCCATTTTCTTCCTATTAAAGCATGAAAGAGTGACAAGTCGGGCATTTGCACTGCATCTACTTAAACATATTTATAATAACTGTATCTATGGCTTGCATTGGCATGACAATTTGGAATGTGCTCTATCCTGCATTAATCACAATGTATAAATCGTACTTCCTTAATCACAACAACTCTCATGACTCATAATGCTTGTTGGTTTTTGGTTTAGATTTTTGGATGTGTTATCCCCAGCCACCATTCTGATTACTAGTGTTCTAATGATTATGATGGATGCCTTTGTGCAGCCGGATGAGGAGCCTGAGAGCCTCATTGATAACATATGCTCTAACTCTGTTAAGTGATTTTATTTTTATTTTTATACCAGAACTTGATATGTGAGGGTAAAAGAAAATCTGTTATGGTTCAAACAAAGGAACATATAGCTAAAATATGCTCGAGGTTGACTTAGATTCTTGAGTACTTAACATAGCTTCAGCTTCTATTGTAGCACAAATTCCCCAGTGTTGATCCCCTAGGATAGGATTGTATATAAAAGGTATGATCAGTAGCATTCCAATAATTACAATTCTGTTACCAAGGCCTTGTAGCTTAGGGTTATTCTTTACCCCTTTGTACAATATAAGCGAGTCACCGGGGTTCAATCCACAAATCCCCTTCTCCTGAGTCCTAACTAAAAATAAATAAAATACAATTCTGCTTGTCGACTCTTCAAACTTCTGATCCTTCTTTTGGTTCAAGTTTTCTTTATGATTTAAGTGGAAAATTTCCAGTTGGAACTCCCTGCAGATGTTCAGCAAAATAAGTGGTTAAACTATTATGTTACTGGAAGAACACAACTTCCATTAACTGAAATCTATTCTACCTGTTAGACTAGAAATGATAAGAAGGTGCAAATTGTAGAAATTCATTAATCAGAGTTTCAAATTTTCCTCTAGATTGTAGCTCTATTTTTTATTTTCTCTTGTGGTACAGTCATAACAGTATTGTTATCCACCATCCGTATTATTTTACAAAGATATTATCATGCTCCATTTTTACGGAGCTTTATAGACTTCTTGCTTTTCACACTAGAGTGTCCTTTCCCTCTAAGAGCTTTTACCATTGAGCTAGGATGTTCTTCTGGCGTCAGGGGTTAAACTTTTCTCTAAGTTTTATACAGATATTGTTCCTTTCCCTATTGCTATTGTCTCTGCTGTTTTCATCTTCTCGATTATTAACTTCTACTTCTCCTAAGTTCCCATCTTCTCTGTTTCTTTTTTTTTCTTTTTTTTTTTTTTATGGTGGCGGTTGGATTGGCTCTGTATATCAGGTTGACATCTGGGAAGATAGAAAGGTTTTTGGATCTAGGGGCCAAAATCTGAAAAATGAAATGGTGGGGAAGAACAAGAATCCTTCTCCAGCAAACAATGGAAAGACTTCAAATCCTATTAAGGTGGTGAAGAGAGATGCTGCATCTGTCAGAATTGTAAGTATAAATCTTTCTGGATTTTGTTTGACATTTATTGGTGGAACAGTTCTTATTTGTATCTTTCATTTTTGTTGATTCCAGAAATTAGCTGTTGGAGGTTTGCCAGAAAAGATTTTAACTGCATTGGAGTTGGTTCATGATGAAGCCATCAATGAAGAAGCAGCCTTAGGCAAATTTCATAAAGCGATTTCAACCGTACAAGAAATTGAAAAAGATGTTCTATATGCTTCTTCTCAAGGTTTGACATGAGTTGCTTTCCTCTGGAATTTACATCCTTTTGCGAGTGACCATCTCTTGGTTGGAGTTTTATATATAATTAGTAATTTGACATGAGCAGGCAAGCACCCAATGAGAAGCGCGTTAGCTTCACACGAGTGTTTTAATAGAGTTCGATGTGCCTTTTCCATGATTTTAAGAAACGATTGATCATTGAAAATTTCATCCACTTTTTTCTGTACTTCCAGTATCGGCTGTCCTGTGATATTCATCTTTCATTTTGCCTTCAGGAAACCTCAATGGTTCTGATGTTGTTGATAATTTAGAGAAACAGGAGCATGTGATTAAGCAATGCATTAGCCAACTTGAAAAGTCTGAAGCAGTTAGAGTTGCCCTCATTTCTCAGCTTAGAGAAGCACTTCAGGATCAAGTATGGTTTAATTTGTGCAAGTTTTTTCCTCTACAATCTAAGTCACTTTTATGCAGTGTTTTCAAATTTTTAGTTACATGGTGGTTTTGGTTGATAAATCTAATCAGAAAGTTTGAATTGGAAAAACTTACATCTCTATGAGATAAATTCATTGCCAAATGAAGCAATATATTAGACATAATGAGTTTGTAGTCATTGCAAATATTGGGAAAATTTTGAACTGTCAGTCTGCGGGTACAGCTGAATACTTTTCAAACTCTGATAGTTTAAAGTTTTTCAGGAAACAAAGCTGGAGCAGGTTCGAAGTGAGATTTCTGTAGGCTCTCTCTCTCTCTCTCTCTCTCTCTCTCCATATATACTACATTTACATACCTGTCGTTTCTCACATGCCTAAAAAAAGGAAAATAAATTATGTGCATGGTTTGGTTCTCTATTTCACTTCTTTCTACCTGGTTTCTGGTGCTAGGTCATTTGGTTCATCATGGTGCTTATATTATAATGTTTGATTCGCCGATTGTTATTTTGTTGTTTTTAAAGGGGTCCAACTCCTTCTAGCTAAAACTTCAGCAGAATATTTTTTAAACAAGTAAATAAAGTGTAGATTATTATGTTTGGACTTACCACAAGTTAACAGCTGAAAAAATCAATCAGAGTGCAGGAAAGATTGCGTAAAGATTTTTTTCTTCTTTTTTGGTCTTCGTATGAAAATTTATGAAGTGTGATGAACGAAAAATGCCTTGATTTTGGCTTGCAAAACTCTATTAGGTTGCATTCTGTGGGTGGTTGTTTTGTATGGATTTGAAACCCATCACTCATTATGAACTAACTGTTAAATGATTTTGGTGGATTTGGAATTGATTCATTTGAAATCCGACAATCCAAAATGCAAATCTTAGATAAAATTTTCAACTCCTGCAAAATCTTTACAAGCTATATGGCCTTTGGCTTCAGCCGCATAAATACCATTTGTCTTCTGTTTCAATGCTATTATTCCCAAGCTGTACAAAAAAAAAATAAAAAAATCTCCTTTGCAGTTTTTCATTATTCTAAGTTACATGTCTATTTTACCTGCAGGTTGCTCAGGGCCAGATTGAGCAAGCAGCTAATATCAGACTTCAGCTAACATTAAACACCTCTGTGCCACCACCGATAAACCAGGCAGTGGTTGAATCCACTTTTCCGCCTGTGATTCCAACAACCAACGTTACTGTGCCTCCTCCTACCAATCCTTTGGTGTCATTTGTGAACTCCACTGGGGAGGAGAGCAAGAAGGCTGCAGCTGCTGCCGTTGCTGCAAAACTAGCTGCTTCAACATCTTCTGCCCAAATGCTTACATCCATTCTTTCATCTCTTGTAGCGGAAGAGGCTGCATCAATGAGCAGTGGCTTGAAACGGCAGAAGTTGGAGCCACCCATGTCATTTTCTGATGGGAAGAACCCTGAGGGAGCGAATTCAGTCTACTTTCCTACTTCCCAGCAGGCAATGACCAGCATGCCACCTGTTCAGACAAGCAACACCCAGACTGTTTCTCAGGTGAACCAACTGCAGGCTCCGTTCCTTCCACCACCTCCACCTCCACCACCACTTGCACCTCCAGGTAATTCCCCTTCAAATCAATTGGTCCAGTCTAATATGATGGGACTGCCCTATGGCTACGGTGCAAACAACCTGCTACCTCCACCACTATCAAATGCACCCACAGGGTTTGCTAGGCCGAGCCCCCCGCCTCAGCAAACACAGCCGCAACAGCTGCAGAACCAGCAACCACAATCGCAGCAGCTGCAGCAGCCTGCAAATGGTGGATACTACAGGCCCGTGGGCATTGGATTCTATGGGCAAAGCCACCAGCCCCCAACCCCTCCCATACATCGGCAGTGACTTTATTGATAGACGGTGGACCTTGTGTTATTTTTGTACATTAATAGGACAGTAATCCATGGCCAAGAACTTTTTCATAGTTATATCATAGTGTACTATCCTTTTGTCCGTGCCCGACCGTGTCATTGAGTTCGGGTTCAGTTGGGTTCTTTACGCGACCTATCGTCATGGTATTTGTAGCTCATGTAAACTAAATGTAGAATCTCCAGTAATTTAGTCACAGATAGACCTAGTACAAGACTCTTCACCCTCTAATGTTGGTGTAGTCCTCAATTTTTCTGCATCCATATCGCATATTTAGTTTTTCGCTTCTCGTATAGATTATGTATCTATTTATTATGGGAGTTTCTAAATGCACCATTTAATTTACTCTTTGCACCATTAAAAAATTAAATGAAAAATAAAATAAATACGAAATGACATACTTAATCTTTTATTACTTGTATGCACTACAATAATTACTCAATACACCACAAAATAAAAATAAAAAATAAAACAATAGAAAATATATTATTAAACATATTAAAATCCAAAATAATAAGATCTAAACAAAAAATCACTCTTCAATCCCTTCACCGACGATGATAATCCCACCTCACCCGAACCTTCCTCACCCACAAGAAGCCCTTCTTCCGGAGCCAAAGATGATCTCTCTGCCGTATTCCGCGGCGTCGCAGCCTTTCTTGCACCGCCACTAGCGGCTTCTTCGTCTGGGCCCTCTTCATCGCCGGAGACAATTGAGGGTATAAAAAGTGATTTGGCTGAAATTCAGGGCACCTTTAGAACAGGGTTGTCGTTAATTTCGTCGAAGATTATTTCAAATCTACTGCAGCTCCAGAATCAACTCAATGATGGAGATGAGAATGATAACGTGGAAGATGATGATGAGGAGGAGGACGACGACAATGAAGAGGGATTGGGAATCAGTGAAGAAGTTTTGGATTTTGTGTTGAAAATCTCGAGGCGGCAGAGAGAACTCTTGAGTTCGAACTATATGGAAGGTAATTCTCCAAGTTCCGTTCGAAGTTTGGAGTTATAATTTCTCAAACTTGTTCGGCTTCTAAACGCCGAACACAAAAAAATCTAAAATTTTGTCCAAGGCTGGATCGGCTTCTTCAGTTCGAACACACACACAAAATTCGGCATATCCAGTCCGAACAGAAACGCGCAGCACATCAAAAACAAGTCACCAACACCCACATAAACCTCGATTTTTTTACCACAATCAACTCATATTAGCATGTAATCATTCTAATAACCTATCCTAGCATTTAAAACTATTGAAAAACTCAATTTAAATAATGACCCAACAATTTTTAATGTTATGGAATAAAAAGTATAAAATAACAAAAATGGAACATGGAAAATGTTTGCACGGTTACTTCAACAATTTTTACGGTTTTCCCCCTTTTTTTATCCCTTTTTACCTTTTTTTATAAATGATTTTAGGTTTGTATTTTCTGATTTTAAGTTTTTTTTTTAAGCAAAAAATATATTTTATATGGAAGGGTATTATAGTCAACATTAGTGGTGCAAAAAGTAAAAAAAGTGGTACATGAAGAAGTTGTGGTGCAAAGAGTAAAAACTGTGGTGCAAATAAAAACTCTCATTTATTATTTTATGTGCAGTTGGATGGTGGATCTTTGATCTAGTCTACTGTGTGCGTATGTGTCAATGTGTGTGGCTTTTTTTTATTACGTGAGAAAAAGAAATCCATAGTTGCTACCTAAGAGTGGTTATGGTTAAGTCTTTTTTTTTTCCGGTGCATTAGTTTGCAAACGTGGTTAGATATAAATGTAGATCTAATTGTCGCGCGTCTAGTTATTTCCTTTTATATACTTATTTTTTTGCTTCACTGTTTTTTTTTTAATTTTATTTTGCTTCTAGTAATCATGAATGGAATAACATAAATTTCAAAATAGACCCAATTTACAAATAATCAACCATGCATTATAGCTAGATTTTTAAAATATATCGTGAGGAGTCTAGGTGAAGGTCCTCTATTTCAAGATGTATATAAGTCTTATATATATCGGACCATGTTCAATTGATATGTTGAATGCGAACGTTGATAATTTTCAATATTATAAATAATATTTTTTCAATCTAAAAAATATAGTGATAATTATAAAAATGTCATTTTTTTGCGGTATTTTTTAGTATCATAAAATGATCTTTCTCAATATTATAAGTTATGTTTTTTAGTATTAGAAATGATACATTTTTTTTTGTCAGGTTTGAACAATATCTGTCCATTTAATATAAGATTTATGTACATCAGATCTAACGTACAAGGGAATTAGGGAATTTGTATATTAGTAGAGGTATGATTTTGGGTTGGGTTTGTTGTCTTAAATTTTATTTGATTTTTGTTAGTAAAAGAAACACTACTTGCATCTGACTAACAACACCTATCAATCTCATTCATATATCTTTATAATCCATCAATGTCTTTACAATTTACATCATATTCACGTATACTATTTGATAGCGCTAGAAATGTAGTAGACATGTCCAAAACCGGCCTGCACAAAAAGAAAATTAAATATTCTTCAATTAAATATGTTTTTTTTAGTAAGAAACATACATAATTTATAATCAATATCCTACAATCTGTTATGTGCAGTAATATAATGTCTATAAATGAAAATACAAGGACACCAACAATTTCTCCATTTGAGAAATATGAAGGTCAAATAATTTTCCCGTAGATGAAATGATTAGAAAGAAAAACTTTACTAAAAATCAATAAAATCATCCATCAATTCCGGAAATCACTTATAAATGTATATCTAACCTCTGAAAAAGATTTATATACAATTAAATCAATTCGTCGTCCCAGTGGAGAAGGCCTAGTGGTGGAGTGAGGGTCTTGGAAACCAAAAGTCATTGTTCGAATCTCCTCAATATCACAGGTCGGGTGTGTGTGTAAAAAAAAGAAAAATCAATTTGTCCTCTCTCTTAGTTTTACGTAAGGAAAATGAAGTGAAATTCATTAAAGTGCTTAGCTATTGTGTGGTGATTTAATTATAGTTTTATTTCGTCACAAATTCTATACATTTGTTCATTTCTGGAGTAATTAAATGATGGAACATTCTACCAACAGATTCATATCTGAAATCATTGTTTTATTATTATACGGACTATAAATGAACATAGTTGCGCACAAGCTAGTTTTTTGGAGCTCGATTCGAAAAAAGTTTGTTCAAAGCTCATTCATTTTCTAAACTAACTGATCACGAGCCTTGAATCGAGCTAGACAAAATTATCAAGCCAAACTCGCATAGAGTAGTATTCAGCTTGATCAAGTCGTGAAATTGTTTAAGCTCGAGTTTAGTCGAACATGTTTGTGAGTATGTTCATGAATATTATAAATATTTTGAATGAGTAGATTATATAAGTTTTTTTTTTAGCTCGAACTAGAATATGTAAATTAGCGAGCTTTTTTAGCATTCTAGCTTGAACTCAGTTAGTAAATTTTCGAGCATTTTACGAGTCGAACTCGAGCATATATATATGACAAATATTTGTCTAGCTGAGCTCGAACATGAGTAAAAGCTTGAATCGAGCTCGAGCTCGAATAATCGTTAACTAATCGAGCTAGAATATCAAGGTGTTTGACTAGCTGGGCTTGGTTCTTTTACAACACCAATTATACTCTTGTTTGATGGTTGATTAAATTAATTTTCGTTAAACAAAACGGTTAAATGCTTTTACAATCACAAACTTTACATAAGTTTTAAATTATTACACAAAAAATAAAAATTTGACCTATTTTACAAATTAAATTTAACACCGATTCCAATTTCGAAAAAAATTAAACAAACTTTTGTTTATTAAACATCACATTTGACCTTTAATATATAGAAGCCTTTTTTTTTAGTGAACGATCAACCGGTCTACATGTAATTTCCGACATCCATATCAGTTTTAATTTCACCATAATTGGAATTAATATTGGTGTTAAATTTACAAAATGTGTTAATTAAATTTTGTTTTTGTGCAACAATTTAAAGTTTATGTTTAAAAAAGAACACGCGTTTGAAATTTAACCCTTAAATAAATAGAAAGTATTCTAATTCTAAAAGTTGAACTTCTATATATTTCCAAACAAGACCAGTCATAATTATCTTTATCAGTGTGAGAAATATTAATTAACTATAATGCTCGTGTAATTTCTTCTTCTTCTTCTTCTGTTTATTTTATTTGAGTTGGGAAAGGCAATTAGCTAGGAGATAATTAAAAGAGTAGTCACAATTATATATCTTTATCAATGTGAGAAATATTAATTAACTATAATGCTGATCGTAATTTTATTATTACAGAGTTCTGTTTCGTATTTACATGAAAAAGGAGCAATTAGAAATTGAAGATTCCAACTGGCGGCTGAAATGTCCCATCCCGTTGTATTTACATTCTCTGAAACAATATATAATCAACACACGAAAAAAATAATATAATTCAAGAATGTCACAACACAAAAAAATGGACAATAAACTGACGTAGTGAGTTTGCCGAATACAATAATTAGACGTATATTCCATCTTCTATTTTATCTTATATATATGTTACCACATATTTTTTAATTTAACATACGCGCTATGTACGTAAATTATAATAACATCGTATTCGTACACACATATTTTATGAAAAAAAACATTAGGTACAAACTCTATATAAACCCACAGAAACTGCATGATTTTGTACGTTGAGTTTTATTCCAAATTATACATATATTAGGTAGCTAGAGAGTTACATTATGATGTCTAAAGCTAGCGCATTGCCAATAATGGTTGCCCTTGTTATGGGGTTGGCACTATGTTGCTACCTTAGCACTCCCAATAGTTCCGATGTTTCATCTAATTTCTTAAGTAGTAGTGATTTGATCCACTCGAACGACGACACGTTTCCTAGAGATGTTCCGGACAATGTTATCCACAGGAAATTATTTGGATGCTGCGGTTGTCGTAATGCTGGAAGGGCCTGTGTGTTTTGCTGCAACAAAGAGAATGCCAAAAATGGGACTGCGTGATATGATCTCTCACTCAACCTACATATATATGTGTGTGTGTGCATGCATGTGTGTTCTCAAACTTATGTTTGTAATTTCTTTGTCCTAGCTATAATGTTGTGCATTAGATTAAAATTGTGTTTTAATCGATGCATATATATGTGTGTGTGTGTGTGTGTAGCTCGTCGATCATATCGTGGTGTTTGCCTTGAGCCCTTGATGGCTTGAATTGATGAATTAGTGTGATATGTCAATGTACGCCTTTCTCTTCCATCAAATAATATATAATAAGTCCGTTATCAAATTCGTACTCAACTCACGATTATTATTATTATTATTATTATTATTTGGCCAATCTAGGTTTGGAGATACACACACACACACTCTCTATTTTGACTTTCTCTAACCAAAAACTTGGAAAACTCTTTGCAATTAGGCCTTTTTGAGAGTTTCAAGGCAAACTATTTTGAGTAATTTAGTAGCAAAAACATTATTTTATATCGTGTTAAATTCTATTTCTTATTCTATTTTACTGTAATTGAGCTAGCTGGTGTGTGAGCATGGCCAAATGGCCCAAATCACATATATAGACTTCTAATATCTTAACTTTTAATATGTGCATAATATTATGGAATAATTATTAGAACACAAAAGGTCGTAGAAAATTATAAATTTGATGCCTAGCTAGTTAGCTCCCATATATATATATATATATATATATATATATGCATCATTACCTGCCTAATCTTAAACGAATTAGAACTAGGGACGTGTTTCTATATATACTATTAAATTTTTTAAATACATCACTACTAAATTCAATTTAAAAATAAATAATTATTAATTTATTTAAATATCCTTTTAAATTAAATAAAAAAGATTTTTCATTAATAGAAAAAATTTACAAATAAAATTTCAAGGGAGAAAGAAAAAATCACAATCGTGGACCCCTCCTTTCTTCCTCCACCCACTTTATCTCTCCCCCGTCCACCATTTCTACAATTCTAGAAACCATTATTTTATGGGAGTTTCTAAATTTCTAAATGCACAACTAAATTTACTCTTTATATCACTAAAAAATTTAATGAAAAATAAAATAAATACAAAATAATTTACTTACTCTTTTATTACTTGTTTGCACTACTATTATTACTCAATGCACCACAAAATAAAATTAAAATAAAAATAAAAATTAAAACAATAGAAAATATATTATTAGACCTATTAAAAATCAAAAATGACAAGATCTAAAAAAAAAGACCTTGCCCATTATCATTGATCCATCTACAAACTAAAAAAAAGCGCATCAATGGAAAATATATTGTTGTATCAGATGAAAATTGAGATCCTCAAACCTAAGGAATTAAGAAATACAGAAACATTTAAAGCAAAGTAGCGATCTCCTCGATCATCTGGCCTCCAAGTCGGTAATGGTAAGTGTGTTATTTTCTGAGTTAATAGTTGTTTGAGACTTACAGTCTGAACACTCTTCACAGTGTTCGGAAAATGAAGTTCGAACATATTGATAATGTTCGAACTTTAAAGATCGAACATGCCGTGGGTAAAAAAGGTGGCCGACGGCTCTTTTGCAGATAGATGTTTTGCCTGTGATTGGAAGATAAATGGAGAATTAGGGATATAAAGAGATGGATGAGATTGGGGGAGTTTATCTGGGGGGAAACCGGCACCAAAAACGATCAGAAGAGATGAAGAAGGAGCAATGGTGTTTGACGCAGAGGGGGAAGATGAGTTTGAGGTTTGCGATGCCGGCAGGGGTAGAGGATATGGCAGAAGGATGGGAGGAGAACGGAGGACCTTTAGAGAGCAACAGACTGCTGGCGATGGGACCCAAGGACGCCGGGACAGACGAAGAAGAAGGCAAAGTTGTTGGCAGACTTGAGGGGTAAAAAAGGTGGCCAAACATATTGATAAGTTCTATGTTTTTTTTTACTGATTTTAATTTTTTTCTAACTGATTTTATGTTTGTTTTTTCTAATTTTAAGTTTTTTTAAGTAAAAAACATATTTTAGATGTAAGGACATTATTGTCAATATTGATGGTGTAAAGAGTAAAAATAGTAGTGCATGGAGTATATGTAGTGCAAAGAATAAATTTAATTGTGCAAATAGAAACTCCCCTATTTTATTTCCGGCGAACTTCCACCACCTAGCCTCCTTTTTTTCCCATCCCTCACTTTCTCCCTCTCCTCCAACTCGCCCTCCGCCCCCCTCTTTGTGCATATTGTGTTAAACTATGAAGAATCAATTAGTTTTGTAGAGAGAATTTGTTTGATTAAAATTGAGTTTACAACTGTGGAAATACACGTATATATATAAAGCTGCATGCACCGACTATCAGCTGTTAACTAACTCCTTGTAATGCAGAGAGAAGGACACGTGGAAATGCATGCCAACTAACTCTAATTAACAACAACTGATGTAACTACTAAGAGCATCTCCAGTAATACTGTAAAATGACACAAAATTGTAAAATAATGTTAAAACACTCTCAGCGTTGGTTGGGATTTCAGCGGTTGTTGGACTGCCGCCCAGCGCCGACTGGGACTGTAGCGGTCGCTGGACTGCCGTCTTAGCAAAACACTATAGCCGACACTGAGCATTAAATTTTGAAGCCCGCGCTGGGTTCATAATTTTTTTCGTGTTTTAATTATTTTTAAATACAATATTTTATATTTTAATATTGTACCAAAAAAGAAATAAAGAAATAAGCATATTCTAATAATATTCTCTTTTAGTGCATAATTTAGTGTAGACAGTTGGAGATGAAATGCAGATGAAACTGTAAAATAGTGTAGATGAAGCTGTAAAATAGTATCAATTGCTTGAGATGCTCCAATAACAGCTGGGCTAACTACACTCATGCATATAAATACTCTAATATATTGCTCTTATTCACTCAATCTTTTTTTTTATTAGTTATTAGTTTAAATTGATTGTTTATTTGAATGGTACAAATGAAAAAGAGTGTGGTGTATGAAGATTTTTTTTAAAGGTGGTGGTGTATTGAATAAACGTGGTGTTATTTATAAAATTTAGTGATGTATAATTAGGAGTAATGAGGGCCTTGGGCCTTTGTATTACTTAAGCAAAAGTCTCACATAACCCAATTATTAGCACCAATTTTTTTTTTTTTTATTTTTTATTTTCTTCTTTTTAATTGGGAGATGGGAGTGCTGTGAATGGCGAATCGAGACATCTTCATTTTATATAATTATTTTTACAATTAGAGTGTTCTCGAGAAGATTAATATATCATTGATGAAAATGCCCTTTATTGCGAAAAACTTTTGTATTTTATTGACTTCCAACGTTGCAAATAAAATCCTCGTCGACGTGAGGATCCCATCTACTACTGTTATGTTTGATGAATAATATCCGGAAGATTTATATTTCATATTTATACTCTCCTTTGTGATTTTTTTATTATTTGAATTATTTCTTTTATCCGGAAGATTTATACTTCATTTATACTCTCCTTTGTGATTTTTTATTATTTGAATTATTTCTTTTACACGAACCCTATATATTATGGAAAAGCAAAATTCTAAATCAATTCGAGAAATCGATTGAATTTATATATATATATATATATATATATATATATATATATATATCTCGCTCGAATATGGTGATCTTCTTAATACATTTTTTTTATAATCAAGAAATCGAGTTAAGGACGTCAAAAGGAGCTTCATGGTCTAATAACAAGATATTGTCAAGCTTAATTTATTATGATTATCGATTTAAGCTCCATTATTTTTTATCGATTAATTTGCGAGTGTTGAAAAGTTTGAATTTATACGCGAAAAAGAAATATAACAATTAAATAGAATAAACTGAGGAAAAATGAAAATGGTCAGGCCTCTTTATTTTTTATGCCTATAGTTTTCTTTGGATTAACGAGCCAAGATCCAATTTAATATTGGGTCTAATCAAAACCCAATGGATCATTAACTCCTTGATTAAATCACTTATTATTAGCTGTTCAACTTAGCACATGTTAATTAGGATCTCATTCTCAACATTCGGGAAAGGCAAACACTCATGTGAGACGGGCGGGACGTGGGTCGACCCGATCCGTGCCTGCCTGGCGCCTAACTCACTCTGTAAAATGAAAAAAACATCAGAGAAAATATCAATCATTCGTAATTTGAAAAGTATTGGTCATGTTACTTAGCTTATATGAGTTTCTACCATCTCAATTAAGGTTTATTACATTTCAATTAAAGTTTACATTTAATTTTAAAAATAACAATTATCGAGCGTAGACCACGAGCCGACGGATAAAAAAATTATTTTTAATTTTATGATTCACTAATTCCATTTTAGGATATATATTTATTTAAAAAAAAAAAGTTACGCGTAGGCAACGAGAACATTGAATGATTCAATTTTAGGATTTAACAATTTCATTTTAAGGTATAAATTTTTTGAAAAAAAAAAACTAAAAAAAGCGAATAGGAAAAAAATCGGGGGAGTACACAAGTGCCATTTTTTTTTGGGTTGGACGGACCACACCCCATCAGAGCATCTCCTTGCACCAAATTTTTTTACAACTCCAATGCTCAGCACTAAATTTTACACCAAATAAGAATATTCTCTCAAAGATTCTATTTTATTTTATAATTGAAATATGAATATGCTTAATGATTTTTTTTAAATGATGATTATCCAAAATTAATAATACAAATTAGAATCATACAAAAAAAGAAACCAAATTAGAATCATACAAAAAAGAAACAAAGCTCGTGAATCTCAATCGTCTCCTTATCAAGGAGAATTTTCACAATTCAATCAATCCAGAGGTGAAGGACATGAGTTTGAGGATTCTTCAAATGATTTCGGTCAATATTATAATTCTCTTAGAGGATTTAGAAATGATTTGTAAGGTGTTTTTTCAAGTAGTTTTAGTTATTTGTAGTGTGTTTTTAAGTTAACTAGGATGACCCTTCGTACGATGCACGAATAATATATTTGTAGTTATTATTATTTTATCAGAAATTGTAAATATGAAAATAATATTATACAACATATTTAAACTAAAATCTATACAATAACTTTTAAAGAATTGCGAATCTCAAAGATAAGCGAGCTTTGGTCGCCCCGACTCTTCACGAAGACCCGAAAGTGTATTATAATATATATCTCTATATATATAGATTTTTAGTAATTTGTAATATGTGGGACTTCATTCTATCCATTATGTTTAATTAATTGTGCTTTTATTGAAATTTTTTATTTATTTAGATGATTTATAATTTAAATTAAGTGAATATATAATTTATAAATTAAATTAAATTTATTAAATAATCTATTTAATAATAATTATAAATAATAAAATAATTCATTAAATACTGTGGGATCACCATCACCAATTTGGTGCAGCACTAAATTCTGCCATACCTCAAATTTGGGGCAGAATTTGGTGCTGCACCAATTTAATGCAGGATTTAGAACATCATTAAAGTGAATTTCTGTATTAAATTTGTGTTTTAGTCCAACATTAGAGTTGGCCTCGGACGGGTGCACCGAATACTTGCTCGTTGGAAAAACATTTCACTAAAAATAGTATACATCTATAACTATATAGTATAAATTAACAAATTGATTTGGTCATATTAGCGTGACCTGTCAAAGCAACAATTTTTTAACTTTTTAAATCGAATTGTTGAGTCATGGAACCAATCAGTAATCTCCAATGGCATGTTTACAATATTTAATTTTAATTCGCAACATTGAATCCGATCAACCCTAAATTTAATAGTGAGGCATGCATTTATTCAACTCTATAACATACCCTATACGTGGTTTATTCAATGCAAGATTGAAAATATTGTACATATTTGGAAAAATATCGCATATTACCTTTTTCTGCAAATATTAAGATATCATGAAAATTGAAAAAGAGCTTGAAAATAGTATTTTATTTTTGTTCCTCAATTTTATCCAACTTGTAATTTCCCTTATACACACTATCAATATTGGAAATGCACGCGCAAACGCAAATATTGATAAAATATTATCGAAAAACTATATCATTTAATAATTATTTCATTTTTTTTTTCTGGAGATCAAGCAAGAGTTGACATTCATTATACCAATCACTAAGTTTCCGGTTCAGCTATTT
Source organism: Perilla frutescens (assembly GCA_026008535.1). Lineage (NCBI taxonomy): Eukaryota > Viridiplantae > Streptophyta > Magnoliopsida > Lamiales > Lamiaceae > Perilla > Perilla frutescens. The sequence continues at coordinate 70,024,110 of BRKX01000001.1, forward strand.
ATTTAAGATTAGATGATCAATTGTCAAAAAAATTAAAAAATGGAATGCAGAGCGCTTTTATGAATAATAAATTATTTTATAGAAACGAAATTTATACGAAAAATAAAATAAAAATAAAATAAAATAAAATAGTACCTGTTAACGCTATTGGAATAAAAATATTTAAAGGCGTTTGATTACTTCCTTAAATCTGAAGGTAGTAGGCAGACACGCCAAAAACCCTTCAGAAATAGGAAAAAAAAGGAACAAAATTGGTTAAATATTGATTTAGGGTTCTCTAAATCACTATTTATTCAAGCTCCCCCCCCACTGTGTAGATCACTCCTTTTCTCCTTTGATCCAATTCTAATAAATTCTCTTCAATTTCTTGATTTTGTGACTTCACCCTTTTTCTGTATAAATTGATCGGAATTTTCTCGAGCTTTAACTAGACGACGCCGTTCTGATGAGTTCCCGTACGTTGCGAAGACGGCTGCACCACGGAGATGTTGATGGCGGAAGGAATGATCGTTACGAGACATCGGCATTGGATGCTTTGAACGAACCGTTACTGGGAGTGGGAGATAGAGATTATGACTATAATAAACACTCTGAGGTACTTGCCGTATGAGATTTGATCGATCAAAGTTGAGTTTTTTTAATTGATTTTCCTCGAATTTAGACTAATGCTGCTGTCTGCTTATTTATTTTAAATTGAAGGGGCAATCGCTTGTGGATATTTTGGATGAACAACGGAGTAACGAGCATCTGCATTGGACCCTAGTGCTCACGAATGTGATTGCGCAGTGGGCGCACTGGTTAGGTCGGCATTTACTGAAATTCTTTTGCTTGATTTGTGTTTGAGTGTGCCTATACTTTTTTTTTTGTTTATATTTGTGTTTCTTGGTTTGAGCTATAGTTTGATTCGTGATAGTTTGATATAAAACTCAGCGACTTAATTTTTTTAACCTTCTGCAGCAGATATTTTTATCAGTTCTGGGTCTCTGCTAGCAAGAATCGTACCCTTTATTTCAGGTTCTCAAAATGGAGCTAACCAACACCTTCCACCTATTTTACTCAGTCCCTTGCAGGTATTAAGCAATTTCATCGACCATTTTCTAGAAGATGACTTGCTGTCTTATCCTTTCGATTTTTCCTTTATGCTGAGAAAATGTCAGTCGAGTAGGTTACAATTTCATTTACTTGGTGAAAGGATGGTTAGTGAACATGGATATTTAAGAGATCTTCTAGGATACAATCGTTTTGATGCCATATGTCATAGTCTTCATTAGGATTTTGAAATGAAAAATTATGTTTTCAACGTAAAGACCTGGGTTTTGATGCCGATGATCGAAGTTTATACTACTTAACAATAGTAAATTGCCTGTTTCTGAAAGAGTTTTCTGGTCAGAATGATGATTTGCAATGCCCAAGTAATTCTCATATATATAATGGACTTGTCTGGATAGGTATTATTATATACATGATCCTGTATAAATTCCCTAACTTGTTTCTGTATATCATTACTGATGAAGCATAATACATAAACCTAGTAGAATGCCTTTGCTCAGTGCACTGAAATGCCCCGTTCTCATAGGTCAGACAGTAATTATGCCGTGTTGTTATTAAGTTACATATGAATTGCTTAGTCTGGTTGGAGGAATGCTATTTTTGCTCTTTCTATTTATTCTATAATTTTTCTAATACTATGTTCATCCATAGTTTTGGGCAGAAACGTAAGGTTAACCTTTGATTTTGGATTTTGTTCAACATAGGAAGCGAGACTGAAATATCTAAAGCAAAGGCTTTCAGTTCCTTTTGATGGCAATTCTTCAGAGCATCAAGTATGTATTTGCCTCTTCTTTTTTTCCTTTCCACAAACTGTATGGTTGTGGTTTTTATGTTTGATTGTGGTGTTGTTTGGTTATCTTTAGCAAAGGACATGTGGTTCCAGAGTGTGGATTATGATTTAGTTTGCAATATTATTTAGAACATTGACCATACATGAACAATTGATAAACACTGACTTATGGTTTCTATTCATGTGCCAATGGCTTGATATTTTGTTTACAGGACGGGCTTAGACAACTTTGGAGGTTAGCTTATCCTGATAGACAACTCCCAGCTCTTAAATCAGAGGTGTGGAAAGATATGGGTTGGCAGGGATCAGATCCTTCAACAGATTTCAGGTGTGTGGTTGTAAGTGGGTTAGTTCATTGAGATGAGAGTGCATAAATTGGCATTTATTTGGAAGCTCATGAACAATATATTTAGGGGTGGAGGCTTCATATCATTGGAGAATTTGATCTTCTTTGCCAAGACATATCCGGTTGGTATTTTCCTCTGACATGATCTTTAGTAGGTTATTCCTTCTATTATTTTTTCTTCGAAGTGAGAACTATTAACAGATTTGTTGAGTGAACATGTTCTTATGCAAAAAGTTAATGGGAATTTATCTTTACCTGAGGTGGGGCTCTATGTTCTTGCTGAGTGCTGTGCAGTTATGGTGAAGTTGACAGTTTTATAGACCCTCATGTTTTGCCTTGGTGTGCTTGCGTGTAGTCTGTAAGAGTCTTATATATAGGAGTCTAGGGTCACATTTTCTTTGTAATGGGAGTTGGTGTTTTATATTGCCGTCAATAAGTATTAAGGAGCTGCATTTCTGATAACTGGCGCCTCTGTATACGTCTTTATTAATCATCTTCACCATTATCTGATATTATCATCCTGCACTGTTAACTTGATTTTACCTGTTTTCTTATCGTTTGCTCTTTTTTTTTTTGAAAAAAAAAACTTTTACGTAGCTTTTTCTTGAGTTAATTTCGAAACACTAAAGTTCTTACTTCTTACTCGATTTTGTGATAAAAATTTGATATGGATCTTTTATATTCCTGTTTTGCTGCTCTTTACCCATGACAGGAAGCATTTCAGAACTTATTGTACAAAAAAGATGGAGTCAGGTCAGAGTGGGAGTATCCATTCGCAGTGGCTGGCATCAATATTTCCTTTATGCTGGTTCAAATGTTAGATCTTCAATCAGGTGCTCAAGGTTTCTGTTATTTTTATTTTAATCTTTACATGGATATGGGAACAGGGTATTCTACTATCTTCAAATTCTTTGACCAGTTCGATAGATGTTAACTATGCAACTAAAGGAACTCTGTCCAGTTCAACTGATTATAGAAAAAACTGTTTGCTTGATTGATGATTGAAACTGTTGCCCCGATGATGAATCAAAACTTTGCAATATTGCATACTATATGAACAGAACTTGTATCATTTAGGAGTTTGATAGAGGGTAATTTCAAGAATCTCTATAAGCTGTCATAGAAGTAATTGTTGTTTCTTCGTACGAAGAAATCAATAGGCGGAAACTTGTGCATAAGAGCCTTACATTGCCAACAGTAGTTCAAGAATTTGTTTAGAAAGCAATTTATCCAACAATGGGAAAACTTGTGCAGGTAATCCTAGCAATTTGGCTGGACAGCGCTTTCTGCAGATGCTCAGCCACGACGATATGGCTTTTGACAACCTTTTTTGTGTCACTTTCAAGTTGTTGGACGCGCAGTGGCTTGCCAAGCGTGCTTCATACATGGAATTCAATGTAAGAACGGATCTATCTTCTACAAGACCTTTATCAGCGACTGATCTCGGCATATTTTTCTGTGCAGGATGTTCTCAAGTCTACGAGATCACAACTAGAGCGCGAACTGGCGCTGGAAGATGTATCGTGTGTGAAGGATTTGCCAGCTTATAATTTACTGAGATTATAATCGTGAACATAACACATTTTCTTGAGAGTTGTGTTAACAAATTATATTACTTCACTGAATCGCAAGAAACTACTCTTTATACTGAAAAATTGTATATTTCCTTGTATAATTATTCATGTAGTATTATTCTCTTCGATCATCATTGATGGGAATGGTCTATACCGAATATGTGTGCAGAGAGCCAGGGATTGACTATTGGCTCACATTCGTAACGCAACATTTTACCAAATTAAATATTATCTTTTGTCATAAAATGTGTTTGATTAATTAGCTCGAGCTCGATTCAATTCAAACTTTGCAATAATAAAATATGATGTTAGAACCACCATTCATGACAACGAGAAACAAACATAAAAAAATTGTCTATAAGCATCTTCAATTCTTGAGACTCAAGCATGATCAGAGCTTTGCTGTTGATTTTCTTCCCCGGAATTCAAGTACCATCTCTTGAGACGAGCTGAAGTTATCAAAACCTGCACAAATTTAAAAACAAATAAAACAAAGAAAAAAAAAGACAACTATATTATGTAATTGGGAATTAATTGTATAAAATGAAGCTCAAGTTTCACCTGTTGATCCCAGTTTGTTTTCCATGTCATGAAGCTAAGTGCAAGTGTCTGAGTGACAACTCCACTCATCATTCCAATCCATATTCCCTGTGATTCACAAAATAATGATTAGCTAGCTAAATATGCCGCAAAATTTACTTCCCTATTTCATATATATTTCATTTCACCAGTGCAAGTGTGTAACCTAGAGCTCGAAAATGCTATGGTCACATGTATAAAACGAAGCAGAGAGTGCAACAGAAGATTCAAAGGGGCAAAACCTATAACCTTAGCTTGTAGATGAATCACATATCCAAGCACGGCTCCAATAGGCAATCCAACAGCATAGAAACAAACAAAGTTAATAATCGCAACTCTCGTTTGCAGCCCTGCTCCAATTGCAACACCTGCACCCAACAACAAATCCTTATTATGATTATTATTTTGCTAAAATACTAGAGTAGAGAAAAACAGCAATTAAATCTGAGATGATTAACCGGAGAGCACAGGATAAATGCCATTGAGCAGCATGGAAAAGGCAAGTAGAAGAGAAAGATCAGAGACGGCCTGCACGACTTGTTCGTCTCCTGAGAACAAGTAGCCCAACTTGTTGCCAAAAACCAAGCAAAGGATCCAAAAGAAGATCCCTATTAGCAGTGATGTGGTGATCACAACTTTGATTGAGAATCTTGTGGCTCTGGCATCGCCTCTCCCTAGCTCATTCGCCACTCTTACTCTGCTCAGATCAAACACGAGCTAGCTCATTCAACTACATGCTACCTACGAAGTGCCAACATTTTTGTACGAGCAAGAAATACCTACATTGCAGCACCCATCATTCCCAGGCTGATCATGAACTCCCAACCACTCACATTAAGGCTGAAAATATTTTTATTATATAGCTTTGAATCAGCATGTGTAGATTTTTGTTGATTGTAAAACAAAAATGAAGAAGAGATTATTACCATATTGAGAAGGCAGAGATTGCAACCTTTGCATTTTTCATGTAGCCAGCTAGCAACACAAGAATGGCATAGTACCATAGTTCCAAGCTTTGAAAGAAATCAAGAATCATATATATCCAGATTAATTAGGCCACTGCTAAATTCTTGAAATTAAATGTCGAATTTATAGATTTTTCAGGTCGTTTTGACATACAAATGCATGTCTAGAATGTCAGTCTTTAGGCCGTCCAAGAAGTGCAGCGCAAACGGACACGGTACGCCATAATTTTTTGCATTTGTATAATTTTCTTTCTTTGCAGATTTTTAAGTGACAACTTTCTTAACTTATTTCCAAATTGATAGTAACCTATTTTTGTGAGAAGCCTGGAATGATGCAAGTTTAGTTAAAATTAAGGTTTTCTATTGGGTAGATTTTAGTAACTTATGATGAATGACAGTGAAATGATGAATGCTTATAATAATCGATACATCCATGTTTAATTTACACTTTAATTATATAATGATGTGCTATTCCATAATTAATAATGTTTTCATTCGCTTTAAAAAAGATTATAAAACGCACCCTATGCATAAACCAACTATCTGGACATGAAAAAAAGGGGGAAAAAATGGAGTCAAAACTTAGAAACTTTATTTGTGGTTAAAAACTAAAAAAAAGAGCTCTATATTTTTTATATTCAATGGATTCATATGTATATATCATCTATATATTATTTAATTTAATTTTTATGCATACCATATGAAACCATTTTATAAGCCCAACACGAGACTAAAACTGTCAGGACCGACCCTACCTTAGTGAGCATGCAAAACACACCGAAGAAATCGAGGTTTAATTTAATTACCAGACCATGACACCGGAGGAAATAGAGAGCTTGACAACCGGAAGAATGTCATGAAATGCAGCGACGGTGAATCCCTTCCAAGAATCAGCACACCACCCTCCAAAAATGTACACAAACTCCCCGAAGACGACGAGCCAGGCCGACACACAGAGAGCACACATGGCTCCGGCCACCCCCAATTCTAGAACATTCACCAAGACCCAAGATAAGGGCACGTGGACGGCGAGCTGCACCACGGAAAGCCATGCAACGATCATGTTCTTCTGTTGTGCTTGCAGATACATTTGGATTGTTAGGGCAAACACAAGGCTGTAGAGGAATGGGATGAACCACATAGAAATGTAACCCGCGATAGCAGCTACGGGTTCCTCCTCGCCCACCGCCCTAAAAATAGGCGCCGCGAAGATGAAGATAGGGAGTAGTATGGTTAGTGTGAGAAGATCAACGAACCACGACCGTTGCAGGAATATTCCCATCATATGATGCTGCCTTGCACCATATGCTTGCCCGCACAGGGTTTCAGTTGCACTCGACATTCCAATCTTCAATTTTTTTTTTTTTTAAACAAGCATAAAAATTATGAAGTGTTGAATTAAAAAATGAGCTAGCCATCAAACCAAACACTAACAAAATTACAAATTCGTTAGTTACCACTATTCCATTGACGAATCGAACGCTTAAGGTTTGGACAAGAGCATAAGCAGCAAGGTCGGTAGAGCTAATGTGTCCGATGAAAGATTGCGTGACAACGATGGTGCCAAATGAAGCAACTCTTGAAACAATACTAGGCAATGAAACTCGCCATATTTTCTTGGATTCTTCATAGATTCTTTCCTTCAAGTCGTCTGGTTCTTGATCTGTTGTCGGATCGAGCAGAGTTTCTTGCATTAAGCTGTTATTATCATTCATGGCCTGTGAATATAATGCATGAGAAAGCAAGAATTGAATTAGTTGTCAAAATTGAAGAAATTATTAATTAATTTGAGTGATGGTGTTAATAATTAGCTAGCCCTATATTTCTTGGTTATAACTTATAAATTATAATTAAGATCACCTCACCTCAAGGAAGAAAAGACCAGGCCCCTTGTCTGTTATGACTATGACTAGTGTTAGTTTTACAAAAATAGAATAACATAAAAATCGATTAAGTCATATATGCACATGAATAAAGGTTTGAAGCACTCTCTGATCAAAAGCTTCAATTCAAGAATATTATGTGGAATAATAATATATCATGCAAATCAGAAGATGTGATCGATGAGAAAGAAGGGAGAGAAAAAAGGCGAAGTGGCGCCACTGGGATGACTTAGTTGGTGGAATGGAAATCTTATTACAACCGAGAGACCATCCATGCACTAAGCATAGAATATATGCTAAAGTTAGAGCATCATATCTTTGCTGGTTTGATATTAGTCTCATTTAAAAGGAATGGATTCCTTCTGTTTTCCTTTTCCCCTACATTTTTTTGTTCTTGTTTAACAATTTTGTTACACTCGCAAATTTCAAACTTGGCCAAAACTCCTATACATAAGGTCTGATGGGCCGGCCCATCAGAGACCCGACCCGCCCCGCGCTCTGCCCAAAAAAAAATCGTCAGAAATAGTATCACTTTTAACTATGATTTATTTCATCTCAATTAATGTTTAGAGCTTAGGGATTTGGGGTTTAGTGTTTTTTTAATTTTTTTTTAGGGTTTTTTGGGGGGATTGTTTAGGGTTTAGTATTTTTTTGGGGTGTTTTTAGGGGTTTATTGTGTTTTTTAGGATTTTTTTGGGGTGTTTTTAGGGGTTTATTTTATGTTTTTTAGGTTTTTTTTTTTGTATTTTTAGGGGTTTATTTTGTGTTTTTTAGGGATTTATTTCAATTTTTAGGGTTCACTAATTGTATTTTAGGGTATACAATTTGGGGGGGGGGGGGGACACAAAAAAAACTGAAAAATCGAAAAAAAAATCAAAAAAATAATAAAAAAATCGAAAAAAAAAATTATAGCAGGCGTGTGTACCCCACGCGCTGCGCCCGAGTGGTGCATGCGCCTGCAGAAAATAATATTTTTTTTTAAACTGGACCGGGTTGGGTCGGTCTAGTGTACATGAGACCTCCTCTTCAAACTTGATGACGTTAGTTTCACGCTGAAAAACAACACTCTTAACAAATTCTCGTGTTGTCATCGTAACACGATTTAATGCATCGTTGAATCAAATTGCCCAAAATGGATAAATTTGTGGGATATAATTATCTAGGTAGTATTTCTTAATTTATTTTTAGTGAATCAATATATAGTCCAAACGTACAAGATTAATCGAGTCAAACACAACTGAACTTGAGTAATTAATCTAGAGTAACTTAATTTCACCACTTTGAATAATGTATAATATGTGGGCAATTTTTTCAATACAAAAATACAATTTTATTTTATGATTTAAAGTATGAAATAGTAATTACCCTTTAATTTAATTAATTAATTTTATGAGACAAATTTTGTCTAAATATGAGATAATTACATAAATTACATAAATTTTTTGTTAGGCGTAATTATTTTGTTTACAAATTACAAATGGAGTACTACAACTTCCTTCCAATTTGTAAGTTTTCTGTTTAACCCATTGTCGCCCAAAATCATCCCACTTGCCGATTTTTAAAATGACCCCATTCTAATTTTCAGATCATGACTGAATTACAAAAGAGAAAAACAATTCAATCTACATGTACCCTCGAGAGTCACTAATTAACTGACTACTTACATGAGAGAGAGAGTAAAAACACACAGTACACATAGAGTCAGTGACGAATTCAGACGAAAATATTTGGAGGGCCTTATTACACTCTATGTGTAGAAAAAGAATTCTACCCCATTCATAAGAGGGCTGGAACCTACATATGGAAAAAAAAAGACAGAGAAGAAAATAGAGGGTGGATGGCTAAAGGCTAAAGCCTCCTCCAACTAGAGCTGTATACGAGGCGAGTCGAGTCGAGTACCACCGGGCTCGAGCTCGGCTCGTTTAGAGATTCGTGAGCTCGAGCTCGAGCGAGCTCGACTCGACAGGAAAAAATCGAGTTTGAGCTCGGCTCGGGCTCGACTCGATTATTTCAAATTCGAGCTCAAATTCAAGCTCGGCTCGATTATTTAAGATTCGAGCTCAGCTCGGACTCGAGCTCGAGCTCGACCTCGTTTACATTCACAAATATACTACCTATAAAATTATATACTATAATACAAATAGTATTTATAACTAAGTATATACGAATATTTTTAATCTTGAATATTTGATTTCTTATTTAATGAATTGAGAATGATTATTTTGCTAATATTAGTTTTAATTTTTGTTAATTTTCTTTTTCCCTTTTATTGTTATGTACATTTTAACTAATATTAACTGTATACAGGGCCGTATTAAGAAGTTTGGGGGCCTGAGGCGAGGTCTTCAAGAAATTTACAAGACAAAAAATGTATAAATTTTATATATAAATAATACTCCTCCTTTTGTAAAATTCATTTAATCTTTCTTTTTTTTAGTTGCAAATTTTTTTATTAAAGTTTTATATATATTCAAGTTGTTTCAACGAAACATATTTATTGTTTCATCATCTATTTCTAATTATTTAATTTCTCAAATAGATTTTGCTCTTTCAACTAGTTGTACCATTAACTAAAAAGCCAAAACACATATTACAATAATCAATTGAAAATAAATAATAATAATAATAATAATAATAATAATAATAATAATAATAATAATAATAACAATAACTAAAAGAAAATATCAACAATCAAAGAAGTTAAAAAAATCAATAAATATAAATACAGAAGAAATTGAACAACGGAACCTAGTCGTGACCGTTAATTGGATTAGGATTATGATTTTATATGATGTTATAATTTTATTCATAGTATATCATAAATATAGAAGTGATGAGTATTGGTAGAATTCAATGACGCTAATTAGTAGAAACCAATATACTTTTTAGGTAAAAAAAATTAATTATTTAAATTAGGATTATGATTTTATATGATGTTATAATTTTATTCATGGTATATCATAAATTTAGAAGTATAAAAAATTATTATAACACAAAAACTACTAAATTGAGGTTATGAAGATTCGAACACAAGCTAATTTTTAAAATAACAATAGTGCATCAACTAATATAACGCTAGGCTACAAACTCATTATGAAAAAATCTTTCGTATAATATTTATATATATATATACCCATATATACAATAAAATATATATCTGGGGCCTAAATTTTTCCGGGGGCCTGAGGCGTCCGCCTTGTTGGCAACATGGTCTGGCCGGCTTTGACTGTATACCATATGATATGATAGTTTATATAACTAAGAGTTTGAGATTAATTATATCATATTGATGCTAAGAACATTGTTACTATTGAACATTTGATTAGTTATAATTTTTGTTATTTTTTTCTTTTCCTTTATTGTTTTGTTACTTTAAATAATATTAGTTCACTTTTATTGATTTAATTTCATGTATTAATATTTAATGATGAGTATTATTTGTCAAGTTGTCAATATTAATCTTAATTTTATTTCATTTTTCATTTATTACTTTACACAAGTTATAAATTTATAATTTATAACTTATATTCTTATAAATTATAACTAATGTTCTAAGATGTGCTAACTATAATCTATTTTTTCCACATGTTATATATATTCTTATAAGTTAATGACTATATACTAGAATACTAATCGATAGACGATAATATACATATAACTAAGAATTTAAGATTACCTATATAATATTGGTGCTAATAATATTATTACTCATTTACTCATGAACATTTGATTAGTTATAATTTTTGTTAATTTCCTTTTTCCTTTATTATTTTATTACTTTCGATAATATTTGTTCAATATCATTGATTACATTTCATGTATTAATATTTAATGATAAGTATTGTTTTATCAAATTGTCAATATAAATCATAATTTTTTAATTTCTTTTTTCCTTTATTACTGTACACATATTATCATTTTATAATTTATAACTTATATTCTTGTAGGTTTTAACTATTAATCTAATATGGACTATAATCTATTTATTATATAATATATAAATATATAATGTTAATTTCTTTTTCTTTAATTTCTTCTATTACTCATCTACTCTTGTGTTAAGCATCTGATTTCTTAATTTCGATAATATTAGAATAAAATGATTGATTTCATTTCATATATATTATTTAATGAATTGGGAAATATTATTTTGTAAATATTATTCACAATTTCTCTTATTACTTTGTATTTATTATTGAGTGTTCAATTTCTTAAATTCGATAATATTAATATAATATCATTTCATATTTCATTTTATTATCATTTATTATACTAATATATTATGTAAAATTGTAAATAAGATAACTATATTATATATAATATGTATATAAATATATATTCCATTTGTTTGTCTGTTTGTGTATATAATTGTTACTCTTGAATTTTGATCATTGATTTCATAACTTTAATAATATTAGTTCAATAGTTAATATCATTAATTTTATTTTACTTTTAATGAGAAGTATTAATTTGACAAAAGTTACAATATTTTAAAAATTACAAAAATAGCATGTATCTCGAGTCCTAAATCGAATAGAGCCCGGCTCGTTTAAGTACTCGCGAGCCAAGCTCGTGAGACAGCTCGCAAGCCAGGCTCGAGCTCGGCTCATTTAACTACTCGCGAGACAGTTCGTGAGACAGCTCGTTAAAAAGCTCGAGAACCTCACGAGCCGAGTTAGCTCGCGAGCTCGACTTGAGAAAATGGCGAGCTCGTTTAGCAGGCTCGAGCTCGGCTCGTTTAATAAACGAGCCAATCTCGAGTGAGTTTTTTTCGAACCAATACCCGAATATCTTGTGAGTAGTTTGACTCATTCACAGTTCTACCTCCAACCCTCTTGAATCCGCCCAGGCTCTATATTTCTCTCTCTCTCTCTCTCCCTCTCTCACACACACACACACACACACAAACTGACTGAGAGAGAGGGGGGGTCATTTCACGGTTGAATTGCATCACACTTTTGTCCATCACAATTAACTCATGATTCTTCTATTATATAACCTATCATTCAAGCTTTCAAAACTTTAACTTACCTTAAAAAATCATAAAAAAAAAGATATGTATCCGCTTAACAATCTGCTCCAACAAAAATAAGGTTTACTATAATGATAGCGATGTTGTGTTATAGTACAGATTGTTAAAAATGGTCTTAATTCATGCGTGATTGACGAGAATTTTCAAAATCAAATTCATTTTCTATTTTTAAAAAACCCCACTTTTCTCGCACCTTCTTTCTTCAATTTATGGAAGGAAACTTTTACTTTTTTTTTTACTCACACATATGATCGATTCGAGCCCGTAACCTTTGAATTCCAAACAATCTCACCTTACCACTAGATCATCCCCATTGGAACAAACAAATTCGAACAAGAAACAACATTTGAGTGCTACATTGAAAGATTTGAGAATGCATTTTTTTAGAGGGAGGGTGGGACGAGAGAGAGAAGAAATGTTATTTTTCAAAATTATATAAATTAAATATAAAATAAAATTTATTGTTCACGATATTTTGGTAAAGGTTAATGAAATAAATAGTTTTAAAAATTTGTAGCTGAAAAAAATATTTTTGAAATTTGAAGTGAGACATCTATGCCATTCTCTGTTATATTCCTAGTGCCAAACCCGTTTTTTTTTTTTTTTTTTTAATTATGATATAGTTTGATTTTAAATTTTTTATTTAAATTTCCCCATTTCCTCAATTATGATATATTAAAAAAATGAAAGAAAAAAAATTATGGCAAGGATATGTAATATGGAATGACATGATCTGATTTGAGTAGTTTCCCACATCAACTCTAGACAAACGCATTTCTCACATCTCAATGAAATCGCCTGTTGTATTTCGGTGTTGCATTCTTTATTGCACAATTATTTTTTATTAATTTTATTCTTCTTTTTTCTTTAATTTAAATTTCTTTTACTTTAGTTTAATTTTATATTTGTTATTTAAGGATCATCATATTTTCAAATAATCAATTAATAATTAAAATTTACAAATCAAATATTAACAAATCACAATAAACACTAATTGAGTATGGTGAATCCTAAATAACAAGTGTATAACTAACCTAAACCACAAGAAATTTAAAACCAAAGAAAAAAAGAACAGAAAATTAAAAAAAAAATAATGGTGCAATTAAAGTAATAAACAGTGAGCAAGAAAAAGAGCAAAGTGTGGGTTTCATATTTATTGTAAAGAAACAGAGCAAAAATTCCATAGGTGCCTCAAAAAATATATGGTTACAAAGAAATTATTGCAACACACGAGTGTGAACATCTCCTGGAGTGGAGTTGTCAAGCATGTCCGTTATGATCGGACGATTTGAGGGACCACCGGCGGAGGCGATCGGCGGCTAGCTTTACCTGAAGGTCCCAGTCGGTTTTCCACACCATGTAGCTGAGCGCCACCGTCTGACCTACAATTCCAATGATCATTCCAATCCATATGCCCTGCACTTGAAGATGAGCAACGTATCCGAGTAGAGCTCCGACTGGAATTCCGATGACATAATAGCAGCAGAGGTTGATAACTGCAACCGTTCCTTGCAAACCTGCCCCTACGGACACCCCTGATAGCACGGGATAGATGCTGTTGAGCAGCATCGAGAGAGCAAGCAGGTAAGAGAGATCTGAGACGGATTTTACGACTGCCACGTCATTCGTGAACAAGTATCCGAGGTTGTGGCCCAAGGCCAAGCAGAGGGTGCTGCAGACCACCCCAATTACAACAGAAGTAGATATAAGGACTTTGATGGAGAACTTTGTAGCCTTCACATCCCCTCGTCCCAGCTCATTTGCAATCCTTACACTACACAATTAATTAATTAATTAATTAGTTGTTACATATATATATATATATAACATCACAACTGAGCTGAATAAATGAGAGACGTCATTACCATGCAGCACCCAGAAATCCGAGACTGATCATGAACTCCCAGCCGTTGAGATTTAGGCTGCAATTGCATTTGCAAACACATATATATATTTATATCCATACATCTTCATCAGTACCAGATTCATCGGAACAGAAACACTCACCAAATGGAAAACGCGGATATTGCAACTTCAGCATTCGGCATGTAGCCAGCTAATAGCACCAGTATAGAATTATACCACAATTCCAAGCTGCATCCCAATAATAATAAATAGTACATTAGTAATTTAGAAGATTAATTATGATTATATATTCTTGAGTTGAGAGAAGAGATTACCAAATCATTACTCCAGAGGAAATGGAGAGCTTAACCACAGGCAATAAATCCTTAAAAGAAGCAGTGGTGAAACCTGTCCATGTCTGAGGGCACCAACCTCCCATCACGTATCCAAGTTGAGCAAAAGCCACCAACCAGAAAGATATGGTCAGTGCAGCCATGGCGCCATCAATTCCCCAGTTGAGTTGGTACACGAACAACCACGACAAGGGAACATGCACGAGAAGCTGCACGATGGATATCCAAGCAACCACACTGTTCTTTTGCTGAGCTTGCAGATACATTTGCATTGTCAGAGTGAAAACATAGCCGTAGATCAATGGAATAAACCACCAGGAGATGTATCCTGCAGCTTCTGCAATGTCGGATTCTTCTCCGAGCAGTTTGAATAAGGACGATCCAAAGATAAACAGAGGAAGCAAGATGGTTGCTGTTATGAAATCCACAATCCAAGATCTTTGCAAATAAATTCCCATCATGTGGTACTGTTTTGCACCGTATGCTTGTCCACAGAGAGTCTCCGTAGCACTTGACATCCCGATCTGCACTCAAAAGATCGGGATGAAGAAAAAAAAAAGGATGGATTGGAATGAATATTGAATACTAGTATACTACTAAGAAAGACTTGAACTTACGAGAACCCCATTGACAAAACGAACAGTAAGGGTCTGAACAAGTGCATAAGCAGCAAGATCAACGGAACTGATATGGCCGATGAATGACTGAGTCACAATTAAGGCCCCAAACGATGTCACCCTTGCTATCATGCCAGGCAAAGCCGTCTTCCATATTTTCTTCGACTCCTCATAAACTCTTTCTTTCAACTGATCACCAACCTCCTTCCCTTCCAAACTCAGCAGTTTATCATGAATGCCATCATCCATGGCTCTACAAAAAACATCTCAATGCTGTAACATGAAACTATTGAAAATTCTGATCACCTTTCTATTTCTCATGTTACCTTATTTCATTTTCTAATCTTCCCTTCCCATCACAGGCAGAAGGGGTTAACCATCTGTATCAATGACATTTTGGCAAATTGGAACTACTCTGCTTACATGATATATCACATTATTTACATATTCCCCCAACCTTTGTCTAGATTCATTTAAACAATATATATACTATATCTAAGCACAAGGCTTATGCCCGTTTAGCGCCTTTTACAACATTGACGAACAACAGAAAGATGGCTAAGTTCTTAGTAAATTTTCGATTGAACGGTGACTTAGTCAAGATGCTAGGGATGCATCAACAAAATGAAAATGTGGATCAATAGTACGTATATGTCAGAGAGAGAGAGAGAGAGAGAGACCAAATAATGCTGGCGGAATGTAACACTACTTTAGTGGGAACAGAGAGGATAAAAATTAAAAGACAAGAAAAACTGTGGAAATATAGATTTAACAAAATGAATATGAACAGATTAAAGATTCGATTTTGGGTTTTTGAGTTATAAGGAAGGAAGACTTACGGAACAAGAAAATAGCCTCTAGAAGAAATTAAATAACTTGCAGCTTTGAGGGCTTCCGCTACTATTTCTTGCTGCAATTCAGCTTCTGCATAAGGTCACCCGGCCCACAAGCTTTATGTCTCTCTCTCTCTCACACCGATACACAAACTGAGAGAGAGAGAGAGAGAGAGAGAGAGAGAGAGAGAGAGGGAGGGAGGGAGATTTTAAGCTAAGTAAAAACAGTTGATCGCAACATTTGAGACTAGTATGTTTACATTTTTGTGGAATGGTTGGTGGGAAGTTAATGAGATTGACAGAAAAATAAAATAGAATTATGCAATATCCTTGGAAGGCGGAAACATGCATAAAATTTACATATCTATAAATACGACCTAATTCAACCAAATGAAATCCTCTATCTCACTTTTCTCTATCCCATTTGGTGTCCCATTTTGATTTTTATTCGATTTTCATCAATTTTTTTTCTTCAATTTCAATTTGTTATGGCTTAGTTTAATTTTATAATTATTATTTAGGGTTCATTCACCCAATTAGGGTTTATATTTATTTTTTAATATTTATTTCTTATTTTTTAGTTAATATAATTGATTAATATGGTTGATTATTCCAAAAGTAGGGTATATAATTTTTTTAAAAATTTAATTTTTAGCAATAAATGTTGATTATGATTTGAAATACTATAATAAAATTTATTTTTGTAATAAACATTATTAAAATATTAAATTTTATGGTGGGACACAATAATAGGACATGAAAAATGGACTAGAGAATTTTATCCCCTAATTCAATACCGTTCAATTCGTGTATTACATGATGGTGTTACTTATATATCATGTTACATGATTTTGATTGTTGAAATTGTCTTACATAATGATGTTAAATAATCTTTTTACATTTTAGTAAAAAATGACCCAAACTTATTAATAAATACAATTTATTTTTTAGCATTTGCGCTTTATAGCATAAATGGCCCCATTTTTCGGCAAATAAATTACTGCGGTAGATTTTGTACATCTTTACTCTTAAATGAGCTGGACAAACTAGTATAATGGAATGACATTTTTGCCGAAAATCAATCATAATTGTAATTTTGCTAAAAATGTTGGATCTATGTTAAAATGTCCAAATATTGTGAATTTTTTGTAATTATTAAAAATATAAATTTTATATTACTCCCTCGTGTTTTCTCAAAAACTATTAAAAAACATACTTGTTAAATAAATTGTCTAAAAACCTCTCTATTACTATAAAACTCATCACACTCTCCCCACATCTCGTATTGATTTAACAACATTAACATTAACATTAACATTAACATATATTTATTGTTATAACTTTTTCATATTTAAAGAAATAAGTATTTAAAAAAATAAAAATAAACTTAAGAAATCATCACAATAATAAAAAAAATTAATAGTTCGACCAAATACTATAATTTTTAAATAAATATAAAATATATTTATATTTAATAAAAAAAGTTCAAATTGTCTTTTTACAGTAAAAATGGTTGAAAAGTAAATCATGCTATCTTTCTTGACAGGTGTCATTCACAATTGGTTGCATTTTATTGAAATTGGCTTTTTTATGAATTTCACAATAATAGAGGGGGTTGGGTTTAGACTACTTATTAAATATGAAGTTTTTTTTTCCACGGAACATTAACTTTCATGTCATTTCTGTTAAAACGTTCAAATATTAATAAGAATTAAATTATAAATTTCTAAGGTATTAGTTCATTTATATTAAAATATTCGTACATTTTGTAATTAGTCCTTACTATTATGTTATTGTTAGGTCGGATCGGAGATATATATAATTAGCAAACTTGAAGTGACAATGCCACCTGCATGGATAGGTCAAACATGATTTGTTTGTACAAAATAAAATTAAATATTTGTTGTTAGTCTCCTAGCTTGAAGTAATATTGGAATCCTCGTGAATCTCTCGAAGAGAGATCTAGTCGTCTGTCCACGTGCATAATTACAAAAGAAAAACAAATTTAGTATAATTTAGTAAAAAATAATTGTTTTAGTTACTTTTGTAGAAAAACATTTGTTAATTAACGGGTAAATTACACTTTGATACTCACATTTTGTGTGTTTTTTTTTTAATAGCTTACTTTTTCAAAATTAATTAAACAGTACACATTTTTTTTAAAAGAATTACCAATATAATATTTGATCAATTTTTCAGACCGATAACCCTTTGTAATTGATTGTATTTCAAAATTTATATTCCCCAACCACATAAAAAAAATCCCCCGATCAAGAAATAATAAATATAGTTAATTATGTATAATTTTTGAACTATAAAATTGATCAAATATGAAATTTGTAATTTTTTTGAATAAATAGATACAATTTTATTAATTTTAAAAAAGAACTGAAAATATACATATCAAAATGTAATTTCTCCTTAATTAACCAACCCCTCGTGTAAATTATTGTTTTTGAATTTCGTTCACCACGGAGTTTTAAGCCGATAAGTTTACACGAAATGATTGTCTAAGTCTACAAGAGTTACTCAAATTTCTACGGAATTTTGTCTATAATTAGTTTTTTCTCCTAAGACAAACAAGCAAACAAAATATTGGCCAAGACAACGTGGATTTAATAAATAATAACACACGCGCGCAAAAAAATAATGAAAAATGATTATTTTATGTTCTTATAGTTTTTTATGTATTTTTCGAGTATTTAGTTCTAGGTTTTTGTAAATTAATGTTGGTTTTTTTAAAGATGTTAGAAAGAAATAAAAGAGGGAAGAAAGAAATACTGTACAAGTGCATAGTATGATATATATAATAGTACATATTAGACAAAAATTGTGCGATACCGTTTCATTTAGAGATCAAAATTCATAAATTGTATCAAGATTTGAATCCCCAAATATTCAGTGGTATATTTATAATTTTAATAAAATTTAAATATTGATTTATCTTAGAAATTTTAACCTACAAAACGACGTGACATATGACTCCCTCCATATTTGATCTTCTCATGTGGAACCACTAATTTAATAATATTGAATAATTTGTATTTAATATAATAGTCAATACAATTATAATAGCAATACTATTTTTTTACAACAATTTTGTTTTTGACCCCCATTATTCCTGGTTCAAACTCCACGTTTCTCGAACACATAAAAAAAGAATTATAATAAATATATTTTAATAGTATTTGATACGGTGAATTGATGATGATCACATGACCGACATGTATTATTATTATTATTATTATTATTATTATTATTATTATTATTATTATTATTATTATTATTACACGAACTGACGATGGCATTATAGTATATTAGTATGAATGCATGATTTAGCGCGGATTATCATTATATTATTCTTATTAAAAATCTAAATCTGACTGCCCAACTCATCATTAGAAAATGTTTTCGTTGGACAAAAGTAATAAATATACTACTATACTTTGCCTAATTCAATCTTAAATCCACAAATACCCCCCCCCCCCCCCCCCCCCAAAAAAGAGAGAGAGAGAGAGAGAGAGAGAGAGAGAGAGAGAGAGAGAGAGAGAGAGAGAGAGAGAGAGGTGTTCTATTTTTCCTAATCTTCAACTTCTCGTGTCTCATTTAGTCATTTTACATTAACAATTTTCTCATAAAATGCTTTTATAGCACATAAGATAATTTTTAATTTTAATGGAAACCGAAATAGGCAGATACAATTTTGTTTTAAAAAAATCATTTTTTTTAATTTATAGAATTTGGCTTTTCAAAATATCAACAACAACAATAATCATCATCATCTATAGGGTGGGTGTGTGTGTGGGCCAACATTTAATCAATGCTAAATGACGCAGACTGAAAAATACTACTAATTATTGTCGCTTACATATCTACTAAAAAAAAATTGAAACAAAAAATCTTTTTTTTTTTGTTATTACACGCAGTCTTTAATTTCATAAACTTTCAGCGCTGATTCGTAGGGCCCATCTTTTATTTCTTCAACTTTATAAAGTAATTACTCTTTATTACATTATTTTGCTATTTTATGTTGAAAAGCTTTCACAAATCATGTTACATTATTCTCAGTTCCACAATTTTTTTAGTTTTTTAATCAATTTTTAGGATAATTAAAAGATAACTCCTAAAGTTCCTGATCAGATCCCCTATTCCATTTCGTGTCTCGTAACTAAGTTTTTTTAAATTTTTTTAATATACTCTAGTTGGAAAAGGATGAATCCTAAATTGAAAATTTAAATTAAACTAAATCATAATGAATTAAAAATTAATTTTTTTAAAAAAGTTATAAAGAGTTAGAACAGGAAATGTAACACGAATGTGAATAGGTGATCCCATTTCTTAAAGACTAAAGTTCACCCTAATTACAGGACAAAAGTAAATCCGTAACTTTCAAAATTGTCTAAATGAATCAATTCTAGGATCTACTTCTCAGAAAAATAAAATTCAAGAGTATGTCGGTAATTCTTCTACAACATTTTCAAAATTCATTGAGGATTAAGGAACATTAAGTTATGAAAATGACTGGACTTTTGTCTTTAATTAAGCAAAACGTTTTGTTAATATGAATGATTAACAAAACAATGTAATTGAAGTTCAAGAAACTGGTAAAAATGAAATTGCTTAGAAGAGTTCTCACCTCTTAATGTGAAAGAAAAGGCAATAACAAAATCAAAATGAGAAATACACTATTTAAAAAATAATAAAATTGTATTAGATGAATAATAAAAAATTATTATAATGTATTAGTGGTTGGGTACTGCCCAACCCGTAGGGTAAAATTCCCCGATCAAAATTTTATATAAACATGTTAGATATGAAATCCTCGTGCATGTTTCTCTTTTCAGTCATACTGTACCTTGATTTAATCAGATGCCAACTGAGATTTTATTTGATTCATTTATTTGTTTGAAAAGAAGCCAGCTGGGATTTTATTTTATTTTTTATAGTCTGTATAAAACAATAGCCATACAGACCATGAGTTTAGATCATGCATGCACTCCAAATCTCGAAGAACTACTTTAAGAATGCAAAGGGTTAATATATAAGCCAACTAATCATTCAATCCAGTGATCTGTTTTTCTATTAAAATAAATAAATAAATAAGTTTACATATTGATGAAGCTGAGATCAAAGTTGATGAGCCTAATAATCCAACGAAACAACTAACATTACCAAACTTCACATCTTGATTAAATTGATCCAAGTATAAATCCTTTGTGTTTTGATCTTCAGGCAGCTTCTGTGTCGTGATTAGACGAGTGATGACTAGTTTCGTCTTCCACAAACAACGGGCTTATTCGTTTCTGAGCAAGGGAAACCTGTGGAGGAGGAAGAAAAAGAAGAAGAAGAAGAAGAAGAAGAATGATACGTGAAAGAAAACTATCCGAAAACTTATCTCAAATCACAGAAAAAATGAACATAATCCTTTGATCTACCTGCTTATCCCAATCAGTCATGATAGTCATGATAGCAAGTATCGCGGTTTGGACAGTAGTTCCGATTATCATCCCTATCCATACACCCTAAAAACATATGTATATGTTTAATCATACTTGGGTAACTAGTGACAGTACTAATATTTAAATGTTAGTTAAAATGTTTGTTAAATCAGCAGAGTTAGTTGAAGGATGTTCAAGTTAGTTATAACTGATCACAACAGCTGACTTAACTAACTTTTAACTAACATTGAAGATTGAGATACAATTTGTTCTGTTACTAACAGTAACAAAAAAGAAACCTTAGCTTGTTGTAAGTAACTAGCTTCATTTGGGGCTAATGTGTTTTTGAGGTGAAAAAACTCACCTGAACTTGTAGTTTGAAGACATAACCAAGAAGGACTCCCAAAGGTATTCCTACCAAGTAATACGAACCAAGATTCACGTACGCCACAATGCCTTGTTGTCCGGCTCCATTAGCAACACCTGCATACACCAAATGCTTTTCTTTAATTTCTGATGCAGATTTTTATGGTTTTTTTTTTCTTTTTTGCCTTTTGAGCTGTATGATTACCAGATGATGCAGGCTTACCTGAAAGAACGGGTTGCACACTGTTCAAAAGTAAAGTAAACGCTAGAAGAGGTGACAGACGAGCAACTGCCTCAGCCACTTCCTCACTTTTCGTGAACATGTAGGCTGCATTTTCCTTAAATAATAGGAAAAACACAAACAGCACTAATCCTATGGAGAATGATGTAAGAACTGTCATGACAATGGAGAATTTTGCTGCTTTAGCATCCTTCCTCCCCAGCTCGTTTGAGACACGAACACTGCAACGTGTGAGGCAGGGATTGATGGTAGGATACAAAAAAACAAGAATCTTGCAGACATTGAGCCTGGCATAGCTGGCTTCTGTCTTAACACGATTGCTACATTAATTAGAGTACCTTGCTGCAGCCATGAACCCGAAGGATACCATCAGAGCCCAGCCGCTGATGTTAAGGCTGCAAAAATGACAAATCTGAAGAGTCATTTGAAGAGACGCGGTGAAGAAGTTAACAAAGAGAGATGGAGATATTATACCAGATAGAAAGAGCATCAATTGTGATCTCTGCATTTTCCATATTTCCAGTCAAAAGAATCAGTATCGTGTTGTAACAGAATTCAAGGCTACCAATACAAAATAGAGCAAGAAAATCGATAAGTAAAAGCATCATCTTCCAACATATATATCACAAATTCTAACAAAGTATGATATAAGGCTAACCAGATCATTACACCAGATGATATTGAAAGCTTGATAGTCAGTCCAAGATCCTTGAATGCTAAGGTCGTAAAGCCTTTCCATGTTTCTCGACAACCTCCACACATCACGTATACAAGTTGGCCTACATTTGGAATCAAGTATGCCAAAACAGTAGACACCATAATACCAGGAATACCAAACTTCAACTTCACAGCTAGAAGCCATAAGAGAAAGATGTGTATGAACAGAGAGAGCAGTGCATAAAATGAAAGAATGAAGTTCTTGCTCTGTGATTGCAGAAACGAGTTGCAGCTATACAGTACAGCGTACAAGAATGTCACAGAAATGAACCAGAGAGCAATATTTCCTGCCATATCTGCAATATCATGGTCCTGTCCTAATGCTTTTAGAATAGGAGCAGCAAACACAAACAACGGCGTTAATAAGGCCGAGACTATGAGCAAAATGATGAATGATTGCTGAAGATATATGCCGAGCTTGTGATATTGTTTGGCTCCAAATGCTTGCCCGCATAGTGTTCCCACCCCACCGACCATGCCAAGCTGCATAATCAATGTTTATAAGCATAAACTCATCTTTATTTTCCCAGATACTACTTGTAATTTTCTGCAACTAATGACTAAAACTTGAGTAAATTAAATTCTCTCTCAGATCCAAAGTTAACTGCATATTCATAACCAACACATTCTTTCATTATTTTCCCAAATTTGAACTGTAGTGTACCTGTATGCCTAGTACAATTCGGAAGATCACGGTGAATACGAGAGCATATGCAGCGAGCTCTGTGGCACCAATATGGCCCATAAAAGCCTGGCTGATTACATGTATTCCAAATGTTGAAAATGGTATTAAGATAGCTGGACCAGCAACGATCCACAATTTTTTGGTCTCACTCCATATTTTATTTTTCAGAGGCTCTGCCTTGTCTACGTCGTCTTGAGCTATGTGTAACAGATTTTCCTTGATGTCTCCTTCCATTCAATACAGACCAAACTCTTGGACTTCCTCTTCTGCAATATATAGCTAGTTTTTGCTCGAGTTAGATCTGAATGTAGGTTATTTTTTTAAGTCCAAACTCATCAAACAACCAGCAAAGATATGATTAATTACTTGAAAATACCAAACTTTATACGACAAAATTGAGTATGTACATGTCTGATGTGTTTAAATTATATAGAAAAGTTAACATCGAAGGACCATATCAAGAAAGTTCCAAAATCATGTGTAATCATCATACAAACTAAGCAACAGAAAAATGGAGGTTAGTTGCATCCAAAATTTCTTGGTTGCAATACTAATCACTGATTAATCTTCATGAATGCATACAATTTCCATTTTTCATATTGCTTAAGATTAATAAGAAACATTTCTTAGTTTTCTTGAGAGAGACCTGATCATGATTCAAATTTCAAGGCATGACAAACACACACAGTGTAATATAGCACGACAAGACTAGTTATAATTAACAAGTGGTTGAGACAAGAACCAAGTAATGCTGTTACAGAAACCATGTACCTGAAGATGAAGAAATCGATAAATTCAAATGGGTCAAAATGATGAATGAAACTGTATTTTATCTCTTTTTTTCTCAATGCATTATTTTTTTATATAATTATGTGAACGAAAAAATAGGAAAGGGGCCCGGTTTGTTGTGTTATAAACCTGTCACACTTGTTTTTTGTTTTGTTTTGTATAGAAAATACAGCCATGCATATCACATGTCAACGACCAACTTGATTGCTTTTGTTTCATACAATAATTGTTATCGAGATTGATAGACAATTAAAATCATGCCGTAACTTGCAACTGCGTCATATCTATCAATTTTATATTGCCAGAACAAATTCAACTACTTCTTGATTCTTCTCAGTTCTGAACTCGATGACTCTCACAATAATTATGAAATGAAGAGAATTTCAAATCTGTCTTGAACTTAAAAAGTTTGTAGACAACGAAACCAACTAACACATCTTGATCAAAATCTAGGATGAAAATCCAAGTGGAAATCCATTGTGTTGTGATAATTTCAGGAAGCTCCTTAGTCTTGATTAGAGGAGTGATGATTAATTTCGGCTTCCACAGACCTCGGGCTGATTCGTTTCTGAGCAAGTGATACCTGTAGAAAAAGAAGAAGAAGATGATGATGATGAATGATACGTAGACAATACAATCCGAAACAAACTTAATTATCTAAGATCACAGGGACAATGTAGACAATGCTTTGATCTACCTGTTTATCCCAATCAGTGGTGCAAGTCATAATAGCAAGTATCGCGGTTTGGACAGCTGTCCCGATTATAATCCCCATCCACACACCCTACAAACAATGTTTGATCATACATAGGGAGTTAGATTAGTCACAGAACAAACTGTATATATTTAAATTATTAATGTTAATTAGTTAAAAGTTAGTTAAAGGAAGTTGAAGTTAGTTACAACTGATCACAACAGCTGACATAACTAACACTGATACAATTTGTTTTGTCACTAACAATAACAACAAACTCACCTGAACTTGTAGTTTGAAGACATAACCAAGAAGGACTCCCAAAGGTATTCCTACCAAGTAATATGAACCGAGATTCACATACGCCACAATGCCTTGTTGCCCTGCTCCATTAGCAACACCTGTAAGAACGGGCTGAACGCTGTTCAAGAGTAGAGAAAGCGCGATAAGAGGTGAGAGACGAGCCACTGCCTCAGCCACTTCCTCACTTTTTGTGAAGAAGTAGGCTGCATTTTCCTTAAACATTAGGAGCAACACTAACAGCACCAATCCCATGGAGACTGATGTAAGAATTGCTATCAAAATCGAGAACTTTGCTGCTTTAGCATCCCTCTTTCCCAACTCATTTGAGACGCGAACACTGGAATAATAAAGTGAAGAAGGATATATAAATGGTCCGTAATAACAGTAAAAAAAAAAAGCATGAATCTTGCAAAGAATGAGCCATGCATGCATATATATATATATATATAATAGCATGATGTCAATCACAGTACCATGCTGCAGCTGAGAATCCACCGGATACCACCAAAGCCCAGCCGCTGATGTTAAGGCTGCAGGAATGACAAATTTGAAGAGACACGGTGTAAAAGTACTAAACAAAAGATCAGAGATGAATTGAAGAAATCATACCAGATAGAAAGAGCATCAATTGTCACCTCTGCATTTTCCATGTTTCCAGTCAAAAGAATCAGTATCATGTTGTAGCAGAATTCAAGGCTACCAATACAAAATAAAGGAAAAATATAATAATGAATAAAAGCATCCCAGCTCTTCCAACATTTATATATATCTGTAACAAATTCTAGCAAATATATAAGGCTAACCAAAGCATTGCACCAGATGATATTGAAAGCTTGATGGTCAGTCCAAGATCCTTGAATGCTAAGGCCGTAAAACCTATCCATGCCTTTCGACAACCTCCAAACATCACGTATGTAAGTTGGCCTATATTCGGAATCAAGTACACCAAAACAGTAGACAACATAACACCGGAAATACCAAACTTCAACTTCACAACTAGAAGCCATGAGAGGAAGATGTGTGTGAACAAAGAGAGAACTGCATAACACGAAAGAATGTAGTTCTTGCTCTGTGATTGCAGATACGCATTGCAGTCATACAACACGGCGTACAAGAATGTGAGAGCAATGAACCAAAGAGCAATATGTCCAGCCATATCTGCAATATTATGGTCCTGGCCTAAAGCTTTTAGAATAGGAGCAGCAAATACAAACGGCGGTGTTAGTAGGGATGAGGCCACGAGCAAAATGATGAATGATTGCTGAAGATATATGCCGAGCTTGTGATATTGTTTGGCACCAAATGCTTGCCCGCATAGCGTTGCCACCCCACCAATCATGCCAAACTGCATAAATTAATCAATGACCAATTATAAGCATAAACTCATCTTCATTTTGCCTGCAGATATATACTTGCTGTTTTCTGCAAATTAACTGCCTATTCATGAGGCACACATTATTTCATTCAGTTGCCAAATTTGAGCAGTAGTTCTATATACGAACACCTGTATGCCAACAACAAATCTGAAGATCACGGTGTAGACGAGAGAATACGCAGCAAGCTCTGTGGCACCAATATGGCCCATAAAAGCTTGGCTGATTACTTGTATTCCAAATGACGAAAATGGTACTAAGATAGCTGGACCAGCAACAATCCACAATTTTTTGGTCTCACTCCATGTCTTATTCTTGAGATTCTCTGCCTTGTCTAGGTCGTCTTCAGCCACCTCCAACAGATTTTCCTTGATGCCGCCTTCCATTCGATACAGATCAAACTCAATCTTCTGCAATATATATAGGTGTGTACCCCTTGCGTTAGAACTTATTGTAGGCCTTTTTTAAGTCCAAACTCATCAAACAATCAGCAAATATTTTACGACAAAATTGAGTTTATACATTTCTCATGATGATAATATAACGAGTTAACATCAAAGGAAAATATCAAGAAAAGCATTTTCTTGAGAGTTTAGTGGAATAAATTCTCTGATTCTCCTCCAAAATTTCTTGGTTGCACATTTACTACTGAATAAAAAAAATAAAATCTTCAAGAATGCATTCAATTTCCAGATTAATAAGAAACAACTTTTTCGATTTCTTGATACAGTCCTGATCATGAATGATACGAGACATGAAAAACACACACACACACAATATAACATAACAACATAAGACTAGTCATAACAAGAAGCTATAACTTCTGTTACTGAACAAAAGTTGAAATAAATTGAAGATCAAGAAGCCAGTAACTTGAAATGCGGTTGAAAGGATTCACCTGTATTTTCTTCTTCTTCTTCAATGTATTAATTCTTTTGCTGTTGATTGCCAACTCTATATAACGTGAAAGAAAAAAGTAGAAAATTGATGTTGATAGTAACATATCTATTTATTTATATATACGTGCAAGGCCGCTTGTGATTTTTATTCCATTTGCTAGCTACTGCACTTCAGTTTTTTCTTTTTTCTTTTTTCTTTTTTCTTTTTTCTATTTTGTTTAGAAAAAGCAGCCATGCAGTTCACATGAACCAATTTTATTTATTTATTTTTTTGTATTATAATAATTGGTTTCGTGATTCTAATGAGATAAATATTTAGAAGTCTAAGATCCTGTTGAAATAAATAAAAGTTTAAAGATTTATTGACACTAATAATAACCTGAACTGAAGTACGAAGGACTAAGAAAATAATATTTAAAGCAAATACATCATCATTTCTTTAATATTATAAAATAAAAACTGAGTAGGATTCTTGAACAGAGGAAACAACAAGCACAACTCAAATCCACATCTTGATCAAAATCCATTCTGTTCTGCAGAAAGCTGTGATTTTCACTCAGCTCCTAAGTGATAAGCTAGGGTTCGTCTTCCACAGACCTCGGGTTGATTCGTTTCTGAGCAAGGGATATCTACGAAGGGAGAATAAGAAGAAGATGAATTAATGATAAGTAAACAAACTTATCTAAGATCACAGAGACAATGAGCACAGTCATTTGATATCTACCTGTTTATCCCAATCAGTCGTACAAGTCATGATAGCAAGTATCGAAGTTTGGACAGCAATTCCGATTATCATCCCCATCCAGACACCCTACGAAACATGTTCAATCATACATAGGTTGTAGGGAAAAGCAAGGAACAAACAAGGAACCTTTTTTGTAAGTAACTAGCCTCATCAAGGGCTAATGCGTTTGAGGCGAGAAAACTCACCTGAACTTGTAGTTTGAAGACATAACCAAGAAGGACTCCTAAAGGTATTCCAACCAAGTAATACGAACCAAGATTCACATAAGCGACAATGCCTTGTTGCCCTGCTCCATTAGCAACACCTGCATACACCAAATGCTTTTCTTTAATTTCTGATGCAGATTCTTCTGGGTTTTTTTTCTTCTTTTTGGGCCGTATGTTAGCAGATGATGCGGGCTCACCTGTAAGAACTGGTTGAATGCTGTTCAAAAGTAAAGAAAACGCTAGAAGAGGTGACAGACGAGCAACTGCCTCAGCCACTTCCTCACTTTTCGTGAACATGTAGGCTGCATTTTTCTTAAACGTTAGGAAAAGCACCAACAGCACCAATCCAATGGAGAATGATGTAAGAACTGCTATCAAAATCGAGAACTTTGCAGCTTTAGCATCCCTCTTCCCCAGCTCATTTGAGACGCGAACACTGGAATAAGTGAAGAAGGATAAATGGTAAAGACAAAAAAAAAACACGAATCTCGGAAACAATGAGTACTTAAGGCATTGAGGCTATATATACAATTAGATCACTATTAGAGTACCTTACTGCAGCCAAGAAACCGGAAGATACGACCATAGCCCAGTTGCTTATGATGAGGCTGCAGGAACAACAAATCCGAAGAGTCAATTGAAGAGACGCGGTGAAGAAGTTAACAAAGAGAGACGAAGAAATCATACCAGATAGAAAGAGCATCAATTGCGATATCTGCATTTTCCATGTTTCCAGTCAAAACAATCAGTATCATGTTGTAACAGAATTCAAGGCTAACAATGCAAAATAAAGCAAGAAAACCAATGAGTAAGTAAAAGCATCATCTTCCAACATATATACATCACAAATTATAACAAAGTATGATATAAGGCTAACCAGATCATTACACCAGATGATATTGAAAGCTTGACTGTTAGTCCGAGATCCTTGAATGCTAAGGCCGTAAAACCTTTCCATGTTTCTCGACAACCTCCACACATCATGTATGTAAGTTGGCCTATATTCGGAATCAAGAATGCCAAAACAGTAGATACCATAACACCAGGAATACCAAACTTCAACTTCACAGCTAGAAGCCATGAGAGAAAGATGTGCACGAACAGAGAGAGGAATGCATAACACGAAAGAATGAAGTTCTTGCTCTGTGATTGCAGAAACGAGTTGCAGCTATACAGTACAGCATACAAGAATGTCACAGAAATGAACCAGAAAGCAATATTTCCTGCCATATCTGCAATATCATGGTCCTGTCCTAATGCTTTTAGAATAGGAGCAGCAAACACAAACAACGGTGTTAATAAGGCCGAGACTGTGAGCAAAATGATGAATGATTGCTGAAGATATATGCCGAGCTTGTGATATTGTTTGGCTCCAAACGCTTGCCCACATAGCGTTCCCACCCCACCAACCATGCCAACCTGCATATATGATTACGATATGGAAATGTTGATACATTAGCATTTTTATTTGCCAGAAACTACACAGCTACTTGTTTTCTGAAACTAATAATGAGTAATAGTCTTGTACTACCTGTATGCCAAGGACAAACCCGAAGAGCACAGTGAAGACGAGAGCATATGCAGCAAGCTCTGTGGTGCCAATATGGCCTATAAAAGCCTGGCTTATTGCATGTATTCCAAATGTTGAAAATGGTAATAATATAGAAGGGCCAGCAACAATCCACAGTTTCTTCGTCTCACTCCATATCTTATTCTTCAGAGACGAATCGTCTTGAGCTACATCCAACAGATTTTCCTTGAGGTCACCTTTCATTTGATACTGATCAAACTCTCAGATTTCCTCTTCTGCAATATATATATATATATATATACCTACTTTTTGCTTCGAAGCCTTGCAAACCGCAGAACGAAGTTTAAAGTAATTAATTAAAGCTCAACTTAGATCTGAATGTATATAGGCTTAATTTTGTTTACTCCAAACTCATCAAACAATCAGCAATGAATATGATCTGATGCATTAATTTGATTGTTTGGCATATTAATATCAAAGTACCATATTAACATGACTAAGTTGAAGAAAGCATTTATATATATAAACTCTTTCTCTTCAGCAAAGATAGAAAATTTTCATTATATTCGACAACGGATTGAACTTAAAGAAAGATAACCATCACACAATCATTAAAATCACATATGCTTTCACATAATGAGATTTCCACTACGTCCAGATTCAAGAATTCAAAAGACGAAGACGAGCAATTTTTTTCAAATTAGACTAATTAACTTCATTTTGAGTTGAAGTACGTACTACACAAGATGAACTTAATAATTGCTTCATATTTTTTGTACGAATAATAGCTCCATTGATGTAAAGAAACACTAGTTCTAAACTTGATCAACCCCTCTCACAAGAATCCACTTCTTCCAACAAGATATGCAACTAAAGAAGATCAACTTCTAGAATTAGTTGTAGGGTTCCAAAAACAAAGCAAAAACATATATATATATATATATATATATATGTGTGTGTGTGTGTATATATATATATATATTTTCTTGGAATTTAGTTTCATAAATTCTCTGATTCTCTTCCAAAATTTTATGCGTTGCAAAATTAATTATCACTGATTAATCTTCAAGACTGCCTACAATTTCAATCTTTTTATTGCTCAAGATTAGCAAGAAAATAACTTCTTAGATTTCTTGAGGGAGACATGATAAAAATACACGGTATCATAAGTGTAGTTCTAGCCAATTTATTCAAACGAGAAACAATTAATATGCTGCTACATAAAATTTAAAAAAATAATAATAATAATTGAAGATAAGAAATCAGCAAATTGAAAGCATTCACCTGCACGACTGCACTCTTTTGTTCTCTATTAATAACCTATGCATTTAATTTGCTGTTCGTTGCAAACTATGTAGTGTAGTGTAGTGTGGGAAAAAGGTCTGGTTGGTGGTTACGATTAAATTTAATTTTATATATAGATGGGTAACCTTTTTTATGCTTTTTATTCCCTGCCTATTTGCTGTCACACTTTATTTTATTCCTTTTGTTGTTGTTTTTTCTGCAATCACAAGAATCTACTTTTTTTTTCTATATTAAACGTGATTTATTGATTGCCATATGGCCCATATCATTGTTTTGTACCAATTTGTGCCATAACAAACAAATTCAATAGCATTAGCATGTACCTTGGTTGAGTTAGCATTTCTCTCTTTTCTGAGGAGAGTGACACACTGACATGGGTACATATTCCAACCCCAACTAGGGCTGAAAATCGAGTTAATACTCGCCTCGCCGTTCATTAAAAATTTGTTTGGGTTCACTTCGATAAGCATATCAAACAAGTTAATTGAAACATGAATTCATATTTGATGAGACTTGAAGTTTGACTCGAGTTGACCTTGATAAGTAAAAATAGAATGTATAAAAAAATAGCAAACTATTCGAACTCAACAAGTGTTCATCTTGCAATTTATTAAAATTTGTTTGATCTCAACTCGAATAATATAATACATTCTCTAAGCATCCTTCATTTTCTTGATGGTGCGAGATATTAATTACAACACCACCACCACCACCTTTTCAATTGAGACTGATGAGCACTATGAATAGATGATTGAAATTAATTATTCGTTAATCAATTTGAAATGAATGAGAGAATTTAGCAAATGCCCTAGCAATAATTCATGACTCAATATATTTAATTAAGGGTAGTTTTTTTATGCACTAAGTGCACATCAGACGGTCAATTCGTCGAGTTGGCCGTGTTGATCATATCAATGCGTTGATTTAAAAATACGTCAAAATCAGTATTAATCGTAATGCTAAAAAGTATCACTTGTATCATTAAAAAGTATCGGCAAAAAAAAATGTCAAAATCAATATCAACCAAACACTAAAAAGTATCACTCAAAATAAAATAAAAAATCACTTGTATCCCTAAAAATTATCATTTGTTTTTGACGATTTTTTTTACCGTCTATTGTACATATTATGTATTGGAGAATTTGCATTTAATTAATTATTAATAGTGATCCGATAACTCCACCTCAACATTTAGATGCTGGAAAATTATTTTAGTTCTGCAACTCTGTAAGTAATAATTTGTGCAAACATTAGGTGTTAGTATGTTATTTTTAAAATTTTGGGACAAAAATGAAAATACATCAACGTTTGGGTACTAAAATGTAATAAACATTTTAAAACATTACAATTATGATTGTATATCTAATAACATTAGACAATATATTTTCTCAATAATAATAATAATAATAATAATAATAATAATAATAATAATAATAATAATAATAATAAATAGACTATATTAATTTATGAATATCATTCTCCGTAAGGTTTAGTTATGAATTTAATAAGAATGTCATATTGATAACTATTTTATATTCAATATAATTAAAAAAATATTATAAATAAATTTTGTGATTAAAAATGTACACGTGTCTGTGAGTAGAGAGGGAAAAATATTTTTTTTATTTATAATAACCGTTGATGATTTAATTTTCGGGAGGAAAATGAATAGTAATTCATAAGGGCATCTCCAATGATTACGAACATGTTACTTCGCACCCAATATATTCTAACTTTTGAGAAATTTTCCATTGTGAGCAAGGAATTTTTGGTAGAGAAAGTTTGGTAGAGAAGTGCTGCAAACACCTAAGAATATTTTATTTTAAGCAAGTGAAAAATGAAAAGGTGTGGAACACTTTCTTTCTTTGCAAAGGTAAAAAAGGTGCGTGTGCGTGCAATTGAGAGTACAGGGAGGAAATTGCAATTTTGGTCCAGTAAGATACATCCCTGTGCGAAAATGGTCCATCACGTTTCACTTTTGGTCCACTATCTTTTTTTCTTGGCAAAAGTGGTCCACCAATTAACGGAATCCGTTAGTTTAACAGTGCAAATTTGGTCCAACACTTTTTTGACTATAAAAATGATTTGAATTATAAAACAAAATATTTTCATATTTTTTGTAAAAATATAATATTTTCGAATTTAATTTTCTGTACCTAATTGTTGATAGAGCGCATTCAAGTTTAGAATACTAAGATTAAATATATAATTATTTATGTCATTTACGCGCTCCTACGTGCCTTGTGTCATAATTCAATACCAGAATTTGAATCATATAATTCTTCTTTTTTTACAAAAATATTGAAAAGTTACATTTTTTTTAAAATATTTTAAATCCGGAATATTTTTACAAAACAGAACATAAATAAACATAAATATATTTGACCATTTAAAAAATAGAGCCGGAAATTAAAATACTCATTCTTATCATGAAAAAATCTATTTTACCCACTATAAGGAAAGCATTTAATAAATACCCAATTTTACTCTTATAGCCTTGTTTTTTCATTTTCCAATGTGAAAGGACATGAACCACATATGTGTAAGAATTTTAGAAGGCTTTTTTGCAGGTTTTCAAGGGAGTTAGAAGCATTTAATTTCAAAAGTAATATCCCAACAATCCTTGCACACGTGCATTAAAGTTGATCGTGATTTTTGGGTTTTCTATCGGGTTTTATATATCGGGTTTTCCTAATTTTCTATCATAATTTCAATAGTCAACCGATCGGGTTTTCTATCGGGTTTTAAATATCGAAATTAATCAATCGGGTTTTCTATTGGGTTTTAACTATCAGGTTTCATGAAATCTTATCATAATTTCGAGAGGATATTCATTCTAGTTTGGAGATATTTTCGTTTGTATTGATTTAAATTGGGCATTTGGATAGTTATTTATATTTTTTCCGGTGTTAATGAGATGTGCAAGTTGAGTAAGTTACTAATTAAAGGTTGGAAAACTAATATATTCTTAATTTGTGCATTTTTTTTTATCTTTTCAATTGGGATCCCGATGTGCCGACCGATCGTTTCACGATCGGAATTATATATCCCTATCATATCACGATCAATCCCGATAATACTAGATTGATCGGCATAACGATCGAAGCCCGATGCCGATTCCGATCGGTCTAAACATGACTGTGGAATTTATCCCGATAACATCACAATCATATTCAGTGAAACCCGATATATATATATATATACGTATAGAATGTGAAAAATTTAGATAACGATCGTATTCAGTGAAATCCAGATCGGAATTTGAATTTTTTTCAGTTACTCGTGATTTGTAAGTCGTACACACAAACTTTATTGTAAGGGACAAAAAATGTCACATTGTTAGTACAATCACATGTTTGTTTGTGTAAAGGTGGTGTAAGAGATGTGTAAGAGATCACTTTTTGAGGGTATTTTAGACAAATTGGGTATTTATTGAATGCTTTTCATAAGGTGGGTAAAAGAGGTTTTTTTGAATAAGAAATGGGTACTATTATGTGTTTTTCGTAAAAAATACTTACAATTACTACTACTCATTAACTCACCATTCATTTCTTTAATCAACTCCATAAACTCGAACCTAAAGAAGTAAATTTTAAATGATCAGTCATACCGATAATACGTTATGTGTAAAGAAAAAGTAAAAAAATATAATAGTGACCAGACATGTTACATAAACTATGCCTGCTTACTACCAATATTTGGATACAGACTACCATAGAAGAATGGAGATGAATTACATTACGAGCATGTGTAAGCAAATAGGATATTTGGGGATGAAGAAATATTATGTTAAGGATCAAAAGGGTAAGTTAATCCCTATTGAGGATGAGGCTCAAATATTCTTACTTATATTGAAGATTGATAAAAATGACTTGGTGTA
This sequence comes from Perilla frutescens, assembly GCA_026008535.1. Lineage (NCBI taxonomy): Eukaryota > Viridiplantae > Streptophyta > Magnoliopsida > Lamiales > Lamiaceae > Perilla > Perilla frutescens. The sequence continues at coordinate 70,059,149 of BRKX01000001.1, forward strand.
TTTTTTAGTATATAAAATGTTTTTCCCTAAAGGGGTGCACTTTTTCCCTACCAAAATAGTTTTTTTTTAATTTATAGTCAAAAAAAGTGTTGGACCAAATTTGCACCGTTAAACTAACGGATTCCGTTAACTGGTGGACCACTTTTGCCAAGAAAAAAAGATAGTGGACCAAAAATGAAACGTGATGGATCATTTTCGCACAGGGGTGTATCTTACTGGACCAAAATTGCAATTTCATCAGAGTGTGGGTAGGCACACAGGTGGGTCCCTTACTTGCAAAAGGCCTGCCACTATATTTTATTTATGCTTTTTTAGTATTTATTTTGTATTTTTTTAATTTTTATTGTTTGTGTATATATATGTATATATTTTGGGAGGAATTTTATTTTTAATGTGGCGATTACGTGTCAATAAAATACCTGAAAATGGGAAAGTATTGTTGGAGGTGCTCTAACTCCATTTTCTTATAAAGATATAGATTTGATATTTTTATTTTTTGAGCAAATTACAATTACATTCCTAAGTTTAATTGTTTTAACGTAAATAATCTGTTTTGTTAAAATATCTTTATATATATAAAAGTAGAATGGTCCTACTAATAGTAACTTTCAGATTTTCCCGCCTAAAACATCATTCCAGAATTAGTAACTTTTATTATTTGTAATTTTTAATTTATTTATATTAATTACATCTAAATTTAATTATTTTATTAAATTACACCACAATGCACTTAATTATGCATCAATTACCCTTAAAATGATTAATCATTGAACTGGTCAATTATGCTATTAAATTTAAAATATTATCCACGTTTTATTTTAATCATTATTTATCATTTATCTTTTGTTAATAGTTTATTAATATAATTCTATTAATATTATTAAACTATTAATTTACTATATATAATTTTAACATAATTTTAAAATCTTTATATATGTATATATGGAAAATTTTATAATCAACAAAAAAAATATTAATATTACTATTACTATTATATTAATATTAATATATATATATATACACACACGTTATATAAATATAGAGATATGTATATCTATACATTCCTATCAAGTAAGCATATATTTTATACGTAGCAATTATTCTATGTTAGCTATATTGAAATACTTATTATATTATAATCATGACTATAATTAATGAAATTAAGTTTGTTTGCTCATATATCAATTAATTTATTAATTATTACATAGTTTAGTGCTTACAATTAAAATATTTTATAGTAACGGTCAATTATCCCCACTCAATTCGTACATTCCAAAAACTAAAAATAATTATCGCCTAATTTGATGATTCATTAATCAGGCAATTGTTTCTCTTCATTACTGACTCTATAAATAGCCACATATCTAACATGATTCTTAGATATTTTGAGTTTTTAGCGAGAATTAAAATATATAATGATATGATTTATTTGTCTGCATTTTTTCTATATGTAAATTTATGTGCTCTTGTGTTTTGTTCGACCCTAATTCAGTTTATGTTGTTTTTTTATCTCGAGCATTATAAAAATAATTTTTTAGAGCTTAAATACAAAAGACATTGTGCTCTTCCAAGTATCTAAAGAATCAAGATCGTCCACAACTAAATTTTCAAGCTTGCAAAAATTCACCGAAAATCATTGCAAAGATGTTGATCATGCCAAATGAAACACAATGTGATAAGCCTGCCATCATCTTATCCACCAACGAAACTCGAAAGAAGGAACTTGGCATAGGGTGAGATAGACAAACATGACATTGGATTTTAATTTCATTATAGTATAGAAGATATTTTTTTATTTTAGTTGTGATTATTTTTTGTCATATAACTAGCTACATTGTATTTTTCATTTTCTTTTTAAGAAATGAATGGTTTATATGCTTTTATTTCTCAATTAGATGTCAATCTTTTTTATTGTTCTTTATCTTCTTAATGATTTTCAATTATGACTAGCAGTGTTTTAGATTACCACATCATTAAAGTTCTAGCAAATGATATGATTATATATATACATTCATGATTTTTCTATTTTTTGTATCTATAACAATGTTCTTTTACCCTTGGAGTCAAAGTTTTCCTCAATTAATCATCTTATATATCTTTGTTAAATTTTATTTTCTAAGCATACTTGAATTTTTAGTCATTGCACTCACAAATATTTTTACACTATAATTAAACCTGACATTGTTTAAGAGTTTTTAAATTCACGCTTGCACCATGTTAAGTGTGAGGACTCATTTAAACTCAATTAATACTGTGCCAATAATTTTATTTTACTTCTTTGAAATTTGGGATTAAACCCTTGCTCTCACAAGGCTATTAAAATCACTATAAATACCACATATTTAATTTTTTTTTATATAATGCACTTAAATCTGAACGATCACTAAAGTTCACAAATTTTATAGTTTAGTAAGATTACTTACATATGTATGTATATTAGTGGGTGATTGAGATTCAATTCCAAATCCCCCTCCATATAAAAGTAAAAAAAAATGGTGAAATATATGTGTGTGTGCGCGCATTTGTTTCAAATTTATCAGGTGTGTTTTGTTATTATTTAATCAAGCTCATAAATCTTTTTTTTTTATGTACATATACATAGTTTTAAATTATAAATGCATAAAAAGATTATCGTACATCGCATGCTGAAAATACGATAAAGAAAAAAAATCATATAATGATTTATTAAATGATCTTAAGTTTAAGTAAAAAAAATCCTTAAAATAGTCCTTAATTTTTTTTTAAATGTTGATTTTCTTCTTAAATTTTATTGTTATTTTTTGTCCTGACTATACACAAATGTCGTCTTAATGTATATTTAAATGTGCATATTATTTTCTTGATTTAAAAAAACCACACAAAATTAATATATATATATATATATCTTATTTTTTAAAATTAAATCCGTGCATCGCACGGGAGAAAAACTAGTATATATTAATAGCCCAATGTTAAAGGAAATTAACTCCTAATTTTCACTTTTTTTGACAAAAGTACTACTGTATTCCAGTGGATTTTCCAGTCAATCAATGCAGAATAGACCCATCCGAGTCCTATATTAATTTATTAAGTAATAACAAGAAAAACTCACCAGTGGGGATGATCTAGTGGTGGAGTGAGATTGATTGGTGACCAAAGATCACGGTTCGAATCTCCTCAATACTACAAGTCGGGTGTGTGAGTAAATAAAAACAAAAAAAAAAAAAACAAAAAAACTCACCATCCACCTCGCTAAGTGAAATTACGATTTTATTTTCAATATATGGATATTTTACCATAAATAACTCAACGTTAACGAATCGAAGTCGAGGCCGTTTATATTGCGAGCATGAGTCGCTATGAGACGAGTGGCCGATTGATTCGTTCCTGAGCCAGGGAAACCTGCAGATCAAGAAAATGAATGATAAGTAGATCAAACCTTTTATTTTTTATTTTAATTTGAGGAAAGCTAAGTTATCAAACTAGATAAGAGAATGAGTTAATAAAATCTCTCAATCTAGCTACCTGTTCATCCCAATCAGTTATCCAAGTCATGATAACTAGTGTCACGATTTGAACAGTTGATCCGATTATCATCCCTATCCATACGCCCTACACAACATATATCAATTGGTCATATCATGTAAGTATTTGAAAGTCATTTAAGCAAATAATATATACAAATTAAAGTGTCTATGCTCACTTGCACTTGCAATTTTAGGACAAAACCAAGTATAACTGCTAGAGGTATTCCTATCAAGTAGTAGGAACCAAGATTAACATAAGTGACTGTGCCTTGTCGTCCAGCCCCCATCGCCACGCCTACAACAATATTCAACAAGATTTGGATTTGTATCAGTCCGAGGCACTTATGTTGCCTTGGGCCTAAAACTTGTGGGGCTCACCTGAAAGAACCGGCTGAACCCCGTTCAAGAGTAACGTATACGCAAGAAGAGGGGATAGACGAGCAACTGCACCCGCGACATCCTCACTTTTAGTGAACATGTAAGCTAACTGGGCTCTATAGACCAGAAACAGCACAAACAGCACCAATGCAATGGAGAATGATGTAAACACTGTCATCAGGATCGCGAATTTTGCTGCTCTAGCGTTCCTCCTCCCTAGCTCGTTAGATACACGAACACTACATTGGTCGAAGGAGGAGGAGATACATGTAAATCAACAACAACAGAAAGGAACTATAAATCATGCAAATGTGACTAGTTTATATATTACCTTGCTGTACCCATAAAGCCTAAGGAGATCATCTGAGCCCAGCCACTAATGTTAAGGCTGCAAACAATTATATATATAAAAGAAGATTTATATATTTGGCATATTTAATGAAGAAATTAAAGAGATATATACTGATGGCTTATTACCAAATAGAAAGAGCATCAACTGAAACCTCAGCATTCTCCATGTTTCCTGTCAACAGAAGCAGTGTTGCGTTGTACCATAAATCAAGGCTGCCAATGCACACTAAAGGGCATGAGCATTAACTACGTCGAGAGCTCTGAAAAACACGGGATTAATTTCACCATAACAACACGAACACAATAAGCCTCCTAATTACCTGCTCATTAGGCTTGATGAAACAGCAATCTTGATTGTGTGTCCAAGATCATTGAATGCTGACGTTGTGAAGCCATTCCACGTCTCTTGACAGCCTCCAGAGATAATGTATATCAGCTGGCCAACATTAGGCATCCAATAGGCCAATGTAGTGGATATCATAGCACCGGTGATGCCAAACTTGTACCACACTGTTAGAAGCCATGAGAGAGAGATGTGTACTAATAGAGAAGCAGCAGATAAACACGAGAGCACGATGATTTTGCTCTGTGACTGCAGAAATATGTTACAGGCACACAATACAGCAAATGAGAACGTCAAGGGAATGAACCAGAGAGCAATAGGTCCAGCCGTTTCTGCAATATGTTCGTCTTGGCCTAATGCTTTCAAAACCGGGGCAGCAAAAACCAACAGAGGGCATAGTATAGCCGCGACTGAAACCAAAACAATCCACGCTTGCTGAAGATATATCCCGAGCTTGTGGTATTGTTTGGCACCATATGCTTGCCCACACAGAGTTCCAAATCCACTACTCATTCCAATCTGCATATTCAATGTAGAAAAAAATTATGTTTTTGGCAGCTTTGAACTGCATTTATCTGTGAAATAATCAAAATGTGGCATAGTCTACCAGTATGCCATTGGAGAATTTTAAGAGCACGGTGAAGACGAGGGCGTATGCAGCAAGCTCTGTGGCACCAATATGGCCTACAAAAGCCTGGCTAACAACATTTATCCCAAATGTTGAAAATCGGATTAAGATAGCAGGGGCAGCAATGATCCACATTTTCTTGGTCTCACTCCATATCTTACTCTTGAGGCTCTCTTCGTTGCTCACGTTGTCTTCAACTACCTGCAACAGCTTCTCCCTGAGCTCACGCTCCATTTAACGAAGATTCAAAAATCTTGGCCTTCCTCTGCTGCGACATGAGAAGGAAACAAACGCAATTTTTAACAGTTTTAGTCCATGTTTGAAAGCATGCATTAATCTGTCAATTTATGGAAACAATTTAATGCATCTCACAGAGCTAATTCAGGAATTTCAAGAAAAAAGATGGAACTTTCAGAAAATGAAAATGATAATAGTATTATCATAATACAAGCATTAAAGGTGCAAATGTATATGTAGTTTGTGCCAAAAATTCAAATCAATCACAAAAAAATGTTCTTCTCCATATATAACTCTGCTTTATTAAGTTTTTCATCTGAATGTGCATGATGTGAATTGGTGATAAATGAAATATGACATGTAATGGGATACTTCATAAACATGCTACTAATTCATGAACTATTTTGAGGAAATATATAATTTCTCTAGTTTCCAAAGCTCCAGATTAAACTTTCTTCAGAACACACACAAGATTACAGTCACTTCAAAAGAGCAGAAAATCCACAATCAGACAAGAATCCATGAATCTGCTTACATGAAAATACAACTGTAGATGAAGAAACTTACTAAAATAATTCGATCAGCCAATCTTTCTTCTTCTTCTTCTTCTTCTTCTTCTTCTTCTTCTTCTTCTTCTTCTTCGACTGCAAATTATGAACAGTTTCTCTTATTCATTTCTGAATGAGCATTTGATGCATACGGCAAATTATGCACAATGTCGAATAGAGCAGTCGGACGGCAGTACTAATCTGTAAGAAAATCCAAATTTTGTGTGGAAGGATAAATCTGTAAGAAACCAAATCCTTGTTTACATCTTTATTTTTTTTATATTCATTTGTTTGCATCAAATCTAAGAAAAGATGATTGTTTCTTTGTCGTTTGTATCAAATACTAGTATTTTATATTAATTTGTAATATCTTAATCGATTTTGGTAAAAAATGTAAAACTTCTACTGCTACTGATGGTATTAATGATTGAAATTTAGTTAGTCATCACACCATATATATATTTTTTTAAAATACTTGAAGCAAAAAAAAAAAGTAAAAAAAAAATCATTCATGGATAAGAATTGAACATACTGAGCTTATTAATTTAAAGTCTGAAAAATGAGAAAATCGGGTTTATGTAAGAAAACATTTGCCACCCTACCAAAGACAAAATTTACTTGTAAAAGTAGGCAGGCTCATTCTTTATTAATAAAAGTACTTGCATGAAATTCAAATGCAAATAAAGTATAATTAAAGACTTAATTTTAAATATAATAATATACATAGTTTAAAAGGATTCCTTTTTAATTTTAACTTCAATTAAGATGTGTGGTCGAAGATGACGAGTTTAATTTTTTGATGAATAATCTTAGGTTGAGTTTATTATTCTAACTTGTCTAGAATCGAATTTTTCATAAAATATACTCTCATATATTAACCATGAATTTATACTGCCCAAACACAGTATATGCACCAAAACAGCAGAGGTAAGACAATAATAATAGTTTCTATATTTATTCACGGTTTGTTCTCTTAAAACAGTCATCCAAACATTCCATAATTTTACTCAAAACTGCAGTAAATTAACATGGAATCTTGTTATTGTCTGTAAAAAAATGGAATCTCGTTATATATATAGAGGAATACTGTACGGAAATATTTTATGGCCAGGACAATTCCTCTTCTTCCAAACCAAAATAGGAGTAAAACTAAACGCAGCACGCCAGGAAAGGTTCTGGCGTTAGTCTTTCCCAACGGCAATAATTTATATCAATCATAACTGAAGCCTCTCTGAAAGTGTGGGAGAGAGAGAGAGACAGAGAGACTGGAGAGAGAAAGAGGCGATAGCTGATTCAAAGTATCGCTCTCTCAAATTTGAAAAAACAGGAGAAAAAAAAAAACTAAAACCCTAGTTTTCTTTTTTGTTGATTATCAATCCTTTCTCTCTCGTTCGATTTTGTAGGGCCTTAATTTATTGCAACCATAATATTCCCCTGCATATTTTCATTGATTATTTTGTGGAAATACCGACGTCTTGATTTCTAGTTTCGCGTTGCGATTTGAGTTTCTCGTGAAAATGGGTAGCAAAAGAGAAGAGGAGAGAAACGAAAAAATTATCAGGGGTTTGATGAAGCTCCCTCCCAATCGCCGATGCATTAACTGCAACAGCTTGGTACTCTATGATTCTCTTGCATCACTGGTTTTTCGAAGGAAAAAAAAATATTGTGCCTTGATGTAGTATTTATTGAATTTTCCATCTAACTTATTTTCTTGCGAATTAGAGCTCACGTGTTAGAGCTTTCTGGCTAATTGGCTGCTAAAGTTTAAGTGATTTCTAGCTTTTCATTTGAATGTGCTTTTGGTGTCTTAAAATTATCAAGATTTCATTTTTATGTTTCTCCTTTTTAATCAACAATTTTAAATTAGTTAGAAGTTGGGACACTTGAGCTTCAGTGAAGCTAGTTTCTGAGAGGAATTAAAGATTAGCTTTAGAATTCTGATTCAGTTTTTGGTATATTTGATTAAATTTTAGTCTCTCTTGATTTGTTTTGTTTTTGCTTAATTAGTTGATGTATATGTTTTCTGGTTGCAGGGTCCCCAATATGTGTGCACAAACTTTTGGACGTTTGTGTGTACGCCATGCAGTGGAATTCAGTGAGTATTTATCTTTTTAGCTAAGTTTTCATTATGTTCTTATAAATTATAGATGGTAATAATGCGTACTGGTTGAAAAATAATGAAAATAGAATCTTTTAATCTGAATTTATCAGTCTTAATAAATGAAATATCCACTTATGCTGTAGTATTTTTCAAAAAAATAGTTATTTTGCTCTGATACTGTAAGAAATTGAGATTTTGGAAATCTCAACTTTTATTTTGTCCCGGTGGGGATGGCCTAGTGGTGGAGTGAGGTTGCTTGGAGACCAAAGGTCATGGGTTCGAATCTCCTCAATACCACTGGGTCGAGTGTGTGAGTATAAAAAAAATAAAAAATATTGAGACTTTGGGTAAGGATATTTTGGATCTGAGGACAAGCATCCATCACTTTTTGGCATGAACTAGTAGTAATTGTCTGGTCGAAAGCTCAAATGTTTGGATTCCGATTTTCATTGATGCAGCTATTGGATTTAGACATGTATTGTACTCTGAGACAACTAAAATGCTCAAGTGAATCTCCTCAATTATTTTATTATTATTGGTTGATAGTTGATATTAGATCTTTAATCTTTGGGTTTTTCACTGACTTTGTTTCAAAGCAAGCATGCCATGTCGTAACTCTTATGTAATATTTTCTTGGAAATTTGATTTTATACTTCTTTTTGGTCAATATTTTGAACTCTTGAAACTCTTATTTTGTCCTTTATCTAGATGCTGCATGCATTCTGGGTTCTAGATTTCATAGTGAGATTTGAAGTTTTGAGTTTTGACAAATCAGTGTGTTTGAGTTGCAGCCGTGAGTTCACTCATCGTGTTAAATCTGTTTCCATGGCTAAGTTTACCTCTCAAGAAGTGGATGCACTTCAGAAAGGTGGTAATCAGGTAAATGTGCAATTGATCTTTTGCCCTGTGGTGTTGTTCCCCGTGACGTTACTTATGATAATTACTATTTCAGCGTGCACGAGAGTTATTTTTGAAGGCATGGGACCCACAAAGGCAGAGGTTTCCGGATAATAGGTTTGAGTTCTATTACTTTATTGTTTGTGCCTTTTACAGAGAAGAAAATATGTCTTACATGAATAATTTTTGTCTTGCAGCAATCCTGATAAAGTCCGTGAGTTCATAAAGAATGTTTATGCAGACAAGAGATATGCTATTGAGAAGTTGTCCGATAAGCCTCCGAGAGATCCACAGGTTGTCAATTGATTTGTCAGACCATGAGGAGCCAGGAAGACGAGACAAGGCGAGCAAGTTCTTATCATTCTTACTCTCAGAGCCCACCTTATGATTTTCAGTATGAAGAAAGGCGTTATGGGAAGCCCGTTCCTTCACTTACCAGAAAACCTGGTTCAGATCATGGTCTTTATGAGGGGAAGTTCTCTAGTTTCTCAAGTCCTAGTCATTCTAGTGATCAAGCAAATGATGAGAAGTTTGCAAATGAGGGATCCTGGCCCAGAGTTTCAGACTATTCTGTTTCTAGTGGAGGTGATCCATTCAGATCTGATGTGCTCTCACCTAGCTCTCAGAGAGAAACTTGGAGCCCCTTTGGCGAAAGTGAGACTTCAAGTAATTTCTCAAGTGAGATGCATGGGCATCGTACATTTTTACATAATTCAAATGCACAAGGGGGAAGTAGAACAATCAGGCATCCGCAGGTTGGGTTTCTCTACTACTCTTCATATCTGGTTAAAGGAGATTTCTTATCGATTTATTTGTCCTATCAAATTAAGAAGTGTACTTAGTTTAAAGATTAAAAAATGATCACCAGCTTCTTACATGAAAGCTACATCTTTTCGTGGTCATCCCCAATGTATCATTTTATTACTATATATTTCCAAAATCCTGTAATCCATGGGGGGTGGGTTTTATTTTATTGTTTATCTTTTATTCTTCTGTTTGGTGATATTTTCAGATTATATTAGGAAGATGGTGTTGAAACATACTTTGGGTTGATTTGCGTGGCGTGTCCCTATCACAGATATTTGATGCAAATCTACTGTGATAATGTTGCATCCATAACTCCGTTTTGATTGCAATTTTCTTGTAACAGAGGACTGTATCTTCAGGAAGTTTCGGATCATTTGATTCCATGTCCTTCAAATCCGTAAACTCTACGGGTTTGCGGGAAGCTGTGGATGAAACCCAACAAACTGTTGAGATGTCCCCTGAAAAAGCTTCATCAATTCCTTCTCTACCTCAATCTTCATCTACTGCCTTCAATGGCTTGGACCTCTTCAATGAACCATTTGCCCAACAAACTGTCTGCAATTCTCAATCCCTGGAGTCATCGTTACCCCAACCTCTTGATTTATTCCAGCAATCTCCTATTTCTTCAGCTCCAACTCCCACAGAGCAGCAACCATCAGAAATCCTACAACCCTTACCATTAAACTTCACTGGGCTACCTCAACAAAATTCAGTTGCGTCTTTGAATGGCAAGAGTTCTGATGTGGTAATGCCACAGAAAGGAGGATGGGCAACATTTGATGTATCTCAGAACTTGATTATGGGGAGTCAAAATTCTATCCCTGCTGCTGTGCCATCTTCTGATGGAAATAATTTGCGAGGTTTTGATCCATTTTCACTTGATCAGAATTCTTCTGGTCAAAAGCTCCCCAGTGTCGAACTTTCTGCATCAACACATACGCTTTGGCATGACAACCTGAAAAATGCTGAAACTACCACAAGTAACACTCAGGTTAGCACTATTTTGTATAAATATCATACAAGCGGATAAAGAATTGATCCCTTCCCCTGGTTGATGTGGAAGAGGAAAATGTAAAACTTGTTTGAAGTGATTCATGAAGTTTATAGAATTTTTGGAAATTTATTGTGCATCTTTTGCATCCTGCAGTTATGGAATGCGTTTGAAGATTCTACTAGAAAACAGCCAATTGAGTACGCACTGAAGGATAGCAGTCAAACTCAAGTGCTATATGATTCAAATGATAATAGATCTCTTGGTGGTGGTGTATATGAGGTGATGTATCTCTTGCACTTTGGATGAAAGTGATTCTCTTCTTGGGCTTATTTGCAGAATCTATGCCCACAGGTTCTGCATACTGATGGAAATTTTAGAACTTCTTATGGGATTGAACCTTCATCCAGCTTGTCTTTGCATTCGAGTATGGCGTTGCATGATTTCTCCTTTGTTCCTGAGGTGGTAAGCTTCTCGCTTTTTCTTATGCCTGATATTCTTAATACAAGCTCATTTATCTGTAAATTCGTGCTGTTTCATATCGTTCTTTTTCTACGGTTATTATAGGCTGGAGTGCATCCAGTTGCAACTGTGAATAATCCTACGAATCCTTTTGATCTGCCCTGTGATGTGGACTTGGAATCTAGCAATATGGTATGTTCTTTTTTCCCATTTTCTTTCTAGCTGCAGTTTACATATCCGTTCAAAGAGTTCTAATTGTATGGCATGTGTGTGCTTAGACTCAGTTCTGGGACATGAGTTCATTACAAGCATCTCTTCCGAACAATCAGGCACCAGCTACTTATGTTGGTGGTGCGAACAAATCGTGGTTTCACCAAAACTCTGTTCCACCATACATACCTGGGGGCGTCGCATTTGATCCTCCAAACGGTAATTCCATTTCTGTTTGATTTAACAGTCTTAAAAAATATCCTTTCCCACTGGTAATCAGACCACATCTCTGCTTTTTCAGCTGGCTCTTTGGGGTATATAGTTGGGCAAGTGCCAAGCACCCAAATACCGTAAGTTGCCTTTGCCTTCATTAAAATAATAATTTTTTGAGATGAAAACATGGAATTGATCCGAGTCTTAAGCTAGTCATTTATGCCTTGACCATGAAACAATTCATTGCCTCGTGTAAATGGAATTCTACGCAATTCTGATTCTCTCCGACAAAATCTTGGAAGCCTAATGAAAAGTATGATTAGGTTAGATTTTGCGTCAGAGACATGATTTTATGGAGTTGAAAGCAATGAAATCGTGCCGAAATGTGAATGGAATTATGCTCTCTCTCTCTCTCTCTCTCTCTCCCCTTTAAGCTTACTGCGACTTACTAGAACTAAACTGCGATGCATTCTTCAATCTTCCATCTGCCATGTCTTTGTAATTAGTTGGCGTTCTTGCAGGAGTGGCCCTGCTCAAGGCCCCGTTGCATCGATTGGAGGCAATCCGTTTGCATAGCGTTCGATTTCTCTTGTATTTTATTAGTATCGTTGTATCAAGAGTGTTTTGGCCACTGCGTTAGTAGTCTAGTTCCTCATAGCTTTCATGTATGTATTCATTCATTGAGGAATAAGATGTCTTTGTGGTGAGATACCGAAGACCCATCTCGAATCTCACAAAAACGCCGCCGCCGCCGCCGCCTCTTCTCGCGGACCCGCTATATCCATAACCATAAGAATTACTATGACTGTAAGCGCCGCCTCTCCCGCCGCCGTACCGGTAATCATACCGCTTACTTTGATGAGCCCCGTACGCATTTCTCCTGAGATTATAATCGGCGCGCTTGCGGTCATCGATGAGAGTCTCGTAGGCCTCCGACAGCTGCTTGAATTTTTGGGTGGCGGAATCTCTTAAATTATTGGAGGATTGGGAGTGTTTGTCGGGGTGAAATTCCATCGCCAATTTGCGGAAAGCTTGCTTGATTTCCTCCTTGCTCGCGTTCTTGTGAACCCCCAATAACTTGTAATGATCCATTCTTGCAGCGATCTTTTCTGGCTTCTCTGCTCTTTGGATTTTGCTGTTTTGTGGGAGTTGAAATACCGCCGCCGTTTAATTCTGGCGGTGTGGAAAGGACGCGGCGGGGAACGGCCACGCTGCTGCCGTGGCGCGAAGACAGCCGTGAGTCATACATAGTTTTCTCTTTAATTTTAATCAAGTTCGTTGGACTTTCATGTCGTTATTTTTAATTTTCTTGCTACGCATTTTTTAATTGTTTATTTGTTTTCCATTTTTATAATGACTAAATCTATTTTACCTACTTTAAGAAAACCATTTAAAAAATAAATAAATTCACCTCCTAAAAATATTCAAATAACTCATGTGATTTTGATCATTTTTTAATATTTTTAAACATGTATCGAAACTTTTTTAGAGTGTGTTAGAAATTTAATTGTGATTCGTGAATCATGATTCATAATCATGAATCCCGATCGTGAACGCGATTTTAATTGGGATATAATTTTCAGCATGATATATAAATTCATCGTGATGATCATCTTTGGTTGATTCCAAACACAAAAAATTCGAATATATATAAATTTCGTAGTATTTAAAATAAAAAAAATTGTGTACACTTTTATTTGAAAATTAGGACAACTAAGTACAACATGTGTAAAAAATCTATTAAATCATTTTTAAAGAGTTTTTGGACAAATATGCTAGATTGAGTATTTTTTTTGAATTTTTTTCTTTAGTTGGGTAAAAGAGATCTTTAATTTGTTTTAGAAGAGTGTTAATTTTATACTATTAGTCTTTATTGAATGTTTTTCTTAAATTGAGTAAAAAAAATATTTTTATTTTAGAAGAATGGGTAATTTCATACATTAGTCAAATAAATATTACTTGCAAAATTATTATAATTTAAAATATTCAGAAAAATATAATGTAATTAGTGGTTTGATAGAAGAGGTGTCCATAAGATGTTATGGTCCACGCAAGGATCCAATATGTGCATACACATAATACATCTAACACCATTCACGCACCATAACATTAGGTAGACAATGTTCGAGAGTACAAATCGACATCCGACTATGCATAACATCTCCGTCTACAAAGTGAGAGTTAATACATTTGACTATTCCAATCGACACACATGAAACGGTCGAGAGAGAGAAAGATCTAAACTGAATCAAATACTTATGTCGAGCAACTCACTTTCTTATAGGGGATGAACTCAAATGAACTCAGGCCCGATCTTGATGATAGGTTAAAAGTATTGTTGCTTAGGGCCTCAAATTTTGGGGGGTCTATTTTTTTTTTATATAATTAGAAGAGCGATAAAATAAAAATTGAAATTAAAAAGGAGAAGAAAAGGGAAACATAGCAACATAGAGAACAATGACTTGCAGAGATTCAGAGAAGAAAAATGGGAGTTGAGATTTGCAAGGGAGAAGGCAAGAGGAAGATTTGTAACTTTTATAATATACATATATATGTGAAGAGGGACTCTCCTATGCTGGTCCATCGGACGAGTCGGTCCATTACCCGGATCGGCCTAAAGTTAAATAAAAAAAAAAAAAAACTCATTTCAGGCGCGTATACATCACACGCGCGGGCAACGTCACGCGCCTGAATTTTTTTTCCGATTTTTTTATTTTTTTTCGATTTTTCTAGTCCCCCAATTGTATACCCTAAAATACAATTAGTGAACCCTAAAAATTAAAATGAATTAATTTAATTTTTTAAAATAAATATAAATATATATATCCTAAAATTGATTTAATGGACCCTAAAATTAAAGTCAATGATTTTTTTAATTCGATGACTCGCGCAATGCACTCACCCGACGCTAACGTGTGGGCTCATGCATTGCGCTCGACAATTAATTTAATTTTTCAAAACAAATATAAATGGTAATTGAAAAAAAAAAATAAACTCTAAAAAAACACAACAAAAACTCCAAAAAAATACTAAAAAAATCCTAAAAAACTATGAACCCTAAAAAAAACCTAACCCTCCCCCCCTAAAAAAACACAACAAAAACTCCTAAAAATTACTAAAAAACTAATAAAAAACTATGAACCCTAAAAAAACCTAACCCCCCTCCTGAAAAGATAAGTAGCAGATCAATTACTTTTTAATGATACAATTGATATTTTTTGAACTTTAAATGATACCTTTTAGTGTAAAGATTGATACTGCATTTTATCAATTTTTTTTACGGAGCACGTTGGTCGGAGCGGGTTGGATTGGATCGTCTGATGGGTCGACCCATGCATAAGATGTACAGGAGAGTGTTGGCGATATGTGAATTGTTTTCCATGAAATAAGGTGTACTTATTTCAAATTATTTAAAATTGTGGGGGTAGTGGAGACTAAACGTTTGTGTTCCACAATTTATCTTTTTTGATTTGGCAATCATCATGTTTTAATCTGTCATTGTTTGTTTATTTGTTTGATTGTTTTGTCTCAATGAATCATTATATAGTGCTCATAAATAAAGATATCTCCTAAAGTTGAAATGATAATAGAGCTAGAAGATAAAATTAAAGAGCATGAATTTAAAAATAAAAATTCCAATGAAAGTGATATAGCTAATGGGGCTAATCCAGAGAAAGTGGTTGAACATATTGTTACAATGAATTGGGGATAAGGGAGGGATAGAAAGAATCAAGCTTGAAAGCTCGACTCACGATAAGGGATTTTATGGGTGATTCTATTCACAACCCCCATTTTTTCTTCTTACAACCCCCAATATTTTATTTTAATAAAAAATATTTATAAAAATCCTATTTTACTCTTATAATATATTATTATGAATCTCATTTTCTTCAATACAACACTGTACAATCCCAAAATTTAGTCGAATCTACTTCCCGATAAACTCATCGTTACCGGCCTATCAAACCAACAAGTATGAAACCAGCTCACGAAAGAGGTGGTGGAGGCAATATAGTCTTCTTTCTCTCTCCGCGGGTGTTTTATCTTTATTTTATGATAATGTTATTTAAGGTAAACTTTAATGAACTATTCTTAACACTGCACAAATCCTCTCGAGTTCTTGTGATGATGAGGAATAAAATTTGGGCATTCATGTTAATATAGCAAAACCACATATGATTAAAAGTTGGGAATTCAGATGGTGATCCAAAACGGGGTGATTTTGTGATAAAAAAAGAAAACAATCCAGCAGCATAAAATGACAGAATGGAATTTTGCAAACGCAGAAGCACTCTTGGAAAAATACAAAGATTCAATCCTCATTAAAAATGCAGATTTTGGATGGAGGAATGATTTGAGTGTTTTTCTTTTCTTTTTCCTCTTTTTTTAATTATGAAATTATGGGGTTGTGGGGGCTGCGGGGTTATACATTTGAAAATAATTTTATATTTTAAGATTTTTAAAGTGGTGGGATTAGAAGGGCAAAATTGTCCAGTATATTAATATTTATAATTTAATTAATTTTGGAGGTTGTGAAGAGAAAAAAAGGGGCTTTGTGAATAGAATTACTCGGATTTTATAATTAAAATTGGATCATCAAAGTCTTAAATCGATTTTTTTTTTTTTTTTATCTCTATAAGGCCCATTTTGAAGCTCTTGCTTAGGGCCCTCGGAAACACATGCCCGGCCTTGAATGAACCAATATTAGGTATTGCGCTAAATCTGAACATTTGTGTCATTCCTTGTTACATTCTGATCCCTGTGTGACAACTAATTTTTCTCAATTTTTTGAATATACCATAATTGGGAACTGGGGAGGATGGATCCTGAACAACAAAATCCAAAGAGCAGAGAAGCCAGAAATTTGATGCGTATATATGTACCATTCTCAAAACAACATACACAACAAATTAACAATCAATTCATATGAATACACCACAGACTAAGAAGATAATTAAATTTATCAAGCATGTATATATAAATTGCCTGCAGTTTAATTAAGCTATCTTTTTCTAGAGACGACCAATCCTTTTCCTATGCTCCTCGAGTTGACGTTCATGCATTTTCCACTGCTGCTCGCAGAGGCGGATGTACATGGGGGGCCATGGGGGCACTGGGCCCCTCTGATTTTTTTTTTTTTTAAAATAGGGTATTTATGTAATTTAACATGTATAACCTTAAAAAAAAAAAAAATCCTACACACATCACGGCTAGCTGCTTCACAATCACTATTCTTCACAGACCACCATTCTATTTCTGCTCAAAATCCGCCGCCTCCCAATCTCCCAAGTCGTCTGAATTATCAAATCAAAAATCCCCCGCCCTTCAATTTTATTTTTATTTTTTTCTTTCTCAATCTTCATCCATATCAAATTCAATTCCTTATTATTCTTGCATATGGACGTAATTTGTCCTACAATTGATTTTGAATCAATGGCTTATTGTGAGAGTGGAATTTGTACTCTATTAAGGTAAAACTTATTACATTTGCACTGACATTTTACTTTTTATATTGAATTGTTTTAATTTTATGAATTGATTGTTCTAATTTATTTTATAATTTCATTTGTCCATTATCACTAGTTATTAATAGATGGGTTAAATATTTATAATTCTTGATCATTGTTAGTTTAAACTATTTTTTTTTTTGTGAATCTAATTTAATTAGTTTAAGGTAAATTTTGTTAATTAGTTTCTAATTTTTTTTTCTTAGAGAAATGGAACGATTTTATAGTAGAATATCACCTATTGTGGAGGCGTCATCTTCATCGGTTATTAAACCTAAATTTCTTGAACCCCAAGAATCATCAAAGCAAGAAAATATCCAAGTTGATTTAGAAAACCTTCCTAGTGATCCCAAACTACGACCAAACATCATGAGCTATCCACCAGATTTAATAGAGCAAATTCGTAGAGCTTACTTATTAAATGGTCCATGTCAACCACGTAAACATGTTTTTTTTTCCTCAAACAAGTATTAAAATGATGCATTGCAAAAGATGCATCATTTTGCTTATACTGCTACAGTGCTACCTTTTGTCAACAGGGTGTAGTGAAAGGGGGCATGATGCATTTGTTTATGATGGTTTTAATGCATTTGGAATTATGAGTACTGCTTTAAAAAAATTATCGATAACCTTTATTTTTATTTTTTAAGTTAAAGTTAGTCTCTATATTATTTGTTGGATCCCCCTCGATTGGAATCATGGCTTCGCCACTGGCTGCTCGCCTTCACGTCCACGTTCAACCCTTTTCCGATGCAAATCAAGTCTATGTTCCTGCATTTTCCGGCGCTCCTCGAATTTACGTTCATGCTTTTTCCACCGCTTCTCGAATTCACGTTCATGCATTTTCCAGAACTCTTCGAGTTCACGTTCATGCTTTTTCCGGCGCTCCTCGCGTTCACGTTCATGCCTTTTCCGGCGCTCCTCGTGCTCATGTTCAGGCCTTTTCCGGCTCTCCTCGGCATCTTCGATGCCCATGTTCGATAAGATTAATAATGCTAAGCTGCTGCAAAGGCAGACGTAAATGAAATCATATAACATTATAACTCCTTCAAATCAACTATAATGCAAATCTACCTCAAAAAAAAAAATGCAAATCGCAGAGCATTTGAGTAAGACTGTAGTCTATATGTGTGTGTAATTCCACAATTAATTAACTTGTGTCAAATTAATCGGATGGTAAAATTAATATTTATAATTTTGCTGGTATTTTGGTTGTGTTTTGCATCAAGATATATATTAATGATACACAATATGACACTGGGTTTCTCTCAGATTCATTTTTCCACCAGAAATATTGGGGGGGATTAAAAGAATGAAACGACACAAGAATTTATTACCCCCGCCATAAAAAGGCAGACCAATTTAACTCTTCTTTCTCTTTGTTCGATTTTCTGTTGTTGCTATAACGATATTGTGAATTCCCAGAATCACCGGCGCTGCTTCGACGAGTCTTAGGATTGAGATCGTAGGCGGCGCGCTTGCGATCGTCGACGAGTGTCTCATACGCGGCCGAGATTTGCTTGAACTTCTCGGCGGCGGCATCCCTTGTTTGCTTGGAGGATTGAGTGTGTTTGTCGGGGTGAAATTGCTGCGCCAGTTTCCGATAAGCTTGCTTTATTTCTTGCTTGTTTGCATTCTTTGCAACCCCCGATATTTTGTAGAGGCTCATTATATTATACTACTATAGGGAATTCGACCATGTGTATATATATCCCGCATACCTAAAACAAAAAAGAATTGTTGATTTGATTAGCTTTGCATATATATGATATTATGATGTGTCTTCAAAAATAAGTCAGCCGTAGGTAAATTATGTGATAGACTCATATTTAGTGGTGTACCACTACTCCACTGGGCCATCCCTTTTCCAAAAAGACATTATTGTGGGTTTTTGGTTATATGTATATTAACCAGTCCTAAGTCCTAACAATATTTTACCATGTCTTGAAAAACAAGTTAACCCATGATTTGTTTTTATTTTTTTTTCTTGAGAGAGAGAGAGAGAGAGAGATTCACCCATCGCCATCATTAATTGATTATGCATCAAACAATAAAAAGAGAAGTCGTGTGGAAAAAAAGGGCGCCGTCAAATTTAGGGGTTTTTTTTCCTTTCATTTTTTTTAATTTCTATTTAATTTCTCGTTTTCTAAAACCAACATTATAGAAGTCGGGTTGTTGCATTTTTTTTAAGGGCCCAAGATTTAAAGTTAATTTTGTTGATTATTTGGTTCGGTCTTTTAAGAGTTATTGGATTTAATTTTGGGAAATATCGTTCTCATTTTTCTCTTTAAAGTCCCATAATATTATAAAATATAAATGATAATTAAATATACTTTTTTGGCCTTGACTTATCCTAAATACAGAATTTAAACTCCTAGAATTCCCAGAATTCCAAAAAAAAAACAAAAAACAAACGAGACCTTCACTTTCCCAAATACATAAAATGATGTAAGACCAAATTTTTCAACGAAACAAGTAATTATTTGTAATCATTCTTTTAATCCGTCTTCTGTAATATTTGAAATATTTGCTCGTTAAATAGGCGTGGAGACTGGAGAACGATCGAACTAAAATATTATTTGAGAAATTGAGTAACTTGAGTTACACCCCCCCCCCCCCCCTTTTCGAATGGGTGAAAGGAAAAAATAAACTGGTTAATAATTTTTTTGCAAAATTATGTTAATTATTCGGTGATCGAAGTTATCATAAAATGATTCTCCATTATTTATTTCATTCAATCAAAAAAATTTAATCAGAAATATAAGAAAAAAGATGAAAAGGATGAACGGTGACGGTGAGGCCAAGACCCAAGATATATATTTTTTGGGAAAAAAAAAAAAAAACATTTGTCACTAGCTTACGTCGTCTTCTCATCTGCAGCTTCCCATTTCTCACTTTGAAATATAGTTTTTTCAAACTCCTGATAGATTTTGTAGAAAAATTGATAAATGTTGTATGGTGGGGGCTTTTTTCTATTAGGATTTCAAGTTGAAAAAAGTAATTATTTGTCCAAATACATAAAATGATGAAAAAAAAAAATTCCACAAAATCTAATTTAGATTTTTATTTTTTTCAACAATGGGAGTAAAGAGAAAAATGGGAACTATGTTTAGAATTTCCCTTTAATTTCTTGGTGCAGTCTGGACTATAGAACTACTTTTTTTTTTCTTTTGAACCCCTGGATTATACAACTCCAACACACATTTTAAACTCAGTTCTTCATGTGACAGTTTTTTTTTTTTTTTTGCTTCATTCAACGGTTGGATTATTGTTTAGTCTAAGATGATATTAAATTATTTGTTAGTTTAAACAATTATGATAATCATTGTTTATATTTAATTATTTATGCACATAAAGTTTTTTTTTTATCCATTTAAGTATTTTCATGTTAGTTACACGCATACATATGTAATGCAGATATGCATCTCTCGAGTGTTAGCAATAAAGGCTCAATTAGTGCGTGCTCCTTTTTAAATCACGCATTCACACAGCGTAAAACTGATAGTCCATAAGCATCTTGGAAATGTTCAAATGTTACATCTGTATATGATTGATTTAATAGCATTCATCATCTACACAAGGAACTATAACTAGTTTACAACATTAGGCACCTTATGAGTAATGGCGCACACATGAATTCAAAAGAGAAAAAAGCAGCAATCCATACTACAAGAGTTGTGTTTTGTCAAGTTCTTCATCTATCACCCATTTCTTCATGAGCAGTTTGTATCATAACTGGCAAGTCCCTGCAGCTCTGGGCCTTCCAAACGAGGGTTGTTCTCAAAGCTGCATGTTCGAAAGAAAGATGAGCTACTTAAGTGAGAGAGAGAGAGATCTAAACCGAAGCAAATACTAATGTTGAGCATCTTACTTGCTCAAGGGGATGTGCTCAAATGAACCAATAGTAGGTATTGTACCACACAAGTTGTTATTTGAAACATCCCTGAAACAAACACAAATATTTATCAGTCGGGGAGCCCGGAGCCCTCTGTCAGACCGTCAAGCTTCATAAGACGGTACTTATATCCAGATCCAAACACCAATAAATTACAAATATTTAAGCATACCGTCTGATGAAACAGTCATGCACAAGTTTTGTGTTATTGGTAAGCATTTCTCATCACATAACATGCTAGGTTTATAAGGTGCTGATGAAATCAGAAGCACTTACACAACTTTCAAGGTAGATATACCAGCCCAAGCCCTTGGGATCGGACCATTTAATCGATTGTCATTAAGGCGCCTGCCAAATTAACCAGAAGATTACTCGCTTTGAAGTTGCTCTACTAATTTGAACATTCACATGAAGTGTTTGTATAAAAGCAAGAAGAAAAATGAGGGGTAAGCAGGCAAAGTGCTTTAGCTAGTTGGAAACGCAAAAGCAGCATACACATGCGAGCACACCCGCGAGCACTCAAAACCCACCAACAAACAACCAATTCATAGGAATAGGCCATCAAAATCATAGAATTGAAAAGCTGGTGAATAGAAACTTACAAAAAGACAAGAGACTTCAAGTTTCCAAGTGATGGTGGTATTGTTCCTGAAATATTGTTGTTGTATAGATCCAAACTAATTAGGCTCTTTAAATTACCAAGCTCAGCTGGAATTCCCCCTTGAATGTTATTTTTGTAAAGCTCCCTACACGATAAAGTGTGTCCATTTAGTATGCTGAGATATACTAATGATGCGTGGTAGACTAGATAGGAATGCAAAATTCCACAAACATGATTTTGATGGTAAGTGGATTCATGAAGAACAAAGTTTTTTTCATAAACATAATCAGTCGGCAACCAAGTTAACAGTTGTGTAATACTCACAGATACTGAAGATGTTCGAGTTTCCCAAGCTCAGGCACTAGATGACCAGACAAATTTGAGTTTCCGAGGTCCCTATCCAAATGAAGGCAGAATGATAAGTTTGAGAAATACAAACATTACAGAGCAATCAGGAACAATTAAAAAAAAAATACTGAAAACTTTATTAAAGGGAAGGTTAATGCTTGATGGCCTGAAAACAAGGATAATTCAGAAAAATTAAGTTTTTGAGTTCTGAAAGATCTAGTTTCCTTTATGAATCAACCGTACACTAGAACAACATCTCTGATAATCCTTTTCCCTGACAGATTATTCTTCTTTTTTGTCTTTGAGAAGATAAATTATTCTTTCTGTATAGAACTAAAATGGTAAATCATATCAACCTAAACAGCTTACACATGTTCATTTCTAAGCCAGAAAAGACGTGCTATGGACTGCATCACGAGACAGGAATACTATATCTGTTCTCATTCAATGCTGCTACTTGATATGATGATGATCATAACAACATAGCCCTAACAGATTTTTGCTAAAATCAATATACATAAATTGTTGCTTCAAATGTTTTCAAGAAACAAAACAGTACCATCCACCTCCTCCGCCCATAAAGAAGAGAAATTTATCAAGCATATCAAAACAATTTGAATAGAGGCACCAAAATCTTAAAACTGATAATTCAAAAATATCTATCCACAACTGTAACAATGAACTGAAACACAACAAAAATAAATTCGAATATTTCATATCCAAAAAACTACTAGTCAAGCTAAATCCTCTACTCATAGGTATCAAAATGAAACTATTTATTCAAATTCATGCCCAAAATAGGGAAGAAAAAAGCAGCAGCAAAAAACACTCCTAATCAAACGAAAAACTATCAACCCAAGAAATTAAACGTTCAATCAACTGCGTAAACTGAATTGTATAATTCATCAGGTGTAGTATCAAGAGAGACGATAGATACACAAACGCGCGCGCGCGCGCGCGCACACACATACACGCGTGTGACTTGGTTATCTTGGTTGCAGGTGACGTGGAACCAGGTGCAAGGGTTCACAAGGTTCGGATCCCAGCTCTGGAGCACCTTATCCGGGTCGGTCAAGCTCCGGCGAAGCGCTTGGAGCGCGTCGCCTTCGGAGTTCCCACGCGCCGCCGGCACTGACGAAAAAATGGTTAGGGCTACAATTACCAGTAAATCAACGGCGGCCATCAGCTCTCCCTCTGAGTGATGATGCCCTCTACCAAGTTTGTTAGCGGGATTGATGATAAATTTTTCAGAAGAAGAAGAAGAATCGGATTCTTGAAGAATAGCAAACGACTAACAGTAAAAATCCAATCTTTTTTCTTCTTTAATAGGTTTTTAAGGAATGGCAATCATTATAAAAAATGAGATGCCCTTTTCAGACTTTTTTTTTTTTTTATGAAAAGTAAAATTAATTAAAAAAACTATGATTTCACTATCTTTCTTTTCTTGCTATTTTGTTTGTTTGTTTGTTTGTTGATTTTATTTTATTTTATTTTTTGTAAAATCGACAATTAACTTTTAATTTCTTGCAGTTCGATGCACGATCTTCCGTTTAACAAAACTAAACTAAATGTGAGCTCACCTTCTTTCCTTAAAAAAATAATTAAGTTATTGTTATTTTATTTTGATGTCCGGGTATAATCCATGGAAAAAATATATTACTTTAAATTAGTACAAATATTTTTTGCTCAATTTAAAGTTAACTTCATTGGATTTAAGGATTATTCATCAAATTCCCATGTATTACAATTCTAAAAAACATTTTTCTTTTACAAATTGATTAATCTAAAAAGTGAACATATGCTCGCTTGTTTGGTACTTGGTAGCCATCCATGATCAATTATTTTGTAGTATTATTTAATTAGTAAATAGCATCAACAAATTAATAAATCGATGTAGATAAGTATTTCCTCTCCCGTTTCACTATTGTAGTTTTTGCATTCTATTTATTAATATATTGTATAAAAAAAAAAGCAAAAAAAGTGTTTTAATAATGTGTATAACGATGTCATGTTATATAAATGGAGTATTATTTGGTGAAGTGTTGCCTCGTTTTGCGTATATAGAGACCAAACTTAAATCCCACGGTCAAAGATATTTATAATTTATTTTTCTCTAGTCAACTCAATGTTACAATTCAATATTGGACTTTATCATATGACCAAGTCATAAATGATGGCTGTAACTAGGGATAGTTAAAAGTAATAATAACCTAGTGATCAAGGACAAGTGATGTTACAATTGTTAGGGGAATATAAATAATATTTTCATCTTTCCAAATATTTTTCTTGTTTATGTATCTTTTTATCTCCACGCAATCATTGTTTATGTATATATCATTTAAATAACTCAATTTTAAAAATATTGAGAGAATTGGGGCATCAACTAATTAGTATTAATCCATGGAAATTCTTTACTTCAATATATTGCATGCGTGATGGAGTAAATCATGGAGAGATTCAAATTTGTGATTTTTTTTTTTATCATAATCTTATATGATACATTTTAAAATGAGTAGTGATTTTTTTTCCTTTGTGATGAAGGAAACTCATAATCATTATTTAATGATGTATATTTAAGTAAATTTTATTTTTGTTCCGTAACTCGTAAATCATGTTTAATAAAGAAACACATTAAAAAAAGATCCATGCGATGATGCTGACTTAAAAATATTAGTGGCCGGGATTCAAGTTCAATATTAAACTAGTTGAAAAGTCAAATCCCATAAGTAAATCATGAAATCTAACTTAGTAAATCCACTTCAAATCATGAGCCCATTTTAGCCTCATTTACAAACGAGATCTAAAAATAAAAAGAACTCAATATTTTAATTTAAAATCCAACAAAACCTCTAGCTAAAGACCTTGTAATAATAACAATATTGTAAAACCATATTTTTATCTCATAATCACAACCAACATATATAACTAGGGATGTCAATGGGCAGGGTAGGGTACGGGTATGCATTTTCCATACCCTACCATAATAGAAAATGCCCTACACATACCCTACCCTATTACCCTATTTTTTATAACGGGTAGGGTACGGGTATTACTCTATGGGTAATCGGATACCCGCGGGTAAACGGGTTGCCCGTTTAGATTTATTTAATAATATTAATATATCACAATAAAAAAACATAAAAAACACGAAAAAATTAATACACGAGTTCTTTTGTCAAAACATAATCAATACAAATAAATTAAATTATTGTGATGCCACCATAAGTCCATAACAACAAAATGAGAAAATTAATTGTAAAAATCTTCATCAAAGAACAAGTAAAAATTTTATAAATAAATATACACACACACACACATATATATACATATATATATATATTTAATATGTTAGGGTAATCGGGTAAAACTTTAATCTCATACCCTACCCTTACCCTAAAAAAAATTAACGGGTACGGGCAGTACCCTACCCGTTACCCGAATCTACGGGCAGTACCCTACCCTATAACCCGTTTACCCGCAGGTAAAATTGACATCCCTATATATAACAAGCATATATTTACTGTAATATTGTCACGCAAAAATTTATATCAGATCATCTGATAATATTATGTATTCAAAATAGGACTGTAAATGAATCGAGCCGAGCCCAAACATACATATGTTCAAACTTGTTTGAAATGATACTGAGCTTTAAAATTTATATTTGAGCTTGTTTCATTATCTATCAATTCGAGCTCAAACGAGCTTCAATCGAGCCGAACACGAGTCGAGCTCGAGTAGTTTGATATTTTTACATACGTGTTGCTCAATTTTTATTTTTTCGAACCGAACTTTAAATCTTATCGAACACAAAATTATGTTCAAATTTATTTTTTTATACCTATCAAGTTGAACTCAAGTAAAATTTTAGCGAACGAACATGAATCGAATAGTTTAGTTTGATTTACAGTTCTAACTCAAATTCATTTTATATTTGAGAAGACTTGCATTATCTGGGCCTAAAAGATGATTGAGCAGCCCATAACCATACGATACGTGGCAACGTGGAGACACCGCGTGAGATCCGCGTAACCGCGTCTCTATTATTATTGGACTGGAATTTGGAAATGAGAGAAAAAGAGGCAATCCTTTTCAAATATTTATTATGCTCTATAATTCATAATTACTCAGACATCGACAAAATATTATTTTTACTTGAAAAACACAGGCAATAATTCAAAAAAAAAGTCGTGCGTGGAATGTTACTATTATGCCCCTAACATGTGACTGAGATGCCGTCTAAATTGTTTGTGCTAATATTATTTTTTAAATTTCATTTTGAACATGAAACATTTTTTCTCAAATAATTAATAGTCGATTGATTCGATTAAATACTCCGATTTATTTTTTAGTAGATAATGTATTCACGTTCAAGGAAGAAAGTTAACGTATGTTTTATGTAAATATATGAACCTTTTCATTTATTAAATTCAAAAAACTAAATATCTCCAAGCATTCTACTATACTCCATCAGTTTCACAACGAGTGTCATTCTAACATTTTAGTTTTATTTCATAAAAAATGTCAATCTACACAATCAAGGTAAAAAATTCACATTTTTCACATATTTATCCTCATTTAATGTATTCAAGCAATCATATTTAACTCATTTAATATATTCACATAAAGTGCTTAAAATAATTTGATTATCTAATCAATGACTGTATTAATACGTGTGCATTAATCCAGAAAAATCTAATCTTATAAATGTATAGTTAATAATTTCAAGTTTGTAAATAAGAAATAAAATACGGTAGGTATGCGACACCAATTGTAAATCACAATATCTTAATCATTCATTTAGGATAATCGGTGGCGTAGGTAAACTTGTCATAAAAGGTACTATCTAATAAAATTATGATAATTTTAATTAGTAGGTTTTTAATTGTATATATTCAATTCAACACATGGATTGAATTGTGGATTGGAATGTCCTATCTAAATATTTTTTATTTTATTGTTCAAGTAAAATGATTTGTACGAAATACTTTGATAGCTAATAGCTCACAAAATAATTATTATTAAATAAAAATGAAAAATAGCTATAAATTAAAGCAATTAAATAGCCATCCACTCCCCACCATAGTATTCCTCCAAAGCGAAATTGAAAAAAATAAAAAATACGCTGCCATTATATTACATTACCAGAACATCAGTAGACATAGTAAATCACACCAATAATAAATAAGATGAATGTTTGAAATGAAATTTATTTATCTAACATTTAGAATATTATTTTATAGAAATATAATGTATGAAATGGATGGTGGAAAAAGAGGTTATAAATATTGAGAAAAATCAAAGGGCAAAGCGGGAAAGGCGGGAGGAAAGCAATGAAATGCAAAAGATTAAGAGGAAAATAATGGCGGATTCTGAGATTAGATAATTACTATATTTATCTCTTGCCATTGAATAAGCTGTCCTTTTCTCTCCACGCTTACCTTTTGTTTGATAGTTTGTTTAGCTGATATATAACGCTGACTCAGTCTTTGTGCTACAAATACCCAAAACCAAACAGAGTGCTTATCTCGTTTTCCAGAATCAACTTCTCTCCTCTTCATTTCATCAACTAAATTCCAACCCACAATTTCTAAATCAAGAAAAACCTAGGGGAATCTCAGCTACTTGAGGAGGAATGGCGGATCAGTTGACGGACGATCAGATCTCTGAGTTCAAGGAGGCCTTCAGCCTATTCGATAAGGATGGCGATGGTTCTCTCTCTCTCTCTCTTAATTTTGGCATGGTTTCGTATGTGCATAAATACGGATCTAATTTGCATGTATGTTTGGGAGGGGGGGACAGGGGTTATTTCTGTTTGGATGTTTGTGTTTCGACATCGGATTCTCTGTTTCTATGCCGGATCTGATTTTTTTTGTGTTATTGTTGTATAAAAATTGTTTCTTGATATTTGAATTTAGCCGGGATTAAGTTGTTACTTCCCGGATTTTGGGGGCCACCGAGATATTTTCGTTCTTTCTGTATAAAACAAAATTCTGTTTCTTGATAGTCAGGTGGCTAGGATTCGGTTTATATTCCTCGATTATGGGGCTACCAAGATATTTTTGTTCTCTGTAAAAAAAACATCGTTTCTTGATACTCAGGTATAGATTAGATTGGTCTCTGATTGCTTGAATTTTGGCGCTACCCATATTGTGGGGCTTTTTGTGATGTGGGCTTGTGTAGCTTGTAGTGTCTATTTTTCTTCAATAGGGAGTAATTACCATGGATTTGCCTTGGTATCGTGATCTGATCGAAAAGCTTAACAGAAGAATAAATTAATTGTAATTTGATATGTAGATATGGCTTTGGAAACTACACTTGGACCAATAATTTGATACGTAGATATGGCATTGGAAACTACACTTAGACGAATAATTGATAACTGACTGTGGTTGGAGTGAACTAGTTCCTTCATAGTAGAATGAGTGTGCTGGTGTTTGATTTGGGCTGATGGATCCTTCTGGAACTGGTCCCTCTTCTGCAGAATGGGTGTGCTGGTGTTTGATTCGGTTTGATGGTTCCGTTTTGAACAGTTCCCTCCTTAGGAAAATGAACGGTTCCATTGTCTGTATCCTCCTTAGGACGGGTTCTCTGGTTCTTCTGTTGGGCCGGTGCTTCCTTTTAACCATGTTCTCAACAAGAGTGAGTGTGGCGGTGCTTGGCTTAGGCTTGTGGTTCCTGTTTTAACTGGTTCCTCTTTAGCACAAGGGGTGTGCCGGTGTTTGGTTCAGGCTGATTTGGTGGCTTCAGGAACTAGTTTTCTTTCCCTTTTTTGGGGGTGGTGGTGAATGGAAGCAAATATGAAACTGAGTCAAATTAGTCAGTCTTAAGAGGGAGATGCAATATTTGAATAATTACTTTTATTGTGCATCTTTGGTCTAAAACCTTTGCTATGAATGATATACGTCTATACTCTAATTCATTAGAGTTACAAACTTATCATTGAGGGTGAAAGGGTAGGTTGTATAATACACGCCTCTTACATTTCATGAAAGATGTTTGATATTGTTGGCATCATGTTATATGTTAAAGCTAACACATTTTGAGTATGCTTCACAACAAATAGGGTATAATTAAATGTCATTTTGATGATCACATTCTGTCTGCATATATTATTGGAAAACTAAATATACAGATTTTAAATATGGATGGGCCAACATGTTATCCTGCTTCTCAAACACTCGTGGAAAGTGCTAAGTGAATCACTGTGAGAAATTTGCGGGACTTATGAGAAAATGCAATAGCTCATAATATTGTTTCTTTTTCTTTTTCTTTTCTTTGTGGGACATTATTTTGTTTCTTGAATTTCTTTTAATGATGATTCTTTCTTTCTGGATACAAGTATGTTGCTGTGGGTTTGAAATTTATAAAGGGTTATTTCCCTCTTGGGGTATGTATGGTCTGAAATAACTTCTGCTTAATGGTTGTATTCTTATTAAATTCTCTATTTGCTGCTAGACATGTCCAATGCATTTGTGAGCCCTCTTTTAATCAACTAATCTCATCTTTAGGTTGCATCACAACGAAGGAACTGGGTACTGTGATGAGATCCCTCGGTCAGAACCCCACCGAGGCTGAGCTTCAAGACATGATCAACGAGGTTGATGCTGATGGAAATGGAACTATTGACTTTCCGGAGTTCTTGAACCTCATGGCTAGGAAGATGAAGGACACCGACTCTGAGGAGGAGCTTAAAGAGGCATTCCGTGTTTTCGACAAGGATCAGAACGGTTTCATCTCTGCTGCTGAGCTGCGTCACGTGATGACAAATCTCGGCGAGAAGCTGACCGACGAGGAAGTAGATGAGATGATTAGGGAGGCTGATGTGGATGGCGACGGCCAAATCAATTACGAAGAATTTGTTAAGGTTATGATGGCCAAGTGATCTCCCTATCTGCAATAAAATCTAGAATATAAAATTGTCGAAATATCTGTTCTAAAGAAGATGAAGATGGTCGAATAGTGTATTGGGATTAGTTGGTTTAACAATATTACTGCAATATTTATGGTTTAGAGTCCTTGGAAGATTTTGAATGGTGTTGTAATGGTGATGGATTATTCACTATTCCTTTTTCGTGAGGTTTGTGGCTCTTATTTGCATTAATTTTAGTATTATGTCGATATTGAATCATTGAGATATTAAGTGCTTGGTTGCTTCTCTTCTGTCTTGGATTAGCCTCTTTCATATTTTGAGGTATCATCGTGGCTTTGTTGCTGAGAATCCATGGCTTGCCATGAGTTGCAGTCGCTTCTCGACTCGTTGTGAAAGTCGAGAAACGGCTTCTGCAACATGGTTGTGTCACCATGAACAGTGCTACTTGACTTCTGCATTTCATTACTCCTTCCTGCAATCTCTGGTTGTCGTAGAATTCATGAATCTACGCAAGTTGGTTTTGCCATATGTGAGTCAACTTCTATATGCGAGAATAAACATAATTCCTCGTAATGTCTAAGGTTGATTTGCGATTTTTTATTTCTTGTATTTGCACCTTATATCCCCTCCTCATGGTAAGGTAAACTCTAGAGGAGGTTTCTCATATTTTTCATTTTTTCAAAATGGTATCTTATTTTATTTTCTAATTATATTATTATGATTTTTGTGATAAATGTTAGGTTGATTATGTTATAACTAATTTTTATTTTTATAAATTTATAATTTAATAGTAAAACACTTAAGGAACTCACCGCGTTTATAACATCTGATCTCCTATGCCATTTTTTTTACATTTCTTGTGTCAAACCTTTATATATATATTTTTAATTTATTATAATTTAATTTAATTTTTTTATTTATAGTTCATCCTTCTTCAATTATGGTATATTAAAAAAGCTAGTTATGCACAGAGAATGTAATATGAGAGGACGCCAGGATCTGATCTGCACATTTATGGGCTTTAAACCATAATAGAATAACGGAATTTAGCCATTAGCTGGTGATGCATGCAGCATGCATCTCTCTCCTCACATTGCTCTACTCCTTCCCTCATATCTAACCAAATTCACTAGAGTTAGTTACTTGTATTGTAATTGTATGATCTACATTTATCATTGTTCTTCATTTATACAAATATTTAGTTTGCCAACAACTTTATTAACTAAAGAATCACATTTATCAAAATAATAATAAACTAAAAACCAAAAATTAGATGCATGAATATATGAAATTTGAACTTGATTTTCTTGATTTCATCTCCATCATTAGTGAACGAGGCAAATCGCTAAATACAAATCAAACACAGCCATGCATCTTTTTTGCTTATTTATAAATATTTATATAAAAATAAAAGTAGTCGATGATACGTTTCGACATTCATGATCGGCCGATCGAGGTGGAGAAGAACCATATATATATCGTCGTCGAGACTTCACGATGAAAAGACAATTACACCCCTACAAGGACAAATAGATCTACAGTGGCGCTCTGAACCAATCCCAGCACGGCGTTAACCACCGTCCCGACGACGTGAAGGGTGCCGGCAAGGACGCCGGTGGTGGTGGAAAGCACCGGGCAGACGACGGCTCCCAGAGGAAGTCGGACGCCGACGACACATGGAACGATGGGCAAGCCAAGAATGAGCCCTGGTAGAGCTGGAATAGTAATGCTGTATGCTCCAGTGGCGTCGGTGATGGCGATGCCCACGGTGGCGATCTGGCCGAGAAGGGTGCAGTTCAACCGAACCGCCACCCCGGCTACGCCTTGGCCGGGGCAGTTTCCGTTGGTTGCGCAGCAAAGTCGGCCGCTGACAGTCAGGCCATTCAAGCCGGCGGCAGCCACTTGGCTGATGGGCTCGCGGCGGTGAAGAGGAGGAGAGCGGCGAGGAATAGGGCGGAGGCGGCGGAGTTATAGGCCATTGGACAGAGATTTTATGTGGTGTATAGTAATGAGCTTTGTTTCTGCACAATGGAGGAAAGAAGTGGATACTCCTATTTATAGTTGTGTTTCTTGAAGTTATAATGAATTACATACATATTTTTTTAATTTTTTATTATTTTGGTTATTTTATTAATTAAAAAGTTAATTTTGTTGCTCTATAATGATTGAGTCATGCTCTCTCATTTGGAGAATCTATTGAAAATTATAAGGATTATCGGATATTACATATATAATCGGGATCGTGATTGTGACTGAATAATACTTAATGTTGAATGTTACGATCTCTCTCTCTCTCTCATACATACAATTCACTTTTTTCATGCATGTTACGCGTTACAATTTTCAACTGATACTCTTTCCATCCCAATCATATAGTCTTTATTACTATTTAAGAATGTCCCAATCGTATAGTCATTACTATAAGTAGTATTATTTTTCATAATAATTTATAAACACACTCTTGAAAGGTCTTGAAAATTTTAAAACTAACCATTAAGTTTTTTAAAGTTATAAATCTTAAATAAGGGTAATATTGGAAGTTTAACTTTCATATGTCGTTTTCATAAATATTTTTAATCTGCATGCGAATAGAAAAGAGACAGTATAATTGAGACGAAGGGTAAAACAACAAAAAAATATGCATTTTGCTTCTTTTTATTTTAATTTTTTTTAAATAATAATTTTCAACAAAAAAAATCCTTCATTAAAATTAGCAATATGTTAAATTTAATAAATCCATACTAAAAATAATTTAAAATTATAAAATGAAATACATGGTTTTTGATGTTTTCAGCCCGTAGTTTTAACCATTCAAATCTTAAATTTATAAATTTTATATTTCAAATTGTAAATTGTTAGATAAATTATCATTCGTAATCTAAATCGATAAAACTCATATTTAAAATTATCAAATTAAAAAAGGTGATGGATAAGTATGAGTAGCCCATCATATGTCATGGGCTTTCGGCCCTTAACTGGCTAACGGCTTTTAGCCCTCAGCAGCCATGGCCCCATTCATTTCGTCATTACTAACAAAATTTCTTGAATGTAGCGTCTATTCTCAAAGAACATTCCTTGCTATTTTTTTAAGACAATATCGTCTAGAAAAACACATCAATGTCGTTAATATAATGATAGAATAATAAAAAAAATACATATTCAACACCACACTAGCAATAACAAAATTCTTAACACTTTAAATATCCCCCACTAGCTTAAAGAATATGAAATCTAATAAAGATAGCTTGCACGAGACTAAATCCTAGGAAATAAAGATAAGATAAGATAAGATAAGATTAAAATAACATAAAATAATAATATGAACAAAAGCTATATTTTTTTTTTCAAAATGCCATTGCCATCATTAATTAGGTGAATTCTTGTAATTTTGACATTTATGCCAAATAATTCATTAACTGATTATATATTTAGATCAAATAGTACATTGTAGCGTTATATGTTATCAAAGTAACGTGTATGCATGAAATCGTCATAGAGTGATCGAAAGTTAAGGTGACGGAGCTGGTGAAAGTATGATAAAATTAGGTTATTTATAATATATGTTGTTTTAATTATAGATGCATTTTATTTTATATTTAAGGATTTATTATTGTACATTCATTATGTATATGTTTTAGATCTTGATTTCCATATACAAATAGCCAAATTATTAACGAACATTACACTAGATGAAATGAACATTCATACCGCATCATGGGCCTTCTGCTCCACATTTAGAAGCCCATTTTCAAGCACACGATTTCAATAGGCCCAAATCTAACCACCCATCGGCCCAATTATACGAATTGTTATTACTTTTTTTTTTATGTTTCTTTTTTGCCTCCTTTAGTCAGAATAACATCTTAACACTGCTTACGAGATGTAGTAAGCTGCCATTTTATTAAGAATTATTAATTATTAATTATAATTTATCATTATTACAAGTAAGTACTTTTTTTTTTTCACCTTTTGAAACCTACAAGTACTAACTACTGAGGCTAAAGTCCATGTTAGATTCTCTGCAATCAATTAGTCCATGCTAACCAATTCGGAATTTTTTGGGCTACTAGATTGTATTAGTTGTAAGCTTTGATTCTCTAAATGGCTCCTACCTTAGCCCTACTACTCAAACTCATTCGGTGTAGTTGTTATACTCTTGGGCCTGTCCAAAATTTTTGTATTTCATTCAGATTGTACAGTTCAATGCTTTTCTAATAAAATTTTTACACATGAAAAAATATATATATAGCAGTTTCTATGTGAATTAATGTGTCTTCAGAATATTTTCATTAAGTTTAAATGTAAACAAGTTTTATTTGGAGGGTGCGCACGTGGCAGCAATCTCAACCAACTGATCTACCAAACTCCAAAAGTTAGTTGGCTCTGAGAAGCCTTCTTGTTCTTGAAAACACAGTAACACACACTCTCTCTCTCTCTCTCTCTCTCTCTCTTCTCTCTCTCTCTCTCTCTCTCTCTCATCAATTTGTGAAAATGGAAACTGGAAACATAGCAAAGAAGAAAATCCTATGTTTGCATGGATTCAGAACCAATGGGAGCTTCCTCAAAAAGCAAATCAGCAAATGGGATCCTTCAATTTTTGCTCATTTTGACATGGTATACATGCTACTACATTACTAGCAAGTAGTAATATGTTTTAACTCATCAAATATATGCATATATATTTCAATCGTTCTTTGTTATCACGTCGAAAAATTTGCAGTCAGTCTATGAGTTAGTAATTCAGTCAACAACATATATATATACCATTACTAATAACTCAATATGGATCCTATGTTTCATATACTTCTACAAATGTT
Organism: Perilla frutescens; assembly: GCA_026008535.1. Taxonomy (NCBI): domain Eukaryota; kingdom Viridiplantae; phylum Streptophyta; class Magnoliopsida; order Lamiales; family Lamiaceae; genus Perilla; species Perilla frutescens. Next base: position 70,093,862 of record BRKX01000001.1, read on the forward strand.
GGGTTCTTGATTCTTCACCAGATACTAATCAACAATGTAATGATCGATGTCGAAATTACTCACATATTAAGGTGCATCAATGTAGTAGGCAGAAACTTTGAGCAAGTTTCTTGGAGCTTTTGCTCTGATTCTTAACAAATATTACTATTTTTTTATATGATCATACATTCATATCTACTGCATATATTGTCTTGACAAATTCCCCAATATCAGTTTTCCTGATTAAAATCTCTGTCCAAACAAACAATGCTCCAAATTATGTAGGATTTCCCAGATGGGATTTACCCTGCTGGAGGGAAATCCGAGATTGAGGACATATTTCCACCTCCTTATTTTGAGTGGTTTCAATTCAACAAGGTATATAATCTAACCTCAAAATTTTATACATTGTGCTAGAATCAAGATACTATATAGCAAACGTTGCCAAAAACTGTGTTTTGTTGGTCAGGATTTTACGGAGTACACGAACTTAGAAGCTTGTATAGACTACTTGTGCAACTACATTACAACAAATGGCCCATTTTATGGCCTTTTAGGCTTCTCTCAGGTAAAAATCTCTGTTTTTGCATAGTGAGATCAATCTCTTTTCTTAGCATTATTGACAAAATTTAAATGCTTAAGTTGCATTGTTTCCACAGGGAGCTGCATTGTCAGCACTTCTACTTGGATATCAAGCACAGGTGCTTCAATATTAACCTATACTCATATGCCTCACTTTCTCTCCCAAATAAGCAAATGAAAATGAGAACAAAAAAAATCAAGTCCTATATGGAATTTTGATCAGCATTGATAGATTTTAGACAATCTGTATGTTGATGCAGGGAAAGATATTGAAGGAGCACCCACTTATAAGTCTGTTTGTATCCATATCCGGGTCAAAGTTTAGGGATCCAAGCATAGCTGAGGTTGCTTATAAAGATCCCATCAAGGTTAGATCAGTTCATTTTGTTGGAGAAAAAGATTGGCTCAAACTGCCTTCTGAGGAGCTGGCTGCAGCATTTGAGTCCCCTCTCATCATCCGGCACCCTCAAGGCCACACCGTGCCTAGGCTAGGTACTGCGTAACATGCTTCTCTCTCATCTGATGAGAATAAGGCTTCCAACATCAGAGATAATTATAGTCTCCTGTCCATGAGTAGGTCATGAGTTTCTTAGGTAGTTTCACAACGAACGAACTTAAAATGTTGCTTAGATGTGTTTAGGATCATATTGGTAGGAGAAAGTGTTGGATCATCTTGTGCATAGACATTGTGGGTCATCATGGTTCAACAAAAGCACAAGAAAATCTTTGTCTGAAGATTGAAGATCCAACATGTTACATAATGATGGCAAATTTTGAGGGAAAACTAGGAGTTGATAAGAGATTGAATCTTGTGTTTTTTTTCATCTTTTACTAATACAATGTATCAACATTTTCATTTATTTATTTGCAGATGAAGAGGCTGTTAAGAAACTTGGCAGCTGGATTGAGCATAGTGTTGTGTTGCAGAGCAGCATAGATGGTGCTTATGCAGAAATCGAACACGAAAACACGAAGAACGAAGAAGAAGCTAAGCAGAAGGAGAGTTCAGAGTGGAAAAATTGTGAGGTGAAAGAAACAGTTGCAATGGAGAAAAGGGAAGCTGAAGCTGTTGATGCAATATTGCATCCTATTGCTTAGACTTCAAGAATGAGAAGGGCCATTTAATTATGGTTGGAATTTGTTTGTGATGAAAGTGAAACCACCAATAAATTTATGACTTTTGTGGTTAAGTTATGTACCTTTTTATATAAATTTAAATAAAAAGATTTCCGCGAGTTTCGTCAGAATGCAATATAAATTAATTATTTTATACGTGTAGTTATTATATAGGTACGACACGTAACGGTGGTAATCAACATGAATGGAGATCAATTTAACATCATTATATCTTACTCTTAATAGTCATAATCTTGATTAAAGAAAAGTACAATAGTGAGTTTCAAAAGGGTATGGTAATTATGATTCAAGTCAAAGAACATCAAGTGTAACATTTAAGGCATCATCATTATATATGCATGAGGATCAAACCCTTTCATAATAAAATTGACTTAAAAACCACAACATTTTCCATTAATTAATTGAATAGACAAAATTCCTTAAAGTATAGCATAATTACTTCTCAACAATAATTAAATATACTCTCCAAATTATTAGCAATATATATATATATATACATAATTAAGGGAACGGCCAAGAATCTCTCTCCAAATGGTCATGCAACAAGACTACAAGAGTCAACAAATAATCTTTTAAATAAATATTAAAAGAGAAAAAAATTGAAATTAATTCAGAATTACATTAAATAAAAAGGATTATGTACCTTTTGGTGCTGCATTAATTATTATTTTTATTTAAAAATTATTGTATATTTGAAGAGGGAGTAGAATGAATAAGGAGTTAAGAAGTTGGGACAAAAAAGTAGAGTGATAAAATATTACACGCTTCTGTAAAACCGAGGCATTTTTTAGCACTCCCACAGATACATTTGTTTAGAGAGAGAAGCGCGTGTTGTAGAGAGAGGAGGTAAATGGTACCTGCCGCAGAGAGAGAGTGAGTCAGACTCGTTAATGACTGCTGCTTACTGATGTCAACGATCTAGAACCAAAATTTACTCCAATTTTTGCTCGCTATCTCGTCTCTGCTATGGAAGGTAAGCAAGAATTTCGATTCGTTTTGGTCAGAGCCCTAGTTCTTTGTTTCACTTTCCCATTTTTACTTCGGATGCTTTTCAGTTTGCGGAATTGTGGCTTAATTCTGCCGTTTTTTGGATCATTTGCTCGCAGTTTCTGATAATTTTAGTAGTGTGTGTAGTTTCGTGATTGGGGTGATCCAAATTAGCGTTAATTAAAAGTTTCCATTTATGATCTGTTCCATCATTTGAGTTTATATGCAGTTTAGGTGCTAAGGGTGTCCTTGTATATTAATTATTCAGGATTTTCTGAATTTTTATCTCCGTTTTTCTTTCGTGGTGGTGTCTTTTTAATTACTTACTGTGCAGGATGGATAAATTCCCTGCGAAAATTCCGTTGAATTTGATGTGTGCTTCCACAGTTTATTAGTTTATATGCCTTAGGATAGAGCGTTAAAGCTACCATAGGTTTTCTTGAAAATATTATTATGGATTGTTTTGGGTGCGAATATTTGGTCACATTGCTGCTTGTTGTTTCATTGTCCTGTAGTGGAGTTATTCGCAATTTGGAAACAGAAGAAGAGAAATTAGATTATAGCGTTTGAAATAAGATTTTAGAGCACTACAATGTATATGTATTCTTGCTGATTGTTTATACAATAAAAACAAAAAATGTATGCATCAGCTCTGCTTGGGAACGTTGAAACTTGAGGTTCGCGGTAGATTCATAAAACCTACCCCAACTGGGGTGGGTCACAGTAAAGGTAGTCTATTGTTTATAGAATAGTCATCTTTTAGTTTGTAGAAGGACAAAGCTGAGAATTTTTGAGTTATAAGTTTTGTTGCACTTGCTTTTTATAGTTTCTTACTTATTTAAAGTATAAGTTGATCAACTGGTAATGTCCTAAAATGACTGAGCCTGTTATGTGAATAACATCGTATGCTATCAGGTATATCACCAGATCAGGATTCAGTAGATTCTGCAACCAAAAAGTCGAGTATCTCCTCAGGTGGTAGGGCTCAGGATAGGAAGGAGTTTCTTCGTAGATTTGTGGACAGTGAAGTCCTGAAAGAGAATCTTGTGGATTGGCTTGAGGATATAGTTGAAGATAATCCGAGGTCTGCCTTTGATCTTCCTTTTGAGTTGATAGATCTTCAGAAGTTTGATTATGCTCTAGAAGGGGTTCCCTTTCAACAGCTAATTAGGATGCCTAGTGCTATTTACGCTTCAACATCCAGTGATGTGGAGGCAACAGCTTATCTTGCTCTTGAGGATTTTCTACATGCAAGTGTGAATGGCATGTGGGAAGCTTTCTGGGGGCCTGAAGATGATATAATGCCTTTTTATGTTTCCTCTCTATACGAAGGAAACTTGAGATTTTACCAAGCTGAGCAGGCCATTGCTAAAGGTAAAATTGGAGGCCTTTGTGCGTCTGCTATAATGCTAAAGAACCCAAGACATCCACAAGGGAAGTGGGATGATATCATTGAGTTGGCATTGCTGAGACCTGATGTTGGAGATCATGCTTCAGCAGAGGAAAACTCTAATCCCCCGGTCTCTATTATTTGTGAAGCTTTGTTCTTTGCTTTTCGTGTGTTGCTTGCCAGAAGTATCAGCAGATCAAATATTCCTCTGAGTTTGAATTCTGTCTTCGTACTTCTAGTTGATTCTCACGGTGGTGGTGTCGTTAAAATTGAAGGTGATTTGAGTAAGTTGGAGTGTGATCTGAATAATGTCTATGAATCTGCTGCTGCATGGATTAAAAACCATTCGAAAATTGCAATCTCACCTGTTGATAGGATCTGGAACAAGCTTGGAAATGCTAACTGGGGTGATATTGGGGCTTTACAGGTACTTTATGCTACATTTCAATCTATAACACAATACGCTGGAGTGCCTAAGACCACTGTAGAAGATTTAGCTGCTGACCACAGTTCCCGTCTTCAAGCCAGGAGGATTGAGAGGCAGTTGGAGGATACAAGGGTGAATGGTAATGGCTTGTTCCGATTCCAGCATCGCACTGCATCACCTGAAATTGTGGAGGTACAAGAAGAATCCATTAAGGTGGATTCTGCAAAGTCACTGAAGCTCGAAGTAGGATCTGTGTTGATGGTGGAGGATTCAAATTGGCAGAAAGGTTATCATATAGATGATGTTCTGAATGATGGGGAGATTCCATATTATATTGCATCTCCTGTTGAAGAATCAGGAAAGGCTCACTTTCTGTATGTTGGTTCTCATCCTTCACAGCTGGAGCCAGCTTGGGAAGATATGAAGCTATGGTATCAAGTTCAGAGACAAACGAAAGTGCTGGGTATTATGAAGCAAAAAGGATTGTCCAGTAAGTATCTTCCCGAAGTGATTGCATCTGGCCGGGTGGTTCATCCTGGCCAGTGTCGGAAAACAAGCACAGGTGGAAATTGTGATCAGCCATGGTGTGGGACTCCTGTTCTTGTGACCAGTCCAGTTGGTAGGACTGTTTCCGACATGGTGAGAGCTGGCCAATTTGGTACAGATGAGGCTATCAAGTGTTGCCACGATTGTTTGTCTGCACTCTCTACTTCTTCTTCTTCTGGAATTCGGCATGGGGATATCAGGCCAGAAAATATTATCTGTGTGAATCCTGGTCTCAGGCAGCCTTATTTTGTCCTTATTGGTTGGGGGCATGCCATTTTGGAAGAAAGGGATCGTCCAGCATTAAATCTTCATTTTTCTTCTACTTCTGCTCTTCAGGAAGGGAAGTTGTGCTCTGCTTCTGATGCAGAAAGCCTAGTATATATGCTCTACTTCTGTTCTGGTGGGGATTTACCTGTTCTGGATTCAGTTGAAGGAGCACTACAATGGAGGGAAACATCTTGGTCGAGGAGGCTGATTCAGCAGAAGCTCGGTGATATCTCTGCTGTCCTGAAAGCATTTGCAGATTATGTTGACAGTCTATGTGGAACACCGTATCCTGTTGACTATGAAATATGGTTAAGAAGGTTGAAAAGACAAATTAATGAAGAAGGTAGTGGAAAGGAAGCCGAAACATCAAGCTAAGATTGCACCATTTTGTTAGATCCCATTTTGCCCGTTTCATTTAGAGTTCCAAGTTCCAAAGCAGCCTTTTGGGTCTCGTCATATTGATCTCCGAAGACATAGCCTGTCCGTCATTGTAATATTTGTGTTGTTTATATCTCGTATGACAAAGGAGGAGAAGCAGAGTTTCTGTGTACAGCGAACCAACACAAGCAGGGGCCCCAAGGTTGCTCTGAGAACCGAGACAAGAACAGGTGATCCTTTGATGGGATCGAAAAGTACACAACTTCTGATTCTTGTTGCATACTTTGTTAATGGAAAAAGATCACCATCACGATCACATTGTCGTTTCATCTGCTTTTGCTATACAGATGTTAAATCTTGTGTTATTGTTGTTAGTTCTTGTAAAGAAATGAGGTGTTCATCTTGTTTATTTTGTGTTATAAGGGAGCATACCGGATCGGAAGGCGATAAGGCAATTATTGTGTATTAGTTTCGGGAGTAGTGTTTCCACTTCTACCAATTACCCTGAGATATGTCGCTATAAACCCTTGTATTTTTCTTTTTTCTTTTTTGCTAATTACATGATTGTTGTTTTAAACCCCATTGTATTATACCCTTCTTTCATTCTCTTGTTTCTACCTATACAAGCGTAATCCCATTTAGGTATTGACAATCCATACTCGAGGTTTTTTTTTTCTTTTCTTTATAAATACCCCACGTCTAATACTTTTTTCATCCAAGCACAATGGTAGCAGCAATTTTAAACTCTATCTCTAAATTTAGCATACGAAAAATGTAACTGCAAATGTCTGGTATCACCAGGAATGTAGTCTACTAAATGATCAAAGGGTTTAGTACAATCTGACAATAATATCACTGTTTTCGTCTTCATATTTCTGATGTTTAAAAACCATTGAGTGATGCAATTGGAAGCAGAAACACAGAAGATGAAAGGCTGAATAAGGATCTCAGCAACTTAATCTGCATCCATTTCTTCGAGGGCAGCTTTAGCTGCTGCCTTGGCTTCCTCTAGTAAGTTTTCTGGAACCTGGTAGGTTAATGAATATAAACGTTACAAGTGGATAAGCATAACAAACAACACGATTACAAGGGTCAGAAGATGGCAAAATGACTTCAAGACTAGTTACCTTTTGATGCTGGCGGTTTGATTCATCACAGATCCAGCTCAATTCCAGTTCAAAGGCCTTGTCCTTGGCCTCATCGTGCACCCCATATATACTGCTCATAAAGTTGACACCACCAACAATGAGATGGTCGTAATAAAATGATGAAACCGCAAAAACACTTGGCAAGTATTTATGTATGAGTTACAACAGAACCTAATATCTAAAAATATGCTTACATCTTGGCCACCTCAATGACACCTTGCCGACATGTCATCTCTGAAAGCTTTAATTTTTCGATCTCTCTGTCAACGTGGCATTTGGTTTAGCATCAGCAGATTGGCATATCATTAAATAGAAAGGAACATGCAAAACAAAGATGAAGACATTTTGCACAAGTATGACTTAAAAGCCTGCTAACCATAATAAACAGTAATATGAAAAAGAACCATCAACTGAGAAGGCTGAATGACCCCAGGAACCAAAGCAATAGCATAACTAGCAACACTAACTCAACATAACAAGAAAAAGCACATTGAGAAAAGCAATGACTATTTAATTGCACAAATGGGAGGTGCAGACTAGTGTCTTTTCCTTTTGGGCTCCATTTATCCAGGATTTACAGAGAACGGTTAATCTAAAAAACTTACGTTTTAGCAGCCTGTCTTCCCTTTCCAATTGCTGCGCCAAAGTATCTCTGCAGAAGTAAGAATATACAGATCATAGAAGGGCAAAGGCCCACAAAAAAGAAGCAAGCTTAATTCAAATGCCAGAACATACACTAAATAATTCAAAGCATACTACATTGAACAGAAATTATATATAATAACCATAATTTGCAAGTAATGAGAAAAAAACTCACAAATGATATTCCAGATGGTTCAATCATGTATAACTGCGGCCCATCCCTATCATAACCTCCCAGAATCACTCCACAACCAAAAGGCCTGCAAAAGTTAATATAGGAGTTACATTGAAAAATAGGGTCAAGGGAAGCAAGTTGAAAAATAAAAGAGATGCAGTATCAAACCTGAGCCACCAATAGAGTGTGCACAAATGCACGTAACTAGCAACACGTTGTGCAAGTTCCTTGACAGGGATTTGTTCACCATAAACACTGGAAAATGAAAGATTGAACAAAATGTAAGAACAAATGCCAATCAATATACTTCAGTTCAACAACAAAGTAATTCACAGGTACAGAATTACAAGTTTAATCATACAGAGGTAGCCAGAAAACTAAGAAGCTAAGATTTCTTTGTGGACCTCATACCTAATAAAGAAAGAATTTGAGTGGATACAATGCAGATGACAATTTTTAGTGATTTGTCTGCGGCTACAAGATTTTTCTGGTGATATGCCATACACAATTGAAAAATGTCTTGACAGATTCATGTACATACTGTCCTCATTTGTTTAAAGCTGATGAGCTGCAGTTTTTATTTATTTTAGTCTTCATTTAGTTATCCCCCTAAAGAGTGTTCAAGTATTTTTTTATTGTATTTTTTTTTTCTAATGAAGGGAAATGAGCCAGACCCATAAACCAGGGATCACCATTTGATATCCCAATTCATTATTCCTATTTTGAACACTAACTCTAAACTCATCCTCCAAACATTCACATCTACATGAGGTCCAAAAAGGTGTACCCAGATCATGTTATTTATCAGGTTACAGTTTCACCTGCCTCCGCAGCATCAACAGAGGAATGAGAGGATAAATGAAGGTTACTTTTTTCTTTATTTAGGAAAAAAGATAGAGCAACAATTCAATCTAGATATTCGCATATAAGTTTGAAAATAGGTATCAATTTGGAAGTGGCCCAAGTTTCCACCAGAACAATTTACAAGTAAAAAACTTCCAACACTAGCAGCAATAATCCTCATTCACCTAGCTGAAAACAATAAGTCAATGCATATTTGGACGCTGACATTTCACAAGGACGGTTGGAAGTCTTGACATTTCCTCAAGACTAACTGTAGCAAACTTATTAGCTATGCTTGTCATAAATCCCCATTTTGGTTTACAGAGAAAACCACACAAGCATCTATGAAACAAACCTCTCATAATTGTTTGCTTCAGACTTTGCTCGAGTCACAATCTGCCTGCCATCTGCAGCTAATCCAGCAACAGCCTGACAATGGTCAGACAACATTAGCACAAATAATAAGAACTTGAATGCTAAAACAATTTCCTAGCATATAATGCATCACAAATGATTAGAGAAAACTAAAAAACTGGTCAATGTCTCTCTCTCTCTCTCTCTCTCTGAGTTGGTAGAAGGGGGAGTGGTGGATCCCGAACCCCAATGTCTCCACTGCTAGGGTTGCAATGAAAGAACCTACTATTTCATTAGCTTGAGAATGATTCAAAGCTCTCCTTTTAGCCAATAAGAAACAATTACCACATTGTATATTAGCAATTATGCACATAATAGATCAACACAATAAGTCAACTAATTTCCTTCAGGTAACACATAAGAAATCAACACTAAAACCAAAACAAGCATATAAGCACTAATACAGAAATAAATAATACAAAATTATTCATTATATATAGAGAGAGAAATCAAGGGGGAAAAAGGTACCATGCCGGAGTGGCGATGAACGGCGTGGATTCTTCGATTGGACCCGGGCAGCATCATCTTGGAAGCAATCAGCTTCTCCACTCCCTTCAGCAACATCAGAAAAATGAAAAACCCAACGAAAACCCTAGCAATCAAAAAACTCAATCGGAAATGCGAGGTTGAAATTGGGCTTACCATGACGACGCCGTCTTTGCATCTGATGGCAACGACGGTGCCGCTGTTGTCGACGGCTTTGGCGGCGTACTCGATCTGGAAGACGCGGCCGTCCGGTGAGAATGTCGTCACCGATAGATCGTACCCTGTGCCTATGCTGCTCATCTTTCCTCACTCTCTCTCTCTCTATTAAATTTTACTCTTTTTTGCTTCTATTTTCTTTCGTATAATTTTAGGAGCAAAAATAGAGAGTTTTCTTTCTTGCCAAGACAGTGTAGACGAAGACGAAAGGGGCCGAAGCCGAAGTGAGAGAAAAAGGAAATTGTGTAATTACTGAAAGACCCCCTCCTAATGTTATTTGATTTTTGAATCTCGACCCCTAAAACAATCTCATACATATCTTTTATTTTATTTTTTGGCCAAATGTATAGACTATAGTTATGTATCGAACTTTGACTCCCTTTCTAATAAGGTCCCGAACTTTAAATAATACCAAACTATATTCTGAATTTTGAATTTTTTTCTAAAAATATTATGAATTTTGACTTTTGTCTAAAAATAGTCTGAACTTAAAAAAATTCAAAAAAATGCCCTGAACTTTCCAATTTTTTTGCAAAAATGTCATGTGATTCAATTTTCGGCGGCGGATTATTGACAATGCATATCGAAATCTAGCATGTCAAAGTGACGTGGAATTTGTAATTTTTTTAATAAATAAATAAATAAATAATGAAAACATTGTTTTCCGCTTTATCTTCAAAATCATAACTTCTCATTCTAACAAATGTCTCATATCAATCCAATGTGAAGAGAAAAAATGATTTTTTTCATTCATTTCAAAATTCTCAATCTTAATGGAAAAGTAAAATTAAACAATTTCTTCTCATTCCTCCCAGAATCTCAAGTCGAGCATAATCAACCCAATTTGTTGAAAAAAAATTGTATACCCTTCAAATTGAGATTTTTTTAAAAAAATATATATTTCACTTAGACACGCTAGACTCTGGTATGTCTCGTCAATAATCCAACGTCGAAAATTAAATCCTATGACATTTTTACAAAAAAGTGGAAAGTTCAGGACATTTTTGTTATTATTTGAAGTTCAAGAGATTTTTAGAAAAAATGTCAAAGTTCAGGATATATTTTGGTATTATTTGAAATTCGGGACATTTTTAGAAAAAAGGTTAAAGTTCGGGACATAAGTATATATTTGGCCTTTTTTTTTGTTCCTTCGTCCACTCCACCTCAAATTATCATTATTATTCTTTGGGTAAAATATCATTTTTTACCTCATATCATAATGATCGAATGTTTTCCCGAATATCTCTAATCGTTTGATTAATTATACATTAGTATTAATCATTTCATTTTTTTAATCTCAAATTTAACCTCCAGTAAAAATTTTGATTGATTATTATCGACTTAAACTAGCCAAAAAACAGACATTCCACGTCGAATATAAAAATAAAAATATTAACTATACATTGGCTTATTGTTTTTTCGTCTACAATTTTGCTTATTGTTTTTTCGTCTACACTTTTTTAGCCAGTTGTAAATTAAATTTTCTCTTTCCTTAATATAGTTCTCTTAATTCTTTTTTTAGGGAACACTTCTTTTAATCTTTTGAAAATAATCGATCTTCTATTTTAGATGAATAATAAATATTGCAGTTTGTTTTTGCGGAAAAAAGTTGTACACAATTTATATGATAATTTTACTTTTCAAAATAGATTTTCTTAATAGTTGTGGAAATAAAATAATAATCTACTTATAAGACGAAAGAGTAATTTAATTGTTAAATTTCTCAATTTCAAAATATGCTTCCACTCTAACTATACAATAGATATCAAACACATATTTATGATTTCATCAAATACACATGCGTTTATAAATAATAATAAAAAAATTGTCAAATGCTAATACCATTATACCAATACCATCGTTTATGGACAAGAAATTATACACACATCAACACACTACGGAGAACTCCATCAAAATCTACACTCAAACCCGCTTACACACCACTTCAAACAGCTTACTTAGGCAACGAGGTACAGCAATCGGAGCGCCGCCACGAACTCGACTAAGTCGCGGCGCTGTTACCCTGAAGAAGGCCGTCGCGAATCTGTGTCGCGATATCCTTGACAGCCCCAGGTCCATGAGGGATGAAAACAGAGGAAGACTTGGATGAGGCACCAATTTCCTTCATTGTGTCGAAGTACTGTGTAACGAGAACCATGTCCATGACATCCTTGGCCGTTGTCCCCGGAACGTTCTCCGAGAAGGCGAGCACGCTGTCCCTCAGGCCGTCTACGATGGCCTGACGCTGACGAGCTATACCAAGCCCCCACAAGTACTTTGATTCAGCCTCTCCCTCGGCTTTCTTGATCTGCAAGATTTTCTCAGCCTCGGCCTTCTCAGTTGCAGCAACCCTGAGCCGAGCAGCTGTTGTGACAGCGATAGATTATCAGATAACGAGATAAAACCATACAGAAGAAGCAAACCGCACATTACTAATGAAGGCCATTGCCTACTTTTCCTCTTATTGATCTTTCTATTGCAAAACAAGAAGTAAATTTAGATGTTTCTTTTTTGAAGCATGATCACTAAGTGCATTTTGTTCAAGAATGAGTCTGCAACGTCGAAAACTCACCAGCATTTATCTCATTCATGGCCCTCTTGACTTGACCATCTGGTTCGATGTCAACAATCAGAGTCTGCACTATCTCAAATCCGTATGCAGACATAGCCTTTTCAAGCTCGTTTTCCACAGCTTTGGCTATATCGTTCTTCTGCTCGAAAGTAGAATCTAGATCCAGTTTTGGTACACTTGCCCTAATGACTGTCATGAATGTCAGACAACATCACTATAATATTATTTTCTATAAGAACATATATAGTAAATATAAGGGTTCAACAACGACGGCAGGAACGAGAAGCAATATTTGCATAAGAGTCAATCATATCAATCTGACCCTACAGCAATATGCTGTATTATAACGCATTTTCCCAAACAAGAAAGTAATGGCTACTACACATTCATAACCATACCATCGAAAACATATGCTTGGATCTGTTCTTTTGTGTTAGATAGCTTATAAAATGCATCAGCTGCTTTGTCCGCCAAAGCTCGGTACTGGATTGAAGCAACCACATTGACAAACACATTGTCCTGGATAACAAGAAACCCATACACTTAGGGAAATCATCAAATTTTATAACTGAAAATGCAGCAAGATATTTTTATTTTTATTTTTTGTAAAATCGATTATTTTCTCTTCTGATTGTTAACCTAGGATATATTTTGCAGGAGGTAAGTGATTATGATTTTTTTTATCATACTTTCAGTTCCCATTTGATCAAAATGTCAGACGCAAAACAAATGATGCTCATAATACTTCATCGTATTTATTTTATATCTGATGAAAAATTAGAAAAATAGAACTAACATACTAACGATAGAGTAAGTAAATGGTGACACACCTTAGTTTTTGTTTCACAGCGGACATCAAGCTGTTGTACACGTAATGACAGGGTGCCAGCCAATTGGGAGCCAAAACACCACGGCAGACAATGGCAGCCAGGCTCGAGCACCTCGTCAAACTTGCCAAATTGCTCCTTCACAGCCACAGTAGATTGATCCACTTGAACACAACCAAGCGCTTGACCCATTTTTCAATAAAAGACAATTAATCTGAAACAGGATATACAAAAGGTTAAAGTCACGCCAAACACAGGAAGCTGAAAACATATATAGGTGTAGAAAATGATGAATCATTGATGTAAAGCAGATCAGTTAAACATTTATTCAGCTCAACCAATTTTCTTTTTTGGTCAAGCCCTCCCATAAATTGGGCCACAGAATGAAGTGGTGCCGCCAAATCACATGGAGTTAAATTCAGCTTTAGCAACTAAGCTAAAAATTTAGCTTGGAGATCATGTAATTTCAAGAAGATCACGAATATTACCACCAAACGAACAGTGAGGCAATTATACCGACTAGTGATTGTTCTAGGCGCTATGTAATTCATCTCGTATTCTAAACCAAATGGTATGTGTGACACCATCCACAAACCATAGGTTCTTGGATAATCACTAGACCTAAAGAATTGCAGTGAAAACAATTTTCGTCGAATTTCAAGAAAATCCAGTTTTTCTTTAGCTTCTAAACTACAATGGAGATCATAAATGTTACTTGTACATTATTCATCTTTCCTTTCAAATTACACAGAACAACCACTCGAAGTTGGATTTTTTTGGATAATCATTAGGCCTAAAGGTGGCATCTTCACAACAAGAATTTCACTGAGAAAAATAAAATAAAAAATCATCAAATCTCTTTATCTTTGAAACTACAACAGAAATCATTTCCTTCTTTTATCCACCTCAACAAATATCCACAGAGATACAGGTTTTATTCATCAATCATCATATTACAACAACAAACAAACAAAACAACAAACGACAACAGAACCCCAGAAGAAATATTACAGGTATAATTCATATTGAACTATTTCTTCCACAAATTTTTTTAAAAAAAAACCCACTACTTTCAGTCGAGTCTGATGTGGGGAAAACAACGACACACACAGAGAACAACAACATTACAGGCAGCAGAGGAGAGGAGACTTACCGTAGACAGAGAATAAAGAGGTAGCTAGAGATATTTAATGGCGTTATCAGACTTCTTCGATGGAAAATAGAAAAGGAGAGGTTATTAAGGGAAGGTATTTATAATCGTAATTAGTGCAAGTAATATTGAGGAGGAGAAGTCAGCACGACTATTCACACACACACATATATATATCCACATTTTTTTTTTCAAAACTATATATATATATATATATATATATATATATATCCACATAATTGTTTGTACTCGTTATGTCATTATATGCCTTCATTCGCGAGGAAGGAAAAATATATCATAACCATAATCTCATGGGTTACAGAGGAATTTCCCCTTCATTTGAAATATTTTTATTTTTGACCGTCCACACACTACTGTATATAAATTAGGAGAGGTAAATTGTATAACTCGACTTAAAATTTGTGGGTGGAATTTTGATTGGGGACAATTAATTACACGTGTTATCCATTTGATAACTAAACCACTGTGAAGAACCATGTTGTCTTTATGATTAGTAAAATTTTTATTTATTTTTTTGAGGAACTTTATTATTAGTAAAATTGGCCATTGAATGTAGTACAATTTATAATCCTTTTTCTTTCATTAAAATGTATTAGAATATCCACCATGGGTTTTTAATTAAGATGAAGATATTTTACATTCTTATGGACGAATACCTCCACAATAAATGCTTATGCTCGTAAACTACAAGGATAGTTCGGAGATATTGTGGTGTTGTTTTCACCAAGTCATTGACTTTTCTGAAAGAATAATGAAACCTTTTTAATTGCGTTTTGGAATTTATTTATATTCTTCTTTTGGAAATATCTTTAATCCTTATCTATTTGAAATTAATGGCCTCGTGAATCATGATTTACTGTTTCTACATTTTAGAGGTGTTTTTGGGTTTCATATTTTTTTTTAATCTTTTCTAACCGTATGTAGGTAGCCTCATCTATGATGCAATAGTGGGCAGTTAAGCATCTTTATTTTTTGTTAACTGTCACATATGCTTTCCGCAAATTTAATTGAAAGTTACAACATCGGATTTCCGCTAACACTTTTTAGATCGAAATATCATATGTGAATATCTCCCAAAAACTATTAAAAACGAAAAACTCCAGAAATGCAAACAAGAGAAACCCTTGAAACCATCGATCTTGAAAATGAAAAATTATATGTGACAGTGATAACATCTTATATATCAATGAAACAGCTGTTCAAACCTGCTAATTTGCTGGCGTACATACACAAGCTGTTGCAAGAAATCATAACATATCAATAAAAACATAAGAAATAAGACAATAATTGAAAATTCTGCTGGCGTTGCATGGGTTATAACCAGTGTAGATCTACCCTGCATTTCAACCTAAACAGATGGAGCTAAATGCTAATGATATAAATATTACTCCAAATGTAGACTGCATGTTATGTTCAACACATAAGACAGTGAAAGGCAAGCACACAGTTGACCAAAATATGCCAAAATCAAGATAGTTTCACACCATGAACGCGTTAATATCTGCAGAAAAGGATGACATGAACCACAGAAATCAAGTACGTCTTATTGATTGGAATTCAGACTAGACAAGCTCTCTAATGGGACGTAAACCATCCCAGGAGTGATAAGTATTCAGAAGGTATTTATTCATCTCCAGCAACCACGGAGATTTCACCTTTATCTAGCATGTCGTAGAATGCCCTAACTTTCCGCTGCTCATTCCAATGGTGCATCTTCCACACGCTACCTGCTGCAACGCCAAGTGCAATGGCAATGACTATCTCCTTCACAACGCTTGGTCCCTTCAAAGTGGCGTGAGCGATCCTAGGACCAGCCATTGAAGCCCTTCCTTGAATACTCAATTCCTACAATCAACACCCAATTCAGTGTATTCATATCCAAGCATTTTAGAAATCGACGAGGCCACAAGCACAAGAAAATATAAACCATATTTTGGAAATAAGATGGAATACTGGCAACTTTTGAATCTTTCTACCACGGGATCTAAAACTGCCTAGTCAACAAGTAACCAATTTCAGGAAACTTACGCAATTCCTTACCAAGCAAATTAAATTCACATATCTTATTCAATAAATTACACTGAACTTCCATAAGCATGACAATAATTCATCAGTCTGATTTTTCTTGTTTGGAAAGTGACATCTTTTGAATAAAAAGATTGGGATTGAAGGAGTAAAACTATGAAACTCACTTATTTATACTAAAGTTTGGAAAACCGAAAGTATTTCACTGACAATTTGAAATCTGGGGGTTGCAACATCATTTAGCAATATATAATATTTCTCAGGCTCCATATCGAGATTGTCTCTAGTCCATCACACTGGACCAAGAAGTTGCTTCCTAGATGATAGATCACAATTGTCTACCTTTGTATATTGACAACTATTCAAGAATAAACAAGATGAAATAAATTCTCACAACAGGTAAGATTCACTAACTATATCTACGAGTCTTTAAAGAGACAATAGATGGATAGATAACTTATAAATCACACAGATTGATAATCCAGATTCAAAATACAATAATTTTCAAAGATTCAGAAGAGATAAAACGAGTGTAATTAGAAATTGCAAGTTTGCAACAATGTCTTCTAGAACTCAAAGTCTGTAACCCTAAGCCGAGAATTAGTTAAAACATTCAATAAGTTCCATAACAAATCTTCATTTTCCACAAGTAAAAAGTACTACTACTATAAATTTCACATTTACCAGTACTACAATTTCTCAAAATTCCCACACAGGAAATCGGAGAATCATAAAGGTGAGACAACATAAAACAGTTCGAGAATCACGGAGAGGCTGCATCGCCGAACCTCAACTCAGGAGTACAGCAATAAGCATCAAACCTAAATTTATGCAACCAATAGAAAGGAAAGTATTCTATAAAGCTGAGCAAGCAAAAACAACAGCCCACAAGGTAGCTAAAACACCAATAAATTTAGCACAAATCAGATCATCAAAACTACATTCTCCGCCCATCCAGTTGTTTCAACAAGATCGAAAATAAATAAACGAACAAAAAGGTAATTTTTAGGTGAACGCAGCTTGATTGAACACTATCTTATTTGGATTCTCATGTTCTACGCAAACCCTAAAGTCCAATCAACAGAAACGGAAAATAAGAAGAGAAATCGAAATCCGTAACCAATTTCGATATAAAACAAATCAGAAGTGAAAATGCAACAGCATACCCGAAAATAAAAACAAAAACCAATGAATTCAAATCTGCAGCGCTTTCGATCTGTAGATTCTGCACAAAAAGAAAATCGAGAATGAGATTTTTTTTCAGAAGAAAATTCCAGTAAGATTGAATTGTGTTAGCTTGTAGGCGAAGTGTGAGATGTTGATTGTTACCCTAAAATTCTCTGATTTGGGTTGAAAGAATAGGACTGAAATCCAGTGGAGTTGGATAAAGATAAAACGACAAGCAACGGCGTCGTTTCTCCGTAAAGACATAATTACCAAGTATTATTTACTATTTATTTTCAAATGGGTAGTAGCAAAATAATTTTCATAGGTGATTTTTTTTAACGTAGAATTATATTTTTTAAATTTTTCATAATTTACTGCTCAATATTTTTAAAAAAATGTTTTATAATTGACTGTGTATCATATGCATAAATATTACCATTTATTTATTTTATAATTGACTTGACTTGATCATCATATTTATATTGAGTAAAATGTATAGTGCATTGAATAAATAAAGTGCAAAAGGTAAAATTTGTATTGCAAATAGCAAATTTCATTTCTATTTCTGCCAAAACTGAATTGCAATATTTATTTGTGGGCATTTGAACAATAATTTCATCAAGAACACAATGTTATTTGTAAGTACTTACAGTTTATTTTAAGAAAAAGTAAGTTGGTGGGAAAATACACATTATCTTTTAGTGGTAAAGTTAGTAAAATTGGTACACACATAAACTTTTAATGACAAATTTAGCATTGCAGTCATTATTCACTAAGCCACACCTTATGAATTATGAATGATGAATTTTAAATAAAAATTAAAAATTAAACTAAATCAATATTAATTGAAAAAAAATAATTATGACATAAAGGATGTAACATAGAATGATGCAAAAGATCCCAAGTGAAGCTTAGTTATATTCTCATAATAATAATAATACTCCTTTCGTTTCTGTTTAAGTGTCATTTTTTATGAACGCACACAAATTAATAAATTAGTTAACTTATCTAAAATACTCTTGTGTAAATACATTAAATGAGTTAAATATATGTATTTGCATGCATTAAATGCGGTCAAATGCGAGAAAAATGTGAATTTTCTGTCTCGAATTTATAGAATGACATTTTTTAGGGCATCTACTATGGTGCTACCCCATAGTGGTGCCACATGTGTGCCACATCATCTACCACTTCCTTATTCAATTACCCAATATTTTTTCCACTATAACATTACCTCACTTTTAATTATTCATGGACCCCACCATCATTACTACTTTTACCATAAAAAAAAAGAAGGAAATCACCCAAAATGCAAAATGGGAGGAGAGAGAAAATATTTGGGCCCCACTAAGAACCCACTTCTTGCAGGAGAAACTCATTTCTTATTTTGCTCTCTTGAATGGGTGAAAAATTAAAGTAGTCAAATTCAAGATAGCAAATGCTTTTCTAGCCAAGATTGATAGGTCATGCTTTTCTATTCAAAAAGTGGTATAAAAGTCCTATATGCCCTTTTTGTCTCATTTGAAAAATTTCCATTTCTTTTCTCATTAATTAAAAGAAGCATGTGTGGCAATTTTTTTTTTAAAAATGAAAATCTGAGTATTCATTAAATTTGGTAGGTGCATTGTTGTCGCATGCATTTAATTCCAAGAAACAAGAAAACACATTCAACCAAATATTCACGACAATTGCAAACAAAACTCACGCCCATTTGTGTACAATATTGTTGGAGAAACAACAATACATATCCAAGAAATTTGAGGTTAGTTTTTTAATTTTTATAACCGTCAAGTTGTTCGAATTAGTAGGGTTTAAAGTCCTTTTAAAATTTTAAGTAATTTATCCACAATGTATGTTAATTTCATAATAGACATGTTTAATAGTTATTTGTTGTAAATATATCTAATAGATATATATGATATGAGTGATGGCCAAGTTACTAACTCTAAAACCCTATCCCTTGTACTATTATAAATAGAGGCCTTTGGTCCTCATATTGGATACATACATACAATTGATATTCTCTCTTGTCTCTCTCTAGTTTACAACACGTTATCAGCACGATTGTTCTACGCTCCTTCAATTCTAGAAGTTCATCAATCCTAGAAGGTACATGTTTTTTTTACATCATGTTTATTGACTTTAATATATTATGTCTGTTTTTATTATTGTTATAATAATCGGTCTTTTCCGATTTAATCTTGAAAAATTAAATATTGATGCTATTCGAGTAGCACAAGTAATATTCATGAAGAATATTACATTCAAGATCATAAATTGATGCTATTAAAGTAGCACAAGTAATATTCCTGAAGAATATTACATGCTCTAAAGAGCAAATAAATTAAACATATGGATAATATATCCTTGATTCTTTATGCAGAATTGCACAAATGGCAAACATAGCCAAACTTGAGTTCATTTCCCTTGACATCTCGGGCAAGAATTATATGTCATGGACTCTTGATGCTGATGTTCACCTGATCTCAAGGGGTCTAGGGGAGACAATAAAAGAAGGAAATAAAGCATCTCAACAGGATCGCGCTAAGGCGCTGATTTTCCTTCGTCATCATCTTCATGATGATCTAAAGACGGAATATTTGACCGTCAAAGATCCGAGTGAGTTGTGGACAAACCTGAAAGAAAGGTTTGATCATCAAAAGACTGTCGTCCTTCCTAAAGCTCGTTACGAGTGGATGCATCTTAGACTGCAAGACTTTAAGTCTGTGAGTGCTTATAATTCTGAATTATTTAGAATTATTTCAAAATTGAAACTTTGTGGAGAAAGTATCATTGATGCTGACATGCTTGAGAAAACATTCTCCACTTTTCATGCTTCTAATGTGCTGTTACAGCAACAATATAGGGAGCGTGGTTTCAAAAAGTACTCAGAACTAATATCTTGTTTGTTGGTTGCCGAGCAAAATAATGAATTGCTCATGAAAAATCATGAACTCCGCCCCACTGGTTCCGCTGCATTGCCTGAAGTCAATGCAACTTTCAACCATGACAATGGACGTGGTCGTGGGAACCAACGTGGACGTGGGCGTGGACGTGGATATGGTCGCGGTCGTGGACGCGGTAAACCAAATGATGCAACCTCTAGCAACAAAAGGCAGAAAACATCCAACGAGCACAATTCATCCAAAAAGGAAGCTGCATGTCATAGATGTGGCATGAATGGACATTGGTCACGTACTTGCCAAACTGCAAAACATCTTGCAGATCTATATCAAGATTCGGTCAAGGGAAAAGACAAGAAAGAAACCAATGTCGTTGACTTTGACGGCCCAATTGATACTACTCACTTAGATGTCTCTGACTTCTTTGACGATCCAAAAGGAGATAATATGGATCAGTTGATTGGTGGTGGTGTGCTTGAAGACGATCATATGGACATTGTTTAGTCCTTTATCATTTATTTCTAGTTGATAAGAAGAAGTTGCTTATTTACTTTCACATCGTAGTTTTTACATTAAAAAACAATTGTTTTTTTTCCTTTCGTATTTTTACTCAATAATAATTGATCTTCTGTTAAAAACGTCTTAGACATTCAAATGGAATCTTGTGATATTTATCTTGCTGATAGTGCCACTACACACACCATTCTCCAAAATAAGAAATATTTTCTTAAGTTGACATTAGCTGAGGATAATGTTAACACAATATCAGGTGCATCAAACATCATTGAAGGCTCCGGAAGAGCTTGTATCATTTTACCAAATGATACTAAATTAGATATTGAAAATGCTCTGTATTCTAGTAAGTCCAAAAGAAACTTACTAAGTTTCAAGGATATCCGCTATAATGGATACCATATCGAGACTATATCAGAAGGTGGAAAAGAATATCTCTGCATAAATTCTTTTGTATCCGGCCATAAGCGAACAAAAGAAAAATTATTAACACTACCTTCTGGGATGTATTACACATTCATAAAAGCAATTGAGACAAACCATGCCATGAACCCGAAGTTCAATGACACAAAAAGCTTTTTTCTTTGGCATGATAGGCTTGGACATCCTGGAGCAACTATGATGCGCCGAATAATCAATAATTCATATGGGCACAACATGAAGAATCAAAAGATTCTTATGACAAATGAATTCCCATGTGATGCTTGTGCACAAGGTAAGTTAGTCATTAGACCTTCATATACGAAGGTTAATACTGAATCTCCATCTTTCTTAGAGAGAATTCAAGGAGATATTTGTGGACCTATTCATCCACCATGTGGCCCTTTTCGATACTTTATGGTATTGATTGATGCTTCTTCTAGATGGTCACATGTATGCTTGCTTTCTACTAGAAATGCAGCATTTGCTAGACTACTTGCTCAAATTATAAAATTACGAGCTCAATTCCCAGACAATTCAATTAAAAGAATTCGTCTTGATAATGCTAGTGAGTTTACGTCTCAAGCATTTGAAAATTATTGTATGGCTATTGGAATTGAGATTGAACATTCAGTCGCTCATGTCCATACTCAAAATGGTTTAGCAGAATCGTTTATTAAACGTCTTCAACTTATTGCTAGACCGTTACTTATGAAGTCAAAACTCCCAACTACTGCTTGGGGTCATGCCATATTACATGCGTCAACATTAGTTCGTATTAGACCATCGGCTAACCATGAATACTCTTCAATGCAAATTATTTTTGGTCGAGAACCAGATGTTTCTCACTTACGAACTTTTGGTTGTGCAGTTCAAGTCCCAATTGCACCCCCACAACGAACAAAAATGGGTCCCCAACGAAGACTTGGGATATATGTTGGATTTGATTCACCTTCGATTATAAGGTATATTGAACCTTTAACGGGTGATTTATTTACTGCACGTTTTGCAGATTGTCATTTTGATGAAATGACATTTCCAACATTAGGTGGAACAAATATACATCCAGAAAAGCATAAGGAAATATCTTGGAATGAGAAAAGCTTGTCACATTTTGATTCTCGAACTAATCAATGTGAACAAGAAGTTGAAAAGATTATTCATTTGCAAAAAATTGCAAACCAACTTCCTGATGCTTTTGTTGATACAAGAAAAGTGACACAATCTCATATACATGCTGCAAATACTCCAGTCAAAATTGATGTCCCTGAAGGACAAATAGCTCTGGCAGCAAATGAGTCTAAAATTCGTCAAAAACGTGGTCGACCGGTTGGTTCCAAAGATTCTGTGCCTAGGAAAAGAAAGGGGCAAGATGGAAACCAAACAATGATGAAAATGATTAATCAATCAAATGAAAGTGATGTAATTCCTGAAGAATTACAAGTATCTGAAAATCATGAGATCTCAATAAATTATTTATCTTCCAATCAGATACTGGAGAGAGAACATATCATTGTAGATGATATATTCGCCTTTCATATAGCTCATCAAATTTTAATTGAGGATCCTGAACCAAAATCTGTTACAGAATGTAAACAGAGAAATGATTGGCCAATGTGGAAAAGAGCTATGGAAATGGAATTAAATTCCTGTGATAACCGGAAAGTATTTGGACCTATAGTCATAACTCCGGAATCTGAAACCCCTGTTGGATACAGATGGATATTTGTTAGAAAGAGAAATGAGAAAAATGAAGTTACGAGATATAGAGCAAGACTCGTAGCGCAAGGCTTCTCTCAAAGACCAGGAATTGATTATGAGGAAACATACTCTCCAGTAATGGATGTGATTACTTTCAGATTTCTGATTAGTCTGGCTGTGTCACAAAGGCTTGCTATGCGCCTTATGGATGTAGTAACTGCCTATTTATATGGTCATTAGATAATGACATATATATGAAAATCCCTGAAGGATTTAAAATGCCTGAAGCATTAAAGTCAAAACCCAAAAGCATGTTTTCGATTAAACTGCAAAAATCGTTGTACGGGCTGAAACAGTCTGGCCGTATGTGGTATAATAGATTGAGCGAGTATTTGTTAAAAGAAGGATACAAGAATGATGATATCTGCCCTTGTGTTTTCATAAAGAAAACCGAAAGTGGATTTGCAATTATAGCAGTTTATGTTGATGATTTGAATTTAATTGGGACTCCTGAAGAGCTCAATAAAACTGCTGAATATTTGAAGAAAGAATTTGAGATGAAAGATTTGGGAAAGACAAAATTTTGTCTTGGTTTGCAAATTGAACGTGTCCGAGGAGGAACGTTTATTCACCAATCCACATATACAGAAAAAGTGTTAAAACGCTTTTACATGGATAATGCACATCCATTAACATCACCAATGGTCGTTAGATCTCTTGATAATGAGAAAGATCCATTCCGACCTATTGAAGATGGTGAAACGATACTTGGTCCTGAAGTACCATATCTAAGTGCAATTGGAGCATTAACTTATCTGGCTAATTATACTAGACCAGATATAACTTTTTCTGTAAATCTTCTTGCAAGATATAGCGCTGCACCCACTTTGAGACATTGGAATGGTGTTAAGCACATTCTACGTTATCTAAAGGGTACCATAGACCTTGGATTATATTATTCGGAAAATTTCGATTCTTCTCTGGTATGGTATTCGGATGTAGGATTTTTATCCGATCCACATCAAGCCAAGTTACAAACTGGCTATGTTTTTACATGTGGTGGAACTGCTATATCATGGAAGTCTGTGAAGCAAACCTTGACTGCAACATCCTCAAATCATTCTGAAATCATTGCAATCCATGAAACAAGTCGAGAGTGTGTATGGTTGAGAAATATGACAAGTCACATCCAAGAGTCGTGCGGATTAGCTTCATCAAAGATCAATCCAACTGTTTTGTATGAAGACAATGCTGCCTGCATCGCGCAACTCAAGGAAGGATACATCAAAGGTGATAAGACGAAGCACATTTCTCCCAAGTTATTCTACACACACGATCTCCAAAAGAGTGGCGATATCAACGTTCAACAAATTCGCTCAAGTGACAATTTGGCGGACTTATTCACAAAGGTATTACCAACATCAACATTCAGAAAGTTGGTACACAAGATTGGCATGCGCCGACTCAAAGATCTACAGTGATCTCAAGATCAGGGGGAGCAGTTGTACTCTTTTTCCTTCGACTAGATTTTTTCCCACTGGGTTTTTCTAGCAAGGTTTTAATGAGACAACATTTGTTTTAGAGATTGGTCACTCAAGGGGGAGTGTTGTAAATATATCTAATAGATATATATGATATGAGTGATGGCCAAGTATCTAACTCTAAAACCCTATCCCTTGTACTATTATAAATAGAGGCCTTTGGTCCTCATATTGGATACATACATACAATTGATATTCTCTCTCGTCTCTCTCTAGTTTACAACATTATTCAAGTTATAAGATGTTTGTTTTTGTAATTTTTAATGATCCTATATGCATATGTCGTTGCAGATTATGATATTTTATGGTAGATTAACGTGAAGTTGAAGATTTGTAAAGATTAGTAGCATCGAATTTTTTTTCGGTTATACAGTGTTCTCGTGACAATATTGTCACAGTTCATAGATTTCGCGACAATATAGTCACGAAATCTATGAATTGTGACAATAATACTCACGAGAAGAACACATCTCGTGGCTAAAAATTTATTGTCACGAAATGAATAGATTTCGTGAGAATATATTCTCACGAAATCTATTCATTTCATGACAATAATTTTTTTTTTAAATTGTCATTTCGTGACAATATTATCACGAGATCATAAAATTTGTCACAATATTGTCACGAGATCACCTGAACCGTGACAATATTGTCACGAATTCTATGCTTCCGTGATAATATTGTCACGAGATTTTTTTTTAAATTACCTTAATTACTATTTATTGTTGATTTGCAGATGGCTTGACAACGTATTATTGTCCGACATAGTGGTAGATGGGAGAAATCTGAGTATGTAGATGGTGAAGATCAGCTGGTGCACCTACCATTTGACAATTTATCTCGTGATAAATTGGTTGAAGAAATTCACGATTTTATGGAGACATCTCCAACAAGTGTTAGTTATACACTGAGTTATTTGACGAGTTCATTGACAGGGAGGACACTAAAAGGACTTTTGAAGACGGATGTTGATTTAGCTCATTTAGTCCAGGAGCAAGATGAGCCGGTTGTGTACGTTACTGGGAAATCAATTCTGCAAACTTCAAGTGGAATGCCGTCAAATGATGCTAACTATGAACCAATTGGAGATGATAATGTTGATGATCTGTCTTGGGATGATGATGATGATGATGATGACGACGAGAATTATGAGAGTGAAGTTCGGTGTAAGCAAATTGCTGAATTTTGTGAATGGATTCGCGAGCCAGGGCGTCTCGATGAGTTTGTCAATATTCTACAGTATGGTGGACCTCACAACTTCTCATCTGAGGATGTTGCTCCTGATGTTGAAGCTTTGAATGTAGAGTTTCCTCCCTTGGGACATTGGTTTATTCCTGTGGCCCTTGTTGACGATGCACTAGCAGTGGTATAGGACGACCCATCCCCGACAGATACTGATGCGATAGCCGTAGGAAAGACTTTCTTGGAGAAGAAAGATTTGATAATTTCTGTTGGAAAGTGGCATATGCAGCGTCAAGTGGAATATTCGGTCTCCCGATCCAGCAAAAGTCGACTAACAGTTATTTGCAAATAAAACGAGACTTGCCCGTTTAAATTAGTGGCAAGTTCTAAGGGTGGCTTGTGGATGGTGACTAAACTAGAGGATAATCATACATGTTGGTTGGACCTGACACGTAATGCGCCACGGAAGTTATCCTCTCGAGTAATTGCTGATTTATTTAAGAAAAAAATCCTAGATGAGGGTTCTATCCTAAAGCCGAGAGCAATGATAGCTGAGATATTGAGGGAGTATGGTATTGAGGTTGAGTACAGTGTTACATTGCGGGCTAGGAATCTCGCAATAGAGATGGTTTACGGTTCTCATGATCAGTCTTTCACGATATTGCCTGCATATTTGGAGATGTTGAAGAGGTCCAATCCCGATACGGTTTATGATTTGGTGGAGACTGATGGTGATGATCGTTTCATGTACACATTTTTTGCTCTAGGAGTTTGTAGAGTGGCATTCAGAGTGTGTATGCGTCCAGTTATCGCCATTGACGGCACTCATTTGAAGGGGAAGACCAAGGGTATTCTTTTCGTCGCTGTGACGAAAGACGGTAATGAGCAGTGTTTCCCTCTTGCCATTGGTGTGGGTCCTATTGAGAATGATGCAACCTGGACATGGTTCATGGAGCGGTTTAAGAGGGCCTTTGGAGATCGTGATGATTTGGTGATAGTCTCGGACCAACATGTAAGCATCAAGAATGCTGTTAAGACAATGTATCCTACAGCGGTCCACGGATTGTGCTATTACCACATCGCGAAGAATCTAATTCGAGCAGGTCGTCATGTGATTTCGATGTTTAAAAGTGCTGCATTTGCATATAGAGAGGAAAAGTTTCTAAAATATCTATCGATGATCTCCTCAAGCCGAGTCGAAGTTTACAATACATTGCTGAGTATAGGGGTACATTGTTGGGCACGGTCACAATACCCTTCACGTCGTTACAGCTTCATGACATCAAATGCAGCTGAATGTTTCAATGCTCGTTTATTGTGGGCTAGAAGATTGTCCATATGTTCTCTCATTGAGGTTGTCAGGGATGTGATAGAGAAGTGGTTCAACGAGAGACGTGCAAAGACAGTGTCGAGAGATCACATACTTACAGAATTTGCTTACACAAAATTGAGCTATCAGGTGGAGATGAGCCTGCAGTATGTTGTTCGAGGCCATAATGCACATTTGTACAAGGTACAAAAGAACAATAAGAGCTTCCTAGTTGACCTTCAAAGAAAAACATGTGAATGTGGTGCATTTCAGCTTGATCAAATCTCGTGTTCTCATGTAGCGGCTGCTATTAGGTACCATACTTTTATAAACTTCAGCTATTATGTTTTATTAGTAATACATTAGAACTATTGTAATAGGAGTGCAGGACATGACATATATGATTATATGGACTTGTATTTCAAGCAAGTTACACTTTGTCTTGCATACCATGATCGTGTACGTTCAGTGCCGAGTCAGGATGAATGGACAGTCTCATCTTCATTCAAAGTTTGCCCTCCCAAATCAGTTTTCCAAGCAGGTTGGCCTAAGGAAGGAAGATATCGTTCAGCAGGTGAAGGCTCAAGTACAAGAAGTAGAAGACAACAAGTATGCTCGAGGTGTGGAGGCACTGGCCATAATAGGAAGAAATGTACAGCTCCACAACAGATTGAGCATGGAGAATGGGATGCACTTGGCGAAGGGCAACGTCGACCTAAGAGATGTAGTATTTGTCGTCAACCAGGACACAACAAGGGCAAGTGTCCGAATAGAGTTCAACCTCAAATTTGATCGTGTTACGATTGAACGGGTTAATATGACTACTCATGTAGTAAAGACTGGTGTTGAGATATGAACGGGTTAATATGACTATTTATGTAGAGACTGATGTTGTGAGATGATTGATATTGAGATATGATTGTTACAGGGTTAATTCCAAATTAAAATATAATTTTGCATTTTTCCTGGAGGATCTCGTGACAATAATTCTCACGAGTAGAAGATCTCGTGACAATTATTGTCACGAGTAGAAGATTTCGTGAGAATTATTGTCACGAGATCTTCTACTCGTGACAATTATTGTCACGAGATCTTCTAAATCAACATTAACATTAATCAAGTCCAAGTATTAAATCAACATTAAATCAAGTCGAAGTACTAAAACACCACATAAGTCAATGTCCTACTCATGCTACCCTCTGACAATTACCGAATATTCTAACAGCTAAAAGATTCATATACTTGTCCAAGTCAGCCGGAGTAGGATCCATGCTGAATGTCTTCGATGAAATCAATCGATCGGCTTGCATGGCAGAAAAAACCCCACAACTCACACCATCTGTCTGCCTAAACTGATACATGAGTGGCGTTCTGTAGTACTCCATCGGTCTGCAGATCTCAGTACGCCTGGCTCTCTCCCAATATCTGCAATGCCGCAGCAGTCCTGGAATCAAATGCATCAATGGCCAGAGCTGGTGCTCACGCATCGAATACGTGGGCTCATCCGTCAGATCCATCATGTTGTGCAACAACGAATCATACAACTCAACTCGCCATGCGTCTAGACGAATCCGAACGGTCACGAAATGTCCATCAACATGGCAAACGGTGATGATCTGCAAACACAAAAATATACAAAACAGTCATAAAAGAATGATGTCTGCAAATATTAACGTAATTATAAAATCAATTGACTTGCTAGATCAAAATAACCATTGAAAACTTACGAAGAATGATGTCTGCAAGATGACCGTGCTCCGTGAATTCACCTCTGACTTCAATCCACGACCCTCAGCCAGCCTAATTTGAAGGCAATACAAGATCAGATCCATACATTGTGTGGACATGTCTTTGTTGTTGTCGAGCAATTCATCAAAGAAGGTCAGATCCAGATCTAGCTCGACCAAATTCACTCTTAAGCACACGTCTGGCCCGCAGCATCGAAAATCAACAAATTCCTGCATCAAGCTCGACACACCAGCTGAGCTCGGCCTAGCCGAGCTAGGCCTAACTGGATTGGGATGTGATCCAACAGCCCAATCGTCATCCGTGGGCCCTACAGTCTCAACACGTACATCCTCAAGATGTGGGCCCTCAACCTGTACTGAAATTAGTTAGTATATTTAAAAATATATATCAGACAAAATCATACAAAACACTACTTACATCGTAATCATGTACCATACGAGGTGCCGATCGCTGATGACTCTCTTCTCGTGCATGTTCTTGATATCTACCCTGAGAGCGACTCCTACTACGGGACCGGGACCGGG
This sequence comes from Perilla frutescens, assembly GCA_026008535.1. Taxonomy (NCBI): domain Eukaryota; kingdom Viridiplantae; phylum Streptophyta; class Magnoliopsida; order Lamiales; family Lamiaceae; genus Perilla; species Perilla frutescens. The sequence goes on from BRKX01000001.1 coordinate 70,123,083, forward strand.
ACCAGGATTTGGGGACAAACTTTTTGAACATGTCCTTAATGAAATCTCTCAGTCTATGAAACATGTCATCGTACTCCTGCCTGTGTGCCCTCTCACGCTCCGCCTCGTACTCTCTGCGTGCCCTCTCACGCTTCTCATCACGCTCCTGCATAATATGGAGCATCTCCTCGCCTGTTTGACGTGCCACTTCTCGCATCTGCCCATCATGCTTGCAACACTGGTGATCCTTACTAGTGCTAGACGTGGGAGGGGCTAGTCTAGGACGCTTCTCTGTAGGGCGACTCCGTCGTCTCCTGGATGACTCAACTGCACCCGTATCTGCACGCGTGTGAGGAATGCAACTCCCAGATTTCCTGGAGTGAGAGAAAGATCTGGGAGGAGAGGGAGCTCTCGGGGGAGAGGGAGCTCTATGCTGATGCGCTCTAGCCAGCTCTCGGTAAGTGGGCTTCATCCTCTTATTGCGCTGCGCCTCATACGTCACGCCCATACAATCACCGAGCAAGACACTTCTATAATATGGAGTGGTCATCTCATGCTCACTCGGCTGTAAATATATGAAGCATAATTGCTGCAAATGGTAAAGAATTGATTAGAAACACTTCAAATAATCAAGAAAACACACATTCTTTAAAATAAATGCTTACCTCATCAGAAAACAATGTGCCCAGACGCGCAGTCTTCATCTTAAAGGCCCACTTCAAACACCTGGGCAATGCGTCTGGTGCTGGAACCTGTGCACAATGTGCACCGAGTCTCGGTAAGGCCTCATATGCCCACACCTGTAGAATAAGACACTGATCAAATTATATTCAATAAAATAAGATTACAGTCATAATTGTGACAAAATTGAGATTCATACCAGTAGAGCCCACACCGGTCCATAGAAATGATAAGACAATCTGGCCTTTTCCTTTGTCTTCTTGAATTTTCTCCTCAGTTCCACCTCAGTAGACGGTACCAAACTCATATAATGCGTCAAGAGACTGAATGCATAAGCTCCCCATGGAAATGAGTTCCATCGATCTCGATCCTCAGCTAAGACCCATACCCAGTCATCTATCATGTGTGTCTGATCATATCCAAAGATCATGGTGTGCAGGAACAGGACATTGGCGACCATGACGTAATCCATGAGGTCATCTCCTAGTGAATAGGTCCTAAACCTCTCAAGTAGGTCCTTCACTCTCAGAGGTGTCTTGTTCAACTCACGGGAATAAAAAAATCTCCTAGAAATCTGATGTGATGCAAACGGATCAAAATCGGATCCTCCGAACTGCAGTCCAGTCACCAGAGCAAACTCACCCGGAGAAAATCTAATATTGGTTTCTCCAACCCGAAACCAAATATTGTGCTCCTCTGCACCGTCAATAATCACCTCCCTACTCAACAATGCGTGTAAAGTATTGTTACAACTTTTTCCCCTCACGAAATCTATCAGATGCCCAAAACACGACTCTCTCCTAAACTGCTTGAATAGTTCGGACCCACAACTAATCACGTGTAATACTTCCCTAATTACACTCATATTGTCCTTCCAATATAAATTAATCCCGCATGTGATATTCTGTAAAACCTCTCTTCTCCATACCCAATCACACTATTTGGACATGACATATATAAATATAATTAAATTAGGCCTAATTGGACATGATATAAATATCTACATGCTATAGATACTTAATTATCACATAAAAAACGCAAGAACGACTAATTATCAAACAAAAATAATATATACACGACAACAGAATTCGTGAAAATATATACTCCCGAAAACAGATTTCGTGACAATATATTGTCATGATATCCCTTATCATGACAATATATTGTCACGAAAAATCTTATTGTGATAATAATACACACGAGTTATCATTTTCGTGACAAAAAATTTAAGTAGATTTTATGACAATATATAGACTCGATAACCAGTTTTTGGGACTAATTATTGTCCCGAGAAGGTTTTCGTGAGAAAATTATCTCACGATAACTGTCAAAATTCCAGATTCACACCAACCATTCATGAATTCAAATCCACATTATTCCATCGATTTCCCAACATACGAGCATATTATATATTTAAATTCGCAAAAATCGATAACACAATACAAATACAATAAAATTCACCATATTCACACATTGAAATTGACAAAATCCACAAATTTAGAACATGAAAAATCCGCATCATAGATCATGAAATCGTTAAAGCTTAGAACCCTAACCTGTTGAAACTCGATGGCCCAAGGCTCCAAATTCTCCATCGATTGAGATGGAGCTTGCTGCGTTGTTTTCGTGAAAAAAAAAACTGTCGTTTTTTCGTGAGTTTCCTGTTCTTGTGCGGCTTATTTCGTGATAAAAAAATTGATTTTTGGTGAAGAAATTTCATGTAAAAAACTTGAAAGGGGTCGGCACTTTTGCTCTTGCTTTCGTGTTGATTTTGTTCCCCTCGTGAGCAAGTTTGAATTTTTGGGAAAAAAGAAAATCAATCAAAAAGGTAGTCAAAAAGGGATGGAGACAAAATTGTTGACTGAGCCCACATTTAGTAAGGGTATTTTAGAGAATGACAAAAAGTTTGAATAAAAAAGCATGAGTTATACAAGTTGGCTAAAAAAGCATTTGCTATTTGGATTTTGAATACTTAGGTCCATTAACACCTCTTGAATTGTGTTTCACTATAGTGGAACCTGGTTCTTATTTTGCCACATAAATATAAAAACCTCCCATAGTGGATGCTCTTATGAAATAAAATTAAAATATTAGAATGTCATTTATTCATAAATGGAGGGAGTAATAATTTACTGAAAAATAAAGGGCCTTAATTGTTCAACAATGAATTTATTTACAGTTTTTTTTTAAATCACGCGAAACATGTTTTTTTGGGAGCAAGAACATTATTTAACGACTAAAACTTAAAAAAAATAAATAAATAAATAAATAAATAAAAAAAAAACCATAAAGTGAAACAGAAGCACCATAAAAAAAACATGGACAATCCGACAAGAACATGACCAGGCTTAAGTTTAACGCGGGATGGCCCCTTTTACTTCGTAGATTCCTTTTCCAACTCAGCCTTTGGTCCGTCAACTCTCTCGCTTGGAGGTTGAGAGAGAGAGGGAGAGAGAGAGAGAGCATCAGGAATGGCGGGAGGGTGGCGACTGCTAGCTGCAGATTTCGCTATGTCTTTTATGTGGGTGTGGTCGAGCGTCCTGAACAAGATATTGGTGCACCAAATCTTGGGCTATGGAGCTCACGAACTCGACGGCCAAATCATCAGATACACTGTTTCGATTATCAACATGTTTTTCTTCGCATTCTTGGCCAAAGCCACCAAAGGTGGGGCCTACAACCCCCTCTCTATTCTCTCCGCCGCCTTTTCTGGGGATTTCTCCAATTTCCTCTTCACTCTTGGCGCCAGAGTTCCTACCCAGGTAGATTCTTTTCTTTTTTCTGATGTTTTTGCAGTTTTGATACATCTTTCTCGATTTGGTAGTGTAAAAGTCGTGTTAGTTTCTGCAATTTGGATCACCACGTTTGGTCATGTATTGTCTTTGGGATGTGGACATGTGGTAGAATTTGGTTCACATAAAGGGGATGTGTGTGCGTATTTTGGTGAGTTGAGTGAATAAAATCCTGCCAATTCTATTCTGTTTACAGAAAGGGCTTATTTTGATAGTGCCTTGGAATTTTTTTGGATTGGATATTGTGGTTTGCATTGGTTTTGTAGTACTCTTATATGAAGTGAGGAATTCACATTTTCGATTTGAGAAGCAGAGTTGAAAATCTGGACTCCTTTTTGTGCTTTTTTTGAACACCAACTCCTCTATATTAGCAAGAATGGAACTTTGATGATGATAAATGTGCTAAGCAGTATTTCTTCTATCATTCAGTTCCTAAATTACTGAAAAGTTAGGAACTTTATCCAGCCAGGGATCTGGGCTCTGCTAACTCGATTGCCCCTAGCTCGGCTTGCCATGATCTGTACTGTGATAGGCTTAGTTTAGGGAACAATCGGGTAGCATGTGTTCTTCATTTGCATAAATATTCTCATTAGGACCGTCTGCTCTCATTAGGGATCATTCTAGTTTTAAAAAGATTGTTTCGACTTTTAGCAGTACACCTAAATTTCCAGGAATCGATGTTCTTAAAAGCAAGACTCTTCAAGCGTGTTGGACTTAAATGGCTTTAACATTAAACATGAAGTGGATGTGAGACACGGATAATATAATCTTACTATTTGATTCAAGCAATTGCGCTTCAACCACATGGAACAGGATAAAGACTGCTTATCATTAATAATTTTTTGTCCAGCACTGTCAAAATTTAGACCTTATTTGTATTCTTAAGGCGTGTGTTAGCTATTTGTAGAATGGGATGATTTAGAAACCCATTTCTCATGAATTGTCAATAACTCATCAATGCTTATATTGCTTCTGCATTTTGTTTTTGTGTAAATGGGCTTGTTGTTGTTCTCCTCACATACGCCATTCTTCTCATTTCTCTTGGAAAGGTTGTTGGGGCAATTTATGGAGTTAGGCTCATCTTGGACACCTTTCCTGGAATAGGACGAGGTCCACGCTTGAATGTTGACATCGCTAAGGGTGCATTGACAGAAGGTCTACTGACATTTTCCATAGTGTTTATTTCCCTCGGGCTGGCTAGAAAGGTTAAGGATAGTTTCTTCATGAAAACGTGGATTTCCAGCGTATCCAAGCTTACTCTTCACATCCTAGGCTCTGACCTAACTGGTGGTTGCATGAATCCAGCCTCTGTAAGTATCCCTTTTATTGCTATTCAGATTTTTCTCTATACTTCTAGATGTGTCGGTTATGCACCTTTTGGAACTGATGTAATGAGAAATCTATGTTTGCTCATTAGGTGATGGGGTGGGCGTTTGCTAATGGGGAGCATATCACTAAGGAGCATTTGGTTGTTTATTGGCTTGCTCCAGTTCAGGGCACTTTTGCAGCAGTTTGGGTGTTTGGAATTCTAACTCGGGCTAAGAACGACAAGACTGTAGCAGCTAAGAAGGACCACACTACAAAATTGAAATCTGAAAATTAGAGTTGATAGCATTCTGATTCTATTGATGTATTTTAGAATATTGCAAGAATTACAGTGTTGTAGAACATGTCTTTGTTCATAAATAAATTGTTGCTCAACTTATTCATCTCATACTTTGAAATTGCATTCAGCCATCTTTGATACTTAAATTTGGACAAAATAATATTTCATAACATTTGTGAAGTGCTGGCAATAACGCTGCTAACCAAACTATTTTACAATTTCAGACACTGCAAAGAAGTGCTGGATTCTAACAATGTTTCCTCTCCTTCATTGCCAATTCTTACACAGCCATATAACTACATTCTCTATAACTGAATCGGTGTTTCTTTGGCAAAATCAATAAACAAGCTGTGGTTCAAACTCAGCCAAGTCAACCGAGCCAGATTCAATAGGTTTCATGAGATATGCAGCCAACAACTCAGAGGCAAGAGCTGCAATGAGGGGGATCCTCTTCAAGTTCTTCACCAATGGGATGTCATCTGTATCCCCTACTGCGAGCAGTTTCTCGTTGATCTCGACCATCCTGTCCAACTTCCTCTTGAACTCCGGGTTCTCAACGTCAAGAACAGCTGGGAAAATCCTTGCAGTCGTGCGGTTTGTCTACATTAAGGTAGCATTCAAATCATCACAAACGAGTTAAATATGGGAACTGAATTCAGATTTTGAGAGCAAATACTTACCTCAATGATCACATGCATGTCGAATTCTTTAGTATTAAGGCCAATGCCCTCATAGAAATCTGTTCTTTGGCAGTCATTGAGGTACATTGTCACATAAACCTGCACAGTTGATTGTCAAGATGTGAAAAAGTGATACAAGGCCATCAACAAGGCCTACATGTATTGCTGGAAATCTGTCATTACCGACAGACAGAAGAAGCGTGACCACAGCTTCGCCTTCCAGTCATTGAGGAACTGCGGCTGGGCCTTCATCAACGCGGAGAAGAAATCACCATGGCGATTCTCATCTTGGCACCAGTTCTCGAAGTACTTGAAAATCGGGTAGCATTGGTATTCGGGGTTCTCCTTGAGGTGCCTGTATATGGTTATGTATCTCCAATATCCAATCTTCTCAGACAAGTAAGTTGCGTAGAAGATGAACTTAGGCTTGAAAAATGTGTATTTTCTGGCCTTTGTTAGGAATCCCAAATCAAGAGCCAAGTTGAAGTCGGATAAACCTTTGTTCAGAAACCTGTTGACAACAAATCTTATGTAAGAACCCCATAAATCAATCATGTAAGAAAATGTTCCAGAATTTTGAGTTTAAATTATACTATTTTTGGACATACCCTGCATGACGGGCTTCATCCCTTGACATGAGAGAGAAGATCTCAGCTACCACAGGGTTAGTTTTCTGCAGAGATAAAAATATAAATCAAATTTAAAGAACCCGTAAATAAAAAATGCAAGAAAATGTTCAAGAATTCAAGAAAACATACGCACCTTCAGCCTCCTTCCAAGCTCCTTGTAAAGAAGAAAACCAGAGAATTCAGCAGTGCAAGATCTCTCCAAAAACTCCACAAAAATCTGTCTCAACGGCCCCTGAATCTTGTCAGCAGCTTCCTTAAATTCCTTGTTTCTCACAAAATGTGTCTGATTGAAATCGGTCTTGAATTCTTGCAGCAAAGCGTCGAACTCCGCCATGTTTAGATTTTTGTTAATTTCTGTGTTGAAGAGCTGCTCCATTTCATCAAAATCGGTGGTGTAGAATCTTGGGGTCAAAAGGGACTCCTTTATTTCTTGCTTCTGGCTCTTCTTCTTATTCGCCGGAGCTGACGGTGGCGCCGCCGTGGACGACATCCTCACTGTGAAAAATCTTGTGGGCGGGATCAATCTTGAGGTGGTTCCAAATTTTGGGCTGAATTTGGAGATGGGTTTTAGCAGAGCCATTTCTGCTGCCATTTTTTTTTTTGGCAAGATTTTAGCAGAAATTTAAGAACGTGTGGAATAAGATTGAAGTTTTGAGGGATTATATAAATTTAGATGAAACTGATTGAATTCTAACCTCATCGGATGAAATCTAAGAGTTACATGGTGTCGGACACGTGGCGTCTTTCTATAGGCCTTCTTGATTGCATTGGTAGTTTTTTCTGTTTCTTTTATGCCACCTGGAGCAGATTTCTTGTGGTGTAGCTCTCTCCACAAGTAGATCTTCAATTAATTTTGGCATAATATTTCAGTATTTCCCTAATTTTATTTCGTAAAGATCAGTTTTTTTTTTTTTTTTGTTTTTTGGACTTCAATAATATACCAACTCCAAAGTGTATTTTTTTTCTCCTAAAAACACACACACACACACTCACACTAGTATCACACTCTTTCCTTACATAAAGAAAAAGGGCTTTAGACAGACTATGAACAAATGAAACAAGCAAATTTAAAGACAGAAACAACAACGAACATCTCAATTTTTTAATTCAAAGCTGCCATCTTGAAATGAAAATGCCTCTGCGTAAGCCTTCAACTTTGTATAAAATAAGATTACTACAAAGATGAAATGGTACATCTAGTGTCACAGCTTATAAAACAGTCGACTCTGAACTGGCACATAAACAAACATTCAAATCGCGTTTCCTATAGAGGCAACAGCTTGGCAAACGAACCTAAAGCAGTTTATGATCAGCTTGTGGTGGTATGCTCGGATTTTGTGCCATCGTGTTTCTCCTCTGCATTGGCCTCGACTTCAAATGTGAAAGCATCTGCGGATTCCTTAAGTTCTTGATCAACAGGAATGACAAACTTGTCTTGATCAGTTTTCAGATTGTTTTGAATATCACCAAATTCCATGTTTAGCAGAATCTCAGGAAGTGAAATGGAGTTCTCCTCTCCGAAGTTTTGACCCATTTCAATGTCGATTTTCTCCTTTGAGCTGGTGGTGTCTTCAACGGCATCATCATTTGAAGGTTCTGTAGACATGATTTCTTCTTGAACAAATGCTCGGAAATCAAGCATTGAAGGTGGGATTCTAGAGAAGAAGATTTCTTGGAAGTTCTTGATAAGCCCTTTGTTGTACGGATTCTCCTTCTTGTCATAACGATACCTGAAGTTCTCATAAGTCGTCTGCATAAAAAATAAACTAGCTAAGCACAAGCCAACCAGTGATAGAAGGAGTTGAAGCACGAAAAGACTTGGTTTCTTGTTAGAAGTTTAGAAGCACCTGGTTTGTGCTGATCAGATAGAAGTGGAAAACTGTGAGGCCACCAACAAACCAAACCGCGATGAAGCAGTAGATGATCAGAAAAACTGATAGAGCATCATGTGACATGGCTTGCAAAAGATGGCCTTTTGCTCGGACAATGTTGATCCAAGACACCACAAACACGAATAAGCATAGGATTGTTGATGTAGTCACAAACATGTAGAAGTACCTGTAGTTACGCTGTTTCAAAAAACACGAAGAACCACCAAGTTACACGAGTACGGAGTAGTGTTTATGTGAGTTGTCTCCATTTCATTGAAATTGCTTGGAAAAAGAAAATAGAAGTGTCGAAGCATTTCATCCAAGATAACTGCATAATCTGTTTAAGAATTTAAGAATACTCACTATACCAATGCATTGGCCAACCCATGGACAGTGGTGATCAAATCTCTGAACACAGTTATTGCAAATGGAGCAATGTGATGCACGAGGAGGGCGGTACAGCAAACACGTGTCACAAAACTTCACCTTCACCGTGTGTCCATTGACAATGACATCCTTTGTCCTTGGAAGTTTTAGATGAGGTGTCCGACCATTGACCCACTCCATTGAAGGAGTGTTCATCTCGAATGTATCATCACATTCAGGAGGCCTATTATTCCTGGGCACAATCCCGGGATCTCTGCTGGATGTGAGGAAAAGGAAGAGCATATCCTACAAACACATCCATATATCAAAAACCAATCTGCATCAAATTATGCTTCAGCTTTCAGACAACAAAAAGTTTGAGTTTAACACAAAACAAGAAACAGTTTGGATGGCTTGCTTTACCAACATAGTTAGCGCGATAGCCACTATAAGTACAGGATACCAAGAAACAGCAGGTTCGTCTTTTGCAACCCGTTTTCTGATGATATGTAAGATTTTTGCACAAAATCCAAGTGCAGGAGTTGCGATCAGGAAGGCCGACAGAAACAAAGAAGATACATCCGGACCAAAAATCAATCTTCCTCCAAAGAAGAACCTCTGTATGATGATCCAAACAACAATGTTAACAGTTAATGATTGATACAGTGAACACGGTCTTAAACAAGAAGAGGGAGTTCAAACTCCATCTTGCAAGAATGAAAATTTCATCATATACCACTAAAACTCAACACCTTAGATGACAAAATTTGCTGCTTTGATCTTAGTAGATGACACATTAGTGCAACTGAACCAAATTCAATCACCAATGACATATCGAGCAGGATATGAATACTTCAAGAAAATCTCTCATACCACCTCAACAAAATAATTTATTGGTTCTGAACAAAGTTACACATCAAAATCAAGGAATTTTCTTTTGAACAAATTATCAAACACGATGAATACGATCGGCCAAACAGAACATAAAGAAAGGAGCTTACATTGCTTCCTCTCCAAACTTGATAAAGCCTCAGCGGCTTAGGGTTTTCCTGGTCCATATATCTTCAGTTAAGTGAAATGACAGAAAAACAAACTGCTGAAATCTCAAATTTCCAAATTCTTGCTCTGTTTCCAATAGCGTTAAGCTCTTTTCTTTCTTCAACTTTTTTGTTCCTTGCAAACGGCAAACGTAGAAAAATACATGAACTGTCTAAAACCTCATGCCTTTTCAGCTTTCTTGATCATTTATGCAAAACTATGTATCAAGAATTTAGTGAATGGTGAATGGTGAAATGGGGTCTGGCTAGAGAGAGCGAGAGAGAGAGAGAGAGAGAGAGAGAGAGAGAGAGATGCGTGTGGGATGATCAAGAAACAGCTGCCATTCGGCTCTCTCTCTGTCTCAAAGACGGAATTTTTTAGGAATAATGTTTTGCTCCTCTCTTATTTTATTTTCTGATTTCGTATATTTTTTTTCTCTGACTTTGCATCGGTCTGGTGGATCTCTGCATTTTCTCTAACTATAATATTTTTTGGGGGGTTATTTTTTGCTGTCTAATGTATAACTAAAAGATTGATTTTCAGTTATTTTCCCTCTCTAAAGGCGTTTTCTCTCTCCTCTTCTGGCGGGATTCAGCTGCAGGGGCGGTTGTTCCAACTATTGATTCCCTTCTTTTTTTCACATGGTTAAAATAGGACAAAATTTTAAATATCTATTGATTTATTATCCTCGTAACATAAATATTTGTGTCGTGTTATAGCTATATCTATATCTATATGTTTTTTTTTTTTACTTTTTTTTTGTTTGAAGCATATATATGACTTTTTTACTTTAATTGTCTTACCAAATAGCATCTATTATTATTTATTACAATAGAGTGGTTGAAAGAGCTTTAATCAACGTGCTGGCACAACATTTTTCACCTTGATATTTATATGGATATTTTATGGTTTTGAAATAAATAAAAACAATTCGCTTTTAAATTTCTTATTCAAGTGTGTGTATAACTGTATAAGTAAATGGTTTCTTTAAAACCTTTTTTTTAATAATGATAAATAAGTAGTTTCACATTTATCTTATTAATTTTTCATGTTATCTTCTTACGCGTACTTCATTGAATCTTTCACATTTAAATAAAACTTTTGCTTAGTTTTATAATGTACAAGAAGTTCATTTATCTTTTCTTAGCTGGTGCCTTATTATTTCCAAATTAAGTGAAAAAAAGTGAAAGCATTAGATCCTATATTGAGAAAGCATTTTCATCTCCTTGAGTTCATTTAATCAATGATGTAGGGTAAGCTCGTGATCGAAAGATTATAAGTTCACATTTTCGAGACTTAAATTTATCTAATCACAAGAAAATGAAAACATTCTTAATATTTTGTTACTTTACAATTGACTCACGATCAAACTTTTTTTTATGTTACTTATGAGTTATGAGTTTATGTTACTTATGAGTTATGAGTGATCATTTAATTGATTGAACACTCCAATTAAGAAGCACAAAAAGTTAAGTGTTCTTTTAACAAATAATCCAATTATTTTGTTTCTAACAAAAAATCCAATTCCTTTTGTCCTCAATTATACCAAGTGCACTGCTTCACATTTATAATTCATTGACATCAACACCATGATAAAAATAAATAAATAAATAGGGATCTTGTGTCGCCTTTACATAAACCGATAGGCATAAGCGTCAATATTAAATTTTATTCAGTTAAGGTGAAGATACTTGAAGCAAATTTGAATGACATTTAATTAAATTAAAGATTTAAAAATTTATTAAGATAAACTAATTGATTATACCAAGAAAATAGAAAGAATCTAGCTACTCTTGGATAGAGGATAACACGACTATATAATCTCTCCAAAAAAAAAAATCTATAAATACAAATATGAAATTATGAACAAATTAAATGGAATCAACTTAGAATTCTCAGACATTCCAACAAGGTATTCACTGGAGCAACAAACTTGTCTTCATCAATTAATTGATAAACAATAAAAATGCAAAAAATATATCATTAAAAATATATATATACATAGTAGATGCCAGACTGATCCCGAGCAATATTAGACTAGTTAACTGTAGTTTATTGAATATTAATGTTGAGATAATTAACTATTAATTAATACTTTCGTAATATTCTATGTGCGTGTTTCTGTAGTGAATGTATAAGTTTTCTCTCTCAAGAAAAAATGTAGGAGAGAGAATAATTTTGTTCTCTGACAAGTCACAACATGCATTGCACAATGAGAAATGAAATGAGTGGCTATTGTGTAAAAAACTGAAGGCTTCACAACTAAAAGTCTAACAACAACAAAAAGTGTTAAACAAACTGCCAAATTTTAAGAAAGAAAGAGACAAGCAAAAATAAAATTAAACAAACTGATGTTTCATCATGTTAAGAATATATAGCTACACATGATGAAATAAACTGACATTACATCAATGTTTGATGAGAAATAAAAAGGAATATCAACAAACTAACTACTTTCGAAGTAGCAGAAACAGCAGAGTACATAACTTCAATTGTAAAGATCAATTTCTTGTTAAATTGCTTCATAATAAGTCTATAAAACTTCTGCATAAATTAAAATATCCGTTTCTGCAGAACCGAACATGAGATTTTCGCCTCATAATTAAGGAGAATATACACGCAATCAAAAATACGAAAGTACTCACATTATAGAGAATGAGCAATGCTAGTGTTTTTGATTAAATATCTTCTTAACATCAAGGGTGTCGAGACTAGAGTTCAGAATCCAGAAAAATAAAATTAAGAAAAAAGAAAAAAATCGACATTCTCTGTTGTCAGGTACAAAAAGATGCATGGATTGGTCACTGGTCAGGATATACATATATATGCAAGCATTTTCAATAGGCAAATTAATCAAACAATGTACGTACATCTATATATGAATGCAATCACCTTATCTTTTCATCATCATCATCATAAGCCGTAGGATCTTGAGCGCTGAGGGTTTCGTCTTGATCAATGGAAAGGAGGAAAGGATCATAGGTTGTTGTTTTACTTCCTCTGTCCTTGACACTGTCTTCAAATCCATTGATATTGATACCAAGCTCGAGGAGGTCTACCTTCTTGTTCGACTTGGTAATGTCCCAACCGAACCTCTTGTTTATGGATTCGGAAACTGTCTCGACTTCCTCAGTCACCCATTCGCGGAAGTTAACTAGAGAAGGCACCATCCCAGAGAAAAGGGTCTCCTTCACATTCTTCATCACCCCGCGGTTATATGGATTCTCCTTGTGGCCATATAAGCACCGGAAGTTCTCGTATGTTGTCTGTTCATTACTAGACTAGATACATATTAGTGTACTATACATACAACTAGAAGATCAGATGAGATCAGATGGATAGTAATTAATAATTGATTTGATGGTTAATTAATTAACCTGATTGGTGATGATGAGATAATAATGGAAGAGACTGAGGCCACCGACAAACCAAACTGTAATGAAGCAGTAGACCATTAGGAAGACCAAGACAACATCCCCCGTCATTACTCTCCATGTCCACGTCTGACCAGTTTCTTTGAGGACGTTCAATAAAGAGAATGTAAAAACATATAGACACAAGATTGTTGAGGTTGATATAAACAAGATGAAAGTCCCGTAGTTCCTCTGCATCAAATCAGCACCAGGATATATTCAAATGTTAGTCTCTCTCGAAACAAAATTAAGGAAACTGAAAAGCATTTTGGTGATACTAAAAGCTGGACAATAAACTACTATTAGTGAAAAGTTAGAGACAAAAGCTATGTATTGCCAATGCTTGCTCAATGTTTCAAAGTGTGTGTTTTATAACCATAGATGTTTTTACTATCTAAAATAGTACAAAGAGGAAGTGGCTAAAACTAGTGATGTTGGTTGGGGTTACATATATAATTCATGCTTTGTTAACATATATCAAGAGTTACATGTTATGTGATATGGTAAGAAATCGATTGATAAGTATAAAGGAGCTAGCATCAACATCAAGAAATAGACATGTATATATGCGGACATGCTTACAACTCCAATGCACTGGTTCAGCCACGGACAGTGGTGATCGAATCTCTGGATACAGTTGTTGCAAGTTGAGCAGTGTGATGCACGTGGTGGACGGTATAACAAACATGTATCACAGTATTTTACTTTAACTGTGTGGCCATTGACGATGACATCCTTTGTTCTCGGTAATGTCAGTCCGGGAGTTGCATTAGCGATCCACTCGATGGATGGAAAGGAGTCTAAGGATGTGTTTTCTAAGACAGGCATTGTGTTCCTAGGAATTATTCCAGGATTCCTTGTAGATGTCATGAAGAGAAAAGTCAAATCCTGCAAAATTATAAGTTGAACAATTAATTAATACTAGAATCAAGCTTCTTAATTCTGTGTTCAAGTACATGTTGTTTACCCACCAAAAATGTTAGGACAAGTCCCATGATTAACACAGCATGCTCATAAAAGCAGTCGACTGTCGAAATCCTCAAAAACATCTTAGTACAGAATGCTAATGCAGGGCCCCCTATCATTAAGGTAGTTAACACGACTGATCTCGAATCAGGGCCAATGATCAGTCTCCCGCCACAGAAAAAATTCTGGAAAGATGCAGACAAGTTGAAACAATATATCATGCCTATAAACTAAACCACCACCAAAAATTTCAGTTTATTTATCATGCAGCATAATCACATAAGTCATAGACAACAACAAAAACCAAATTCTTCTATCATTCGTGATTCTTTTTCGTAGAGAGAAACACATAGCAGTTCTAGATGAAGGTCTCCCAAGCATATGCAAACACTGATCTTTCTCCCTTCAATTTTTTTAGCACCATCAATACAACACCATGCTACTATGAATTTCTCTATATATAAGACTACGCGACAAAAATATTGATATCCATGAAGTTATGATTAAGGAAATTAGCACTGGCTTAGCTAGCTCATCTGCAAAAAGAAAGAAGATATCTTGAGTTGTTTCTGAAATGCCATATGCCAGAAGACCATTTCAAGGCTTTACTCCTATATCGTTTGATGAAAGAAAATCGACGTAGAGAGCTCATCATACACCAAACTAGAGCTTTCTCCAGCATAAATTTCCACTTCTAATTCATCCAAATTTCAAAATTTATATGCAAGCATAAACAAGCATGAATCTACTCGAGCTCGTATATAGATTTAAACAATGAAAATGCTATAAATTACTCTTGCAATCCCCTATCCTCATTAGCACTAATACTTCCATCAACTTGAAAAGTACAAGCAACATTCTTGATCCTACTCAAATCTCACCTTACAAGATATTGACATTAGATAATTTGAGTCATTAATCGCAAACTTAAGGTATAATTCAATCACAATAGACTTCATTCTGTATTCCTAGACACAACTCTCCATCCAAAATTTCTTGAAAATTTGGAAAAAAAATTCACTATTCATGTTAATCATTGACAGAAATTTAAATTGCAACAACAAAGGAAAAACAGAAAGGAATGCAATCATTAATTTTTACATTTCGACCCTTCCAAACTTGATAAAGCCTCCTCTTCTTCACAGCTGGAGAATCCACCCATTTTGGAGGTGCAGTAACAAAATCTTGATTTTTCATCCCACCCATTTAAGACAAATACACAAACTTTTGGTATCCGCTCTCTCTCTCTCTCTCGATCTCTCTTTTTTTTCTGGGTTTTTCCTATTTTGCATGCAGAAATCGAGGAAGAAAAATGGAAATAAGAGGAGAAAAACAATGGGGGTGAGAGGAAATCAAGATTTTGTTTCTTGGGCCTGCATGAAACAGGTAGAGGAAGAAACAATTCTTTGTTTTTTCCCCTATCAGCTGCATGTTCTACATCATCCTCTCAAAAAACACCATTTTCTTTTTCCGACAATGGCTTGTCGTTTTAATTTTTTTTCTCTTTTTTATTTTTTGTTTTCTTACGGACAGAGTATTGTTGGAACGGTTGGTTTTGAGGATTTCTGAATTCATGCGGATGTCTCGCGAGTGACGTAATCAGATACGGAAACTTTATGTTATGTCTTTAATTAATATACATCACGTGTATAAAGAATATCGAGATGTTATATAATAAGAATTTTTGTTGTTGCACTATTTTGTTAATTTCTAGTAGCTTAGCACTACTCAAATTTGTGAAGTTGTTGAAGTGAGTGTTTCTTTGAATCGTGCAATTTATTTCGATTCGATTATTTTTCAAGTGCTTTGGTTTCAATTCTTTTTTTTTAGCCAATCAAATCGAATTGATTTATTTTTTAAAAAACTAGTTCAGTTCAGTTCCATCTTGAATACTTCAAGTAAATTGATATTTTCTTTTTCCTAAAAAAGTCAGTTCAATTTTATTTTATTTAAAATGCTCATAACCAAATCAAATTCAGATCAATCTATAACCAAAATGCTAGTTCAACTCAATTCAGTTTCCTAACTTCGTACGCTTCAAAAATAAAAAAATAAAAAAAAATCCTCAATTCAATTTTGCACCGAACAGACCAACGCGACAATTTTCACTACGAACATTGTAGCTTAGTGGTATTACTCACCGAGATCAACCCATCTCCGAGCTACATAAATCCCACGTGCTAGAAAACAATAACATTAAAATCTTGACTAACATCCCACAAGAGCACAAAGAGACCAATTATGTCTTAAACTAATAATGATTAATCCTTCAAAATAGAATAACCTTAAAACAAATCTGATTAGGGGTAGCCAGAAAACATGACAAAAAGGCTAAAAAAGTTTCCAAGAACTCTCTCAACTACACAATCCTTACCATAATAGTACATTGCAAACTACACAAATTTTACAACTACTAATGGCTAGTACATCTGCTCCAGCCCCAAAAAAAAGCACAGTTTGGGGATCCTTCATGCCATCTTCTTCCACGGAGAGAGCGACGGGCGACACAGATATGCCGCCTGGGGAAAAAATTCACCTTCTGCAAGCTAAACATTACGTTCATCAGGATGCTTATACCGTAACATATAAAACAGCAGAAGCATTTAATCTCCGAGCAAGTTGCACATTCTTATTAATGCTCGTCAAATGGGCAAGGGAACGGGGTGTAGCGCATATAGGATGTGTTCTTTGGTGCAGAAGTAACACAGTGGAGTATAAAATGCATATAATCAAGAACAGAGTAAAAACTAATGGAGAAGTGCAACGCATAAGTTGATCGTGTCAAAATCAGTTATATCAACTGCATAGCTATGAAAGCTCGAGGCAAAAATATGTGCTACCTTAACTTGTTCAAGGCAAGTGGATTTTTTCGGAGGCAAGTACTAACAACAAAGAGTAGCCTGAGGCAAGTTACACGTACGCAGAAAAAGTATTAACTACAGATAATATGTGAATAATAGCTGACCTTTTATTCCAAGGCACCAAGAACTGAGAATTATCAGTCACCAAAATTGGGATCGTCAATAGAAGTAGCCTCTGCACTTCACTGATCCGCACAAGCACTTCTTCTTCCCTCTGTCTGATTTAGCAGGTATCCCATAATCATATGTAAGCTCTTGCATGGGAGGAATATGTCGTATGGCAAAGAAACCAATATGGAAAAATACATCACTGTTACTTTCCCGCAGAACTGGCTGCCAGAACACATTTGGCGAACAGTTATGGTTCATGAAACGGGAGACATTTCCATTGTTCTTTGCACTTATAACAAGAGGGAACGGGGCCTTTTTGGAAGCGGCAGAATTATGAACAGGTTCTAGCGGCTCATAGTGGCGACTGGCATCAAAGATATAATTATCATCATTCTCATTCTCAAAATCACCTGCAGTAACCTTGATAATATCCCCAGCATACACACAAATGAAACCTCCAGCACGAATAGGATCCCAAGATCTAAGCCCCCAACCCCGGTTCTTTGTCTTAAAAACCTCCAGACGGACTTTTATGCCCGCCTGAGTCGTGCGATTCCGGCAGTTTGGAGGACATGCACAAGTCGGTCCACACTCATGTATAGGTTTAGTAGTTAAAAGAACCCCGATAGTTGAATAGGGGAGCAAGCCATCATTTTTCTGCGCACAAGGACAATTGCTATCGCCTGGTTGACAACCACCTAAGCAATGACAACCTGAAGAAGGCCTGGACGCAGGAAAAGGTTGGGAGTATTTGAGACTAGGAACATAGGAGAAATGAGCAGGTCCTTTCTCCCCATCAATGTCATTCACAAGAGCCACTGGCTGAGTCTCAGCACCTGAAGTTAGGTCCGGAATAATAAGGCCAGGTCGAGTAGCATTACCCTCCCTCCACTGTTGAATTGATTTCCACAATGAAAAAGCTTCAGGCTGCCCAGGTTGCCTTATCAGCTTATACTTGAAAACATTGCACCCAGACTTATTCTTTTCTGCCCAGGACTCCTGAATTTTGTAAAGACCGTCATAAACATAAATCTTAGCAGCTGAACCAGCTTCCTTAATCCCCCTCACAACTCTTACATCATTAGCACGATGCAGACTCTTTTCTAGAGCAAGATTCCCCCTTTCAAGTTTCTGATCGAACATTTGGCCATCTCTCCTCTGCACTCCACCCTGCCCACTGTAAATTAAAACATTACAATCATCCCCATCATCATCCTCGTATCCTCCGGAAGCAACTATGCTGACAGCCACAGGCTCTTCGGTCAAGGTGATCTTGACACTCATATAATCTATACCAGCCATGCTGGGAGCATGTAAACCCACCAAGCAGAGCTCCATTCTAAAGAAAAAAATATCACCAACATCAACTCCAGGAACATGACCAATCCTCTTTGAGTTGTTTGTCCGCACTCCTTTGGTCATCAAAAGATTGCAAGCTTTTAGGTCAGGACGTCGGGCAACTCCAGTAGTCCCATCCCTTGCTTCTTCAAGTTGAGAAAGCTTTCTCCGGATCAAATCAAAAACCAAGAGTACGGTTCCAGTGGTATCCTTGTCACCACTAGATCTTCTGAAGTCGTCAAATTCCTTAAGTTTATACAAGGTCAAGAGGTTATTAACTAGCGATTCAACATCAATATCTTCACCATTTCCACTTTTTATCTTCTTTGGTCGCCCCCTTCGCTTTCCTGAATTACTGGCATCGTCTGCATCAGCAACATGCATGCTAAATCCACTCACATACTGGTCACTATGATTCTGTGAGTCACTATATCCATCGTCCTCTATAACTACAGATGCTGAACCACGTGTTTTGGAGGCCCTCTTAGCCCGACTACTTTCCCCATTTGCTTGCGGAGTAGGGGTCCTAAATGAATTCAATGGAACCGGAGCTGGTATACTGCTACCAAAACCAAAATTACCTGATTGGTTTTGAGCACCACCACCAGTAGTGGTGGGCTGAGAATCATTTGAAACCAGAAACGGGTAAAATGGTTGCACACCAGGAGGAAAAGGACCAGAAGGCGGAACACAAACAAAAGGAGACGGATTTGGGGTTGAAATTGAAGACATGCCCGGTGGGTTTGGGAAAACCGGGACAAGGCATCTTAAAGGCCTCACTTCATACACTCTAGACTTATCAACTGGCCCAGAAGGGGCATTTGAATCAGAATTCAAACCTTGTTCCATCTAACCACGATACAGATGTTCCAACTACAAGTTCTAATTATTTTGAATATGAAGTTTAAATTAAATAAAAAAGCTCAGCAACACCTAATGCTCTATGACCAGTCTTAGGCAAGCCAAAAACACTTTCTTACACCCAGAGATCATACAAATCCAAAACTAACAACTATATAACGCATCAACAAACTAAGAAATCATTTTTTATGAACTAACCATATCTCAAAAGGGTTTTACCACTACAAAAAATCACTGCACCAAGAACCGGCTTCCTGCATCATGCATGAACATATGATCAGATATTAGACAGGAAAACGGAAGTAAAAAACCAAATCTTTACCGAAAGTGAATAGTAAATCCCTAAATTTGATAAAAACCCTTAAAACCCATTAGCAGAATTGGAAAGAATTGACGTATAAATGCACTGAAAAACATGCAAAGCTGCAAAAATGCGAACTTTATGTCAGATACAGAATGAAAAGAATCTACTTTAATTTCTACGAATGGAACAAAAACTTACAGAAAATAGAAAAGTATAATGCGAAAGAACACCAGATTTGGAAAAAAAGAACAATTTTGTTGTGTTTTAAACACAGCCCAGATCAGACTCTTCGATCCAAAACACAAACAAAAGAGATAGAGACAGAGAGATCTTGAAACGGAGAAATTACCTCTTGAGATCGAGAGCAATTCTAATTTTTCAGTGTGTTTTTCTGTTTTGTTCAAGTGATAAAAGCGTTATGCGTGCCCGAGTTCGTGTGCCTCTGCAGCAATTTTATTTATTTATTTATTATTATTATTATTATATCTGAAATTAGCACTATTTAATTCTAGTGAGTATCGTTGTTGTAATCCAAAGTGAAATATTATATTATATATGAATGAATATATAGCAATCTATTAAATATTGTCAATATTCAAATAAGAAAAAAAATTAATTTATCATATTAGTCATTATTCTTTTACTTGTTATATCTATATATAATATTTATGTTGAATATATCTTCTATCCCAAAATGTTTTGTTATTTATATTCCAAAAGTCAGTTTATATTCACGATATATGTATAAATATTATAATATATGTAGTAAATAAGTAATAGAAAATTAGTAATTTAATGATAATCATCTCTGAATATTTGCGTATGATTTATAAAACCGATTTATTTTGTAAATATCACTCAAAACAATTTAATGTACATACGTAGCATTTATGACAATTCATGAAATGTACGATACGTTATTAGTTTCAAATATAATAAGAAAAATAAAATATAAAATCATCTTTAATATTATAAATAAACCGTATTATATTTTAAAGGGCTAATTACAATTTAATTCCAACGTTATAATATTTTAACAAAAATAACTCAACTTTTAAAAAATTACAATTTAATTCTCAATATTTGGACATTGTAACAGAAATGACCCAATATTTAATATTAATAATTTAATTCCTAAAATTTGAACATTCTAATAGAAATGACCTAACATTTTCGATAAAATACTATTTCGATCAATTTTGATCACATTTACTCTCAAGTGAGTTATAGAACTCATATAACAGGCTGACATTTTTGCCGAAAAAATGACCAATGTGATTTTTTTTGTCTAAAATGTGGGGTCATTTCTGTTAAAATATTCAAACGTTAGAAATTAAATTGTTAATATTAAACGTTGGGTTATTTCTGTTACAAGATTCAAACGTTGAGAATTAAATTGTAATTATTAAAATATTGAATTATTTTTATTAAAATTTTCAAACGTTGGGAATTAAATTGTAATTAGCCTATTTTAAAACAGTATTACATCTTCCATTCCAACGAAAAAATCCGCTTCAAATGGCCCAAAAATATCAATTCGGTTAGACATGGAGATTTCATCATCACAAGTTTGATATAAAAAACAACATTTTGGAGACCTTCAAAAAATCACTCAATGGGAAAACTTCATCATTAAACTGGAAAAAGAGTTTTTCAAGTAATCTGAATTGGTTAATTTCTTTATCTGGAAGTGAGATAGGATAATATGATTTGTATTTTTCTGATTAAATCTTGATTAAAAATAGTCATCACACTATTGGAGAAAAGGATAAGTGGGGCCAAGAAAGAAACTTTGAAGGAATTGTTTCCAAGCTTCTACAGCTTAAAGCAAAGATAACTAAGATCAAGCTCCCACATATTACATTCTTAACAATCAAAAAACACCTAAACACACACACACACTAGAAAACACAGAAATATCTGAGGAAACAGTTATAACTGCAAATATATTATATATATATTCCCACTTTCACACGTTTTTCTTGGCCAAGAACACGACCCAGATCAAGATTACTTTTCTGGGTGCTGATCATTTGGTAATTTGGAGTGATCACGTGCTTTGTTGGGCACTTCTCTCATGAATTCTGCATCAGATTCTTGATTTTTTTCATCCTTTTCTTTTTACTTATTTTTGGCACTGCAAAAGTCAACACTCTGTGTGATTGTGTGCGCTTTATACAAAATGTGTGTTTTTATTTTTATTTTTATTATTATTATTTGTTTCTTGATAATTATTCGACTGAAATCAATGATTATTGCAACCTTTTCGGTGTTGATGTAATAACATTTGACTTTCATCGCAGAGTGGATATGAATTGTATGATATGTGTTGTCTTAGATTGTCTGTTTTGCTGAGGCCAACAGTTTGTTGATGGTAGTTATTCTGTTTTCACCTTTTCTACTTTGTTGAAGTTCAACAGAATGTTTAGCAGAGCTAGCCATTGTTTTCTTGTTATTTTATGCGATTTTCATCATTTGAGCATAGCCTTGTGCAGGTTTAATTAGTCAGCTAAGCTGCAGAATCCTTCGAGCAAGAGATATGGAGTCGAATCATGCTGCTTGTATACTGCTGTTTGCCTTTCTCGTTATCTTCAGCACTTATTACCTTCAGCGTGGTGAATCCGGGATCGATGCAACTCAGACAGCATCGTTGTTTCTAAATGCTTCTCAGACACCTGCAAGAAAGATACCTCAGAGGATGTTCGGAATATCATTTGAGGTCAGTTTTTGCTTTCTTGTTTTATTGATTTTGTGTTTATGCAAACATTATGAGTGTTGCGTGTGATGGGGAAGCGTAGTCGAGTATGCATCTTTAGGAGCATTGAGGTGGACAGATTATGCAGTCCTGTATCATACAACTGCATTGAACAATTTCTGACTGCATGAGCCAAAAATTAGAGCTTTTGTGATAAATAAGCTAATCAACTTATTTTAACTGCTTAAACATGTTGAGTTACAACTGTTGAAGATGTATGTTGTGTAGGAGATCTATAATTCCGGGGCTGGAGGGCTGTGGGCAGAGCTTGTCAGCAACAGAGGTTAGTTGATCCTAATGAAGAAACTGAGAGAGAGATTGTAGAACTTCTAGAGAGAGAATATGACTCTTCTATATTGTAGTGACAGCAACTGATCCTCAAATCTTCATCATATTTCTAGGTTTTGAAGCTGGAGGTTCGAATACTCCATCAAACATTAGCCCTTGGACCATCATTGGGAATGAAACGTCGATTTCTGTATCAACAGACAGATCATCCTGCTTTGACAGAAATAAGGTTGCTCTTCAAATGGAGGTGCTCTGTCACATTCATGGTGACAATGTCTGTCCAGCAGGAGGAGTTGGAGTTTACAATCCAGGATACTGGGGAATGGTAAGAAATATTTTCATGTGTCCGTTTTGATCTTTGCTCAAACTCAATCAGCAATCTTGTTATGATAAAAGAAAAATGTTGACATGTTATCCTAATGTCTGATCTCTATCTTTTCTTGAAGAATATCGAACGAGGGAAGAGATATAGAGTGACGTTTTATGTCCGTTCATTGCAACCAATTGAAATGTCTGTATCATTCATTGGTTCAAAGCTGCAGACACTAGCCACATCTGATATAAAGTGAGAAGTGGCTAATTAGAGTAACTTTTTGATGTTTCCTTGTACTTGATCATTAGTATCTTATACTGGGAGTTGCTCATGCAGAGACGAAGGCGTTACAGACTGGAAGAAGAAGGAGATCGTGTTGGAAGCAAAGGGATCAGATAGTAATTCGAGATTGCAATTGACAACATCAAAAAGGTCTACTATATGGCTCGATCAAGTTTCAGCAATGCCTTTGGACACACACAAGGTGTGTGTTTTTTTCTTGCAGAAGTTCTTATGATCTATATTTGATAAATGAAGTTTGTGCAACTGAGATTGTTGTCATAATTACCTTTGCAGGGGCATGGATTTCGACAAGATCTATTCGACATGCTCGCTGCTTTGAAACCAGGATTTATCAGATTCCCAGGTACTTAAATGTTAACAGACAACTTTAAAAGAGAGTTCAAGAGAGAGATGAAATCTAACTCAGCATTGGTTTGGTATGTTTCTTGAAAGGTGGTTCCTTCGTCGAAGGAGACCGACTAATGAATGCATTCCGATGGAGAGAAACTATAGGAACATGGGAAGAGAGACCTGGTCATTTTAATGATGTTTGGCAATATTGGACTGATGATGGACTTGGTTACTTCGAGTTCCTCCAAGTACTTCCTCTCTCTCTCTCTAATCTGAAGAGCTTCTGTTGTATGGTATCATTCTTGTTTCACCATCTATTCCATTTCTGTAACTCTGCAGCTTGCAGAGGACTTAGGCGCATCGCCTGTTTGGGTATTCAACAGCGGTATTATGTTACATGATCACACACTTCAGTTTCCATTCTACTGTATATGCTTCTGTCACTAAATTTTTTTTTGCAGGAATTAGTGGTAATGATCAAGTCGACACTTCACTCATATTCCCATTCGTGCAAGTGAGTTCTGTTGAAGTTTTTCAGGTTGACTTGAACATCATTCTCAACTTAGAATGTTGGCAATTGCTGTTGCAGGACACTCTTGATGCAATAGAGTTTGCTAGAGGAGATGCGAATTCCACGTTGGGATCTGTCAGAGCAGCCATGGGCCATCCAGAGCCTTTTCATCTGCAATATGTTGCTGCTGGGAATCAGGACTGTTGGAAGAAGAACTATCGCGGTATGCCTGTTTCATTCATCATACGTTGTAGAGATGCAACACGTTTGATTCGATTCTTACAAGGTTGCACATGACATGTTAGGGAATTACATGAAGTTTTACAATGCCATAAAAGGGGCCTATCCAGATATCAAGATCATCACAAACTGTGATGGTTCTGGTGGACCGTTGGATCATCCAGCAGATTTGTATGATTATCATGTAAGAACTTCAACCACTGCAACGACAAAAATACGCAATGTAATAAATCTTGATCATTGCTAATGATGAAGTGTTTCCATTGCAAAGGTCTACACAAATGCAAATTCCATGTTTTCAATGGCTTACAACTTCGACCACACCTCAAGAAGTGGACCAAAGGTGTTTCTGAGGCGTCTCTTTGCTGTTTAATTTCCTCATCCGCAAAGGTTTCTCACCCGTCTGTTGGATAATATTTCAGGCTTTTGTTAGTGAGTACGATGCCACAGGCGAAGCTGGAGTAGGAAATCTGTTAGCAGCACTAGGTGAAGCCGGTTTCCTCATTGGACTAGAGAAAAATAGGTACTCACTCACCCCTTCTTGATTCCCAAAGCTTTACTTACTTCAGCTCAATCTGCAACTGTTTGTTTTGCAGCGATGTTGTTGAAATGGCGAGCAATGCACCTTTGTTTGCAAATGCCAATAGCTATGATAAGAGGCAGAGGTATTATGGTTGCCTAATCCTTTCGTCAATGAAGATTCATCTCTGCATCGACTATTTTCTGTCACAGGTTCTGTTATGCAATAGTCTTCGACACTTCAAAGGTCTACGGCACTCCTAGCTACTGGATGCAGCAGTTCTTCAAGGACTCAAACGGTGCCACCCTTCTTGATTCCACACTGCAATCGCCTTCTTCTTCCCTCACTGCGTCTGCCATTTCTTGGATGAATCCAGAGAGAAACAGCAGCTACATCAGAATAAAGGTAACTGCACTTTCCCACACTCTTAAATTGCAAGACCATTCCACATTTTGCCTCATGACATTACTTATGCATTGTGAATACTGAATAGGGACATGTTCGCTGATGATGTGATATTTTATCTCGTATTTTATTGCTCGTGCTCAACGTGCAAGTGATCTCGTTCAGGTTGTGAACTTTGGAGGTAACAAAGTGAATCTGCAGCTTTCGATTGAGGGACTGGACAACAAGTCTATAGAAGCAGCAGGGTCTACACTGGCTACACTAACATCCAGTAATGCGAAGGATGAAAATTCTTTCAATAATCCAAAGAAGGTAAGTTTTATCTAAATCTTTGCATTTTAGGATTTTTTTTATTGCAGTTTTGTGTTAGTAATTGCTCTTATTAAGTTATAAGCCCAATGTCGTATAACAATAATAATAATTAAAAAAAAGTATACACATAATAATTTTGGGATTATTATAAATCATAGTCATTCTGTTGTCATCTCTAATTTAGGTAACAAAATTTTATGATTCTATAAAATAAAAGCTAATTGTGTTGATAATAGCAGTAACATATTTTCTCCTGTTTATGCAGATTACCCCTGTTGTAAAGGCACTGAAAAATGCTAGCAACAAAATGAATGTTATTCTACCTCCATATTCTTTAATTTCAATTGACTTGCTGAGAAAATCAAATGTCATTCAGATTGCAGAATCAAATGGTGCCTATGCATCACTGTAATAAAAAAATATCATGTGTTTATTGTGATTAAAGATCAAAATGAAGTCTCGTTTACATTTACAGTTACCTACATGAGAAATGGTTGAGAAAATGTAACACAATCCTTTCATGTGATATATGTTTTATGTTAAATAAAAAACACAAACAGAAATCACGGTGATGCTTTAATAGTCAATAAAGATGATGGTGATGAACAATTTCTTACCTGATAACTGGAAGGTGAATGCATCAAGGCGCATAATACAACGGCAAATTAAAAAGAGTTTTTACAAGATTCATTGTCTAGTTGAGCATCAGTTTAGAACAAAACTTAGTACCCACAGAAGGGCGTTTTCGATCAATTCGAAGACAAACTGGGGGAGAAATGTATCAAGTTCATAGATTGCTACATCTCAGTTTCTTGGGGTAGTAGAAACCACATGTAGATTATCAACAAGAGTTTAAGATAAAAATCTCTGCATAACCTGAAATCGGAAACCAGACTTCAGAATCGGTATAGGGAAAACCGGATCAAGAAATTATCAATTTGAGTAGCCAATACTACCTGTGTGTTTGCTAGGGCACAGCCACACTGCTCTGTAAATTTACATTCGACTTCTCTGGTTCATCTCTACAGTATGTATCAAAAGTTGAAGTGATCGATGAATTAGAAACTTTTTCTACTTGGCGATAACAAAAGGTCCATATTCTTAAAGTATATATGCTGTAATCAATCATATTTTCAAGAGGGACAAACTTTATAGCTGGATATCAGTATTTAAGAAAGCAAACAGTCTCAGCACACCTCACCTATGCTAGAATATTTGAACGGAATATAAGAGGGTAGGTGCAGCAAAACCCACTGCTCCAGCACTGCACGATAAATTTAGTTAGACGAGATGCTTCCACGGGAAGGAATTAAAGTAATGTAACTATAACCCCACTGGAATAAAAGCAACTCATGTTGTTTAGATTCAGGATCACATCAGCTTTAAACATTTCATGCGGTTTGGTTCTCCTGAACAACTTTTACATGTGTAAATATCAATATAAATATAATACATTCACCTAAGCCTTAAAATGAAACCAACACTCTGAGCATAAGATGTTGACGAAGAAAAAAAAAGATGAAGGTGAATAAATATGAGGCAAACAACATACCACAGAAAGCAATGGCCCTTGTTTGAACTTGTCATGGAATGAAAATGCTACTGGCTTTGGATTGTCCCCAGGACCACGGATGAATCCACTGGATTGACCCAAATAAACAAAAGAATCTGTTTAGATACAAAAACAAGCATCCAAAAAGTCTGAAACAGAAAATGATTGCAGCCATCATAACATGTGCATAAATACACACTGACAAAGGGAACTATATAAGCAATAACCCTCTTATCAAATCTAAAGATCTCCACTTACACCAATGATGTTGAAATTAAGGGAGTTCTTTTAACATCAAATACGGCTATGAGACCTTTGTACAGCTCATCGCCATCTCTACATGACACTGCCAATCTCTCTCCTGAAGCATCCCATGCTATCTTCTCGATGACCCGGCTACAAAATTATGATAATAAAAATTCGTAACCCAATCAGTCAAGGAATTTCTGGGACATTTGCCGGGAATGAAAATTCCTTAAAATAAAGTTACTCTGAATAGCAATACGTATTCATAAGGAAAATAAAGGAAAAAGAGCTGGCAACAGTGTGATTTTCTCAGATGGCAATATATGAATCCCAGCCAAATAAGAAAATTGGTTTTACCAAAACAAAAAGTGCAGAACCACAGATGAATATCTTTTCTTTTTTACTCAAAATGAAAAATTTGTTTGGCACATGCTAAAGAACCTCCAAAATTAAACTGAGAATGACAATAACAATATAAAGAGGCCAAACAACAGGAAATTCTTGAAGATCAAAGTTCATAAAGAAGCTTTTGGCGTAAAACTTGTAAAGAAAAGTACAACGACTCCTAAGGCTACACAACAGAATTGATGACCAATTATGTTGTGTCAGATAAACATCTAAGTAAAATATAGTGAATGCACAACCTTCAAGCATACTTGCACTGATAAAGCTAAATTCTTTGAAGCAATAGCTTAGTATTTGAATGAAAATGAATTAGTCCAAAAGCTGATCTGAACTGCATGCTAGTCTGAGAATGTGGTAAGTATATTTTACAGCTACATTAAAGGATTTCTCTACCTGTCGGTCAACAATTTTATCTCTGGCAATTCAACTGGTATAAGATGTGCATCTGAAGAAGATCAAAATAAAGAGTCATATGTCAAAGTCTAAAGAATGGGGGGGGGGGGGGGTATATGTTCAATTAAATACAATAAAATGTAATCCCAAAATATTTTAAGAAAAAAAAAAGTGAACTTGAATGGCAGACATCCATAGAAACTTCTGACTTGTTTGACAAGGGAATTTTTTTTAAAGAAAAGAGAGAGAGAGAGAAAATATATCCCAAGAAACAAGTACATTTCCCTATCAACCAATCAAAATCATAGGATAGACATAAATGAAATAGAACAGAAGCTGGATATATTAAGTACCTAGCGATGGAGGTTTGGATGTAAAGTGAATAGAACCTAATGATGAAGATTCCGAAAAAGAAAGAAGTACCATACTCCCATCTGGATCCCAAGTTGCTCCCTATCATGAATAATTAGATGAAGAATCAGATGAAAACCTACTAGAAGAATTTTCAGAGCAGTAAGAATGTGTATTTGAGATATAAACACAACAAAAGAATACATATGTAGGTGCACAGCTCCACTATATAAATTACTTAAAAAGCATTATGTAGAACCCAGGCAACAGTCACTTTTTTTTGTCTTGATTGTGTAAATTGCAATCTGTTACTTTCTTCCTATTCATGCAAGACTATAGTTCAAAATGGAGAATTACTTGTTAATTAGAGAAATGTTAATAAGCAATCCTGCATAAGAAATTTCAATTTCCTTAAGCATATACTCAAGAAACAAAAGAGCATAACTAGTTGTTCTTAAAAAGCTATACATAAGAGTCAGCTTAAACTAAAACTAAAATACTATGTTCACATGTAAATTTTTATTCATTGTGGAAAGAACTCTTTATATTGACCCAAACTTCGTGACCAGCACTCCTCCCAAAGATATTGAAGACAAAATCAAAACTATCAACCTGACTTAATATACCTGCAAGACTTTCTTTAAACGGGGGAAAAAGAAAGAAAGAGAAGGAAGGAAAAAAAGAGATTGAAAGACAAAAGGCTACACAAGAATGAAATAAAACCATTCATATTTAACATCAATACATATTAAAAATGGTTGAAAAACTAAAACTAAACACTAATTTAGGTAACAGACTCTCCACGAACCGTGACAAACCCATTCTTTGATGACCATGGTTCCGATGTCCATGTGTTTGTCTCCCAGAGATAAAATGTCCCATCACTGCATTAAAAAATGATTACTTGGAATGGTTCCTTATTGACAGCATAATGTATATCCTCAAAAGTAAATGACACGCAAATCAAAGTTGACAGTATATGGTAATTTACAGTACAATTTTGCAGAAAAGAAATAATCTCCTGATGGAGACCACTTTAACAAAGATATGCCTCCAAGGCCCCTTCGAATAGGAGTGGCCAGCCCTGTAATTAAAAACTAGGAGGTCAGATATTGAAAGAGAGGAAGGTCAAGCCAAAAAAAGAAGATGATTATAACAGAGCATACATGAAGTCTATAATTTTAAGATGCTTTCAACTAGTATTGAATTTTGCAGCATGTTTTACAACATAAAATAATAAGGAAACAAGTTATACCTTGTGAAACATCCCAAATAGTGAAGGCTGAACTCTCATAGGAAGCTGATGCTAAATATGTGAAACCAAGTCAAGGAATATTTCAGACTCAACAAGTAATTTTAGGGGACAGTGTGTTCAGTAAGAATTTAGTTTGATCTCACTTAGGTCAAACTGGAAATTAAAATAAATATGAACAAGCATACCTTTTTTTTCACTATGTGCAATATAGAAGCAATTTACTTATAAAGTAATTTATTCAATCACAAGAAACTTAGCAGTCCACTCAGATTAAAATACTTCAACCATTGTTATCCTTTTTGAAAGTTTCCAGCAGCTTCTATAGGTATTCATTAGTATGATACACAATCACAACAGACAAAAAGTACTTATATTGCAATTGCAATGATCTCATCATTGTTAGGAATGAAGAAAGAAAATAGTTGTTAGATGAGTTACTGTAGAATCCTAATAAACATCCATCAGGATAAAAAGATAGCTGGATTTCATATATTATTTTCCGCTGAAGATAGAGCGACTGAGACACAAAAGTTCCAACTAGTCTTATATAAAGTCTTTGATCGGTCAAAAAGAGTCAATAGTAAGTGAACAATATTAACTGAATTTCAGCCAACAAATAGACTGCTGAGTCAATGAAGAGCTATAAAAATAAGAATATAACAGGTTATTTAAGCGCAACTGAAAATAAATATATCTATAAAATACAGTTTATGAGGATATCTTCCATCAGGACTCCATGAAAGTGCACTAATTTGTTCATAATCAGAACTCTGAAGGAAATCCACCAGAGTCCATCGAGTAACAGAGCCTCTTGAAAGTGGGTTCGAAGTCACCCCGGATCTAACAGATGGAACGTTACCGGGATAAGAAGCAGCCCAGATGCAAATGCCACCCCTATCATAAGACACAATGGCATCCCAAGTTAACAGATTTTAACAAGAAAACAACAAAGTTCAATAAATGAACAAATATATGTTGCACGTATTATTTTTGTGGGACTGACTTGCATGCAACAGAAAGAGTTTTCCCTCCATTCGGTCTCCACTCAAGAATCTTTACATCCTTTTGGGACTCATGGGACAAGACACAAGGAAGCTTTCCATCTGATTGATGACATAAATAAAGAGAAAAGAAACCATTCATAATCGGATCAAAAGCACAAAGGAAATCTCTAAGGCAACAAGAATATTTAAGTATGTACCAGAGAGAACCAAAAATCAGCATCAAGTAAACTCAAGGCAATTACCAGAATCATTGTAGTCGCAGATTGTCACCTGATGCGGAGCAGAAACAAAAGCTAAAATCTGTTTGTGGTTGTGCCAACTTACACTGTGAAGATCAATATCCTTTAAGCACTTCACCTGAAGATCAATATAGAAAGTTAAAAAGCTTAATACTTTTTCCATAAAAATCAAACTCATATAATCTTCATCCAATATCTCCTCAACACAGATGACAAACAAGCCATCTAAAAATCAGCAACTTGAAATACCTCTAGGATGCAATGTCACATAAACCCACACGTTTCTCCAATGTCTAACAATTTTTCGATCACTACAACATTATTCCACATAGCCTTACTGTATTTCATATCAAATTTTGCAATACACCTAGTTCAAATTTGATGCATTTGTCTCACAATTGCAAAGATATATGCACAACAAAAGGACGTCAGGGATTAAAATTACGTCAGCAGGCTGCAAAAGGGGCCTGAGAGAGCCGCTCAACAGAGCCTCTAGCCCAGCAGATAAAATGCCTAAACTACCCTTCCTCCGTTCAACTGATTCCTGTTCAGCCCCTGTGCTTAATAAGCTGTCCGATTCGAAAGGGATCGGACTAAACACAGTCCCCTGCAATCATACCAATAAATGGATCGTAAGTATCAAATTACCTAGCGAATACATATCACAGCCATATTAAAAAAACTAAAATACAACAAAAAAATTGATTGAAGTAGAGTACGAGGATTTTAGCGTAGGTCTCATTCGCCTGATCATCACCAAGGTGATCTGCCGTAACTGCGTGAAAATTAAGCGAAGTTTAGAAACCAATATAGAGTCGGGAAACGAAGCCTTTGATATGAATTAAGTTTGTGAAAATGAGGTGAAAGGAGCTCCAATGAAAAAATTGCTACCGAGTTCTCTGTTGATTTCGCAAATGGTGACCGTGCCTGGCTGAGGGAAAGACGGCATAGCGTCTTCAGGTGTGGGGTTGTGTGTGTGTGTGTGAGAGAGAGAGAGAGAGAGAAAATAGGGTTTATAGTGATTTTTGGTTTAGTTCCCGCCAGGGTGTGCTGTCTGTCTTCCTCAAAAATCTTACTCAGATAATAATTAGTAATTTTATTTTTTGCTTAATTGTGTTAAAAACATATAGTAATATTTTATTTTACATTTCATCATCAAATGAAAATACCAAAAATTTAAAAAAAAAATAGAGGAATTTTCACAATATTTTTAACAAAGGAAAAGAAAGAAAAGTAATAAGCTAAATCATATTTTTAATCTGATGGTCTAAATTAAAATTTCAATTTCCAGCTTCAAAGAGTTGAGAAACGTCAAAAATGACAAAAAGCCCCCTACCTTTTTATATATATCTAACCCTAACTAATTTCTCTCGCAGCTCGTCATTTAGCGCCGTTTCAGTACCTTTTTCTCCCTCCATTTTTCTTCCTTCTCTTCATCGGAATGGCGGCGAATGAAGTTGAGAAAGCGCGAGGTCCGATTTTCAGAGACATTAGGAGATATTACTGCGAGTATTGCGGGATTTGCCGATCTAAGAAAGCCCTAATCGCCGCTCACATTCGTGCTCACCATGAGGTATGTGCTTGATTATGTACGTTTTGATTAAATACTGGAGTTTTTTTGGTTTGTGTTGTGAAGTTTTCTGTTATCATTATTGTGCAGTTAATTGTCGTTGCTTTTGGTTGGTTGATTGGGGATTTTGTGAATTGCAGGAGGAATTTAAGGAAAAGGAGCTCAACGAAGAAAAAGAGCACAGTGAGAAACTGAATGTGTGTGAAGAATGTGGTGCGAGCTTTCAGAAGCCTGCGCATCTGAAGCAGCATATGCAGAGCCATTCTCTTGAGGTCAGTTTTATCTGATTCAGTTCCGTAAATAATTACTTTCGTGCTGTAGAACTTCATCATGTGGACTGTTTATTTTGACTATTAGCTGAGACTTAAGAGTGAATGCAGGGAAAACTGAATGTTCGTAGTAATTGGCTACTTGATTGAATAGCCTTTACAAACTTTTAAGCATAAGAACACTTTTGCGCTATGGCTGCATTTTACTTGTGTGGCATTTTGTTGGCATGGTAACGAGAATTATGCTTTGGAAATGAGCGTTACAATTTAATCAGCTGAAGTCAATTGTTTTGAAAGTCCAATGTTTATTTTATTGGATTCAGGATTTAAGCATCACATGTTTGTTTGAGTTGTAAATTTCTAAATGTTTGAATGTTTGGGTTTTTTTTTTTGTCTTATATGCTCTACTTATTTCCATGTATCTTGGCCATTAAGAGGATTATCTTTTGCAGATTGAAGTATGGCAGAATAACATTGCCATGATATATTTCTGGGCGTGAAGCATTGGATCCCAAATAAAAGAACTCCAAAATGCGAGAGGCAGCAAATGTTACCTTGAATGGATCAGTACCAGGCGGGGGACCGCCTGAGAAGCTCCATCAAGTGTGCCTCAGTCACGCTTGTTATTCTTTGAGGTTTGGGGATTCTTTAGTTTGTGTTGGAGTATGTTACGAGTTGCTCCTATAAAAGTTCTGCACAGTATATGTTCCTGATTATAAGTGTGTTCCTTTGCAGAGGCCTTTTATATGTTCAGTGGATGATTGTCAATCCAGTTACAGAAGGAAGGACCACTTAACCAGACATGTTCTTCAACATCAAGGGAAATTGTTTGAGTGTACTGTTGAGGGCTGCAAACGAAGATTCACATTACAAGGTAATATGACACGGCATGTCAAGGAGTTCCATGATGAATCTGCTTCTGCTGATGTTAAGCATCCAGCGCAACATGTCTGTCCAGAGCACGGGTGTGGGAAGGTTTTTAAATATCCTTCCAAATTGCGAAAACACGAGGATTCTCATGGTAAGTTACTCTTATTTTCGTTCCTATGCAAACAAGTTATATATTATCTCATGATGTCCCTTGGTTAAATTTGGGTTTAATGCAGTTAAGTTGGATTCAGTGGAAGCATTCTGCGCAGAACCAGGCTGTATGAAATACTTTTCTAATGAGCAGTGCCTCAAGGAGCATATTCGGTCTTGCCATCAACACATTATATGTGATGAATGTGGCACGAAGCAGCTAAAGAAAAACATCAAGCGACACATGCGCATGCATGAAGAAGGGCCTCCCTTAGAGAGGATCAAATGTAGTTTCAAGGGTTGCCCACTAACGTTTTCAACTGTAAGTTCCTTTTCATCCAAAATCCATTTACAAGTAAATTTATCCCATCTGACTTGCACACAACTATATCATCAGTATTAAGCAAGTTATACTTGAACCTTTGATTTTGTATACCAAGATTATCCATCATTTGTTCCTGTTGGAGGGTTACTAAGCAGATGCCTTTCTCTTGTACAGACATCAAATCTCAATCAGCATGTAAAGGCTGTGCACCTTGAACTAAAACCGTTTGTTTGTGGCATGACCGGTTGTCACCAGAGATTTGCATTCAAACATGTGAGGGACAACCATGAAAAATCTGGGTGCCACATCTATACGCCTGTAAGATCTCTTACTTATGTAGCCAACGTTGAGCATTTTGCAGCAGCATATGATACAATGCTTGATCCTCTGGATTACTACCTGTCGTCTCAGGGAAATTTCGAAGAATCAGATGAGCAATTCCAGTCAAGGCCTAGAGGTGGCAGGAAAAGAACTTACCCAGTCATTGAGACCTTGATGCGGAAAAGGGTTGTTCCACCCAGTGAATCCGAGCTTGTTAATAACGGGTATGAAAACTCTTCATGGCAATCCTCTCTGGAATCTGCACATTAGCTGACACTTTCAATTAAGGATCCACGAATTAGTCTATAGTTCATAAAGCATTAGTATATAAAATGGCATGGTAGAGTTTAGGAAGAAAACTGTTGTGTTGCTAATATTTATGGTCTAGTTAGTGCTGTGGGTTTGTATATGGTTTTTCTAGGTGCAAATTTAATTAAATTTTATTTAACAAACAAGCTGTTGGTTTTTTCTTTTAAACTTTATTAGCTCTTTGCTTATTTGTATGTCCTTTTTAATTAGCTTTATCCCATTTTTTCATTATTAGATTTTAGTGAAGGCTGGAGTTGTAATTGGGCTCTACGATGTTGGATCCAAAGTTAGGCCCGTCAACGCTGCCTGCTTTAGGGCTTATGACAATTCTTTCAAATATATATATACTAGGATGCACCTGCGTTTGGCTATACTTGTACAAAAGAATTATTAATAACCTCTTAATATTGAAAGATATTTTTAGAGCTGATAAAATATTAAATCTTACTTTTGACAATATATTATTACAATATTCGGATAGAATAAATAGATTTAGCACTTAAGATGTTATAATGATCATGCTACATTTAAAATGAATTGAATATTTGAATTTAAAGAAGCTCTCAAAATATTTACAAGACACTTTTAAGGATCCTATAATCTCTAAAATCTCTTATACCTCGCTATCAAGACATTGAAAAATGTAGAATTCTATAATTTTCTAAAAAAAAAAACTATTTATTTGGTCATATTAATCGGGATGTATTTCTTTAATCCACTAACGCATTAAATAGCATTCCTAACCAATAATTTGGCCACAATCAATTTGATGCTTTCTACATAGATTTTAGCTAATTGAGAACTTTGTGTAGTAGTGCTCATAAATAAATACTCCATCCATTCCAATTATATAGTTAATACTGGTATATTCCCTTACGATGCACGGATAAGAATATTTTACTTATTATAAATATATAAAATTTAAAATAACATTTATATATAATATATTGTGATAAATAATGTGAATATTTTATTGAATATGGAAAATAGTGTTGTACCCTCTAGTGTTGAAAATTTGGCATATCTCTCAATAATTAAATTGCTTGAATTATTAAATAATGTGGATATTTTATTTGTGATGTCCTAATTTTTTTGGTTAAAAAAAGAGTAAATTTTTCTCACACACACATATATATATATATAGTTTCTAAAGAGACTTTTAATTGCTCCATACCTAAGTTTTCATTGTATGTACAGATCATACATTAGAAGCGGGGTTACAATTCACTATTCAAAACTTACCCATATTAAACTATGAACCTCACAACACATAATGTGACAATTGGAAAAATCTTCCAGTGCAAAACATTTACAATCCTATCAAAGTTCATAATCAGCACCTACAACCCAACATTTGAAGGAAAAATGCATAATCCAGAATCAAATTGAGAAACATTCAAGAAGATTCATATATTGATCTGTGTCGAAGGGGGTGGTGTTCAAAATGTCAAGCGTGATGAATTTGGAAGTAGTGCTGGAAGATTCATATTTGTCTAGACAAGTAGAAACTCCACAATAGATCTCTCATTCGACATTATTCCTTCAACTCCATTTATAGGTTTCAAACTTTACCTAGTCATTACATCAAATAATAAGTAGCAAAATATGAATGGTTGAGCCACTTACATACAACATTTTTTTAGTTTTTTTTTTTTTGGATGTCGAGGGTAACCCGCAGCCGCTACCGTGGTGCGCACTGGGTAAACCCCGCACCTGCTCACACCTAGTGGTGTTGGTGGTGGGTCGAACTTGAGACCTTTGGCCTCAAGAAACACCACTCCACCACAAATCAATTTTTAAGTTTAAGTAATTTAAAAGATAATTAATGAATAATTATATGCGAATTGAACTTATAAACAAAAGAAATGAAACTTTTTTTTTATGGGAACACAAATGAAACGTTTTTTTTTTTAGAGTGGGAATAAAAGTGAAATGTTAATATAAATAAATAAATAAAACACTGACCACGTTATATATATAAAATGGCAAAAAACCTACAATCAAATTTTGAGTTTAAGTAATTTAAAAGATAATTCATGAATAATTATATGCCAAATGAACATTATAAACTAAAAACAAAAATTAAACCTTTTTTAGTGAGAACAAAAATGAAACATTTTTTTTCGAGTGAGAACAAA
Source organism: Perilla frutescens (assembly GCA_026008535.1). Classification (NCBI taxonomy): domain Eukaryota; kingdom Viridiplantae; phylum Streptophyta; class Magnoliopsida; order Lamiales; family Lamiaceae; genus Perilla; species Perilla frutescens. The sequence goes on from BRKX01000001.1 coordinate 70,159,953, forward strand.
AATGAAGTTAACATATACATAAATATTAACTAAAAAACAGTGACAAAAAAACCAAAACAAAATAAAAATAAAAATAAAAAAATAAAACAAAAAAGTTAATGTTGGAGGATTCGAACGTGGGTCAGTTTTGGAGAATTAATGGCGCCTGCCAACCACTAAACCAGCAGTACTAATAAAATGGAAATTTTACACAAATACTTTTTAAAAGTACGTATTTCAACTGAGATTTTTTATAACAATTTTACCCCTGCGATTTTACTTTAATATATATATAAAAAGACAGATTACTTTTTTAGGGTATCCTAATTATATAATTTCATTACTATAAGTGGTATTAATTCTACAATAATGTACAAATACACCCTTATTAAATTTTAAAAATTAAAAAAAACAAACTAACCTCTTAAGTTTTTTAAAGACATAAATCTCAAATAAGGGTGAAAAAAAAGGTCAAGAATACAATCTAATTACCATAAATATTAACTATGCATGGGATTATTTGTCTTGGTAAAGAAAAAAAGTAATAAACCTAACTAGCTAGAGAAATTACATATAGCTAGAGTTATTCTTTTTTTTTTTCTTTTTTTTTTTCCTTTTGTGGAAGAGTTATTCTTTTTTCTAAAAAATAAAAAAAATATCTAAAATTCATCTGACTTTATGTAATTAGTATTCATTGAAAGTTAATGGTGCGTTTTTAATTTCCCCATTTTGAAAGACTTCGGTGGGAGAGTCAAATGCCTCAGAATTCCAAGGGGAGAAAAAGATATCATTTGTCTTATTTTCCTCTTTATTTTTACTGGGCAAGAAGAAAGAAATTCCATTTCATTTTCTTATAACCAACTTTCACCCTTTATATTATATTGTGTACATATATTAAAACACTAATATAAATAAATCGAAAATGAAAATGTGACAAGATAAGGCGTGATTGTGCATTTGTGGAAAGTTACATGGCAAACATATACACATCGGTTATATGAAGAAATTAGCCCCTAACTTTTTTACTTTTGCATCAATGATTAGCTCCCCTTTCTTTCATCTAGAACGATACGCCTCATAACTATTCTCGTTTTTTTTTTGGGTATCAAAATTGCTCCCGCACTTAATTAATGGAACCATTTGTATTCCACAATAAAATCATATCAATGTAAGCCTACATGCATATGCACTCCACTTTTCAAAAGAAATGTTAATTTAACATTGAAAAGGCTAAATAAACCGAAATCCAAACCAAGTTATTAAAAAAAAAAAGATTTTCTCCTTCAATCTCTTTAAACCGTCGTGTGTTGCCGGAAATTTCTTAACAAAAAACCAACAATTAAAAGCTTAATTAACGATTGGTGATAACATTAGAGTTAGAGTGGCTTGTTGCTTTTGTCCATGTATATAGTATATTTTATTCTATAATCTAATCAAAAAGTTGTTTTCTTTTTTCCCTACTCTGTATAGTATGTATTATAGTTGATAACTAGTTTTGCACCCGTGTGATGCACGGTAATCATCGAATTTAATTGAAATAATTAAAGATAAATCATATTATGAGTTCTTATTATAATCCTTTTTTTTCTCAAATAATTCAATTACTATATATTTTAGATTTAAAGAACTTCATTTAATACTAACCAAATTATATATATATATATATATATATATATATTTGTGTGTGTGTGTGCGCATTTTTTAAAGATGTGTAATGAATAAAATGTTAAACTCATATATATACACACAAACATCAAAGTTTAAAAATTATTTAAAATATTTCATAGTATATCATGTTCCCCAAGAAAAATAAACCTCATACATATGAAAGTAGTAACTATTATTAGTTCTTAGGTTGTACTATGAATTTATTTATTTCGTCAAAAAATTATTGTAACCTAAGAAAATATACCACACACCAGATCTATTACGTCATTCTCTACAATATCTTGTGTCAAACATATTTTTTTAATTTTAATTTATTATAATTTAGTTTAATTTAAATTTTTATTAATGGCTCGTCATTCCTGAATTATGGTATATTAAAAAATTACAAAAAACTAATATTATGGCAGACGCAATGTAACACGCAAGGACACGCGAAATATGATCTGAAAATACATGGAAAGTATAAGATTTTATTTTTTTTTAGGGATGGATAGCATAAGACTTAGTTAGATGAAAATCGACACGATTTGAGAATAAATGTGAATTAAAAAATAATAATTGGATACCATACTGTGATTAGCCACTTATCTACTAAATAAGAAGAAACAGGTTGATCAAGCGATGATTGTGTGCATATTGGTAGGGTAGCTCGTACATAGATTTGTCCTCTTCAACTTCAATATAGATTGATACTTTCCTTTTTTTCTTGTGATAGTGTATTTAGCATGTGGTAGTTTTAAACTAAAATAGAATAATAGAAATAGAAACAAAGCAACTCACATTTCAATCACCTAAGTTCTGCAAACACACTGATATGGATATTTTTTTCTTCAACTTTGTTTTTTCTTTTGCGATTAGCTTGTTCATATTAAGATTTTCCAATAACATAACTTCAGAAGTTCTAAAACCAAACAGATCTACAACTCAACCAAAACAAAATAAACAAAGAATAAACACAACTGAACTTATTTTTCCCTTTTTTCTTCCATTTCTTAATGTGTTATATGATGATATCTGGAGCCTCACTCTACGATTTTATTTTATTTTTTGATTTCATATAGAGAATCCAAAAGCACATCAATAACGTTCCATTTTGAACCTCGCATGTAGCACTCACAAAACTGCGAATATGTTCATACTAAAATAGAACCACCCTTAGAAGCACTCCAATTCAGCAAATGTAAAAAGGATGCACGAACAATCAAAGATAACTAACATAAGAGAGAACTCACTCATCGCAAAAAGTCTTCAAAAGAAAGATCGTGATCGTGCCCCTTAGTCTTTAGCCTTCACCGCCACCGAAAGTGCCTCATCAAATGCATCCGTCATCTCATGTCTGTGGCATTAACATATATGTTCATGAATTCCATAGCCTAATTCCTATGTATCATATTCAGAAAAAAATGTTGATGATTCAGCATTAAACAATCATATTCCGAAGAACCGTTAATGTGACGTTCTTGTAAAATAGTATTAATGCAACAAACAATATTAAACGATTTAAAACAAACAGAAAACTGTTGATAATACTACTACTCCCTCTATCCTAATAAAATAGATTTGTTTGCTTTTTTAAAATATCCCCTTATATAGACGGGTTTCTATGTACGTATATTTAGTTAATTTATTACTCCTTCGTTTCGTTTTGATTGTTATTTTAACTTTTTTTTTATTTTTTGTCAAAATATTTATTATTTTATATATTTTCACACTCTCTCTCCCAATTTTAACCCTATCACAAACATTATTTTAAGAAAAATAGAAGTGAATAAAATTTTTTGTCATATATGAGGGATGTGTATATTGATTCATAAAATTAATTGTTAATTCTAGATAAAAAAACTAAAACAATAATCAAAACAATACGGAGGGAGTAATATATATTAATATTTAATTAATATATTTACACTAAACATTAATTCATTATTCATTATCAAATAAATAAATAGAGACATGTTAGGAAGTTTTTTGATTAATTGTCTTTTCTAATATTTTTCTTAATTTTTATGAAAATCTCAATTCACGTATCTTATTGGATGGAGAAATAATTAAAATGACCCCTAAATATATCAATACTTATCTACATATCCAGAAATCGTCAAGTTTAATGCCAAACTAAGAAATCAACTACCTATATATTTTTCGAAAAAAAAAAATATACAAGAAAAAGTTACTTTTATTTGCAAGAATATGATATTTTAGTCAATTTGTAATTAATTATTACTTTGTCCAATTCTTATATTTGACCAAATTAAACGAATCGATTGAGACCCAATAAAACACAATCAATTATATTGAATTATTGTATTTCCCCCCCTCCACACACACACACACACAGGATATTGATCAAATGAGACTATTTTCCTGATGTGAGAAATGAGACCCCATCTTACACCACACATCTTGATAAAATTTAGGGTCTAGATTTAAGTCAAATCTCGGTGGCATTTTTGTGATTTTGCTGAAGTTTCAGCCGCCAAGGGCTTTTCTGTAATTTAGTAATTATATTATTTGATATCAGATGAGATATTATTTCCAAACTTATCGTTGATTGCCATATCTCACACGGATTTCGCGAGCCCTTCTTCTACGATTTATTCGTTTGCTTTCGATCGATAGTTGCTATCTTTCCTGGTTGTCGTGATGGATTTGATGGATTCGTCAGGTATGTTTTGTTCAATTTTATTGTCCGATTGATAGTTTTATACGCTCGATAATTTTTTATTTGATTAGAGCTAAGTGAAGATCTTTGTGTTTTGCTGGTTATCGATGTCTTTGATCTTGCGTGAGGTTTTGTTTTGTTTTAATTTTTTGCTTATGCGAGTTGTATGTATGAATCGTTTTGTATCTATCATGATTTTTCAGTTTTTGATTTCGATTTTGATATGTTTGATTTTCTGATTTCTATGTTTATCGATGCAGTATGATCTCCGATTTGGTGGTTATTAATTATTTATTTTGTGTTTTTTAGAATTTTGTATATTAGGTGGATGTTGTTAGCATGATAAATACTGTAAATATGTTGATTGAGAAGATTTATGTGCTAACGATGCAATTTTATGTTTTCCATTGTTAAGTGACAGAGTCTGATGCAATTGAAGATAATGAATAATTAAGTATATGCTAATCAAGAATACATTACATGCTAACTATATATTTTTCTATATTCTATTATTAAGTGGCAGACTCGAATTCAGTTGACGATTGTTGTTCAGATACTAGTATAGTTATATCTCCTGGTTTGACATAATACTACGTATGTAGGTGTGATTCTTCTATGAAGCTAGTTGTTGGAATGATGTTCAAGAATATGTTGGATGATATAGAGTTCTATAGGATTTATGCGGCTCGTTGTGGATTTGATATTCGATTTTCTACTATTAGAAAGTCTAAAGATGGTACGATTACTTGGAAGTATATTCCTTACAATCGTACGGGTGAAAAGAATGCAGCTGTGGATTTTAATGCTACTGTTGATGGTGTTATGAAGAAGAGACATAGAGTTTCTAGGAGGTTGCGATGTAGGGCACGTGTAGTTCTTAAGTTTAATGGTCTGGATGAATATGCAATTCACTTTTTTGAAGAACGCCACTCACATCCTTTAGTTTTTGATAAACATAAGGGGTTTTTGAAGATGAATATAAATATAGAACATGTACATCAGAAATTTATTTTGGACTGTGTTCGAGCAAATATTGGCCCAATGAGTTCTTATAAACTATATAATCAAGTAGTTGGTGGGCATTCTAATGTAGGATGTACAAAGAATGATGTTAAGAATTTTACACGTGATCTGAGGGATTACATTGTTGGTGCAGATGCTCAAATGATGATTGATAATCTTTTTAAGAGAAGGGAGTTGTGCTCTGTATTTTATTTTGAGTATTTAGTTGATGGAAAAGATCAGTTGAGGCATTTTTTTGGGCAGATCCAATTTGTATGAGGAATTTTGCTACATTTGATTATTCAGTGTCATTTGATGCTACGTATAACACAAACATGTTTGTAATATTTTTTTTTTATTTTTTATTTCTTAAGTATAAATGACATATATAATTATATATATATTTAGTTTTGTTTCTGAATGATAATTAAGTGGTTCAATAATGTTAATAAAGTGGTTCAATAAAGATAATGAAGTAGTTAAATAATGCTAAATCGTAATTTTGTTTCTGAATGATAATTAAGTGGTTCAATAATGCTAATGAAATGGTTCAATAATGCTAATAAAGTGGTTCAATAATGCTAAATAGTAGTTTTGTTTCTGAATGCTAATGAAGTTGTTCAATAATGCTAATGAAGTGGTTCAGTAATGATAAATAGTATTTTTGTTTCTGAATGCTAATGAAGTGGTTCAATAATGCTAATGAAGTTGAAGAACGCCACTCACATCCTTTAGTTTCTGATAAACATAAGGGGTTTTTGAAGGTAAATAGAAATATAGAACATGTACATCAGAAATTTATTTTGAACTGTGTTCGAGCAAATATTGGCCCAATGAGTTCTTATAAACTATATAATCAAGTAGTTGGTGGGCATTCTAATATAACATGTACAAAGAATGATGTTAAGAACTTTACACGTGATCTGAGGGCTTACATTATTGGTGCAAATGCTCAAATGATGATTGATAATCTTTTTAAGAGGAGGGAGTTGTGCTCTGCATTTTAATTTGAGTATTTAGTTGATAGGGAAGATCAGTTGAGGCATATTTTTTGGGCAGATCCAATTTGTAGGAGGAATTTTGCTGCATTTGGTGATTCAGTGTCATTTGATGCTACGTATAACACAAACAGGTTTGTAATTTTTTTTATTTTTTGTTTCTTAAGTATAAATGACATATATAATTATGTATATATTTAGTTTTGTTTCTGAATGCTAATGAAGTGGTTCGATAATGCTAATGAAGTGGTTCAATAATGTTAAATAGTAGTTTTATTTCTGAATGCTAATGAAGTGGTTCAATAATGCTAAATAGTAGTCATGTTCATGCTGACACAGTTTCATTTTCATGTTAGCTAGTTGAATTTTTTCTTTAATTTTTAATGTTGTGTATGTATTCTTTAAATAGGTATAAGATGGTGTTTACCCCGTTTACTGGGAAGGATAATTGTGGGAAGTGTGTTACTTTTGGTGCTGCTTTGTTGTCAAGTGAGAATACAGAGTCATATTGTTAGGTTTTAGAAAAGTTTAAGGATTGTATGAGTCGGTCTCCTAGTATGTTAATAACTGATCAGGACCCTGCATTGAAGAATGCGATGAAACATGTATTTCCTGACATGAGACATCGGTTATACATGTGGCATATCATGTTGAAATTTTCAGAAAGGGGTCCTCCTCATTTGAAGAAAGATAAATCATTGAGGGAAAAGGTAAACAAGATTGTTCGGTCTGATGTTATAGAGCCTGATGTGTTTGAGGAAAAATGGCAAGAAATCATGTCTGAGTATGGTTTGAATGATATAGCTTGGTTTAAGTCAATGTATGATCTTCAATATAATTGGATTCCTGCTTATTTTAGGAATCATTCATTGAGTGGGTTGTATAGGAATATATACATCAATTTCTGAAAGTGCCAACAGCTTTTACGGCTCATTTGTAAATTCTAATGCAATCTTGTTGAATTTTTTATGAAGTATGATAGTGCAATTGATGCTCAGAGGCATGCATATGCTGAGATGAATAGTGTTGATGAATCAACAATTCCTTCATTGCAAACTCCGATTTTATTTGAGAACACATGTTGCAGTTGTATACACTATAAATATTTTTGTTAAGGTTCAAAAGGAATTTTATTCGGCTTGTTTTAAGAACATGTAAGAAGTGCAATAAAAAATACAGGCATGATAATAGGAATTGTGGCAAAGTGAATGACTAATGCTGAGCTATAAAGCATGTGATGCTAATGGAGGTATCTATTTATGCTGATTAAGTTTTATGTATATTCAATTTTATTTATTTATTCTAAATCAGGGACCCAATTATATTTATATTTTATTTATTTTTTGCAGGTACCAATATGGTGATAATGAAGATGTTCAAATCATTAGTTTTATTAATAACAGAAGTCGTAGGTGAATGACTATTTTATGGTTATGTGAAAATATTGAATTGTGCAAGTTCTATGTTTTCATTTGGATTTTTTTTTTAATTTGTGATAATGATGAACAAATCATTTCATTTTTAATGATAGAATAAAAATTTAATAGTCTTTTATGGTTATTTTTAATGAGAAATACCTCGATGCATATAAGATGTAAATAGATAATTCTGATTCTATAATCATGTATAAGCTTATTTTACTTTGTTGGTTTGTGCTAACGAAGCTTTATTGTATTGTTGATATAGATATGTATTTGTGCAAACGAAGTATGATTGAAGTACGTTTTTTTTATTTGTTAATACATTTTTGCTATAAAAAATTATTACTAGAAAAAATTATTTAGCTAATACAAATAAATCTTGATCGGCAAAAAAACATGTCTATATATGAAACTCAATTCAAGCACAAAAATATATACAGTCTTCATCAGCACAAGGATATATATATATATATATATATATATATGAGCAACAAATCAAAGCTTCGTTAGCACAAACGCACAACTATATCAACGACACAATCAAAGCTTAATCAACACAAAGACTTATATATATATATATATATATATATATATATATATATATGAACATCAACTGAAATCTTCGTTAGCACAAACACATAACTATATCAGCAAGACAATGGAAGCTTCATGAGCACAAGGACTTATATATATCAACAACAAATAAAAGCTTTGTTCGTTAGCACAATTGCATAACTATATCAGCGACACAATCAAAGCTTAATCAACACCAAGACTTATATATATGAATATCAAGTGAAAGCTTCGTTAGCACAAATAACTATATCAGCGACACAATGAAAGCTTCATGAGCATAAGGACTTATATATATCAGCCACAAATAAAATCTTCATTCGTTAGCACAAACACATAACTATATCAGCGACACAATTAAAGCTTCATCAGCACAAAGACATATATATATATCATAGTAGTAACACCCTACAAAATGCTTGATCATTGACATATACAAAAGATAATTACTTAAGTAGTAACACCCTACAAAATATTGTTTTAATGTATCATAGTAGCAAGCATTCATACCATACAAAATATTGTTTTAAGATGTCATAGTAGTAAGCAAGATATTATTTGAATATAATATTGTTTTAATGCATCACAGTATCATTCATCACTTCTGTTTGTTGAGATACAATCCTGCAACATCAACGGGACCATCTTCTAAAGATTCTCTGTAATAGAGCTTTGCCTTTGGTGCATTCTCATCCCTATGAATGTTGGTGTCAGAATTCAGAATAGCAGTGCAGTACTTCATCCTCAAGTACCTCATCTGCTTTAGAGACTTCTTTTTCAGCCCTGTCTTCCAGTTCTTCACCCTATTTCTCATGTATGTCTCCATATGTTGCATGACATACACCCCACAATCACTCTTGTTCTTGTCATCTCTCCAGGGCATCTGCAGACATTGTGAGGATGTAATATATTTCTTGATCTCTTTTGATCTCTGAACCAACCTAGCTTTCTTAGTGTATTCATCAAAATACATAAAACTGTAAGTATATAAATAATGTTATAATGGTTTTTAGTCTGTAAGTACCCATTACTAGGAGACTGGAAATATCACCATATTTCAGTTTCAATTCATCCTTCTCTTTCTCTATGGTAGTTGAATTATCTATGATAACCGATTCCATGTCTTTCAAATCAATACAGATCAAGAAGAAGATATTCATCTGGTATATTGGGAAGAAAAACTGCATATATGTTTTGCCAGAATTAGTTACTGATATGAATAATGTGTGAGATTAATGAAATTTTTCATAAGATCATACCATATCAATTTCTGAAAATAATAGTAGAGATTAAAAATCAATAACAAATAAAATCTTCATTAGCACAAACACATAACTATATCAGCAACACAATGAAAGCGCGCGCGCGCACACACACACACACACATATATCAGCAAGAAATCTGGATATTTGTTAGCATAAAGACATATATATACAAAGTGTATATATTGTGCTATATGATTCGAAATTAATAGATAAGAAACTTGAGCAAATATGTATATATTGTGCTAACCAAATTAAAGTCCATGCTAATAGTATACAACATGTACAATATCTGTCTTATGTATAGATATGATCGAAAATGGTGTGTTCCTATTCAAAATGGAACATTAATAAGCAAGAGCAGATATGTATATGTTATGCTAACCATATTTGAAGCCTATGCTAATAGTATGCAACATCTCTGCTCTTTGCTCTCTGCCCTATTGATACATACCATGAAACATGATTTATTTCTACTCAGAATGAAACGTTAATAAAACTAAAGCAGATATGTATATGTTATGCTAACAAAAATCAGAGTCAATGCTAATTGTGTACAACATCTATGCTCCATGTCTTATTTATGCATATTATTGAAGATGTTCAAATTATACTCAAAATGAAACATAAATAAACAAGAGCACTTATGTATATGTTATGCTAACCAAATTCAGAGTCCATGATAATGGTGTACAACATATACGCTCCTTGCCTTATTTATGCATATTATCCAAGAGGATCAAGTTCTACTCAAAATTAAATTGAAATAAATCAGGACAAATTTATACATATTATGCTAACCAAATTCACACTTAATGCTAATGGTGTACAAAATTGACACTCTCTGCCTTATTTACGCATATTATTAATGAGGATCAATTTGTACTCAAAATTAAAAGGAAATAAAGTATAACAGATAGAAAGATATTTGCTAACCAAATTCAGTGTCCATACTAATGGTGTATTACACATATGCTCTCTGTCTTATTTATACATATTATGCTAACCAAATTCAGACTCAATACTAATGGTGTACAAAATCTACAGTCTCTGCATTATTTAGACATATTATCAATAAGGATCAATTTATACTCAAAATTAAACGAAAATAAAGTAAATTCATAGTTCATGCTAATTGTTCACAACATCATTCATCTGGCTTATTTATGCATATTATCAAAGATGATTTACGTAATACTAAATAGAGAACAAAAAACAGAGTTTTTGCAAGAAGAAATTCAACTTGAAAGAAAAAAAATTCTTAATTAATTTCTGTAACATTACCTTTTTTCGAAGTTTCAACCATTTTTCTCTTGACAGCCATAATGTCTTTCATCTTCAGCAACGTCGTCTTCTTCGTCGATTTTCATTCTCAACAATGAAAACCCTAGAATTCAATGTTGGTTTCTCAGGTTTTGTTCTTTGATCTCATGAGGGGAGGAAGTTATGAACTCTGAAATGACGTGAGTTTTTATGTTTCAAATTTCTTCTGAAAATACCCTTAATGATTTCAGGGTTTTTCATGAGTTCCAGTTAATTATGATATTGCCACCGCCTATCTTAATTGATCTTGGCCGTTGATTTTTCATGGATGTGTGGTGTTAGATGTAGTCTCATTTCTCACACTAAGGAGTGTTTTTATATAATCCCTCCCCTATATACATATACATATATGTATAGGGGCAGTTATAATGCAAACTAATCTTAGTATGAGAACTAGCAACCCATCTTACATCACACAATTAATAAAAATCAAAGACCTAAATTTGCTCAAAAGGGGTGGTGACAATTCTGTAATATTTGATAAGTTTTCTAGACATGGATATTAACGTAATTCGGTAATATTTATAAAAAAGCGTTGGATAGTTGATAACAGTATTATTATGCTAACGAAGTATTATTATCATGCTAATGAAAGTTTTCTCATATTGTTAACAAAAAATTAGATTCTAATAAAAAGTAATTATAAAACCTAATTGGATGGAATAAACCATAATTCAGATGTAATAAGCTCCAATGATATAAAAAATAGAATTACATTCTAAAAATAATTATAAATCCTAATTGGATGAGTAAATCATAATAGTAATATAAATATACAACGTTAGCATTATGATATTGTTTTATCAGTACTGCGGATAAACTATGTTAGCATATGACAATTCATCGTTATCATAAGGTATAAACCATAAATAGATTAAGAAAATCCTAATTAATATATTCTAATTTGATGAAATAAACAATATATAATAATGAAGTAATAACTAAAATATAAAAACTAAATAAAAAATAATTATTATAAGCCCTAATTAAAATGGAATAAATCATAGTACGTAATAATATAAGTACGTGTACTATGTTAACATTATGATAATTCTTCGTTAGCACAATGAACACAATATGTTAGCATATAACAAATGCTGACGAACCATTATTAAAAGCTAACGAAAATATTTTCATGCTAAACATGAGTAAAAAATGTATATTTGTATTTTTCATCTATGTTATTTGCACAAACATATTCATGACTGATCTTGAATTAAAGATCATGAAAAAAGCTTTAATTTGATATATTATTTGCATTGATCCGATTACAAACGGGTGGGATATGATCATTAAAAAATTTTATTTTTTTAAAAAAGTGATGACATCAGCTTTTTTTGTAAGAATTGGACAACTATACCTTATCTCTCTATTTTTTGCCTTGAATTTGATATTAAACCTCAATCATTAGATCATCTAGCTGAATGTTATAAGATGGTTCCTAGTTCGTAGACCACATAAAGATGTATTTTTGATACACTCCTATATATATATATATATTGTATTCCATTCATTACGGGTAAATTTTATTTTTACCTTTGAAAACCTCAATAATATAGGGTACGTGCCACTTAACTTCAACCGAATTTATAAATCGATCAAAATAACTATTAATCATCGAAAATCTGAAATCATAGTTAAACTAATAAAAAAACACAAAAATAAAGAGGCGGTCTCCTGTATATCGGCTGTAAATAAGGCTTCATATTAGATGGAAAAAAGTACTACATCCGTTTCTGAATAAGTGTCATTCTAGCATTTTAATTTTATTTTAAAAAATATCATTCTACAAATTCAAGATAAAAAAATCACATTTTTCACACATTTACACTAATTCAATGCATTCAAATATCTATATTAATTTAACTCATTTAATGTATGATATTCACACAAGAGTGTATTAGGTGATTTAATTAATTTATCAATTTATGTGCATTAATCCAAAATGACATTTATGTAGAAACGAAGGGATTATCACTTATAATACTGAAAAGTATCATTTCTAATGGTAAAAAGACAGTGACATTTTATTGAAAATTATTGCTAAAAATAAAAAAGCAGTGACATTTTTGTAATTATTACTACATTTTTGCATTAAAAAAAACTTACAATGCTAAAAAGTGTGATTTCTAACACTGAAAAATATCATAAATTTTCATCTGATCGAAGCAATTTGGTACAACAGATATATCCAAGTTTTTGCCAACAACAAATATTTTTTTTTTCCTGAAATAATATTCACACAAAGATTCGATTTTTTTTTTTGGTTGTTACTTGTTATCAATTAGGCCCTTTCAAAAGGTTGTCGATCAGGGTTTGGTATTTAGATTGTTTCTCTTTAAAATAGTAAGAAATTAAAATAGTGACATCATGAGAAGGTAAGCATGATGAGGGATGGATGAGAGGAAAATTAACAATAATGGATGCGAGATAGTAACATATTATTACAATTAATGACGAAGACAAAGTCAATCACCACGTCACCGCTTACATAGCCGACCGCAATCACTTCTACTTCTTGGTCAACAACCTCCCCCACTACCACCTTTCAAACCACACACTCACACTCCCACACCCACATACATACATAAGAATGACATTTCATTTATTTGTTTTCGCCCCGTGGATGGTGCAGTGGTGGAATGATGTTATTTTGAGATTAAAAGTCTAATGTTCGAATTCCACCGTCAACACCACTAGGTGTGAGTCTGTCACGCTAAGTGTGGTTTACCTTCCCTGTATGGTTTGCAGGCTGTTACACGGAGACTGTGTTTACCCAATGCACACCTCGGTAGCGGCTGTGGATTATCCTCGACATAAAAAAAAAAAAGAATGTTATTACATACACGTAGCATGAATTAATGTTATTACATACACATAGCATGAATTAATGTACGTTTATTGTAATAATAGGCTTCCGCTAATGTGAGTGTCACGTGAATCTTCATTTGAGTGATGAAAAAACTCCGCCAATGTGTTGAATTCGAATACAAAGATTAATCAACTGAAAAAAAAAAAAAAAAACCTTCAAAGGAGGGCTTAATTTCATAGCATCCATAGTAGCAAATGCTCACGTTGAGAACGTACCTTCACGTATGTATATCTTCACATGAGTGGTTTACTAGTGAAGTAGGCGATCCCATAACTAAAAAATCGTGATTCGAATCATATCTACTCCTTAGGTCAACTACACTTGCAATCTAGTAACATATGAGGGTAATTCTAAAAAACATTATTTTGTCTCGCCTAATCAATTTAAGTTTATCCGTTCCAATCATGCACGTGACTCATTAATTTCTTTTACAATAGGTGTCGATCGATTTATGATAAACTGTTACTATTAAATAAATTATCGTAGGTTGAATATGATTAAATAAGTTAGTTAGACGTAGCTATTAATTAAACACTGATCGATCACATAACACGGATAATTGGATACATGATGAATTAATCCAGGAGCCATGAATATAAGAAGTTAACAAGAGATGGAGAAGTTATAGAAAGGGAATTTTGAGGATGTAGGAATTCAACGGTGTGGAGTCCCACAGGTACAAACAACAACCACCATATCATATCATTCCTTTCAATGGGATTAGAGTCAACATTTGACAGATGCCGTTGGATGAGCCGTTGGGAAGATTGGACGGTGCTGATACCACAGTTATTGAGTTCACACCCTTCACCACATTTCAGATTGTGTTGTCATTAAATTTGTGGAATTGGATTTTCTGTGTAGTCAATATTAACCCGGGCAACCAAAACAATAAAAATAAAAAACTTTCCAAGTCAATTGGAAAAGGACAAGAGCTAGAGTAGTACAATCGGGTACTACATTACTTAATTGGCCCATCGCCCTTGGGTTTTAATTTTAATGCAACAGTTATCCGAGAGCTTGTACCAGATATTTCGACCGAAAAGACGTTGTGTTACGAGATGGAAAAATTTCCATCCCGAAATGCATGCCGATATATATCCTATTCGGTAGCTTTCAAGGTAACAATTGGTTTTCTCCGTGCTATCGAGCTCATCAAGAGAACAACATCAATCCCAACCGGCTAGTTTTCCTTGATTCATAGTTAATTTCTTCTAATTTAACTCAATAAAGCGTCCAATTATATATTTCCCAGAAGGTTATCAAAGTTTACTCAGACAAGCTCTCGTGCGTCACATGCACAATCCTTAGCATCATAGCCAACTCAGCTTGGGTTAGAAGTGATAAGACATCGATAAAGACACATTGATTGTATTCAAATTTGTAAATTAATCTTAATTAATTATAAGATCGTTACTCATCAACTAGACCATTATATATACGGGTACCTTAAGAGAAAACGCTAGCATCTTTATGATCAGCCAAACCATTAACTCTTCTAATTAATGGTTATCTATGAATGCAAGAGTAATGATGATGTTGAATACGTACATAGAGAATTATAAAGAATTATTAGCATAGCATCATGTGTGTGTTGAGTGATTCGAATATAATAAAATCCTTTTGAACGTATAATGTATACTTAAATCCACTTTACCAAATTAAAACTATTCTGTCCAAATGAAACCTTAATGATATAGCTAAGCAATAATCAAATATTATCGTTATGCTATCATATATAAATTAGACAGGAACATATTAATATTAATGCATCATTCGGCTGGCATCAGTCATCATCATCATCTACATATACATATATATGTATATATATATATATATATAGAAATAGGTTCAAATCAGTACTAGTTAATCGCGTGAGAACTAGGAATCATGTTTATTTAGTACAATTTTATAGCTTATTTTATTTTATTTTATTTTAGTGCTTTTTGTTTAAATTTTTTTTTATGACTTATCTTGTTTTATTTTAAATACAACAATATAAGCTATAAAACCATATATTAAATAAGCATGGTTCCTAGTTCTCACACGAATAACTAGTCATTTGAACTTATTCATATATATATATATATATATATATATATATATATATATAATTTCCAGCACGCATCAAATATTCCACCATTTTCTTAAATAAAAAAGGCGCCATTTCTCATTTGTTGGACTTTTAAGTCATGCAATATATATATTATAACTTATTATGTGGAATAGAACTTCTCCTATTTTATTACTTTGACTAGTGTTCTGTAGATGTCATATATAATATTAATTAATGAATATTTGATATATATATATATATATAATCTGCATTATTAATAAAACAGCATATACTTAAAATAAATGTTATGTTGTAACATATACCCAACTAGAACATTATATTATATGATTTTTTTTATATACATAACAATTTAGTAAGTATGCTGTATGCCCTACTATAATAACAATGGGAGAGGACGTGGTCTCTAACTTTTTGCTTCAAAGATATATAAATTTTTAGATCTATATATAGTTTCACCATGAATATTTCTCGAAATATTTCATTGGGGGTATGATTGAAAATCAAATTGTTTGAGCTCGACTCGTGTTCGTTCGTTAAAAACTTGTTTGAGCTTGATTCGATAAGTATATATATCAAACAAGCTTGAACATAATTTTTTGTTTGATAAGATTTAAAGGTCGGTTCGAATTTGAGCTCGATAAGTAAAAATAGAGCAAACATGTACAAAAAATATTAAACTACTCGAGCTCCACTAGTGTTCAGCTCGATTAAAGTTTGTTCGAATTTGACTTGATAGGAAATCAAACAAGCTCGAACTTATTGAACAAATATATGTTCGAGCTCGACTCATTTACACGAGAGAATTAACGAAATTTCCAAATGATATTCGGTTGATTTCCATTGAGGCCGAATGGAACAAAGAAAAGTTGTGCATGGGTGGTCATTTTTTAATTGCCAAAAAATGCACCACCTTTCAATGAATTTGCAAATTAGACATCACTCTTCAAACGTTTCAATAAAGACACGACCTTTCATTTTGTAGCAAAATAGACACCCCCTTTCTTTTCCGGTCACCGGTAAAATGACGTGGCTTTATTTATTTCCTACGTGGACTATGATTCCTACGTGTACATGCCACGTCAATATTTATTTTTTAGTTAATTGCCAAAAAATGCACCACCTTTCAACGAATTTGCAAATTAGACACCACTTTTCAAAACGTTTCAATAATGACACAACCTTTCATTTTGTAGCAAAATAGACACCCCTAATTTATCACGAGACGTGGCTGCAGTTGTGGGTATTGACATGCTGATGTACAAAAAGCTCATGACAAATTAAATTCCATCAAGTCAAATTACAATAAATTTTACGTAAGATCGAATTAATTGGAGACACTCAGAATTGCTCTTGAATTAGAAGAGAAGGAGACATTCTGAATGTCTCCAATTAAGGGTGTTTCTATTTGCACCACTAAATTATATAAGTCAAAAATAAATAATTATAAAATTACATAAATATCATTATTAAATAAAAATATAATAAAATCAATAAATAAAATAAAATATTAAAAAGAAAAAAAACATCTCTCCTCCTCCTGCGTTTCCTCTCGTTGCCGGTAGTTCGGTGTCTCAAGCCTTATGGCCGCCTTCGAAGACGTTGCTGCTGCGCGGCGGAGAGCGGCGGCGCCAGTGGCGGCAACAGCGAGGTTGGTGCATCCACCTCCCTCCTTAGCAGAGGTTCGGTGTCATGAGCTTTTTGTACATCAGCATGGCAATACCCTCAATTGCAGCCACGTCTCGTGATAAATTAGGGGTGTCTATTTTGCTACAAAATGAAAGGTTGTGTCATTATTGAAACGTTTTGAAAAGAGGTGTCTAATTTGCAAATTCGTTGAAAGGTGGTGCATTTTTTGGCAATTAACTAAAAACTAAATATTGACGTGGCATGTACACGTAGGAATCATAGTCCACGTAGGAAATAAATAAAGCCACATCATTTTACCGGTGGCCGAAAAAGAAAGGGAGTGTCTATTTTGCTACAAAATGAAAGGTCGTATCTTTATTGAAACGTTTGAAAAGTGGTGTCTAATTTGCAAATTTGTTGAAAGGTGCATTTTTTGGCAATTAACCCATTAATTTATTATCTTCTACAAGTCAATAAATAATCTGCCACGGTCAGCTCACAATTAGCTAGTGATAAAACAATGGGTAACAACACGATTTTGTTAACCCTAGCTTAATTATTAAGTTTCTAGAAAACATGCTTAAATTATTTAATAATCGAAATACATTTTTATATGTATATAGGTCAATTTAGATTAAATCAAAATAATCTTGCTGACAGATAACGCATCCATCCAAACATTCACGGGTTTTCGTCAACTTCAAAATCAATTTATTTTATAATATAATATATTATTTATTTATGTTAATTTGTATTCTATAAAATAGATAGATAGGGACCCAAGTCAACCAAAATGCTGTCACCTAACATGGTAGAATATTTATTATTGTAGCTTCTGATAATTATATTTCTTTTGACTTCAGCAAGCATTTCGAAGCAGTATCTTGTGTTTTTTAAATAGATTTAATATATCTATTTGGGATTTCAAAATTCGAAAGGGAACTTGATTTGAATCTGTATGGTCTGTGAGAAGATCCATAATCTAAAATTAAGATATATAGTTGAAAAAGATAAAAAAAATCACACGTAGAACAAGTCGTTGGAGCCTAAAGAATATTACGAGATCGATCAAGATCAAAATCATGTTCCCTTTGTGATATAGTATAATTAAAATATTCAAATTTGACATGATATTTTGATGGTGAAAGTCCGAAAGTTTGATTAATTAAGTTTGTGCGTAACTAGTGACGTAAATTATTTTACAAAATAAAATACGTACAATAATAATTCACTTGTTAAGGTCTTTTAAAAGAAAACAAAATCGGGGTTTTTAAATTTAAAAGCTCCAATAATATATACTATATATATATATATATATATATATTATTTAAGACCCATAAGTATCTAAAAATAAAAATACAAATAAATTAAGATTGACTCATTGGCTACCGGTGTTGAAAAATCAGAGGTTTGATTCTACTTTGATCGAGCTATACACAACTGATTTACAAGCAATTACATTAAGATAGTTAAAAAGAGAATTGAAGACACAAAATTGCATCTAGATCAATACTCCCAAATAATAAAATTTTGAAGTATGAGCTTAATTAACGATTAGAGTCCCAAATAATAAAATTTTGAAGCTCCAAATTCTTGATTTGAAGCAATTCTGTGATCGTCATGGTCAAGTGAAACTATTGTTCTTAATTTATTTTTAAAATTATTTTTGTTTTCTCTTTCCAATTCTTTGTCCATACACCAAATTAATTCTCGTCTCCAATATGCAAATAAATAGCATTACATAAAATCTATTAACGCTGGTGAGGAAATGAAACTCTGATTAATTAATAAGGTATTTCCTGATAAAGAAAGGGAAAAATAATTATAATCATACTGCCGTAGATTAATCAAGATCCTAATCATCATCATACTAATGATGGAAAAATGAAAGATAAATCACATTCCAGCCGTACCCCCAAATATTAACAAATATTCCCCTTCTGCCCCTCCCCTACATTTTTGATTTTGCACCAAAAAAAAAAAGAAAAAAAACCGAAGCAGAAATCGAAACTACTCTCATCACTCCAGAGCTACACAGCCTTCGACGACTCGAGAGTGGGAAAGCTACAAAAAGAGTCGAAGTAATGCTCCGACGCCCCCGCGCCGCTAAAATTCGCCGCCGCGGACTGAGGAGACACCAGAGACGAAGCCGAGGTGTCTAGCAGAAACGCCGAGGTGTCGAGCGTCGGCAATCCCTCCGCCGCTCTCCGCGCCTCCGGCTTCAAAATCGGCACGGAAGCAAGCCTCTGGACCGCGCCGCCGAGCCTCACGCCGGTCACTTGCTGCACCATCTGCATGAAATTCTCCGGATCCGCGGCGATGAACGTCGTCGCCGCCGCACGCTTCGACGGCCGCGGCTTGCGCTTGGCCACCCTCCCGCTCGGAGGAACGCTCCGTCGCTGCTTCGAGACGAGAGCTTCGTTCTCCGACGACACGCCGGAGACCGTCGGCGTGTGAACCGGGGTCGCGTCCGCCTTGGAGTACGGAGACTGCAGCATTTCGGATGAGAAGACGTCGGCGTTCGAGGCGGCGCCGGAGAATGAGCTCTGCAAGGCCTTCGTTAGGGTTTCGTTCTCCATTGTGAACAGATCGGAAATCCAAGCGTCGGAAAACGCCGGGCGGAAGGACCACGGCTGCTCCGCCAGCAATTGATCGTAAAACGCCATTGTTTAAACCTCAAATTAACAAGTTTCGATTTCGAACAGTTTGATTAGAAATTAATCCTATAATGACCAAATTATTTGTTGTGATCAAATATATATATAGAGAAGCAGAAATGGATAAGTGATGAGTTAGAGATTACTAGGCATGAGGAGGAGAGTATATATAAAAAGAAGAAGAGAGAGAAGTGGGAGGATTATAGGAGTTAGAGAGAGAGAGAAGAAGGCGGTTGCTGAAGAGTGAGAAGGGGTGGTGGTGAATAAATAGGACGGTGAGGAACGAACCGCGTTGATACGGCCAGGTGGCAGCCAACATGTACGGGAATAAATTATTTATTAATTAAGGGGATGGCCACTTTATTTTGACTTGGAGTTTGATTCTAGCCCGCTATACTATAATTATAATTTCATTTTTCTAAAACGAGAAAGGAATTGAAGCGGAAAAGATTGAGAGTTAATGGTATGCGTTTGTTTGGATTCATAATACAAGTAACAAGTAGTTGGAAATATATTTAGTTATGATAATCATAATACACAACAAACAACACGTGTGATTGATTAAATTTGTTTAACACTGTGTGTATATTTTATAGATCGATACTTGTCACAAATAGAATTATAGAATTTCAAAGAATTATATTACGTATGTACCTTATGTGTATATAATGTGATGTGCTTTACAACTATTTATTCTTGTAAGTGCATAGTATATAACATGATCTCCAACGATGCAAAATAATGTTCTTAAAATGATCGAACTCGAAAATATTAAAAGGAAAATAAGTGGGTTTATAGATATATGCTTAGAGATTTAAATGGTCTTAATTAATATCGCAAATACTCCTGTACATAAGGTGTACATCAGACGGTCAACGTGTTTTGACTCAGTCAAAGCGTTGACAAAAAAAATTGTGAAAACGGGTGATACTTTTTAGCTTTTTTAAATTTAATGATACTTTTTAGTGTTTCAATTGATACTGATCTTAACAGTTTTTTTCTTTATTTTTTTTCTGGCCAATACTTTTTATCGATACAAATGATATTCTTGGTCATTTGAAATGATACTTTTCAGTATTATGAATGATACTAATTTTGACAGATTTTTTAGTCAAAATATTGACTGGGTCAACACGCGTTGACCGTCTGATATACAATTTATGTACAGAAGACTTGCCCAATTAATATTGAGAAAGCAAAATGATGGATTGGAACTTGCTAGCAAATTGAAGGGCCACACTTGTATTTTGCCAAATAAAATTGCGGCTGAAAAGTGAGGTGATTTAGGGAGGATTTTTTTTTTTTTTTTGAGAAATTTAGGCAGGATTTAGATGGTTTTGAATATATGATATCTTTTGTAATAATATATTTTTCTCCTTTTGGTTTAGGATACTTATTAAAAATCAATAGTACTATGATACCCAATAATTATAATAAAATCCTTATGGAGTGATTTAGTTGGCTGAGTAGATATCTCAAAAATGAGAGACAAGTATCTATAAAAGAGATTGATAATAAAAATCTCTGCAAATTTAATACTTATTTCCTCATGAGTGATGCTTATGCAATAAACATTTTAAGAGAAAGTCAAAATTATACTTATTCAAAATTTTCTTCACTTGCAAATAAATGAATACAAATTCTTGATTAAATGTCAAAAGCAAATCATAACATGCTAAATGTATAAGGACAACTGAAAGGGCCATTTAAATATGAGAAGACTTTTACTCGATCTTTCAAAAATGGTATAAAATCAGCAACCCTTTACCGAATTTTATTTAAATTTTCTACTAATTTATATGAGGTTCACGCATTATCTTAATTCTCTTTAATATTTTCCTTCGGATTATCATTTAAAATTCCATGCATCGTTTTCGAAAGTAATCAGAGGGCCCAATGGGTCATGTGGGCTGGCAGGTTTAACCGTGTGGTGTCGGATCCGGATTATCCATTTTTCCGTGTGGGCCCCAGAGAATCTTTCATCATGACTCTTTTAGCCGTTAATGTTGCCCGTACAAATTAAACTAAATTGTTCTATATTACCATTTTTCTTAAGAAAAAAAGGTCTATTATTATTTAATAATAATAATAAGGGCAAATTGTACCAACATAACATTTGTGTATGTGAGAATATAAATGTGTAATTTTGCTAAAAATAAGTAAAATATATATGGAATCTAGTATTACTATTAGGTTCAGTGTTACAACACACATCTTAACATCATATTTAACACACAACATAAATTAAATAAAAAAAAATATAATTTTATTATGCTGCAAATACAACATGTATTTGTAGTACTGTCTCAAGGCGAAAATTCTAGTAGATACAAGTAAATTACAAAAATATGAATAAAAAATAACTCATGTCTTGTTGAAATACGAGAATCTCTCAAAATACAAAAGCATCCACTACAATATTGATGTATATACAATGTTATGAATGTAGGCAAATATCAAACACAACAACCCTAAACAAACTATTCTGAAAACTTTAGTTGTAAAAGACCAAAGATGGAATATTAGACAAAAAACACATAACATTCATAACAACATTAAAGTTTGGAAGCCGCACATATTTCTTCATAGATATAATTAATACACGATTTCTTTCTCGCTTTCTTGATCTAAAACTTCAAGCACTCTTTTATAGATTGTGTAGTACAATTTGATATATACTAATTCGTGTTCATCTTTGTTACAAAAGAAATTAACACAAAGATGGAAACAAATGAATGAAATTCTTATCCAATATCAAACTCTGCAAAATCAATATAGCAGTCCTTATATTATTAGAGTCAAATAACATATTCAAAGTATACTGATGATATCTGAAATATATTAAATTCAAGTATATCAAATATTTACAAAATTAGGGAAGGTAAAAATTATCAATAAATAGAGATAGGCGATAAAAATCAACCATAATAGTTTGATAAACATTCTTGTGAGACTATCTTAGGGTTCAAAAATCGGGAGCTATTGATCCAAATTCATATTCAATAACATACTTTTTATTTTTATTAGTGTTTTTTTTTGTGCTCGAATTCGAATTTTGACTCATTTTTCGAATTTAATTTACCCCGGCCATAAGATGATCATAATTCATACACATGGACTCCCTTTAAAAGTTTAAATAACTGTCTTGATCTAAATTCATATTCAATAATATATCAATGTTTGTTTATGCTTGAATTCGAATTTTGATCCATTTTACGAATTTAATTTTTCCCGTAAGATAATCTTACAAATGGACGCCATTTAAGAGTTTATACAATTGCCTTGATCATGTTACGTCTTAAATATCTGAGGAGTACACAGTTTCATAAAATTAAGTAAGAGAATTAGAGAGTGTATACTAAAGTAATAGATATGAAGGAGATTGCTCGTACTCTTTGTTAAATCATCTTGTTTGCTTCGTTTGTTGAATGTTTGATCGATTTACTCTTCTATTCAAGTTAATAGATTTATGCTTGTCTCTATAAATAAGTGACTATCGAAAATTGGATGACTTTAATTTGGCCTTCTAAGAATTCATTAGGCCACATTAATTTATTTATTTTTACCTAAAATTTCCGCAAAATGAAATAATTGCAAAAGGGAATAATGTAATCCGACTTTACATGAAATTGACCGCTGTTTGGAATTTAGCTAGCAATCCCCACTTCAAATTTGAGTCATTTTCTAAGTCTGGTCTTGTAGCTATTTTTAATATTAACTTGTTACCAAAATGTTTATTTTTTCAAAGATGGCTCACTGACAATTTTGACTTCTACAACTACTTCAATTATATATGTGTGTATAATATCTACATATATTATATTTAATTATGGGCGTATACGTACCACAATATTATTAATATATATAACTAATAATACAAAATACGAGATAAAATATAAAATGTATTGGAAGATACGCAACTTTATTTAGTGGAATTATACTCTTAATAAAAAAAAAGTAAATTAAAATAATAGTGTACTCTAATGCGAAATTAATGTCAATGTGAAAACGCGTTTTCTGCCGCTTGTCTGTTTGTTCGAAATAATGAAACAGTTTTTGTTGCTGTGTGTTGCTTTTTTTTTTTCGAATAGTTTCTGTGTACATGTTGCTACTTATAAAAAGTTAAAATCCCCCCCCCCCCCCAAAAAAAAAGAAAAGTATGAAACTTGCGTTACTAGTAAATATACTCATTGCAAAATCATATGGCTTCAAACTTACTCTTTATATAATTTTTTTTAATAATTACTCCACCCAAAAAAAATTACCATTTTGTGGGTAAAAATATGCACTTCTTTTCCTAAGAATATTACTTACAAGGATAAAATATGATAAAAGTGGATACTATTTTGACGTCTTTTACTAAGATAGCAAAAATATCTTGTCTAGCTATTGACTAATTCGATCGATATCGTAGCATGTAAGCATGTTATACATCCAAATATTTTTAAAGGAAAAATTAAACATTTAGTATTTAAGGATGTTCTATCGTAGAAGAATGTTATCGATATATATACATATATTAAAATTATAAGCTATAATTAACATGTGATGAACCTTCATGCATGAGTCCATTATGATGTGAACATGAGCAATGAATACGTTGATACAAACATTTATAAGTGCCACATATATAATCCTTACAATCTAAAATCAGTAATGATTTCAATTATTCGTTTATCTAACTTGAAAATTCGATGATGATCTCTTTAGATAATCCACAACACTTGAACGTGTCTAGCAAACAAAGGTATCAATATAATTAAATAGGTGGAGTCGAATAAAATCGACATCCATATTAGATCCTTTTAAGTAGGAAATTATCTTTATTAGTGGATTCACATTTATAAAAGGTAACTGAATATATATATATATATATATATATATATATATATAATTGTATGGTTGATCATGATATAGATAACAAGATAAATATAGAAAAATATTGCAGTGGGCCTTTCTTGGTTTTTTATGTGAACTAATCACATGAATTTAATGTGGACCCAAATGTGGACATGACCAATTCCAACCCAAATATCAACATAAAAGGTTAATGCACATATTTTTGTCCATTAATTGGCAACTTCCGTGGTGTTGCTATAAAGTGTAACAACACAATTGGTATGCATTTCTGCGTTCACATCAGTTTACACTTTAACTTTAACAAGATTCTGATTTTATTTGATGGGTTGCAAGTCTATTACCTAAATAATACGTAAGTAAGTAATAATCATGATAGATATACCTACCGTCTTGTATTGATAAAATACATACATGGAATAAAAGATTTATGTTGTTAGAAATTGGTGATTTTAGACTCAAATTCAATTCATATTGATTCTTTCGCTAGTTGGAGGTCCGTACTTTTCATAATACAAACGAAAAACTAGAAATCTTGTAATATAAATAGTTTTTATATCCCGAGTGTTTTCAGCTTATTAATATATATTATGTAAAGAAAAGATTAATATGCGGGGATAGCTCAGTTGGGAGAGCGTCAGACTGAAGATCTGAAGGTCACGTGTTCGATCCACGTTCACCGCATTTTGTTTTTCGATTTTATGCATGCTTTGATTGTTTTTTCGATTTTTGGCCTTTTTTGTGTTTTTATTTTTCGATTTTATGCATGCTTTGATTTTTTTTTTATTCGTATGCATACTGCGGTTTTTTTTTCTTTTCATTTATATATTTGTATATGTGTATATATATATATATATGTATGTATGCATACTACTACTATTTTTGAAATATTATATCAGAACAATACCGATGCATCTTTATAAGGCTGTACCATACTATTTTCCATTCCTTAATCAAAGAGAGAGAAACATATACCACAAAATATGAACTGCGATCTCCAAATAAATTATGAAATTGATAATGGAATTTATAAGTACAACATCATTCTTAATTATCAGCAATATTCGTGCGTTGAGTACTAAGATACAATGTGTAAGAAGCAATATATATAATAAGACACAGCACACGAACTTGCTAGAGACTCATTTTTTTTTGTTTTACTCACACACCCGACCTGTGGTATTGAGAAGATTCGAATTTGTGACCTTTGGTCTCTATACAACTCCACTCCACAACTATGTCATCCCCACCGGGACAAAAATTAAGTTTCATGGCGTCGCTCGGACTTGAACCGGAGACCTTCTCTATTATGTTATGTAGTGACTAGTGATATATATTCCGTTTCATATAATATCCTTATTTTTTGGAGCTAGGATGCAATTGATTAATCATTTTCAATGCATTTTATTCCCCCTAAAAGAAAAAAAAACATAATCACGATTAATACGATCTCACTTCACCAGCAATTTACAATTTTGGAGATATATGATCGAGAACTTGTGATTGAATGAAATTGACCGTGTATATAAAGTTAACATTTTTGGATCTGTAGATAATGATTTTTCAATTTATAAATATTTATTGTTTAATAAATATTACATTTCCATCTCCGATAAGTGTAAATGGACGGAAAATTTTAGTTATTAATTAAAGCATAATTTCTTACTTTTATATATATATTTTAAATTAAGATTAATATATAATTAATAAAAATAGCACAATTAACGTAATAGAATAATCAATCTATATTTATATGCAATTAGAGTGATATGCAAACAAAAAACGCATATATATATTTATCACGTCATTTAATTTTAATTAATTGAGGTGATTGATGACATAACTATATATACTTAATTAGCATGTATATTATATATATACATTTATGCAATGCAAAGAAACTTATATTATAAAACAACATATTATATTAAATATTAATTATATATTATATATGTATATTATATTGCTACATTGGGTTTAAAACAATATTATATTATTTGTATATTAGATTAGATATATATGTATTTATAGATATATATTATTATATTACATTAATTATTCATATTATATTTTATATAGATTATGAAAAGAAAATAAGAAAATAAATGAAGAAAAAAATGATGAAAAAATACCATGTTTTTCGGATGATAGCTTTACATTTCAGTAACATATACATAGATAACAATACGTCATTAACTAAAAAAATATGATTTTAAAGCTAATTTATAAAATCTTATTAAATATTATTAAATATAAATTATTTAATAAACTTACTAAATTCGGAATGTGTTTTTGGCGGGAAAATTCTAGATATCTATTAATAGCATAACTTCTTGTTTTTATATATATTAAGATAAGATATGTTTGTGCTTGTGCACTATATATATTAGAGGCAATAATTATTTTAGCCACTTGAACTTTTAAAATATTTATTTTAGCTACTAACTTTAAAACATAATTATTTTAGCCACTCTGGACGAAAATGCCCTGTGCGCGCTGGACACTGCGCGCTAGGGGTGCGCGCAACACGCGAGGGTACAATCGTCATTCTGGTTAAAATAAATATGTTTAAAAGTTAATGGCTAAAATAATTTTTTTTAAAGTTTGACCGGCTAGTTTTATATATTACCACTATATACTATGTAACAATATTCGAGGAACAAAGCTGGAGAATGGAGATATGATAATGATCCAAGAAGAAAGTCTTTCCCTTCTCTTCGAATGAGATCATCTATTCTAAAAGCGCGTTCCATCTACTATTCCACTTGAGTTTTTTAGGGCACAAATCCGAGAATGGGCAATTTCAAAACCGGGTTGGGTGCGTCGTTCACTCGTTCTTCGTACAATATAATTAATATGCAATGGATCGACTCGCATTATTCGAATTTAGTATCTTATACATACAATATAGACATCATGTTGCACCATTGCGCAAGATTCAGTTATAGCTTTTCTCTTAATTCCAATTTCTAATCATCAAAACGAAGTTGTGGGACAAGATATAGAAAAGAATGATGGTTTATATAATGTATAGTACAATTCATTGGAAGTAGCAATAAATAATTAAGTTTTCCTAAACATAACAATTATCACGATCAGTCTAATTTATTCTATTGATTGATATCAGTATCTTGCAGAAATTCCACAACTTAATCCTTTTTGTTTGAAAACAACTATATATTTTGAATTATACCGATTAAACGAAAAAAAGTAATTAAAGGCAGTTATACCAGTGAACAAGCATGCAGAAATCCCCCATTGCTGAACAAGCTTTCATTCCTCGAGAATCACTCCAATCTGAAAAGCAAGGCCCGTTTCTTCACATTTCGATACCAAGTCTTGTATATTCTACACAATCAAGATGAAGAATCACATAAGTTGCAAAATGATGTATGCACATATTAAATGAAAAAAAAAAATATTATGAATTTATCTTTATTTCTTCACTTAGTTTCGTTTCATTTCTGTCTTGTTTTTTGAGTGACACTCTATTGAATATTGAGTAACAGTATAGAGTGCAGAAAAATTGCAAGAACCTTTTGGTTTTGGTGTTCGAGATATAGATAACAGAGCAATGTAATGTGCCTCACTGCTACACGCATGCTATAATGAATTGAAGATTCTCAAAATCTCAAATATAGTAAAGAGGAAAGATAGTTATACCAGCTAGGAACGAGCATTTGATGATCCTTATTGCTGAATGAAACCTTTTATTCTTCATGTCAACAAAACAATGATTGTGCAGCTGCCACTTCTTTTGATGTAGTTGAATCCTTTTTAAACTTTCAAGAAGTGTTTTTCCTTCAACTTCGCGAGATGATGTACTCTGCTCAGAGTGACTGCTGAAGTCTTGGACAATCACTGACATCCGATGCAGAACGAAGTGATTGGAGTTTTCGCGGCAAAATAGACAGATTTTCACAATCATGAAGTGTATAAGAGATGAGGCGAGGCATGGAACTCTCATTTTCGTTTGGATTAGTCACACTCGCATCTTCCCATCGTGTCAAATTTGACATGCCACGAAGTTGAAAGGACTTCAATGAAGGGAACTTCACTCCATTGCTTGTACCATAAAAGGTACTGTCGACCAACTTCAAACAAGGCATGTCTGAAATGGCAAAGAATGTGAGGGAGGGAAGTTCTCCCAAAGATGGAAGGTGGTCACAATGTTTCAGCCCTTGCAAGTGAATGCTTGTGTAAGTACGCAATGAATCACTTAACCAAGCAGGATAACTCATGCCACAGTAGTTTTTAATGACTAGCTCCTTCAAATTTGGATGAGGTTGAAGATTTGCAAGCAATCTAGCTTGTTCTCGCCTTTCTTCTTCAAGTATATTGCCCCTTGATTTCCATTCCAGTTCAAGTTTATCCAGACCTGCCTTCAAGCCTATATTGGCTTCTTCAGCTTCACTTGCCTTTGAGATATCTATATCTGTTATGCAAAGCGTCCCACGGAGGCAATTCAGACTCTTTAGTTCCCCAATGCCACAACTAATTTTCGCACCAACAATATAAGCTGAAAGATATTGAAGGTTGGTTAACTTTCCAAAGTGTGGCGGCAAGCGTTTGAACCTGTTCTTGTCGAAGTCAAGATGTCGCAAGTTGATGAGATTGCTCATTTCTTCCGGCAAATCATGAAGGTTCCAGCAATCTCTTAACTTCAGTATCTGTAAAGCCACTAGTTTACACATGGATTTTGGTAGACAAACAATGGGATTTGTGGAGAGGTTAAGGTAGCGAAGATATTTTAGTTGATCTATAGAATCTACAAGCACAGATAGACCAACATTACTCAAGCCCAATACCCTCAAGAATTTCAAATGTGAAAATAATTGAGGATCAAGTTCTGTAGTTGCTTGACACATTAGTAAGAAAGTCCGCAATCTTTCATTTTTCACAGATGCCTTCAGTTCTAATGCTTGATTGCTATCATGAAGAAAAGACAAATGACAAGCATTACCAAATAATGGATAGCAATTTGACCTGTCATGTTTCAAACGGAAGCATATGTCTCTAGAAACTAGTCGGGCCATACCGTGCATCAAGTCGTGCATTATATATCTTATCTGATTGGACACAGTTGTGTCTTGCTGGAAGAAGAATCTCAAACATAGATCATTGAAATAGCCTCTAGCTAAATCTTCCAATGTTTGAGCTCCTATTGGTTGAACATATCCCTCCGCCACCCATAAAAATACAAGTTCCTCCATCTCAAACTTATAACCTTGAGGAAAGATTGAACAGTAAGCAAAACATTTCTGCAAATGTGCAGGAAGGTATAGATAGCTCTGCATCAAACGAAGGGATATGCTATTGTCTTGTGGCATGTCCCACAACTCATTCTCCAATACGGAACGCCACTCCTTCTCAGTAGACTTACCACGCAACATATTTCCAAGTGTTGTGGCTACTAGAGGTATGCCTTTGCATTTCATTGCAATTAGCCTACCTATTGATTCCAGTTCACGACCTAACTCCACACTCATGTTTGCTCTTTGTTTTATCAACTCCCAGCAACCATCATCCGACAAAATCTCCAATTTGTGTGCTTCAGAAGAGAAAACAACTAATGAAACTTTGGTGCTTCTCGTGGTCACAATGACTTTGCTGCCTTCCAAACCATATCTAAAAGGCCAAGAAAGAATATCCCAATCATCACACTTTTCATTCCAGTAGTCATCTAGAACCAGCAGAAATTTTTTCCCGCTCAGTACACCTTGAAGCCTTTGTTGAAGAGATCCCAAATCTGATAAATCACAAGCACAAAGCGTTGCATACTCGATTATGGACTTTGTAATCCTAATTGCATCAAAATCTACAGAGACAGAGACCCATATTCTCAAATCAAAACCTGAGGCACTGTCATACACAACACGAGCAACAGCGGTCTTGCCTATTCCGCACATCCCCATTATAGATATTACTGAAAAATTACTGCTCTCACAATTCTTACTTAGTAAATTGACAATGTACTCTTTTTCCTCTGCCCTCCCAACCATTGTTCTTCCAATTACACATGATGATTCGTTCGAATGCAAACTACTAAACAAAGACGATCTCCCTGAGGTAGTTCTTGCATCAAACTTGGCCTTTTCAGCCATGATCAAACTTTCCATTTCTTTAGCTAGACGTTCAAGTTTCTTTTGCATTTTTGATATCTCAAGTGGAAGCTTCAATTTTCTAAAAGAAGATAGGACCATAGGCAGTACCTGTTTTTCTTGATTACAAGTAACGGAATGATGGGCGCAGTAAGTGGAGAGATGCAACGAGACGTGATCGAGAAGGGCATCAGCATCGTAAGCGAGCTTCCGCATATCTTCAAACCAGAGCTGCCACGCAATACTGCCGCAGTAAAACCTTAGGGAACTACCGTCGACATGATCCACCAAATCTTGAATTTTGAAGAAAGTTCTCTGCAACTTCCGCAGCTCGTCTTCGACGCCCCAAATCAAGCTTATTTCTCTCCAAGCAAAAGACCCGAACGACGCAAACCGCTCCAGTGCAAATTGCAGGAATGCCGACCCGAACCCGGTTCTGAACCCCGACGCGAAAGAGGAAGAGGAGTCGCCCATTGCTCAAATTCTTGCACCGGAGATGAAGTTGTAGAATGAGTGTTTCAGCTGCACTTTTCGCCGTTTGTGTCACTGTGTGTGTGTGTGTGTGTTTCCTTCTCGCAGCAAGCGTTGACGAGCGTCTTGACCGACTCTTTAGTCTTTTATGCGTTTCTTCACACTACTTTCCTTGAAAATAGAAATATAAAACGAGTTTTTTTTTAGTATAGAAATTGTGAAACGAGTTGAGTTATTCCTCGATTTGATAGTTCAAGTTAATCATGCTCAATTATATTCGACTCCTAAACTAGCTTTTCTATAATCTATAGAAATATATTTATATATAATTTTTTAGTAAATATATATATATATATATATATTGTGCTTTTTGAGAACATTTAATCTATCTTTTCTAATGAAAAATCTAATTAGGTTTAAATAACTAAATAATTTTGCAATCCTTTAATATATTATATAAATTAAAAAATTTAATAATAAACGAACTAAAATCAAATTTGTAAATATCGATTCAATTTCATTGGAATACCTTCTTAGGGGATGACTGGTATGTCGGAATTGAATCAAGTGGGAATGGAATGAACTTAGTAATGGAATGGTGATGATAATAGAATGGAATGGAATGACTATTATTATTCCTTTGGCTGGTATCACAAGTAATAAGATACGAATGAAATTTACATTTTTTAATTATTTATTATAACAATATCTAATTAATAAATAAAATGCATGAATTGACTTATTTAGTTTTAAATAATAAATTACTCTTCTTTCAAAGATAATATTATATTTTAATAACATATTGTTGAATATTATGTGATTTTTTTACTTTATTAACATTTGTGAAAAAAATTGAGTATATTTTAAATAAGTATTTCGCTAATGATTAGCGGGTTTGTATATTTTATGTAGTCCTATAATATCATTAGTACTTTTGTGAAATTTTACAAAATTTTATGAATCATAAATAAATTATTAATGATTTTTTAAGAAAAATTCATAAATTTATTTTTTTAATAAAACATTTTATAAGAATATAAGATTTCATTTGTCAATACAAAAAACAAAGTATAGTTTTGCAAAATAAAAAATAAAATTTATTTTGATAATCATGAATACATAGTATCATAGGAGCGGGGAGTAATGGCTAATCATATATCATAATAATGTGATTCGTTTGGGAATGATCATTCCCAATTGAAAAAATCATACCAGCCATATGAATGGGAATGGACGTGGGAATGTGATTCCATTCCCATTCCATTCCATCATACTAACCATGCTTAGTATCACCCTATCACATGGTGAAAAGTAATTTAAATTCATATATTTTGAAATTCAACTGCTCATATAATCGCTTTTTTAAGAAATTCAAACCACATAGTCGTCGTTTACCAATTCCACATGCGACTAGTATGCAACCTATTCCATTGGAAAGGATCAAAGTTGAAGGGGAAGCTTCGTACCGACAATGTCAAACTTAATTCTTAAATAAACACCACAAATCATTCATAGCCGCACCCACCAATCTGCATAAGGGTAGTTTAATTTAGACTTTAGACAACATCCAAAACATGTAAAGAACTCGTGTGTTTTATCAATGTGGCTGATAAACTTACATTTTTTTATATATATACTAGGAATAGTGCTATATCAGATGTTGTCAATATTATTGATAACATTGTCTTCAATGTTATACTCTATGTGTAACAGTATTCCGACAATATTGACCGAATATTGAGAGTATTAATCTTATCTTTTCTTAGTTTTTAGGTTTAATTCTTTTTGAATTAATTTGATTAATTTGTTTATTTAATTAAATATATCCACGAAATTTGAATTGAAAATTAATGGATATATATAGGTGGTTAAGATCATGGATAGAATAGGCTTTGGAATGGTCAAAATTAGTTCCTACATTTCAAGTACCATGCTATCTCTCTCCTCTTTTCTCTAACTAACAGTTTCAGTCATGGGTTGCTGGAGCTAGTTGTGTGCAGAGGTGGAAAACGTAGAAGCTGTGTTGGAGCGGTTAACACTGATCCACTACTGAAGAGAAATCATGGGAAAGCTGCTGGAGATTGAGGAAGCTATAAATACCAGTTTCCATCCCTGAAGAACTTATCCATCCAGAGAGACTATCACGGAGTGAACGTGAAAAGCTTGAAGGCTGCGTCACTTTTCTGCCAGATCACTGAAATCACCATCTACTCTATTGTCTCGATCAACTAAGATCTGTATATCTTAATTAGTTGTGTTTGTAGAGAATTGATGTTTCAAGTGTTGTTGAATCTGTGTAGTATTGTGTGCAAACATAGTTTATCGTAGAAAATCTGAAGCTTGCATTATGTGTCATCTTGAAGGTCTGAGACATTTTCCTCAATATCTGCCTTCCGTCCCAATCAACTAAAGTATGATAGATTCAGTTGTGTGTAGGTTAGATAGTTAAATTTGAGAGTATTAGGATTTTGTATCTATCTATATTTTAGTCTTTAGATAGTGATTTTATGAGGGTTTATTAAAGTGAGTGAAGCGAGAATAGATTCCTTGTTATATGCAGTGTTGTCGAGGGAGTGAACCGAGACAACACCTGTATTGTATTTTATTTCACTTATATTAGTGAATTTTTTCATGAGGCAAAGGTGTGTGATTTAAAACTATTTCCATGCATATTGTTCTTTAAGTTTCCGTTGCGTGTTGAAGGTATAGTGGTTACATTAGTTTCAACATCAACTTTATTATCAGCACATTGATGTTTTTTACAAGCTATTTTATGCTTGTGTTTTAAAGTTATTTCCGTGAAAACTGTTCTATAAATTCCCGCGACAATGTTGTGGGTAAAGTAAGTAATACAGACTACAACATTGTACATAACTTATTAACTTTGCACGTGGTTTTGATTTTTCACAGTATTTGAAACAACCAATTCTAACAATATCTAAAATGACAAATTGTATATATTAACACTTATTATAAAAGTACACATTTAATTGAGGACACTCAAATGGTAAATAGCATTGTGCAAGAAAAAGAAGACATCTCGAATTGGAGATTTACTGTTCTCCTTTTTTCAACTAATATATATACACACACACATATATATATATATATATATATATATATATAAAATAAAGGATATTGATAACTAAATATAAAATGTAACTTTATTTTTTATGGCATGAGCAAGTCATCCCTGATACATGACAACCACGGGGGACGCCCGATTTGGGGACCTTTTTTTCATATATAATATAATTACATCTTTTAAAAAATATATTTGAATTTGTGTAGACATATGACATGAAAAGGTTAAAAAAAAGAACATAGATACTAGTTAATTAAAATGGTCCTAGAAATTTTATAATTTAAGCTGATTTCAAAGGGGATGAACTAAATATTAGTTAATTAAAACAGTCTTAATTGTAATTTCGAATTCAAGTTTACTTATTCATTTTTTTAATATTTAATACCGAGTCACGATTAACAATGATTTCCTTAATGTGGAGGCCAAAATATTTGAAAGTTGATTAGTTGAAATATTGCATATTTGGAATTTGGACGGTTGAAATTGGCCCACTTATCTTTTCGGACCCAAACTTGTTTCTCTTCTATTTTATTTCTTTTCTGGCCCAAGTCTAAAGACCCTAAATCCTAGCCCATTACCCGGATTCTCTCTTAATTAACACTAACCCTGATTACTTTTCCAAAGCAACTGCGCCTCCTATATCTCTCTCGATCCATCTCCTTCTTCTCTAGGCCTCACTTCTGAATCATCTCTCTAACCCTAAATTGGCTGCTCTCTCTGCAAGTCTGCCTGACTTCTCTGTTTCTCCGGCCGATTTCCTGACTGTGGATACCTGATTGGCCCATGAGTTGAGAAGGTTGTGTAGTTCTGGGGTTGAGCTAGCTTGTGAGTGCTTCGTGGGCAATCGTTTCACCATCCCCTTCCTGGTCTGGGTCTCTTAAGTCGCCGGAGCCACCATTGCCGCCGCCAGTGGAAAAATCTGAGCCATCAGTGCCTTAGAGCACTTTTCCCACCTCTGATTCTCTGATTTATCTATGATCTTTTGTTTGCTTTAAGCTTCTCTCATCAGAGTGGCAAATCAGTGTATTTTATCTCTCTCTCTGCCTGTATTAACTTGTGCTCGTCTCTGTGTGTACAGATCTATCTTGAATCGACCGAGCCTGTGAAGAAACTTTGTAGATCCACTAGATCTACTTGTCTGAGGCTTTCACCTATTGAAGCCCTACCTGCTTTGAAGCTTCAAAGGTTCTCAAGCTATTTGAACAACAAGTGAGAGGGACCGCAGGGGTAGGAAAGCAAGTAGTGAACCCCAAGCCAGGCCGATACCACAACAGTGATATCAGAGCCACGGTGACCTGGCTAGGGGCACTCTCCTGCCTCCATCTATCTCACCCCGCCACCGGTAAGGGCCGCGCCTTTTTTCTCACCCCCGTCGGGCTCCAAAAAGGTAAGACAGACCTCTCCCCTGCCTGGGAGAGTCGGCTCTGGTATATCTCTCAAACCCTAACCTCTGTGTGGTATCTTGTGATCCTGCCTCTATTCCTTGCTTTCGCTTTACTTCTGTCTGGGATTACCTTGGTATTCAAATTCCATTTCTCTTTTCTTGCTTACGGTCCGGATCGTCAGGACTCCCCTATGGGTTTCCTCGTGCGAGTTGCCCGGATAGCAGAATTGAGTAAGGTGTTCCAGAAGGGATTTTGAGGGTTATCTGTCTGTTGTAGTGATCTCTGTGAAATTTTGTATGTTTGGCTGTCTATCTGCCTGATTTTGTGGTTTTTTGCTCTTCTGATTCCTGGTTTTTTGTTGGAATCTATGTAGAACTCTAAGGAGTTAGAGTTTACTGTGATTGACTCTGTTTTGAGTCAGTAGCTCAACTGAAATCAAGTTTTGGGGTTGTCCTGATTGATCCCTTGCTCCACAGATCAATCTGTGCTGAGAACTGGGCTAGCCTCAGCACTATATCCCCTGGGTGCACTTGTTTCAGTGCTTGTGGAGGTCTCCTCCTGTGTTTGAGTGGTTTTTTTGCTGTTAAAGAGCTGCTGCTGTGTTATTTGAGGTGGATTTTGTGTTTTTTGGCTACCATTGTGTCTGGTATCATGAATACTTTGAATGCTATTTCTTTTAATGGAAAAGATGATTTTGGTGACTGGCAAACAAGAATTGAATGTATTTTAACTAAAGAAAAAATCCAAGATGCCATTTTTGAAAGAATTGATGAATCTGAAACAGATAAAAGCCTACTGGAAATGAATGCTAGTGCTAGGGCTACTATCCTGTTAAATTTTAGTAGTGCTGTGGTCAGAAAAGTGTCTCATCACCGTTGTGCTAAAGATTTATGGGACAATTTGACTTCTCTGTATGTTGCAACATCTGAAGAGTCTGCTTATTCTCTGCAAAATCAAATCATGACTTTTCAAATGGATTCTGCAAAAGATGTTGACTCTAATATGGAAGATTTTAATAAGCTTCTTAAGGACCTAAAACTTGCTGGTGATCATACACTTGAAAAATATGCTCCCCAGACTCTTCTTGGTGCCATCCCTGAGTCTTTTTCTGAAGTAAAATCTGCCTTAAAATATGGAGGCTCAAAAGTAACTAGTGAAATGATTGTGTCTGGGCTAAAAGCAAAATAAAATGAGATTAAAAAGATGAATTCTAAGCCCCTGCAAAATGAAATCATATATGTTAACAGAAACACTAATAGAAGACCCTTTACTGAGTTTAATCCTGAAAATCCTAGTGTTCTAGCTGCTGAAAGACATAGGAGAGAAATGAACTTAGAAAAAGCCCAAAATTTTGTTCACAATCATCCCCCTCATGCTGCTAGAAGCCAAAACCGTGCTCAGAACTTTGCTCAAAGCTCATCTCATCATGCTGCCAGAACCCAAAACTTTGCCCAGCATCATCAAAACCAGAATTCTGATTTGAAACCTAGAAAAACTTGTTAGAATTGTGGAAAATCTGGCCACTTTTCTAACAGGTGCAAGAAACCTAAAAGAAACAAAGGGTTTGTGAATAATCATGCTAATAATGTGATGCATTATGATCAACAAGCTAATTATGTTTATAAAGATGAGGATTATGAGTGTCATGATGATGTTGGTGTCTATATGGTTCACAATGCATGTGATTTTCAATTCATAAACTTCACCAATGTTGTTTCCAAGAATGTGCATGAAACTGAATGGTTAATAGATTCTGGTTACACATTCCATGTCACACCATACAAACACATGTTTCACAACTTGCATTTTCTAAAATCTGGGTATGTTGCACTTGCTGATGGCCAACATTGTGAAATTGTTGGAAAAGGAGATGTCTGTTTAAAATTTGAAAATGGAAGTATGCTTACTTTGCATGATGTGAGATATGTGCCCAAACTGAAGTTCAACCTACTTTCTGTATCAAAATTGGCTGACCAAATGCTTTATGGATCTGTAAACAACATGAGTTTTAAATTTGAAAGAGATTACACGCTTTACTTTGATGCTCCCAGAAAGGGTGATCTCTATGCTGTGTGAAGCGCGGTCGTTTCGCGCTCAAAAAATAATTTATAACTCATGTGCCCACAACGAGCGTAGCCAGCTAATGAGTACGTGTCGATCCCACAGAAAGCTGTCGTGATTCTACCTTCAAGTAACCAATCATAAAAAGGGGTTTGGTTTGTTGTCACTACTGGAAATTAAATCTGCAAAAGAAAATAAAGGAAATATCAAATAAAAAATGTTCTGGCGTTTGAACTTGAATTTGGTTCCAATATATACCAACTCGATCATGGGCACACTGATTTTCATACATGATAAATCACCTAGTTATGGAGACCGAATTCCTCTATGCGTCTCCTCATTCATCCTTTCATTGTAGACTTAAAAGTGATTCCTCGTCAATTAAATCCCTAATCAGTCACCCACCTCCCGGTTCCCCAAAGATATGTAAGTGAACAAACAGCAGTATGCCCTAGACGAACCCAGATCTGTTGTGTTTACCAATTCCTCGTGTGCCCACAACAACCTATTGATTCCCTTATTACTATATGAACCAACACACAGTCACAATTCACCAATTCAATTAATAGTGGTGTGCCTCTTTACCTAACGAGTGATCAGCCATATTGGGCATTTCAGACACACACTCACGTGGAACAAGGCACAAGAATCAACAGAAACCTATCATGCATTACTATACCCATTTTGGCCTCACGAGTCCAGATTTATATTCAAACCATTTTCGTTGTTCAAACACCAGAATTAAAAGTCTAGCCAAGCATGCTAGACATAATTAAAATTACAGAAATGAAGGACATAATTGTAAAGAAAACTTACTGAATTTAATACGCAAAAATACTCAACATAAATGTTGAGTTTGAAACATAATCCTAAGTCCCAAAGGCTTAAGGCCAATGGATTGTTTCTTGCTGCAAAGCATCATACGAAAATTAAAATGCAGGAAAGTAAAAGTGTAGCAATGTTTCTGACTTCCAAAGCTTGTGTTTCCAGAATTGAAAGAAGCTTATATAGTTACATTTCTGAATCAGAGATCCCCCAACAAGCTGGGGTCTTCACTGGATTTTCGGAGTTGGCGTGCCCTCGCTGATCTGACTAGATAAGCATAAGTTGACCAAATCCCTATTTTTTAGGGATTGGGCTTATCTCTTCTTTGCAACGCCTCCAAGAGTCTAGTCCACCTTCAACTCTTCTTCGGATAATGTAGCTATCCTTCTCCTCTCTCTCTTCAAATTGATCCCGAGTTTCTCGCAATCGACCTAGCCCAGCCCCATTATTGTCAAGTCTACACGAGCAAAGTGGGCACGACATCTTACAGTCAGCCTCATCCATCTCTGATATGCCCATTCCGCCACCCGAATATAGGATGAGTGCTGAAAGAAGTCCCCTGTGCCTCTGACTGAATCTTTAGCTTGGATTTTCTAGAATAACCGGGCATAAAATGCCCCTTTCGCCAG
The DNA here is from genome assembly GCA_026008535.1 of Perilla frutescens. Taxonomy (NCBI): domain Eukaryota; kingdom Viridiplantae; phylum Streptophyta; class Magnoliopsida; order Lamiales; family Lamiaceae; genus Perilla; species Perilla frutescens. Next base: position 70,199,488 of record BRKX01000001.1, read on the forward strand.
ACTTGACCTCTGCAATGCCTCATGACCCCATCCTGGTTCTTTTTTACTCAAAACACACTAAAAAGGACATTTATAACGAACAAAATGCCCATAAAAATACGAAATAAATGGACTTATCACACCCACACACTTTAGACATGATTGTCCTCAATTATGGGATGCAATGCGTCCAGAAAAACAAAAGAAAAGAAAGGCAAAAAAGAACAGACTCAAAACAACGCATGCAAACTGTTAATCAGCGTGGGCACATCACAATCAATATTCCAACAAAACTGCGAAGTATCAGCATACCAAAAATAGGTCAAAAATGAGTTCAGCGTGGTAATCCTCACAACTCTCTTCACTCAGTGTTTAGGCTCAGTGTATACACTCAAATCAATGCAATTATGTACTTAGTCGTCCCATAGGCTTGCTAAAGTTCTATTATCAATCTCCAGAAACCATAGATGCATAAGTATCAATAGGGCTTTTTAGGCTACAGTGGGCATTTAATGTAGGTGGGGTTTTATTTCTGTACAGACCCCCCTATTTTTTTCTAACTCACTACCCTGTTATGCCCCGTTCAGACAATAATTTATTTCTTTACTCTTGGGCACTCTGAACACTTAAGACTAGGGGAATTTCTTTCTCTTTTTTTTTCTTTTTCTTTTATCATCATTTTTTTTCTTCTTTTTTATTATTATTTTTTTATTCCCCTATCTTTTCTAACCTTTTCACAAATATCCCCCAACAATTCTGCCTTAACCCTCTTTTTTCTTTTTCAAGGTTTTTATAATGCCCTGGCTATATATTTTACCATCCCAAACAAGAAATCTGTCAGGGCATTTCATAGGCTCAAAAGGACGGCAAATGTTGTGTCATTGGTGGGTAATATCTTCTTTTCAGTGGTGGTGGCCTATATCATCTACTTATGCATCAACAATTTCCAAGCTTCAAATAGAACAATAGCAAATTCTAGAATTTCTAAGCACAAATTGTTCACACATGAAGTAAAAAAAGCTGTGAAATTGGCATACATCATTTAGGCTCAATTCTCACAGGGCATGCTAAACTCGTTCGTCATCCCTATCTTATGTGGACATGCTGATTTTTATATGAAGCAGCATAATGTTGAAAATATCAAAACACACTAAAAAAGACATTTATAACGAATAAAATGCCCATAAAAACACGAAATAAATGGACTTATCACACCCACACACTATAGACATGATTGTCCTCAAGTATGGGATGCAATGCGTCCAGAAAAATAAAAGAAAAAAAGGTAAAAAAGAATAGACTCAAAACAACGAATGCAAACTGTTAATCAGCGTGGGCACATCACAATCAATATTTCAACAAAACTGCGAAGTATCAGCATACCAAAAATAGGTCGAAAATGAGTTCAGCGTGGTAATCCTCACAACTCTCTTCACTCAGTGTATACACTCAAATCAATGCAATTATGTACTTAGTCGTCCCTTAGGCTTGCTAAAGTTCTATTATCAATCTCCAGAAACCATAGATACATAAGTATCAATATGACTTTTTAGGCTACAGTGGGCATTTAATGTTGGTGGGGTTTTATTTCTATACAGACCTCCCTATTTTTTTCTAACTCACTACCATGTTGTGTCCCGTTCAGACAATAATTTATTTCCTTACTCTTGGGCACTCTGAACACTTAAGACTAGGGGAATTTATTTCTCTTTTTTTTCTTTTTCTTTCATCATCATTTTTTTTCTTCTTTTTTATTCCCCTATCTTTTCTGGCCTTTTCACAAATATCCCTCAACAATTCTGCCTTAACCCCATTTTTTCTTTTTCAAGGTTTTTATAATGCCCCGGCTATATATTTTACCATCTCAAACAAGAAATCTGTCAGGGCATTTCATAGGCTCAAAAGAGCGGCAAAGGTTGTGTCATTGGTGGGTAATATCTTATTTTCAGTGGCTCAACAAAAAGGTGGCCTATATCATCTACTTATGCATCAATAATTTCCAAGCTTCAAATAGAACAGTAGCAAGTTCTAGAATTTCTAAGCACATAATTGTTCACACATGAAGTAAAGAAAGCTGTGAAATGGGCATACAACATTTAGGCTCAATTCTCACAGGGCATGCTAAACTCATTCATCATCGCTGTCATATGCGGACATGCTGATTTTTTATATGAAGCAGCATAATGTTGAAAATATCAAAACACACTAAAAAGGACATTTATAACGAACAAAATGCCCATAAAAACACGAAATAAATGGACTTATCACACCCACACACTTTAGACATGATTGTCCTCAAGTATGGGATGCAATGCGTCCAGAAAAACAAAAGAAAAGAAAGGCAAAAAAGAACAGACACAAAACAACGTATGCAAACTGTTAATCAGCATGGACACATCACAATCAATATTCCAACAAAACTATGAAGTATAAGCATACCAAAAATAGGTCAAAAATGAGTTCAGCGTGGTAATCCTCACAACTCTCTTCACTCAGTGTTTAGGCTCAGTGTATACACTCAAATCAATGCATTTATGTACTTAGTCGTGCCATAGGCTTGCTAAAGTTCTATTATCAATCTCTAGAAACCATAGATGCATAAGTATCAATAGGGCTTTTTAGGCTACAGTGGGCATTTAATGTAGGTGGGGTTTTATTTCTGTATAGACCCCCCCTATTTTTTTTCTAACTCACTACCCTGTTGTGCCTCGTTCAGACAATAATTTATTTCTTTACTCTTGGGCACTCTGAAGACTTAAGACTAGGGGAATTTATTTTTGTTTTTTTCTTTTTCTTTCAATATCATTTTTTTCTTCTTTTTTTATTATTTTTTTATTCCCCTATCTTTTCTGGCCTTTTCACAAATATCCCCCAACAATTCTGCCTTAACCGAGCCCACGGGCTAAAAAAAATTTTCGGGTCGGGCTGGCCCGGCCTGAACCATTTTCGGGCCTAAATTTTATGGGCCCAACCCTGCCCAAAAATCGGGCCGGGTCGGGCCGTCCATGGGCCTACAGCTAAAATTTAGTTTTTTCTCTCGGGCCCGCCTGGCCCATTTGAGCCAATTTTTTTTCGGATCGGGCCAAATCGGGCCTAAAATTTTACAGCCCAGCCAGGCCTAAAATCAGGCTGGGTCGGGCTGGCCCATCGAGCTGGGCCGGTTTTGACAGTTCTAGCCCTGGCTATATATTTTACCATCCCAAACAAGAAATCTGCTAGGGCATTTCATAGGCTCAAAAGGGCGGCAAAGATTGTGTCATTGGTGGGTAATATCTTCTTTTCAGTGGCTTAGCAAAAAGGTGGCCTATATCATCTACTTATGCATCAACAATTTCCAAGCTTCAAATAGAACAGTAGCAAGTTCTTGAATTTCTAAGCACATAATTGTTCACACATGAAGTAAAGAAAGCTGTGAAATGGGCATACAACATTTAGGCTCAATTCTCACAGGACATGCTAAACTCGTTCGTCATCCCTCTCTTATGCGGACATGCTGATTTTTTATATGAAGCAGCATAATGTTGAAAATATCAAAAGTAATGACCACATAGACTTCACAGAAAGCATGCTTGACTCAACTAGCCACCTACACACTTTGCATTAAGCAAAGTGTTAAAACAGACTCAACATAAAAACACAAACATAAACTGGAATGCCCCTACCCACACACTTTGCACCAGGCAAAGTTGGTGAACAGGGGCGACACACAAACGATAACAAAGAACAAAAAAAACGTAATCTAAGGAAAGAACAGAACTAGGATTTAATCGGATGAGGGCGTTCCGTATAAGAACCTAACGCGTTTGAAATAGGCTTTCAGGGCTATCTCGATGCGGTCTAGTTTTTCCTCTGTCTGGGACTGGGCATTCTCCAACATTTCCAACTTCTTTAGAATCACTGTGACCGAATGCTCCCCTTGATGTGTCCTCCCTACTGGTGGCTTCCTAGATGTACCTGCAATCATCAAAAGGCTCAAGGGGTCTCCCCTCAGCACTAAGAAAACAGGCTTGCCATCCTCATCATCAACCACATCTTGCATTCTTTTCAAACAAGCAATATCAAAAAATTCCATAGGCAAAGAGACTAGATCAGTGGTGTTTAAATCTAACAACCTAGACCTAACAACAATTTGGGTGATAAGCTGGGCACACGAGATTCAATGATTAGGGTGTGTTTTGATTTCCCTGAAATGTGCAATGGCCACAGAGCCAAAATTGATTTTAATTTTCTTCACCATACACCAGAGAATAAAAAGCTCCTGATTAGTTATGGAATTAGAGCTATCCTTCCTACCAAAGAAACTGCAGGTAAGCACCCTGTGGCAAAATCTCAAGGCTTCATTGTTCAGACAATAGCCTTTTGTGGCTCCACTTTGATAAGTGGAGCCATCCCCAACCTCAGCCCATTTTTCCTCAACTCCCTCAGCAGAGTCGGGCACAACAGTCACGTCATCTTCATACTCCTCCTCTTGGAGGCCCAAGTATGATACGATGCCCAACATCATATTCAGATCATCAGCAGACATAGAGAAACTTTTACCCATAATTTTAAAATTCATAACCCTAGTAGACGTAACAGGCTTATTCACAGCTTTTATCTTCAGACTATTAACAAATTCACGAGACAGTACAGGAAAAATAACGCATTCCATATCCAAGAAAAACTCCCAACCAATTGCAGCAAAGAAATCCCTTACCTTCTGCTCTATCCCAAGAGCTGCAAGTGACTCAGCATGGACCTCCTTCTAATTTATAATGCCCTAGACTGGTGGCGGGCCACTCCCTGGCTTACTCGGAGTGGGGCTCCCTACCCCTCTGCCCTTTTTAGGCTCAGGGTGTAGTGTGCCCTCTGTAGCTTTTCTCTTCTTCGAAGAGGGCTCCCCAGCTAGCTTGGCCCCTGCTTTCATGGCCACCGTTTTCCCCACCCTCTGCTTGGGTGGTGAGTCCTCTGAGGGTTCATCCTCGAGTGTCTGAGCCTGGAATGGCTCACTTTGTTGCTGCTGCTGCTCTGGGTGTTTTGAAACCTTCTTTTCGGTTTCATCTTGTTGGGACTCGGCTGGCTGCTCAGTTGGTTGTTCCAGAATGGGCTCTCCGACCATCTTTTTTCCTTTTGCCTTCTCCAGTGCCCGTTTCTTGATCTCGACGGGTCCTTCTTCTTAGATTTGCTCCTCCGCGGGCTGTGTTTCCTCTTCATCCAACTCATTCACATAGTCATCCAGGCCTTCATCCTTACCCTCTTCTTCTTCATTCTCCTCTTCTTCAGCAACCTCTTCAGACGGCGGAGGCGTCGAAACCTTAGCCGGTTTTTTTGACTTTTTAGAAGCTATTTTTGCAGGCTCTTACGTGGGCTCCGTGGCCACTTCCTCTTCTTCTTGTGTTCTACCTACAGTGGTGTCATCTTCAGCATGTTCTTCTTGCGATGGTATAGCAGAGCTTGCTTCAGCTACAGGCTCTTTCTTCGGCGGAGTCTCTTTTGCTAGTTTGCTCGAGGTGGCCGTGGCAGGTGCAACTTTCTCCTTAGGCTTTACAGCCTTTTTCTTTACTACCTTAGCTGGGGTGGGCTCTGCAGAGGTGACTGGAGTATCGAACTCTAACTTGTCCTTGACTCTAGCTTGTGGAACCATCTTCTTCCCGCGTGTGTTCACCATTGTTGAGGCTTGAGATTTCGAGAGAGATGTTGTAGGGTTTTGAGAGGGAGAAGAGAGAAGCTTCGAATTTTTTTCTAAAAAAAATGAAAGTGAAAGTTAAGATTTTGTGGGGTTAGATTTTTATTTATGTGTGTTACTGTTCCTGATATGACCGTGACTCTTTGAATTCCAAAGGATTTATTCGAATTAGCGTGCCCACATCAACGGATAAGCTTTATCCCCTGAAAAATCGGAACGAACTTTATCTCTTCAAAATGCCCCGTCTCAGAATCCATATTTCTCCGGGATTTATTTTTATCCTTGGTTTCTCTCTCCTTATCCTAACCTGTAGATCACATACTTATCCAAAAACAAGCGTAAAATTGCCCCTAATCTAGTTTAATTAACTGAAAACTTTATTTAATTAAAATAAAAATAAAATAAAGCAATTAAAAACCTGGGCTACCTCCTAGTAGCGCCTCATTTATTGTCATGGGCACGACAAAATCCTTACTCAGGTGTAAATGGGCTCCCCAAGCCAAACCACTCTAGCATCCCGATCAGAATGCCCTATGTATGGTTTGAGACGATGGTCATTTACTTTGAATTGCCCTCCAATTTCGGGATTTTTGAGTTCAACTACCCCATTAGGGCATTCCGCATAGACTTCAAATGGACCAACCCACTTGGTCCTCAGACTTGCTCCCATCAATTTGAACCTTGAATGGTACAAAAGCACTTGTTGTCCTGCGAAGAATCTCTTTCTTCTAATCACTTGATCATGAAGCATCTTCATCTTTTCCTTATAAATCACAGCATTATCATAGGCTTCCATTCTCATTTCTTCCAGCTCCTGAATCTGAAATTTTCTGAAATGCCCAGCTACATCCTTATCCATGTTCAGCTTCTGAAGTGCCCATCGTGCCTTGTGTTCCAGCTCGACTGGCAGATGACAACACTTCCTAAATATATGGGAACATTCCAATTGGAGTCTTGAATGCCGTTCGGTATGCCCACAAGACATTATCCAAATGAACATCCAGTCCTTCCGACTTGGATTCACTACCTTCCCAAGGATGGCTTTAATTTCTCGATTTGAGACTTCAGCTTGGCCATTTTCTTGTGGATGATAGGCTGTTGTGACTCTATGATTTACTCCATACTTTTTCAATAGCCTCTCCATTGTTTGTTGCAAAAGTGGGTCCCTTGATCACTGATGATGGACCTGGGCATACCAAACTGGCTAAAAATATGGGATTTCAGAAATGCAGCTACTACCCTTGCATCATTGGTAGCTGTAGCCTTTGCCTCCACCTATTTGGACACATAATCAACTGTTAGGATAATGTAATGATTCCCCTTGGAATTTGCAAGGGGTCCCATGAAATCCATTCCCCAAACATCGAAAATTTCTACCGGCATGATGGATGTCATGGGCATTTCATTCCTTCTAGTGATGTTTTCGATTCTCTGGCACTGATCACACCTTTTGCAAACGTCGTGGGCATCCTTGAAAATTATGGGCCAGAAAAAACCACTATCCAGAACCCTTCTTGCTGTTCGGTTTGGTCCGAAATGCCCTCCGCAAGCATAATTGTGACAATGTTTCAAAATCTCCTTAATTTCATAATCTGGGACACGTCTTTTTATGATTTGATCATCACATCTTCTCCAAAGAATAGGACTCCCAGGCATAGAACTTACTCACTTACCTCAATTTATTCTTTTGGTACCACGAGTACCCAATTGGCAGCTCTTCAGACTCCAAAAAATTTACTATATCTGCATACTAGGGCTCCAGTGTGCCCCGTGTTGAGTACAAATGCTCATCATGAAAATGATCTGTAATGGGCATCTTATCGCCTTTTTTATTCAGCACTCGGCTCAGATGGTAGGCTACCAAGTTTTGTGCCCCACTCTTATCCTTTATCTCGACATCAAACTCTTACAAGAGCAGGATCCATCTAATTAGTCTTGGCTTCGTCTCCTTCTTGGCCATCAAGTGCCTCAAGGCACCGTGATCTGTGTAAACAATGCTCTTTGCTCCTAAGAGATAAGACCGAAACTTCTCGAATGCAAACACTACTGCCAATAGCTCCTTTTCAGTAGTGGTGTAATTACACTGTGCTTCATTCAGAGTTTTGGAGGCATAGTAAATTACATGGTTTTCTTTTCCTCTTTTCTGACCCAGTACAGCGCCCACCGCGTATCTACTGGCATCACACATAATCTCAAAGAGCATTCCCTAATCTGGTGGTTGAATGACTGGTGCCGTAACTAGTTGCTTCTTCAGAAAATTGAATGCCTTCTTATACTCTTCATCGAATTCAAATGGAACATCTTGTTGCAATAAGTGAGTAATAGGCTAGGCAATTTTTACAAAATCTTTGATAAATCTCCTGTAAAATCCAGCATGCCACAGGAATCCTCTCACTTGCTTCACCGAAGTGGGATATGGCAATTTTTCTATTATATCCACTTTGGCTTTGTCGACCTCAATGCTCCTCTCAGAAATCACATGGCTCAGTACAATGCCCTCTCTGACCATGAAATGACATTTCTCGTAGTTCAGGACTAGACATTTGTCTACACAACGCTGCAACACCTTCTCCAGATTATCTAAACATCGATCAAAGCAGCTTCCATATACCGTGAAGTCACCCATGAATACTTCAATGCAGTTCTCGAGAAAATCAGATAATATGCTCATCATACATCGCTGAAATGTGCCAGGAGCATTTTAGAGGCTAAAGGGCAATTCTGCGATAAGCAAATGTGCTGAATGGCACGTAAATGTTGTTTTCTCCTGGTCCTCTTGACTCACTGCAATCTGCATGTATCCTGAGTATTCATCCAAGAAATAAAAAAACTTGTTTCCTGTGAGTCTCTCCAGCTTCTGGTCAATGAACGGGAATGGAAAATGATCATTCCGTGTGATCGTGTTCAGCTTCCGGTAGTCGATGCAAACTCTCCAGCCAGTTTGCAGTCGTGTGGGCACAAGCTCTCCCTTCTCATTTTTCACCACTTGAATGCCCGACTTCTTGGGCACAACATGGATTAGACTGACCCACTTGCTATCTGAAATAGGGTATATAATGCCCTGGTCCAATAGCTTAATTATCTTCTTTAACACCACATCCTTCATCACTGGATTGAACTTTCTTTGTGGATCACGAACGGGCTTTGTATCATCTTCCAACAGAATCTTGTGCATGCAAACCGTTGGGCTAATGCCCTTTATATCTGCCAAAGTCCATCCGAGTGCCTCCTTATACAGTCTCAACAATCTCAAAATGTGGTCCTCATCAGCTTGATTCAACCCCGAACTTATGATTACAGGAAGAGTCTCATTATCCCCCAAATAGGCATACTTCAAATGCCTTGGTAATGCCTTCAATTCCAGCGTGGGCGCTTTGATAATAGAAGACATCAGCTTATCATTATTTCTTCGAATGGGTACACCATAATCCACACAGTCGTATGGCATTTCTTCCAATGAGTACAACATCATAATTCCTTCCTTGATGTCATTGTTTTCATCCAGGACATCTTGGTCAGTCAGTCCATCCCACAATGCCCATTCCAATGGATCTCTATTGCTTACCATGGATAGGGTAGATCGACTCGGGTGACAGAAGGTATTCACAAAACTGCAATTCTCTGTATCTGGGGGGGTGCTTTAATGCTTCAAATATGTTGAACGTCATTGTTTTCCCATCAAACTTACACGTTAGTGTGCCCTTATCCACATCAATCTTAGTCCGAGCTGTCTTCATGAAAGGTCTTCCCAGTAATAACACTAAAGAATTTGAAGTCGCTGTGCCCATATCAAGCACATAAAAATCTGCTGGGAAAATAAGCTTGTCCACTTTGACCAATACATCTTCAATGAGGCCTTCTGGATATACATTAGACCTGTCAGCAAGCTGAATGACCACACGGGTCTCCTTTAGACTGCCTTTATCGGTTGGTAAATAGCTGAACGTTCGACCGCCACTTGGAAAAGAAAAAAAAAGAAGCGGTCTGTTTTAGCTGTTTGACCGAGGGAGGCCAGCAGACCGCTGGTCTCCCTCTCTCCTCTCCCATTATTTTATTAATTTTCTTATATTTTGTATTTTTTTATGTTTTATTAAAATAAATATATTCATTATATTTAAATTTTATTGGATATGAAAATTTTATTTGGACACTTATCTCTATTTTATTGGATATGTAGATTTTATTTGGATATATAGATATAATGATTATTAATAATAACTATATCCATTATATCTAAATTTTATTTGGCCACTTGTCTCTATTTTATTGGATATCTAAATTTTATTTGGCCACTTGTCTCACGCCATTCTTCATGACGACTTGATCGAGCACATATGGCAAAAATTCAGCCATCAGTACTAAATTTATATTTTTTTTCATCTATTTTAATCGTCGTTTGTTTATTTCAATTCATGTTCGGTTTATTATTATTTATGTTCTTATTTTGTTTATTTTGTATTTTATCATATTGTTTATTTTATAAAAGTTTGTTATTTTATGTTATTATTACTATTTTCAATAATAATAATTATTTATTTTAATTATCATTAATTATATTATATTTATTAATAAAAGAAAAGAAAAAATAATATATAATGTTGTGGTTGGGTGTTTGGGGTGGTTGCTGATAAACTATCAAATTGTATGTGGTTGGGTTGGATAAGATAATGGTGATGTGGAAGAGAGAGAAATTAATTAAATATTGAGGGTGGTTGCCTGGTTGGGGTGGTTGCTCGGTTGCTGATAATGGTAGTCTTAGAGGTCCAATCTTTAATTCTTTGAACACCGACAGGGGCATTACGTTGATTGATACCCCAAATCCAGCATGGCCTTCTCCACTTTCTTGTTCCCTATGATACAAGGAATCATGAACATCCCTGAATCATCACATTTCTTGGGTAATTTTTTTTGTATCACAACCGATATATTCTCCCCAACTAGGAACCTTGCATCGTCATTGAATCGCACATTTCTGGTACAAAGCTCCTTCAGAAACCGGCATACCGCGACACTTGTTTGATTGCTTTAATTAGTGGAATGTTGATTTCCACTTTGCTGAATAGTTTTAGCATCTCCCTGGTTTCTTCTTCTTTTCTATTTTGTGTCAATCTCCCTGGAAAGGGAGGCTTCCGTTTTACTAGAATGGGCAATTTAGCAGGCTGCTTAACTTCTGGCATGGGCACAGTATCCTCCTGTTCAGCTTCTTGTGCCTCGTCCTCTGTGGGAATTTTTTTCCCTTCTTCCTCCAAGGGCACATTGTTCTCCTCTTCTACTGGTCTGACCATCTTCGGAAGTTCTTTTCCACTCCTAAGAGCCACTGCATTCACCTGCTCTCTCGGATTCTCAACCTGGGAAGACAGCTTCCCATTTTTCTCCTCCATCTTGTGCATGGCTTGAGTTAACTGATTGATTTGCTTGCTTATATGCGAGAGACTAGCTCGAGTCTCTTGCTTAAACTTTTCATTCTCCTCAGCCATGGTAAACACAAGATCTTCCAGCCTTTGCTTCCTTTTCTCCTCTGGTGGCGGTAATGGGCGTACAGGATGCCCATCCTCTGGCCTTCTCCATCTGAAATTTTCATGGTCTCTCCAGCCAGGATTATAACTCTGAAAATGGGGATCATATCTTCTGGAATGCCCATTCTGACCACCTACAACATTCACTTCTTCCACTTTGTCTTGTAGAATAGGGCATTCATCAGTGAAATGAGATATGCTCTTGCATACTCCACAAGGTCTAGGCTTCTTCGCCATGCTTACACCGAATAAGATTTTTTCAATCTTGTCGCACAATCTATCAATTTTGTTGTCCTGGTCCGGTGCCCTTTCTGATTCACTTACAGCCTGAATGCCCTCTCCACCGAAGTCTCAGTTGTCTTCAGCCATTTCTGTGAGAATTCTGAATGCTTCTACAGGCTGTTTATTCAAAATGGATCCTCCACATGAGGCATACATGATCGTCCTCTCATGTGGTCTCAATTCTCCGACAAAATACTGAATCAAAACGTGTTCAGTAATCTGGTGTTGTGGGCATTTCACCAGCATCGTCTGGAATCTTCCCCAGTAGTCATAGAAACTTTCATTAGTTCCCGTCTTCAGGCTCCCTATCCTTCTTCTCATTTCTTGCACTCTGGATGCTGGGAAATATTTCTCCAAAAACTTCTATTGAAGTTGTCGCCAGTAGGTAGTGTGTACAGCCGGTCTCGTGTCCCATCCTGAAGGGTGAAAGGGAACGAGACCAACTATACATACTCTTCTCGTCCATGGTCGGATGGTTGAGTTTGGCAAACCATCTCAAAATCTTGCAAGTGCCTTTGTGGATCTTCTCCGGGCATTCCATGGAACTTTGACAAGATCTGGATAAAGTTTGCATGAATATCCCAGTTCTGAGTCACAGCTGGGAGTGTAATGCCCATCGGGCACAGATTCATGTTGGTCGGGAAGACCAACTGCCTTAAAGTCCTGTTATCATCCGTATTGCCATTCGCGACATTTTCATTTGCGGCCATGTTGATGTTGTGGCCGTTCTCAAACTGTCCTTCCTCCTCGTGCCCTTCGTCTCCTTGATCTTCTTGATCTTCTGGTGATGGTGTGAGCTCACGAGGTTTATTTGCGGCTTGGCGTGCCCTCTTCGCTGCTGCCCTAGTTTTAATCGAAGTCTTCTCTATCTCCGGATCGTACAATAGAGTCTCCTCTGAATAGCCCTTAGGCATCAACTTCCAGGCTCACCAATTGTGGAAGATAAAATCACTAGAAACTAGCTCCCCGGCAATGGCGCCAATTTTGACGTGCGGTCGTTTCGTGCTCAAAAAATAATTTATAACTCCTGTGCCCACAGCGAGCGTAGCCAGCTAATGAGTATGGGTCGATCCCACAAAGAGCTGTCGTGATTCTACCTTCAAGTTACCAATCATAAAAATGGGTTTGGTTTGTTGTCACTACTGAAAATTAAATCTGCAAAAGAAAATAAAGGAAATATCAAATAAAAAATGTTCTGGCGTTTGAACTTGAATTTGGTTCCAATATATACCAACTCGATCATAGGCACACTGATTTTCATACATGATAAATCACCTAGTTATGGAGACCAGATTCATCTCTGCGTCTCCTCATTCATCCTTTCATTGTAGACTTAAAAGCGATTCCTCGTCAATTAAATCCCTAATCAGTCACCCACCTCCCGGTTCCCCAAAGATATGTAAGTGAACAAACAACAGTGTGCCCTAGATGAACCCAGATCTGTTGTGTTTACCAATTCCTCGTGTGCCCACAACAACTTATTGATTCCCTTATTACTATATGAACCAACACACAGTCACGATTCGCCAATTCAATTAATAGTGGTGTACCCTCTTTACCTAACGAGTGATCAGCCACATTGGGCATTTCAGACACACTCATGTGGAACAAGCCACTAGAATCAACAGAAACCTATCATGCATTATTATGCCCATTTTGGCCTCACGAGTCCAGATTTATATTCAAACCATTTTCGTTGTTCAAACACCAGAATTAAAAGTCTAGCCAAGCATGCTAGACATAATTAAAATTGCAGAAATGAAAGACATAATTGTAAAGAAAACTTACTGAATTTAATATGCAAAAATACTCAACATAAATGTTGAGTTTGAAACATAATCCTAAGTCCCAAAGGCTTAAGGCCAATGGATTGTTTCTTGCTGCAAAGCAGCGTACGAAAATTAAAATGCAGGAAAGTAAAAGTGTATCAATGTTTTTGACTTCCAAAGCTTGTGTTTCCAGAATTAAAAGAAGCTTATATAGTTACATTTCCGAATTAGAGATCCCCCAACAAGCTGGGGTCTTCACTGGATTTTCGGAGCTGGCGTGCCCTCGCTGATCTGACTGGATAAGCATAAGTTGACCAAATCCTTATTTTTTAGGGATTGGGCTTATCTCTTCTTTACAATGCCTCCAAGAGTCCAGTCCACTTCCAACTCTTCTTCAGATAATGTAGCTATCATTCTCTTCTCTCTCTTCAAACTGATCATGGGTTTCTCGTAATCGACCTAGCCCAGCCCCATTGTTGTTAAGTCTGCACGAACAAAGTGGGTATGACATCTTACAGTCAGCCTCATCCATCTCTGATATGCCCATTCCGCCACCCGAATATAGGATGAGTGCTGAAAGAAGTCCCCTGTGCTTCTGACTAAATCTTTAGCTTGGATTTTGCTTGGATAACCGGGCATAAAATGCCCCTTTCGCCAGACTTGACCTATGCAATGCCCCATGACCTCATCCTGGTTCTTTTTGACTCAAAACACACTAAAAAGGACATTTATAACGAATAAAATGCCCATAAAAATACGAAATAAATGGACTTATCACTGTGCTAGCTTACTCTATGCTTGTCCAAGTTTCTAATGTTGTGCATCATGATAAAACTGCTCTCTGGCATGCTAGATTAGGTCACATGAATAATAAAGGACTTGACATATTAAACAAGGCAGGTGCATTTAAGCATGATAAAGTGTCAAGTATGTCATTTTGTGAACCTTGTCTGATGGGAAAACAACACAAGCTGCCCTTTCCTGTCTCTGTACCTTACCCTAAAACTCATGTCAGCTCTGAAATTCTTGAATACTTGCATGCTGATGTGTGGGGACCTGCCAAGGTTCCTACACATGGTGGAAATGTTTACTTCTTATCTGTAATTGATGATTTTTCAAGAAAAACTTGGGTTTTCCGCATGAAAAACAAATATGAAGTTTTTGAAAAATTCTCAAAATGGTCTGTTGAAATTCAAAACCAGACAAAAAAAACATTAAATGTTTAAGAACTGACAATGGCTTGGAATTCTGCAACCTTGCTATGGACAATTTGTGCTCAGAGATGGGCATTAAAAGGCACACATCAGTGCCTTATAACCCCCAACAAAATGAGGTTGCAGAAAGAATGAATAGAACCCTCCTTGAGAGGGTCAGAAACTTGTTAACTGGTTCAGGCCTTGATAAACAGTTTTGGGGGAAAGCTTTAATGACTTCTTGTTATTTGATTAATAGATCTCCCTCTGTTCCCTTATTGGGAAAACTCCCCGAATCTGTCTTCTGGAACAAACCCATTTGCTTGTCTAATCTAAGAATTTTTGGATGCAGTGCTTATGTTCATCAAAGATTTAGCAAAATTGAACCTAGGGCTAAGAAATGCATCTTCCTAGGGTATCCAGAAGGGGTAAAAGAATATAGACTGTGGGATAAAACTTTGTCTGGCTTTAAAACCTGCATAAGTAGAGATGTCACTTTTAATGAGGTTGATTTCCCTTGTCTGAATAAATCCTCACTTTCTAATGCTCCCTGTGAGGTGGAGAATCTACATGAATTCATGTTTACACCTGTTGCTTCTAAGATGGATATCCCCTCCCCTACTTTCTTTGAATTTGATGTGCCAAATCATGAAGAAAACTTAAATGATCATGTGAATGATAACATTGCTGCTAATGACTCTACTTCTAATCATGATTCTAAAAATGATGTGTCTATCAACATGAATGTGTCTGAACCTGATTCCAACTCTGAATCTGAACCTGAAATTAATCTTGTGCATGAGTCTAAACATGCAAACTTAGAAAATTATCAGCTTACCAGGGATAGAACTAGGAGAAATGTCAGAATGCCTGCCAAGTATGATGATTACAATCTATCTTTATATGCCTTCAATGTGTTTAGTAATGTGGATAAATTTGAACCTAAGACATATAAAGAAGCTGTTGCATCTCATGAATCTGACAAATGGATTGAAGCCATGTCTTGTGAAATAAAATCTTTACATGATAACAATATTTGGGTTCTTGTTGAAAAACCAGAAAACTGCTCTATTGTTGAATGTAAATGGCTATATAAGATAAAACAAGAAATCAATAGTGTCAGGTATAAGGCAAGATTAGTTGCTAAGGGATTCACTCAAAAAGAAGGCATTAACTACAATGAGATTTTTTCTCCTGTAGTAAAATTTACCACTGTAAGAATCATGCTTGCTTTAACTGCTCATTTTGATTGGGAACTCAAACAAATGGATGTTACTACTGCCTTTTTGCATGGAGAACTTGAAAATAACATTTACATGCACCAACCTGAAGGATTTGTTGATAAATTTCATCCCAAACATGTATGCTTACTGAAAAAATCCCTCTATGGTCTGAAACAATCATCTAGGCAGTGGAACATCAAGTTTGATAACTGCATGAAGAGCATGAATTTTACTAGAAGCAAGTTTGATCATTGTCTGTATTTTATGCAATCTAAAGTGACAATGTTTCTTCTTCTTTATGTGGATGACATGCTGTTGATTAGTCCTTGCTTGAAGACTGTTAAGTATGTCCAAACTTGTCTATGTGCTAACTTTAACATGAAAGACCTTGATGATGCAAGGAAAATACTTGGTATGAACATTGATAGAGATAGGCACAAACATACTCTTATTTTGCATCCATCTGCATATATTGAGCAAGTTTTGAAAAAATTTAATATGGAAAACTGTAAACCTGTCTCTATACCCCATGTATCCCATTTTTTGCTAAGTAAGGAACAATGTCCCAAAAATGAGTCTGAAATTAATGAAATGATTGATGTTTCTTATGCCAATGCAATAGGATCTGTCATGTATCTAATGATCAGTACAAGGCCAAATATAGCCTATGCTGTGTCATGCCTAAGTAGATACATGGCAAATCCAGGTCTGCCTCATTGGGAGGCTTTGAAGTGGCTACTTAGGTACTTAAAATCCACTGTGACAAATGGTTTGATGTTCTCTAAATCCTCAGATGGAGTGAAATGTGTTGGTTTTGTTGATTCTAATTATGCAAATAATAAAGATCAAAGAAAATCAACAATATCCTATGTGTTTACACTTTGTGGTTCTTACATAAGTTGGAAGTCTCAATTGCAGAGCATTGTTGCTCTATCCTTTATAGAATCTGAATATATAGCTGCTACAGAAGCTGTGAAAGAAGCCACCTGGCTTAATGGTGTTTTATCTGAAATGAAATACATTGATGACAAACCTATGTTATATTCTGATAGCCAATCTGCAATTCAATTATGCAAAAACCCAGTATTTCATGATAGAACAAAACATATTGATGTTAGATTTCACTTCATAAGAGATATAGTGGAAAAGGGTGATGTGCTACTTGATAAGATCCCCTCTGAGTTCAACCCAGCAGACATGGGCACAAAGTGCCTTCCAGTTGCAAAACTGGTTGCCTGCAAGAAATCCTTGAACATGGATTTAGGTTGAACAAAAGGAGGGGGTAATGAGTACTCTTGGCCTTGTGCCTAGATACTCAACTTGCCTCTGAGTTCAATGTGATTCAATGGTTATTTTTCCTTCATGGTATAAATGCTAGGTGTAACTTGTTCAAAGAAGGTCAATGTTTTTTGACTGGAGACTTGTTACAATAAATTGGGTTGGTCTCTAGTGTTGAGGCTGGAGTAAATGCGCACAGCATTTATTCCTCCTTCTCTAGTTCTATCTCTGTGATGAACTTAGAGTAAAAATTATTGGCTATGATGAAAAATCCAAAGGCTGGCAGGTGCTCCCATGGTGACTGAAAAGATCAATTGGGCCAAAGGTGGAAATGTTGAAATTGGCCCACTTATCTTTTCGGGCCTAAACTTGTTTCTCTTCTATTTTATTTCTTTTCTGGCCCAAGCCCAAAAACCCTAAACACTAGCCCATTACCCGGATCTCCTCTTAATTAACACTAACCCTAATTACTTTTCCAAAGCAACTGCGCCTCCTATATCTCTCTCGATCCTTCTCCCTCTTCTCTAAGCCCCACTTTTGAATCCTCTCTCTAACCCTAAATTGGCTACTCTCTCTGCAAGTCTGCCTTATTTCTCTGTTTCTCCGGCCGGTTTCCTGACTGTGTATACCTGATTGGCCCATAAGTTGAGAAGGCTGTATAGTTCTGGGGTTGAGCTAGCTTGTGAGTGCTTCGTGGGTAATCGTTTCACTATCCCCTTCCTGGTGTGGGTCTCTTGAGTCGCCGGAGCCATCATTGCCGCCGCTAGTGGGAAAATCTGAGCCATCAGTGCCTTAGAGCACTTTTCCCACCTCTGATTCTCTGATTTATCTATGATCTTTTGTTTGCTTTAAGCTTCTCTCATCAGAGTGGCAAATCAGTGTATTTTATCTCTCTCTCTCTGCCTGTATTAACTTGTGCTCGTCTCTGTGTGTGCAAATCTACCTTGAATCGACCGAGCCTGTGAAGAAACTTTGTAGATCCACTAGATCTACTTGTCTGAGGCCTTCACCTATTGACACTACAAAAAAATCAAGTTTTAGCGACGGATTTTTCCGTCGCTAAATCTCGAAAATCCGTCGCTAATCCGTTTTAACGACGGATCAAGTCCGTCGTTAAACACATCGTCTTTAGACAAAATTAACGACGAAAAAATCTAGTGACGGATTTAACGACAGATTTTTCCATCGTTAAATAATTTCCAAATTCAGTCGCCAGAAAAAAAAAAAAAAACTTAACGACGGATTAACGACGGAAAAATTCCGTCGCTAAAAAAAAAACTCAATTGAGCCGAGCCGAGAAGCCGCCAATCCGAGCCGCACCGAGACACCTACCCGAGCCAACCAATAATTCATATTAAACCCTTCCAAGCTTGCGCCCAAGTGAGCTTGAACCCGAGACCTCTGGGAAGGAGAGTGATGCACTAACCAAATGGGCTAGTGAGTATTTCATGTTATGATATGAAAATAATATATATATATATATATATACACCACACGAAACTTATTTATATATTATTCGTTTATATTATTTTTAAATTAAATAATTATATATTTTATTCATTTATTTAAATATCTATTATAATTTTTAATCTTATATTATTACTTGAAAAATTAAAAATAATATAACATATTAAAAAATAGTTTAAAATATTAAAAAATAAAAAAATAAAATGGAAATTTTAAAATGTAAAATAAAAAAATTAAAAATTAATTTTAGAAAAAATTGAAATATTCAAAATATTAATTTAAATTCGAAAATAATTATTACTTGAAAAATTAAAAATAATATAAAATATTAAAAAATAGTATATAATATTTAAAAATAAAAAAATAAAATAGAAATTTGAAAATGTAAAATAAAAAAATTAGAAATATTCCAAATATTAATTTAAATTAGAAAAAAATTAGTACTTGAAAAATTAAAAATAATAAACAATATTTAAAAATGATATAAAATATGAAAAAAAATATAAAATATTAAAAATTTTAAAAAAATCACATAAATCTAATAAATTTTAAAAAAATAAAACAAAAAAAAAATAAAAAAATAAATTTTAAATTCGTAGTTAAGTATTAATTAGTAAATAAAAAAAACAAAAAATAATAAAAAATCAAAAAAAATAAAAAAATCAAAATTAAATTTAACGACGGAATTTATCCGTCGTTAGTCCGTCGTTAAAATTAAAAAAATTAAAAAATATAATATTTAACGACGGATGTGTCCGTCGTTAAAATTAAAAAAAAATAAAAAAAATTAAAAAAATAAAAAAATAATATTTAACGACGGATTTTTCCGTCGTTAAAAAAAATAAAAAAATAAAAAATTAAAAAAAAATATTTAACGACAGATTTTTCCGTCGTTAAAAAAAATAAAAAATTAAAAAAATTAAAAAATAATATTTAACGACGGATTTTTCCGTCGTTATGTTAGAGACGGAAAAATCCGTCGCTAGTCCGTCGTTAAACATCGTAATCTTCACTTATCGTTAATTCCGTCATTAATTTAACGACGGAATGTAATCCGTCATTAATTCCGTCGTTAAATCACGTTTTTCTTGTAGTGTGAAGTCCTACCTGCTTTGAAGCTTCAAAGGTTCTCAAGCTGTTTGAACAGCAAATGAGAGGGACCGGAAGGGCAGGAAAGCAAGTAGTGAACCCCAAGTCAGGTTGATACCACAACATGGACGAAACGAGTTTTATTACTCTATCATTTTAATATTTTTAAATTAATTGTGTATATATGCTTGTTTGTTTGTTTTTGTTTTAAATTTTAATTTATAGTTTGCAAACATATGTTACTTAGAAAATAAAAATACAGAGGAAGAAAAAAAAGATATAAACGAAAAGGAAGTAATGAGATAATTAAAGCTCAAACATGAACTCTTGATAAAAAAAAAAGGAAATTAAAACTAGTTATTTTGCTGAAGAAGTTGATATAATTGAAAATGAGATCAAATGTTTCTTTGAAGTATTGGAATGAGATATTGGAAAAAAATATATATATTTTTGATGACCTATTTTGTATTTCAAAATGTTAGAAGATATAAATTATTTCAATAATTATTCAATACTTATATATTGTATGTACATTTGTCTGCATTGATTGCACTCTAATGTTAGGGTCTCGGCCCTGGACATGAACTTACTTATATAGAAATTATATTTTATTATAATAATTAATTTAAATATGAAGGTTGCCTCTCGTCGTGACTTGTGTCCGAATATTTTGATGTTTGACACAAAATAATTTTTTTCATAGAAGTAGGTCAGTGTTAAGCCTACGAGCTTAGGCCACAGTATGGCACGATCCAGGGATGGAGGGAGGTGAGAATTTTTATAACATATGCAGGGGTAATACTTCAACCCATGAATGGGTTAATTCAATGCTACAACAAATGTAGTGCACACTCATCTTGGGTGATTGACACATGTTACTCTTTTTTACTTTTAAATGAATATTGAATGTACAGTAATTTTAAATTAATTTTAGGAACTTAATTTTTGATTGTCTTCCATCCTTTCTCTCTTCCGAAGCCTCTTGATCCATCACCGCCGTTGAAGACATGCGCAATGAAATCAACGTGTTCTATATGATAGACATTTAGCCCGAGGATGACGGAGAAAACTCCTTCCCCGCCGATGACTTCTCCGTCAGACAACAAAATTACCGCTCATGAAATGTCAACTTCTTCGAGGGAAGAAGATGGCGCGAGGGAAGAAGATGGCGACGCCGTACTGCCGGACCTTTTTTTTTTTATCTCAGATCTGAATGTGGTGAGGGAATCTGGCTTTAAGTTGATTTTCTATTTACTTTTAATTATTTTAAAGTTTTTTCTCTTTTAATTTCTCTTTTTGCCTAAATTCCCAGTTATGCTATCGATGGAGAACGGAGACATGGCCGCGGTGGTTGCTGCGAGTGGAGGGAGAACGGTGGTCAAAGAAAAATATGTCTGCAATAATTGAAAAAATTGGAAACAGGGAGAAACAGAGTTAAGAGGAGAGAGAATAAAAATATTTTTATAAAATTTGCACTTTGATCCTTTTGAGTCAACTTATTCAATTTCCTCACACACACATACACATGTTTAAATATTTATTAGTTTATAATTTTTTATATGTAACTCAATTATTATAAAGTATCTTTCAGTTGAAAAAATTATAGGAGTATTATATAAGGTCATTTAATTTTAAATTCAAGAAATAAGATTATATAAGTTTATTTAATATGAAATTATTAAAAAATTACATTATATCATTCATTCTATTTCAAATTACGAGAGATTACACCGGACAATTTCATTACATTTCACATTCTATAATGTGATTTCTTAAAATTTCACATGAAATGTTCTGATATGATGTAATTTCTTATGATTTCAGATCTAATGAAATGATATATTTCTATATTTTTTTGGTCTCAAATAATGGACACTTATTGATCAATAAATTTATTAACTAAAAACAGAGAAACATATTATTTGGACCAAAAACATGTTAAAAATCAAATTTGGGATAAAAAAAAAATCTTGATTTGAACAAAAAATGAACATGTCAATTTTTTAAATTTTTTTCTTTAATTTAAAAGTTTTTTAGTATTTATTTTTCAGATTATACCAAAATATACCAAATAAAATATTTAGAAATAAAAGTTGAGGGGTATTTTAGTAAAAGTGTGTAAAATAATTTTACAAATAATCAATTAATGAATAAAAATTAAATAATACAAAATTATAACAAATCTTAATTAGGTGAGATGAACATTAAATAACAAATACAAAATTTAACTAACGTACAAAAAATTAAAATTGAAAAATAATATGAAGAAAAACTGAAAATTTTGATAGTGCTAGTCAATTTAATTCGGCAAAAATTGGGTGAATAAATGATCCACCTCTTTCTTGATAGTCAATAGGAAAATATTTTTAGTAATTAGTTATACTTGCACCAATCCTTAAGAATCCTATATACATAGAATAATAGCAAACGCTTCTTCAATAAGGTGGGGGATGATAAGCCATTTCCTCACTATAATAAAAACATATTTCCTCACTATAATAAAAACACAAACTTTGATAAAGATTTACAATTTAAACATGAACTTTAAAAATTTACAGTTAAAACATAAACTTATATTTTGTTTTTTTGCAAAATAGACAAACACAATTTTTTTCCAGCTAATGGAAAAATGAGAATCTACGATATATATTCGTTTTCACTTATTAAAACCAATGCAATATCTTCTAAATCGAAAGGTGAACAATTTTTGTTTCTTTGTAGTTTTCATTCAAATTGAATTGATTTTAAAATTTTACTTTGAATTTGTCTCTTTTGCAAAAAATTATAAATTCGTGTTTTAATTATAAATTTTTAAAGTTTGTGTCTAAATTGCAAATCTTGTCAAAGTTTATGTATTTTATAGTAATTAACCCTATATAAGATCAATTGAATAACACACGCACATAAGAAATAATATGAAACTACATTATGAAGTAAAATATTTCAAATAATATGAAATTACATTATATAAATTCATTCCATTTCAAAAGTGGAAGGTACAAAAATATCCCCAATGTTTACATCAAGTAGCATATACACCACTAACATTATGGTTAGGGGTGTGGTATTTGCATTATACAACTTCATTAGATTTGAAATCATAAGAAATTACATCACATCAGCTCATTTCATTTGAAATTTTAAGAAATCACATTATAGAATGTGAAATGTAATGAAGTTATCTGGTGTAATCTCTTGTAATTTAAAATAGAATGAATGATATAATGTAATTAATTTTTTTATAATTTCATATCAAATAAACATATAATCTAATTTTTTGTAATTTAAAATTAAATGGCCTTATATAATACTCCTATATTTTTTTCAACTGAAAGATACTTTATACTAATTGAGTTACAGATAAAAATTTATAAACTAATTCTTACAAATATTTAAACATATGTGTGTATACATACATACATACACATATATATATATAGATATAATTGAATAGGTTGAGACAAAAGGACCAAAGTGCAAATTTTATAAAAATATTTTCATTCTCTCTCTCCCATAACTCTGTTTCTCTCTATTTCCAATTTTCTCAATTATTGCAGATATATTTTTCTTTGGCCACCGTTCTCCCTCCACTCGTAGCAACCACCGCGGCTATGTCTTCGTTCTCAGTCGATAGCATAACTTAGAATTTAGGCAAAAAGAGAAATTGAAAGAGAAAAAAAACTTTAAAATAATTAAAAGCAAATAGAAATCAACTTAAAGTCAGATTCCATCACCACATTTAGATCTGAGAAAAAAAAAGTCTGGCGATACGACGTCGCCATCTTCTTCCCTCGAAGAAGTTGACATTTCATGAACGGTAATTTTGTTGTCTGACGGAGAAGTCATCGGCGGCGAAGGAGTTTTCTCAGTCATCCTCGGGCTAAATGTATATGGTATAAAAGACGTTGATTTCATTGCGCTTGTCTTCAACGACGGCGATGGAAGAGGCTTCGGAAGAGAGAGAGAGGATGGAAAACAACTAAAAATTAAGTTCCTAAAAATAGTTTAAAATTGATGTACATCCACTATTCATCTAAAATTAAAAAAATAAAAAGAGTGACACGTGTCAATCACTCATGGTGCGTGTGCACTACACTTGTTGTAGCATGGAATTAACCCATGAAGGTGTGTGGACATGTGAATAAGAGTCCAAAACCCATTCTTTTTATTTTCCCATTTGTTTTGAACTCCTGTCCAGTCCACATGTGACATGTTTAGTTATGTTATGTATGGATTTTGAATTTTTTTTTGGGAAAATTTCATATTACTCTCCGATATTTTCCCGAAAAATAAAAAAATCCTCCGTTTTAAAAAAATAGTCTAACCCCCCTATTATGTATAATTCATCAAAAAAGCCCCTTTTTGAGAAAGAGAATTACATTTGCTAAAAAAGAGTGTGATTCTTATTTTTACAATTTTTGTATTATTTTTTAAATTTAATTAATTTTTTAAAATAGTAGTTTATCCAAATACTATAATTTTTAAATAATATAAAATATATTTATATGTAAAAACATGCGTAACGTAGGAAATTATCAAAATAGCTAAAAATTAGTAGTATAACCAAATACTAAAATTTTTAAATGATATAAAATATATTTATTTATAACAAAAATTGTAAAAATAAGAATCATACACTCTTTTTTAGTAAATGTAATTCACTCTCTCAAAAAGATGCTTTTTTGATGAACAATACATAACAGAGAGGATTTTTAGACTATTTAATTAACACAGGGGATTTTTTAATTTTTCGGGAAAACACAGCGGGTAATATGAAATTTGCCTTTTTTTTTTTAATTCTTGCTCACATGTCCACTTATGTATGAGTTTTGGTACTCGGTACTCATCCACCGTTATAGAATTTCCCTCCTTTCCTGGAGAGAGAGAGAGTCGGGGTATTTTCACTCAATTTTGGAAAAATACTAAAGGTATTTTAGTAATTTCATATTTTTTTTACTGAATTAATTTAAAAAAATTCATCGTTGTTTCATTTCTTTATGAAAAATAGTGTTAGACTATAATGGACTAACTTTAAACGTCACCCTTTTGTTATTTTTGGGCAATCTAAAATATTTCTCATTTGTTTCTAGGTTCACCTTGAGTATTGTTTTTATTTGTTTGTGTTTAGATTTTGGGGGTGTATTGGATGTGGATTTCGTTGGATTTCATTGGATTTTTAAAAGTCCATGAATTTATAAAATCCATAGACTCCACGTAGAGTCTGTCAACTCCACGCGGAGTCTGATGGATTTGGTGTACGGATTTCGCATAGATTTGGAAGGATTTCAATGGATTTGAAATATTAATTTTCAACGCTCGTTGGAACACACCGAGCGTTGGACACGCGAAAAACCCGTACCGAGTGGCCGCTGGTATCTAGCGACCGCTTAGTTGTGAAGTCGGGAGGCCCAGCGACCGCTGGAACCAAGCGTCCGCTGGGGAGTTGAATTAGCCGATTCCAACGACCGCTGGAACCCAGCGGCCGTTGGGAAATAAACGGGTTTAAGTACAGAATGCCCCAGAATAGATCCCCAAACTAAAAACACCCGAGAAACAGCGAAAAAAATTTCCGCCCGCCTCTCTCCAGCCGTCGCTCGATTCGAGCCATCACTCACAAATCCGACCACCCCCCGTTCGAAGTCCACGACCGCTACCAACATCACCATGCCTCGGATGAAAATGCCCAATGTTGGTCTACATGAAGAGGTCGAAGAGGAGGACCTCACGACAAGGTACGAGGCTCCATTTCATGTACGAACCGAGCATGAAGGTGATTTATATACGAAATTTAGCAAGCATTTTGTTACAAACCCTCGTTATTTTGATTGGGATTTGTTGAGGGATTTGAAAATTGTTGCAAAAGTTACTAAATATTTGAAGGTTTTAGGGCTTGAAGATTATGCTAAAAATGTTGATTTTTCTGGTTACGAGGCTCTTTGTTATGAGTTTTTGTCCACTATGTATGTGATTGAGGATAAG
This sequence comes from Perilla frutescens, assembly GCA_026008535.1. NCBI lineage: Eukaryota > Viridiplantae > Streptophyta > Magnoliopsida > Lamiales > Lamiaceae > Perilla > Perilla frutescens. The sequence goes on from BRKX01000001.1 coordinate 70,224,928, forward strand.
AAGAAGATTGGTGTTAGGATGAACGATCGAGATTATCAAATTAATTTGACGAAGATGAAAAATGTGTTTGGGTTTCCTACTGGCGGGGAACGGGATAGACCCCCCACATTTAGTGTGGAGGCGGCGTGGAATGAATTGACTGGGTTTGATAATTGGAATAGTTCGGGTAGGCCGAATGGGTACATCCAAGACCAGGCACTAGCAGTTGTGCACAAATTTCTTGCGTATAATGTGTCGGGAAAGGATCAGGGGAACAAGGTGAATGCAAATGAAGTGTATTTGTTGCATTGTGCGTTGAAGGGGAAAAAAGTCTGCATTTCGAATTTTATTTGGGCGACTATGAAGACGATGCAGACTCGCGCAGGAATGCATCCGTCGCTTGCTCCTATTGTGACAGGGTTGGCACATAGCCTCAGGATTCTCAGTGCCACGACAGGGCCCCAGGAGGGGCAAGATGAGATCAGGGCGTACACGATCGACTTCAGTGAGCTAAAAGGAGCTCAGATTATTTCTGATCGGTTCACCCTCGTCCCCCATGTGAAGAGGCAATGTGTAAGCAGGCAAATAAATGCCAATATTACCCGAGTCCAAGGTGATGCTGGTGCCGGCTCGTCGACTGGTGGTGAAAGAGATGTGGAGATGGAGGAAGAAGAGGGGGAGGGGGAGGGGGATGAGGAGGAGGAAGAGCAACTTCAACAACCTCCTTTTACAATGCCCGAAGATTTCTATGCGCAGTTCCAAAATGATATGAGGGCGCATATCGACGCATCATTTGGATCACTGAGGCAGCATATCGACGATAGGTATGATGCGCATACCCAGGAGATGTACGCCCGATTCGACGCGCATACGGAGCAGATGAATGCCCGCTTTGATGCGCATGATGCACAAATGGCATCATTACAGGCTCAGTGGGATGCTTGGACCGCCTTCTATCCGCCACCACAGCCACCACCTCAAAATTAAAGGTTTATTTTTTGAATTTCATGGATTATATGATTATGTTAATGTTAAGTTTGGAGTTTAATTATATATTTGATGACTTTTGTGCATATTGGATTGGTTGGATTTTTTGTTCAATTGGTAGTGATTGAAGTTGATGTTGATAATGTTTAATGTGTTTTGGATTTTTTAGAGTTTGATTTGTTGAGTTGAATATGATGTACAATTGTTGGAGTTTTGGATTTGAGAGTTTGATTTGTTTATTTGAATATGTTGTACACTTGTTGGAGTTTGTATTTTTTAAGTTGTAATTTTGTGGAGTTAATTTGAATTTGTGTTGCGCAATGTGTTTGAATTTGTTGAAATATAATGATTTTTGGTTGATTTGAACCGTGTAGGTGTGCTGGATCAAAGAAAATAAACGCCAGGAGAGGACCCCAGCCGCGGCTGGCACCCAGCTGCCGCTGGACTTGGATTTTTTTTTTCGTGTGTTGGATTACTTTTATTTCAGACAATGTGTTTGTTTTATTTAGAATTTATGTTGGGTAATTAACATCTTCTACATTATTATGTTGATTTCTTTTCACTTTTACTCAATGCTTGATTGGATACATAGATTAGGAACACAAAATGTTAAGAAAAAATGCATCAATAATATAAAAATATTTGTTAAGTGTGTATTTAAATTAGACACAAGACGAATATGTTGTTTTCAAAATACCACTAAAATCATAAAAAATAAAAAGGAAAAATAAAAAAACATTACTCAGCATTTTCATCTTGGGTCTCATCATCATCATTTCCATCGTCGTTATACGTGGGCCTCGCTTCCCACATATCATTGGCAATGCTCATTCTCCATGCATTAGCTTCCGTTCTTTGTTATAGTTGGCTTTGAGATAGCCATTCCATATTTTCTTCTTCCGGAGAAGGAGGTGGTGAATCTTCATCTCCTTCATATTCCACTAGAAATTCATCAGATCGGCACTCTTTTCGGAGAAAATTGTGTAAACCAGCACAAACCAAAACTAATTCAGCTTGTATTTCAAATGAGAAGGGAGGTGCCGTTTTGAAAATTGTGAATCTAGATTTGAAGACACCAAAAATCCTCTCAATCACATTCCTTAATGATGCATGACGACGATTGAATAATTCACTTGCATTTCTGGGGTGACGACCTTGACCACCAAAATCTTTTAAATGATATCGAACACCACGTAAAGGAGCTAAAAATTGACTTCTATTAGCAAATCCACAATCCACCAGAAAATATTTACCTACAATTAAATTATTTTATTATTATTTGTCAAATAGCTGCCTTTACACTATTTAAAAAAAACACACAATTATAATTATGGTACATACCTTGTGGCACCTTAAGGCCATTTGTTCTAGATAATGCATCACTTAAAAGCTTGGAGTCATGTGATGAACCTTCCCATCCACTTAGCACATACATGAACTGCAAATCAAAGTTGCAAGCTGCCAAAACATTTTGTGATTGCATACCATGACGATTACGAAAACTGCTTACTTCTCGGCCTGTTATCATTGCCGGGATATGAGTTCCATCTATAGCTCCGATGCAATCCTAGAATAAAGTCAAGATAAGATATAAACAAATAAAACGTTTAAAATACATTACATAATAAATGATACATACCTTAAAAAAAGGCATAAATCTTGTGCAATCCTGAATTTTAGCTGGGGTCGATATAGACGGCTTAACCATCATGTCTGGTGCTATCATGTTCAATGCCTTTAATACTTTGTTGAAATTTTGACTAGTGGCAAAATGAGAACGACTGAATCTTTGACGAACGTTACAATATCTGTCGTTGTGCCCGACAATGATCAAGAATGTAGCCAACATTTCTTCAACACATATGTGTCTTGTATCTTGTAGAGGCGTTTTATCTCTTATGATAAAGCATAACTTCAGAAACGCATCAGGATATATTCTATACAGCTGTCGAAAACTTTGTGGATCTCCTTCAATCATATCTTTAACAAAATGATATCCAATTCTCGTAATTGGTCGTCGCTGCAAAGAACGTTCAATATGCTGACGCATCATATCAATTTTCCCTAACACTGTTAACACTGTCTTTGCTGTCAATAGCAAGAGCTTAACATTTTCATAGAATTCTGTCTCCTCTTCCTCATCAATTTCTTCTTCCATCTCTTCATTTTCTATTTCTTCTTTCAATATTTCATGATGTTCCATGCTGCATTTAAAAAAATAAAATTTCTTAATTACAGCGATTATGTTAAATAAAAAATATATCCAAATGCATACAACTTAATAAATCAACAAATAAAAAAAAATTTACCCAAAAAAACATAATGTTTAATTTCGAATAAACCAAACATGTTAAATAATCAAAAAACATAATTCATAACATCAAATAAATAATCAACATAAATTCTAACAAGACATCCAAAAAAATACTAATAAATCAACATCAAAGTATGTCAAATATGAAGCAAAATATCCCTATTTCTTAATCTTGTAAGCTATCCACTGAGCTCGTTACTCAACACTCATCTTCAAAAAACCATCTTTTTGGGACTTCGTGACAAGCAAGTCAAATGCCTTAATCCGAGTGTCTGCATCCAAATTTGGGATCTCTTTGATTGCATCTCATATAGTGTACGATCTTTCTTTTTCTCTTTTCTCCAATTCGCTATCTCTTTTCAGTAAGAGACCGTGAACTTCACCAAACAGTGTTTTCACCTCTTCCATGATCTTTTCACTAGAGCCAGAAGTTGCTTCAAACTGAGTTCTACTTCTTTTAGCTTGTTTCGGTCTTTGAGTGGAGCTCTTAGTCACTTCAGGCTGCCCAGAAGGTGGTGTGAAACTAGACGGCGGTTGGTCATCTTGTGATAGTGCGACAAACGCATCATTCTCAGGATCAAACGTTAAATCTTCTATGCGCGCATTTCTATTTTCATCTTCTCCTAATGTATTTGCATCAGTAGCAATTCCCAACCCAATTGAATTTCTTCCGACGGCAACACCATTACCCACCGCAATCCTCAAATCCTCATAATCAGTGGTATCTCCATATCGCAAGTGTGTATCTTTCGGGTGAGACTATAAAAAAATAAAATCATAATAATTAATTCACTTTATTAATTAAATAAAAATATTGAATAATAATTTTTTTCCAATATGATACATACCGATAAGTACGCATCCCACACTTCATCTGTAGCCGTCAATTTTTTCGTATTGTGGTCATATCCAAAACCAGAACTATACTTCAACAGGTTCGAATAAGCGATCCAACGACTCTTAAACCATTTGAGCCGACTTTGATAATTATTGTAGGTCCTATTACACCCGAGTCTTTCATTAAACACAGTAAGTATTCTTTCTTCCACAGTGGCTTTGCTAAATATGCCACTATTATCACGCCATCCGCGACGAGCACCATCAACCATAAGTTCTAGCAGAAGGTCAGTCTCTTCCTTACTCCAAGGTTCATAAGCTGTCCTCTTTTTCGAATCTTGTTGTGAGTCCCCCATGATAATACTAATATAGTATTGTGTATACACTATTAATCATCATATCATTGACAATAACACCACATATACTAGTTTTCTATGATTCAATAATTAGTCAAATTATATCAAAATCAAAAGAGAGTAAATTCAAAATTTTATTCTTACATGCCATAAAGTGAAGACAAATTTAATCAATAATAAATACACGAGAGTACCTAACGCAGATTGTAGTAGCCGCCGTTGGTAAAAAAAATTGTGGTTCAAAAAGCGGGCGTGCACGAATATTTATAGCGGATTGGGCCAGGCCCAGCGGTCGCTCGACCCAACGGCTGCTGGGATGCCAACGCCTTAAACCCAGCGGCGGCTGGAACCCAGCGGCCGCTGGGGAGTCATCCTCAGTGAAGCCAGCGGTCGCTGGCTTCAGGTGACCGCTGAGTTTTCCAATTTTTTGTACCCACCGGCCGCTGGGTTACAACGCTCGCCGGATTTTTCAAATCCATCGAAATCTCGTGTCTGGAGGTCGGAATTCATCCTTCATAATTTTCACGTGAAATTCATCTAAAATCCAACGAAGTCAATGACTTTTTAAAGTCCGTGGATTGTTGAATACCTCAAAATTTCGTTGGAGTTTTAAAAGTCGTGATTGAATACACCAGGATTTCATTTGACTTTTAAAAGTCTGGATTGAATACACCAGAATTTCGTTGGAGTTTTAAAAGTCTGGATTGAATACACCCAGATTTTAAAAGTCCAATGAAATCCAACGAAATGCACATCCAATACACCCCCCTTAAAGTTGATTATAGCTCTATACAAACAAAAGAAAAGGGAAGGGGAATTATTTTTATTTTACGAATAGTCTAGTTTTTATAGGAACTTTTTTACTTTAATTTTTTTGGATCATTACATACTTTAACTTATTTTTATTTGTATTAATCATAAATTATTAATTGATATGTGACTTAAAAAGTAATATGTGAAACATTAGAGCATATTTGCTAATAATTTTGATTACATCATGAAATATAACTTTATTTGTGTTTTCATTTGCAAAAAAGATTTAAAATTTAAGAAAAAAAAATGCTAAAACTAAAAGTTTGGATTAATTATTCTAAACTTTATCATAAACACTTGCATGCACTAGTTATAAGTAAGCCTTATTTTAGACGGACGGGTCAACCTGCAAGAAAGATAGATAAAAAATCCGTAAAATTAAGTATCAACTGTAAAACTAAAAGGTATCACCCAAAATTTGAAAAGTATCACGTGTATCCTTAAAAAGTAGCGGCTCTGCTAGTTATCTTATAATAGTTTATTTAGTTCAAATTGTGATTTTTTCTATTCCAATTAATATTTATAGTTTATAAGTTTAGGGTTTCTTTAGGGTCGTTCATGGTTTTTTAGAGGTGTATTTTGTGTTAATTTTAATTAATCTTAATTATGAGTTATATGTAAGTTGGAAAAATTAATTGTCGAGCGCAATGCGCTCGTCCAAGGCTAATGCATCGGGGGATTGTGTTATGTGAGTCGCCGATTTTTAGAAAAATCAAATGAATTCACTGTTAGTGTCGGACAAATGCATTGCGCGAGTCGTCAATTTTCAAAAAATCAAATTAATTTACTTTTATTTTAGGATTCATTGATTCCATTTTAGCGTATATATATTTATTTCAAAATTAGATTTTTATTTTTCAATTATCGTTTATATTTGTTTCGAAAAAATTAAATTAAGTGTTGAGCGCAATGTCCGAATCGCCGGATTTCAAAAAAAAATTAATTCATTTTTTTTATGATTTATTAATTCCATTTTTGGTATATATTTATATTTATTTCAACCAAATTAAATTAATTTACTTTAATTTTAGGATTCACTAATTTTATTTTAGGGTATAAAACTTTTGGGAACAAAACAAAAGGAAAAACCAAAAAATCGATTTTTTTTTCAAAAAATCACCGAGAAAAAAGGAAAGAAAAAAATGACGGTGTCGCACGCCGTGCGTGGGCCCACATGTGGGAGCCACACGTCGTCTGATATTGGGACACATAAAAGCTGCTGCAAGCAAGTGTTCCTCAAACTTTATATTTGCAAGGAGTGCAAATATTCAGCCAATTGACATATGATATCTATTTTATTTTTAAGAAGAGTGCGGAGCAAAAAGAACCCCAACACATAAAAAAAAGTAATTCTATTTACAATCCTTATTTTACTCTTTACAATCTCATATATTAATTAAAATATAAATATATATATTTTAGACCTTTTTACCCTTACCATCCCAATTAATTTAGAAATATAACAAAATAAAACACAACCCCCACCTAATTTAAAGTATGGCAAAAAATAAAAATAAAATACAACTCTAAATGCGTGGCCCTCACTATTTAAAATCTATAATAAAATAAAATATAACTCATATTTTACGGTCACCACTACTTTAAAAAATCTACCAACCTAAAATACAACCCCCCAATTTATAACCCTCAAACCATCTTCATAATAAAAAAAATAAAATAAAATAATAAATGTATAATTTCCAAGTGTTGCTACCGGTGAGAGAGCTTTCTTCTTTCCCTTTGCCTCTACATTCAATCCAACCCCGACTTGTTCCTTCTGTCTATGAGCTTGGCTTGATTTTATCTAAATTATCAATTCACTCATTGTTGAGGAGCGCTGGTATTGGCTTGATTTTGAAAAAAAATGTGTTATAAGCCAGTAAAAATGTGTTCTTGGTAAAATTGAAATACGTTCTTGTTTTAGGGGAATTTCAGGAAAATCATGCTCTTTTTGTTACTTTTATTTATGGGAATTTGAACTGGAATGTTGGTTTTTCTGATTATTTTGTATATGATTTTCTCTTAGGCCAATGATTTGGGTTTTAGTGATGGGGTTTATGAAGATGATGATATTCGAGATTGTGGATTTTAGATATCGAATATTAGATTTGGAATTTTTTGCTTAGAAGTCTTTTTGCATCCGCTTTGTCGAGTACCCGTGTTGGTAAAAATAGAATGCTATCTTGTTTCGAATTTAAATAATAATAATAATAATAATAATAATAATAATAATAATAATAATAATAATAATAATAATAATAATAATAATAATAATTTGGACTTAGGAGATATGAGCGTTGTATTTTGTTAAGTATTATTTAAGGTGGGGGTTGCATTTTAGTTTGTTAGAGTTTTGAGATAGTAAGAGTTGTGAGGACAAAAATGTCTGAAAAATATATTTATATTTTAATTAATTTAGGGGTTATGAAGAGAAAATTGAGGGTTGTGAATAGAATCATCCTAAAAAGAACATGTCTTATGTGCACTAGTTACACATAAGATGGTCAACATGTTTTCCATAATACTAAAAAGTATCATTTAAAAGTCTAAAAATATCACCCATATGGCCATATCATTAACAAATATTGGGCATAAAAAAAATCGATCAAAATTAATATAAACTGTAACAGTAAAAGTCTCACTCAAAATTTAAAAAATATCATCTGTATCCTTAAAAAATATCTCATGTTTTAATAATTTTTTTGGTCAATGTATTGACCAAGTCAATGAACGTCGATTGTCTGATATGAGTGTATAGAAAAATTAACAAATATATATATATATATATATATATATATATATATATATATATCAGAGTTCAAATAGGAACACAAAACCTGTGTAGGAAATAGGAATTAATATTAGCCATATGATTTAATTTATTTGAGGGTCAAGATTCGTTCTTATTAGGAAGGATTAGATTGCAATTTTTCATTAACTTAATTAGTGAAAGGTTATACTTGTAATTGACATTTTTATGTCCATATCCAATCCCACGATTTTAGGAATTTACCATAATCCTTTATTTTCGATTACGGGGGCTTTTAATTATTTGGACGGTTTTTTCCCAATTTTAATGCAACAAGATTATTCCCATAATGAGTCAACTAACGCAAGATGGTTTCCCCTAATCCAATAAATGCGTTTCAGATTAAAGATTAAAAAACGTTGGTTTTGTTTATTAGGCATGGGAGGATGAAGCGCTTTATTCATTATTATCAGACTTTTGCTATCTGCCATATTATTTGTAACACCCTAAATTTAATAATTTAAAATGCTACTTTTTCTTTATTATTTAAATGCGGAATAAAATAAAATCAACAATTTTTTTTAATAACAAAATACAAACTAATAAAAATCTTAACTTGATGATTAAATTCCAAATTATATAATAAATAAATCCATAGAAATATTCCCACTAACGTCTAGCATTAATTAACTCAATCAAAGCGAATAACCAAATGATTTCCATGTCTAGAAGTTTTAATTAAAGCAATAAAGTCTAATTATTAGTTGTTGATAAGTAAAAACATATAACCACGACTACCCCATTTCCTCCTCACAGCTCCAAGCTCAATTACCTAGAAAAAAAAACATTTAAAAAAAATTGTGGGATGAGTACTTATAAATCACACTCAGTGAGGGGGATACACGGGATGTGATTTAAAATTCTCATATTTTTCTTTTCCTTGTCCAACCATAAATTAAATCGCAGAATAGTGGTATATCATCCATAATTCCACATCACGAAGGAAGAATTACAGATAATAGCATTCCACATCACTAAGGAGGAATTATTCCACATCACGAAGGAGGAATCTCAATCATATTATTCCACATCACACAGGAAGAATAATAGACTCATACATCGACTGTGCATAGGACATATTTCATCACATAGTCATTCTACCACAATTCATGAACGACAATTTATGTTGGACAATAAAATATTTCTAACACATCCAAACATATCTTATAACTTTCAATGATGGTCAATGATCCGTCTATTTCAAACACAGTTTCAAAGCATCAACTTTAAATAAATTTCTCAATCACAAGGATAAAGGCACACATTAAAGTATCTTTACTCACTCCAAATGTAACTTTAAATTGTTTACTCACACACATACATAACTTTAAATAGGTTACCCACATAAAGGCATATTTCGGTTGGTAGTGGGGTGTCCTCCTGATTTCGGTTGCTGGGTTGTCGAGCCATAACCCTATAATTATTATAACGTTTCTTTTTAAATTAATTGGTTGATAAACTAAAGCTGAGTAATAATATGTTCTCTCAAATATTACCCCCAAGAAATCACACTTAGAAAAATCACAAATCAAACTTCATTTATTTAGATCAAATATCAAATCATAATGTATTGCAAAAACTACCCCAAAAGTGGGCAAACATAGAAAGAACAATACGCAACCATTAAAGTTTTCCTTAAACATGAATTCTAAATGGAAAAGGGAAACTTCTATCTTATGGGAATGGGAATTTTTCCTAATCGTCATCGCTACTGACATCAACGACTTCCGGTTCCTCGGGTTCCCACTCGGGGTCCTCCTCGGGATCCTCATCAGGCTCCTCCTCGGGGTCTTCTTCGGGATCTTCTTCAGACTCATTTTCTGGCGCTGGATCCTCTACCATTGGCTCTTCCGCTGGGGGTGGTGCTTGGTTTTCTTCATCGTCTTCAATCACCTGGATCCCCCAAAATATATCGGCGTATTATTGGATGAGCTCCGCCATGTACACCTCGAAATCAATCATATCCACTTGGAATGACACCCGAACCGCTAACTGATAGTATAAGGTAATCGCGGCATCTCGAACTCTTAATGGTATGCTATAGATGACCCTCCAGCAAGCCTCGAATGGGTCCAAGTGTGGGCCAAAATGACCCGTTTCCCTCCACATGGTTCTCCACCTGATCAAATTGTCTTGCAAAGGCTCAGCAACATTCCATGTTCTAGCTCTGAATCGAGCAATGCTCAACGCATGCAGGTGTGGTGCTTGTGGTGGTGCGGCGGCCATCTACCTCTCGAGAAAATAAGGGAAAAAAATCTAATAAATTACGATTCTATGTTCTTTCTAATTCCACGATTACTAGTTGTCAACAAAAAATATAATTTAAACAATGATACATAAATACCATCTTTCCTCATGCTCTAAAACAAAAGTAAATACATAAATCAAACAATGTACCTCTAAGCAGGAGTGCGTGGCGGAAATGGGTGGTATGCCGTATTACAAAAATAAATAATTTAAACACTTAACACATTTCGAGTCTACAGAAAAGTAAACCTGGCTCTGATACCAAAATGTAACACCCTAAATTTAATAATTTAAAATGCTACTTTTTCTTTATTATTTAAATGCGGAATAAAATAAAATCAACATTATTTTTTAATAACAAAATACAAACTAATAAAAATCTTAACTTGATGATTAAATTCCAAATTATATAATAAATAAATCCATAGAAATATTCCCACTAACATCTAGCAATAATTAACTCAATCAAAGCGAATAACCAAATGATTTCCATGTCTAGAAGTTTTAATTAAAGCAATAAAGTCTAATTATTAGTTGTTGATAAGTAAAAACATATAACCACGACCACCCCATTTCCTCCTCGCAGCTCCAAGCTCAATTACCTAGAAAAAAAACATTTAAAAAAAATTGTGGGATGAGTACTTATAAATCAAACTCAGTGAGGGGGATACACGGGATGTGATTTAAAATTCTCATATTTTTCTTTTCCTTGTCCAACCATAAATTAAATCGCAGAATAGTGGTATATCATCCATAATTCCACATCACGAAGGAAGAATTACAGATAATAGCATTCCACATCACTAAGGAGGAATTATTCCACATCACGAAGGAGGAATCTCAATCATATTATTCCACATCACACAGGAAGAATAATAGACTCATACATCGACTGTGCACAGGACATATTTCATCACATAGTCATTCTACCACAATTCATGAACGACAATTTATGTTGGTCAATAAAATATTTCTAACACATCCAAACATATCTTATAACTTTCAATGATGGTCAATGATCCGTCTATTTCAAACACAGTTTCAAAGCATCAACTTTAAATAAATTTCTCAATCACAAGGATAAAGGAACACATTAAAATATCTTTACTCACTCCAAATGTAACTTTAAATTGTTTACTCACACACATACATAACTTTAAATAGGTTACCCACATAAAGGCATATTTTAAATCGATTACCCACCTCAACAAGTAGAACGAATAAAATAACCACGGAAGATCACACGTTGGACGAGGATCCAAATTTCACCGCACCTATTTAAAAAAATAATTACCGAAGTCTATAAGGGGCAAAACAATTCATTCTAACTAAATAAATCTGAAAATTTAACTTAGATATTAATATAAAAATATGGAATATTTTAAAAACTCGGAACAAGCAGATTAAAACTAAATTTCGTTCCAATTAATGATTTAAAAGTGCATGAGTTTTAACAGATTCTAATGTAACTTAAATTCTGAAAATAATTTATAAATACACTTACGGGGTCATATGTATTGACTTTAGAAAGAATACTATTTTGGACTATCAAGAAATTTATAAATCAAACAGAATAGACAAACTTTGTATTTCCAAAGGCATTTTCAAAATTTTCAAAAAATAAAAATAAAATAAAAATAAAATAAACATTTGTCTTTGATAATTACACAAGAATATAGTTATCAATCCCTCACCATGCATTCGTATCTACTGCCAGCCTATGATCATTCATCATTAGCTACAAACTCCCATATATTTATTCATCTTTCTAGATCATGCAGTCTATTATTTTTCCTATATATATATATATAGAATTATAGATACATATTATGTTCTCTTCTTCTAAGAAAAATTTTGATCTACTGTTATTTAGAGTCATCATTACCCTAGTGTCCACTGTACAAAGACGATGATATAAAAATCTTCTAGTATATATATAGATCTATATATATATATATATTTATATATATATATATATATATTTCGTGCATGCTTATGAGTTTAGAAGAAATTGATTTCTACTACACTGTATTGATTTTTAGTTGATGGAGAGAAAATATGAATCCGAAACTGGACAGTTACGGCTACAAATAAAATAAAAATAAAAATGAAATTTTATGTGACAACAACTAGAGATTTTTCTACGAACAATTGTAGGATGACCATCTATCGAAATATCTCGAAGAGTCGTAAACATGTAGTAAAAACTAAAATAAACATTAGGTTGCTCAGAAATTATACCAGATAGGTAGACAATTGCAGAACTTGACGTTGAAAGAGAAAAGTTAAATTCTTGGAGTTCTTCACGGAAATCGCCCGAGCAACCGTTTTGTGATTAGTGTTTTTGTGAAAAAAAGAAGAAGAAATGAATTCTGTTTAAGATGAAGTATTTCATTAATATTTTATTTATCTTAGGAAAATATCAATTGAGCTATCTATTCCATAATAAAAATATTAGACGAAGATCATTTCTAAACTTTATAGGTTGACCTTACCAAAATAACAAATTCAAAAATCCTTAATTTATATTCTCCCTTTTTCTTTGTATGAAAAAAAATGGTATAAAGATTGGTATAGGTTTTAACGTGGGAAAAAAAACTCCAATTACCTACATGCATGTATTTGACCTTGATCTTAATATAGATTCAGTTTCTTTTAACCAAAATCCACTAATAAAAATCCTAAAGCCCACTAAAATATATAAATTAGATATTGTACAACTCCTTATAGCCCATCAAGGAATTTCAAAACCAAAAAAAAAATTAAATCCAAGGCCCAATCTCCACTAAAGAAAATATTAAATAGAGAAATTTAAATTAATTAATTAATTATTTAAAACTATTAAATAATAATAATAATAATAATAAAAATAACGGGATGTTACAATCCTCCTTGTCTTCTTCTTCCAAGCTCTCACCTTCAGATTCACCAACGCTTTCTTCTTCGTCACCGCTACCCATTTGCTTTTCTTCCTCCACCTCTTCTTCTTTTTCTAGTCCACCATCGTCTTCCCCGTCCTTCTCTGGCTCTTTCTCCGGCTCAGACTCGTTTAATTCTTCGCTGGGTTGGGGTGTAGGCGGCTTCTCAGGCGTTGGTGGTTTCTCAGGTGTGGGCGTTGGGTCAGGGCTTTGCCCAGCTTGTGGTGGGCTCTGGGGTTTGCCCTTGTCAGCCTCAACCTTCTTCTTTTTCGACGCACCGCCTTTAGCCTTCGACGGTGCTCACTTCTTCTTCCCTGCTTGCGGCGACGGGAGCGGTGGTTGTTGTGGTGAAATGGTCTGGATCGGTGAGGGGTTTAGAACTGGTTCGGAGCTTTGTTTCGGCTCCTCGGGCTGGGTTGACTGGGTGGTCCGCGTTGTTTCTTGCGATGAGTCGCCGGCGTTGCGGGCACTGCGCCTTGTGCCTCGCTTGGCGGTTTCTCCAGTTTTCTTTGTATTCACCATTTTTTTCCTTGACAAGGGTTTGGGAAATTTGTGAGGTAGGATTTGCTTTGCTTGATTTGTGAGAAATCAAGAGTGTGGGGGGGGGGTATTTGAATGCTTCAGGAGACGTGAGGTGTTGTGAGGGTGGTGGGTTTGTGCAGCGAGATCCTGGCTGAGAAATTAGGAAAACGGTTGTGCCTAATTTTGAGAGATTTGGGGGAAATTGAATTGGAGAAGAAGATATGTTTGAAATTCAAAATGATTATCTGTATATATCATATCTCCTTCACTCCCCTTTTTTCGGCTTCCATATTCAATAATCATCACACTGCATGGGAAAACCAACCGTCTCTGCAGTTGCCTTTTCGTGTCAAATCAGTCAAATCAGCTACAGTACCCACCCACACACTTAAACCTTGCTGTGCCCTGCATGTTACTTTGCCCACAGTGATGTGTTTCCAGTCTTTGCCTTTCTGCAGCGTTAACTCACAAACAAAATACAAATAACAAACTTAATTGAAATTAAAGCAAGTAAACAAATCGGGTTGCCTCCCGTCCAGCGCCTTTGTTTAAGGTCTTTGGCTCGACTCTATTGTGCCTTCAGTAGTACTCAGGATTGCTCAAAACTTAGGTTTCTGCCCAAGTTTCCTTTTCTTGTTCAAAATATGGTTTCACCCTCTGGCCATTGACTCGAAATTCGCCCCCATCTTTTGGATTCACCAGATCAATTGCTCCATTTGGGTGTTGATGTTGCACCAGGTAGGGCCCCATCCATTTTGATTTCAATTTGCCCGCATGCAATTTGAGCTTTGAGTTAAACACGAGTACCTTTTGCCCACAGAGCAACTGTTTGCCCCTTGCGAGTGCATCGTGGTACCTCTTGGTCTTTTCCTTATACATCATAGCATTATCATAGGCCTCGGACCCCAACTCTTCCAATTCTTGGATCTGCAGCTTCCTCTCAATTCCAGCGCATTCATTATTGAAATTTAACCTTTTGATTGCCCAGAATGCTTTATGCTCCATTCCCACAGGTAAATTGCAATACTTTCCAAAAACCAGCCTATAAGGAGACATCCCAATAGGTGTCTTGTAGGCTGTGCGATATGCCCACAGAGCATCTTCCAAGTGATTGCTCCAGTCTTTGCGCCTTGGTCCAATAACTTTTTCCAGAATATTTTTTATCTCCCTGTTTGAGACTTCTGCTTGTCCATTTGCCTGGGGGTGATATGCAGTAGTAACCTTGTGTGTGACCCCATACTTTGCCATCATCTTCTTTATGACTGAGTTGCAGAAATGAGTCCCTTGATCACTGATCAGGACTTTGGGCATTCCGAAGCGACAGAACACATTTGCCCTCAGGAACTTCACCACTGTGTTTGCATCATTCATTGGAGTGGCTTTTGCCTCCACCCACTTGGACACATAATCTACAGCCAGGATAATGTAGAGATTATTACCTGACTTGGGAAATGGTCCCATGAAGTCTATGCCCCATATGTCGAAGACTTCCACGGGCATGATAGGTGTTTGTGGCATGGCCTCCCGAATAGAAATATTCCCAGTCATCTGGCAATTCTTGCACTTCTTCACAAATATATAAGCATCCCTGAATAATGTAGGCCAATAAAATCCTCCATCTAATACCTTCCTTGCTGTTCTCCGTGGGCCAAAATGACCTCCACATGCATTGTTATGGCAGAACTTCAAGATGTCTAGAACCTCATCATCGTTGACGCACCTCCTTATGACTTGATCAGCTCCAATTTTCCAAAGAGTTGGTGCTTCCCAAAGATAGAACCTGCACTCCCGCTTCATCTTATTCCTTTGGTATTCACTCAAACCAACTGGAAACTGCCTTGCGACCAGATAGTTCACTATGTCGGCAAACCATGGCTCCTTTGCTGTTTTGCCCACAACCTCATACAAATGCTCATCTGGAAAATTCTCAGTGATTTCCTCTTTGCCCTCAACCATCAGACGGCTGAGATGGTCTGCAACCAGATTTTCTGCACCAGTTTTGTCTTTGATCTGCACATCGAACTCTTGCAAGAGCAATATCCACCTTATGAGTCTCGGCTTTGACTCCTTCTTAGACAGTAGGTACTTAAGAGCTGCGTGATCCGTATAAACAATCACTTGTGCCCCCAACAGGTAGGAACGGAATTTCTCAAAAGCGAACACCACTGCTAACAGCTCCTTCTCCGTGGTGGTATAGTTGCGTTGCGCGGCATTTAATGTCTTGGAGGCATAATAGATAACATAACTCTCTTTGCCTCTTTTTTGGCCCAAAACTGCTCCCACGGCAAATCAGCTGGCATCACACATCACCTCAAATGCCATTCCCCAATCCGGAGGTTGGATAATGGGGGAAGACACTAACATATTCTGCAATGTATGAAAAGCTTTCTTGCAGTCATCATTAAAATCAAATTTGACCTCCAATTGTAGCAGGTTTGTGAGTGGTTGAGCAATTTTTGCGAAGTCCTTAATGAATCGACGATAGAAACCCGCATGGCCTAGAAATGCCCGAACTTGCTTAACATTGATGGGATAGGGCAATTTGGCAATGATCTCCACCTTTGCCCTGTCCATCTCGATTCCTCGCTCGGATACTACATGTCCCAGCACGATTTCTTCTCTCACCATGAAGTGACACTTCTCATAATTCAACACCAAGTCTTTTTCCACACAGCGACTTAGTACTTTGCTCAAATGATCAAGGCATTGATCAAAGCTATCTCTATAAACCGTGAAGTCGTCCATAAAGATCTCAATACAAGTTTCAAGCATATCAGAAAATATACTCATCATGTATCGTTGGAATGTGTCTGGAGCGTTGCAAAGGCCAAAAGGCATCCTTCTGTAGGCAAATGTGCCAAAGGGGCAAGTGAATGTCGTTTTGCCTTGATCGTCTTGGGCCACCACGATCTGCATATATCCAGAATACCCGTCCAGAAAACAGAAGTATGATTTTCCCGCAAGCCTCTCCAATATTTGGTCGATGAAGGGCAAAGGAAAATGATCCTTCTTTGTGACTGCATTCAACTTGCGGTAGTCAATGCAAACTCTCCATCCGGTCTGCAGTCTCATCTGAATAAGTTCCTTATTTTCATTCTCCACAACCTGGATTCCAGACTTTTTGGGCACAACGTGAATAGGACTCACCCACTCACTGTCGGGCACAGGAAAGATAATGCCCATATCGAGCAGCTTTAGAATTTCTTTTAACACAGCTTCCTTCATCAAGGGATTCAGCTTCCTTTGGGGATCTTGCACTGGTTTTGCCCCTTCTTCCAACTGGATCCAATGCATGCAAATGGTGGAACTTATGCCTTTGATGTCGGCCAAAGTCCATCCAATTGCTTCCTTGTGCATCTTCAATAGTGCTATCAACTTGACTTCCTGCTTCATGGTCAACGATGAACTGATTATAACTGGCAAACTCTCTCCTTCACCCAAATAGGCATATTTGAGGTGATCGGGCAATTCCTTCAACTCCAACTTTGGTGGCTTGATGATAGACCGCACCAGTTTATCACCCTGCCTTGTTGTGGGCAAAGGCAGACGTTGATCCCTTGAAAAATCGGCTTCGATGTGAT
Organism: Perilla frutescens; assembly: GCA_026008535.1. Classification (NCBI taxonomy): domain Eukaryota; kingdom Viridiplantae; phylum Streptophyta; class Magnoliopsida; order Lamiales; family Lamiaceae; genus Perilla; species Perilla frutescens. The sequence goes on from BRKX01000001.1 coordinate 70,242,291, forward strand.
ACAATTGCAGAATTGCCTCTTTGATTTGCTTATCTCGTTCCTCTTCAGCATCCCAATCAATTTTACTGTATTGAAGTACCCAATCAAGTGGATCATTTGCCAGCAGCCTTGGCAATTCTTCTTGGATCATAGGCTCAAAGACGTCGATCACATGTATACCCTCAGTGTCATTGGGGTATTTCATTGCTTCCATGATGTTGAAGGTAACTCTGTCTCCATCGAACTCGCACGTCAATGTGCCCTTATCGACATCAATCTTCGTATGTGCCATCTTCATGAATGGTCTGCCCAAAAGTATACAGGCAGCCTTTGGATTGGTTTTGCCCATATCCAGCACATAGAAGTCTGCTGGAAAAATCAGACTCTCCACCTTGATTAGGACATCTTCAAGCACTCTCTCGGGGTAAACATTGGAACGGTCAGCCAATTGAATGATTGTCCTTGTATCCTTGAGCGGTCCTAATGTCAGTTCTTCAAAAATGCTTAGGGGCATAACATTGATCGATGCCCCTAAGTCCAGCATAGCTCTCTCAACTCGAAGTCCTCCAATTTCACAGAGAATAAAGAACATCCCTAGGTCTCCACACTTTTCAGGCAGCTTCTTTTGCAATAATGCTGACACATTTACATTCACAACCACTTGTGCCTCCTCCGTGAATCTCACCTTCTTTGTACATAAGTCCTTCAGGAAACGGGCATATCGGGGCACCTGCCTGATTACGTCCAGTAAGGGAACATTGATTTCCACTTTTTTGAAGATGTGTATTAGATCCCTATCCTCTGCTTCTTTCTTGTTTCGCTTCTTTCTTCCTGGAAATGGTAAAGGCACCTCGATTTCCTTTGGAATATTACTCTTCAGGATGGGTTTGGGCACAACTGCTTCTAGTTCGTCATTTGCCCTTAACTCTGGTTCCTCCTTTGTGGGCTCATCATTGCTGTGGGCATCATCCTCTACAGTCTCTGGATATGGTGCAGGCAGTTGCCTTCCACTCTTCAGTGTTATTGCATTTACCCCAGCCTTTTTTGGTGGTTCTGTCTGTGAGGGCAGAACTCCTTTAGCTTTCTCCATCCTTGCGATTGCATCACTAATTTGGGATATTTGTCCTCCCAAATAGCTCAGTCCATTCCTTGTCTCCTGTTCGAAAGCTTCTGATTTCTTTTGTACCTCCACCGTTTCATTCACAATCTTGTGAACCATGTCTGATAAAGACGGTCCTGCTGCGGGCGCAGGATAGTATGGTGTTGTATGCCTCTGACTGTAGTTGTGGGAAAAATGATTGTGCCTCCTTCTTTGCCCTTCATCCAAAGCGTTAACCGTTTCTTCCTTCTCCTTCACTTGTGGACACTGGTCAGAGTGATGCCCCATCAATTCACATACCCCACAAATTCGCAAGGTATTGGCGGAAAACATGGTGATCATTTTCTCCATCTTGTTGCAGAGTTGTTCGATTCGGTCATCAGTTGCAGGCATAGAGATATTTTTGCCCGCAGCGGCAACACTTGTTCTTTCATATGAATCGTCTCTGTTTTCCTCGGCCATTTCTCCAATAAGTATCAGAGCCTCAGCTGCCCTCTTGTTCAGGATAGATCCTCCACATGCTGCATTCAGTAGGGCTCGGTCCTCGCTTCTCAACCCCGAAACAAAGTAGTTCACCAGGTTATGATCTGGAATCTGGTGATGTGGGCATTTCGAGAGTAATTGCTTGAAACGCTCCAGTAGTCGTAAAAGCTCTCGTGGGGGCTAGCCTTTGCGATTGAGATCTTCTTCCTCATGCTCTGCCCTCTTGATGTGGGGAAGTACTTCTCCAGAAACTTTTGCTGGAGTTGACTCTAGTTGGTTACACTCCTGGCAGGAATAGTATATAACCACTCTCGAGCTCCGTCCTGCAAGGTGAAAGGAAAAGAAACCAGGTGAATGTATTCGTCTGTCCCATTAGCTCGTGTGCGTTGCGTCTCACATGCCATCTCAAAATCTTGTAGATGTCGTTGTGGATCCTCCCCTGGATGGTCATGGAATTTGGGCAAAATCGAGATGAAGTTTGCCCTCAGCTCCCAGTTTCCAGTAGTTGTGGGCAAAACGATGCCCGTGGGACGCATGTTCATGGTTTGAGGGAAACTCAGCTGCCTCAAAGTAAGGGTGTGTGGTGGTGGTCTTTGTTGTTCTTCTTCTTCGTGGTTTGATATCTGATCGTCCTCCATCTCTTCGTCGAAATAGAGTGAATTGATGTTGCTTTTCTCACTTTCTCCGCTTGAGGTCAAATCGTCACTGGATCCTTCAGTGTGATTCTCCTCTTCCAGCCTTTTCAAAAATGCCCTAGCTTGTGCCCTTCTTGCCCTCGCTGACCTCTACTCCCCGGCAACGGCGCCAATTTTGGCACACCCGTCGTTTAGGTGTGCAAAATACACTTGCGGGCAAATGGTCCACAAATGCTTAATCTGCCCTCAACGGCTAGTATAGCTAGTGAAGACGGATGTCGATCCCACGAGGAGTGTTTTAACCTTCTGCCTTTTCTTAGTTTTGGTTTGGGTCTTCAGTGTCACTCTAAAAACCTTGCTAATAAACTTAAACTAACTAAATCCTGAAAAGGAAATCACAAAAGAAAATATCAGTAATAAAAGTGCTCAAGTCAAAGCATCAAGTCATTCGGTAGGTATGCGCAATCCCGGGCAAAACATATGTAATTACCACTACTACCCGTTGTGCCCACACTAGCAGAAAGGTCAAAAACCGAATCCCTATGGCCAAATATGGGTAATTGTCACTTTGAGGGTTAACCGGTTATAGGAAATGGATACGATCGGCCACTCCCCAATCACTTCTTACATTATATCGTCTAGATGATACGATCGGCACCTAAGGACCTAACTATACAGGAACCTAAGGAGAGAATCACACAAAGGTTTTGCAAGCATAGCAGCTTTGAGGGCAAAAGTGACCCGATTCTAGTAGGTTTGACACGATCTTGTGCCTGCATATACTACTCAATCTCAACTACCAAGGCTGTCACCCCCGGACTTGTTACTATGCGGGTATCAATGCATGGGTTACCTATACACTCCCACGTAACTAACACTAGTACCAGTTAATCAGAAATGCGCGTTTTCATCTCCAACCACCATTTACCTATGTTTAAGTGAAAAACAAGTTAAGATTGTGAACCCTTAAGGCTTTAAAGTCCGATTACCTCATGCACATATTCTACTCTTAGACCACTACTTTGACTTGAATAGTGGATACTTAGCCACTAAACATAAAAATGAAAGTAAAAGAAATGATAAAAGTCATCTTACTTGGAAAGGAAATAACTTGATTAACTTCTGGGCCCAACCCCAGTTTTGCCAACAAAACAACTGAACTACCTCTCCGCGGGCAAATCGCCAGCTTCAGGCAGTCAGAATATCCAGCAAATAAACTAAATACGAAAACGGTAAATTGTATCTTGAGGTGCAAAAAAATGAGTGTATCCGTGTGTCGATATGAAAACAGATAAAAGTATTTATAGCAACTGAATTAAGGCTTCAAGCAGCCCAGATCTCACCCACGCAGGGGTTCTTGCACTCCTCCACTTCCTCATTTCATGCTCAACGTTCTTCCTTGAATTTAGGAGGGATAGCAACAAACCCTAGCGTCTCCAACAACTTTCTGATGTCCCCACTTCCTTCCCAATGTGTGTAGACCTCCCCAAGACTCGGAACTGACCGCCACATCACCTCCATGTGCATATAGGAACTGTCCCGCGATTCTGTTGCGCAATTCTCGCAACAACTTTGACTGGGTCCTCGGCAGGCAAATCAGTCCTTTGTGCCCTCAGCATAAATGGCGCCTGTCTGTGCCAATTGTAGTGGTTTTGTGCCCTCAGTCTCCTGCAATCAGCTTTACCCCCAAAACTAGACTAGACTCTATACTAAACATTTAAAAAGGGTGTAAAAAGATAAAGGAAAAAGCACGAATTTGAGTCTTCATCAGCAGCCAACAACGAGACTGAGATGGAAGCATTGGCTAGAAGACTGCAAGAGATGGAGCAGCGGCTTGCTCAATAAACGGAGCCCAAACAAGAAGCAGCACCTCTAAATACGCTGTATCGGGCCCCGACTGAAAGATACTTAGGAGTCGGCTGGGGTGGCGGCATCAACGCCAACAATTTTGAGCTCCGGCCTGCGTTGATCAACATGGTAGCTGCACAGCAGTTCGGTGGACGGGCTACGGAAAATCCAAATGCTCATCTGGATGCATTCTTGGATATCTGTGACACTATCAAAATGAATGGTGTCAGCGACAACATCATTCGCATAAGGATGTTCGTCTTCTCACTGAGGGACCGAGCCAAGGAGTGGTTCAAGAGTTTGGACATGGCATCCATTACCACATGGGATGAAATGTGTCAGGCGTTCCTTGCCAAGTATTTCCCTCCATCAAAGGCGCAGAAGATCATTGCAGATATTACTCATTTCTCTCAGATGGGGGATGAGTCCATTTATGAAGCCTGGGAGAGGTACAGAGACCTTCTGCGGTCTTGTCCACAACATGGATTTAGCATCGATCAACAAGTCACACACTTCTACAGTGGTTTGACGATCAATACTAAGAGATTGGTGGACGTCTCAGCTGGAGGATGTCTGGTGAATCGCACTACAGCCGAAGCACTTGGAATTATTGAAGAGATGGCAGCTACCAGTTATCAGTGGCCGATGGAGAGGCGAGAGACAAGGCCAGCAGCTGCAGTGGCCGAGTTTGGCGTGGATGATTTGAGGACTGAAGTTAAAATACTGAAGAAACAAGTGCTCGAGAAGCGACAAGGTTCAGAACTCTCTACGGTAGAAAGTGTTAACTTTGTAAATCAGAGAAACTACAATGGTGGCACTTACAATAACGGACCGCAGGGATTCCAGGCCAACAATCCAACGTATCATCCAAGTAATAGGAATCACCCGAACTTCTCCTATTCGAATCCCAACAATGTCTTACCGTCTTCGGGTTTTGTTGCTCCTACTGCAGCTCCCGCTGAGCCAAAGAAGCCAACACTGGAAGATATGGTGGCATAGTTGATTGCTAATCAAAACAGTTTCATCAGGGCCATCGGCACAAAGATTGCACAAATAGAGGGGACCATGAGTGCCTTATCCAAGCAAGTGAATATATTGGAAGTCCAAGTGAGTTAATTGGCAAATCAAGTTGCCACATAGCATAAGTCGGGACAGTTCCCGAGTCACACAGAGGTCAATCCAAATGTGCACTGCAATGCCATTCAGGTGGTGTCCGGCGCCGCTCTTTTGCCAGCACCAAAAGTGGCGCCTCCTGCAGCTCCAAAAGTGGCGCCACCTGAGCCTCTTCCCCCTGCTCCAAATTCTGCTGTTGATCATTTGTTTGACATTTTCAAGAAGGTACACATCAATATCCCTCTTCTAGATACTTTACGAGGTTTGCCTGGTGGAGTTAGAATTTTGAAAGAGGCCATCTCGAGAAAGAAAAACATAGAGGATGTGGAGATGGTCCAATTGGCGGAAGAGTGCAGTGATTGGCTGCAGAAGAAGATGTCGTTGAAGATGACAGATCCGGGTAGCTTCACTATTCCTGTGAAGATTGGGAGATCTTATTTTAAGAGAGTGCTATACGATTCTGGAGCTAGCATTAACTTGATGCCTCTCACTGTGTACAAGAGGCTGCAATTGGGAGCTTTCAAAGAGATTGATATGAGAGTCCAGATGGCCGATAGATCATATGCCAAGCCACGAGGTGTTATCGAAGATGTGCTTGTCAAAGTTGCAAATTTGGTGTTCCCTACTGATTTTGTGGTGTTGGATATGCCCGAAGACCCCAAGATGCCTTTAATCTTGAGGAGACTGTTTCTAGCAACCTGTGAGGCAGAGTTGGACATGAAGAGAGGCATGATGACTTTGGGGATTGATAGAGAAAGAGTCATTTTTCAAAATCCTCCACCAAAAGAAAATCCCGCAGTTTGATGAGGTGAGCTTGGCCCACAGCTTCATGGACAATGTGAATGGCAAGCCGGAAGAGAAGCCAGTGATGAAGGCGGCAACAAGTGCTCCTGCAGCTCCAAGAACACAGCTATCTAAGATGTGCATGGTTTTGCTAGATGATGGGGGATTTTCTGCAGTTCTAGTACCCAAGAAGACGAGAGTTAAATTTCGGGTCTTCCGAAAAAAGAATGTGAGAGGAGCTCTGCTCGTTACAGTGGCACCAGAGAAGCCAACAGTGGTAGTGGATAATAGTCTTCGAAAGGGGCAACAATTCTGTTGGTTAGAGTGTTGTTATCGACCTCGTTGACTGTTGAGGTATCGTCTAGCTAAAGACGTTAAATAAAGCACTGGATGGGAGGTAACCCATCAAATTTTTTATCTGCTTTATTTTTCTTTCTTTTCTTTTGTTTTGTGTCTTGTTTTCGTGTGCTAACATGTAGGAAGACATTTTGGAGCCCAAAGCTAGTTCGTTATCATCCATGCCGGTTTCAATATTCTTTTCTCCATATTGGTGTACGGTGAGTTCGTTCCAAACACATCTTGATTTTGTTCCCTCCAAACTTATTCTCTTTGCAGTTGAATAAGTTTGGGGGAGGGGGATGGATTTGATATGTTTGGTACGTGTTTTTCATTTTTTTTCTTTGAATCTTTTGTTTTGGTTGTTGAAAGTCATGTTGTGGTGAACCCGTGAAATGCTAATGATAGATAGGAGCATTGTTTGGAACATAAGATTGCATGAATTTGATTGATATTGACTTATTTGAATTGATGTACTCGAATTGAAGTAAATAGAGCATGAACAGCCCTGTGAGCTTTTTAAGCCTTAACTGTATATCAATGCACAGTTTGATTTCCTTCATGAGTGTTTGTCATGCATGCTTTGGTGTGTCTAGAACTTGCCATGGTTTCTATTCGAATAAGCTTGATTATATGTAGAATTTAGAAGTGATTTGAGCCATATTTTCATAGCCACATTAATTCCTAAACACTAACCAAAAAATCGACCTTTGCTAGCCAGTTTGAGCCATAATTGCCTTTTGTTCATGAACTTGGATGATAGGGGGTTCGGAAGGTGAATAAGGGTATCTTGTTGTGGAAAATAGTGTTTTTGTGGGGAAAGAATGGAGTTGGTGAAAGTGGGGTGAAAAATATTCTCATAGGCTCGAAAATAAAAAATCGAAAATGAAAAAAAAAAAGAAAAAGAAGAAAAGAAAAAAAATTGTGTGAAAAAGATAGTATGAAAAGTCAAATATTAAAAAGGTAGCAATTGAGAATGTTTCCTATTTGTTGACTTATTTGTATATTTCTTGTTGAGAGGAGCAAAAGAGAATATGAAGTTATGCACAATGAATGTTTTGATGTGTAAGGGAGTTAGAAAGAGTTAGAAGATGGATTATTTATCCATACTTGGATTTGGAGTTGAAAAAGGTTGTGAGTGTGTTGAATTGTCGAGTTACTTAGCCAAAAATTCCTAACCTTAACCAATGTCCCGACATTACATCCTAAATCAAAGAACTCATTGATCTTTATTCTTCTATGATTGAGTATGAGTGTTTAGACGATTGGCAAGCCTATGGGTAACACTTTTGCATTTTTTGATTCGATGGGCGTTATTTTATACACTTGTGAGACGAGCGATACACATGCCGGTGAGGTTCATGCTTTCTTTACTGATATTAATCGTGCTGAGATTTGGATGAGTTGATGGATGTTGAATTTATGAAATTAAATTGTTTCGAGCTTGCTCGTGAAGCATTGGTGATCGAGTTTACTTGTCTTAGCCATGTTTATATTTTCTTAGTGTTCTCTTCATTGCTCGAGGACGAACAATGGTTCAAGTTTGGGGGATTGATAAACATGGCTTTTACATGCATTTGAGGAGTTATATAGATCATATTCGAAGATTAATGCATGCGTTTGTTGAGTTTTTATACTAGTTTCGAGTTTCCATGGGCTATTTGATGTTTTGGTGTTTCTTGTGCAAGTTTGAGTTGAATTTGGGATTTATCCAAGATCCAATTCAAGGATGAAAGTTGCTAGAAAGATAGAGGATCAAGATAGGGTCGCAACGCAACTTGAATCGGGTCAATCGGACGAGAAACAAAGGAGAACGAAGCGAAACGGTGGAGGCGTGCGGAGTTGCCGGCCAACCCGCCGACCGGCGGCCAGAACAGCAGAAATCACTGTTTCTATCACCGATCCAGCCGCCGATCTGTGGGGGAAGGCCGCCGGTCGGTGGGAGCCACTTATGGGTCGGCGGGATCGACGGGAATTGTCCCCCAGACCTGTTTTCGGCCCACGAACTCATCTTTCGGTCCGGATTTTCGATACTTAGTATAAATATGACTTCTTTGGATGTTTTTCTCAGACTTGATTCATTATTTTAGAGTTCCAAACTTATTTTACTTTCGAAGTTTGCTGTGAACATTCAAGAAAGAAGAATTCAAGTTTTATTCAACGAATCGTCATTCCGGTTTTTCTAATCTATCGCATATTTATATTATGTCAATGATTATTATTATTTTCGTTATTTATGTTGTTTTAATTATGAGTAAGTAGTCTTTTATTAATTCTAGGATTTACAAAGCATGATTGAAGCTATGCATCTAATTTAATCTTGTTATTTTTCCCTTCCGATTATTGTGTTCAATTGTTCAAGAACTTTTAATTTCATGCTTAATTACTGATCACAATTGATGCATGCTAGCTAGTTAATTTGAGTCCTGACGGAGATAATTAATTAGTGGGATTAATTGAATAATTTGATACACGTTCTAAGGAATCTGTAGGGGAATTTAAATTTGTGGTTCTATCGGGAGTTAGTAAATTAACCTAGAGACGAAAGTAATAGGTTGTTTGTTAATCTGCTTCTACCTTGAGACCTGGCGGAGATAGGTAGATATATTTCTGATTCCTCGCCTTTAATCGGATTAAAATTGGGAAAGATTAGGATTAAATTGAATCATAGTGGATACATGTGTGCTGCATTCCCTAGGATTAGTATTTCATTAATTAATTGAGTTTGATTATTTGCTTAGTTTATTTGCTTGCGTTTATTTGATTCTATTTATTTTCTCTTATTTCATTTAAATTCGTGCCTAGTTTTAGCAAACCCATAAATTGGTAGCCTAGATAATGGAAAGTTGTTAGCTTAGTACTCAGTATTATCAAATATTCAGTCCATGTGGATACGATATTCGCTTGCTATATTGCATTGTCCTGTGTTAGTTGCAGTTTAGTGCATAATAAATAGTGCATCAACTTTTTGGGCGAAATTCCCTAACATAAGTTAAATACAAAAATAATACAAGTGTTGTCTCGGTTCACTCCCTTGACAACATTGCATACATTATACAAGCGATCTATCATAACTTCACTCACTTGAATAATCTCTTGAACAAACACTATCTAAACATATAGATAAAAATAACACGTCAACGTAGATCCTAGACTCTCAATATTTGACTATTTAACCTACACACACAACTGAAACTAATCTTCAGTTGATTGGGACGCTAGACAGATGTCGGACAGGATGTCTTGGATCTTCGAGACGACACTAGATGCAAGATTCAGAGCTTCTCATAAACCACGGTGATAACCTGCTTACACAGATGATTTTAAGGTCTAAGGAGATCTTAAATACTTCATCCATCTTGCCTTGGTAGTTGCTCCACGATCACAAGAGACGTGGACTTGATTCAACCGTTTTTCACTTCCCATTGCTATAGTGGACTTGAGATAACCGCCTTCTGTATTGCGAAACATACGTTCTTCAATATCGTGTAATGGTGACAGTTACTCCAGTGACCCACGTTCACCTGTAACAGTTAGTGTCCAAGAAGGAGTGGGAACATCACGTCCTCTATAAATTCGGAACAGATTTTGAACAAGTCAAAATTAAATATTATCCATGATTTAATCCATAATAAAATCAATAATAAATTCCTAAATATGTGGAAAACAAAATATGACATAAATCACAAAATAATCAATTAATTTAAAATAAATTAATCCTAAATATAAGGAAATGATAAGATTAGCTTTGAGAGAGTTGTCCTCGATGTCACGAGAATGACGGAACACATCAGATACGACATTGACTTCAATGTTATCAGACGAAGTGATAACATCATCTGGAACACATCATTCTCAACAATTTATTACTAGTATTTCTCATGCACGATGTACAAATAATTATTATTTTGAATTCTATATGTTGTGATCAATTTTAAAAAAATCAATAAAATGAAATGCACATGCGTTAATTAAATAGATAAGAAGATTAATTTTGTGTATATACGAAAAATAAAAAGGAAATTAAATTTTATGAACTAAATGAAAATTCATGTTAGAAAATTTTAATTAGAATATTTCAAACGACACAATTTTATAAATTGCAATTTATAATTTTCCACAATTAAAGAACATTTGATTTCTTTGAATATATGACATGTATAAAAAATAAAATTATTTAATTATTTTAAATGATGAAATTGAAATAGAAAAATAATAAATTATTGTAAGTTATGAAATTATTTAGTGTTGGATGAGTACATTACACGATATTTCGGATACAAAAATTAAATATATATTTGTAAGAAAAAAAGAAAAAAAATTAAAAAAGAAAGAAAAAAAAAGAAAGAAAATGTAAAATAGGGACCATTGAAAAAGACAAATTAAAAAAAAAAAAAAGGAATGACCAAATATAAAATCAGTCGAACAAAAGTGGATCAAATAATTACAACAATTCGCACCAAGTCGGATCTGCAAGTGAAGAAAGAAAAAACAGTTATTGGGTTACAGATAGTTTCTAGTGAGTCATGTGTATCTTAATATATCTAATGTGACACTTTCATATGTCTAATTTTTTTTTTCCTTTTCTTCATAAGTTGAGAATATTTTAATAAGGGGAGTTTCTAAATACACCACCAATTTTACTCTTTGCACCACATTTGCTCAATGCACCACTAATTTTACTCTTTGCACCACCAATATTGACAATAATGCCCTTCTTTTAAAATATGTATTTTACTTGAAAAAAAAAACTTAAAATCAGAAAATTAAAAATATAAAACGTAAAAAAAATTAAACTCATTTGATATCCCTTCAACCCATCGATTATTCAAATCAACCCGTCGATTATTCGAATTCGATGCTAGTTTCAACCCTTCAATAGTTTAAGATGCTATGATATGTTATTAGAATGATTGGATGCTAGTTTGAGTTGATTGTGCGCAAAAAACTGAGGTTTTGAGCGAGTTGTTGATTTGATTTTTTTTCCAGAACGCGTTTCGTTTGGACTGCATAATTCGAACTTTTAACTTTTGTTCGAACTCAATAGATCGAACACCATTTCAAAATTCAAGTTTCAATGTGTTCGAACTCAAGAGTTCGAACATAAGCATTATGTTCGAACTCTAGAGTTCGAACACAATCAAATTCCAAACATAGCCGTTTTGTTCGAACTTCATTTTTCGAACTCTTTGGAGAATGTTCGGACTGTATTTCTCGAACAAAACGCGATAACATGTCTAAAAAATCAGCGAAAACTCATAATTCAATCGGTATAAACTAATCAAAATGATTTACATTGCTATGTTCTTCTTCATTTTCATTCCGCATTGTATCTCTTTCAATATTTCCCACCACAATTGCACAAGTTGAATCTAGATCGTTGAGTGAAATTGTGTTCAATACTCCTATCTTTTTTTTAGACGTGTAGATCTTGTTGTTTTGAATTTTTAATAGGTTTAATAATATATTTTCTATTGTTTTAATTTTTATTTTATTTTATTTTGTGGTGCATTGAATAATAATTGTAGTGCAAATATGTAACAAAAGGATAAATAAGTCATTTCATATTTATTTTATTTCTCATTTAATTTTTTAGTGGTGCAAAGAGCAATCTAAGTGGTGCAAATAGAAACTTCCATTAATAAAATATACTCCGTTTACCATCACAATTCACAAACCAAAGAAAATGCCACTTGCAGATTTAAATAATTAGGAGTTATATCTCCCCTTCGCACAGCCACGAATGTCATCTTCACTGTGCAGCTCAAGTCAACCGAGTCATGCGAAATATCTACCCACAGACGACGATCATCCCACCCTCACAGTTCACGCAATTTGAATTTGATCACACCGTTCTGTCCGTGGATTGCCGAGGTAATTATTACGATTTCAATTCGTCATCTTTGAACTTTTAGGTCTTTCTGTTTTTAGATTAATCTTCATAATATGATCTCTAAATCAATCTGATTTTACATTCTCTTTTCTAATTTATTTTGGAGGAAGTAAGCTAAGAGGATAAGATTTAGAAGTTGACATTGAGATTGAAATGGAGATGCCTCGCGAACCTCCCGTGGTGCTGGAATCGAAACCTCTGGAAACCTCGGAGGAATTTGAATCCAGAAGATTGACTGAGGAAAAAATCATAGCAGCCTTAAAGGATGATTCGACTAATACAATTGGGATTTTGGGGGGTCGCCGCGTAGGCAAGACGAGAATGGCGAGGCGAATTGGTGAGAAGGTGAAGGAAGAGAAATTGTTTAAAGTTGTTATGATGGTGAGGGTTGGCCCTAGTTCTGACCTAAAGAGGATTGCGTATGAGATTTCTGATTATTTGAGTGTGAGATTCGAAGGGGGGGATTTCGTGGCCCGGGCAAATGAGTTGCTTTCCAAATTGATTATGCAAGAGAGGGTCCTGATAATACTGGATGATGTGCGGGAGTTTCTTGATTTAGAGAGAATTGGAATTCCGCTGCAAAAGCACAATGGTTCGTACAAAATAATGATAACATCTCGATTCAGTAACGTTTGCTCGGCAATGGGATGTAACACCACCTTCACAGTGCAAGCTTTGACAAAAGAGGATTTTCAGATTCTTTTTATAAGGAAATTTGGCAACTCTATTGGATCTTCTGGTTTTCATTTTTCAGCAAGATTTGTTGTCTACGAACACAAGGTGTTGCCCCTTGCCCCTGCTGTCAGTGGGAGAGTTATAAAAGAAAAGAGCAAGCTTTGGCGGCCTATTCTTGCAGAAAAGCGAGCTATGCCGCATGGTTCTACCTTACAACCGCTAGATATTGTTGGGGCTAGTTCTTCCCATAAAAGGATCACTGTGGATGTGTTAGTCAAAGGGGCTATCAAGGTATCAGATGAAATCCTTGAAACTAGTATCAATTTGCAGAAGAGTCTTCGTAATAGGAAATACTTAAAAGTTGATATTTGGGATTCTGGTGACTTTACCAATCTGTCATCTCTAATGAAGTACACTTATAGAGCATCCAATTCTAAAAATCATCATATCTTGTCAGCGTTGAAATTTCTGTCAAGCTCACTGCAGAGTTTAGACCTCAGCTCACTGCAGAGTTTAGACGAACTCAGCTCACTGCAGAGTTTAGACCTCAGCTCACTGCAGAGTTTAGACAAACTCAGCTCACTGCAGAGTTTAGACCTCAGCTCACTGCAGAGTTTAGACCTCAGCAATGCTGATATTCAGGAATTGCCTGGGGAATTGAAAAGAATGACAAATTTGAGATTGTTAAATTTAACAAATTGTCAGAATCTTCAAATTATTGAATCTGGTCTTATATCAAGTTTATTTTTCTTGGAAGAACTATACATGTTAGGCAGCTTCAGTGATTGGGAAGTGGAGAAAGAAGGAAAAAGAGGGGGCAATGCTTCCATTAATGAGCTTGAGGCCTTGCTCAACTTGACAGCTTTGCAGATTCAAATACGAGATCCAAGTATTATCCCGAAAAGGTCACGGATCTGGTCAAGATTGGTGTTATATGTAATATCAACACCTGAAGAGCTTAAATGTCGATACCAAGAATCTTTAATTGTGAGCTTTCCTGCTGTAAATGCTGATGAATACTTTTGGCAATTTCGAGGAGCAATGAACCTTGACCTTCCAGGTCTGACTTCTTTAATAGATTGGATGTGTGCCATGTTGAGGAGTGCCGAGTACTTGTGTTTAAATGGAGATGGCTCTAAGAATGCAGTGGATGAGTTGATCCCAGATGGTTTCAAGTTTTTGAAACAGCTAGACATTGGTCACTCCAGCACAATGGAGTATCTTGTGGATGTAGTGCCAGCAAATGGTCTCTTTCCGTCTCTGGAATCATTGTGTCTGGAGGACCTTCCCCTGCTTAAGGGCATGTTCAACAGTCAACTCCCAGTGGGCATGTTCAGGGAGCTAAGAAATCTGAAACTGTATAGGTTACCTGCACTTCTGCACGTATGTCGAAGTCAAACTCAAGGTTTTTCCTTTTACGGCCTCAGGTCTATTCAAATATCGCATTGTCCAAAATTAAGGTGTCTATTCTCATTGTCTATGGCTTGGAATATGATGCAACTTGAGGAGATTAGAATTGAGTATTGTGAGATGATGGAAGAAATCTTTTCTAAGCAAAAGCATGAAGATGGAAAAATCAGCGACTTGATTCAGTTTTCTAAATTAAATCATTTAGTGCTTGATACCCTTCCACATCTCACTGATTTCTGCAAAAATGTGAGGCTTGATTTTCCCCAGTTGAGTGAGATGCGCTTGCAAAGCTTGCGAAAGTTCAGAATATTTTGTCCTGCTGATTCTGATCTTCCTCTTGAAGGAAATGGTAGTAATGAGTCTAATGACAAACAAGTTCTTTTCCATGAGAAGGTATGGCCTATGATCAGATTTTAAATGCTATCTCTTTTCTTTTCTTTTATTACTTTCTTAGCTTCTATTCAGATAGTAAAAGTTTTTACATTTGCTACATGGAAAAATAGTCCCTTGTAGCAAATATCTTTTTCTGCCCCCTATCTTCTGTGTAGGCTGATATCCATAGCAGCCAAAAGCGTAAAAAAAATAACCATCTCTGAATATCTAGACAATCCATTAAGTTAACTGACTAAAATATGACCAGCATTGGCCTCACCGTTTTATTGCAGGTTCAATTTGTTAGCTTAAAGAAATTGGAAATCAGTGAGTTGCAAAGTATGATCTCCATTTGGAGCCACCAAACTAGCCTGAGCTTGTTCAGTGGACTGGAAGTACTGGTGGTTATTTCTTGTGACGTTTTGATACACTTATTCTCCCATTCCATTGCCAAAGTTCTTGTACAACTGGAACACCTGACAATAGAAGATTGCTGCATGATGCAAGAAGTTATTGCAAATGATGGTGAAGCAGAAAAGCCAGAAATTAACGAGTGTCTATTTCCTCGACTGAGAAAATTGGAACTTCGGCGGCTGCCTATACTAAAGAGTTTCTGTCATGTGATGAATGATTTGGAACTACCCTCATTGGAAGATTTGACTCTTTATGATTGCCAGGGAATGAAGGAATTTTCTGGAGGGAAATTAAACATGCCAGTTTTAAGATGTGTGAGGAAAGACCATTTGATTTATAGAATTGATGGTGTGAATTATTCCGTGCAACACCTTTTTAATGAAAAGGTAGTCTTTTATCCTGGCACTTTCTAATAATTGAGACAATGATATCATGATTTCCATGCTCAACCTTTTCCTTTCTTAGTTTTCATGAACCAATGAAGATATGGATTTCAATGTGTAAGATGTTCCTTTAGAACTTTGTTTTGTTCATGTAAAATTGTGAAGATGTTATTATAGAAGGCCAGGTACCATTATATTGTTATTATGGCCTATGGGAAACATAACTAGTTATTTAGGTGCAAAACAAGCAGTTAGCAGTGAATGTTGGCAGAGATAGGGAACAAACAGCTACTAATTTGGTTCTTTGTGCGGGAAAAAAGGCCCAACTATTTTCATGCAAGTAGGAGAACTAGTCCAAAGTGCTGTGAATCATTTTTTATTTTATTTTTAATTTATCTCTGAACTTGATGACACCAAAAAACTTAGAATTATAACTCCAGTATCTTTCTCAGTTTGGGGTAAATGCAAACCTGAGTATCTTATTGATGAGATTGGGTGGTGAGTCCTGTGCCCGTGCCACGCTTTTGCGAACATCGATGAATCACTGGAAATGGATCTGCTGATGAGTTAATTATAAAGATTTATGTGATCAGACCTGATATTGCATTCTTGCTTAAATTTAATATGAGCACATTTATACAAATATGATAAAGAAATACTTTTATTGTGTGTTTACAATATCTAGGTTGAATATGCCCCACTCTCTGACTTGTTCTTCTGTACAGCACCTATTTATTCATCACCTTTGCCCCTTGCCCAGCCAATATCCATGTCAAGAAAAGGAAGATGTTATGAGAGGTGGTAAGTTTTTTGTAAATAGATTTTATTTTTTTGGTATTCCACCATTATGTCACCATGGTTGTGAATGCAAAGCTTGCCATGAATTTGAACTGAAATTAAATGTCTAGTTGATTTTCCTCTTTTTTTTTTTTTGATGTGATAGGTCGATTTTGACATTGAACATAGTGTCACAGGACACTGTAATCAGTGGCACTGCACGTTCTTCTATATAGAATCATTTGTATGCCAGCTGGAGCTCTGGCTAACTATATGAGTTTGATTCTATTGAAATGTCTTGTCTTGAGTACTCAAGTTCCTTAATACAAAAAAACTATCAGTTGCTTGAACAATAAGTACTAGGAAACCTGAGTTGGTTCCAGTGAAAAGTAACGATCAACAGATAATGATTTATGATAGGAATATTTGAGAAACTTTACATATCAGGAATTTATGAGAGGATATTATCGTGTTTCCTCTTGATGAGTAAATGTTGCATTGCTGCTGAGAGCACTGATAAGGGCATCCTTCTATTCACATGTTGGACTTGCAGTTCAAATTTCTCGAGAAGTGTCGAGATGTTTTTATAAACTCACATTGCCTCAAGTCTGCCTTTTTCCATTTGGGTATCAATCTTTGATTTGAAGGAATATTAGCTCGCAAAAGCTACTTTTGCTTTCTGTCTTAACCTTTAAATGCAGTGAGTATATTGTTTTCTTTTACAATATGTATGTTTTCTTTTCGTGGGAAGTTATAGTATGCTCCCAGAATTTAATTCATAGGAATTTTGAAAGTAACACATATTTGTTTCCAGAGAAGGAAAAAGAAAGAAACCAAACGAATTATCGATTTTGTCTTCTATACATTTGGGATACATTTAAAAGAAATCCAATATTTTCATACACAATAAGGATGCTTTATATTTTGATTTGTAATTTACAGATACTCATGAGTTAAATGTGTATGCAATTTTATTTGAATCATCCATAGGTTATATTTGTTTGTGATTACTAGCTTGTGATACCTTACAAAAAGAGAAACTCATCTTTTGTGAATGTGGTGGTTATTTCCTTCAACATGGCTGCTAGAACACAATCATTCAGTGACAGATTGTCTTTTTCAGGAAATTCATTCTTTGTGTTGTTAATTGATTTTCTCCTCCTTTGGCTTACTTAGTTTTCTGAGCTCTGTAGAGTCTACTTTTCATATCTCCTTTATATATATAAACTCCTTAAATTTGAAATGCAAAATTGCATGAAACGCATAATGTCAGGCTGTCAGCCTAATTATATTGGAGTGAGCTTGGCTGTGTTTCACAGAAACATTGAGCTAAAAGATGGCCATTTTTCCCAGAAACATTGAGGCAAAAGACGGGTTTGAAAATTACTTTGGAATTTCTCATGCATTCCTTTAAAAAAGACTAACTAGGACGTTCTTAATTCAGGAAAATTTAGGAGTAAAAGGATATTGAAGTATATTGGTTAAGATTGTCAATCGAGGCCATTTATGCTGATGTAGGGAATTAACTAATTAGAACTAGTAGATGCTGAATTGCCATTATTGTTGCAGAACCTATTCTTACTCATCCGCAAATGAGCAGCCAGGCTAGTGGAGGCAACAGAAGTGCAGATTTACTACGTGACATTGATGCAATGGTATGGTTTTTATTTTCTCATAGCAAGTTGTTCCTCATGTCATGTTTTAGTTCAACAGTGTTTCAACTCAATTTGACCTGGTGCCGACATGTCCTATGGAGCTATATGCTCATGCAATGTTTTGATAAAACTATAAGCTTCAAGTATTGATATTGGAAAATAATAATCTAATAATCAGAGAAAACTTACACTAAGATCAGTAGTTTACTTCATGTCCTTTGTGTATCTCTTAAAATATTCATGTGTAGTAATAGAATTAAGTAGTGATGGAGATGGGAAATGAATCATACAAGCATGACATTTTCTGTTATTGGTATATTTGTGGAATGAGAAGAGAATGTAATATCAGTTGTTTATTTTTCTCTTTATCTTATAATTTGAATAACTTTTTAGTATTAAAATTTATTGCTAATTAAATAATTTATAGAAACTAATGTTATCATTACATTGTAAAATTATGGTGACAAGCTACACTAATTTTTTTATCTATTATTTTTTATGAAAACTTGTAGACTTAAGTAATAATTACGAATGATATACAAAATATAACAATGGTTTATATTAACTAAATATATAATTTCATATACTAAATTAACATTTAAACTAAAATGAATATCAAGATTTCTAAAACTGCTTAAGATTTTGGTCTACCTTTGTTCTAGCAAATTGCAATTCATTTTTTTTATGACCTATGAAGGCCAATGCAAAATTTAGTTCTATAATAATAGTGTTTAATTAAGTGCCTTTGACAGGTGTGATTGAGTGTGTAGACAAGCAAAACCCAAGTTCGTCATACCTCACATGTTATGTTACACCTCGTCTAAATAGTTTGCAAGTACTTTTATTTTTCTAATATAGTAAAAACTCAGGTGTACTCTTGAGGAAATAAGAATCAATTTCTGGAATTAAACGTGTTCTTTAGTGGGCATGATGTCCTAACTAAGCTTAGATGTAAACAATCTTGGTATCTTGTATAAAAAAGTAGTTAGGAGGAATGTTTTGATGCTGATGGATGGGATAGAATCAACTATAATTAAACATTAATAGGGAAGCGGAAGCCTAATACTCAACCAAGAGTGTTGTTCTTGGAAAAAGTTTTGTATCTTAGTATTATTACCTTTTTGTTTATATGAAACTGAATATGACATAAAGAGTACCTTTTCATTGAAAGGAATTTGCTTTGAAAACATTATACAACTTGCATGTTATTATTAAAATTCAAACGTAACATCTATGCAATTTAATTTACTATTATGATAGAGTTAAGGGTGAAATTGCTTAGAGAAAATAAATACTGTGAAATAAACCGAACATAAAATAACACAACCTCAGGTCGAAGCCTGCCCAAGCACCAAGAGCCGATCAGGACGAAACTTCCTGCCTAAAGCCAAATGGCTTCCTCAATTTTCTAATGATCTTTCGATGATCTCAATGATGGCTAACCTACTACTTAAATAACAAAAGAACTAACCTAAACTTGAAGCCCAAGCTGGATTAGCCCCATTTCATTATTCTAACCACCTAAAAATTACTTAACCTAAATAACTGCATTAAATAAGGAAAATAAAGATAACAATGGAAATACAAAACATAGAGACCATTCTAATAATTGATCTGTAACATATTAAAATACAAATGTGCGCTTGCATATCTCTTTGCATACAAGTCGTTTGTCAATGTATTCTAAAAGTTTCCTTTTGAAATCACACTATCATTACTTATTTGCGTGTTCTCCTCTTATTATTTGCATGACAGAATCTATGCTTGATTTCAAATCAAAATATCATGAAAGAGGATGATGCTGTAGATTCTCTAGATAGCTGCTGGCACGGTCTAGGAGAGAAAAGAAGGGATGAAGGTGCATCCATGTTCCACTGTGGAACAATAGATGGAGAACAAATAGAGAAAATGAATGATGAAGCACAGTCGACCGTATTTGAAAATATGGAGTTGGGTAACAAAAGATACTTAGAAGACTCCATTTTGTTTTGCTCAGTATTTCCACTTAATTATGAGTTTACCAAGGATATTTTAGTTTGGCAATGGATAGCTGGAGGGTTGATAGAATTGAGAGAAGATGAAACAAGTGAGGAAGTGTTTACTAAGTGCTTTGATATATTACTGGAGATGGATTACATTGTGCCATCGGGCCATGATCATTTTGTTGATCAATTAAAGTATAAATTTGGTGATAAGATGACCATCTTCCTTCAAAAGCAACTCTTAGAACCTAAGTTTGGAAAATATTTGGACAGTAATCAGAGTGATAAGACCAAAGTGGAGCACTTGTCCTTGACTTTCAAGAATATCGACCGTGCAAAACTTGACATTCTCAAACAATACAGTCATCTGCGGACTTTGGTTATTTGTGATTGCTATGAAGTTGATCACCTTCCATCTGATCTTTTCTTGGAGCTAAAGACCTTGGAAAACTTGAATTTGAGTCGTACTAATATTGTAGAACTACCAGGTTCAGTTGAAAATTTGAAAGAATTGCGATTTCTTGACATGTCCGGGACACCTATTGGTTGGTTGCCCGAGACCATATGTTGCTTTAGCTATTTGTATACCTTAAAACTTGATGGTTGTTTTCAACTTGAGGGCTTGCCTAAATGCACAAGTAAGTTGATTAACTTGAGGCATTTGATTCTTGATGTTGTGCGCCAATTACAATCAATGCCTAGTGGAATGGGGAAATTATCAAATTTGCGGACGTTGAGTGCATTTTTGGTTGATGAGCATGATGGTGGTTGTGTTAGAGAGCTCAAGAACATGAATAAATTGAGAGGAACATTTCGCCTATTGAATCTCGAAAATGTTGGGGCCAAAGAAGAGGCGTCAGAGGCATGTCTTTCTAACAAAGTGGACCTTAGGAAGATAGAGCTGCAGTGGAGTGATCTTCAAGATGAGAAGAATCCCTGTGAAGAGGAAATCTTAGAATCTCTTCAACCTCCAGTGGGAATTCAAGAATTGAAAATACTGTTTTACAGTGGCGGAGTGCTTCCATCTTGGATTATTGATCCATCATTCAGTGAGTTGGTCAGTATAATCCTCTACAAGTGCAGATATTGCTGTAGCCTACCATCTCTTGGGGAATTGCCATCTTTAAAATCTCTCAGTATCATCGAAAACAATGAGGTGGTGGAAATTAACAGCCTCTTCTTTAGAAAACAAAGAAACCAGTCTCATGCGGCATTTCCAAAGCTCGAGAAGCTGTCATTTGATTCGATGTCCAAACTAAAGGAGTGGACTGGCTTGGAGAATGGAGACTTCCCTTTTCTTCGTTGTCTCATCATCGAGTATTGCCCCAAATTTTTGGGAGTTCCATTTCTTTCGCATTTGAACTCTCTTGTGCATTTGGAGATAAGTTACTGCCCGGAGCTGATCTCATGTGGACTGCCGCAATCACTTGAATCTTTGATGATTAAAGAAAGTCCCCAATTGAAAGCTCGGTGTTGTGATGAACAATGGGAAGCTCGCGTGCCCACCATCTATATTGATAATCAAAAGGTTTGAGTTAAATCTTCATTACTCTTGGAGAATTGTATCTTATATGTGTTACTTGGTCTATTTGTTATGTTATCAATTATTATTAATGATGTATTTCTGTTGTTTGTTACTTTAAATTACTGTACATGAACAAATATATATGTAAATAAGAGTGAGTTTTCGATCAGTGTTTATGCCCTTTCTTTGTGGCCTGGTGTTTGTGGAGATTATTCATGAAGTTTGGATTCATATCATACCGCATACTAGCTATTTGGTTTTCTATTTTCATTTTTTAGGGTTTTTTCTCTCTATTTCCTCAAAGGACAAAATAGTGTATAAATATAATTCAATCAGGACGGATCACATCTCTACCTTTTAAGTCATGTTTATTTTTAACTAGCATTGATCAAGTGTGTTGCTCACAATTTGTATGATTTTACTAAATGATGAGATCAATATAAATTGAAAAAATTCGACTATATGAATAGTTGTAGTAGCAATGATTTTTTTAGAAATAGAAAAAATTATTTAGTATGCGCTAATGTGTGTTATATTTTCTATATATAGGCTGTATATATTCATCAAGGGTGAAGGTAGTCCAATTTCTAATTTAATTATCTTTAGGGGATAATTTAATCATTTTTTTGTATGTTTCCAAATGTGTGTGGTGTAACAAGTTTAACTAAGTGGATAGTGGAGAGGTATAAATAAACAACAAACAAGCAAAGGATGATTTGACAAGAATATCTTGAAATATCTGATTATTTCCTCTGCAACAATATAGCTAGGTTTTGAAGAATCTTAGATTGCTACGAAGTATTATACTAGAAAATTTTACATTTTCCGATTTTCACTACCTTATATTTAAATATTTCATACATTACATGTTAATGTTAAGTTAGGTTATATATAAAATTTATTTTTGATAATTGTCTCTATTTATTATATTGTCTTTAATTAGGGCTGTCAAAACTGGCCCAACCCAACCCAATTTTGGGCCAGGGCCACAATTTTAATGGCCCAAAATAAGTTTGAGTCGGCCTGTCTTGGCACGAATGGGCCGGGCCACCCAGTAAAAAATACAAAATAAGCCTTTGGCCTGAATTTCGGGGCATCATGGCCTGAAGACCTTCGGGCCCTGGGCCTGATTGGACCGACTCATCACAATTAGCTTGTGAACTCGGCCTGACCATAAAAGGTACTGTCAACCAACTTCAAACAAGGCATGTCTGAAATGGCAAAGAATGTGAGGGAGGGAAGTTCTCCCAAAGATGGAAGGTGGTCACAGTGTTTCATGTTTTTAAAATCGGACCGGACATCCAACCAGTCAATTTACTGGGTCACCAGGTCATTAGTTCAACCGGTTGAACTGTTTTGAAAAAATCAGATAAATTGTTATATGATATTTATATGTATATATACATAATAAAATTATAGAAACTAGTATCATGATAAATATATTAAATAAGTTTAAAAAATACACAAAATTTATTCAATGCAATAAAATAAAGTGTTTAATTTATCGATAGTTATTCCATAAGTTAATTAAATAGTTAAAATACAATATTTATAAAAATAAATATTGAACATCAAATACTATATTTTGAGAAAATATATAATTAATCATTAATTTTAATTACAAAGAATATACACAATAATAATTAAAAACATTGCTAATCATTATTAACAAGCCACTATTTTAGATTTTAGTTCTTCTCTCCATTTATTTTAATTCAAAATATGTGAAATTAGATATTGTTAAATATTTATTTTAGTTACGTGCTAAACATTGATTTTAATTAAAACGTAGATTTATTATTTTCAATTTGTGCATATGTGTGTGTGTGTTATTAATATTCAAATAATAACACAAAAGTGTATTAGTTTAGTTGGTTGAGCCCAATGTACAAAGATATCCAACTTTTGGAGATCCTGGGTTCGAATCCTTCAACTCACATGCTAAAAGAATTAAATAGAATTTGACCAAAATTAAAAAAAAATTGATCAGTTCAACCGGTTTTTCACGGGTTTTTACCGGTTCGTATCGGGTCACAAGCAACTCGGAATAAAATATTTTTACTGGTTCGTATCGGGTCACAAGCAACTCGGAATAAAATATAACCAGACTGGATAAATAGATGGTTAGCGGTTAAACTGGTCGAACCAACCAGTCCGATCCGATTTTAAAAACACTGGTTTCAGCCCTACAAGTGAATGGTTGTATAAGTACTAGATGAATCACTCAACCAAGCAAGATAACTCATGCCACAGTAGTTTTTAATGAATAATTCCTTCAAATTTAGATGAGTTTGAAGATTTGCAAGCCAGTAATTTTTAATGAATAATTCCTTCAAATTTAGATGAGGTTGAAGATTTGCAAGCAATCTAGCTTCTAGCTTCTTATTGTCTTTCATCTTCAAGAATATTGTCTCTTGATTTCCTCGTTTAGATCACCCAACATTCTATCACCACCGATTAAGAAGATCAGGTAATCAGCATGGTGCTCTATTATTTTTGTAATTTGAATATTCCGCGTGAAATATCGAAAATGCAAGTAATTAAAACTTGATGAGTTACCAAAGAAATGGAGAGTTTACGATTGATTGAAAGTATTATAAATTGGATATTAGAATTACACCAGGAGGAGGTTCATCGTCATTTGTAGTCGGGAGAGATAAGGATAAAGATTGCATCTTGGATTTGCTAAGTAAAAGTTGCAAGACTAGCCATTTCAAAGTTGTCTCGATAATGGGAATGTGTGAAATAGGTAGGACTACTCTTGCACGTCTTGTGTTCAATGATTATAATTCTTTGATGTTGGGCACTAATTATGATATGAGAATATGAGTTTCGGTGTTGGTGGGCTTACGAGGTTAAGATTACGAAATCAATGCAAGCTTGAAGACGGGCTTTTTCTTACTTTTTCTTGATGGTTATGGTAGTGAAAACTGCCGAATTTGGAGATTATTTCACAATCTTTTGCTTATGGTTTTTGAGGCAACAACGTTATTGTCACAACTAGAAGCATAAAATTTTCATCACTTGTTTGTTTTAAATTGTACCATTTAGATATTTTATCGTATGAAAATTAATGGGACTTGATTCAAAAAAGATTAATTGTGAGTGGAGAGTTGAGTTAGAATTTTGAATCGGTTGGTAGGCTAATTGTAAAGAAATGTAAATGTGTACCTTTAGTAGCCACGTAAGTTGTTGATACGATGCTCTCTAAATATGCTGATGAGGAATGAATTTTCATATTGAACAACAATGAGGTGTGGGATAGTATGATCCTTCTTTTCATGGATAGCTATATGGTATTCCACTGCATTTGTGAAAGTGTTTTGCATATTGTTCAATATTCCTACAGATTACGAGTTTGAGAGAGAGGAATTCGGATGATGATAGTAGAGAAAGTGGAGCAACATATTTGGTACATGTTTGGTATAGGTTGTGGTAAGGTATAAAAAGTTAGGAGGACTTAATATATGATGGAGAGAAAGTAGGATGATGATGGATGCTTGTTGCTTATTTCTTCTACTTCACAAATGGTACAAGATTATATATATATATATATATATATATTACAATGAGGAGGTTAGAGAATTCTCTAGAATTCTCTATTATACTTATACAATAATATTTGAGAAATCTTTCGATTTCTTTATAGATTGTTTATCTAATAAATTCTAGAATATTCTATACATGAAGAATTTATAATATTCTAGATCCATCTACACATGAGAATAATTTAGCATATTCTATACTATTCTAGAATGTGCATCAACTTTTATCATCGTACTTATGTGGCTATCAAAGGGATTCATCTATCCTATACGATCTCGCATGTTGGAAAGTATATGCGGTGACTATTTCGATGATCTACATTCCATGTTTTTCTTCCAACAATTATTAAATGAGACGACATACAAAATGCACCTCTTAATTCATGAGATGGCCCACCTAGTTTGAAAGATGTATGCTTTTGCGTGATAGACAAGTCAGATTGCTTCCCTTTATTTGGCAATGCTTGTCATTTAGGTATGCTTCACAACAATCGTCTACCATTAGAGTTGAAGGCGTCTATGGAAAATGAGAGGTTGTGAACATTCCTATTGATCAGTGATGCGGCTAGTTGCAAAGTTTATCCTCGTTTGTTTGTATATTTGAATTTTTTGAGGGTGTTGGGGTTGAGTGGTGTCGATCTCACGGAGCTTAAGGATTTTGTTAAGCAGCCGGAGTATCTGCAGTACCTTAATCTGTCAAGAAATTTAATCACTCATCTCCTGAAATTCATTTGTAAGCTTGTGGCGCTGCAGATATTGAAGATAAGAGATTGCTCGATGCTTCGTTATCTGTTGAAAGAGATGAACAAGCTAATAAGCTTACATCATCATGAGTTTTTAATTGACACAATGCGTATGATATGTATGCCACTACATCTTAGGAAGTTGAGCAATCTTCATTCACTTTCAGCTTATATTGTGGGTAGAAGAAATGGATACGACATTGGGGAGCTAAATGAACTGCACCAACCGGGATCGCTTTGCATAAGGGATATCAATGGTGAAGATGTAAAGGGTGTTCAGCTAGACATCTTGTCCCGGAAGACATGCTTAGTTAAGCTTCAATTGATATGGATATTGACTGGCCAAACAGATAGTAGTGAGGAAAGGGGTAGATAATCTCAAATGCTTTCACATCTTAGTCCTCATGAAAATTTGAAAGAGTTGGTCATTCAAATACACTCAAGAAAAGATAATGTTATACTCACTAGATTATATAAAATGTAGAATTTTATCTGTACCGCTCGAGCAAGGAATGAGAGATAAGCAACTATATATAAAACCCTAACCAACAAAATAACAACAAAATATAGAATCAAGCTGATTTAACTGCTGCTAACAATATGCCAACTGCCAACTGTTGTTAACCAACAAAATAACAACCTAGGGAACAATTTGATGCTTCTGCTGCATGCTCCAATCCATGCATCAATATGCACGTCCCTGCAACAATGATGATCTCTTCTTTACAACTAATTCACTGCTAATATATCAAGAAGCCTTCACAAATCTCCACCTTAGTAGTGTTATCACATTAAATAAAAAAACACACCACTACATTATTCCACATAGAACAACAACACATCTCCACCATAAGCTGCTATACTACACACTATTCCACCTTAAGCAGCAATTCTTTATCAGAAATTTAGCAAACTCCAAGAAGACTTAAACACAGTTTAATTAAACTTTGAAACTGGTAAAGCCTAGTA
The DNA here is from genome assembly GCA_026008535.1 of Perilla frutescens. Classification (NCBI taxonomy): domain Eukaryota; kingdom Viridiplantae; phylum Streptophyta; class Magnoliopsida; order Lamiales; family Lamiaceae; genus Perilla; species Perilla frutescens. The sequence goes on from BRKX01000001.1 coordinate 70,268,910, forward strand.
AAGCAAGCAACCAGATTTTCTGATGCATCAATTTTGTCTACTAAGATTATCTCCTTCTCAGTCAAGTCTCCAATGAAATACAACTTTACATCAATGTGCTTAGTCTTCTCATGATAACCCTAATGCTTAGACAGATGTATTGCACTTTGATTATCCAAGAAAATAGTAACCTTATCTTGTGACACCAAATTCTTCAAGAATACCTCTAAGACAAATACTTTCTTTCACCGTTTCAGTTAATGCAACAAATTCAGCTTCTGTAGTTGATAAAGCCATTATAGACTGATTTGTAGACTTCTAGCCTATAGCCGTCCCAAAGAGAGTAAACATATAACCCGTGAGAGATTTTCTAGAATCCAAGTTTGCAGCAAAATCTGCATCAACATATCATACTAAAATCTCCCTTATATGTGCTTCTTTGAAACTTTAAGCATTTACCAACCGAGCCTTTAACATATCTCATAGCCCATTTGACCGATTCCTAGTGAATTCTTCCAAGATTTCCCATGAACCTACTAATCACACTCATGACAAAAGTCAAGTCTGGTCTGCAACACAATATAGAATAAATTAAACTACCAACTCCACTAGCATAAGAAATTTTACACATTTCTACTATTTCATCTTCTGTAGCAACACCTTGTTCTAGAGACATCTTCAATCCTTGCTTAACTGGTGTAGTAACATATTTGCAAAGATTCATACTGTATCTCTTTTCTCTTCAATGGCAACAAGACATTTCTTCTTCTCTGGGCAGTTAACAACTTCTGAATATGTTAAAGGCTCATAAACTTCTACTTCAAGAGCAGAAAATAGAGCAAAAGATACTATGCTAGCATGAGCATATCTGGTGGGAGGCTTGATCACTTTTGTCTTCCTGTCTCTTGTGAGTTCATAGTTGTTGAAGTTATTTCTTTTTTATTTTTCTTGAGATTCTGCAGGAGACTGATTTACTGCAGTTGTAGTATCCTGATGATGACTTCTAACAACCTACGATTCCATTTCAACTTGAAATCCACATGTGTTAGAGCTTGATTCTCCAATACTGGAAATACATGCAAGTAACCAAACACGTAAAATGTCACAATAATTTTCATCGATAGAATTATCAAAATAATACTACTGCAATTATTTTCACAAAAAAAGACACTATACAAAGGTTGGTAACTAATCATCAACAATCAATCAACCAAACCAAATAAATAATCAAACTTTAAAAAAAAACCATCCCGACATATCATCTAGTTAAACTTAAACATCAGTCAAGGGAAAATGACTTTTCATTACCTTACATTGTCATTAGAAGCTGAAGAATCTATCTTGAAGACTTGAATGTGATGAGAGTTTCGAGCACAAATTGGACGGAGTTCGGAGTTTTAAGCAGAAATCGATTTGAGCAGAAGAAGTTGGACGGAAATGAACTGACTCTGGTGGGGTGGTGGCCAGTGGAGATCAACGGCGTGCGGTACATGCGGTGCCGGTACTACAGTGTAGTTGTGAGGGAAGACTCGAGCAGCAAAGAACTGGAGAAAGGGTTTTGAAATTGCGGATTTTAGATATTAGAATTTAGAATAACAGTGATTTTGTAAGTTGTAAGTTTTATTTAATTATTTTTCTTTTCTTGTCTTTTCTTTTTTATATTTTCTTTAATTATATTTATTTTTATTTTTTTATTATTTTTGAGCAAATATTTTCTTTTCTTTATTAATTATTTAACTATGTAATTGTAATCATGTTTATTTTACTTTATTATTTTCATTAATAATATTAAAATATTTTATCTTACTTTGAATTAAAATTTCAAAACATTTGTAATTGTATAATTTGTAAATCATAATTTACTCATGTAATTGTAATCATGTTAGTTAATTAGTGATTAGTTCCTTACTCATGTTAGCTTATTAGTTTTCATTACTGATGTTCTAAGCTCAGTATATAAATATTTTTACAATCATCTTAATCCGAATTCAAATTTCAAAGTGCTTTTAGTTTCTTGTGCATTTTATAAATCACAATTCACTCATATCTTATTTTCTTACTATTTTATCGATTACTCATTTTCACTTTTCATGTAATTTGTAATATTAGTTGATTGATGATATAATTCATTGCTCTTGTTAGTTTGTTATTTTTCATATTACACATTTATACATGTTCAAACCAACAAATATATTTACAATAATATTAATTCGAATATAAATTTCAATGATTTTTATTATATAATTTATAAATCATAGTTTATTTTTTTAGTTATATCTTTCTTTTTTATTTTACTAGATTGACTCATGTACGTACGATCAATGCACATATAATACAATATGTATAATTGTATATTTTAGAATTTTAATTATGAAAAAATGAAGAAAATCATTACAAGATAATATAAATAATTTATAATTATTGTGAATTAAAGAAATTTTATATTATTAATCATAAATTTGTGAATAATGGTTATTGGGATTAGGCCCAACAAAAAATATGGAAAAGAAGATTGATGAGTTAAACTTATAAAATTTGAAATTCAAAATCGGTTGTAATTATGAATAAAATACATTGATCATTATGTAACAATTTACATGTGAAACTTTTGATAAAGTGATTGATAATGAATAATAAAACATTGCTTAGTGCTGAGTGGATTGAACTTAATAATAACAAATTAAATTCCAAAATTATAAATGATTTTAGGCGGAAAAACTATTTTTGGCAATGATTTTGTTATTAAATAAATAAAGATAAAGATAAAGATTAATATATATAACATTAAACATTTCAATGAGTCATGTTAAAATCTACAATATATGTATGTTATATAATAATTGTGTAAATGGCTATAAAAATAAAAAATATATTGTCAAATCAAATAAACTAAGTAATTATTAGACATTATTAATTGTTTGATGTCGATTTTGATTAACTGAGTGTAATGTGTTTGTTTGATATCATAGGTTTTATCAAGTTCATTTGTATTTATTTTATAATCAAGTCTCAATTCATAATTATAACTATAAAATGGAACTTTATTACCTTATAATTAGATAGTTTTTGTTAGACTACATCGAAATTCAAATATACTATTATATATTAATATTATAACTAAATGTATATATTAAAGTTGGATAATCAATTTTTTATCATATTATCTATTTACATTTAATCCTATTTTTCGTTGAATATCATAAGCTTAACTTAATGTTTGTAAATATCATTAATTGATTTCATTTTTAATTTTATTTATTTATAATAATATTACTTCTTAATTTTCGCATAGTTCATATAGTCTATTATTATTAGTTGAATATGCGTTAAATATATCTAATGATAAATTGATAATGGCAAAAACTTGCATGCATTAGATATATATAAGGATATATTAGACGGTCAACATTTTTGACCGGGTCGAACGCGGGTCAACGCGCGTTGACCCTCGCGTTTTACCCGGTCAACCCGTAAAAAAGAAAAATGATAAAATATGTGATATTTTTAAATGATACAAATGATACTTTTTGAATTTTGAGTGATACTTTTTAACGTTACGGTTGATACTGATTTTGGCGGATTTATTTATTTATTTATTTTGGCCGATACTTTTTAAGGATACAAGTGATACTTTTGGGCTTTTGAATGATACTTTTTAGTGTTACGGTTGATACTTATTTTGACAGTTTTTTTATTTATTTTGGCCAATACTTTTTAAAGATACAAGTGATACTTTTAGGCTTTTGAGTGATACTTTTTAATGTTACAGTTGATACTAATTTTGAAGGATTTTTTTTAGTTGACCAGATCAACGCGCGTTTTTCAGCATTAACCCGGTCAATGCGCTTGATGGCGCATCTAGTGCACACAAGTGCTTCTCATTAATAATATGATATTATGTTTATATAAATATAATATCACTATATAATATATTAAAATTTACATATATTTAAATTTTTGAGAATTGTTATTAAAACATTATTTAATTTGATTCAATATTAACATAATTGCCAATTAATTTGGTCAAGTGATTGACATAACAAATGAAAATGCATTTGACTAAGGCCTTATCAATTGAACCAGAGCATCTCCAGCACGAATGAGATATGTATACATATTTGTATTTATGTCGAGTTTACATATATGTATCCGAGTTAGAGTTTTTTTTAAGGACAACAATTTAGGCCGATTTGAAAAAGAGGACAAATTTATTGCGGGCCGAAATTTAAGGACATTAACATTTAAGTATTACGTCCGTAGCCCGTTCAGGCTGAAAGTTGGCCTACGGACGCAACACTTAAATGTTAATGTCCTTAAATTTCGGCCCACAATAAATTTGTCCTCTTTTCTAAATTGGCCTAAGTTGTCCTTAAAAAAACTCTAACTCTAAACTAAACCAAGCAACATAATAAAAACTAATGGCTTCCACTGTTCCACATAGGTGGTGTTCACAAAAGTATGTAGACTAAGTAAGATGTGTAGGATAACAAAACTCTATACGAATACACACACACATACACACACCGTTAATTTTTTATTCCATTTCCTATTCTATTATTAATTGAATATATATACGTACATATGTACTAGCTAACTAGTGAAATTACTTTTTTCAAAAAAAAAAAGATCTGAACACTAGCTCCCTTAATTATAAAGATTTCTTTGACGATCGGCTCCTATTTCTCGCTTCAATCCTGCTAACTAAGAATAGAACTCATAGGTCTTTGCTTCAAGTATGATCTCTCTTAGCCCTCCAATGCCAGCAACAACCATCAAAATAAAACCAACTACTATGCAGATCTGATTCATAGCATATATATATATATATATATATATATATGAATCATCAGTTGCATATAAGCATTACGAGGAATGAAAAATAAAATCTCGGGAATGACTAGTTGGGGGAGTTGGTGAGCTTGTGACTAAAATTAATTACGATTTCAAATCTCAATCAATGTCTTCTAGGTTGAGACAATCAAGCACGACTCGAAAATATTTAAATAAAAAATTAATGACAGGCTAAAATTGTGCTTATCCAGTTAATGAACCAAGAAAGGCCAAATTTGGAAAAGAGGACAAATTTATTACGGGTTGAAATTTAAGTACATTAACATTTAAGTGTTGCGTCCGTAGCCCGTTCGGGCTGAAAATTGGCCTACGGACGCAATACTTAAATGTTAATGTCCTTAAATTTCGGCCCGCAATAAATTTGTCATCTTTTTCAAATCGGTCTCTTGTCCTTAAAAAAACTCTAACTCTATATGTATCCATACATAAATCCACATTAGCTTTTCAGTATTGAAAAATTGAGCCCCTGCTAAATTTGATAACATTAATTTGATAGATCAAGTAATTATAAATTGTAATTAGGTGAAGGACGTGACACATGCAAGCAGCTCTATACAACGGACATAAACTCATACATTTTCAGCCACCAAGCGCTTGTAGAGGTCCGCAGGGAGCCTTGGGGTCGGGACAACCCGAACAGGCGTCCTCATATACGTAACCATCCCGGGTTGCTCCATCATGTCTATATCTTCGGCCTTTAGGCCCCAAGGTAAGGTCCATGTGAAATGGTGCAACAAATGCCCCAACGTCGAACTCACCAAATATATAGCCAGTTGTGCTCCGGGACAGATACGCCTCCCGGAGCCGAAGGGCAGTAGCCGGTACTCGGTGCCCTTCATGTCCACGTCCTCCTCTTGGAACCGCTCCGGCCTGAACTCGAGAGGGTTTTCCCACACGGCTGGATCTCGAGCAATGGCCCACACATTGACGCTCACGGTGGCTCCCTTGGGGACGTGGTAGCCGCCGATCTTGACGTCGGTGCTGGCCTTGTGAGGGAGCATCAACGGCGTGGGAGGGTGCAACCGGAGGCACTCCTTGGTGACACATTGCAGGTAAGGGAGGTTGGGGATGTCGGCCTCAGTCATCACACGACCTTGGCCAACCACACGGTCGAGCTCCTCCTGCGCCTTCTGCTGGACCCTAGGGCTCATGACGATCTCCGCCATCGCCCATTCCAGGGTGATGGCGGTTGTGTCCATGCCTGCAGAGATCATATTCTGCATGCATGCATAAGAAAATCAATCAATCAAAACTGTTGCCAGCAAAATTATAGTATATTATATGTAGTGACTCCGATGAATGACTCACCCAGAGGAGGGCGATGACAGAGTCGTGAGAGAGTTGGTATTCGTTCTTGAGAGTAAGCAAAGCATCGACAAAATGGTTGTTGGTGTTGCCGGTGTTGTTGCGGGCGAGAATGTGCTCCTCCATGATCTTGTCGGTGAAGGTATCAATCCGAACATTGTGGGCGGCGAGGGCTTCGCTATCAACGTTGAACAAGAAGCTGCACCAGGGCGGGAGGAACTCAGCCAACCCAGATTTCCTTGTGCCCGACTTCAGTACTGAATTTTCAAGAATATACTTCAACTCGTTGCCTTGTTCATCAATCATCCCCTTTGAGTCTATGAATCTCTTCCCAAATGTCAATCTTGTTATGTGCAGGAACGCCATCATGCCCAAGTATTCACGCAACACCACACCTTTCTCTGTCAAAATATAATCAATTAGGGGAGAGAGAGAGAGAGAGAGAGAGAGAGAGAGAGAGTACCTGCTGCTATATCATCTGCAGACTTATTAGTAGTGCAGTCTCTGAAAATGGATTCAACCATGGCGGTAACCTCATCCTCCCGAATGGGGCGGAGGGCGTCGATCCGCTTCATGGAGAAGAGTTCGAGGGTGCAGAGCTTCCTAACCCTAACATAATGAGGGCCGTAGTCGGACCAGATCAAATCCATGCCGTTCCTGCTGACCTTGTTTATCTGGGGCGTGCGGTTGCGGTAGGCCAGCTGCTGGTCGTTGTCTTTCAGCACCTCCTTCGCCAGCGCGGCGGAGTTCACCACAACGTTCAGGTGGGACCCCAGGTAGACGGAGAAGATGGGCCCGTATACCTGCGACCACTCCGTGAAGCACCGGACCACCACCGGCTTTATGTCGTACAGGTTGCCCACGATCGGCAGCGCCCACGGCCCCGGCGGCACCTTCAGCCGGAGCCGCCTCAAGACCTTGTACCCGATTACTATGGCCGCCGCTGCGCCGATGATAATTAGGAAGAGGGCCATTTTCACTTCCGCTACTCTAGTTGGAGTGATGAGAGAGAGAGAGAGCGCCGGCCTATGTATGAGAATGAGATTTTATCGAAAAAACAGTACACGTGATTATTGTGACGGCAATTATTGATTTTTTTTAATTTTTTTAGCAAAATAATTATGTTATCTTAACTAAAATCTTCACTTATTTGAGGAAAGAATTGGGTCAACTAACACGTCACGATCTTTTTATGATTTTGGGTAATACCCAAAATATAGCATAAAGTTTCCGGACTCTCTCTCTCTCTCTCTCTCTCTCTCTCTCTCTCTCTCTCTCTCTCTCATTTTTGTTTAGCTTTTTTTTTCACAATTAATAACCTACTTGGCTATTTGTGATACAGTAAAATCTCTATACATTAATATTGTTAGGATCAGAAAAAAAAATATTATAGGGAGATTATTCTTATATATAGTTTACATATAAAAATTATTTAAAAAAATTAATATATATATATATACAACAATAATGTCTCTTCATATTTTATAAAAAAAAAAGATGAATTTAAAAGGTTTATAAGATTCATTCATGTGCTAATGCATACTAGGAAATGAAAAAAAAATGTAAAGATGAATTTAAAAGATTCATTCATGTACTAATGCATATACATATCTAGGAAATGAAACAAAATGTACGAAATGATGGTGTCGATTACTTATAAGTTACAAAAAAAATAGATGAAGAGGATTAAAGAATAGTTGCATATTTGAGAAATTATCAAAGAACTTCATTACAATAACCAAATGGATATGGATGTTTTCCTCGATCATCCAAATGAGCAGCAAGTAGTGTATGCTATAACCGAAGAAGACATTATTACAAGAATCAGGCAAGAAGCGCAAAATGATAACCGAAGGATGATAGTTTAGAAATAGAAAAAGTCTTGTGTCAAGAAGCTTTAAGCATATATATTGGACAAGCTATAAATTGGATCTAACAAGAAGGTGATCATATTGATGAGTTATTTCGAACGCATAAGTTAAAGGATGTGGTATTAACCCAAAAAATTAAAGTATTGTAATATGCAATTTTAGATAAGCATTTCATACAAAATCTTAAGCTTAATGTAACATATATACTTAAATAGTTCTAGATATTTTATATAGATATTTAAATATATTTGAAAGTTAATGCCATTTTATTACTATATAGAGATAAATTTCTTAAGGATAGTCTTAAAAAAATATCGAAATATTACAATGTAGAGGTTATTTTTATTTTATAACTGATTATTACTATAAAGAGATTATTGTTATATAAAGTATTCTTATATAGATGTTTTATTGTAGATATGTTTCTGTTTTGTAATTTACAAACTATATCAACTACTCTCCCTTCGACTTATAATTGTTATCTCTTAGTCCTTTTTTGTGGGTCCAAAAATTATAGTCTATTTTCTTTGTTGGATGTGCATTAAAATTTTATTTTCATTTATATATCCTTATTTGATTTTCTTTGAAATTAATAATCTTTTTATTTTGAATCATTAAGTAAGGTATAATTGGAAAATTTAAAGTAATTTTACTTTTCCAATCACATTAAAGATATTTTCTTACACCAATTCTCACGTGCACTAGGCGCATATTAGACGGTGAACACATTGATCCAGAAAAGTCAAAACATGTGATACTTTTTCATGATGCAGATGATACTTTAATTTTTGAATTTTAAGTGACACTTTTTAGTGTTACGTTTGATACTAATGTTGATGGTTTTTTTTTTGTTTTTTTTTTATCAATACTTTTTAAGGATACAAATGATACTTTTGAGGCTTTGAGTGACATTTTTAAGTGCTACATTTGATACTAATTTTAACGGACATTAATCGGTCAACGGATCTTATGATGCACTTAGTGCACACAAAACCACTCCATTTTCTTAATCTATATGATAATTGAAAGGGGCTACAATTATAAGACTCAAAGAGGGGAGGAGTTTATAAGTTAAACTAGTAATTTATATGAATTAAATAGAATATTAAACAGTGCAGTCTCAACAATCGGGTCACTTATTTTATTTTATTTCATTGGTCAATTTTTAGCACTTTTAATCATCAACTTGTTACAGCTTTCGCTTTTTTTTATGTCGTGGGTAACCCGCAGCCGTCATGTCACTGCAAACCTACACAGGAGAGGTAAACCACACTGGCAAGCCAGGTGTGACAGGCTCACACCTAGTGGTGTTGGTGGTGGGTCGAACTTGAGATCTTTGACCTCAAGAAACATCACTCCACCACTTGGCCATCCCCAAGGGGAACAACTTTCGCTTTCTTTGATCTTTTAAAATATGGGATATAACTTTTGTGCTTCTAAATTTGAAAAAAAAAAATTGAGAAAATAAAACTTGGGAAACAGAATATGTACTTGAGCCGGGGAAAAAAAAACTAAAGCAACAAGAAATAATTAGAAGAAAATTAAAGTGACAGGAAAAAAAAAAATTACAATTGTTGCCATTTATCCAGTCTTTTTCTATAAGTTGGTAGTGCCCTCCAAGATTTTTAACACTCAACTTATTCTTGAAATCATGGTGCTGAAAATCTTGGCTTCATGTTTAACATATTCCCTTTGTTTCTCTTTCAACTCCTTGTATTTCATCTTCACATCTCTGCCAATCCAAGAATCCAACAGCATTAGCAATCCAAAAACTAGTAACAGTTTTTATTACAAAAATCTCATTGAAATAATATCTAAATACGAAAAAAATAAGCCTACTTATTGTGTGGATCAATGGAGAGAGCTCTGTTTATATCCGCCTCAGCTTTCTCTAGATCGCATGTTCTTATATACGCTTGTGATCGTCTGAACAGAGCTTTAACATTGTACGAATCGAGCTCTAGGACCTGTTTGACAGATTAAAGATTTAGCTATAGATTAAGAAATGCAAAAAAAAGGGGTAATAAGAAGAAGTGAATTAGACCTTGGTGCAAATTCTTGATGCATCTTTGTAGTCTCCTAGCTTCAGTTTGCATGCTGCGGTGTTTAAATAACACGACAGCCTTAAGGAATTCGCCTCAAGCTTTTCTTGATGGCTGAAGGAATGGCTGTATTCGACGTATTTTGAGGCCTGCAGAGTGATGAATAATCAATAGAAGTATGTTAAATTTTAGGCATGTATATATGATCAGATCAGCTATACATCATATATGTATGTAGAGTTGTTGCATTAGATCACATTCCTTCTCATACTTATTTGAGGCAAGCTGAAATTTCTCATTTTTGAAGTGTGTGTTTCCTTCATTCTTCTTTGATTTGCACATTGCTATGCGTTCTTGAGCATCCATTTTCCAAAAGGGCTTTTCCTGAATCCAAAGGTGTCTGCATTGTAATGGAAATTCGAGGGGAAAAAAAAGCATTAAAAAAAGATCGGTTTTTGGAGTGGAGTTTGAACCTTGGTGAAGTCAACAAGTTTGATTTGATAATTCAGTGAGGCTGCAGAGCTGATTCTCACTACAGCTTCTTCTCCTTTCCTCATTGTCATCACAGCTCTGTCCAAACCTTCATGGATTTCATCTGCAGGCGAATGCAAACAGCCCGGTTTCATTGCTTCGTAGTTGTGAAAGAAAGTGACAAACAGATCAAGAAAGTGAAGAGGGAAATGGTATGCAATGCACCTTCTCCACACACATACTCGAAAGGCTCCTCTTCTGATCCGCGCCTTTCTACAACTGCACCATCTTCGAGTTTCTCGAGGAGGTAAACCACTGCAAAAACTAGTTTTGAGACAATTGAAACAGAAGGAAGAAGAGGAGCACAAGCTTGAAGAATGTTACCTCTTGCAACGGATCCTTCGTTGGGACGATCAAATGCTTCGCCCTTCTTCGTGATCTTCTTTAGGATTGTGTTGTCTCCATTGACATCAATGACAGTGTTCCATGATACTAGCTCAAGATGAATGGTCAAATTTTGATGTGGTGGAGGAATTTCATCGTTTCTTGAAGTCTGATTTAGGCCATCTAAAAATTACTATGTAGTTGGAAGTCAAGTTATTGTATGTTTAGGTACTAATTCAATTTGTGACACTAATCATAAAAAAAACTTACAAGAAAACTTCACATGCAGTTCAGCTTTCTCTCCCATCCTCATAGTTCTCACAGCTTTGCTCATTGCAGGGCAGAGATGACCTAATTAAAAGTATCAAAATAAATCTAAATTCTTCGAATCAACTATGATCAAGAACATATGCCAATGGTTCAACCAAATCAAGAAACTCAACTAACCATTTGTCAAGGAGAATTCCACCCCTTCATCAGATTTAGAGACAACTACTCCCTTTTCATCTTCTGCAACATACTTAACTACAACAAGGGAAGATTATGATCAACTTAATTAATCTTAAAAAAGATGAGAAAGAGAGAGTTTCTAATTAAAGGTACCAAGAACTTCATCTGGTTCATTTGGAGTAGCCCATCCCTCTCCTTCCCTCACAATTTTCTTCATAATCCCTCCATCACCACTCACATCTCTAATGGGGTACCAAGAGATAAGCTCTACGTCGAAAACGAGAGTCGAATTGGGAGGGACTAGAGGAGGAGAGCCAGCTTCACCATAGGCCAATTCTGGTGGAATTGTGAAAACTGCCCTCTCACCCTTTCTCATTGTTGCAATCCCCTCATCCCATCCCTTTATCACTTCACCTGTACGTTCACAAATTAAATTAAAAGCCTCGATCGTTTCTTTACTTAATTCCCAAAACACGATTGTATATATATATATATATATATATATATGTATGTATATGTATACAACGTTGGACGATGGATAGGAGAAACATACACTGTCCCAATCTGAATCTGAATGGAATCCCTCTCTCCCAACTCGAATCGAAGTAATCTCCCTCTTGCAAGCTCACGCTGTAATGAACTGAATAAAGAAACATAACCAGTTTGTCTGTGATCATTCATCAATCTTTGTTAAAAAAAAGTATATGAACTATTAATTCTTGAATAGTTTTCTAGCTCGAAACATCAAATTAATTAATTATACACGACACGATACGAATGGATCTTTTTTTCAATTTCGACTGTTCTTCATGTAGAAATTAAAAGGAATGATATTGATTTTAATTACCTTCAACTTCATCACCTGGGATTGGAGTTTGCCATGAAATTCCTTTCTGAATAATCTTTTTGAGCAAACCTTTCGCGCCAATATGGGTCTCGGGCGAAATTGAAACTTCTGCTGCAGGCAAGATTGGGTTGTGGCAATAAATCACCATCCCTTTCTCCAATATCTCAGTTTTGAGAAGGTTTTTTTTAGTGAGAGAAAAAGATGAGAGATAAGGGTGTGTCATGTGTGTGTATTGCATTTGAGTTGAGGATAAGTCGTTAGTTTCCCTCCTTAGGTTGTCTTTCAGTTGAGATTTTTCTTGGTAAAAATAACGAACTAGGAGAGAGAGAGAGAGAGCTCATCATTAACGATTTTTCTTGGGTTTGGTCCTGTGGGCTGGCCCAATATCCTTCAGGCCTGTTTTGGTCCATGATAAAAATACTTCCAAATTCAATTAGGTGCAGATGTATTAATAATTTTTTTTCTCGTCACAGATAATTATTTAGAGTTTAGGCTAGTTTGAATATAATTAGCTTAAACATGATTGCTTGATATTATATGTATTTGAGTCTATGAGAGGTAGATAAATCTACTACTCCTTCTGTTTCATAATAAGTGTCATTCTAACACTTTAATTTTGTTTCACAAAAATTGTCAATCTACACAATCGAGGTAAAATTTTCACATTTTTCTTATATTTGTACTCATTTAATGCATTCACATAAGGATGTATAATGTAATTTGATTTTATAATTAATATCTTTATTAATATGTGTGCATTCATCCAAAATTACACTTATTTAAAAACGGAGGGAGTATATATATATATATATATATATATATATATATATATATATATATATATATATATCTACATATAATAATGTAAAAGGATTAATGTTTGTGGAAATTAATGTACATGTACGGACGAAAATGACCTTATGATATATTTAATTTTGAGAATTACACTAGTTTTTTAGGGAATAAAACTCAATTAAAAATAATAATGGATGTTTATTTAGCTTGATCTTTTTTCCTCATAAATAATAATGCTTCAAGATCATGCAAAGGTCAAGAAAGATAATTAATTAAGATAGTGGGGGTGAGATTATGATGTTGATTTATGCCATATTAGGTGTCCCCAACCAATAGCAAAGCCAAAACCTTTTTAATTTGCTACAACTTAATTAAGAATAAAATTGTCGGTAACTAGTAACTGTGATTTTACGTGGAGAATCGATGTTGCATAATTGTTGGCTGCCTCCTATAATCAAAGACAAATATTAATTATTCATTCTGAAAAACACTACTTTTTTAATTTGTTGGGGCAGTAATTTTTATTTTATTTTATGTTTCTATCAATTTCATTTCCGCGCGTTTCACATCTGTTCGAATTTTGTGCCATAAAATTGCGAAAGCCCTAATTTTAATAATATTGATATTTATACTTACATATACAAACGTTACTTTACCAAACATGATATATATACCTTTGAATTTATATAAAGCATTAGGAAAATAAGACATGTTAAGCATTATGCTACCTTTTTAACCTGTATATTGTTTTACATAAATGGGTTTTACGAGTTTTAGCCAACAAGTTAAACCTCAAAGAATTGAAACATATTTTTTCTCATCTTCACCGAATAATTAATTTCTGTTTTTTATATAGATTTCGAGCAACACCAATAATTTCTTCTATCATCTGGAATAAATTTCCAAATTAATGAATTTTAAAATCTGACATAAAAAAAAAAAAAGCAAAATTGACAACTCTAATTCTCGAAATAATTAATGAAATTAACAATATGTAAATTTCTTATTATTCAACTCTTCAAGATCAATAGATATAGTAATTAAGCTCTTAGCAAGATAAGGTTAATGCGACAGTAATAATTTAATAAAACCATAATAATTATGTCAGCTGAAGACAAGAAATCCATGATCGAGCCACACGATTCCATTTAATTTCATAAGTGGAATTCTGAATCAGATGTTTATAAAATATCTATTCAAAGTGGACGTAAATATGGAAAACCACTATCTCCAAATTTCCACTAGTATATATTATTTATTAAATTATAAAAAAAAGTAGTTATATTATTTGATGTCTCTTCAGAAATGTTCCACCTTACAAACTCAGTAATCTACTCTAAATTACAAAACGAAAACCCAAATCAAAATGGCCGGAGGGAATTAAAATAAATTGTCTCAATTTTTTTCGTCTTATTTGTATCATTGCATGCAGTTTTCGTTTAATTTAATTAAAGTTTAGGGGCTTCCACATGAATCTTGCTTGATTGATTTTTCTGAATTCCGACATGATTTGCTTCAATGTCTTGAATTACTGTTGTCTCATTTTGAGTGTAATCCTTTATTGGTTCAATAATTTCCTCAGCTTCCTTCTCTTTGAATTCTTTGTATTTTCCCCACAAAACAGAATACAGTCCAATCACAATCAGCACTGCTCCAAGAACCCTGGATTAATTTGAAAAAAAGAAAAAAAAAAGAGGATCAGTTTTAGTTGTCTTATGAAGAAAAAGATTAATTTGATTATAATTAAGGAGACAATAAGAAAAAGGTAGGATTTAGATAATTACCCTCCAACATAAATATTTTCAGCCAAGATGAAAATTCCCATTATAGCAACAATAACCATCATCAATGGACTGAATGCAGTGACAAAAACAGGCCCTCTTTTTTGCATGACAATACCTTGAACATAGTAGGCAATCCCTGAGGAGACGATACCCTGTGGTGTATCACGAGTACATGTAAAATGGACGATTTATTAATTTAGTACTCTCTCGCTTTTAAGAAAAATAAAAATTATCGAGGCAGGAATGAAAATAGGCGAGGGCAAAAAAAAAAAGGAATTGAAGATAAAAGTGATCAAGTCTTACAGCATAGGCAGCAGCTAACAAATTCATGTCCCAACCAATGGTCCAAGAATTAGGTTTGTGTTCCATCACAAATGTGACAGCAATAGATTGAAGTGTTCCCAAGAAACACACAATTGCAGTGAGAGAGAGCTGGGCTGTGTATTTCCTCAATGTGATGGCCTATACAACATTTAAACAAGGGTTTTTAGTGATTTTTTTTTATTTATTTTTTAAAAAAAATCTTGAAAAATTAAAAAAATATATATACTTGAAGAATGAAGAAAGAAGCCCAAGCAAGAGTGGCAATGATGAGAAGAATTGATCCCTTAACCCAATCCTTGTCAGAATCTTGATTTGTGACAGTAACATTTGATTGACTATTGCTTGACCAAACCATGTTTATCACATGTCCCTTGTAAACTGTCATCAGCATAGCTCCAGCAACTGTGACTACTGTTCCCACCACCTTTGCTTGGCACCTCACCTTCTTCATGTCCACCTTCTCCATCCTAAAAAATCGGGATCATTAAGGGTATGTTTGCACGTTAATTAATTGTTTATTTTAGTCGTGTATCAAAATATATGGGAAATGTAGTAATTTTGGAAAATGAGAATATGTTTGTGTTTTACCTGCATAGGACCGCCATGACAAATGTCATGGCGGGGAGCATGTTGCTCATGGCACATGAAAAAGTGGGGGAAGTGAATTTGAGCCCAGCATAGTAGAAGTTCTGATCAATTACCGGCCTAATTTAATTCATGGAAGAAAGAAGAGTTATTAATTAATTTGTAACAATGATTACGATATCAAGAATATTGCAATTACAAGAAAGAATAATTAGTTAGTGAAACTCACCCAAGAAGTCCCAGAACAAAAAGCTGCATGAAAATTGTGAATGTAATCTTTGGCCTCACTTTCCTATTTCAAGAATGAAAAAAGTAAATAAAATTCAGTGACTTTGAGTAAGAAAAAACAACATGTATAATTAAGTTTTGGTAAAACAAAATGAATTTACCTCTCAAGAATCAGGGCAAAGGGAGCAATGACAGCAGTGGCAAAGGCATGTCTGTAGACAACCAAGACATAATGGCTCATGCCTCTATTGAGAGAAACTTTGGTAATAATGTTCATTCCAGCATACCCAAATTGTAATGAAATCATGGCTATGTAAGGTTTAGCCTTGTCATAAAAATTTCCAAGACAACAACCTTTTCCTTCCATTTTTGTCTTATTTTTTTAGCTGTAGAGAACTTTGTTTCTAGTAGCTAGGGAGGAAAACACTAGAATTGCTTGTGTTTGTCCTAAGGAAAACACTAGAATTGCTAGGGTATTTATAAGTACTTTGGTTAGGGGTGCGGTGGGTCGGGTGGGGTGGAGTGGGAATTTTTTATTTTATATTGTATTGTATTTCTATTTATCAACTTTATATTACGTATGTAACCATGATGTGTGTGTGTGTGTGTTGTATTTCTATTTATCAACTTTATATTACGTATATAACCATGATGTTTGTGTGTGTGGATCAAATGAGAACAAAGTTTTGGGGTGAAAATTAGGAATCGATCTCCATCATTCATTCGTAAAAAAATATATGGTCCAGATCAAAAGTAAGACAAAGTGACATTTTTATAATTGTGTGCGTGTATGGATCAAATGAGAACCAAGTCCTGGGGTGAGAACTAAGAATCGATCTCCATCATTCATTCGTAAAAAAAAAATATGGTCCAGATTAAAAGTAACACAAGGTTTCATTTTTATAATATAAGAGTTATTTTACGAGGTTGGGGTAGTTTTATAATTTAACAAATCTAATTAAAATACTAATATTTTTTTTCTCTCTCTCATTCTCAATCTCTACTCTCCACTGCTTCTTCTCCCCCTTTCTTTGATTTCAACCTGCAGTAGACAAATTCATGAAGAAAAAAACAAGAATATCATGCACCCAGATCGAATTAAAATTGAATATCACCTAGATCGAATATGGTTTTGTTCTCTCTCTCTCTCTCTCTCTCTCTCTCTCTCTTGTGGGTTTGCTATCTTTCTTAATTTGTAGCATATGCAGTTGATTAAGTTGATATTTTTAACTTTCATGATTAACAATAAAAGTTCTTATTAGTATTACAAAATAAACTATTATATTATAGAAACAACCTATGATCAACATTATAAAAATAGCTTGTTAACAGAGCATGGTGAATGATTTATTGGCATTACTATGATCAGTTTTAGCATTATATTATCAGAGAAGATATTTAGCATTATTATGGAAGATATTATCAGAAGCAAACCTCTACTTCCAATCATGTTCTAAAAACACCACAATCAGTGTTGAAGACATTTACATGGAAGATGATGATGAATGAAACAATTATTATATGTATCAAATTTTTAACTTTTTGAACAATTGTCATTTTTTTAGAATTGTCGTAATGCTTCTCAATTGACATTATTATTTCAATAGCATGTCATTAAAATATTAATATATCTCAAATCCATATTTTTTGTTAAAAGTGAATGCTTTTGTAATACTCTATTTTATCAGTATATAAATGATACTATATGATAATATTATCATTTAAAAATTCGTCTGCTAAAGTTTGCATATGTCAATCTGACCATAATTTCACATCTGTTGTTACTTTCACCTTATGTGTATCATATTTTTCTAATGATAACGTTAACAAGAGCAGTGATAATGTTAACACCATCGAACGATAATGCTAATACAATAAAATTTTAACAACGGTGTTCATGATTGTTTTATGACGTTCTTCTTAAGTTTTTCCGTCGATGCTAACATTAGTTATGATAATAATGAGCAATCATAAAAGCTAGCACAATCTAACGATAATGTTAATACAATAAAATTCTAACAACATTGTTCACAGTTGATTTATAATGTTAATGACAAGTTTTTCTGCTAATGCTAACATTAGTTATGATAATGCTAAAATGACCCATATGATAATGCTAATAATACAAAATGTACAGCTAAATCGGACCGTTCCAATATAGACCAAATATATCTGATGGACTCTATACGTGAATAATCATACTAAAAAGACCACTTTACCCATTAAGCCCAAAAAAGTAATACCGACCAAATATAATTAATTAGATCATTTTATTTAATTTTTGTGGTGGCCTGATCGATTGTATTATCATGGTTAAGTCGAATTGGATTTGTTAGTTGTTACTCGTTTGAGATATTACCAATGCGTGCTAGCTCTAGCTAGCTAGATTTGTACGAGTACTGTCGCCTAACTATTATATAGAGAGAGTGCATGCACAATCACCATAATCATATATATTATATGATATTTTAATTATATTTTATTAACACATGTTACGTTATATATATACACACAACACGACGGGGCTTGAACACTTAGGCCTACAGCTGCATCTAATTGAATATTCTGATTTGTCTGATGGCATCACTACGTGAAATCCAGGTGGTTTCAATCATAATTTGATAATGTCTTTATTTGTTTATTTTTCATTTATGTGGGTTCCATTTGTTATTATTATTTCCCCTATAGTGGCTGAATAAGTAATAACTAGCTAGAGAGTTACCAAAACAAAGTAGAGTTATATATAGTGGTTGCTGATGCCATTAGCTAGGGTTGTGGGATCCACCTCTCATCAGCCTCGACGCCTTTGCTCCGCCGGAGCCACGGCGGTGCTCGTTCCGCTTGAAAATGTTAAGGTAAAAACTTTCTGTATGTCACATTTGTTTCTTGTTTAATTTATGTATCGTCTAGCTAGTTTAACCGCTAGCTAAAATGTTTTCGATGAATACTACATAGTACATAGCATTTAATTTCTTTTTCTCATCCAGTCAAAGTGAAGAGTGTAGTATATTTCTTTGGGATGTCTTAGTTGTGGAGTGATGTATGTTTGAGATCAAGTGTCAATCACAAGTTTAAATCCCTCCAATACCGTTAGGTGTTTATCTGCTACGCTTGATTTTTCAAGTGTGACGTACATTCGTTTATATGATTTGCATGCTATTACACAAGAGTGAGGTTTGCCCGGTCCGATGCGCACCTCATTAATAACGGTTGCGGTTTACGTACCCTCAACATAAAAAAAACACATACATACAGAGAGAGAGAGAGAGAGAGATGCAAAATGGATGGTAACAATTTCGATTTTATTGAAATATATTTGAACTCAAACGAATTCAGCATATAAATTTTTATATCCGACCGTTAAATGTTCAGTGTGCACATATATAGTTCTTTATTTTATTTTATTTTTTGAGAAAATATATAGTTCTTTATTTAGGCAATGTTCTTCTCTCAAGAATATATTTGGTTGGTGTGCCAAGATTTATTGAAAAGATTATGTTACAGAAAAAGAACGGTTTATATAAATGCACAAGAAGATGGAAAATGTTTATAAAATAATCGAGACGTACGCGTGTACATAAACCTCTTCTGTGGCATGCACTTATAATCTTGAAAAAATAAAATCTATTAAATATTTTTATAATTTTGAGATCATGCCCAACAAATTAAACGATAAACAACCAAAAAGAAGTGCATTTTGTTGGCAAGCTAGTAATAGAAAAAGAATATTATTGATAATTTGATATATACTATACTAGGATAAAATGTTCACTTTTTAAAAGTTAGAAGAAATTGCATTTCTGATTTTGGGATCATAAATAGGTGTAGTGTGTGTACGTGTGTGTATATAATTAATTAATTAATTAATTAAGAAGGCTAAGATTTGTAGATGTGTAAATGGCATTTCAACACCCCCTTACAATTTCTGACGGGTGATGTTGATATGTTATATATAGTATATTTCGATCTTTCTCTCTTATGTATGCAATAAACACAATAAATCAATCAAAAATAAATAATTATTATATATAATAGGGTTCGGATAAAATTCTTTCAACGGTCGAAATGAAAAAAAAATGTAAATTAATTTGAATGTAGTACAATAGTATATTTATTAAAAAATGTTTGTTTGGTAACGCATGGTCAAGCTACATATATAATATTATATTTATTGATAAAATAGTCATCGATTTGCGATGACAGAGAAAAGAAAAGAAGCATATGGTAGTCGTTATTTATGAATGTATGTCAATTCGATTTAGGGTTTGTAGATAGTACACACTTACACACAAACATATATATGTGTGTGTGTATGTATGTATATATGATTTGATTTAAATGTGGACTAGTGTTTGATGTGCAGACACGTACACGGTGCTTATATATATATATATATATATATAGACATATTATCCAGCCAAAGTGTGATAATTAGAACAATTAATATATAATATTGTGAAGTTGTAATCAATGTCACCTTAATTTCATGGAAATAGTACGTAATTAATTATTTTAACGATAATGGGGTACCCTAGCTAGATTGGGCTATAGTTTTTGTTTCAACATATTATATATACGCATATACTTATCGGTATTAATTAATGCATGAAATAAGAATATTAAAATTCAATAGCGCAATTTGCATATATGCTGATCTAACTATCATTCCTTACATGTGTCCTATTTTATAATTATAACTATGATCACCAATATATGTCCAAAACCACAATATCTTTAATTTATTTTCTCTCTCTTTTTTTTTTTTGCCTGAAAAACTTAATTCAAAATTGAATTATGTTATAACATGATCGAAGCAACAAAGGTAGTGGAATTTATGCCGAGAGAGAGAGAGAGAGAGAGAGAGAGAGAGAGAGAGAGAGGAGCTGAGTGGGTAAGTAGCTAGTCAATTTTAGGGTATATACTTGTATGTGTGAAAGTGGGCATCTATTCACCCTCAATCATCTCGACATAGAGAGTCATATATATCGCACGATATTTAATCAGGATGGTAGGGTTTTTAACTCACTCATTCTCTATAATGGATCCACATCTATAATCATATCATTCCCAAATGAAATGGGGAATTGATGTCTTCATTACTTACTCAAGGGTGTGTATATAGCGACTATATATGCACTGAGTAAAACACGATCATGCGTTGTAATAACGTGTAAATAATTAAATTTCATTAGGAAAATCACACTCCATTATCCAAATTAAATTAAGATGATATGATGATGTGAGGAAGCAATATGTTTAGCTAGCTAGTGATATGATCTTCCGTTCTTTTTTTTTTCTTTCCCTTTTTGTGGCTCACATAAAATAGTGTAGCATAAAAATAAGCGTAAAGATTCTAGATATATATGGGCCAAAATAAGAAAAAAAATATACTTTTTTGAGCAAATAAGAAAATAAAAATTAGAAATGATTTCAGTGATAAGCAAGAAGGGGAAGGGGGCTAAATATATACCTAAATAGCACTAACAAAATAAAAATGTTATATAGTAATAACAAATGGTTGAATATAATGAAATTAATCTTAATTAACTCTTGCTTTTAAGGAAATAACTTTTTTTAATTCTTAAAAGAAGTACCTTTTAGGGCTTGTCCTAATAGTTTAGACCTACCGCATAAGATTTTTGAAATAAAATAAAATAATGGTTAAGTTGATCTTTTTTTAATTCCAAAAGGAAGGTATAAATTAATATGCATGACTCGGGTATTAATTAGTCTGAAGTAGAAAAATTATAATTGAACATTTAAGGTGAGAATATGATTAAAATAGATACGTACTTGACATGAAAGCATGAATCAGAAAAGTTATTTAATTATTTAAAAGGATAAAATTTGAAATATATATTATTAATAATTTACATAACATAGAATTATCAATATTTGAGAAAAGGCTAAACTCGTGATTCCTCCTTGCTTTAGCACAATTTTGGGGGATGAAATCATCTATTGCACATTGTGTTGTAGTATTACTTATTGCACACTCAATTTTATAGTTTTTTTTTTTTTTTTGCATCTTTTCTTCGATTTCAATTTTACACTTGTTATTTAGGGTTCATCCCACCCGATTAGGTGTATATATTATATTTTTTTAGTATTTAATTTTTAGTCTTTAGTTATTATTTGATTATTTAAAAATTTAAATACTAAAAAATTATAACAAATCCTAATTGGATAGTGTCAACCTTAAATAATAAGTGTAAAATTAAAATAAAGCATAAAAAATTAAAATCGAAGAAAAAATAAAAAAAAAAGAACTAAAAAAGCAAATGTGCAATGAACGACTTTGTGTGGTTGTGTGGCTATAGAAGTAGTCCCACTCTCCTCGATGAATTTCCTTCGTGCAATTAACTTCACAAAATAATACGGAACATATTGGTACTGAGAGACTAACAATCTTTGCAGATTATAATTATGAAGCAATTTTAAATTATTAATAAAAATTAATGAAAATAAAATAATAAAAAGAGTATGTATATATAAAGATTTTTATTAACTTTTATAGTAACAAACTGGAATCAAACTTGAAAATTAATTACAAATCAGGAAACTTAAAATTTCGAAATGTATCTAAAAGATGTATGTGATTATATTTGGGGCTAAAATGACATATGCCATCGCACACGACACCGTTATCTCCTTAAAGAATTTGTATTTAAGGAAGAAAATTGAGATTTTATGCTAAGTTTTTGTGTTATGTCTCGTATTTCATTATAAGTAATGTACGTTAATTATGCATATTGAATGACATAATCATTAACATACACATGATACGTATCGACGATAAAGTAAAATACGAGATGCGACTGAAAAATCAATCGGCCGGTAGCATCCTAATTTCTTATATGCGGCTCGTTCCACATCCTAAAAGCCATATGCATTCGTCACTACTCAAACCTTTGTACTTTTTCTAGATCATACTACTAGAGTTTTCAAATGCGATATATAATTGGGATATATATATATATGTATATATACGTTATTTAAAAATGATATTTAAAAAAAAAACGAAATAATGCAATGCAACTGCACGACCAAATTGCTTCTTCGGAACAGCAAAAAGGTACACAAAAGGTATTCGACATTTGTGCACTACTCAAATCATGCAACCTTTTTAAATCATAAAACTAAAGCTTTTCATCGCAAATTCAATTTATTATGTCAAAGAAATATCTTGTATAATATCCGTTCTTTTTCAATTCATCAGCAACAAAAAAAGCTAAACACATAAAAGCATAACTCACTGTCCTTTTCTTTTTCTTCTTTATTAAAAGACCTTTTACAAAATACTATATATATATATATATATAGAAAATTTATTTGGAATAAAATTGACTATAAGTTATAACATTATCTCACGCTTCACTATATATAGCTTAATTATATTACTTGATAGGAAAAAAAAAAGAACTAAAGTACAATGTTTTTCTTATTTACGAAAAATAATAATATGTATGATCTCGAAATTCGACTCATTATTTTACTAATTTTCAATAAGAAATTATTCTAATTTTGTAAAAAAAACACACATAGAGCTAGAAAGTTATAATTATTTAAGAAAGGAGAAAATTAATGGACATAAATATGAGTTCACAAGCCAAAAAACTAATGTTGTAACGAACCTTTTAATTAATGGGAGTAGGGCTCATCAATAAACTATATTAATTAAAGATTTCCTTTTCATTGTACATTTTTAAAGGACGACTGCGATTATATATGGTACCATTTTTCACTAACAAAAAGTTCGAATTATTGAGGCCAAGGGGCAAATATTGCATTAAAAAGAAAAGTTGTGGTCAAAGATTTCGATGTGGCCGGTGTGCTAGTCCAATTTATTTTATTTCAAATTTCAATCATATAGCCATTAATACATGGCTTTTAAGCTTCTTTTTCCCAGCTGCTACTGTCCACTGATGAACTTCAGAAATACCATCAACCAATTTAATTAGGTCATTTAGCTTCAACGAATTGTAAACAATGATGCTATTAGATGTATTTACTCTCGTATCAAATAGTATGTCGAGGTTATATACGGTTTCATATGATCCCATGCAATTATTTGTTTTCATGTTTTTTTTTAGCTAAAGAGGTTTTAACGAGGCCCGACTCATTCTTTTTGGATGATATTGAGGTTTTTCGATCTCTTTTTCTAATTTCAGTCAAAAATTAAGATTCGATTGGCCACTTTATTGAAAAGTTTACCATTTTTATATGGGAGAGGCATACATAACTAAATTAACTAGTTCAATCGCCAATTACTACAAATAACTACAGTATCAATATTTCTCGAACAACGTACTAGATCTATTATATTATTCGTAATTTTATTTTATTAATTCACTACTAATTGTACCATCAATCAATGTACTTCAGATTTCTTTAAATTTAAAGAAAGTGTATTTTTTTTATTTATTTTTTCAATTTAAAGATAAGAGAGAGGAAAATGAAATGAAAATGTCAACCATTTGGAGGTTTTAGAGAATAAGAATATGAAATGTGGTGAGTCACAAGTCACTTAACACTTGCAAAAAAACTTTGTTTTTAGACGAAAGAAGTTTGTGAAATTTGAACTCATTACATTTTAATCATAGAATCGTCACTCTATGGACCATACCACCCCACGAAAGACTCTCGCCAAAAAGTCTTCAAGCCACGAAAATTGCCATTATTGAAACATATATATCTTATTTATATCATTGATTTTCAATATATATATATAACGTGTTACGCCTCGATAGTTTAGACCTTATTGTATTTTTCAAAAATCTAATTGAACTATATATGATTTCTAAAACACAAATTCGAATTAGAAGCTTAAAAGGATCGAGGCCCAATATCTCAGCCCGTTTGACTAAACAAATCTAGGGTTTGGGTTAAATTTTAGCTTCTCCAGTGTTGCCTGCAGTCTACGGGTTCATGGGCCATTAATTTAAATATCTTACATTAATAATTTTTTTATTATTTTGTACTTTTTTTTTTGGTATCAGAACTATATGATAATTTAGTGTTCTTCAAGTGTTAATTAATCTTTTTAATGGGACAGATTGATACATTTGGGAAGGTAGCAAATATATTTTATATATAGATATAATAGAATTAAAAAAATATTCAATTTTTTGTAGGCAAGGTAATAAATCCTTAAACAATTAATAACCACAGAAATCCGAACACAACATTTCCAAGTTAACAAGTTGGACTCAATTTTTCCCTCCAAATCTCTCTACTTGGTGATCGTCTCTATTCTCTATATCTCTATCATCAAGAACTAACAATGCATTCCTATAATCAGCAAACTCAACCTCTCCTTCATCTTCTTGAGTAAATTCTTGCAAAGATTTGTACTTATAAAAGTGTGCACAAATCACATAGTAAACCAAATTCACAGCCTGAATTCCACTAATTAGCCAATAATAATCCTCCAATCTCCCCCTGTTAAGGTTCCTGTCCGGAAGCCAGTTCCTTCTCTCTCCTGAATATTTATGCACCAATGTCACGACCAATGTGCTCACATAATTCCCTATTGCTATAGCAATCCAATACAATGCTGCTGCTGTGCTCCTCATGCTCTCCGGGGATTGATCGTACAAAAACTCGATGTGGCCCACGGCCGCGAACACCTCGACTAGTCCGTGCAGGAAATACTGCGGGACTAGCCAGAAGGCGCTTATCGGGATGATAGCCGTAGGGCTATCAACCAACTTGTGATCTGTAGCGACTGCTTTTCTCTTGATCTCGACTAGGGCCGAGACCATGGAGACTAAAATGCTTATCCCGAACCCTATACCCATCCTCTGCAGGCAAGTTATGCCTGCAGGGTTTCGGGTTAGGCGGCGGGCCATGGGCACGAAGAGCCGCTCGTATAGGGGGAGGACTAAGACAACGGTTAGGGTTGAGAATACAGACATTGTTGCCGGTGGGATCTCAAAGGATGGCGAGAGGTGACGGTCCATGGTTCGAGCTTGTTGTATGGTGAAACTGCTAATGTGGGAGTGGCAGGCTGCTTGTAATATAGCAGCCGCCCATATAGGCAGGAGTCTGGCGATGGTCTTGAGCTCTTCGACTCTGTGGACCGTCGCCAACCTCCAGAGGTTGGGTTGGCCCGACGAGCCTTTCATGTCCGTCTCTAGTGATATGGCAGCACGATCTAGACACCTTGAGATAATTTGAACAGGCATAAGTGATCAACGTGGTTATACGGATGTTGTAAAAGATGTTAGGTCCAGCCAGACAGCAGACTGGGCCTAACAGCTTTTACAACACTAAATTGTATTAAAAAGACAGTTACGGTCTTTTAACAACACTAAGGTGTACTAAAAAAATGCATTATGTACTAGATTTTGGGGCTTACTTGAACTGGTTTGAGTGGAGAAGGGTGCCATTGATGGAGATATCAGCATCAAGATCTCTGTTTTGGTAGAGGCCAGCTGGATCAGACGGTGGGACGGATGCCCTTTTCCTTACAGCCGCGACAATTACTTGAGTAACTCGAATGAACGGACTGCCTCCAGGCTTGATTTTCTTGTATAGAGGAGATCCAACAACGAAGGCGATGAGAGACAAAGCCATGGCAATGGTAGGGATTCCGAGCCCCCAAGACCAGCTAACGTTGTCTTGGATGTAAACAACAACGGTTAGAGCAAGCAAAGAGGCTAACCCCATACAGAAAAAGTACCAATTGAAGAAGTTCCACTTCCTAGACTCTGTTTTAGCTCTGCTCATATCAAACTGATCAGCAGCAAATGTGACAACACAAGGCCTAATGCCACCCGTGCCTAACGATGTTAGGAGAAGAGCGAGGTAGAGAATCCACAGCTGCAAATTGGAAGCTTCAACGCAGTTTTCTTGAGTCGGGCATGGAGGAGGGCGAAGCTGAGGCAAGCTTGCTGATATTGTGATAGCAACCATTCCCTGCAAGGCCCAGAATACACACCTTAATCAGCTTGTTGAGAAATTTAATTCAACCACATTAACATTTTCAACTATTTTCTTGATTTGAAGGGAGGGGAGGACAGACCAGCACGTAGATGAAGGAACCAACGGCGATAGTCCAAAATCTACCAGCAAAGGAATCAGCAAAGAGAGCACCAATAATGGGGGTGAAGCTCGAAGTTCCAGCAAAGTTTGAGAGGATGTTTGATGCCTTTACAAGAGGCAGATTCAGCACATGAGTTAGGTATGTGATCATGTTGGCATGAAAACCAGCAGCTGCGAATCTGTCGCATGCTTCGCTTGCTGTCACAAATTGAATATATGTAGAATAAGTCACGGGAAAACTTGGCTTGTGATCGTTTGTTAAAAGCTCGTCTTATAAGTAAATTCCAGCATCGATATGATGCTGTCAAATTCTTGAAACCCTCAAGTCATGTTTGGAACAAGATTTTGAAATTAATCGCTTTGGAAAAATACTGTGTTACGAGTTTGTTATCTGTTACAGCAATGCATCATCCTTAACAGTAAACAAATGAGCCAACAACATAGAATTGATTAGGTGCGCATATGACAGCTGCTGATTAAAAATTAATGTATTTCTCTTATAATAATTAACTTAAGCTGGGAATTCTTAGGTATTTCAGACAACAAGTGAAGAATATTACTCGTCTCTACTTGATTTGGGAGTGTATTTAAACGAGAATATTAATCTTAGCAATTTCATAATCACACGCAATTAGCATTATGAAGAGATGGATATACGTATTTATTTAGTTCGATTCGACCTTATGAAGAGGTAATTTATGTTTTAAGTAAGTCAGAGTTCATATCTCTACTCACAATCATACCCCAATCATCTCCAAGAAACAGAATTTAGGTAAAATATATCATTTCTACTTTATGAATATAAACTTTACTTAGCAACTATAAAAAAAATGAAAAATAAAATAACAGTATGTTTCTATTTTATGACAGCAGAGAACACGCACACAACAAAGTACCAATGTTTCTTAAAAACAGCATAAGAAGGTGGACTACTAACCAAGAATGAATCTGTACGAACGCGTTATTGGAGAGAGAGAGAGAGAGAGAGAGAGAGAGAGAGAGAGAGAGTGTGTTGTGTATGTGAAGAATTGAACAACAAAAGAAAAGGTGAACTAACCAAGAATAAATGGCATTGTTCTAACACCACCAAGCTGCTTCTTTTTGTCTTTAACATCTCCTTGTTTCTTTTCCTCATCTCCATTTTCAGATATCTTCTTCTGTAACTCATTGTTGTCCATTTTTCAGGTGGGATTGCTACATTGACCACATTTGGTATTTATAACCAATGGGAGACTATAAAATATAAATTTACTACCTTTTATTTTATTTGTTCTTATAAGCAGAGAGGTGTGGATATTACAACATTGTCATTGATGGGATCCACCCCAAAAAAAAATACAAATAGAGAGAGGCTTACTAAACATGTGATTGTTTGTCTCATGCTAATGCACATTGTTGCAGTCTCCTAATCAGATTATCTTTATTGGGAAATATTGTTCCTCATTATCTACAGGAGTCCAAATTTTTTTATTGATATAATTATTAATTAATGATGAAAGTTCAGATTTTTCAGTCAAGAAGTTGGTAAAACTCAATTAATGGTTGGATTCTTTAATGAATATAATTAAGAGAATATCTGCTTAAATTTATAATTAAACTTTTCAAATTAATGGTGTATAGCAAGTTTATTTTGGGAAATTCTAAGTCCCTTGCAATTTCTCGGAAATAAGTTACCACTCAGACACTTACCACCAAAAAATAAAAGATATTCGAAAACGTCCCACAAAAATTTAAGGTTATACTAGTGATATATAATGTGTAACGTTTAAGCAAATCTTGAAATATGTACTTAACATTTTACAATTTTTCAAAAATATCACAAGTCTATTTACGCGGCGATGGAAAGCAAATGTGGTCGCATCATATGATAATTTTGAGGGATGTGTAGCTTCTTTAAATTCGAGTGACAATAATAATAAGCCATCCAAAAAGGACAATATATGATGCGCTCACGTGTATTTTCTGTCACCGGATAATTGGACTCGGGACATTTTAAAAAAAACTGAAACATTAGGTATCAAAATGACATTATCCAAATCTTGGACATTATCTATCATTTACCTAAAATTTAATAAATTCATTCAAATTGGTAAAAGTATATAGATCGTAATCGTAATAAATTTAATTGAACCATCTTTAAATCTTTAATTTTTATCTACTCGTAGGTGTTTCACTTTGAACTTGTGACAATTTGAAGTTTTTATCAACATCTTAATCTACATATCATTTTCTTATATGTTTGTTGGGCTAATTTTTATTGTCTCTATTTACGTTGTTAGGGATCTCTACATTCGCATAAGTCAAATTCATTTGTGTGTGAATTAAGATAATGATTTTACTTAAATAATTAGTAACTTCCCTCTCTTTCAAAAGTATTTGACCCTAGATCATGAAATTTCTCTTTGGTAATATTCCAGGATTTGCCATCTAATGTTTGTCATCAAACATGAGATAGTTTATATGTTCAATTTGGTGTTCCGATCCATTTGATACTATGCATATCGTGCATATAATAGTTATTTATCTTTTATTCTTTTCCGTATAATCCATGCATGTATTGCACCTCCCTCCGTTTCATAATGTTTGTCGTTTTGGTATTTTAATCTAGAATTAATAATTAATTTTTTGGACTAATATATCCCTTCCATCTGTATCAAATAAAATTATATTCCCTTATATTTTCCTAAAAAGTTCGTTAGCAAAATTTCTCTCTCCAAATATTTGTAGGGTTAGAATTGGGAGAAAGGGTGTGAAAATATCTAAAACAACAAACATTTTAACACAAAATAAAACTCTTAAAACAACTATTAAAATGAAACGGAGAGAGTATTGAATATACATTTTTGGGTTGAAGTTCCTCTTAAAAAGGATGATTATTTGTTAACTAATCCAACTTTGTGTTGGGGTTTTATAATTGTTTATTTATATATATAACTATCGATGCATCAAAATCCACAAAACAAAATATAAGCCAAGGAAATTAATTTAGAAGTTTATAACTAATTTCCAATTTTAGAATGCTAATTGAGGTCAAAAACTGAAAAACATAGTATATTTTAAAATTGGGTGTCAATTAATTATGAATTACACACCTCTTGAATGGCTGCATCGCAATAACGTTTTTTTTAATTTGATTTGTTTTTTATGATAAAAGACTGTGGTTTCGAAGAAAATTGGTAATTTTGCTGACATGTTTGCTTACGTGAAAATATCAAATGATTGAAGATATGTTTATGTTAATACAACAGTACAAGAAACATATCTTTGCATGGATAAAAAAAGGTTGCCATTTTCTTTCATTTAAAAGTCTGAAACTCCTAGTTTTTATAAACAAATTAAATACCGTTTCGGCACCGTCCGCTAGCTAATTAAACATCTTTTCTTTTTTTCGTGCTATTTCAATCTCATATTACATATCATATTATCACTATATTTAAGTTTCCGTGCTCAAGTGATCAAGAAATTAGGACCCAATAAAGAATATATAACAACAAGCATCATTTATATAGATATATACATATTATTTTCTACCTATCTATCGATCTTAATATATAGTAAAAGAATTGCATTAAGTAAAGAGTGTGTAGATAAATAGACAATAAATATTTATGTTCGGCAAATCTAGCTACCTAAGTAGCAACTAGTATACATGAAACACGATAGGGTTGATGCCGTCCGAACTGGTACTACTTGAGTTTTTCTCTAAAGTATACACAACTCAATATTTTTAAATAAAAATTTTTATATATTAACAATGTGGAAAATCAAAAATGTGAATGTCAGTATTTTTTTTTTGTCTGCTACTATATTGACGATATTATTTTTTTCTTCAATCGATATAGGCAGATTTTGTAGTTATTATATGGGCAGCTTAAAAATAATATTATAACACATATTTTCTATACATCCTTATATTGATTATACAAGAAATATCACTTGAAAGTATTAGGTCACGCGCATTTTTTAAAACTATTGTACTTGGGCGGACGGCATGAGTCTTCATGTCCCAAAATTATGGATCTTGTTTTCTTTCATTTTCCAAACAAATAAAGTAGAGATTTTGTGAGGCTTACAAGTAGTTTGGTCGATTCCTTAAATGTGTCAGTTTAATCATAATTTCTTCGATTAAGTATAATTGTGAATTTTGATCAGCTTGTCAATTTCAGTTTGTAGCAAATAGCAATTCCGTAAGTTACAGAAACAGTTGTGTATTTATCGATTTATCCAAATAGAGGAGTGTTCGATACAGATTGGTTATAATTGGCTAAAGGAGAGAGAGAGAGAGTTTGGATGTTTTACAGTAAAATTGAGTAGACAAGACAACTTTTAAAAAACACTCGGAGCTCAAGCTCGATTAAAACTCGACGGGGCTCTAATTTTTCAAACTCAAGCTCGATTAGTCATCACACATGGAAAATTCAAGCTCTACTCGACTCGATTACCTACATAATGGCGCTGAACCCTCTCCTTCTCCACTCGCTTTGGCCTTCAACTCACTAAGTAAATGAACGACCAACATGTCATCAGATTATTGCATCATTGGCTAATACATGACAAAATTAGCACGTCGACAGCTACTCCCGACTCGTTAGTTTTGGAAGGTGTAGTATCTGCCATCTATTTACACGTTCGATCAGTAAATGAAATAACCTCAACGATGCAAACACCCCAGCAGGAAACCACGGTTAGCCATGAAGAAACTAAGAGATTAACTAAGGATGGTGACAATGCAAGAAAAACTCGAGAGAAAAGCTTCAGTTCATATATAATAAGTACCCAAGAACCTATATCGGCCTTGAATTAATCAACTTCAAAATCCAAGCAAGGAAATAACTCATTCAGAAGTTGTTAACTTTAATAAAACTAATAAATCATATCAAAATCAAGCATGCAAGCTCATTAGTTGGCTAAGTGGTAGCCACCTTTTCATAGTCCAAAGTGTTGTAGTTCTTTTCTCTTATCACAGGATTCATAAAGTTTTCAGGCTGACTGCTGAAGATTAGGTTAATCAGTTGTCAGGGAAGCTCCCATCCGCAAAAGACTGCAATGCCTTCAAGTCCATGTTGATTGACATGCTAAACCTCTTTACACTATCACCAAGAAAAGCTCCCACGATAGAGTTAGATATATGGTCAAGAGCACCACTCCCTACTTTGTACAAAGCATCCAAAGGTAACATTTGCTCAGCAGTGGACATAACAGTGTCCAGATATATGACAACCTCGTTGATGTACTCGTTTCCAAGCCCCGGTTGCTTCATCAGATGTCCAATTTACATTTTCTGCAAGGCTCATGAAATCATCTAATTTCGAGTTCGCCATCAATTGATCTGACAGGAATCCCACATTGTTGAGCGGCGTGCTGGATAAAATAATTACAAGCCCTCTCCAAAACAGATGTGTCAGCCAGTATACAAAATATATCATCTAAATAGTAGACAATGATAATTTACAAGTTCATCAAGGCCGTCAGATCATCTCTGTTTATCTCCCTCTGATCTTTCTGGCCCCGCCGACCAAAAGCTTTCTTCGCCAGCGTTCTCTTCTTCTCCTGCAGTTGCAGTATCCTCTCATCAATGGTGTCTCTGGCGATCATTCTCACAATTTTCACGTCGTTCTTCTGACCAATCCGGTGGACCCTGTCCATAGCTTGTTCCTCGACCGCAGGATTCCACCATGGTTCCAGCAAATACACGGTCGAAGCAGCAGTGAGATTTATCCCTGCATTTGAAGCTTTTAGACTTGCCAGCATGATCGTGGGGCCTTCTGGAGCTGAGACTCCAAAGTCTTTAATCACCTGTGATCTCTTCTTTGCATTCATCGATCCATCTAAGCGGATCACTTTGAAACCGGCTTCTTTCAGGGGCTTTTCAAGTAGAAGCAGCATTTTCCGGAATTGAGAGAAGATGATTGACTTGGAAGATGGATTCGCGTCTCTTGATGCTGTTAGAAGTTTTAAAAGTGCAGCAACTTTGGATGATGAACTTGATGATGGACCTTCAGGAGAAGTTGTCTGAGATGACTCTGGAGGGGCTTTGTAAAGGTCGGATTCTGCAAGAGGGTGACGGCACATTGGACAGCAGGCTTTGGTTCGTTTTAACGTTTTCAGGATGCACAGCTCACAGAAGATGTGAGCACAGCATGTTATTATAATATTTGTGGGTGGGGAGATGCAGATTGGACAGTCAAAATCCTCTCCATCTTGTAACACAGTAACCAACTTTTTCAGCAATTTTGGGTTGTTCTTCACATCTGCATGGATTTGGCAAGTATCCATTAAACACACATGAAAGACAGTATAAAGATGTATAAAAGAAGCTAGCCACAACCTAAAAGTAATAGAATTTCATGCTAAGAACTAACTATATTCAATAAAATAATCAGGCTTCGAGATCACACAGGTACCAATTAGTGGAAATCTAGAAAAACTGATATAGCAATTAGCAATCATGCCAAATTCTTGTCAAGAGGTTGAGACATAGAAGATCCATAATGCAGTGTAATCTAATAAGTTACCTTCAATTTGGCTTTGTGGAAGTAGAGCTCTGAGATCTGCAGGGCACAGGGCCAGATCTGTGCAAATTTGACGAAGCCTTACAAGAATGCTAAGAACAGTAGAATAGTTTCTCACCACACTTTCGTTAGAAATATAGTCTTTAACAATCTTCTTGGCCTCTTCTTCCATCTGGTCATAAACCCTGCGCTCTTCTTCACGAAGGTCCACAAAAAAGGTCTCTATGCTTTTAGATGGCAGACCAACCAAACCTTTCTCTTTTGTTCGCCTCAAAGATATAGTAGCCATAAGAACCTGAATGCACAAGGCAAGGTGACATCATAGATGGTTCTCTGAATGTTGAAGAAAAGACAATTTAAAACGTGTGCAAAAAACAACACAAACTAAAGAACAGGCATTCGCACAGCCATCTCTGGCAGTTGAAAGGATCCAGTTACTGGACTCGGCATTTGATCACAGCATTCTATAATTTCTATTATCAAGAATATGATACTGATTCTTAAGATAAACTTACACTTCTCTTTTCGTCTTCCATTTTATATTCATAGTAATCCTCACTCAAAGAAATGACCATACACTAATCCTACTAGGAAACCAAAGTAAAAACACTATGTCAACATCTCAAGGTAAGAAAACTATCTCCTTAGTTCACTGTTTTGACAAGGATTTGCATTGTTCGAGTCTCCAGTAGACTAGGTATCTCAATCTTATGACATCTTGTAATCAATACAAAAGTTTTTGAATTTATATCCTTCAACTGATATAGCAATTAGCAACCAATGAACCAGCACTCAATGCAGAGCATAACATTTGGGTAAAATATGCATATTTTCTTTTCCAGTTGTGGAAGAACCGAACAAGCATGCATTATGCATGTAGTCAAATAAATGTCTACCTGTTCAGAGATTCTCCCTAAAAGATCTCCTTATTTCAACAAAAGAACTTGAGGTGAATGAACTAAAGGGAGCTAGTTCTGATAGATGCTTTAATCAAATGCATGTATAAACGCTATATTAAAGAAATACTCTTTATTTCCTATCTTTCATTAATATTATTATTTCAATTCTGTACTTTAACTCATGAGGAGAACATCAAACATGAAAAGTACAGCAGTAAACAGGCCTGGGAGACGTAAATACTGAGAGAAATACTAAAGGCTGATATGTATTTACCTGGAGCCGGGAGATACCCTTCTCATCTCCTCGAGCAAGTGGTCGTTGTATCAAACCATTCCAAAGGTTTTTCATTGAAAGTGGTTCAAACTTCAAAAAGGCTACTAACGAAAACAAATCATAAGAGTTATTCTGCACAGGTGTCCCAGTTACTGCCCATCTACACTTAGCATTCAAGTTAGTAACTGCACGACTCTGTTGAGTGTTCGCATTTTTAATCACATGTGCCTCATCTAATATAACTCGTTTCCACTCAATCTTTTTAATAGGAGATTCATCCCAACATTCCTCACTAGCTAATGTGGAATATGTTGTCAGTACAATATCATGCTTCTGAAGCTCTTTAGCATCTTTAGTCCGATCACCATAGTACATGTACACCTTAAAAGTTCCCCTTCTAGTGTGTTCTTCTAACTGTGTCATCCACGATGAAAATACAGAAGGTGGACAAACAATCAGAGTTGTCCTTGGCTCCAAAGAATAGAATTTATCAAAGGCAGGCCTTTTTCCATTTTTGTTTGCACTGAGATCTTCAGCTTTCCTTTTTTTCCCCAAAATATCAGTCTTTCTCCTCCCTTTTCCTCTCTTTGACTTTTCACCCAATTCCTCATCATTTACATCAGCTATACTGCTAGATGGATTTACAGCATGAGCCGATTTATCAAAAGCGATCAATGAGAGCAGTGTAAGAGTTTTACCCAAGCCCATGTCATCAGCAAAAATGCCACCTCGCAAAGGCTCCGGTCTTGTGCCAGACTGATAATTAGTCAATTCGTTCACGTAGACCCCATTTTTCTCTGTCCAAAAAGGAGGCAATTTGCATGAAGTCTCCCTACTAACTAACCATCCTAGTCCTTCCTTCTGATGCAAAAGGAGCTCTGATTTGATCATGTCTTTTGGTGGTTCCAAGGGTTTCGACAACTCTTCTTTACTAATTTTCAAGTCCAACAGTTTGAATATTTCATCTACGCTCTTCTCCTCTAGAATACTTTTTGTCTCTTTCACTGCCATTGCCTCAGACAATGTAAATGACACATTGCCTTCTGAAATTAACTGCAGTCCACCTCTAGATATTGCCATCTTCACTCTCTCAAAGTCCTCTATCCTGGCAAAAATGTGAACTTGACAGGGAATCTTGAATCTGCTCCCCTTTCCTGGTGGTTTTGGCACGATACCTGTCACATGTTCCACACATATTAAACATTAAGTATAATAGAAAATACCATATTTGTGATTGAAGCTAACTTCAAGATAGAAATCAACAAAACAGAAAACATGTTGCAACCTTTACTTAATTTTTCGACATTACACATCACATATCTGGTTTTCCTATGTGATGGAATGTTTTAGTGTATGCCTATTCTTTCATCTCTAATATACTAGAAATACACTTTTACACTTGCTTCACAGCTCATAACACCAGTTAAAGCCACTCTGTGTATAACCAAGCTGAGCACTATATGCACTGCATCAATGGATAGCAGCACTCAGTATAATCTTGCTGCTTTCCGCTGTTGCAGTATCCACTATCTACTTGCACTCATCCGACACATATGACATACCCATATGTATATGTCAAAATAGACCGTAAACACTGCAATCAAGAAATTCACTTCGTGCAACAACTGTAAGACAGTAGTAGTTTTTCCAACTTTACAATGCAATACGATCAAATTATAGGATAAAAAACTAAAAATCGAAAAGACAGTCTCTTTGCCCCAATCATCATATTCTCAATATATTTCGGAATCACAAGCTACCTCATTCACACTGCGCATTTAAAAACCGTTCAGTCATATGAAAAATGGAACTACCTTCAACGTTGATTGATCCACTATCGATCAAAGGCGACAACACGGCGGCGGCAGCCCGGTCGATGTAGCCAACCTGCACCGACAACATGTTGAGAACCTTAATCGCGTTTTCGTCGTGCGGGTTCAGCTCATCGCGAACCAACCCCACGATTTCACGGCCGCTGATTGTTCCCTGGTAATACCGGAGCCCCACAACGTTGACGATCACAAAACCGACGAGAAATGTGTCGGCCTGAGAGAGCGTGGCGCGGTCTTCGGAGGCGTCGTTTAGAGGGGAGGTCGGCCAGGTCTCCAAGCTCATGAACATTTCCACAGGGTCTCGGCGATCCTCATATTCTGCTTCAATTTCATCCATTTGAGGAAAATGGGTTCCGATTTAGGGTTTCCTCAATTGGGATTTTGAGGGGTTTTGCCGTTTCGGGGAGAAAATTAGAGGGGTTTTTTTCTTCTGGAGGGCGGTTTGAAAAGGACGAAAAGGCGGGTTTAGAGAGAGAAAGAGGAACGATATACGTTGTGACTGCGGGTATTTGCATTTTCACCCTCTTTATTTTTTAGGCTTCAGAACCCAACGTTTACGTCCTTCAATTTTAAATTCAAATTTTAACATTTAATCTACAGGTAAAATACAACAAAATTAGGTCTTGAGCGCAAATAAATACATATAAATGTGTTAAGATACTTGATATTTGAATATTGTGTTAACGTTGAAATTAAAGGTGTCCACTTCCCCAATTAAAAAAAAAAAGAAAAAAAATTAAAATCATTTTATTTTAATTTTTTTTAGCGCCGGAGCGATATAGTTTGAGATCGAATTGGAATAAGAGGGTATGGTTATCGTATTGGAATTGAAAAGTAATCAGTTACAATGAAGCAATGATTATTAAATACTGTAGTCTGAATTACAAGAAATGATTCGGTAGTCATTTTGATTTCATGATATTATTGAAATGAGAGAATGGCATATAAGTGATTTCGAATATTCATCAATAATTTTTATTGTGTTGGCTGACTAAGAGAAAAACACATTGTAATTATTCATATTCAATATATAATGATAGGGTGTTGCTATTTGCACTACGAAATTTGTTCTTTGCACTTCACGTACTTTCTGCACTCCATATTTTACTCTTCACACTACATGATAATACTTATTTATCCTCACACATTTTGTTTTGAAAAATAATTTAACTTTAATAATTAAAAAGAAAAGTTAATTAATTAATGAAAAATAGAAAAGTAACAATTCCTTCTTCTCCACCCTTCTTCTTCACCGTCCGCCACCCACTCTTCATCGGAGACCTTCTCCCCGCCCTTCTTCATCTGCCAGCCATCCATTGTTGTTCGGCCAACGTTCTATCGTCACCCCTTCTTACCCAACCTTCCCCCAGTTCTCCAAAATTACATAAGAATCCACTTCCCCAACCTTCTCTATCATCTGTCACCAAATTAGGAAAACACATTTTGTATGTCGATCAGACTGTAAATTCCGAACATAGTAAATGGAGTTCGAAAACTGATTTAAGATAGTGTCTAAGGAGGTTCGAAGACTGATTTTCGAATGATTCTTGTGAGACTCGAATTTCAAATGTTTTAGGGGTTTCGAAAATCAATTTTTGAATATTCTTATGGGTGTTCGAAAATAGATTTTTAATCTCTGCTAAGGGTTTCAAAAAATTGAGTTTTCGAATGAATTTTCAACGATTCTACGAAATTTTCAACAATTCAAGGTTTTTGTTGTTGGGTAAGAAGATAGTGGCGGCTAATGCGAAGAAAAAGATGGCCGAATGATTAATTCCCATTTTACATATTTTCGTGTTATCTACTTCTTGTTCTCATGTTCATCTGCATCTCGTTCTTCATAGCTCATTAGAATATTGGTGTTAATTGAGATATTGAGGAGGAAAATAGTGTTCATTTATTTTGTTTGTTTGGTGTTATTTTGATGTTTACTATTGCTTTGTTCATCTTCATGGCGTTCTACTTCATGTCCGATGGAATACACCAGGGAAGAAGAAGATGGCTGGTGGAATTTTTTTATTTTTTAATATTTGTTTTATTCAATTTTTTAGTTTATGGTACGAAAAGTAATTTATGATGTATATGAAAGTTACTTAAAGGGTATTCGAGTAATTTTAAAATTATTTAATTTCTATCTTTTTAATTTGTAGTGCAAATAGTAAATTTTTTAGTGCAAATAGTCTCATCCATAATGATAATCACTAATTGTTATTAATTGAACATTCCACGAATATGTTCATCTACTTGAGAGTGAGAGTAGATATCATTAGACGAGTCTACATTTAGAGGAGGGAATTTTAAATCAATAGAAACAAATGGTGGTTCATGATCCATTTTTTCCTTCTTTTTTGATGTTTATATGTAACTGTAAATTTTTTTGCATCAATTGATAATGTCTATGTTAAAAATTTGAAAATTGATTTGGCGAGCCGTTCTCCAAGTTTTCTCAAATTGAATTGGCGAGATAATTTTAGTTCACACTCATCATTAAGTTTTTTCTTTTTCATTTAAATTTCATGTCTTGCTTTAAAGTTTAAAATAAAATAGAACCTTCTGGCAGAAGTGTTAATTAATTTATTGGCACTTTGTGTTCCATATACATAAAATATTAAATAATTATTGAATTTATTTGCATGTTGTTTGCATCGAGTCATTAAGCATTTAATGATGTCAAAGAAAATAAATAAGGGTATAATTGGAAGTTTACTTGTTTAATAAACATTTCCAATACTTTTCATAATTCTAGTGAAAAAGGCAATCAGCCTATATGAATGGGACGAAGAGAGTATCTAATTAAGGAGTAAAATATGTCCTCAAAAATATTTTTTGCAAAAGTGTTTTAAAAATATTTTAAAAAAATAAAATGTAAAAAGGGGACACGGACACATGGTGCGTCGATGCCCTTACGGGCGATATTTTATTTTCCCAATTCTAGGGCTGGCCATTCGGGCCGTCCGGCCCGGACCCAACGGGCCAACAGAAAAAATTGGCTCGGCCGAAAAATATTCGGGCCTTTAAAATATAGGCCCGGCCTGAAAAAGCGAATCGGGCCAGTCCGGCCATGGGCTTAATGTAATTTTGCAGGTTTTAGGGCTAAATGGTCCGACCTGTTCGGGCCACTATCATTATCGGGCCGGGTCGGAATTTTTCGGGCCTAATTATTTTTGGCCCAGTCCGACCTGAAAAACTGGTCGGGTCGGGTTGGCCCAACATTTTGCCAGCCCTACCCAATTCCCATTGGATGACGTGTTAAATTAAGCTAGCTTCATTGGATGCCCCGCCCAATATACGAATAGATGGGCCGGGCACGGACTATCAAAGCCCGCTTGAACACGAGTAAATGGGCTGCCGCATTTGGACCACGGCTTATGGAGGGCTGCCCACCCTTTTGAAAAAAAATATCTTAACTGTAATTCATCTAGTCTAGATAAAAATAAAAGACACCATTTTATTTATTTATTATTTTTTATTTTTGTTACGATTTTTTTTGTTTTTCTCTCATAAAATTATATACTCTAAAATACAATTAGTGAAACGTAATTAAAATGAATTAATTTTTTTTAAAATAAATATAAATATATACCCTAAAATTGATTTAATAAACCCTAAAATTAAAGTGAATATATTTTTTTAAATTCGACGTCTCGTGCAGTGCACTCCTTCGACGCTAATACGTGGGCTCATGTATTGTGCTCAATAATTAATTTATTATTTTCAAAATAAATATAATGATAATTGAAAATAAAAATAAAAACTAATTTTGAAATAAATGTATAACCTAAAATTGAATTAGTGAACCATAAAATAAAAGTGAATGAATTTAATTTTTTTTTTTGAATAAATATAATTCCTAATTGAGATTAATAAACCTAAAAAAACATGAACCCCAAAAAACACAACATAGACCTCTAAAAAATCTTTAAAAAAAACCCTAAAAAATCGTGAACGATAAAAAAACATAAACTCCTAAACTCTAAACATTAATTGGAATAAAAAAATTATAATTTGAACTAAATAAACTCATATAAGATAAGTAGCAGACCGGTTACTTTTTAATGATACAAGTGATATTTTTTGAAGTTTGAATGATATTTTTTAGTGTTATGATTGATACTGATATCTAATAGATTTTTTTTTGCGGGTCAATGCCGATCAACGTAGGTTGACCCACATTGATCCCGATTCATTTAATTAATGTATGAGTCTTATTAGACTTTGTTTGATGTACATGATAATTGACTATTTTTAGAAATGTCCTTGTATTCAATTGGGCCCTCTTGATGCATATGGGCCGGGCAGTCGTATTAATGTTGCAACTCATATGTATGAAGAGAACTATTTTAGAAAAAAAAAAAAAGAACTTACATGATACAAATTTCTCAAGTAGATGATCGTATTGTCTTCGCACCGTTAATTTATTGCAATGATTATGTTACTAACGCTTAGAGTTGTTAAAATGGGCTGGGTTGGCCGGGTCGGTCCGTCCGCGTCAATTTTTTAGGCAGGTAAGATTTTAGTTTTGAAGCCCGTTTTTCTGACGGGTCTGGGCGGGTAAGCCCGCAACGGGACGGACTTTGGCGGGTAAAGCCCGCATCAGGACGGGTAGCCCGCCAGCCCGCAATTATATATTTTTATGAATTATATTTACATATAGTTATTATTTATTAATAATGTATAAAAAATAAGTTAATAATTTTTATCCTAAATCCTAAGACTATCCACATTAGTGACATTCATCCAACCCAATCTTCAAATAAAATATTAATTTATCTCTTCTCCACATCCACAACCCCCAACATTTTAAAATTTGTACTCCATTAGTGACACTCATCCAACCTGACATTTAATTAAAATATTAATTTATCTCTCTTCCAATCCAAATAAAATATTTATCATTTTATTTTTTAAATAAAATATTATTAATAATATTTTTTACTATATTTAAAAAATAGTCATTAATTTATTAGATATATTTTTTAAATTCATAATTAAAAAAATATTCATACAATTATAAATTTATAATTTACTTGACAACAAAATGAAAATTACAAGAGTTAAAACAAAATAAAACATAATTAAATAAACTTCAATTAGAAAAAAAATTAAAACACGTGATCTTTTGAGTTCAGAAATATTAATAGAGAGAAAAAAAAAACTATGAATATTGATATATATATATATATATATTTAATTATATAAATTATTTAAATTTTAAATTAATATATATATACATATATATATAATTAAGTGGCACCCAATTATAAGGTGACACGTGTATAAAAAGTTCTTGCAACCTGGAGGGCGGCCAGCCGAATGGGGTCGTGAGTTTTGGTGACTTTTACAATTTTTTTTTTAAAAAAATTTGTCGTTTTTTGGTGACACCCGCTCAAGTGTCACCGATGAGGGCAGTCTAAGACCCTAACTGAACCAGCATCGTTCTCGATTTCTCCTAACAAAGTTTGACATATATGAATGGTTTGACATATATTTACTCTCGAGGTATATTGACTCTGACTATTTAAAGGGCTTTTTTTTTTCTTTTTCAATATTGTATTAATGACTATGCCAATTAATTTCTTAAACAATTCATTAATGTGATTGGAAATTCAAGTGATTAGTTATAAAGAAAAAGAGATGATAATTAACATAAATTAAATACTTTCTGAGGGTTTCGTAAATAAGTTAAATGCTTAATTATAAATAAAAAAAATATTTTCTGAATTTTTACATGAATAAATAAATAAAATGAGAGAAAATTAAAAAAAAATCGGAAAGCCCGCGGGCTTAGATGGGGGCGGGTAGGACCCTGTTTTTTTTCGGGCCCGTCCCTCTGGCGGGCTTCCCCGCCCCGCCAAAAGGCGGGCGTTCCGAGCCCGCCACCCGCCCCGCCCCGCCGGCCCGTTTTAACAACTCCCAGTAAATTGGATTTAGCGAATAATATTGAAATATATATTATATTATATTATATTAAAATTTAATTAGAATCAATTTTTGCTTTTTATTCGACGGATCAATTAGTAAAGTAAAGTTGTTGTTATTGTTATTGTTGTTGTTGTTGTTGTTGTTGTTGTTGTTGTTGCTGCTGTTGCTATTGTTGTTATTATTATTATTATTATTATATATTTTGTCGATATCATTTAAAAATAAATTGTTACTAATGTGAAATTTTGTTGTTGATTTTAAAGTCGAATTGCTCGTTATTTTGAGTTTGCTATTTCTCTACCACTAATTCCAAAAAAAATGATAATCAGATTTTAGTATGATTTTTATCTTCTCAATTTTTCATTTTTTTTGTTCAAATTCAAAACTTGATAATAAAAAACTAATAATAATCCACAAAAAAAGATTAAAATATATTTTTAAAATTTTTAATTTTTTTATTAAAAAGTTACACGCACAATTTTAATAATAATTTATATAAATAATAAAAATAATGAATGAAAATGAGATGATAAAAATGATCTAACACAGGATTCCTTGTAATGACCCAACTACCTAACTGACGACTATCTCCACAAACCAACACGAGTGACTGACGACTGTCTCCATAAACCAACATGAGTCTTTCCAACGTGCTTTGTCGCGTCCTCACTCACACGCTCCTTGAGAAAACTTTCCAG
Organism: Perilla frutescens; assembly: GCA_026008535.1. Lineage (NCBI taxonomy): Eukaryota > Viridiplantae > Streptophyta > Magnoliopsida > Lamiales > Lamiaceae > Perilla > Perilla frutescens. Next base: position 70,312,009 of record BRKX01000001.1, read on the forward strand.
GGGTCACCCATCCCACCATTGCACCAGGTCAAGCACGTCTAACTTTGGAGTTGTGGTGAAACGAGCGCCAGAAAAAAAGATGCACCTTGTGGTATGAGTAGCACCAATCAAATCTTTTAAGCTCTCCTCGACTATACAGTCTCATTTCTGTATAGCCTTAAAATCCCGACCCATTCTTGTATAGCCTCAGAATCCTTTTCTTTCGGGTGGATTCGGTTCATTCATGTGCTCCTTACTTGGAAGTTTTATAGGAGCAGCTCTTTGTCCGTGTCTTGCACCGGCGATCACTCCATCCTTCGGCTCCGGACGTCACATTCCTAGAGGCAAGTAATCAGAATACCTACTCTAAATATGTATACAGAATCCAGGAAAGTTGTATTAGTTCCTTATTTTGAGGATTCTGATTACTTTCCAAAATTCTCAAAAATTGAACGAAAAACAAAAATTTAAAAATAAAGAATTAGATGATTTTCCAAGACTAGATTCCTTACCAACCAAACGAGACTTTAGGGTTAGTAATTATTTTTTAGCATTTTATTTCAATTTTTAATTAATAATTGATCATTATGATTTATGATTTCATGTTGGATATGATTTATAAATATTTTAATTTCAATTTTTTTTATTAATAAATGTTAATATGATAGATTATGTTATAATTAATTTTTTACTTTTATGATAATTATTATTAAAATAATAAAAATTAACTTATATTGAAATTATAAATTAAATTTGACAGTGGGAACACAGAATATGATCTGGAAATAGAGAATTTCATGAGCAACTTGTTTTTGAATTTTTTCTTCCTTTCTTTCTTTCTTTCTTTCTTTCTTTTCATATTTCAAAAAAATAACTCCAAAAGTGAAAAAAAAAAAAGCAGCAGCAAATATGCACATCTCATTTTTGGTTTGTATGCTTATATGGACGTGCAGTGCATGGTAGGCCCCTTCCATGTGCAAACTGCAAAATATTAATAGCGCGACGCACGGTTTTTGTTTTTAGTTATCGAATAAAAATTTGCATTAGATAGTTTAATCGTCTTAGAAAAAAGGGAAAATTCCTCTTACAAAAATAAAGGAATTTTTTTGTTTGATAAACATCATATATATTCGAAAAGTAAACACAATAAATCGGTACGGAAAAATTGCAGTTTTTTCACAACTTTTGGAAATAATATTGGGATAAATTTTTATCTAAACAATTTAATTTTAAAATTTAGATAGTTGGACAAATTTTAACACTATAGTAGTTATTTGGGCAATTTGTACTATATTTAAACCGTTTGACTACAAAAGCTGAATATTCTCTCACTTTTTCAGAAAAGTGTCTTACACATTTATATTTTCCATGCATAAAGAATAAAATAACGATAATGCATAATGATAGTTAATATAATAACGATAATGAATAAAATAACGATAACGAATAAAATATCGTTAATGCATTATGCATTAACGATAATTGCCCAAGACAATCGTTATACATTATTGTTCAAGCAAAATAAAGACTAACCTTATGACTTTGAACTTTTAACTAATCGTTATTCTTCACTATTAACTAATCGTTAATATAATTATATGACTTTCGTTAGGCATTTTTCGTTAGACATTTTTTAACTTTCGTTAGGCATTTTTTTTTAACTTTCAGTAGGCATAATGATAATTAATTCAACTTTCGTTATGGGTTTTTTTATTTAAAGTTAGGCATTTATCTTAATTATAGTTATGACTTTATTTTAAATTACTGTTATGACTTTATTTAAATTATCGTTATGCCTTAATTAAAATTTAATTTAATTTCGTTACATCAATTTAATTACTTTCATTAATCAATTCGTAATCGTTATTCACTTTCGTTAATCAATTTATAATGACATTTGTGTTATGGCTTTATTTTAATCGTTATTAATATCTTTAAACTTTCGTTAATTATAATGAAAATGAATCAATCGTTTATCATATTGAAAATGAATCAATCGTTAATCATAATGAAAATGAAACTATAATTTAACCATAATGAAAATGAAATTTAAAAGATAACTTTTTGCATAACGATAATTACATTTTCGTTATGCAAAAATTAATCAATCGTTATGCAAAAAAGTTATCTTTTAAAAAATACTACAATCGTTATGCATAATTAATCAATCGTTATGCATTTTGTTTGCTTTTATATATGTTTCGTTAATCATTTAATAACGAAAATATTTTATGAATTTTCATTATGCATAATTAAATGGTCAACGTTATGCATAATTAAATCGTTATTTAAATGGCCAACGTTATGATGATGCATTTTCGTTATGCATAATTAAATGGCCAACATAATGTTTCGTTATTGATAACTAAAATATTTAATCATTAAATGGCTAACATAATATTTTCGTTACTGGCAACTAAAATATTTAATCATTAAATGACCAATCGTTATGCATTTTGTTCTTTATAAATGTTTCGTTAATGCATAACAGTAGTCCTTAAGAGCTTGTCGTTACTCTTATTTATTCAGTATCGATCATTTTTTATTTTTTATATGTTAGGTGTGGGTACATTTAATGTTTAGCTATTAAAAAAATATAAAAGGTACAATTATCTAATGATTGAGGTGTGGGGATAAGTGTGTCATAAGGATATTCAAGGCATTTACACTTCAAATTGCCCATGAAACTACTATACCCTTATATCTCACCTCTTTTTCCTAATTACTATTTACTTTTGCCTCTTTCTATACATTTACACAATAATATTCGATCGTCGGGTTTTTCAGAAAACCAAAACTATATATTGTGTGAAACCTAAATCATCATACACTTTTAGCTTGGCATACTTTTTTTTTTGATGTCCAGTGTAACCCGCAGCCGTTACCGTGGTGTGAACTGGATAAACCACACAAGCCAAGTGTGACAGTCTCACACCTAATGGTGTTGGAGGTGGGTCGAACTTGAGACCTTTAGCTTAAAAAAAATCACTCCACCACTAGACCATCCCTAAAGAAACTTTAGTTTGGCATACTTGTTATAAGTCATGCGTGTGTGTATATTAAAAAAATAAAATAAAATTATGAATCAACTAAAATAATATGTTAATTTACAAAGTATAGAGAGAATTGTAATTTCAGTCTCACGGGATATGCCACTCTTCGTTTTTTGTCTCATACAAGCTAATTTTCCCACTCTGATACGATCCCATCCCACATCAGATCCACAAGTAATTGTGGATGGGTACTTAAGTTGAGGGTCAATCATCCACCCTTTTGTGGTGGAGTTAGGACATTGGGCTTAAGTTCCTATCATTGGTACTCGGACAATGATCATTCCATCCACCTTAACAAGCCAGGACATCCGGCTCACACTCTAGACTGCTTCGGTATTAGGTAGCCCTTTCCCGAGCCGGATGGCTCACACTCTGGACCACTTCGGCACCAGGTAGCCTTTTTCCAAGGCAGACAGCTCACACTCTGGGTAGCTTTCACTCCGGACCGTTTCGGCACCAGGTAGCCCTTTTCTGGGACGAACCGACTCTCAATGAAAGCACCAATAATAAGAACTTAAGCCCAATGCCCTAACTCCACCACAAAAGCTAGCTCAAGGGTGGAGGACTAACCATCAACTTAAGTACCCTTCCACAATTGCTTATGGATCCGATGTGGGATCGTATCACACTCAACCAGCATAAGCAAAAATGGCCCTAATGTTACGCTTTTCATTAAATTGAGATGCAATTTTAGTTAAAAAAAAATACATACGATTTTAGTCTTATAAGAAACATTGTTTCTTAAAGCGAAATTTCAGTTTTATAGAAGGAAATTTCAAGCTTTGAAGTGAAAAACCTTATCTTTTGGTGCGAATAAATGACACAAATCTACTTGCATTTATGTATATACACACCAATGCACTCAATACAAAAAATACAAATATATTTCTACAAATTGCAACAGGGAAATAAAAGCTTGAGGGCACAAACTTACACCAATATAATGTCAAATTCACATTCACAATGGGTATGATTTGATAATGGTAAAAACAATATCAAACTTACGCCACTTCATTTATCAAAAAATGATGTTTGAATCTACCATTACCATTATCAAAACATACTGCAATAAATATTTGAAGAGCCAAACAAAAAGCATATACCAACATCGTTATCCACATCACCATGGTGGTCGGCACCGCCACTGCTAGCACCGTCTGAATGCTGCCCTTAGCAGCACGGAGATGTACAAAGCCAACCACCCCGATGAGGAGGTCGTCACCAACTGGAATTCATACCAGGAGATCACAAATTTAAGGAGATTACAAATTTAAGGAGATTCCACGAGAGGAATAACAGAAACATGTAGACCGATACGAGGAGGAAGACCCAAGTTTGTTGCTTGCTCATGAGCCGGAGCAGCAGCACTGCTGAATTGTAGTCATGCTCAATCAATGGAGGCGGCCTTGAGGGCTCTTCCACCATAAATTAGAATAAATTTGGGGATTTTTTTTCTTAGTTATGTTAAGTGATATCATGAAATCGGGAATAAATTTAGAAAATACAGTCTTGATTTGAGAAATTTTTCCAATCAGGATTAATAAAAGTCGCGTGCGCCTCACATGCTATCGTTCCCATCAAATGTTAGCAAGCTTGTCAAAACGCTTGAGACTATATTTGTATATCATAGTCTTTTGAGGTCATTTTAGCTTTAAAAATAGAAACATGATCAAATTAGTCTATATAGGGATCAAAAACCGAAGAGTGAAATGTCGTGTGTGTGTGACTGAAATTGCAATTTTTCTCACTAAATATACTACATTTGTTGAATACAAACTCTAATACTGTAATTATCATTTGTGTTGAGGGAGGGACCAAATTTTAGGTTGATTATGGGGTTCGGAAGTTGCAAGGTTTGCAATAATGATATTTTAATTTTGGATTTTTTTTGCTGATAGTGTTTTAAAATAATGAAAATTAAAAAAAAATAATAGATTGTATTTAGAAAATGTGAAGCTTTATAAGATATTAATTATGGAGAAATCGCACATGAAATTAAAATAGGATAGAAAATAAAATATTTTGCGCATGTCATGTATTTTAATTGGGAATGAGATTCTCTATTTCAGATTTGGTGCTCCAACCCATATTCTCGATTTAACAAGTTTAATAATAGATATTATAAAAATAAAAATTAATCATAACATAATCAACCTAATCACATCTATCAATAGGTACACTTAACCAACTATTAATAGGTACCCTCACAAGATAAAAGATAAATCGCATTACGCAATCCTTTTGCGATAGATTCTATTTAGCTAAAATTGTCGAATGATTTCGAATTCTATAAAACAATACTCCCCCCATTTCTATATAAATGTTATTCTAGCCTTTTAATTTTGTTTAAAAAAATATTATTTTATAAACGCAAAGTCTCATGTGCATCAGATGCATGGGTAGGCCCATGAGACGGACCCGTTCTGACCCGGGCCGACCCGCATCTGACCCGCGAAAAAAAATAAAAATTCGCCACCCATAGTATCAATTCGAACACTAAATAGTACCAATTCGTGTTTTTTTGTGTTTTTTAGGGTTTTTTTTTTGTTTTCTTTTTCTTTTTTTGGGGGTGTTTTTAGGGGTTTATTTTGTATTTTTTAGGGTTTTTTGGGGGTGTTTTTAGGGGTTTATTTTGTTTTTTTAGGATTTTTTGGGGGGTGTTTTTAGGGGTTTATTTTCTGTTTTTTATGATTTTTTTGGGGTGTTTTTAGGGTTTATTTTGTGTTTTTTATAATTTATTTGGGGGGATTTTTTAGGGATTTATATGTGTTTTTTTAAGAAAAAAGAAAATGAAAAACAGAAAAAAAAGTAAAACAAAACGTAAAAAAGAAACATAAAAAGAAAGGAAAAAAATCTGAAAAACAAAAAAAAGACAGCAGAAACGACAAAAAAAAAATTGAAAATGCGGGCGCGTGTACCACACACGCCGCGCGTGGGTCAACGCGGGCGCGCGTGGGTCGCATCTCACGGGGGAGAATCCTGCACAGGAGACCTCCCCTTTTATAAATTCGAGATATAAAATTCACATTTTTCTCACATTTACTCTCATTTAACGTATTCAAACATCTATATTTAACTCATTTAATATATTCATATAGGAGTGTATTAGGTAATTCAATTAATTTACTAATTTATATGCATTCATGCAAAATGATACTTAAATGAAAACGAAGAGAGTAGTATTCTGTAGTAAATAACGACAACAAATATCCCTCGAAAAATAAGGTACTATAAAGTGTGTGCGTGTGTAGGGCATCTAGTATGGAATTCAGTGGCTATGGCAATCGCCACCAATCGAGAAAGAGAAGAGCAACAGACAAAACTCTCAGCCATATTTGTTCATTGCCACCAACAACCGCATTAATTACGTACATTGAAATTCACAATTACGATATATGGAGACAATATACACACAAGTTACAATACAACATTTTCTCAAAGGAAAACAAAATTTCATAAAACTAAAAAGAGTTTCATATATACAGCATAAAAAAAAAAAAAAACATATATATATACGTACCAAACTAACCAAAGCATAAAAATGCAACAAAACCCTAAATCAGCATCACCGTCTGGGGATGATGGTGATCATAACTTATTCTTTTAAATTCTATAAAATAAAAAAATATTTGAGAAAAAAAAAGCAGTTCTTGAATAAGAAATTAACCAAGAACGAATTTTTTTTTCCTTTAGTTTTTTGGGATTGTACTACTTATCTGTTGTGTAAAGGATTGGGACCTGTGTTGATTCTCCTCTTCTCAGCTCCAAATAGTTTATCTCCAGTACTATTCCTGCAGTGTGGTGCAATTCCATTTTTATGAGTTTTGACTGCAGAAACCGAACTCTTTTTTTGGCCACTGATGAATTTGCTGTTCCCATCTGCAAAAGATGGATCTTCCAACACTAAAAGCATTAATACAAGAATAAAAACAAAGAAATAATGGAGTTTTCTCTTCTGAGAATCCAAAGTCATGACATATAACTATATATATATGGGAGAGAAAGAAACAACCCTCTCTCTCTCTATCTTGAGATCGAGAGAGAAAAAGATTGGCTTAAAGTGGTAGAACTTTTCGTTGGAGTTTGAAGAAGAAGGTCGTTAATTAAGCCCAAAGGTGTGGAGGGATGAGAGAGAGAAGATGCATGGATTTTGCTGTTCCATGGAAACTTTTTTCCTGTTCGAATTCAGAGCCACATTTGCTGCAGAATTCCACACACACAAAGAGAGAAAAAGAGGGAATAGAAGTGAAGGGGCTTGCTGTCTGTCTCTCTTGAAAACTTTTCATTCAAATCATATCTTTGCGCTCTCTCTCTCTCTCTCTCTCTCTCTCTCTCTCTCTCTCTCTCTCTCTCTCACACACACACACACACACACACACACGTACAAAAGGTCATGTGAGCTCAATCATTTTCTGGGCTTCATCTATTGTCTTTTTGTACAGTACGTCGTAGCTTTTAATTTTGTTGAGTAGCTAGTTGTGTATTTCAAATAAGGGTTGATATTTATACCTAATACTCCAATGTTTGAAACTTATAACAATTATACATTTATACCTTATAGTTAATAACAGTTTTCAGTAGTCAAAAATTTGACGTTGGTATAACTGTAAAGAAAATGAATCATTCGGGGTAAAATCACTATTACGTATTAGTTGTGTGGTCTAATCGTGATAAGTTGCAAATGTTGTGATATTGAATATAATTAATCGTTCAAAATAATGTTTTAATATATATTTTGATTTTATGCTGTCATCACACAATTATTAATGATAAAAATTTATGTGAGACCATTTTATGGGTTAAAATCTGTAAGACAGATGAAGATTCAAATTTAACCTCGTATTCAATTGTACATTTGTATGTTTATTGATTTTTAATTATATTTGAATTAGGGTCTTGACTAGTCTTACGAATTCTGACTTGTGAAATAATCTCATCCGACCAAGACTCCCCATCATTAAATGCAGCAGGATAGGTCCAATTCCGATCGGTTTAAAATTTCCTGTTACATTTTTTCGTGTTTCACTCGTATTTTATCATTAAATTTATAATTTTAATAATATTCATTATAAAATAAAAAATTAATTATAACATAAATAAGCACAGTCAACATTTATCAACAAAAAAAATGAATTAAAAAAATTATAGAACATAATTTTGAAAATATCAACCATAATAATGAATTATTAATTAAAAATTGAAAATTATATATTAAAAATTAATTATAAACTCTAATTGGGGGGGGGGGGGCGGGGGTGAACCTTAAAAACAATCATAAAATTAAACTAAATGACAAAAAAATAAAATTAAAGAAAAAATACAAGAAAAAGTTGTAATCTAAAAGTGTAACATGGAATGTAATATAGAGAGCTTAACATGTAATTTCATGTGATTCCAACCAAGTAGATTTGAATATTACATTTTAATCAAGTGAATTTAATTTAGCATCAATATCATTATAACATTTTAATAATTATTAGTCTAGCTGTTTTCTTTGAAAAAAAAAAGATATTGAATTGAATTATTTCAAATTTACTTGCATTGGAAATATTAGGTAAATAAATTAATTGCGGAATACTTATGCTCGTTTAATTAATTTCGAATTGAATATATATGTTTCTATATATATATATATACACACACATATATAATTTGCATGTCAATTAATTTAAATTATATATCATCCCTCTATGATAATTATCTCAAAGCAGCGAGATTATCCTTTAATTATTTTTCCAAAGTACAATGATCATAATCTTAACTTTATTTTCATTGTCATGGAATATGAAGTCTAACAACTGCAATCAATTGGTCAGAAAAGTATGAATTGATTATGTAAAGCATTAATCATAGCAATTATTATTTTCAAGATTATTCTCAACTATCGCTGTACACACACACACACACACTCTTCTGCATTTCTGTTGAATTTAAGCTCCAAGACCCTTTAAGAAAATATACGCAATAATTATTCTTTTTTGAGCTATGTCCATTTCGTTTTTTATAATTATGGGGGAGATTTTCAAATAAAATTTTGAAGTGGGGAAATGTTGCAGTGGCCATTAATGATGCTTGTAATTCATTTGTCACCGGTTAGTTTAACTTTTCTATTAATTTAATTATTGCCATAGTGCCCAATTCCATTTAATTTGGACACGTGCAATGTACCGAATATATTTGATCTATTGCAAAATAAAAAATAAAAAATTTGACCATGAGTTTGATATATAGTCAAAATTTCATTTGAGAAAAGATTGCTTAGTCCGGTAATCCACATCAAATAATATCTGAGAATCATATTAAAATATCTATAAGTATAATACGAACTTAATAAATATTTAAATCATATAAAAATTAAAAAAAATATGTATGTAGAATATATTAGTGCTATTATTTTTAAATGTCTTGTTTCAGTTTTTTTTTTTAATTATTATCACTATCACAAAAGTGTATTTTCTTTCTCTTTTATTTTACCCTGTCAAATAAAAAAAGATAATTTCACTTTTAGTCTCATATCTTTTGTTTTTAATCTCATAGTTTATTAGCTCGACACTTTTGGTCTCAAGTGTTTTTTTTCCGACATTTTTAGTCTCAAATGCAGTATATATATACATACATACATACATATATATATATATATATATATTCAAAGGAATTTTGGCTTCATTTTTTCAGCAAATCATTAAGAAAAAAAAAGAGGAAAATATCTAGCAAAAAATTCAGCATAATACCCAACAAAATAATATAATATCTCAAAAAATTTCTGCAAAATATTCAACAAAATATCAAGCAAAATGTCCAACAAATATCTAGCAAAATGCCTAACAAAACTATTTCAACTTCTTGCCAATATATGATTTTTGTTCAGCAAAATTCTTGACAAAATATACGGAAAAAAAACGTTGAAAAAAATATAAGAAAAAATATGCTGTTAGTTTTAGGACTAAAAATGTTGGGAAAAAAAAAACACTTAGGACCAAAAGTATCGAGCTAATAAACTATATGATCAAAAATAAAAGATATGAGATCAAAAGTGTTTTGACCCTATTCTAATGGGACTAAAAGTGAAATTATCCCTAAAAAAAATTACATTTCCTTTTTGGATTGAAAACATATTTCAGTAAGTTGAGTTTTTTTTTTTTTTTTTTTTTTTTTTTTTTTTTTTTTTTTTTTAAAACACACAAGCATGATTTAGGAAAATTCGATGCTGCCTGTAAGGGAAGCGTACCTGAGTTTAGTTTTTTGTTTTTCTTTTAAATATCTTTAAAATGGTTTTGCCCAAAAAAGGAGACATAAATGACGACATTAGTATATATTAATTATGTTTGTTACGATTTTTTTTCTATCTCCTGAGTCCTAATATGCAAACGACATAGGTGTGCATTTTTAATGATATCGTATGAAAAAAATTACAATATTATCGTTTACATCATAGCAGGCGAAATAAAAAATCGAAACAAATATAACTAATATCTACTTAAAAAATAAGATCGCTCCCTTTTTTTTTTGCAAAAGTATTTAAAACTATTTTTAAGAAATAAAAGGGGAAACTCGGGTACGAGCGCAGCATTGAATTTTCCGCATGATTTATCTGTAAGCCCAAAAATTACATTTATAAAAATCCCAACATTTATTATCTTTTGAGGCCCAGATCTAATATAAGTCCGAAAGCAAAAATTGAGCCCATGAGGCATCTTGTGATTTCAACCGGTTCGGATCCCCTATTGCAAATAATATCACATGTCCTGTTGCATATCGACTATACGTGCCGCGTGTATATAATAATGCCATCAAATACACGGGATATAAAAATTAATACACGTGACATTCATTCGTGATAGTAGAATATGGAATGTAATGAACATAATTTGCAATAGGGGATTCGAACCGGATTTCAACAATCATCGTTGGTGGCTGTATTTTTGTATATTCTGGCATTAAAATGTTTTATAATGAATTCTTTTTAATAATTATTATTTTATTTATGGCAAGGAAAATATTTCATTTAATTTGTTTCTCACTCAAGTCAAAAGTGAGGTTTTACTTATATGCGAAAAAATGTAATTTATCCTTACTAGGCTTCAACGAAAAGTACATGAATGTGTCTTTTGTGCTGCATTAACGTTTAAATTTTCATTTTTAATAAAGGGGATACCTACGTATTTACTTATTAAATTGGGAGAGTATTGTTTGAGATTGTCTTATGGGTCAAAATCCGTAAAACGTTAAGATTCGAATTTAAAATACATCAATAAAATTAATATGATCATTTGATATATTCAAGTACATACTCATCATTTTATTATAAATTATGGAATACCTCGAACTAAAAGACATTAGTGGGATTAAAAGTGATGAGATCCGCACTCGAACAACTAAACCAATCACGAAGGCTCTTTTATTTTTTACCAACATCAGCAATGAAAATATTTCCAGAAATATAGTTGGAAGAATCATGAATTAAGTAACGTATGAGAGTTGTCAATGCTGGATCTGTTGTTCCGTTTGTTCGCAAATGAATTATTTTCTCTGCTAAACATTTAATCCAACTTTTCTGCAAAAGATTTTCTATTATTGTAGATGTAAATACTCGTGGGATAGTAATCATTACTCATTAGGGCCTGTGAGCTACTAAAAAAAACCTTGGTAATTGATATGTTTTTTTACATGTAATTAATTAATTCTCATATATATGTGCCTCTCTCTCTCTCTCTCTCTCTCTATATATATATATATATATATAACTAGAAATCATCAATTACTATTCCATCCATAACCCTTCAACCAGGAGCATGTCACTCTATCGACTAAACCTGCATCCAGAGGCTCGATCATCAAAAATCAAAGAGAAGAAAAAATAGGAATGCCTGGGAGAGAAGAACCAGCATCAACAATGAAAATATTGCCAGTAATGTAAGTGGAAGAATCGTGAATTAAGTAACGGATGACAGTTGTCAACGCTGGATCTGATGTTCCACATGTTCTCAATGGAGCTATTTTATCCGCCACATTTTTAATCCAACTTTTCTTCATTAGATTTTCTGTTATTTCAGATGTAAATAATCCTGGGGCAATTGAATTCACCCTGATATTGTAATCTCCCAATTCTAGTGCCATAATCTGTCAAAATTAAATATATAATTAATTAGTAGAGCTACAAGAATTTCAATCATGGATAGTCATATTATAATTTTTTTTTGCATCTAAATTAAATTAGTTCGGCTAACCAACCGGGACGCGGTTTAAATTACATGTTGCACTTCTTTGTGTTTCACTATCAAATTTATAATTTTAATAATTTTTGCTATTGAATAAAAATTAATTATAACATGAATAATCATAGTTAACATTTATCAACAAAAAATGAATTAAAAAAATTATAAAATTTAAATTTAAAATAATCAAACATAATAATGAATAAATTATTAATCAAACATTGAAAATAAAATACTAAAAAATAATTACAAACACTAATGGAGTGGGTGAATCCTAAAAAAATAATCATAAAATCAAACTAAATCACAAAAAAATAAAAGTACAACTCAAGTGTAACAAAGAGGTGCAACATGAAATCTCATGCGACTCAAACGGGTGTATCCCCAATTCCCAATAAATTTAATTAATTTGTCCTTTATGTGTGAGAATTTATATTATAAACTAGGGTTTTTTTAACAGTCATTATTTTTTAAAATTTAATCGCAGCTCAACAACGAGCTGAGATCATTTTTACAATTTTTACGATAAAATTTAACAAAATCATGAACCAATACCTTAGTCATCGAATCTAAGGCAGCTTTAGAGGAAGCATAAGCAAGTTGACCATGAAATTGTGTTCTGTTAAGGCCAAAAAGTGATGAGATGTTGATGATGGAGCCTCCGCCTCCACGGCCGCCGCCGCGCATCTGTGCACCGACGTATTTGGACACAAGCCATGACCCTGTTAAGTTTGTCTCTTTCACACGGTTAAATTCCTCCTCGGAGAGTTCCAACGATAGTATGTTTTGTCCTAGTTCATCAAACCAAAAAATGACCAAATTTAAATATTTATTGTGCAACTCAATTATATACTCCTTCCGATTCATTTTGTTTGTTGTTTTAGAATTTTAATCTAGAATTCACAATTAATTTTTTGGACTAATATATCCCTTCCTTTTATATTACATAAAATTCTATTTCATTTATATTTTCCTAAACAGTTGATTTTTTTTTCTCTTCATATATTTATAAGGTTAAATTTGAGAGAGAGAGAATTTCAAAAATATATAAAACAAACATTTTGACATAAAAGAAAATAACAAACAAAACGAAACAGAAGGGTTATGACTACTAATAATATTTTACGTAATCTCTGTCGCAAATATATAAATTCATATTTGTGTCTATTTCTTAACTTGTTTTTCTATGGATCCAATTCACTTAGACTACTCTCATCAACAATCTACCACAATCCAATATATCAATAAAATAATCATATTCTCTCCTCCACCTATACAATCAACTTAACAATCCAAAACCGCAATCTTTCAACTTTATCAACAATCATCTCCTCCAAAAAAAAATTATTTGATTCTTTATTAATATCTACTAATAATAATTATTTTATTATTATATTTAAGTTAATAAATTATTTTATATTTTAATTAGTTTAATTAATTACAACAATAATAATAATATATTCCTCATACACTTAAATTAAACAATAAACTCAACAATAATGCGAAGATTACAATAGATGAAATACAAATATTAAAAAAATAAATAACAAAAGACAATACAAATGGTTATTATTTGACAATATTTTAAAATGGTTTAATTTGATTGAAAGTCAAACATACAAATGATATGTTTGGCCAATTAGATAATGTCATGTGACAAGAGAGAAAGAGACTGTGGATATTGATTTGGTCAACCAGCCATTTTCTTGATCGATTGGTCATGCTTTTCGATTTTAACATGGAATAGTCTTAGGACCCTTACCATGATTAATCCATTATAATATATATATTTTAGTTTATTTAAATATAGAACGGAAAATTTTAATTGTTGTATGTATAGTATATGGGAAAGGATCAAATAGGAACCAAATCCCCCCGTGAGAACCTAGGAACCAATTCTAATCTTAGATTTGATTAGATCTAATGACCATAATTTAGTCAAAGTTTTAGTCAAAATAAGGTGGCAAACTTGTAATATTTGAGAACTTAATGAATGTGGGGTTATTTTCATAATTTAGAAATTCGGTTATGTTTTTCGGATTTTGGGCCAAATTCTCGGAACTAAATAGACAACGTTTTAAAACCGTTGTCTTTTCTGGCGCTGTATTAATATGCTAACATGAAAGATTTATATTGCTAACATCAACAGATTTTGTTACTAACTTGAGGTAGACTCATATTGCTAACTTGACGAGATCATAATATTAAATTGACACGTATTAAACACCACACATATAACATTATATCACATTTAAAATAATATTGTGTAACATGTGTAACATCATTCATATATACAACATATTGCTAATATGTTACAGATTGTACACATTGCTAATATGTGACTAATAATTTGCTAATATATTAGTAACTTGTTGCTAATATGTGAATAATGATATGCTAGTATGACTTAAATTCTCAAATATTACAAGTTTTCAAAATAATATTAAGCATTGATAAAATTATAATTGTTTATGGACTTAACTATATATAACTCATACTTTAACTATTTTCTCATGAAAGCAACTTAAAATTCAAAGTCGTACATAAAAAATTTCATGTTAGCAACATAAACACAAGATATGAGCAATATTGTGATATCATATTAGCAAATGTCTGACAGTTACAAGTTAAATATACGTGAAAAAAAGTTTTTTGTATTTTCATCAATTTTTGCTCAAATAAACATATGCACTAAGGATCTTAAATGAAAGAGTATGAAAAAATCTTTAATTTAATATATTTTTTGCGTAAATTGGATAAAAAAACGAGTAAGTTATGATTATTTAAAGTTTTTAAGATTTTTTAAAAGATGATGACATCACTTTATAAAAAAAATTCTGGAATTACTTTTTATATTTTGAATTTTACATATTTACAACTATGTCACCGCCTTTTTATCCGTCATGTCAACAAAATCCTTGAATTTGGTTATTTCCTAGATATC
The DNA here is from genome assembly GCA_026008535.1 of Perilla frutescens. Classification (NCBI taxonomy): domain Eukaryota; kingdom Viridiplantae; phylum Streptophyta; class Magnoliopsida; order Lamiales; family Lamiaceae; genus Perilla; species Perilla frutescens. The sequence goes on from BRKX01000001.1 coordinate 70,327,200, forward strand.
CTTGAATTTGATTATTTCCTAGATTCTCACGGGGAGATTGGTTCCTATTTGAACCCACCCTGTAGTATATAATATATATTCTTTTCTTTCTAATAAACTACATACACACGGGAAACTTATGAGTCATGTGTACTTTGAGTACGTAAATTTCCCAAAAGACAGAGAGAGATTCCAAAACTTCTCAATCCCGTAATTGCACGCACCACAAATTTATTAATTAATAATATTTCCAATTAAACGAGATTAAGGGAAAGTATAAAATCGAAGTTAATTACCAGTCACGCCAGCGTTATTAATTAAAACATCAATATGACCAAATGCATCCCAAGCTTTCTCCACGCACGCTTCAACGGTTGGGCCGTCGGCCATTACGTCGAGCGCTACTGCTATAGCTCGACGGTAACCACCACTAGCGCCACCGGTTGGGATGTCCATTTTGTTGATTTGATCACAAAGAGAGTTGAGCCGGTCTACTCTACGTGCAGCGGCCACGATTCTACCACCGGCCTTTGCGAGGTCGAGGCAGAATTCTCGACCGAGGCCGGAGGATGCGCCGGTGACCATGATTATTTTGCCGTCCAGTTGAGACCATGGCTCGAGTTGGCGTTGGATATTACTTGCCATTTTCATACTAGAGGAGGGTATTTTTTGTGGGTTGTATATATGTTTGCCAGAGATATGATGGTACTTATTATTTTTACACAAGTCTTGAGAAAATAAAAATGATGGTCCAATTAATATATTAAACTTCAATATAATTCATAAATAAGTTTGACTTAATGGGCTACTGCTGCATGACCATTTTGATCACGCTAAGTTTCAATAGATATCATTTTACTAATTTGAACAGCCTCATAAACCACGATTTTTTTTTTCACATTTAATTTTTGTGGTCAATCTCAGGCACAATAGCTATCGGGCGACTAATTGTGTATGCGAAGTCAACATCATTTATTTTTCAAATAATTAATTAATTTTTTCAAAATATACTAAATAAAATATTTAAAAAATAAAAATTGAGGGAATTTTTAGTAGAATGGCTAAATTAATTTTTCAAAACATTAATTAATAATTGAAAATTAATTAATATTAAATGATAAAAAAAATATAATAAACCCTAATTTCATATGATGAACGCTAATATAACAACTGAAAAACTAAATTAAAGCACTATAAATTGAAATTGAAGAAAAACTAAAAAAAAAAAAATAGTGAATAGAGAAATGCAATTTCATCCAACTAAAAATGTTGGGATAGAGCCATAGATGATCCTACTCTTTTTTAATTCAGGTCAAAATTGACCAACTATCACGTCGGATTCAATTGATCATAACTTCAAAATCATGTGAAAAAACAAACAAGTGCTAAGTTTATGTTATTAAAATTACATTTTTTAAAATATGTGAAATTTAAAAAGCACTCCCACAATCTGTGTATTTTAAGACAAATAACCCTTATTATTATCAAATTCAAGTAATTTATTTCAAATTACACACATTTCATCATCATCATCATCATCATCATCATCATCATCATCAAACAAATTATTTTAGACATCCTTACTAAAATAGACCTCAATTTTTATTCTTAAATATTTATATTGTATATTTTTGAAAAAAATTAAAAATAAAGAAAACAACAAAAAATTTAATTGATTATTTGAAAAAAATGCTAATAAATTATAATGAATTCTAATTGCGTAAGATATATCATAAATAACTAGTATAAAATTAAATTAAAGTGTAAGAAATTGAAATCGAATAAAAAATGGGAAAAAACACTTATATGTGCATTTTTTTGTCCCCGTCGTAACATTTTTGGTCCAAAGTTTAAATCTTTCCCACGTTTTTGGTCCCAAATAAAATGTTTCGAAATTTTTGTCCTAAAATTTAATGGCCGTTGAGTATCCAGTTAGTTTAGGGACCAAAAACATTGAAACGTGTCATTTGGGACCAAAAATGTCAAAAAAAAATTTCTTAAGACCAAAAAAATTACAATTAAGACTTAAAGTGTTTTGATCATATTCTAATGGGACCAAATATGAAATTTACCCTTATTTTTATGTCTGAAAAAAGATGTACTTAAAACTTGAATCTATTTAATATTAAACTTAAAATCTGGAATATATGTCATCAAGAATAATATCATGTAAATTAAATATCTCTTGAATATTTTTTTTTGTCAAGGGGTAACCTGCAGTCGCTACCGAAGTGCGCACTGGGTAAACCATACCCCTACCGAAGTGCGCACTGGGTAAACCATACCCCTGTGTAATAGCCTGCAAACCACATAAGGGAGGTTAACCACACTTGGCAAGCCATGATGGGATTCGAACATGAGATCTTTGGCCTCAAGATAACACCACTTCACCACTATGCCATCTCCAAAGAGAATCTCTTGAATACTTGTGCTTACCTTAAGTTGTGTTGCTACTATCAAAATGTTATTTTTGGCTCAAGCAAAATTTAAATTACTCTAAGAAATAGATTTGTGGGATTGTCCGTTCAAATTTAATATCTTGATACACTTCTTTTATGCTTCACTATCAAATTTATGATTTTAATAATATTTATTATAAGTTAATTATAACACAATTAATATAGTCAACATTTATAAAAAAAAAACTAAAAAATGACAAACTATATTAATGAACTGTTAATTTAAAACTAAAAATTAAATTCTAAAAACTATTTATAAACCTAATCAGTAGGATGACCCCTACTTAACAAATGCTCATTAGAAAACTAATAATTTTAATATGCACTAAGGCTTTAGGCATATTAAAAAAAAAACTCTCGGTGAACTGGCCGTACCTCGAACCACCCAGAGATAATAATTAGGTAACCCTTAAAAAATATAGATATACAAAGTTGAAACAACTATCTCTCTAATACTCTATTCTCTCAACTATGAACTCTCATACGGATATCCTCAAGATAAAATCCATTTTATTCATTATGCCCGTTGCTTGTATTTTTTTATGTTAAGTTTAATGTGAAAATTTAATGAGATTTTGAGTTGTATTAATCTCAATTTTACATTTGAACTATTAATTAACTATCCATACTCTAAACAAAGATCTAGTACGAAAAAGACATGTAATATTAAAGAGTCGATTTTTTCATTTTTTTTATCAAAATTGCATAAAAAATAAAAAAAAATAATTGAGTTTGTATTTAATGCTTTTATTCCTCAATTTTGAATTCACCGAAAATTCTACATAAAATATCACAATAAAAAATCAAGTGGATGCCGTTTTGAATCATTCTTTTTAATATCATCAACATATCTTGCTTTCATGATTATTTAATTAATGAAAGTGTTCGTTAATTACAAAAAATATATGAACTAAATTTTCTAAACGTTAATTGCACTTTTTCAAGATTTAGGATAATTAGAATTGTGTGGAAAAAAAATTAAACATGCGTGTGAAAAAGAAATCTTAGAGAACCTGCGTCTGTGAAATGTCAAAATCGACCCTGACGCCATGCCACCGTCTCACAAGAGCTTTACCAGCTCATTAATTAATAAGGGCATCTCCAGTGCAATACCCAATTTTTAGGTACAAATTGTTGGCACATCATCGCTACATCAAAAGTTACAATATTCATTTAATTGCTACCCAAACATCCACAACGCATCCATGTACAATGGTTACTCTTTGGGGTCCCACTATTATAACACTTATTTTATTTATATCTTTTTAATTCATAAACATTTTATTTATAATTTTCAAGATATATATTTTAATTTAATGTGATAATATTTTTTAATTATTTAATTTATTTTTTAGTAAATTTATTTGAAGTTTTAAATTTTCAAATTATTTATATATTAAATTACAACTAAAAAACAATTATTTAATATATATATAATTATTTTGGGGGCAACAAATTAAATAAAAAAATAAAAAAACTTTTCAAAAGTTAATTTAGAAAAAGACAGAAAAAGAAACAGACAAAAAGATTGGAAAAAAACCAATTGAAAAATGAAAGATAAAAAGAAAAGGGAGAGAGAAAAATGTTGAAAAAAGAAAGAAAATGGAAGGAGGAACATTGCAGGCGTGGGTCCCACAGCATTCAACCTCTCCATGCATGCGTGTGTGGTACGCGTCTCTCCCTCTTACTTTAATAAGTGCGTGTTCTTCACTTTAATAAAAAAACTGGTCTTGGCTATCAATATTTTCAATTTGTACCTGTAGCTTTAAAGCTACCCGCTAACATTTTAGGGCATCCCCAATGCACTGGTAGCATTCCTAATTGGCATTTAATTGTACCCAAATGATAGATAACATTTGCATTGGGAGAAGTTGGTAACATTTTATAAAATGTTACCGGGTAGCTTTAAAGCTACATGGTACAAATTAAAAATATTGATAGCCAAGACCAGTCTCTTTTATTAAAGTGAAGAACACACACTTATTAAAGTGAGAGAGAGAGACGCGTACCACACACACATGCATGAGGGAGGTTGAATGCTATGGGACTCACACCTGCAATGTTCCTCCTTCCATTTCCCTTCTTTTTTTCAACATTTTTCTCTCTCCCTTTTCTTTTTATCTTTCATTTTTCAATTGGTTTTTTTTCAATCTTTTCGTCTGTTTCTTTTTTTGTCTTTTTCTAAATTAACTTTTGAAAAGTTTTTTTATTTAATTTGTTGCCCCCAAAATAATTATATATATATATATATTAAATAATTGTTTTTTAGTTGTAATTTAATATATAAATAATTTGAAAATTTAATATATAATGAACATTATAATAAAAAATAAATTAAAAATTCAAATAAATTTACTAAAAAATAAATTAAATAATTAAAAAATATTATCACATTAAATTAAAATATATATCTTGAAAATTATAAATAAAATGTTTATGAATTAAAAAGATATAAATAAAATAAGTGTTATAATAGTGGGACCCCAAAAAGTAACAATTGTACCTGAATGCGTTGTGGATGTTTGGGTAGCAATTAAATGAATATTGTAACTTTTGATGTGGCGATGATGTGGCAATAATTTGTACTTAAAAATTGGGTATTGCACTGGAGATGCCCTTATAAAATGTTACCAACTTCTCTCAATGCAAATGTTATCTATCATTTGGGTACAATTAAATGCCAGCGAGAAATGCTATCAGTGAATTGGGGATGCCCTAATGCTTACAATATTGGAGAAATCGAATTAATTAATTGATACTATTTAGCAAAACTCTTTTTAATTTGGGTACGCCCAAATTGTGGACTTTTCCTATGTACAATTAAGGTCAATGTCAATTAATATACATTCGTTTGCTTTAGCAACGGTACATATAGAGTGACCACTTAAATTAAATTTCATCCGGAAATATTACAAAATCGTGTAATAAATAATGATTCTGATATAAATAATTGTCTATCACACGATGTAATAATTATATTTTATATAACAATTTTTGTATAATAGATAATGGTTTGAGTTAATAGACAACAGTTAGACGTTTATTATATCGTTGTAAATTTTTTCTTCATTTATGCATTTTCCACGACAATTTATATTACAACCATTGTATTTTAACAAATATTTGCAATCTTATTTTTTTTTATTTGAAAATTTGAGATTTATAACATTTTTTATTTTATTTTTTTATGCATAGGTGAACGATTTGTAGTACTCTACATTTGTCGCCTAAAAAAATAATTTTTATTTGTGTTGCACTATAATAATAATAATAATAATAATAATAATAATAATAATAATAATAATAATAATAATAATAATAATTTGTAATAATTTATTATTTTTCTATTTCAATTTCATCATTTAAAATAATTAAATAATTATATTTTTTATACTTGACATATATTTAAATAAATCAAACATTCTTTAATCCTGGATAATTATACATTGTTATTTGTAAAATTATCACATTTGAAATATTCCAATTCCATATCGCTCTAACATGGATTTTCATTTAGTTCCTAAAATTTAATTTTCTTTTTGTTTGTCAAAAATACCCAAAATTAATCTTCTTATCCAATTAATTAACGCATATCCATATCATTTTATTAATTTTTAAAAACTGAACACAACATATTAAATTCAATGATACCGATAATATTACGGGTCTAAAATAATATTAATTATTTGTACAACTGAAGTCTCTATCTTGTTAGTTAGTTGTATATATGTTCATCATGAATTAGTTACAAAACGTTTGCCGTAGCTAATATTAATTATTAGTAGTGATTAATTTCCAAACTTTCTAGCTAGGTGTAGTTGGAAATTCAAAATGAAATAAAACCAGAATATATTCTCTAGAATTTGCATTTATAAGACCCTTAATTAAGCCATATAAATAATATTTCATTTAATTTTATAAAATATGTATCGCATATAAATCTATAGAAGGACATCCATTTCACCACTGTTCCATTGCTCCTCGAGAGGTCTAGTGATGATCTCACTTGTAATACCCTGAATTCTTTAATTTAAAATGTTACTTTTTTTATTCTCTGATGAGGAGATAATTAATAATAATAATCATTCAAGTAATTTTTTTCTTAATAATCATACTATAAATTCTATGTAGGAAAACAAACTATAATGTAATCTTTAAAATTTACGTATATTTCAAAAATAGCTTCCAACAAAATCCCAGTTCATTTCAAAGAGAAAATTTATGATTTCTAATATAAAATTTATTTACATTCATGACATAGATAAAATCAAACATTCAACTACTAGCTTGGGTTAATTCAAAAGACATTAGTCATAATATATTAGGTTCAAAATAATTAACTTAAGACAACAAGGTCAAAAGATCAAATTAATTAACTCAAGCATAAAAAGTATGTCCACCCCATTTTCTTTACGCTGCTCCAAGGTCACTAATCTGAAAACATTAAAAAGTATGGGGGTGATACGAGAATTACTCTCTTGCTTGTTTTACATTTATGCTCGAGTCATGCTTACAAGTTAAAAGCATATTTGTAGATATGATGAAACGAGGTCGGTCCACAGGGAATGAGATATTAAAATAGATAACACAAGTACCACAACTATAGATTAGTAGATTATCTAGACTATGAATATGCAAGAGTTGTTTTCAATCCAACAATACCAAAACATAAATTACTTTAAACAAGGAAACAAATTCTAACAAATGCAAGATATCGAAAACTTAAAGAAAACGGTTTAAATAACAAGTTAAAAATGAGATTCTAGGATATGGATACACAATGCTTCTCTTGAACACACAATAAGGGTTATCACTACAATCATTCTTCGTTCACCGATAGGAAGACCACGAAGATAATAAGAACATCTCTCGAATATCTCTTAAATTGCGAATGTGATAAGGATGATTATCTCTAATACATTCCAAGATCACACCTACCAAAGGCTCAAAGCGGTCAAGTTTTCTTCCATATATTCGACATTCGATAAAGAAGACAAATACATAAATCCAATCCATACATGCTTATGATCACAAGATTGACAAGATGCATGTGATTCAAACATTTGATGTTAGATGAATGCCACTTCAAACAACATCATACAAGAACTAGCAAAGATTGAAATCTTGACAAAACACACTCATAGATTAAACCCTAGTCAAGAACAAGATTCACATTGTTTTCTCCATATCCTAGAGCCCTAAGGCTCTAGCCACCCATATTTAAATCCAAGGCAAGAATAAAGAAGGAAATAACAAAACCCATCCTAAATACAAGAGTAAGAGAGTGAAAGAGAATATAAAACCCAATGAAAATCACCCATCTTCAATCCCTTGGCTTGAATCTTCAAGATGGATGGATGCCCTTTCCTTTTCTTCTTCCTCCTTCATGTTCTCCAAAATATCCTCCAAGATGTGTGTTTTTCGAGTGTGAGAGTTATGTAAAAACCCTCCAAAATTGGGTATATGAAGGGGCCAATAATTGAGTACCAAAAGTCAAAAAGTGATTTCATCTGCCCGGAACTCGATCCCAGGAGATTGCGTTTGAGGGTCGTGTTTGTAACAAAGAAGTTCACATCTCTGAAGGCTCTGCAACACGGGCTCTGGGTCGAGTTTGAAGGCCTCTGAAACTTGACCCCTAGGAGGTCGCGTTTGGAACAAAGAAGTTCACATCTCTGAAGGGTCTGAAACTCGGGCTTTTGGTCGCGTTTGGAGGTCGAGTTTGAAAGCCCCTGAAAATCGACTCCTAGGAGGTCGCGTTTAGGGGCCGCGTTCGGCGCGAGTCTCCAGTAGCTTCCACGGTTTTGCTTCATTCTCGCTCGTTTCTTAGCCGATTGATCCGATTCAACTTGCAGTGTGCTTCTTATTCGATTCTCTATCTTCACATGGTCTTGAATCCCTCAAATTTTTAGTACTTTATCCTCCATTTCCTGTAAAATTCAAACAACAAATAAAACTTCCAAACCAGGAGGTTAAACACTCAATTTGGGCTAAACCACATGCAAAACTCTTCAAATCACTTCATTTAAATCTCAAATTATTATGCAAAATCACCAATCATCAGGGGGCAAGTACTTTTAAAATGTACTCATTGATGGTGAATCATGACCATTTCTTTTAATCTATCCATCTGAATTTAAATCGCATGAATAATAGATTTAGGGTACTTCTTTCTTCTTCTTCTTTTCGGATACATCACAGCACATGGCATACCTCTCTATTATGTAAGCCATGCTCTAGGTACGTACGTTATACTATTCTGGTGTGTATGAAACGTTATTCATATTCATATTTCATACACGATAAATTCAAGTTGGATTAAAAATATTTTCTTTCTCAAAATCATATATATCATATACTTTCATAAATAATAATATGACCCATTTCAAAGCACAACTTTAAACTAGAGATTTACCCACCTGAGAAGTCGAGCAAGTAATAATCAAGCCGGAAAAAATACACAGAGTGGATGAGGGTGGTAATTGCGCTGCACCCAATATCAAAATGATCTTAATTAAATAAATTGATTGGGCCAATCTCCTAATTTTATTAAATCTAAAAAATTAGAATCTTTGGCCAAAATTCTAACTTTTGAAAAGTTTCTAGACATATTTTGAGGTTGAAATAAATTATGGACTTAATTAAACAATTTATGAAAATTTTAGTTCTGAGTTGAAAATAGTTTATTTTTCAAGTAGACTTTCTCCATCCTCTTCTTAAAAGAAAGACGTTTGAAAACCAACTCCTACCAAAATTTCCAAAACACAAATTCAAAACCCCTTTTTTCCAGGTACACTCCCCAATGTAGCAGTTCTAGTAAATAAATATCTCACAAGTGAAAACTCCAAACTAAGAAATTACAAGTTCTTCAGAACTCCATGGCATATGTAAAAAAATGTCCGTGAAATACACATTTCCCAATTTCATCATGAAAAGTTCGAAAAAATCGAATTATGTGGGTGCAGGAAGACTTTTCGGAAAAACGGAGAGCCTGGGTAGAATGAACATAACTTAGTTTACAAAGCTCTAAATGACTTGATTCAAGTTTCATATGAAAGCTAAGACAAACACCTACAAGTATAGAAAGGTGGGTGTGTCCATAAATGGCTCAACAAAATCAAAATTTCAATTTAAAATGAGGGTATTGGGTGTTAATATTTCTCTTGTGTATATATATGGGTATGGAAGCTTCTAGCCTGATGGTATGGATAGTTTGATAGTCTTAACTCCACAATTACCGTTAAATAAATCAAAACTTGAGGATTCCACATAAGCTTTATTAAGTTTCTCTAGTAAGTTTGCCAAGCTTTGTGACTCATCTCAATGGTAAGATAGTTTGATGCTAAAATCCCACTTCAAGATTCTTCAATACAAGTTCACCAGTCAAATAAATTCTTTTTAATCCTGAATTAATAAATTCAAAATTATTTTATTAAGTTCATACGATAATTTTGAAGCCCAAATTTAACTTCTAAAATTTCTTTTCTCTACTAGGGGTGCAATGACGGACTCCATCAAGTCCGTCTATTAATTCTATCGAACATTAATAAATAATTTAAAATTCAAATCCAATCATTTTTAATGATTATAATTTTTTTTTTAAATTTCATTGGAGTGGGATGTTACATCACTGGCCCTAGATTACAACATGCGCGGTAGTCACATAATTAATTAAAATTTGAACTTCAATTTTAAAAATGAAGCAACTGGAAAGAAAATGAACTCGCATTCCTTTCCGGCACGAGTATTTTATGGATTTTTTTATATAATTTTTATAATAAATGAAAATACCAATTCTTTATTTTACTTTTGGATTCTTAACTTTTTCTACAATTTGACTAGAACCGGATGTTAATTAAGCGTTCCAATTTGGTTATAAGAGCCACTCCAACAGCTCCTCTAAACTCTACTAATAGAGTAAAAAAGTGAAAAATTCCACTCCAACAGCTACTCTAAATACTACTCTAAAATAGAGATAGAGATTTTTGGCTCTATTAATAGAGATCAATTTAGAGGAGCTCTATTACTGTTCATCCTTTTTCTTTTTCTTTTTTAATATATGTAAATCTGTTATTATGTTTCCTTTTTATTTTTTATTTTTTTTGTAAATTGATATAGGATTGTTGATTTTTGTTTTGGTTTGTTTTTTTATTAATTTTATATGTTCACTTTTTTTTTCTTTTTTTTGTTAATTTATATGATTTAAATTTATATATATACAAATATATATATTAATCTTATACTTTAATTTATTTCTTCCTTAAAATTATTGACATAAAAAATTGTATATCAAAACAAAATGACATCAAAATAAAATGGCATTTAATAAGATTACATAATAAAACTACTAGACATAAAAAGAAAGAAAATACAAAGCATTAAAAATACAAATAAAGCATTAAAAGTTATTTTTATTGGGAAAATCTTGATTAAAATAAATATATAAAGAGGAATATTATGGAATATTCCTTTTTAGAGTTGAATTTAGAGTAAACTGTTGGAGAGGAAGTGAAGACTATACTGTATAATAGAGATAGAGGGGCTGTAAAATAGAGTCAACTGTTGGAGATGGCCTAATGGATTGGGTACAACAATTTCATAATTTGGTTTTGTTGGACCCAATGAATGAGGTGAATGGTTATGTAATTCGTATATATGTGCCATAAATATTTGATTAAGTAATGATTGATATGACACAATAATCAATATTAATTATTATATATCCTCGCATATTAATTCATATAATATATATTTTTATTTAAAAAATCTCATATTAAGATATTATGTTACTATCTATGTATTATTTACTCTTTATTATTATTATTATTATTATTATTATTATTATTATTATTATTATTATTATTATTATTATTATTATTACTACTTGTTTTATGTAATACTAATCGAAGAAATTAGAATCAATAGGTAAAAAATAATCTATAACAAAAACAAAAATCAAATATTTAGCGCCTGTGCATCGAACGAGAGATAAATTTTACTTGTAGTTTTTAGATTAAAAATATGCTGGAGTTATGCTATCCATGAGAGATTGACTTGGGGTAAAAATGCATAAATAATAAATGGGAGATTTCAATTTCAATCATGTCAACCGTGCGATTCATGAGCGATGAAGGAATGGCTATGGTGGTGAGAGAGTGGACTTGGTGTCAGTTCTGTCGAGTCGGGAAGGGGCTGAGTCGCGTCGTTGGGTTAGGCTTGGTCTGGTTGGAGGTTTATTTACATTGGGTCAAGTCTATGCATGGCTGTCGTGTCTTCAGTGGCAGATCTAGATAAAAATTTTAGGAGGGGCATCATTTTATTGTGAATAAAAAATCTACGTAAATAAATAAATAAATATTAAGAACATATTATTGTATAAAAAATCATAAATTTAAATGAGATATAAATGGATAAATATTTCGTACATTAAAAATGATCTAAAAATTGATATATAAGGTTCTTCTCGGATCTCTTATTTAAGTACTCTCTTCATACTTGATCTTGAATAGAAATATCAAATTCCTTAATCGGTTTTCGTAACCCCGAATCACTAACAATATTAATTAGATTTAGTTGCACTTGTATTGAAGTTGTTTTTTCACCAATTCATTAGCAATATGTAAACGAGAAGATAAGAAAGATGCACCTCGATCTACTAATTTTCTAAAAAAAAAAAACTCTCCATATTCTATATTATATATATATATATATAATATAACAAATTGATAAAAATAATGACATTGATTTTTTTGAGGGAAAAAACAATATTATTATTATTATTATTATTATTATTATTATTATTATTATTATTATTATTATTATTATTAAATAAACAACAATATTGTAGATATAAGAAATTAAAAGAAAAAAGAACAAAAAAAATTGCTTGTGAGCCCAAACCCACTAAAATTCAATCAATTACTTATATTTAATCACAAACACAAAATATTTATATTTTTAAAATAAATTATATAACCTATATATAAAAAAAATTAAAAAAAATTGGGGCATCCGCCCCTGCGTGTCTTCGTCGTGGGGCAATCGCGAGTGGTACTGCTGGAGAAAAAGAGTAGAATGGCAATGAGAAGAAGAGAAAATTGGAGGTGGACTGACTCAGCGATGTCGATTTGTCATTCCTTACAACTATCCCAAACGACATTGTTTAAATACGCAGGGTTATAGATTTAAAATCAAACACATTAAAATCGTAAAATTTCAAACGTATCGAACAACATCAAATCACCTGTGCCCAACTTGGCCCACTTTGTGGCCGCTCTCAAACCCATCTCCCATTTACGTCCTTTTAAGCCATCTCATACATACCTATACATTCTACTTTGTGTGAGGCTAAGGTTTGCTTCTACGTACGATTCGGAGAGAGATACCATAATTTGTGCTCTATATTGCTTTGTGCTTACCTCTCTCATACACTTAATTTTGTCCATCCTGAGAAGTTGTCATAGTGCCACTGGTGGCCATGAGAAACCTAGCCAGCTTCGTGTTGGGAAATGGGAAGATCGATTCGATCAATAAGTGACACATGTCACTTTACCCACCAATGTGGGACAATCTAATACAACTATGCCAGAAATCGGGAACTATGTCATAAATTGCAACGATATTGGGGGCTCCCAACATTGAAATTGGGCTTCGCTTTGAGTACTATGTTAGAAATAGATATTGGACTTGATTCATTTTCACAAAACAAGCTTGTAAGGGGAGGGTTGCCCTCAACTTAATAAGTAGCATATGCTACTTTACTCAATCATTGTGGAACAATTTAATACTTCCGACGAGTCTTTGGGTTAAATATCGATGAAGTGGATAAGAGATAAACAGAGACCAAATCTGAACCCTAAAGTAACACCAACGCGTGTATTATTTTGTTGGATCCGTTGAAGGTGGAAATGCTCGGTGCTCTATCATTCTCCTCGTACACATGCATATATATATAGATATATAATTGTTATTATGTACATTTTTACCCATAAAAAAAAATTATTATGTATATTAAAATTAAACTATAGGGGAAACAAACCATGACAATTTTATTAATCACTTCAAATGTATCGCTAAAGCATGATACATATGCTCAACATTTCTAAAAGTCTCACTATATACATCTATAACTAGAAAGCATTATAAATCAAAGAGAAGAAAAAATAGGGATGCCTGGGAGAGACCACCCAGCATCAACAATGAAAATATTGCCAGTAATATAAGTAGAGGAATCGTGAATCAAGTAACGGATGAGAGTTGTCAACGCAGGATCTGATGTTCCAAATGTTCTCAATGGAATTGTTTTATCCGCCACATTTTTAATCCAACTTTTCTGCATAAGATTTTCTGTTATTTCAGATGTAAATAATCCTGGGGCAATTGAATTCACCCTGATATTGTAATCTCCCAATTCTAGTGCCATAATCTGTCAAAAATATATAATTAATTAGTAGAGCTATAAGAATTGATCATGGATTGTCATATTATAATTTTATTAAAAAAAATTCATGCAAATTAAATTAGTCGGTTTTTACCGCACACTAGATCCCCTTGTCTTTATGACATCACCAGTGCCAAATCATTTTTTTTAATTTATTATGATTGAGTTTAATTAATTTTTTTTTATTTAGAGTTCATCCTTCCCTAATTAGAATATATATATTAAAAAAAATTAAAAAATTTAAAAAATAGTTATGACACACAGAATGCAAAACTGGAGGGCACTGAGGATCTGATCTGATTTTACCAATAGGGATCGGACGCGCGTATCCCCAATTTAATTAATTTTTCCTTTTTGTATGAGATTTTCTCTTATAAACTAGAGGATTTTATTTTATTTTTATTTTTAATCTTCATTATTTTTTAAAATCAAATCGCAGCTCAGCAACGAGCTGAGATCAATTTTAAAATTTTAATTTACAATAAAATTTAACAAAAACATGAACCAATTAATTTAGCAATCATTTTTGAATAATAATTATATGTACGTACCTTGGTCATCGAATGAAGAGCAGCTTTAGAGGAAGAGTAGGCAAGTAGACCATGAAATTGTGTTCTGTTAAGGCCAGAAAGCGATGATATGTTGATGATGGAGCCTCCCCCTCCACAGCCGCCGTCGCGCATCCGTGCGCCGACATATTTGGACACGAGCCATGACCCTGTTAAGTTTGTGTCCTTCACACGGTTGAATTCCTCCTCGGAGAGTTCCAAGGAGTCCATGTTTTGTCCTAGTCGATCAAATCACACGGTTGAAACTGTGTTTTGTCATATTTCTATCTATTTCTTAACTTGTTTTTCCATCGATCCAATTCGCTTACCTTGATTAATCCATTATAATATAGATTGTTTTAGTTAATTTAAATATAGAATAGGAAAGTTTAATTGTTGTATATTATAATATATATTCTATCTTTCTTATAAATTAACTCGTACACATGGGAAATGAGCATGTGAATTTTGAGGACCTAATTTCCTATAAGACATTGGAGAGATTCCACAAGACCACAACTTCTCAGTCACGTAATTGGACGCATCACAAACTTATTAACAATCTTTCAAATCAAAGGGGAATAATGAAAAGTTCAAAAATCAAAATTAATTACCAGTCACGCCAGCATTATTAATCAAAACATCAATATGACCAAATGCATTCCAAGCTTTCTCCACGCACGCTTCAATGGTTGGGCCATCAGCCATTACATTGAGGGCCACAGCTATGGCTCGACGGGAACCACCACTAGCGCCACTTGTTGGGATATCCATTTTGTTGATTTGATCACAAAGAGAGTTGAGCCGGTCTATTCTACGTGCAGCAGCCACAATTCTACCACCGGCCTTTGCGAGGTCGAGGCAGAATTCTCGACCGAGGCCGGAGGATGAGCCGGTGACCATGATTATTTTGCCGTTGAGGTGAGACCATGGCACCAGTTGCCGTTGGATTTTACTTGCCATTTTCATGCTAGTGGATGGTATTTTTTGTGGGTTGTATATATATTTGTTTGCAAGGGAAATGATACTTATTATTTTATACACGCGTCTTGACAAAAATGTGGTCCAATTAATATATTAAACTTCAATTCACAAATAAGTTTGAATTAATGGGTTGTTGCATGATTAGGAGTGTAAACGAGTCGAACCGGATTGAGTACCACCAAGTTCGAGCTTGACTCGTTCAGATATTCATGGGCTTGAGCTCAAGTTGGACTCAAACTTTGAACTCTGACTCAAGCTCAGCTCGATAGCAAAAAAATCGAGCTCGAGTTCGCTTGAGCCTGACTCGATTATTCAAAATTTGAGTCCGAACTCGAGCTTGGCTCGAGCTCAGCTCGATTATGTGAAATTATTATGTTTTCAATATCATTTATTTAATTTTATATTTCTTATTTAATGAATTGAGAATGCTTATTTTATCAATATTAGTCTTAGTTTTTGGAAATTTTCTTTTTTTCTTTTATTGTTATGTATATTTTAACTAATATCGACTATATGTTATAACATTAATAGATAGACGGATAGTATATATAACTAAGAGTTTAAGATTAACTATATAACATTGGGCTAAGAATATTGTTACTCTTGAATATTTGATTAGTTTTATTTTTTGTTAATTTTTTCTTTATTATTTTGTTACTTTCGATAATATTAGTTTAATATCATTGATTTCATTTCTGTATTAATATTTAATGATGAGTATTATTTTATCAAATTGTCAATATTGATCTTATTTTTTTATTTCTTTTTTCCTTTATTACTTTACATGTATTATAAATTTATAATTTATAAGTTATATTTTGATAAGTTATAAACTAATAATCTAAGATGAACTATAATCTATATATTATATACTATATATTATTTATTCTTTTTTTCAATTTCTTAATTTCGATAATGTTAGATTAACATTATTAATTTTGAAGAAACCGAACTCTTGGTTTCTGACAGAGTTGTAATCAAAGTTGTATCTGAAGTTGAGACAACTTTGTATATGCAGCGGAAATATAGAAACAGACAATGGATTAAAAATTTCACGAGATTATATTTCTATAATCTCGTGATGTGCCTCAGGGCAAAAACTTCACTATATGAATATGTGAATTACAAAAACACTACTAGACAAAATCTTACTAAATATTAAGACACTTTATCTCTTCCTTCACAGAAGGTCGTGACTAAAGTTGTCTTAACTAACTCTAGTAGAAATCAGTAAATATGAAAAGCGATCTTTGTAATATCTGAATATACTCTCTAAAATCTCGTATCTAACACAATACAACTGATTCATATTTATACAAAACTCAATACTTGGTCTCTACTCCAAATAACAACTTGATCTCTTCATCCCTAGATTTACGCCGCAAGTCTGCAACTTCCATAACAACCTTTGACTCAATCATCTTCTGGATTCTGGATTTAGTCAAGCACAACAACCTTCCTAGAATATCTCAACAAATTTTCTTCCTGCACAAGTAAATAAATAAAGACAAAACATATCCAAAACAAACCAACGTTTACATACTCACGGTTTCAACAAATTTCATTTCATATTTATTATAATTTAATGAATTGAAAAGTAATATTAATTTAATATCATTCATATTTCATATTTTTATTTAGTATACTAATATACTACATAAAATTATAAATAAGATAACTATATTATATACACATACAGTTTTGATATGTTAGGCTACATGACACGTTATATATTAATAACTAAGTGGCCGCAAGTGCACGGTGTGATTATTGTAATACCATGTGAGCAAGAGTATCGTATCCTACTGAGATGTAACTTTCACAGTCTTAAACACAAGTACCTAATTAAATATCTAGACATTATAATCGAAGGTAGGAAGAAATAAATAAAATCAAATAAAAATAATTAAAGCTGGTAGCAGATGGTGTAAAACTCTTTTCTTGATTGAGGAAAAACAAATCAATTGGTTCAAAGTTTCCCAGTTAGGTTTTATTATTTGTATGATTTTGTTGGTCATTTATAAAGACGGGTTCTTGAATTTTGAATCAATGTGATAACATCATATTTTGCATGTATTTTGAGGTATATTTGAGTGGTATTTGATTGGCATTGCATGCATGAAGTGTTAAGTTTTGCATAGTTTTTTATATTTTGTGCAATGTCACGTGTTTGTTCATTGTGAAGGGAATTAATGTCATTTTTTATGTGGACTTCAAATGAGTGTGGGAAGACCCTAGAAATATAGGAAATCAAGTTAGGAACGCGTTGCAAAAAGAATCGGGTCAATCGGACGAGAAATGAGTGAGAACGAAGAAAAACAGTGAGAGGCTGCCGATGCTGAAAAGTACCCGCGACCGGACTCGCGACCCGGGGGGTCGCGAATCTGGTCGCGAATCACCTCTTCTCCCTTTTTCTGCACACGCGCGACAGAGAGGGGGTTCTCCTTTGAAATACCCGCGACCCGGTCGCGAATTTGGGCATCTGGTCGCGAATTTCGGCCACGTCAGCGCCACGTGGACTCGTGACCTGAGTCGCGGGTGACTGGGTCGCGAGCGAGGTCGCGAATCGAGCGGGTATTTTTCATTTATATATATATATATATATTAAATAACTAATTAATGAAAAGGTAAAAAAGAAATAAAGTACTACTTATTGTTTTAATTGCAAAATTATGTAAAAGTTGTGATTTTATATATATGTAATTAACCGTTTCATTAATCACTTCAAATGTACTGCTAAAATATAGATAGATAGAAAGATAGAATTCGTCCATAACCCTTCAACCACAAGCTCGTCACTCCATCGACTAAATCTGCAACAGGGGGCTCTGCTCGGCTCGATCATCAAAAATCAAAGAGAAGAAAAAATAGGAATGCCTGGGAGAGAAGAACCAGCATCAACAATGAAAATATTACCAGTAATGTAAGTGGAAGAATCGTGAATTAAGTAACGGATGACAGTTGTCAACGCTGGATCTGATGTTCCACATGTTCTCAATGGAACTATTTTATCCACCACATTTTTAATCCAACTTTTCTTCATTAGATTTTCTGTGATTTCAGATGTAAATAATCCCGGGGCAATTGAATTCACCCTGATA
The DNA here is from genome assembly GCA_026008535.1 of Perilla frutescens. NCBI lineage: Eukaryota > Viridiplantae > Streptophyta > Magnoliopsida > Lamiales > Lamiaceae > Perilla > Perilla frutescens. The sequence goes on from BRKX01000001.1 coordinate 70,345,708, forward strand.
TTATAATTTCACAATTCTAATGCCATGTCAAAATTAAATATATATATATATATATATATATAGTTAATCACTAGATTAGCCACGTACGTTCAAGAATTTCAATATCATGGATAGTCATATTAGAATTTTATTAAAAAATAAAACCATGTAAATTAAATTAGTCCGGTTTAACAACCCGGATCGGACGTGCGCATCCCCAATTCCCAATAAATTTAATTAGTTTGTCCTTTTTGTGTGAGATTTTACGCAGCCGATTTCCTCCTTGCGGGGATGAGCAAAAAGTACTGAAAATCGAACCGAACCGAATTAATTCGGTTTTTTTGATTTGGTTCTTTTTAAAATTTGGTTCGGTTCGATTCGATTCTTTTTCTAGTAAAAATTTGATTTTCGATTTCGGTTCTTTTTCTAGTAAAAATTTGATTTTCGGTTTCGATTCGGTCCAGACAGAAAATATCCGAACCGAATAAAAAAATCGAATTTATATATATTAGCAATAAAAATACTCAACTTTGTTGGACTTTATAGTTTATTCGGCTTTGATTTGTTGAAATTTATACCTTTTTGGACTTTATTCAATTGTTTATTGATATTTTTTGAACTTGAATCTTGATAATTAGCTAATTCATACTTGCACATGTTTAATTATATCGAATGAAGAGAATTTAATGCAAAAAAAAAACAAAAAAATTTAAGAAAAATTTTGGTTCAAAACCGAATCGTACCGAAATATTTCGGTCCAGTTCGGTTCTATTTTTAAAAAATTTGGTTTTCTTCGGTTTTAATATTTTCGGGACTGAATGAACCGAAAAATCGAATGCTCACCCCTACCTCTTTGTGTCATTTTCTCTGACATTTAATTTCTTGGGCTAAATTTTTCATTTTTCTTTAATTTTTTAATTCTTAATTTATTGTAATTTAGTTTAATTAAAAAAAACGTATTTAGGGTTCATTCTTCCCCTGTTATGATATACTCCTTCCGTCCCATTTATATAGTCCCTATTACTATTTTGAGGTGTCTCAATTATATAGTCCCATAACTATAAATAGTATTAATTATCATGGTAATATACAAATATACCCTTGCTATGTATTGAAAATTAAAACTCAACCACTTAAATTTTTTAGAGTCATTAATTTTAAGTAAGGGTAATAATGGAAGTTAAGCTTTAATATCTTGTTTTCATAAATATTTTTAATCTACGTGCGATGATAAAGTGGACTATATAAATGGGACGGATGGAGTATTAAAAAAAAATTCTTTTGAAAAAACTAATTATGACATACGGAATGTAACACAAGAAGGCACGGGGATCTGATTCAGAGATTTTATCTTATAAACTAGAGGACTTTTATTTTTAACCGTCATTATTTTTCAAAATTTAATCAGATCAATTTTTACAATAAAATTGAAGGAAACCATGAACCAATTAATTTAGCAAATAATTTTCCAATAATTATATTATACCTTGGTCATCGAATCAAGAGCAGCTTTAGAGGAAGCATAGGCAAGTAGGCTATGAAATTGTGTTCTGTTAAGACCGGAAAGTGATGATATGTTGATGATGGAGCCTCCACGGCCGCCGTCGCGCATCCGTGCGCCGACGCATTTGGATACAAGCCATGACCCAGTTAAGTTTGTGTCCTTCACACGGGTGAATTCCTCCTCTGAGAGTTCCAACGATAGTATGTTTTGTCCTAGTCGATCAAACCACAAAACCACCAAATTAATTTAGTTGTAGTGCAACTCAATTATATATATGAACTACGATCGACTACTAATAATATTGTATGTAATTTTTCTGTCGCAAATATATAAAGTCATATTTCTATCTATTTCTTGTTACTTTGTTTTTCCATCGATCCAATTCACATACCATGATTAATCCATTATAATAAAAATTGTTTTAATTAATTTAAATATATCATAGAAAATTTTAATATATATATATATAGGTGTATATATATACGGAATTGTTCAAATAGGAACTAAGTCCCCACATGAGAACCAATGAACCAATCCAAGCTCTAGATTTTATTAGATCTAATCAAGGTTCATTATTGTCAATGTTTTAGTCAAAGTAAGGTGGGAAACTTGTAATATTAGAGAATCTTAATGAAGGAGGATTATTTTCGTAATTTAGAAATTTTGTTAAATTTTTCGAATTTTGAGTTCAATTTTCGAAATTAAATAGATAACGCTTTAAAACTGTTGTCTTTCTAGACATACATATTGATAAGCTAACATGACATATATATGTTGTTAATATTAATGAATTTTATTGCTAACATGAGAAACTCATATTAATAACATGATGGGATCATATTGATAAATTGATACGTGTTAAACAATGTTCATATGATATTGGACCACAATTAAAATAACATTGTGTAATATGTTGTAAGATTATACATACATCATATTGATAATATGTTACTAACATATATTGCCAATATGTGAACAACAATTTGCTAATGTGTAAACAATAATTTGCTAATATATAAATAACGATTTGCTAATATGATTTTTAAGTGTTGTTAGTTTTTTTTACAGCTTTCATGATGAAATAACATCCTTTAATCAAACGATCATAACCTTTTCAACGATTAATATTTTTTTAAAATTATTTTTTTATTGAAAAATATATTAAACTAACTTTCTATTATATATAGTTCATATTTTACTTATTTTCATATGATAGCAGTTGTGTATTCATAGTTGGGTATCGTGTATAAAATTAACATGTTTCATATTAGCAACATAAGTACACGATGATAGCAATGATGAGGTCTAATGTTAGCAATGTCTGATTGTTCCAATATATATACGCTTAAAAATGAGTTTTTATATTTTTTTTATCAATTTTCGTTCAAACTAATATATGCAATATACATCTTAAATGAAAGAGTATGGAAAAAAATGTTTAATTTGATATATTATTCGAGTTAATTGGATTTAAAACGAATGAGTTATGATTGTTTAAAATTTTTAATAATTTTATAAATATGATGACATCACTATTTTAAAAACTATATGGAAATGCCCTTATTTTTAAAATTTCTCATATTTACAATTATGTCACCTCCTTTTTATCTTCCATATTATCAAGATTGATCAATTTCATTGGTTCCTATTTGAACCTACTCTTATATATATATTCTAGCTAGGAGTATTTTTTTATAAACTACATACACATAGGAAATGAGCTAGTCATGTGTGCTTTGATAAGTACCTAATTTCCTAAAAGACATTAGATTGAGAGATTCCACAACTTCTAAATCTCGCAAATTATATGGGTTGAAATTTCATGTTATATTTTTTTATGCTTTACTCCGTACTTCATTATCAGATTTATAGTTTTAATAATATTTATTATAAAATAATAATTAATTATAACACACATAATCATAATCAACATTTATCAACAAAAAAATGAATTGAAAAAATAATAAAACATAATTTTTTAAAAAAATCAACCATAATAATGAATTATTAATTGAAAATCAAAATATTAAATGTGAGATTAAATGCATGCACCACAAACTTATTAGTAATCTTTCCAATTAAAGGCGATACAGGTATAATATTTAAGGGAAATGAGTTCAAAATCGAAGTTAATTACCAGTGACTCCAGCGTTATTAATTAAAACATCAATATGACCAAATGCATTCCAAGCTTTCTCCACACACGCTTCAACGGTTGGGCCGTCGGCCATTACGTCGAGCGCTACTGCTATAGCTCGACGGTAACCACCACGAGCGCCACCGGTCGGGATGTCCATTTTGTTGATTTGATCACAAAGAGAGTTGAGCCGGTCTATTCTACGTGCAGCGGCCACGATTCTACCACCGGCCTTTGCGAGGTCGAGGCAGAATTCTCGACCGAGGATGGAGGATGCGCCGGTGACCATGATTATTTTGCCGTCCAGTTGAGACCATGGCTCGAGTTGGCGTTGGATTTTACTTGCCATTTTCATACTAGAGGAGGGTATTTTTTGTGGGTTGTATATATGTTTGCCAGATATATGAGGCCAAATATATACTTATGTCCCGAACTTTGACCTTTTTTCTAAAAATGTCCCGAACTTCAAATAATACTAAAATATGTCCTGAACTTTGACATTTTTTCTAAAAATGTCTTAAACTTCAAATAATAACAAAAATGTCCTGAACTTTTCACTTTTTTGTAAAAATGTCATAGGATTTAATTTTCAGTTTCGGATTAATGACGAGGCATACCAGAGTCCAGCGTGTCAAAGTGAAATAGAATTTTTTTTTTAATCTCAATTTGAAGGGTATACAATTTTTTTCTGCAAATTTGATTGATTCTGTTCAGATTGAGATTTGGGGAAAATAAGAAGAAATCATTTAATTTTCTTTTTTCCTTTAGGATTGAGAATTTCGAAATGAGTGAAAATAAAACATTTTTTTCTCTTCAAATTGGATTGGTATGAGACATTTGTTGGAATGAAAAGTTACAGTTTTGGAGATGAAAACGGAAAATAATGTCGTCATTATTTATTTATTTAAAAAAATTACGAAGTCCACGTCACTTTGGCATGTTAGATTTCGGTATGCCTCGTTACTAATCCACCGCCGAAAATTGAATCTCATGACATTTTTGAAAAAAAAAATTGGAAAGTTCAGGACATTTTTTTTTATTATTTATAAGTTCGGGTCATTTTTAGACAAAGGTCAAAGTTCATGATATTTTTAAAAAAAATGTTAAAGTTCAGAACATATTTTAGTATTATTTAAAGTTCGGGACATTTTTAAAAAAAGTGTCAAAATTCAGGACATAAATATACATTTGGCCGAGATATGATAGTACTTATTTTTACACAAGTCTTGAGAAAATAAAAATGATGGTCCAATTAATATATTAAACTTCAATATAATTCATAAATAAGTTTGACTTAATGGGCTGCTGCTGCATGACCATTTTGATCACGCTATGTTTCAATATATCTTACTGCTATCTATATTTGTTTAATAAAGCCTTCTATTTAATTTAATTAACGTAATTAATATAAATTTATATTTTTTTATTTAATTTAAATTTGTTTAATTTAATTTAACGGCCACATCACTTTTTATTAGATGGAGTTTTAACACTGTTGAATTTGCAAGGCTTAAATCGATAGTTTTGTTGGAAAATTGGAGTCATTAAATTGAGTTTTGACTCATTTTATCCGATTTTTCGTGATCGGGATATTTAATTTTAGAGAAATTAAATACCGTACGATTGTTCTATGTTGTGAGTAGATAATCGTAGTATTTTTATTTGCTCAAATCCGATTTTCGCTGAGTGAGAAATAAGTAGTTGAAGTTGGTCACACGATTGGACATTTATGGTGTGTGGGATAATTTGTTTAAGACACATTAACTAATCTCACATATCTTACTTAATCAAGTTAAAAAGTGTATTCTGTATTTAAATGTATTAACACTTAAGTGAAGTAATTGCACAAGGATGTGGGCCATGAGCCCACACGCACACGCACGCACGCGCCCACCCATGCCCGTGCCCGTGCTCGGCTCGTCCTCGTTCTCGGACTTGGATCTTGGCAATTGGACTCGGCTCATCTCAGTTCGTCCTCAGACTTGGATCTTGGCAATTGGACTTTGGGCGTACGTGGGCTTAGCCGTACCAGCTTTACGGTACAGAAACGGTTGGGTCGTGGAGCGGGTCGGCAGATCGGCTACCTGGATCGCCGGATCGTGGGTGCACTTAGGGCTGAAGAAACATACCGTCATACCGTACTTACCGTACCAGAAAAAATACCGGAATACCGAACTTTAAGGTATACCGGTATTTTCAATAAGGTATGATACCGTATCGATATTTCTCGGTAAGGTAACGGTATAGAATTTTAAAAACCAAGGTATACCGAAGTATACCGATACCGACGGTATACCGAATTTTTTAGGTATATACCATTAATTCGGTATATACCGTTGGTATGGCATATACCATTGTACCAGTGTATACCTTTGATGCGGTATATATCATTATAACGGTATATCGGTTTATTTGTGATATTATATAAATATATGTATGTGCGTGTGTGAATTACAGATACTTGAACTTGATATATATATATATATAATACTTAGTAAATATGATATACATATGTAAATATCTAGTAAATTTACAATATTTAACACTTATAATTAATCTTATGATATATTTAATGCATAGTATTGATAACTAAATATGATCTTAATTAATACTTAGTAAATAATTCTTACGATTTCTAAGTAAATGATTTAAAATTTGTAATATATAGTAAGTTTATAATATTTTATACAATTTATCTTAATTATAAAAACATGATTGATATATAATACTTAGTAAATATGTTATATATTTATAAATATCTAGTAAATTTATAATACCAAACACTTATAATTAATCTTATATTATACTTAATGTATAGTAATTCTAAATATGTTCTTAATTAACACTTAGTAAATAATTGTTATGATTTCTAAGTAAATGATTTAAAATTTGTAATATATACAGTAAAACCTCTATATAAGAATAACCTCCTTATAGTAATAAAAAGTTGTGGTCTTAACTCAGTACCAGTTATAAATAAGAATAACCTCTATATTGTAATATTCCGGTATTTTTTAGGACCATCCTTAAGAAATTTACCTCCATATAGTAATAAAGTGACATTAAATTTCATATATATTTAAATATCTATATAAAATGTCTAGAACTATTTTAGCTACATATGTTACATTAAAAAAACTTAAGATTGTATGAAATACTTATCTAAAGTTATTTGTGGCAGTGCTTTAATTTTGTTTGGGTTAAATATCACACCCTTTAACTTGCACGTTTGAAGTAATAAGTCAACACGATCATCTTCTTGTTGAATCTAAAATATTTCCAACTTGTCTAACATGTTTGAAGTTTGTTGACACAATACTTTTTAAATTTCTACACTATCATTTTCTGTATTATCATCATGCGCATCTTGCGTGATTTCTATATGATGTATTTTTTGGTTAAAGCACATGAATGATTCTTATATACCTTTTAAATTCATGTTTTTAAATATGAAAGGACATTTCCAAGTGTTGTATAATATATATTAATTTTTTAAAAAATAATGATTTTTATATGTAAACTCTATATGAGAATAACCTCCCTATAATAATTTTTTTTTTTGGTCCCAACGATATTACTGTATAGAGATTTTACTATAGTGAGTTTATAATATTTTATACAATTTATATTAATTATAAAAACATGATTGACATATAATATTTAGTAAATATGTTATACATTTATAAATATCTAATAAATTTACAATATCAAACACTTATAAATAATCTTATGTTATACGTAATGTATAGTAATTCTAAATATGTTCTTAATTAATATTTAGTAAATAATTCTTACGATTTCTAAGTATATGTTTTGTTTGATTGAAATTTAAATATCGTGGCATGAGAAGATTTATTTTATTTTGTTGAATTTTGATCGTTATTAAGGGTGTTTCATATATTTAATAAATATATGAGATATATCGTTAGTAGGATAAGGTATACCAATGTCGGTAAGATATACTGACATATAAAGTATACCGATATTGGTAAGGTATACCGGCATCGGTAAGGTATACTGAAATAAAAGTACGGTAAAGGTATGCCATTTTTTCATACAAAACTTAAGGTATACCGTTGGAAGTTATACCGAATGTTAAGGTAAGGTAACGGTATGAATTTTCTCCATATCGTACAAGTAAGGAAAGGTAAAGGTATGGTAAAAAAGTAAGGTATACCTTACCGTCCCACCCCTAGGTGCACTTAGTGGTGCATGTCCAACATTGAAGTGTGTAACTCCTAGCTGAGTTAAGTGACTTCAATTGAAATTCAAGTGGGTAACTCCCACCTGGAGCTGGTGGAGTTAGTGTGCTGGAATGTAACTCCTGTCGGGAGTCGAAATTTGCCACATGTTGGGATCCGAGCAGACATGGGGAACCTGTCAGGATCTGCATCTGCAGCTGTCTTGGACATGTGTTGGGATCCGAGCCGACATGGGACACCTGTCGGGATCTGCAGAAGGTAACTCCTGGAGGGCTTAATTGCATAGCCATAACTCCTGGCAGTTATAACACCTGATTTAAATATCCTCAAACCCTAGTTGTTGTCCCCTGCAGTGGAGATATGTGCCTATAAATAGCACATCCATGCATGGCCAAAATGCTATATTCTGCATAATCGAATTTCATCTTGTTGCATACAAGTTTCCTTCGAGTCACAACTTTTCAGTTCTCAACATTGTCTAGTTCGCCGGAGCTTTGCCGGACCTGTGGTGTTACTGCTGGAAGGACGAAGCCGTTTCATCTTTAAAAGACATCCGCCAAACTATGAGCACTAGCCGGAGCGTATTTTTCTTGCGGAGAGAGGTCCCTTTGACTCGGCTTGCTGGAATCTGCGTACCGATTCAGTTTATCTAAATTGTTCTATTTCAGTTTATTGTAATCCTTTCATTCTTCTACTCTTTCTGTTTCCCTTGTACTTTAGTTGTAATTCCAGTTAAAGTATAACACCTTTACAACAAGTTTTAAATCTTTCAAGAGTTGAAATGGTAAAATTTATCTTTCAGAATTTATATCGACAGATAAACCATTAATTCAGGTCTTACATTGATAATTCGCCTTCAATTAAATTTTGTGTAAAAAAAAGGATGTACTCAGAACTTCAATCTTTATTTATTTAACTTCAAATGTGGAATATATATCATCAAGAAAGTTGTAATTCCATGTAAATTAAATAATCTCTCGAATACTCGTGCCAACCTCAAGTTGGGTTGCTACTATCAAAATTTTATTTTTGGCTCAAGGAAAATTTATATGTAATTAATTTTGCATTTTTTTTGTAGTTCACTGTCAAATTATGATTTTAATAACATTCATTATAAATTAATTATAACACAAATGATCATAGTCAATATTTATAAGAAATGAACTAAAAAAATTATAAAATATAATAATGAATTGCTAATTTAAAACTGAAAATTAAATACTAAAAACTATTTATAAAACTAATTAGGTGGGATGAATCTAAATTAACAATCTATATATTATCTCAAAGTAAGATAGTTATCAGAAATAGAAATAACAATTTTTCCCGTCCAAATCACTATTCCTAATTGAGCAGCTAATATTTTCTCTTAATATATAGATTACGTATGTATAATTTAGTGATAGATATTAGGATAGATAACTTTCATTATATATATATATATATATATATATATATATATATATCCACACACATAAACACCGTATCTGTTTATACTAATTGAGAAGCTAATATTTTCTCTTAATATATAGATTACGTAAATATAATATTAGTGATATATATTAGGATAGATAAATTTCATTATATATATATATATACATAGACACCATATCTATTTATATTAGGAATTAATATATGAATATTAATATTATGGATGAACAACTCTCAGCCATGAAATATTAATATTAATATTAGGAATGTGTGTATATATTTATATTATATATGGATTTGATTATATACACACACACTATATCTATTTATATTAGGAATTAATATATGAAATATTAAATGAGAATGGTATCTAGAACCAAATATTTGATTGAGGATATATAAATCACATATAATGAACCTAATCTAATTAAATATTCTCCTTAAAAATTCTATTGATAATACACGCACTTCATGAAACGAATTTTTTTAATTCATTTATAAAATCTGCAATATCTCAATGTGAATGTTGTATAATCATCTCCACATTAATAAGATATTCCCCGCAATATTATCTAATGATATCTATTAATCTACTAATGATATATATAATGTATAATATAATATATATGAATATATCCTCATTAATTTTCACATGTTAAAGATATATTATCACATATATTTTAGAGATTTGTGTGCATATATAAACCATATATAATGGATCAAATCCAATTCATCAAAAAATTCAATTCATACTATAAATATTTTTCTTCGTGCGATTTTATAAATAGATCCGTATGCTACTCATACAAATCAAACGCTCTATTGCATTTTACAAGAAATTAATTCGATCCAAATCATAACTTCATGTCTCAATTTTTCATTTTAGTTGACAGGGTTAGGGAAACTGGTCATTCCATATATGAATTGATATTGAAACTTATGATTGTTCGTATGTACGAACAACCACCATATGGAAGATCGCATGCTAAACCAACTCTTAAGATAATTCTCCATGATCGTGTCGGTGACCATATACACAGTACCATGAGGAAGTCAAATCTTGAGCGGTTTAATATCGAATTTGTGGAAGGCGGTTTATACGCTTTTCAATTTTTCGATATACAAGATAATAGGATGAAATATAGAACAACCCAACATTTGTTCAAATTCATCTCTTTATCCCATCGTGGATGCAGGTTTTCAACACTGCATGTTTCAATTTTGAGATTTCACATCTTTACAAGAGTTGATCCATTTGATTAGGGTTTGCTTTTTGGTATTAACTATACTTAATATTAAAATTTCAGTTTATATTGTTTATATTTTTTTTGTTTTACTAATATATATAATTTTTTATTATAGTAGACATTATTGGAAAAGTTGAAAAGCACTCTGAACCCTGAGAAATACAACGTAACGGACGTCCTACCAATTCATGATTTATATTGAAGATGTAAATTATACTTCAATTCATGATTTATATTTTACACTATGCATGAGTTTTGTTTCAGTACGATAATTGAAACAATTTTTTTTTATTGTGATCATATTTTAATAAAAATTGAAATGTGTACCCCACTCTCCGTGCATTGCACGAGTGCAATACTAGTTGTAAAATTAAACTAAAGCACCAAAATAAAATTGAAGAAAAAAATATAAGAAAAACTCGTAATTTTAAAGTATAACATGGAGTGAAATATAGAGAATGTAATAAGAAATCTTATATTATGGGCTATGACCATCATGTGGGATTGCATTTATAAGGTGCATGAGGTTATGGTGGTTGCCAGATCAAATCGTCTATTGCATTAGTGGTGTGACATTTTCATGTTACACTGTTAAATTTTTAATTTTACAATAATGTTTATTAAAAATAAAAATTATTTAATTTTACAATTTTTAACTGGAGTTCATTTCTTCACAATCACGGGTATGATTTTTTTTTATTTAATTGTTATTTTTTGAATTGATAATTCATTATTATGGTTATTTTTTTTAATTCTATTTTTTGTTAATAAATGTTGAGTAGGGTTTATTATGTTATAATTAATTTTTATTTTTATAAAAATTATTATAAAATTATAAACTTAATAATGCACTATGGGAATATCACACCACTAATGCAATAGATGATTTCATCCATTGAAGGTGGAAATTAATATTTGGTGCTCATCCACACATACATACATATACATAGAATTGTTCTTATGCACATTAAAATCAAATTCTACTATATGATAAGGATGTTTTTATGATCTATATACAACAAACATATCCCAACATTGTAAAAAAAAAATATTGAAAAACTTTTAAATCCAAAATATGTCCAAAGGCGACACCATACAGCCTTTTTTCCCTTTCTTTTCTTTTTCATATATTGCTATTATTTAAACATTTTTTTATTAATATTTCAAATATTTGTGCCCCCTTCGATCAAATTCACGCATGCTTCATGAAAGCAAAAATATAATTATTCCATACTTTTCAACTAATTAAGTGCAACCTTCAGGAATAAAAGAAAACAAAACCAAAAAACAACCAACCTAGAGAGAGAAAGAGGGAGCTAGGGAGGAAAAAATCTGATAGCTAGGATGTATACCTAGCCAACACCAACAATAAAAATATTATTTCTTAGAACATAATTAATGATGCTTACAATGGAGAAATTGAATTGCTCGATACTAGTTGGCTAAGCCCAACTCTTGTTATTTTAATTTGGATAGTGAACTTTTCCTATGTGCAAATAAGGTCTATGTCGATTAATATAACTTGGTCACGAATCAAGTACAGTAAAAAACTATATAAATTAATAGAGTCAGGACAATGATTTTTTTATGAGTTTTTATTATTTTATAGCGATATATATTAATTAACCAATAAAGTAATATATATTTATTAATTTAAATAGTGTTTTTGTGGTTCAATGAAATTGAATTCTGATTATATCAAAAGTTATTGAATATATCTTACTAATTAATTATGTATGATTTTCATTGAATTTATATAAAAATAAATTCATTTCATACAATATTAGTAAAAAAATAATAAGCAATGTTCATTGTTTCTTAATAATCCAATATTATTCATTGTTTTTTTTATATAGTAAGAAAAATTATTGGATGAACTCCAACTAGATTTAGTTTTAAGAAAAAAAATAAACAGACATATTTCACTAAAGTATTTTAATTATGTTTGTAGTTTTAAAAAATTATTAATTTATGATATTAAAGGGACCATAAATTTACATATGGGTCTTTCCATAAAAATATTGTCTTATTGTCTTATCGATATCGATGATTTTTTCAACTGGCCAAGTAAGGACCAGAGAAAATAATTTTAAAGTAGTTTCCTAAAACACGTAATTAGCAAAATTCCACAAAATTAATCAACGGGAAAGCTTCAAATTAAATCAAATTGAATTACCATTCACGCTAGTGTTATTAATCAAAACATCAATATGACCAAATGCATCACAAGCGTTCTCCACACACCGTTCAACGGTTGGGCCGTCGGTCATAACATCGAGCACCACCGCTAAAGATAAACTTCAATTGATAAATAACTTTGAATTGATGGGATAAACTACGAAATTTTTTTCACACTTCTTTATTTTTTATTATTTATTTCAAACACAATTTATTATACGTACATTTCAATTAGAATTAGGATTTATTGTTCTCGATTAAAATTGATTAATCTCAATTAAATTTTTTATTTAATTAAAAAATTAATTATAGTACAGTGCATGAGTCACTGGATTAAAAAAATTAATTCACTTTTTAAGTTTAAAGTTCACTAATTTCATTTTATATTATATTTATTTCGAAAAAATTAATTAGTTTGCGTGAAACGTCAGGGGTTCAATTTAAGAATTCAATAATTCAATTTCCGGGTATATGTTTTTGGTGTAAAACCTTTAAAAAATTCAAAAAAAAATTTAAAAAATAGAGCGTACAACACGCAGAGACAATTATATTCAAATAATTTTTTCCATTTTTTTCCATAATAATAATAATAATAATAATAATAATAATAATAATAATAATAATAATAATAATAATAAAACTCTCGATGAACTGACCATACCCCAAACCGCCCTGGGGTTAGGCCAAGAGGGCCTCCGAGGCCCCAGTTTTTTTGGGGCCCCCAAAAATTAAAAAAAAAGGTAACTATTAAGAAAAATATAGGTATATGTACAATTTTAAATGATCATCTCTTTTACACTTTATTATCTCAACTTTGAACTTTCATACGAGCATCATCAAGGTAAAATCCATTTTAGTGATTAGTTCTATTGCTCTTTTTTTATGCTTAAGTTTAATGTGAAGATTTAATGAGATTTTTTGTTGTATTAATCTCAATTCTACAATTGGACTATTAATCAACTATTTATGCTCTAAACAAAGATCCAGTACGAAAAAGATAGCATTAAAGAGTCAAAATTTTCATTGTTTTTTTTTTTTTTATCAAAATTGTATAAAGAAAAAATAAATAATTGTGTTACTTATAGCTTTATTTCCCAATTTTGATATGGCTTTTATTCCCTAATTTTGATTTCACCCCAAACATAAAATATCACAATAAACAAGTAAGTTGATGTCATTTTGAATCCTTCTTTTTAATATCATCAATATATCTTACTTTCATGATTATTTAATTAGTGGAAGAAGAACATAAAAGTAACTAACTAGAGGATTCAGTTATAATATTCCCGGATGAAATTTAGTGGTCACTCTATATGTGTTGTTACTAAAGCAAACGATTGTCTACCTTTTTATAAAATTGGTTTGTGACCCAGCTATATATACAACATATTGCTAATATGTTAGAGAATATATGTTAATATGTGACAACATATTGCTAATATGTTAGAGAATATACACACTGTTAATATGTGACTAATAATTTGCTAATATGTTAGTAACATGTTGCTAATATGTGAATAATGATATGCTAGTATGACTTAAATTTTCAAATATTACAAGTTTTCAAAATAATATTAAGCATTGATAAAATTATAATTGTTTATGAACTTAACTATATATAGCTCATACTTTAACTATTTTCTCATGAAAGCAACTTAAAATTCAAAGTCGTGCATAAAAAATTTCATGTTAGCAACATAAACACAAAATATGAGCAATATTGTGATATCATATTAGCAAATGTCTGACAGTTACGAGTTGAATATACGTGAAAAAAATTGTATTTTTCATCAATTTTTTCTCAAATAAACATATGCACTATCGATCTTAAATGAAAGAGCATGAAAAAATCTTTAATTTCATATATTTTTTGCGTAAATTGGATAAAAAACGAGTAAGTTATGATTATTTAAAGTTTTTAAGAATTTTTTAAAAGATGATGACATCACTTTATAAAAAAAATTTGGAATTACCCCTTATATTTCGAATTTTACATATTTACAACTATGTCACCGCCTTTTTATCCGTCATGTCATCAAAATCCTTGAATTTGATTGGTTCCTAGGTTCTCACGGGGGGATTGGTTTCTATTTGAACCCACCCCTATATATATATATATATATATATATATATATATATATATATATAGGGGATGGATCAAATGAGATCATTTTCCTGATGTGAAAAATAAGACCTCATCTTACACCATCCAATTTAACGATCTAATGGTTGAGATTCAAGGTGACAATTTCGTAAATAATATGGTAAAGAATAAAGGAAGGATGACTATTTTCGTCCAAACCCATTCAAAATGATGGTGTCAGCAATTAAAAAAAATCTTAAAAACTTTAGACGACCATAACTTGCTCGTTTTTAATCCAATGCACACAAAAAATATATCAAATAAACCTCTCTTCGTGCTCTTTCATTTAAGATGTCGAAAGGTTATGTTTAGATGAAAAAATATAAACGAACAATAAAAAAGATAATTTTTTACGCGTGCCCATGTTATAAATGCTTTCGTTAAAATATAATAATTTTTTTTGTCAGCATTATGATAACATATATATGATAACGTATGCTAACGAAGCATTTGTCATATGCTAACATAATGTATTCGATGTGCTAACAAAGAATTATCATAATGCTAGCTTAGTACAAATTTGTTAGGATTTATTCAATCTCAATTATGATTTATTTCATCTCAATTATAGTTTATTCTATCCAATTATGATTTATTTTTAATTTTTTTTCGTTTATAGTTCCTAATTGATTATTATGGTTTATCCCATCCAATTATGGTTTATAACGTATGTTAACATAGTATTGTCATATGCTAACATGGTGTATTCACAATACTGATGAAGCAAAACTACAATACTGATGAAGCAAAACTATAATGCTAACGTAGTACAAATATATTATTATTATTATGATTTGTTACAACTCATTTAGGGTTTACCACATCCAGTCAATGTTTATTTCATTTAATTAGATTTATTTCATCCAATTATGATTTTTTTCATTTAATTAGGGTTTATTAAGTCAAATTAGGTTTATAATTAATTTTTAGAATATATTTTTCACTAACAATATTTGAAAACTTTAATTAGCATAACTATAATGCTTCTTTAGCATGATGATAATACTTCGTTAGTATAATGTGATCTGTTATTAAATCCTCCGCGATTTTTATAAGAATTACCAAATTACGTTAATACCCCACGCGAAAAACTTTTTAAATATTACAGAATTGCCACCATCTTTTTCATCAAATCTGGGCCTTTGATTTTTTAGGATTATGTGGTGTTAGATGTAGTCTCATTTCTCACACTAGGGAGTATTTTTATATAACCCTTCCCCTATATATATATATATATATATATATATAGAGAGAGAGAGAGAGAGGGGGGGGGGAGAGAGATTAATTGTACTTTTCCTATATATATATATATAGAGAGAGAGAGAGAGGGGGGGGGGGGAGAGAGATTAATTGTACATAGGAAAAGTCCACAATTTGGACGTAACCAAATTAAAAAGACTTAGGCTTAGCCAACTACTATCAAGTAATTAATTCGATTTCTCCAATATTGTAAGCATCGTTAATTAATGAGCTGGTCTAGCTCTTGTGAGCGGTCGCATGGCAAGATGCGCGGGCGTGCAGAGCGTGTGGTCAGGGCAAGTCATGATATTTTGGAAGTCGCCGACCATGACAAAATGAAAAAAAAAATCTCTAAAATTTCTTTTTGGTATGCATTTTGAAGGATTTTTCACTTTATTTTAATCATACTAAATCTTTAAAAAGTGCAATTAATGTTTTGAAAATTCAATTCGTGAATTTTTGTAAGTAACAAACACATGAATTAATCACAAAACATTTGCCGAAGTTAGCTTTAGTTATTAGTAGTGATTAATTTCTAAACTTTCTAGCTAGGTGTGGTTGGAAAATCAAAATTAAATACAACCAGAATATTTCTCTAGAATTTGCATTTATAAGACCCTTAATTAAGCCATAAAAATAATATTTTATTTTCTAAGGCAATGTTTGGTAGCCTGGATAAAGGCATATTAGTAAAGGTATCCAGCAAGAACCGTGTGCTTGGTAGCCATTACTCGTTCACGCGAGGCCCGGTCCTAACGCGAGGCTCGGGGTGTAATTTACTGATTCGGCTAGACAATGTATCCAACGCTCCCCTCGGTTACAGTTTCTGGCGTAGCAATCTTAGTATATATGCCTTTATCTAGGCTACCAAACATTGCCTAAGCTAATTTACTAATTCCAGAAGTTAGTCTACCAAATAAAACAATGTACCAAACAGATGTGTGAAACAATCTTAGTATATTTATCTTAATAACCAAACACACAATTAAAATAACTAATACGCAATTATCTTTCAAAGCAATCCAGATTTTATTAATGTGGGTATATCCGTACCAGTATAACCAAACATTGCCTAAAATGTGTATTGCACATAAATTTATAGAGGGTCCCTTTGTTTGGAAACTTAATTTCAGTAAGATGAAAAAGAAATATTATCTCATAAATGTATTAAGACACTTAAGCATTTACTTTAAAGGACTGATTAGATAGATTGGATTGATAAAAATAATATAGTCTAATCCACCACATACTTTAATGGATTAAACCATTTTATAACTTGAATTCTTCAAATACTCAATCCCATACATTATCAATATAATCTATCGTATCTATCATCAAAGTAAACGTCTCCAATTATATAGTCCGTTTCACTATTGTTCCATTAATTGCTCCTCCGAGAGCTCCCGTGATGATATCACTTGCTATATGTATGCGTGTGTAGGGGTGCTCATGGTACATACTAATTCTAGTGTGAGAACTAGGACCACATCTTACACCATTTAATCAATAAAAAATTTAAGATCTAGATTAATTTGCTTAAAAGGGATAATGGCAATTCTGTTATAATTGATAAGTTTTCTAGGAGATGATTTTAACATAATTCCGTAATGTTGATAAAAAAGACGTTGAATAGGTGATAACAGTATCATTATGCTAACAAAGCATTATTGTCATACTAATCAAAGTTTTCTCATATTATTAACAAAAAATTAAATTCTAAAACGTAATTATAAATTATAATTGGATGTAAATAAATCGTAATTAAAATGTAATAAATTCCATAATAATCTAAAAAATGGAATTGAATTCTATAAAATAATTATAAACCCTAATTGGATATAATAAACCATAATAGCAATACAAATATATCACGTTAGTATTATGATATTATTTTATCAACACTACGGATAAATTATGTTAGTATATGACAATACTTCGTTAACATAAGGTATAAACTCTAATTGGATGAAATAAACTATAATTAATATATTCTAATTTGATTAAATAAACTATATAAAATAATCAATTAGTAACTAAAAAATAAAAATTAAATCATAAAAAATAATTATAAATCCTAATTGAAATGTAATAAATCATAATTAATAATTAACATTATGATAATGTTTCGTTAGCATAGTGAATAAGCATATAACAAATGCTTCGTTAGCATACATTATCATAATGTTGACGAACCGTTATTAAAAGTTAATGAAAGCATTTTTGTGCTGGATACGAGTAAAAATATATCTTTTGTATTTTTTGTCCATATTTATTTACACAAACATATTTGTGACTTATCTTGAAGCAAAGTGCATAAAAAGAGCTTTAATTGGTATATTATTTGCTTTGATCGGATTAGAAACAAACAAATTATGACCATTTAAAGTTTTTAAGATTTTTAAAAAAAAGTGATGGCATCACCCTTTTTACATGGATTGGACGAATATACCCCCACCTCCTTATTTTTTGTCTTACCTTTGACATTAAAACTCAGTCATTAGTAGAGATGTCAAAACGGGCCAGCGGGACGGGGCAGGTGGCGGCTCGAAAAGCCTGTCTTTTGGCGGGGCGGGGCGGGGAAGCCCGCCAGAGGGGCGGACCCGAAAAGATAGGGTCCTACCCACCCCCGCCTAAGCCCACGAGCTGGCGGGCCGGCCCGCGGACTTTCGTTTTTTTTTTTTTGCTATAATGCAATTCGAGTTTTAAACTTCAATAATGAGAAATATATTATTAACCTTGAAGTGCTATAAGTATATTTGATGAATTTTGCTAATTGAACATGCAGCTTAGTGCCTAGAATATATATTAGAACTAAAATATTGAAACATCTTTTTTTGTGGGATTGAAATAATCAACTAAACAAGCATAGAAATTTTAATCAAGTTACAATTTACAAATATATGGGGAATGAGGATATTATCTTATAATTCGTATTAATCATAAATACCATTTAACTAAAAAAAATAATATATATGTATATATCGGCGGGCTTGGCGGGTTATCCGCCGGGCCCGCTAGGAAAATGGGTTTCAAAGTTAAAGTCCTACCCACCTAAAACGATGACGGGCACGGGCTATCCCGGCGGGCTTTGCCCGTTTTGACAACTCTAGTCATTAGATCGTTTAGTTGGATGAAAATATGATTGAGTGTTTTATTGAAAAAATAAAATCAACATGTAACACCTATATTATATCAAGCGATTACAATGCACATAATATAATATTCTTAATTTTTGTGTTCTAAAATTTTATTTTTCGACTAATTTGGTTCAAAAAACATTTGTGAAGGTGAACTGTTAGTTTTGGGACCAAAAAAGTAAAAAAAATAAATAAATAAAATATGGACAAAAAATTAATGTCGAGTAGATAAACTTTGGGACCAAAAAAGGCAGATATGGAATTAAAAATATTTTAAATGTATTCTAATGAGATTAAAATTAAAATCTACAAAGTTGTTATTCTTGCCTCATCTCCGTACTACGTACTATTACTAGTTGTAAATTCTAAATCTGCAAATGAATCTCGTACAAAGTTCTGAGCACCGATAATCTATATAAACAAAACAAACAAACATTGAAGATAATGATCGCCGGGGGTTTGAGGATTAGACGGACTACGAAAATCAAGTCAGTAATTGAAAAAATTTAAAAATATGACTCGGTAAAGCATAAAGAGCGTAGGAGATAGTTATGTTTGAGTGGATGCTATCTCGACTTAATTAATGGCGTAGTTGAGTACTCTTTCTATTATTCCAATGGTATGCATGAATTTATTTGCTTTGAACTGTCTTTGAGAATAATAAAACACTAATTAATTTTTCCCAACTAGCTCACTTTGGGCTGAGTATGAGTTTATCGATATCACCTTTAAGATAGTTGACAGTTGTCATTTTTCTCTTTTTCTTGCTCTTTTTTAGTTTTTTTTTTTTTGTTGACATTTCAAACGATTTCCTCCAATCAAATCTAAGCAAGTTTTATAAAAAGAAAATTATAATCGCTCCATACTTTTTAACTAAGTACATAGTTTACTTTCTCTAGAAGAAAAATCTAGAGAGAGAAAAAAAGTTAGAGAGATGAAAAAATAGGATAGCCCGGAAGGGTATAGCCAGCATCAATAATAAAAACATTTCCTGAAACATAAGTGGAAGAGTCGTGAATTAAATAACGAATTAGAGATGTTAGTGCTGGATCTGATGTTCCAAATGTTCTAAGCGGGACTGATTTCTCTGCAACATTTTTCAGCCAATTTTTCCGAACAAGTTCTTCTGTTATTGAAGATTTAAACAGTCCTGGAGCAATTGAGTTCACCCTTATATTGTAATCTCCCAATTCTAGCGCCATAATCTGTCAAAAGATATCATTCAACTCAATTACTTCATTGGAGATATTATATATATATATATATATATATAATTTCATAATGACTCTAGATCTTAATAATGCTTAAATTAGATTGATGTTAACTCAAAGTGATCTCTATTCTAAGCAAGTGTTTCATCTAATGTTCAATATTTCATTACTTGGATGATTATCGTGTGCTAATTAGAAACAGACACCTAATAATTAATTAGTATGTGACAATCATCCAACAAATAAAACACCAATTTGGAATAGATGGTGTCATCCAAAACCTACCCGAAATCTAACGCTTAATTTTTTGGGCCGTCCAAGTTGTGGAACTTTTCTATGTGCAATGTAAGTCTTGCTAGGTTTAGTGACGACACGTTGCATGGGTCATTTAACAGTAATCAGACACAAACTAATTTTTATTTTTATTTTTTCTATATGATTTTTGTTGCTAGCCCGGTTTCGCGCCTCACCGAGACTGTTATATGTTATGTCTTTTAACGCCAACACTCTTCTACATTTTATGCATGGGTCGGCCCATCAGATGATCCAACCCAACTCATTTGGTAAAAAAAAACCGGTAAAATACAGTATCAATCTTTACACTAAAAAGTATCATTTAAAGTTTCAAAACGTTTCAATTATATCATTAAAAAGTAATTGGTCTACTACTTAACTTTTATGAGATTTATGTAGTTCAAATTGTTCCACTCCAATTAATGTTTAGAGTTTACGGGGGGGGGGGGGGGTTAGATTTTTTTAGGGTTCATAGATTTTAGGGATTTTTTAGTATTTTTTAGGGGTTTTTGTTGTGTTTTTTAGGGTTTATGTTTTTTTTTCAATTACTATTTATATTTGTTTCGAAAAATTAAATTAATTGTCGAGCGCAATGCACGAGCCCACGCGTTAGCATAGGGCGAGTGCATTGTGCGAGTCGCTGAATTAAAAAAAAATCATTCACTTTAATTTTAGCATCCATTAAATCAATTTTAGGATATATATTTATATTATTTTAAAAAATTAAATTAATTCATTTTAATTTTTAGGGTTCACTAATTATATTTTAGAGTATATAATTTTAGGGGATAAAAAAACTAGAAAAATTGAAAAAAAATCAAACAATCAAAAAAATAATAAAAAAAATTGAAAAACTGAAATGGGAGTTTTTTTTTTTTTTTTTTTTTTTTTAATTTTCAGCATTGAGCCTAACCGAGTTAATGGGCGGCCCATCAAACTCCTACAGAGGAGAGTCCCTCATCTTTTAATATATATGATATAGTGAGGCCTCTTTTGAGCATTTATGTCCTACATTGATTGATGGAGATTGTTTACTAGTAATAATATTTGATTGGATTTTAAAAAAAAAATGTTTTTTGATGGAAATTGTTTGCTAGTCATGATATTTGATTGCATTGACACAACGATTGTAGACCGGATAATTTTTTTCTCGTCCCATTCATCCTTAGTTCCTTGCGAAAACGAAATATAAATTCGATACTCTTTATATATATTATAGTATACCTTGGTCATGGAGTCAAGGGCAGCTTTTGAAGAACTATAGGCAACGCCACCGCGAAGCTGTGCTCGATTTAGGCCGGAAATTGATGAAATGTTGATGATCGAGCCACCACGGCCACCGTGGCGCAGCCGTTCCCCCATGTATTTCGACACCAACCAAGAACCTGTCAAATTTGTTTTCACCACACTGTTCCATTCCTCCTCTGATAGCTCAAGTGATGAACTCACTTGCCCTATATATAGAGTTGTCACATAATTAAAATATAACTTCAACTTTAAAAAGTAATGTACATATACACACACACACATGTGTGTGTGTGTACGTGGCTAATGGTAGTGTGGAGTGGGTTATTGAAATTATGAAATTGAGGCACAACGAATAAAGAAATTTACCTCTCACACCAGCATTGTTAATCAAAGCATCAATGTGCCCAAAAGCATGCCAAGCTTTCTCCACGCTCGCCGCAATGGTGGGGCCGTCGGCGGTGACGTCGAGCTCCACCGCAATAGCTCGACAACCGCCGCCGTTACTGCCGGGAGCGTCCATTTTGTTGATCTGATCACAGAGGGACTTGAGGCGGTCGGCTCTGCGCGCCGCCGCCAGAACTCTACAGCCGGCCTTGGCGAGGTCGAGGCAGAACTCGAGGCCGAGGCCGGAAGAAGCGCCGGTAACCATGATGATTTTGCCGTCGAGTTGAGACCATGGCTCCAATTGGTGTAGGATTTCCGTCGCCATTTTCGTACGAGGTTTAGATGTCTTTTTTTTTTTTTTTGGATCCAAAACTGTGGGGTGATGAGAGTTTTGTGGTGATCGTGATTCTACGAGGTTGTGGTCGGAACAATTTATAGATTAGAGCAATTGATGCTGTTCTTAATTAGCACATGTTTTTTGTGTAAATTGAAGTTTTGATTGAGTTGATCCACCTTCACGTGGATGGTCCCCATAGCCGATAGAATGAAAGCATCTGCTGCATTTTATGCAATACTTGATGCTTTATAATTTAATTTATTATTTTTTCTTCATTTTTTAGTTTAATTTTAATTTATTATGCTTTATTTTAATTTTACATTTATTATTTATGGTTCATCCTACCCAATTAGAGTATATAATTAATTTTTCAATATTATATTTCATTTCAAATTAATAATTGATTATTTCGTAAAAAAATAATTTTATACTCTAATTGGGTAGAATGAACTCTAATTAATAAGTGTAAAATTAAATTAAAATACAATAAATTGAAATTTGAATTAAAAATCCGAAGAAAAATTAATAAATTGAATTGTGTAGCACCAAATTTTGCACAAAGTGTACCGGAGAATTTCATCCGATAACCGATTATCATTTTAGATTTTATTTTAGAAGGATGTCGAGACTTTACCTTTTACATAAAATTTAAAAACTACGGAGTTTGAGAAATTAAAACGCTTGTGATGAATTTTGTCAAAGTGGACTGTGTTTAATGCAGAGTAAAATGAAGAAAATGGCAGCCTCTCCCTGCAAGATTTGCGGTTGTAGAGTGGCAAAAGGGGGTAGAGATCCTCTAGTCCCACTTGTGTGTGCCAATCGTGTGCCACCATTAAAATTATATATTGTTAATAATGTTTTTTATAAAAATAAAATTTGTTTTATCATAACTATAATAATTAATATTTATTGTAAAAAAATTAAAATTTTAAAAAATTATATACCCTAAGTTTGGAATAATCAACCCCAAAAATCAATTATATTAACTAAAAAATTAAAATTAAATATTAAAAAAATAATTATAAACCCTAATTGGATGGAATAAACCCTAAATAATAATGTAAAATTATACTAAATCAAAAGAAATTAAAATTGAAGAAAAAAATAAAAGAAAAAGTAATAATTTTGAGGTGTGGCACACGGTTGGCACACACAAGTTGGGACTAGAGGATCTTAAGTGGGCAAAAGGGGAAGTTATTTGCAACTCAATTCATCCATAATTAAATTGAGTTCAAATTCTAGCAAGTTAGGCAAATCAGTCGGGATAAAATACTCTAGACCACTTTTCATGTCCCACTATTGTGTCCCATTATGAAATTTAATATTTCTAAAATGTTTATTACAAAAATAAATTTTATTATAATATTACAAATCATAATCAACATTTATTGATAAAAATTAAATTTTTAATAAATTATATACCCTACTTTTGGAATAATCAACCATATTAATTAATTATATTAACTAAAAAAAGAAATAAATATTAAAAAATAAATATAAACCCTAATTGGGTGGAATATAATGAACCTTAAATAATAATTATAAAATTAAACTAAGCCATAACAAATTGAAATTGAAGAAAAAAATTTGATGAAATTCGAATAAAAATCAAAATGAAATACTAAATGGGATAGATAAAAGTGGTATAGAAGATTTCATTTTAAATCAAGAGTGTTTCAGCGAGTGTGTTTTCTAAGAGAACAAAATGTAAGAAAAGTTCTCTTGGATAGTTGGATGGTCTAGTGATGGAAAGTGGTGTTATCTTGAGGGTAAAAGTCTTAAGTTTGAATCTCATCATCAATATCATTAGGTATAAATCTATCACATCTGATCTCGGTAGCAGTTGCGGGTTATACCTGACATAAAAAAAAAAGGTGAAAAAATTTATATCTTAATATATATATATATATCGCACGTTATTAAACTTGAGAGATATTTTGTGTTTTTCATATTTAGTTTAGGGAAAGGTTCTGTGAGCTTATTATATACATAGTGGAAGGTTTTGGGATCAAATTATCTTGTCCATATTCCATGTTCCACTATCAAATTTAATATTATAAAAATATTTATTACCAAAATAAATTCTATTTTAGTATAACAAATCATAATAAACATTTATTACTAAAAATTAAAATTTTAGAAAATTATATACCCTAATTTTGAAATAATCAAGCTTATTAATCAATTATAAAATTAACCTAAATCAAAACAAATTGAATTTGAAGAAAAAATATCGATAAATATAATAAAAATCAAAATGGAACGTGAAATGGGATAGATGATTTCATTTTAAGTTTTTTGGACTATGGTCATTCATTTTTCTCGATTAGGTGAAATCTCTGACCAATTGATGTTAGTAGAAGTAAAGGAAATATGTAGATACATGTAGAACTTATGTACAACATACATATATTGCATGGTTCGAAATTAAAATACTATTTTTTGTCAATATCACCACCTATCGGGCTCTTACACATATGGGCACTACCAACTTAGGACAGTTCGAATTTTTCCACAACTTTTTTTCTTTTTCACAATTTAGTTATTGAAAAAAACGTGAACCAAATAGGACCACAAGTTTCATGGGATTAGGACATGCTAGGTTGTGGAGAAATCAAATAAAATATGGAGTAAAGCATGCGCGTATTTTATTTATTTATTTTTGTGTATTTTGGAGTCACGCATTCGGCGTCAAGGAAATTTCTTTTGTTTTTTCTCTTGCTGAAAATTCTCTGGAAGTGCCAGGCACGTGAATTTTGCTTAAAATTATAAACTACGTTGCCTAAATGACCAAATCGCAGTTGGAGAAATCATTTACTAAAATGAAAGGTTGTTAATTTCCAAGATAAATAAACATGCAGTGATGGATCCAAAAAGAAATGTTCGTTTTATACTTATTTTGTTTCTGTTACAGTTTGTTATTTCATTTGTAATTCATTTTATATTTCTTTTGTTTTTGGGTTCCTTCTACATTTGTGGTGTTAGGTTCAAGTTAAAGATTCTCAAATTCATGTTTAAACAAAGAAAAAAGGCTATAATTAGATACAATAATTTTGGATCTCATCCGTGAATTCAACCCCCCCCCCCCCCCCCCCCCCAACAGAAAAATAGAATTTTGGACTTGTAAGGAATATGAGACTATAATTTGGGCCCGAATGAGAAATAATTTCATCAAAATTTATTCCACTTGGGCAAGCTACCTTTTTTTAGGATGGGAAATAAACATTCACCAACTCTGCAGAAAGTTACCCTCGAATTTTAGAAGATAAGCAAATTTATCACATAAAAAAGTTGAACTTCTTTTAAATGAAAAAACAGAGCAGAATATTCAGATGTAGTGTCTACAAAGAGGAGAAAATAGGGATACCAGTTAAGGTAGCTCCAGCTTCTACAATGAAAACGTTGCCCGTTACATATTCTGAAGAATCATGGACCAAATACCGTACCAGTGATGTCAAAGCTGGATCCGATGTGCCGTGCGTACGAAGAGGAATCGTCTTAAAAGCTACAGTCTTGAGCCAGTCTTTTCGCATGAGATCCTCCGTTATCTCCGATCTGAAAATCCCGGGAGAAATCGAGTTCACTCTAATCTTGTGAGCCCCTAATTCCAGTGCCATCACCTGTTGTGCAATGTGATGTTAGAGCAGCAACGGATCCATAACATGAAACATGACAGCGAAAGAGAAAACATGGAAACAGGTGTGGGGCAGAGGAAACCTAGAGCAAGAAAATTGGTTGATCATTTGTAGATACATAAGAAAAATCAAAAGACTAGATGACCAGAATAGACCTAAGCAACATCCATGGGCATATAGTAGTCATGTAAGATCCAGTACTTAGATCTATGTCGTACGACATATATGTATTCACCTCACTTGGAACTCATAAGTTCTTCAATTTAATTGCACTATCTGTAATATAATAGATTCAGGAATTGGATTAATGGGAAATGCTACAGGAAGAGGGTTGATAGTGTTTTAAGTTGTATGAGACAAAAACATCATTCTAGCCAAACTATTCGGGTTTTCACAATTTCCACGGTCAGCAAAGTTCTCTTACCCATCCAAAACAAATGAACAGCACACTGTAACATCCAAAAGTGAAACCCAAAGGAATATTTCATTGGTATTCCTTAAAGTGCCAAATTGTCAAATTGAGTTTGTTGGATTCACAACCTCCATTTTGAAGATGGAAACTGTGTGGTAGAAAATCACCTTAGTCATGGAGTTAACAGCAGCTTTCGAAGTGGCATAGATTAGGCTTCCAGGCAACTGCCCACGATTGAGACCTGCAGTAGATGATATGTTGATCACAGAGCCACCCTGCTGAGCATCACGCATACGTTCACAGAGGTACTTTGAAACCAACCACGTTCCTTTTAGATTTGTTTTAGCAACACTATCCCATTCATCTTCCGACAAATTCAATGGAGTGCGCACACTACCTGCAAGAAGCCTAGAATATTCATACCAACACCACTAAATCAAAGTAGAAGAAGTAACTCTAACTTCAAATCCAAACCAATACATGCACAGGCCTTCAGTTCATTGCATAAAATCAACACGTACAAATCTAAAACAAAACTATGCAGAAATTTCAAACAATTCAGAACTATTTTGATTTACAGAATCTCAAGAAACTTACTTATAATTTCGACACTTTTTCCAGTTAACGAATAAATTAGCAACCATAAACCTGAAAACCAACTTTTTCAGCCATTACAGTCCATATTTATTATGTAATTTTTATACTATACGTGATACGTCAATGAAAAGATTCCGACTTGTTATATTTATGCTACACTTGATGGATTTTGTTCCGTGCGGCATTACCATCCATTTTAAACATACTCACACACGTCCCCGTGTGCATATTAGTAAATACACCAGAAATCAAAATTAATTAGTAAAAAAACCTAACAACCAATTCTACATTGCAATCATTTCCCAAAAGATTCACTACAAACAAGATTAAACCCGCAATCACAATCATAAACCCTAGCAATGAATCTTCATCAAAATTTCCAACATATTGAAATAATTCAGGGCAAACGAAGCGATTAATGGATAGAAAAAATCGAATTTCATTTTCGCTGAAATAAATTTGATTTTACCTCTGACGCCAGCGTTGTTGATCAAAACATCGATTCTCGCAAAAGCATCCCAAGCCTGCTCCACCGCGGCTTCAATAGTCGCCGCACTCGCGCTTACGTCAAGCTCCACAGCCACGGCTCGAGCTCGAGCGACTCCAGGCTCATTCGACTCGGCTTGGCTGTTGATTTCATCGCAGAGTGATTGTAAGCGGTCGGTTCGTCGAGCGGCGGCTATGATTCTGCAGCCGGCTTTCGCTAAGTCTAAGCAGAACTCTCGGCCCAGCCCCGACGATGCGCCGGTCACCATCACGACTTTGTTATTCAGCTCAACCCACGGCTCCAATCTGTTAGCCACCTGGCTTCTGCTTTCTGACATATCTCTGTTTTAGAGAGAGAGAGAGAGAGAGAGAGCAGCTGGGATAAGGGATTGGATGGTTTATTTTAAATTCTTGAAAATTTATATGGTTCTTTACCATAGATTTTAATTGACAATAATGCCCTTAATTATAATAATAGGTAAGAGGATAATATTCGATTTTTTTAATAATAATATTTGGGGTGCAAAAGTAGCCTTTTATAAAAATATTTTTTCAGTTTTTTCATCCCTAAAAATTTATTTATTTTTCATATAATTTCCCTTCAATTATATACCTTTAGAAGAACCTTTAATTATATATATCCAAAATTACATCTGCAGGACTGCATGTATAAAATTAATATTATTTTATCATTATTGATCTTCTACTTTTGTAAGGTTTATTGATCTTCTACTTAGTCAATAAAATTTATTAAAAAGACATTTGAAAATACATGTAAGGTTTTTAATAAATTTCGGTAACAAAAGTAATTGAGAAACACTTGCGTGCACGTAGATATGATTTTATAATCAAATGGAAATTATATATAAAAAAATCAGAGATAAAAAATATGAAAATTTTTAATACTGATCTAATATAATAGAAAAGAACTGTCCATTTTGTATATTTTTCCCGATTTCGTTGCTATTGTGGGCTTTAGGCAATCCATCGGATCGGATTAGATAGATATCCAAAAAATTAAAAATTTCGTTAAACGGGGGGTTCTATTCACAATCCCAATTTTCTCAACACAACCCCCAATAATAATTAAAATATATATTATATTTTAGTATACATTTTTGCCCTCATAATCTTATCACTTAAAAAATCTAGCTAAATAAAACAAAATACCCCCCCCCCCCCCAAATTATAACCCCCCATGATCTGATAGAGTTCGGCAAACTCAGTTTTTCGGTTGTTTACCAACTGACTGGTCAATCTCAGAGATCTTATCGGTCAGCAAACCGGAGACGGACGACCACCCGACCTTACCAGCACCGGAGGTGTACTAAGTAGACAACGAGCGAGCAGCAAGCACCTACCTACTCCTACTCCTAACAAAATGCTCAAATCCTCTATTTCCTGTGGTATTGTATTCCGAAAAGGAAAGGGGGGATCACTCATTCACTCCAATCATTTTCATTCTCCATCCAAAATCTGCATTGAAGATTATGTAGTGGAGCTCAATTTCCTTCATCCCTTTTCAGCACCTTCAAGGTTTTTTCATAGTTTATTGTTCCAACTTCCAATGAAGAAGACAAAAATTATTTGTTCTTAGTTTTCATAATATAGTTGTTCCAATAAATGGAGTCCAATCTTGGGAGTAGTTCATCATGGAATTGTCAAAAATTGGCAAAGACTCAAAAAAGAGAAGAAAAAAAAGAAAAGAACATGGAGTAATTTATAATCGGATTCTTCGATTGTCGACGATAGTTGAAAGATAAACATCTCAGCATGATTTTATCAACGTGATTATCAAAATTTGCAGACATCTCAGCATGGTTTTATTAAATTGATAGTTTGCGTTTCTTGAGTAAGGAAAGAAATATTTTTTATTTTTTTTTCTATTTCCTTTTTTTTTATGAAGGAGATGTATTTATTTTATTTTGTTAGATTTTTTAAATGAATGGGGTTGTAAATAAAAGAAAAATGATTGGGGATTGTAGGGATAAAAATGTCTAAAATATTAATAATTATAATTTAATTAATTTGGGGGTTTTAAAAAGAAAAATGGGGATTGTGAATAGAATTACCCTTAATAAAATTGTATTTTTACACCAAATAATTATTTTTTAGAGGGGATGGGGGATTTCAGATTTGCATAATTGCATCTTTTTGTAAACATTAGAGTGGCGTTACTCCAAAAAAAAAATATTAAAAGAGGATTCGCCTTCAGGGTAAAAGTTAAGGATTCTTTGCACTTTTTTTTCTACAAAAATAATTCAACATTATCCGACCATTTTTCATGTAGAATACGAATTTTATTTAATTTCAACTTTTGATTAAAGAGTTTGCTAATAATAATTTCCACATAATTCTTTACTTTTTTTTTTGTTAAAATGTACATAGGCATCTAGTACATCCAGTCAGTTTTCACTTTTCAAGCATCTAAAAATTTGCATATTTTTTCCTACTATACCCTTATGTATTAATTTAAAAGAAAATAAATGTTCCTTTTAAGGAGAATTGTCGATTCAGGACCCGGAAGATGAAAATTCTCAATCCAAGACCTCAAAAATCACGAATTCTGATTTCTTTTTATTTTTAAATAATTTTATATTAATTTTCAATGAATCAGGTCCTGGATTGATAATTCTTCTAATTTTAAAGAACATTAAATAGGGGTATATTAAGAATTTTTAATATACATATAGATACATATATAAGGAAAGTGAATTATAATTTTGGGACGGATAAAAAATGAAAAAGAGACTAAAATTTTGGGACGGGATAAAAATGAATAAGACTAAAATTATGGGACGGGGGAGTATTGTGTTTTCTTAGCAGCTCCTTATAAAAATTGAACAAATAATTACTCGTATTTATGTTCTTGATGTCTTATATAGCGGTAGATACAACATAGGGTGTAATTGATCTAATTTGACAAGTAGTAGAAGTCAAGACATGCCCATGAACGTGAACTTGCAGCTCAGATCCCTTGTTCCTATCCATATTACATTTCGTGTTTTATAACAAAGTTTTTTTTAATTTTTTTTAATATATTCTAATTGGAGAAAGATGAACCCCTAAATAGAAAATTTAAATTAAAATAAATCATAATAAATTAAAAAAATTTAAATTTTTTTAAAAATAATTAAAATAAAAATTAAAAATGGAGAAACCCCAGCAATTAATTCAAGGCCCATAACTATTGGGCTTTATAATGAGTAATGGGCCTTCTGGATTTATTCGCAAAGGAATCATAAATGTAAAAGGGCCTTTTTTATTATTTTTAGAAAGCTTTAGTTATTGAAAAAGGGGGAACGACTTGTTCAGACAATAGTTCTTGACTTGTCTCTATCGGTTGGAATTTTTTTATTTTATTTTTTCCGTTTCCGATCAATGATTGAGAGTTACTCAATTTTTACTTATTATTGCTTCACATTACAAAATACAACCCTGTAAAAATAAAATAAAATAAAATAACATGTAAGAAGAAAAGCACAAAAGATAAATTTAGTTTGGATATTGTTGGGAGGTATGCCACGTTTCAAGACTTCAACTCCTCCTTTTATTTTTTTATTTTTTTATTTTTTTTATTTTTTTTTACATTAAAGCTTGTAGATTGGACAATATTCTGAAACCTCATAAGTTCCAATTCTACCAAAATATTCTAGACTAAATTATTCAACACTCATCAATAAAGTTGCAAGTCTTTAAAACACACACACACACATATATATATTTGTGTGTGTGTGTGTGTCAATTTTAATTTATTTTTGGAGCATACCATGCATATATATATATATTAGTACAATTCAGATGATATTGTTCAACTATTTTAAACCTGCAGCTTACCTATAACTCGATAATGTTATAGTAAGTATTAATGAGGTTAGACATTAAAATAATTTATATAATACTCCTAGGTTCACTCCATTAATTTACGAAAATTTATGTGAGTAAGTAATTAATTAAATTACAACTTCCCCATTGAAGTTTGTTTATATTGCCAGTTGCCAATTGAGAGTATTCGTAATTTATAAATTGATACAAAAAAATAAAAACCACAATTTTTTTTAATTAGTGTCTAAAGCTAACTATATTTATTAGTTGATGTGATGGTCATATATTTCTAATGGGCGTAGAAAGGAAATAATTTTCAATGATTAAAATCGAAAATGGCGGTCACTTTTCTTCATTTGGTCAGAACTAAATGAAGACCGGCCATAGTGGGTCACCTAACAATATTGCAATGATGTTAAAAATAAAAGTAAAAGTGATTTAAGTTTAAGAGAGTAATAATTGGTGTTTATGCCATAATTAAATTATCAATCTCACTGTTAATGTGGACGTGTAAATATTTTTCTTATTTACACTACAAAACTCAACACACGGCGCAGAGATATGCAACTACTGTATATATTGTAATTCTATAAAATATTTTCAAATTCGTATATATTTATATTGTCTAGATTTAACGCATATGTACTTTGATGGGAATGGTCTAATTGACAGCATTAAAAAAATTACATTTTTTAAGGAATTAAAAATAAAATATTAAATATATGAAAATATAATGAAAA
Organism: Perilla frutescens; assembly: GCA_026008535.1. Lineage (NCBI taxonomy): Eukaryota > Viridiplantae > Streptophyta > Magnoliopsida > Lamiales > Lamiaceae > Perilla > Perilla frutescens. The sequence continues at coordinate 70,378,074 of BRKX01000001.1, forward strand.
TTAAACGAAAAAAAGAGGATCAATATCTGCAATATTCAGACCTAATTAATGTCTTTAACTTTTTATGATGAATTCTGATTAATTCTGAAAAAGATGCTGCAATATTTATAGAATCCAAAGATTTTTAATTTGTCCCTTGGCCTAGCTTAATTAATCGATAAAATACAGTGAAATTCTAATCGAAATATCATGAGTTTAAATTCCGTGACGTATTTTAGATTTTTGTGCACCTATAAATTCAAATGGCAATTCTACAAATACATCTTCTTCTTTTTAATCTTTGCATAAACATATCCAACTTCAGAAATATATGTTCCAAATTTGTATGGTTTAATTCTTCTGTTTAGTTTACAGACTATTACGTAAGGATGAGATTTACCGGTGCGTACCTGGTACCTCAGTAGCAATAGCGGTTACTTTGACATAAAAAAAATAATTTTTTTATCCCATTTTAATAAGTTTGTTTGCCTTTTTTGGATATCTCGATTTATACGCATGTTTCTATATATATTTATTTAATTTACAAATATATACTTCTATTTTATATATTTGCATTAAATATTAATTCACTGCCAAAGAAATAAATAGGCCGGGCATATTAAGAAGTTTCTTAATGAATAATTTTTTTCAATCTGTTTTTTAATTCCCGTGAAAAATCTCAATCAACCTATTGAAATGGGACGGAGGTAGAAACAATTGATCATAGCTTTGAATTCAAATCTCCTAATTCGAGACTTGAGTATAAATGTTGGTTTTCCAATTACCCAACCAGATCACTACAATATTAATAGTCTCAATCAATAAAAATAGTACATAAATGATTGATAAATGCGAATCATCGTGATTAGCGTTCCCATTAATTGCCATTGGATTCTTAATTTCTTCAAATTAACAACCGTGCATGGACCAACACAAAAAAAAAATAGTAATATGTGTTTATTATTTGTCAAAGAATTTTTTTTGGGGGTGGTGCAAAACAAACAACAAAATTCAACTGTATCCCATGTTCTTCCATGTTCATGTGATCATGTCCAATTCTTTAATTCTCAACAACTACTCATTTTTGTGCGTGTATGTGTGTGTTGGAATTTTCATAAAAACTTACGAGTTCTGATATATAATATCTATCGCGTACACTTCTTTTTTACTTATGATCAAATTTTATACACTTACGTTAGTGTGTGTAAATTGCTTGTATCAGTAGATGCTATTGCTATGTATATTCGATTGGATTTTTTGTCCGTTGTATTCAATTTGATTTGATTTTTATTTATTTATTTTTGTCGCAAAATGTCATATATGTCGTGTGAAAAATTATGGTATTATCAGGTTATGTTTATATATGGTAGTACTGAAACACGTGAATTTTACTTTTGTATTTTGATCGGTTTCACACACACATATATAGGGGTTGATTATAATGGGAATTGTGTTTCGCATGTAAACGTGACAATCGACTTACTTATTGTAATTTTAATGATTTTCTTATTGTATTTTAATGCTAAAAATAATTAGCACTAAATTATAATAAGAAAAGCATTGCAAAACATTAAAAAAAAAAAAGCACCAAAATACTGTAAGAAGAGCACTAAAAATATAGTAAACAAGTTGAAAACAATTACATTCGAAACACTAGTCCTCAATATTTGAACCAAATCCTATGTTTCATTCATTTGTGAACATTAGTCTAGTATATAATTTGTGGATAAATTCTATCCATTAGATTTGTTACATAAATGGTCAGTGTCATTTTTATTTTTATTGCTTTTTTATAGTTATTTTATGTCCTAAAGTCGTATTAGTCATCAGTTTATGCTACTTTTAAGTTTCATAATACTTAAGTTGTTATTTCATAAAGTTTTTCATATCTGAGCTGTTTGTAATTTAATAGTATACTATTTTGAAATTTGAGAGAAGAATGACATAACATATTGTTATGCAATTTTTACATATCAGAACGCTTAATTTATTATGTATTAATATATTTTTTTCACATTGAAGATACTCTTAAAAAAACAAAAACGGTGATTTGATTCATATTTGTCCTTAAGTGCATGCATCTAGAATGAAATTAATTATAGCATTTTCTTAATTCTCTTCAAACTAAATAATGGTCATTGATCTTAACAAATTAAGGGATATAATTCATCCACAGTTTACACACGTATGGCCTATGTTCACGTGGTAAGCATATATATTTATTTGTATGAAACAGAGGTTAGAAAGAAAAACTAAGATGGAGGAATATATATCCAACTTAACACTCTTTTTAAATGTTGTTCCTCTTTGAAAATTTAACTTTATTCCTCAAAATAAAGATATGGAGGAGAGAAGGGTATCAAAGAATAAGAATTTGTTTCTTTTTTGCCTTTGACAAAAGCTCCACTATGCCAATAAAAGGGGGGCAAATTCTTGTTTCATTAGGGTTTCTATAATTATTTATTATTAAACCAAAACTAGCTTTGTACATGTACGTTATACATTCTCATGATTATTGGGCTCTATTTTTTAATTTCAAGAAATTTGTCTTTACATAGTGATGAGAGGTACAATTAAAATTAATTAAGTATTTCAAGTTATTTAATTAATTATTATTGCATAGGGACTTTCAAAAGAGGGGAATTAAAAACCCACAAAAGACCAAGCACTGTCTTTTTCTAAGTTCTTCAGTTGCTTCAAAAGCAGATAATTGTGATTATTAAATTGTAATTAGTTGTTTAGTGTCTTAATCAGATTTTTCTTTAGAGAAAAGGGATTACTATAAAGTGTGTAAAATCAGAATCACTATCTATTTTCAACCCTTTCTTCCACACTTTAATTTGTTTGCAACTGATTAACAAATTGTCATCAGTTCCAATTAATTTTATTTTTTCCGTGTAAGCTAGCGACCAATCTGAAGTTTTTTTTATATTATAATTAACATACATACATACATATATATATTAACTATTCTATTATCGTTATTCAATCTGTAAATTTTAGGGTATAATTGATAGAAATCAACACATGAAACTCTTTTATTTTATTTTCTCATAGTTGCATTTAATATGGGCCATTTGACAACTTGCACCCGTAACTATACTAGATTTGCACCATGCACCTTAAAATAAAAAAAATGGCATTTCGCATTAATGAAATATGTGTTTATTTGCAAGTTGCACCCCAATCAAAATGGATTATCTTAGTGATTGCAATTTTCTCTAATCATAAGAGGGGTCCATATTGGTTATTTTAACTCATTTTCATCAGTATTTCTTATTGTATAAGTTTTTGTGTGACAACAATATTATTCAATATAATTTCATATACTTTTATTTTCTTTGTCATAAAAATAATTTGTTAATTGGGAATAATACAAAGTAAGGTATCTTTTCAGAAGCATAATTATACAAAATTACACGAAGTGTAAACAATTAAAAATCGTAGTATTTTATGATAAAAAAATAATTAATTATACTAGATAAAATGTTAAACTATTAGATTCTAGCGTTTGTAGATAATATCATTAATTATAATTTTATATAATATATTGAGGTATTAGCTTGTTTTTTTAGAAAGTAATGTGTCTTTTTTAATAATTATATATCTGCATTAATTAAAAATATAATACAATTTTCCGTTAATGTATTTTTAAATCAAATAATTAACATGCAGGGTAATGCTAATAGAGGGAAAAATGAATAATTAAGTTATATAACTAATGGTTCGTAAGAAAATAAATAAATAGAAACTACTAAAAGTAATGATCAATCCGATCAATTGCTATTATCGTAATATATTAATATTAATGGATATGAGTTTAGCTTACAAAAATGATTCTCCGATAATCGAAGTAATCAACATTTGAGTTATCATGGTTCATTAAATTTGATTATGGTGCAACTAGCGTAGAAACTCATATTTTAAGAATACAAGATGCCAAAAGTTTAATTTTAGGGTGTATAGTGTAAATCAAATGTAATTTGAGGGTGCAAGATGTCATTCACCTATTTAACGCACAATGATACAAATACATATATATCGAGTAATAATAATATAAAATATCATACTAAAAAAAAATAGAAATTTAGAGAATCCTGCTAATTAATAAATGTGGCCTTTAAAATTGATCAGAATGGAAAGAAAATGCTTGTGCCCAAAAAGTTAGAAGAATCTAGAAAAATCAAACGAAGATAATGGGAATAAATTCCCATGGGTGAAACACTCCTAAAGATCAACTTTTAGGATGAGGCATGTGAATATTTTTTCAATTTTCAATTAATCATCCAATGTGAATTATTTAATTTTCAACTTTTAATTTTTCTGACACATTTACTTATTATTTCGATTTAAACCCATTTTTTATTTAATTATTTTGGTTGAGAGAAAGTAACAAATAATATTGAATCGGATCTTCAGACACACAAAAAATTAAAATTACTTGGAAAATTAAAAGTGATATATAGACTTAAAAAAATTAGGAATTGTCAAACGGGAGGGGGGTATCAATATTAATTAGCATTATTTACCTAAAACTAAAAGACCTTTTTAAATTTGCAATAAAGATTGCAGACAGGATATATTTTAATAAATTTGAAATTTGAAATAGTATAATCAATTATATATATATACGTATATTCCACATATTTTTAAAGTGCACACAAAATTCATATTCCTACATACGTATATTTAATCAGGGAGATATAATTTAATTATTTTCTCTAAATTAAATTATTAAATGAAAACGGTGAACTTTTCGAAATTTAAATGCTAAATGTGAAGAATTTAAATATGAGTAATTTTGACAAAGTATAAATTTATTTTTATTGATATTACAAAAGTGTCATTGCCGATCAATTTGATCCAAAAACACTTTATCCTATTTGTATTTTTTAGTAGGTCCGCAATTTGTGCAGGCTATTAAAATACATTAAGTTACGAGATTTATGACTTCGTTAGTTGTTGCAGGCAACAAATTTATCTCCTGCGTAATTATAGCAATTTAAATTTCATTTATGAAAATTGGCCACCAATACTTAGCTAAGACTAAACAAACTCGATAGCAAGTACAATATACATGTGACCATGCTTAAATGCTCCATCAAATTTATGTAAATTCAAACTCAATTTTATTTTTTTTTGGTTATGATGAGGAAATTTGAAGGTTAAACTGGAAATAATCCCCATTATCGGTGAAATCATGAAAAATAATTTGCGAAGGGAACATTAATTTTTGTTATTTAATTAATGAGATAAGTATTAACACCAACTGCAGTGATAGTTGAGAGGTGTTTCAAGGGCTTGTGATTGTTCATTTAATTTGGATATTGTAATACATACATATATATATATATTGTTAATAATAATGGTTGTTATTTGTTAATCATGAGGAGCACATATAGGTCACCAACTTCAATAAAATAAAATAATGATAATAATTGAAAGAATTATCAGTGAGATGAGACAAGCATTGCTTTTGCATGCCCTAATAATTTATGCATAATTATTGATGCAGTCAAGCTGTTTATTTTAGTCATATTTATGCTTAGTTTTTTCTTCTTAAAAAAGAAAAAAAAAATCACGATCTTCATGTGCATGGTCATTCCAATTGAAATTTCTAACTCATTTGACTATGTATGGCCAACCTCTTCTATAGGGAAGAAATAATGGCTATTGCATTTGTTTATATATATAGATATGATATTTTGACATTTTGAATTTAAATATGTTTTAAGTTATTGAAATTATTGGCATATCAATGCTGACAATCAGTTACTCTTTTTTAATATAACATTTTTTTTTCATCCAGATAAATTATATTGATTAGTACGTATAACGTAGATCGAATTTGAAACTTACGTAAATTAATGTTAAAATCTTAAAATGGATCATTTTTTTAAATGAAAAGTAGGCTTAAAGAAAACTAGAACATTCGCACAAAGCCATTGTGATTTGTATAGTTAGTGATATGTGGCCAACATTAATTTGAAGAAAGTTGAATTTGAGCACCTTTATATTATCTTAAAGAAAAAGAGTAGGTTAAGATATATGTTTGCCTTTCTCCTAAATTTTCAATTTTACTATAATTCAAATGAAGACTCAATTAATTAATTCCCTAAAGATTTTTGACCAGTTGATATTGATGGATTAAGGGACAAATGAAAGTAGATACACCTACTAATGAAGGCAACCTTTTTGAGCATCTTTTTTCTCTTTGAAATTAAGTGAGCGTTATTTAATTATTTCATGAATTCATCTATGCAAGACTACATATCCTCGTTCCATTTCAAATATTTAGTTTATTTGGTTTGCCACGTAGATTTATAACTATTATAAAAAATATATAATTCAATTATACTTTGTATATTACCTTTATTTATGAAGCTCGTGGCTTAAAAATTTCAATAATTTAATACTATATTAATTTTCAAGACACATAAGAACATGTATATTTTTTAAAAAAAAATTACTATGAAATCTAATACCAAGTATAACAATGATCGGCACCCCCCCCCCCCCCCCACAATAAAAATAAGACTAAATATTTGGGTTGGTTAGTTTTACAGTTATTACATAACTACGTAGATTTTAGAAAAAATAATAATTTTTTTTTACTCACACACCAACATATGGTATTGAGGAAATTTGAACTCATGACCTTTAGTAATTGATTTTCTTATTAGAAAGATCATAAAATTAGAAGCTTCAAAACCTTTCACACTTTGCACACAAGAAATTACATACTGACTATTGGACATTGCACATTTTGTGTTGTACTTCTTATTACACACTTGATTTTTTTTTTCGATTTTTTTTTCCTTCGATTTCAACTTCTTATGCTTTAGTTTAAATTTACAATTATTATTTAGGGTTCATATTATTCAATTAGGGTTTATTATGTTTTTTTAGTATTTAAATTTTTAAATAATCAATTAATAACTAAAAATAAAAAATTAAACACTAAAAAAAATTATAATACACCTTAATTGAGTGAGCAGGATGTACCATAAATAAGAGTGTAAATTAAAAAAAAAAGTATGAAAAATTAAAATTGAAAAAATAAATAAAAAACCTAAAGAATCAAATGTGCACTAGAGAATGCAGTATAAAAAGTACAATAGAGTATCTCATCCCCACACTTTGCCCTAAAGTCTCTCTCTCTCCCTCCCTCTCTCTCTCACAGTAAGGTGACCTAATATCTAACTAAATCTATTTTAGCACTTGTTAATTAAACTTAATTGATATAGTAACTGACTACAGATTAAAAATACAAATGTTTAGCGCACTAATTTTTCAAGAATCCACACAATCAAGACATTAAAATTATTGTTTTAAATTATGTAGGAGATTGGTCACAAAATAGTTTTTTTTTTTTCCTTTTATTTTTGGGGAACTCCAAAAATTCAAAGTCCAAATACCAAAAAGCTAGTCAAAGATCAAACTACAGAAGATTAAATAGAAAAGGGTGGTTATCTTAGTTGTATGAAGATGTTTACACATGAAAATACTATACAGGATTACAAGTCACTCATCCTCTCTCTCTCTCTCTCTCTCTCTCTCTCTCTCTCTCCCCTCTCTATGTAGACAGGCTGGAAGGATCCAAACCCTAACCCCACCACATATAATATCAATTACTCACAATTAATAAGAGGGCCTTAAACAAAAACGATGTATCTCCACAAACTACCCAAAACAAAATCACTGAAAGAAAAAGAAATGGAATTCTTTACATAAACTGATAAAAGTGGGAAAACAAATTAAAATGGAAAAGAGAAACAAAGATTGAAAAAGCAGGTGTAAGAAAGGAGTTTGTGCTCTTTTCTTGTTGCCTCTGCTAAGCATCTTTTTCTCACTTTTGTGCTCTTTTTCTGAGTCCCATTTCTTTACCTTCTTGTTTGTGGTATTCTAGTTTTGTTTTCATCCATTTTTTATTGTCAAAGTCATCTCTTTCTCTTGCTTTGGGTGATTCCATAGTTGCTATTTCTACCCATTCCTTCTTGCTGAAATCTGTTGATCATTCATCTGATTCTTGTTCCTTATTTTTTTGCAAAAATCTTTCTTGCATTGATCATTGCAAAAGAGTCCCTTTTTCATCAGCTGACAAGATTTTAATTTATTTTTCTCCCCCATTTTTGGGCTTTTTTTTTGGTCCCTTCTTGGATTTCCCAAAATTAAATTCCCTGGCAAATTCTGTGGTAAATACTTTCTGGGTTGTGCTGATCAAGCTCAAAGATTCTATCTTTATTGAGTTATTGTGCCAAAAATTAGGTTTTTAACCATTGTGAATTTACTGTTCTTGTGATTCCAGTCATTTCTGAGTTCCAACTCAGTTCTTTTCCCTTCAAATGGTCTGAATTTCTTCCCCAAAATCTTCGACAGTAATTTGCTATATTTTTCGACCTTTGGTTTTACTTGTTTCCTTGAAACTGTTAGGTTCTTGATTCTATGGGACTTTGTCATGGAAAACCCATTGAACCCCCAGACAATCTGTCTGGAAATCCGATTCTCCCAGGTGAAATCAACGAACTTACACTCAATTCATCAACTGGGAAAACGCCTAAGTTCCCATTCTATAGCCCAAGTCCACTGCCTAGTGCATTCAAGAATTCCCCTGCTAACTCCAGCAGTGTTCCTTCGACCCCTCTCCGGTTCCTTAAGCGGCCGTTTCCTCCTCCGTCACCGGCTAAGCACATTAAGGCCTTGCTAGCTAGGAGGCATGGCTCTGTCAAGCCCAATGAGGCCACTATACCTGAAGGGAGTGAGTGTGAGATCGTCGGGTTGGATAAAAATTTTGGGTTCTCAAAGAGTTTCAGTAGCCACTATGAGATCGGGGAAGAGGTTGGTAGGGGGCACTTTGGTTACACTTGTTATGCTAGAGGGAAGAAGGGAAGCTTGAAAGGACAGGATGTGGCTGTTAAAGTTATCCCGAAATCGAAGGTTGTTTTAATGATAATAAGATTTGGTGTTTCAGTGTGAAGAGATTGCTGTGAATTGCCTATGTTGTTGATTTTGATAATTTACCATTCTCCGTAAATTGATATGTTTCTGTTGAGAGATAATCGAATGTGTTGTTTGTATGTGTCCTGGTGTTTATCTTCGTTTTGTACATTTGTTATGATTTTTTTATCTTCTGTGTGTAATTTGGAGTTTATAGAGACTACAAAATATTGTTGAATATATGATGATCTTACTCTACATAATTAGCTTAATGGTTCTTGTGCCTCAGAGCTCTTTTACTGTTTCTGTGGTCAATGCTCAACAGGGTATAAGCAATTATGTCAGTAGCTACACAGTTGAGTAATGCATAATAAACTAATAACTAGAGATTGAAGTTGATATTATATGCATAGTGTCAAAAATTGCATGAAAAGTCTGTTAATATATTGGTGGCTTTTAATTGCCCCTTCTGGAAATTGGAATCATTGAGTTTATTATCTTATTTACCTTTTACTGCTGGCTGATTATGATTTATAATCCATATATGTCTTTCTTGTTTTTCTTGATTACTCATCAATGCAATTAGATTGAAGAAGTGTAGCACTTTCATGGATTTTCAACTGATGCCTGGTTTTGCTTTTGAGGTTTACTTTTCTGTAATTAAGAAGTAACAATTGTCATAAATAATGATTAAAATGAAATATATGTAATTTGTGTAGATGACTACAGCAATTGCCATTGAAGATGTGAGAAGAGAAGTAAAGATACTACGTGCACTGACCGGGCACAAGAACTTAGTACAATTTTATGACTCCTATGAGGATGAAGACAGTGTCTACGTAGTGATGGAGTAAGTTTGAACTTCTGATCCTTTCTGTTTTATTAGTTATTTGCAGTGTCTGCTTCTTTTACATTTCTTGTTTTGTCATCTTTGGATATCTGTCATCTTCGTTGTTGATTTAATATTGAATGCAGAATTCAAAATTATCTTTGTTCCTGTTGATATTCTAGATCACGGTTAAGACTGTGCGGCATGTGGTGGCCAGGGAAATTGTTGGAGTATATTTGTTTGTGTCTTGACTCTTGTGTCGTAAATGCTCACTCCAGACATTTTAACTGTTAATTTTATATCAACATTGTGGTTATCTATGCTGCCAGGGTATAATATTTTATTTCATTAGTTTCAATTGAGCTTGAATGTGCTAGTTTGATTTCTAATACCTAGAAGAATGGCTGTATGGTGAAAAGAGTCAGAGTGCTACTTGAGACCCCCTCCGAGTTCCTCTTTAGAATGATAGAGAGTTTTTATAATAGTTTGCATCCTAGAAACTACATACACTATGTTCTATCATGACTTTCTCTTCCATAACCTTCCCCTTTCTTTCACAGGCTGTGCAAAGGAGGAGAACTACTAGATCGTATACTTTCTAGGTAAGCTTATTTGTTATTTTTCTTTTCTTTTTTACTTCCATTATTTAGGAAATATCTCTTGTCCTTTACATCTTTTTTATTAATTCTTTATTTGCTGCTGCAGGGGTGGAAAATATACAGAAGAAGATGCAAAAGTTGTGATGGTACAGATTTTAAATGTAGTTGCGCATTGTCATCTCCAAGGTGTGGTTCATCGAGACCTGAAGCCTGAGGTAAATCTATTGATGTCTCCAACTAAGCTTCCGTCATCCTTTCCCATCAACATATTTAAGCTGAATGTAGGGATATTTGATCTTTATTTTTATGGAAAAGATTTTGAAAACGGATTACTTTCGTTTTTTTACAATGAAAAATGAGATCTTTCATGTTGAAAAATAATATTCTTTGTCCTGATTGGCACTGGTTTTTTAAATTCTTTCAGAATTTTCTCTTTGTCTCCAAAGACGAGCACTCCCCTCTGAAGGCCATTGACTTTGGACTCTCTGATTACGTAAAGCCAGGTCTAGTCTATTGCTATATTCTTTGTCTTCTCATTAGTACAATGCAGTTGAATCTGATGCATCGATATTTTGACAGATGAAAGACTGAACGATATTGTTGGAAGCGCTTATTATGTGGCCCCTGAAGTTTTGCATAGATCATATGGAACAGAGGCTGACATGTGGAGTATTGGTGTGATCGCTTATATTCTTCTTTGTGGAAGTAGACCATTCTGGGCAAGGACAGAATCCGGAATCTTCCGAGCTGTTCTAAAAGCTGACCCAAGTTTTGAGGAAGATCCATGGCCAAATTTGTCTCCCGACGCCATAGATTTTGTGAAACAATTATTGAACAAGGACTACCGTAAAAGACTGACAGCAGCTCAGGCTCTTAGTAAGTGCTCGATTATGTTATGTTTAGAGTTACGATTTGCTCCTGAATTAGATCCCATCCAAGATTTAGTTTTTGTATCTTGTAGGTATTCAAATACTCTTTCTTTCTTATTAATATGATATTATGAGGTCTTGTTGGAAGTGCTTCAATTTATTAGGAAATGAAAAGGCCCGACTGGCCTAATGCTGAGTTTACCAAAATATGAAAACTACAGTTTTTTCATTGCTGGCAGTATAATATACTAATCCCATTGTCATGTGTAGGTCATCCATGGTTGGCTGGTCATCATGATGTGAAAATTCCTCTGGATATGATTATATATAGGCTTGTAAAAGCTTATATATGTTCTTCTTCGTTGAGAAAGGCAGCTTTAGGGGTACGTATATTTTGGATGGGTGATACTTTTTTTGATAAGATGTTTTCTTGACTAACTGCTTTTTGATTCTTTTGCCTATATTCATTTTTCCCCTTCTCATTTTATTCGATAAAATTCATGCTTGGTTGAGGAAATGGATACCTTGTCTTTTGGAAACTAACTCTGCAGCTCTAGAATGAATTGTAATATTTTACTAAAGTTCATGATGCCAGTCAGAGAGTGATCACATATTATTGCTGAATCAATCGTTTCCACCAACTCATAGTTTCTTCATTGCAACAGGCTCTTGCAAGAACATTGACAATACCCCAACTAGCATATCTTCGAGAACAGTTCACATTGTTGGGCCCAAGTAAAAGCGGATTTATTTCCTTACAGAATTTTAAAACGGTCAGCTCCCCCCTCCCCCCAACCCCCACCCACACCATCTCCGTTTGTGTGTGTGTGTTTGTGTTTGTGTTTGTTTGCAATTGTTTATCTTACTCTTCGAATTTAATCACCTTGTCTGTAGGCCATGGTAAAGAATTCAACTGATGCGGTGAAGGATTCTCGGGTTCTAGATTACGTTAATGTGGTAAATATCTCAGTTATCATTCTTGCTTTAGTTTGACTGTTGCAAAAATTTATATTCTTTTTTCATGCAGGTGAGTTCACTTCAATACAGAAAATTGGATTTTGAAGAATTCTGTGCCGCAGCAATAAGTGTACATCAGCTGGAAGGAATGACTAGCTGGGAGCAACATGCACGCAGTGCATATGAATTCTTTGAGAAGGATGGGAACAGGCCCATTATGATAGAGGAACTTGCTTCGGTATGCCTCTCTCACTCTCTCATTTTTGCCTCCCTGCAAGAAATTTCTGACCTTGATCTGTTTGTTTTCCGATAGGAGCTTGGACTTAGTCCATCTGTTCCCGTCCACGTAGTTCTGCAGGATTGGATAAGGCACGCGGATGGGAAGCTAAGCTTCTTGGGGTTTGTAAGACTTCTGCATGGACTGTCCTCCCGCACGTTTCAGAAGGCGTGAAGTATCTATCATCCACAGCGTGTCTATTCAGTTAGGTGGTTTATCATCATCATTGTGGTTAGAACTTCAATGTTTGCCCGATCAAGCCGTGAAGAAACAAGAGGTCCATTTTGAATGTTGAAGCTATAGCCATTTGCAGCAGATCCGCTTCAGTATGTCTCGTCGTCCACTTGTAATTTTCATTTTAATGAGATGTAGAGGAATGAATGTATAGGTGAGAGAGAGGGTAGCAAAGTGTATTTCAGTTCTAAATTGCAGCTCAAATTAAGCTTAAGTGGTTTTTATGCCTCTGGCGTCTCTCTCTGTGTGTAACCTCAATAAATCGTATAGTTGTGAAGGAAATCATTGTCACTGAGACTAAAATGATAGAACAAATAATTGGAAAAAAATACACATTCCTTGGAATATTCGTAAAATGTTGAATAATGAAAGAGTTCCAAAAAGAATGTATATTCTACAAATAATCTTAAATTGAAGTTCAGTTTCAGCTAGAAAATTGCAGGAAATTCTAAGCATAGGAACGAAGTTCCAGCATTAGAGTGTGATTTGTGACATTTGATGTTGGACCCTCAAACTGAAGAGGACCTGAAGAGAAAAAGAATAGTTAACAACTCGATCAAACTGAATGAATATCTTGCTCAATCAAGCATGAGATGAAGAAAGTTGAAAAATATAACTGTAACTGGATTTACCTGGACTGAAGTAATGGTTCTTGAGAGCCCATTCTTCACGCATTGATGCAAACTTTTTAAAAGGAGCACCTAGTCGTCGGACGGAACAAACGTGTAAGGTTTCGAAACTCATAAAACAGAGCAATATACATGATTGGTAGTTTTGTATGATAATCTGTGACACAGATGTCACTTCTGCAGCAAGCAAAGATGTAGATTGGTATTGAAAATTACCTTCAAGTTCCACCATCGCCTTCTTAATCACAGGCTTGAACTTTCCTGGAGAGAGAGAGAGAGAGGCGCATGGTTAGAAAACAGGTATGCATTTATATTGTATATGAAGGTGAATATTACCATGTCTTCTTTCAACATCCATCAGAGATGTCAATGCTGTTCCACCTACTGTCCATTTTTCAACCGGCGCACACAAGTTTCCCACCTGAACCATGCGCACAAAATAAAACATTGGATATATATCAAAAATTCATACGCTTGTTACATGAGACTAAATAGAAGAACAAGGCACAAACTGAGGAAATCAGGCCAGTCTTCCCGGAATGAAGTAGGGCCCCAGCAGCATAACCCAATGCATAGCAGTAGTTGGCATCAAAATTCGAAGGTAAACCACATCTACCTTCATATCTGGAACAGAATCAGTGCCTTATTTTCTCTTCTTAATAGTGGAAGGAGGAAATCTATTATCAGACCGTATTATTAATAGGGGTATTATTAGATTTTAGCCCGACCTTTCAAGTAATTCACAAAAATATCCTGACTTTTTATAAATAACAATTTAATACCTGACTTTTTGAATATATAACAAATCTAGCCTGGAATTAATTTTTGAGCTTTTAGTTGCCATCATATATCTTTTTTCCGAATTTTTTTATTGGCGTGAAAAATAATTGTGCCACGTAAATTGATCAAATAAAATTATATTTCATTCCAGACCGTATGTAAAAAGATATACGTTGGGGATTAAAAGCCCGAAAATTAATTCCAGGTTAGATTTGTTATAAATTCAAAAGGCCACGTATTAAATTGTTATTTATAAAAGTTCAAGACATTTTTGTGAATTACTTGAAAGGTCGGGCTAAAATCTGATAATACCCCTTATTAAAATATACTAGCACGAAGTTTTTAGTTACCCGAGAAAATGAGATTGTCCTCTGAACTCATTTTTGTATAAACCTTCCTTCCTTCTGGACTCTAATTCAGTCTCCACCATTTCGATGAGCATTTTTTCTGTCTCTATCTTTGCAACCTAGATAAAAAGAACAAATTTACTCTTAAAACTGATGTGAAGAATTTATAGTATGACTCTCCATCATTCTCATGCTTGAATCTATGTGAAGCAAAATGATCTGTTTCTTCCACATTGCAGGAAAAAAAGAAACAAGATTACCTGCACATTTCCATGTGGGTCTCTTTCCAGCAGCAATTGCTCCTGAATTGCTTGTGGTAGAAATTCAAAAAGCTGGAGACATTGGCTACTAAGTTTCGACTTCCACATTCCACCTTCATCAACAACATCATGAGCAAGGATTTCATTCAGCTCGGAGATAAGTTGTTGAATCTGTAAACATGTAACTATAATGTTAACAGCTGTTCAGAACTTGATGATTAAAAACTAGCAAGGCAGTTCAAAAGATTAAAGTATCCATGTGAGACGATATAGCAGGTAGAACTTATTGTAGTTATACAGACCTCAGGGATGAAATCAATTAAGCCTTCTGGTATAAGTATAACCCCATAGTTGTAACCATGTTCAGCCCGTTTGCATATCACATCGGTAATATAATCTGTAACATTCTTCAGAGTTTGTTTCTTTGCTGCAACCTAAATGAGAAAATACATTGTCACTATAAAAGGATGTTATGAGTTCATTCAATTTAGACTGAGAGTTGACTAATTATTTCTAATATATGATGCCATCAGCCCCCGTAAGGGAAATTATCCGATATCAAGCATATATCCAGAATCCAGAATATAAAATAAGAGTAAATAAGATCAATGGAAGAAAATAATTACGGATCACCTCTTCACCGATGATGGTTATATTTGGATGAGTTTGCAAGCTGCATTCCAATGTTATGTGTGAAGCAGATCGTCCCATAAGCCTCACAACTGCACATGATACAGTTTTGAGTCAGATAAAGAGTTGGTCATCCACAAAGCTACTTATCACATTACAAGATGGTAGCTTGAGTGAAGATTAACTAAAGAATAGATAGACAAAAATGATTAATTCCAATCTTACAATGATAATATTTCCCAGTTGAACGAGCATCTACCATGACATTTCCAATCATTTCTGCATATATCTGCATCCAAAAATAAAAATACTACTACATCTATGAAAAAAATGATAGAAAAAGAAAGAACAAAATGACAAAAACAAGGAAGAAGTTACAAGTCATAGGTACCCAGTAATGGAAGGAAATTTAAAAGATCAAATGAAAATGTGATGAATGTCAAAGTATATATCTTTCACTTTCTAATCTAGTTTTTAAAAAATGAATCATTGCAAAGCTATGGTCACCTTGCATGCTGTATCAAAGCCAAAACTTGTAGGAACTTCTTTGCATTTCAGGTCACCATCAATTGTCTTGGGGCATCCAATAACTCGTGTTTGAATTTTCTTTTCCCTAAAAATGTTTATTAGACGAACAAAGTTGAAGAAGAGATGTGGTATGGAAACAAACACAATAAACAAATCTTACCTAAAATTCTCAGCTAGAAGACAAGCGTTGGTATTTGAGTCATCTCCTCCAATGACTACAAGTCCATCCAGATCAAGCTTCCGCACTGTCTCCTCAGCCTTTTTGAACTGACATACAAAATATATACAAGTCCGTTAAAGAAAATAACTCCAATGCCATGCATATTCTGCCATAAGCTTGTAAGGTTATCATAAAGCAACTTTTTGGGTAATTATGACCTACTTGCTCAGGGGTTTCTATCTTGTCCCTCCCACTGCAGATCATGTCGAAACCACCCTGTTGGAAAAAGAATGTAAAACCCGAAATAAGATAAGGCTGTAAGGTTATGAGTACATGTAAAGGACAAGCTCATTCTGTGCAAAAACATCACTGCATGAAACAACGATAAGATCTTAAATATTGATGCTTCCTTCGGTAATTCTCTGTATAAAAGTACTCATTTTATGAGCCAGCCAAGATTGAATTAGTTACTGGAAACTAGTTTTTGTCTAAACTTTGTGACAAGGCAAAGTTGATGAAGAATTCTTACTTGGTTTCTGTAAGGATGTACAAAGTCGGGTGTCAAGAAAACATATCTACGGTTCATAATTCCTGCTGGACCACCCCGAAAACCGTACAATGTGCTACCTTTTGTTCTTTCCTCTAAATAATCTAAAGATATAAAAAAATAATTAAATAGCATTAAGAGATTTGAAGAAAACCATAAATAGGATAACTACAATCAAAATAAAAGGGCTCACCAAAAAGTCCAGCTATCACATTGTGTCCACCAGGAGCCTGTCCTCCAGAAAGGACAACCCCAATTTTTAAGGTTTGATCGGAAGCAGCTGCCGACGTATCACTAGGCACAAGTACTGCTGATGGTTGTCCGAAGAGGTTTGGGAAAAGCTTTGCAATTTCATCTATTGATATCATACACATAAACTAGTAAATTTTTCTTATGCAAGCAGTAACATTCCTTAACTGTACCAATTTAACTCTCCAGCAAAATGTCTCAGGTTGTGCCCTCTTATCTCATGATCAATCTCCTCTGATCATGGTCGTTGATCACTAAACAATATCGTTTCAAGATTACTCTCACTTCATCTCATCATAGACCTTAAAATTTTGCTTAATTGTAATTAAAATCACGACCGGGCAGAAATTGCAATTTTAACCAAAATTTCAAGGATTACAGTGTTAAATGTTAATGATCAATTTTTCAGTTTTTGCAATTTGACTCACACGGCATAATATATATCCTTGACTGAATGCCACATAAACAATGCCGGACATTTAACAAATGACACGACAGTGATGAGAATTGCAAAAGATTTGGTGAAAATTGCAGTGTCGATCAAATGTCGTGATTTCAATCGCAAGTAAGCCTTAACTACATTTTGTTACATGAATGTCCATCACTTCGGAATTAGTTCTACCAGCTCTCACAAAATCAACAAAACAAACTGGTGCGGCAATTAATTAACTTATTTCAGAATTAATATGCAGCGCTGTTTGTTCAAAAAAAAAAATAAAAAAAATATCCATTAACCGTACGTGAGGTAACCAATCTATAAATCCTTTAACAAACAAATTCCACGATCAACAAACTCAATACTTCACATCCTGTTATCATAACTAAATCACAGATAAACCAGAATCCCCCGTGATCGATAAAATCAACTTCCCCCAAAACTCACACTCAAAAACACACACGCACAAAACGCATTATATTAATCTCAGAGAACGTAGCACATGCAAAGCGCGCATAGTCGAACCGTACGTACATAAGTAATGGATAAGATCTCAGACCTGAATTCCCGGCGGATGAACTAGGCGGACCGTCGACGACTTTGAAGGAGTTTTTGAGAACTTCCGGAAGCGGAAGAGAGACCCGGAGGCGGCTGGCCTGCACTTCACTGTAGCCGGCTGCGGATCGCTGCGGCGCCGTTGCTCCGTTCACTACCATTTTATCAGACAGACTGAGAGAGAGAGAGAGAGAGAGAGAGAGGCGGTATGTCTTATGCGCTACGTTAGGAGAAGCGGGTGAGGTGGTAGAAAGGAAAGATACTTTTATTGAAATATCCGTCCAAAACGGAACGGGTAGGGGTCGGCCGTAACAACGGAATTCAATTTGCTTGTATAGTTTCGTGTTGCTTTTCTCGATTCATAATTTAATATCGTGTGTTTTTAATGCAAATTAATGAGCATAAGTTAAAATAATTAATATGTGGATCTACTATGTATATAGTATATTGGATGATTATTTTGAATCCATCAAATAACTCCACAATATATTATGGAATAAGAAATTTAGTATTTTGGATTCCAATATAGGCGGAACTAAGGGAGAATAACGGGAATTTTATTTAGTTAAATAAGAGCACTACACTATATGGCATAATTAATCTTATAATTTTCTCCTCTAATGGCTTGTTAATTTTTCTTTTTCTTTTTCCATTTTATATATATATAATTCAATTAAAATTTTAAAAATTGAATAAAGTCATCCGGTCTTCTGGGTTGTTGGTTAAACCTCTTTTGATTGCGGCTCATATCGAGTGATAATTAATCTGATATTAAATGCAATAGTACTCTGAGTTCACAGCCATTTCACCATTCAACTAATTGGACACACTTTTGTATTTCACAACTTAATTGATTGGATATGTCGATCATTAATTTGTAAACAACGGTTAATTATGTTTTGGGAATTGGAGTTTAAGGATAGATTCATTTAGCTAGAATTATGTATAAGGAACAATGAAGTTGATATGGCCATGTATAAAACTCATCAAAAAAATAATTTATTTTTGTTTTTATTTTTATTTTTATTTTGAGAGAGAGATTAGAGGCTCATCATTTTTTGTATTAGAGACGTTTGATTGATATAGAGTGTAAATATCTATAAGTATATATTGAGATCAAAATATTTGGACCTACTGCACTTAAATTCTCAAAACAAAATATTTCATCCATACAATCTTTTATAAAATAGAATAAAATATTTCCCATTAGTAGATAATGAATGAAAATGAGATATCACATTCATATCCCATAAAAATCGAGCATATAGGTCAATTTTGCTCAAATCTGTTTCCTTTCTTTTTCGTGGGAGTTAACTATATCACTTCATTGAGTGTTTTTTTTCAAATATTCTGTCTAGATGATTATTGTGAGATTTTAATTTATGATTACTGTATTCCACGAATAAATTTTGATGCTTTAAAGCCAGGGGCCACTCCTGTGCTGATGCCCCAAAAAGATCGAAGGTTTTAGGAATTTCAAATTTTATTTTATATGCTACTATTATATATATAGATAGAAAAATATTTTAAATGTGAAGTTTGGTCTAGACGTCTAGTCCTAAAAAGTTTAGACATAGGGAGAATGGTTTGAGTTCAAGTTTTGATGATTCTAAGAAAATATGTACATGCAGAAACACACATAATTCAAAATCTTTTACAGGTTTAAACATACCTAAAAAATAATAGTCCCGTATTTTATGGAACTGAGACATTTCAACATACCGGTATAAATTCAAATGAACACATAAAAATATTCATAAAAAAATAAAAATATAGAGAAAAAAGTTACATTGCTTAGACCACAAGTCATCACATAGCACTAAGATAATTAAAAACTCAAACTAACGCATATATCAAAATATTCACAAAAGAATAAATATTGAAAAAATAAAACCGAAAAAAATGTTACAATGATTAGACAACCTAAGATAAAAACAAAAAAACAAAAAAATAAAGGTCCAAACCCACAATAATAGCTCTTAAGCGAACTTGTATACTGTTTAGAGGTTTTTCACGAACACAAACTTTATCGCCGCCTCACTTTTCCTTTCCCTCCGCCGTCTAAATTTATCTCCACCCACTTTATCAAATTTTTGTTGTTTGTTAGTCATTTAGGGTCAGCAGCTAGCGGAACTGAATAAATTTTGTAGAGGGTCAATTAAGAGCTTCATGTTCATCATCTTCGCCTCCGACAATATGTCTTTTTTGTATCTACTAATTATGTGATATTCTTCATTATTATCCACACCCTAACTTCTCGGGGGACCCTGCACATTCTCAAACATGTAAATATGATTATATATAGAACCTATGATGTAGTCGAACGGTTGTGAATTGTGACTCATGGATTTAAACGTCTACTTACATATATGCTCTTAATTAATTATTTATAATAAATGGAGATAGTTGGTATTACAACTTGAATTTCAACTATTCATATTTTTTTTTCATATATATGTGATCATATTTATTTCATTTCAAAAAATATATATTTTCTATTTAATGCAAATTCTTGATTATTTTTTATAATAAATAAAGATCGTTGGTATTACAATTTGAATACTCTTTTAAGTATTCATACTTATTCATTTCATACTTATTGACATTTATTTCATCTAAAAAATACAACAATGATATATTGGGAAATAAAAAATTATTATAATAAATAAAACAATCCAACATCCAATAAATTAGGAAATTAATAAATAGCCAAAGATCACAAAGAGCCATATAAGAAATAAAATAAAACAATGAAATGTTTTAAAAAACAAATAAAAAGCTGAAGAAGAGTTAAAATGTAAAAAAAAAAAAAAGAAACAAAAATGATAGAGTGAAACGTTTTTTTTAAAGCTAAAGAAGAAATACAATGGAAAAAAAAATAAAAAATTGTGAAAAAAAAGTCATTTTCATAAAAGGAATTCGAACTCAGACTACCCACATCAGTGACCTCGTCCAACCCAACCTTTAAATAAAATATTAATTTCTCTCTCCCCCACATCCACAACCTCCAACTCTGTATAATTTATACTCTCATCAATGACCTTCATCCAACTCAACCTTCAAATAAAATATTAATTTTTTCTTTTTCTTCCAACCTACATAAAATATTTATCATTTTATTTTTTTAATAAGAACATGTTATTAAAATAATATGTTTCTCTTGCATTTAAAAAAATATTAATTAATTTATTAGATATATTTTTGGAATTCATAATTACAAAAAAACTTATACAATTATAAATTCATAATTTACTTGACAACAAAATAAAAATTACAAGAGTTAAAACAAAATAAAATAAATAGACAACAATGAAAATATGTAAAATTTTAAATTACATATTTAACTAGTGCCCAATTTATAAAAACATATTAATATGAGGCTCTATTTATAGATAAAAAATTATGAATTTTGGTGTATTTAAAAAAAAAATTATATAAAATATTTATATTTTAAATTAATGTATATATATACATATATATATATATATATAATTATGTGGCACCCAATCAGAGGGTGCCATGTGTACAACAATTGGGTCACGCCTTGGACTTGACCAGTCGACTCAAGTCATCAATTTCCATGACTTTTTCTCTTTTTTTTTCCCCTCAAAGTTTTGTCTTTTTGTAGTGACCTCTTGTAAGAGGTCACCAATAGAGGTAGTCTAAAGTGCAGTGCAATAGGCTACACGTGCCCTATATGGAGCCTTCACTGTCACGTTCATTTTTATAGAATTTTTTAACGATGATTTTACATTTTTACCCTTATAATTTTGCTTTTATATATATACATATATAGATAGATAGACAGATGATTTTATTAACTATGTCAATTCAATCTCTACTTAATTCAATAAGAGACTCCTAGAAGTTTAAATTAAATTCAATATGTAATTGTAATATTTTTATTTTTTTTCAATTTTGATGGGGAAATGATTATTTTAGAAAGAGATTTAGAGAGAGAATAAAATCAACATTAATTAATTTATTAAATATTTTAAATAAGATTTAATAGTTGATCATGGAATTTAAATTATAATAATTAATTATTAATATAATAAAATTTAACTAATCAAACCAATAAAGTTGAATTTCAAACTACAAAATAACGAAACTTGAACGTCGGATAGTAGTGGTTTTTATTTGATGAAGTTTACTAAAACCCTCTATTTGATTTAATTAATGTAAATTGACATTGCTTACAACTTAATGCATTCATACAACATTATAAATATACATTATTGCACAAATTAAGGGATGCATGATTGAATGTAGTAATCCAGCCGTACAAATTTAACTACTATTATTGCACAAATTAGGAATGCATGATTGAATGTAGTCATTGAGCAGTACAATTTTTTAACTACTGCAGAACTAGAATTTTACACAATTGAATAATAGTACAGGTTTATATCGTTGCACGACAAATGAACATTTTGTCTATATAGCTAGAAAAAAAATTATTTTATAAGTCAGTGATTAACAATAGTTTTTACTAAATAAAAATTGACTATTTAAAAATTTATATTAATACATATTGCACGATCCACAAAACTATGAACTGAAAAATAACACCACTGCAAAATTATAATTTCAAGAAGAGAAAATTAGAAAGTAAAATGTTTATTTAAAATAAATTTATAGGGGTTTAAGAAATATCGCTCTTACTCTTCTCATAATTCCATAATATTTTGCAGTTTAATTTAGGAATTTCGACAAACAGTATGTGGGCGATTCGACGAGCCGTTTCCATTCAACTCAAGTAATTCACCCGTCTCTCAATTGTTATTATATACCTGTCTTTATTTTTTAGAGGGAGAAAGAGACAGGGAGAGGGAAGTTCCAGCTTTTGTGAAATTTGAAGTGGTTATTTTGGTGAAATTTGCATACTTCTGAATGATTGTTGGGGAAGCGCTTTACACATTTAATCGGTCCCTTTTTGTCTGTTTTTTTGACATTGTTGCTGTTTGCGATGTTCTTCCAATTTTCATATTTGTTTCTTTGTGAAGTAACTGAAATTTGAGCATATTGTTGTGATATGAATATTCTTTCGTTCCAGAAGTCGAGGTTTAAATTCAGGGACCTCTCGAGTTAGATGTTTGAAATCAGAGATAGCAAGTTGTTGTTTTGAAGATTACAATGCTGAAATTATTGAGTCTCACGGAAAAGTATCGGATGCATTAATCTGCTCAAGAAGATTCCACAACACATTTGTTCCTTCAAAATCATATTCGAAAGTTCGCACCTTTTTTCCCTGGATTGGTGTTAAGAGCAGTGGGGGGAAGCAAGGTGATGATGCCTTGGAGGATGCTTCTCCTGTGCTTCATACTCGACATGATGCGGTCGAGGAGGCTACTTCTGGAGATGATATGGATGATGAGTCGAAGCTCTTTTCAGGTGAGAATGTTGCTGATGGTAAACAAAATGAGTTGGAGATTTTAGACATTGAAACTGATGCTGGGAAGGAAAAATCTCGGAAAATTAGAGCCCCTTCTAGCATGACTAAAGCTATACTTGCTGATACCAGGTCACCAGTGAGCAGGATTTTGGGGAAGTGGGTTGAAGCTGGAAATAAGGTGACCCTGGCAGAAGTATCAGTGAACATACTTTATTTTCGGAGACGGAGGATGTTCAGCCAGGCGTTGCAGGTGTGTGTGTTCTAATATTCGTGCTATGTATCATATGGACTCTGTTTAATGTTCGTGTTAGCTTTCATTGTATCCTTGAGATTCAAGAAATGGAGACAGTAACTCAGTTTAACTTTTATGGCTGTTCATGGAGAATGATGTGATCTGCAGTCACTGGTTTTTATAGGGACATCAAGAGATTATTGTCTAAATTGAGAATGATCCGTAGCTGCTATTGACTTCTACTAGTCGGTTGTATGATGAAGTTTGTAATACCAGCTTGTTCTCTGACTAAGATCTTGTCACCCTTTGTGTCTCCTGTCAAATTCTTGAAGTGTTCCTATCCACGCGCTATGCTTTTTCTTGCTTCATTTAGGAATTTGTTTAGTCTTAGGGCATTATGTCAATATTAGTCGTGCCGTGAAGCTTTTTCT
Organism: Perilla frutescens; assembly: GCA_026008535.1. Classification (NCBI taxonomy): domain Eukaryota; kingdom Viridiplantae; phylum Streptophyta; class Magnoliopsida; order Lamiales; family Lamiaceae; genus Perilla; species Perilla frutescens. The sequence goes on from BRKX01000001.1 coordinate 70,401,934, forward strand.
TGTATCTCCCTTACGGAATGTGAATTGGCCACTTACTAATGCAGCCCGATAGTAGAAAATTTTAGTTCTTGTTATCTATTGGGACATTAAGCAATAAGTAACTGTTTAGCTTAGCTTGCTTTCTGAAGCCAGCTTCATTCTTTTTGTGCGTGACATGTGAAATTCCTTAAATTTATTACTTGGAATAGCTTGCATTTTCAATGTCTATGTGGTTTGAAGGGGGCAATCTCTTTTTAACTTGATATTTTGCAGCTCTCTGAATGGTTGGAATCAAGAAAGCTTCTTGAGTTTACTGAGAGAATCTATGCTTCTCGTGTTGATTTAATTGCCAAAGTGCGTGGGATAGTTGAGGCAGAAAAGTACATTCAGCAGCAGATTCCAGAATCTTTTAGAACTGAAGTTGTCTACCGTACTCTATTGGCAAATTACGTCGCTGCAATCGATGTGAAGAAAACTGAGGAGCTTTTCAATAAAATGAAGGACTTATTCCCAATTTCATGCTTTTCTTGCAATCAGATGCTACTTCTTTACAAGAGAACCAACAGGAAAAAAATTGCTGATGTCTTGGTGTTGATGAAGAAAGAAAATATAAAATGGTCCACTTTCACTTACCAGATTTTGATTGACGCAAAATGGCAGTCTGGTCATATTTGTGGGATGGAGCGAATTTTAGAAGAAATGAAGTCTGCCGGTTTGAAACCTAATATGCATATTCTGGCATCCGTGGCTAAGTACTATGCTGCTGATGGGCTAAAAGTTAAAGCTGAGGCTGTATTGAAAGATATGGAAGGAGGTGATTTGGCCAAAAATCATTGGGTCTGTCGATTTCTGCTTCCCATCTATGCTTCCCTTGGAAGGGAAGATGAAGTTGGGAGAATCTGGAAACAATGTGAATCCAATCCCGATCTGGGGGAGTGCATAGCCGGTATCCAAGCATGGGGACAGCTTAACAAAATCGAAGATGCTGAGGCTGTCTTTGATAAATTGCTGAGAATTGTGAGGAGGCCCTCTTCAAGGCATTATGGTCTTATGCTGAATATGTATGCGGATAATAACATGCTGGCTAAAGGGGAGGATCTCATCAGACGAATGACTGAGAGTGGTGTCACTGTCATGCCACCGGCTTGGCATGCGCTCGTGAAACTCTATGCTCGAGCTGGGGAAGTCGAAAAGGCTGAATCCTTTCTTCAGAAGGCTCTTAGAGATGGAAGAGGAATGACGCTTCTTAATTCTTTCTTGAATGTCCTGGATGCGTATGCAGCGAAAGGGGATATACAAAATGCAGAGAACATATTTCTCAAGATGAAACGGACCGGTCTTACCCCGTCTATTTCAGCTTATCGATCGCTCCTCTATGCCTACATCAATGCAAAATCCCCGGCTTATGGGTTCATGGAGAGGATGAAGATTGATAATGTCGTCCCGGACAAAAAATTGGCTGGTTTGTTGGTTCGAGTGGGTAAGTTTGCCAAGCCGATGCCGTAAGGGAATATGTTCTTTTGAGGGTATCTGTTTTAAGTACCCGTAACTACTATTCTGAGATGTTCTTTGGATAGCTCGACTTAAAAGATGTTGGTGAGATTTGAATCCATGACATTTCAACGACGAAGGTCGTCTACTCTACTTTACCTACGGGGATACTCAATATAGCATGTAGAATCAGTTTCTTTAGGTGGGCAAAAGTGGCTTTACTTGGACGTATAGAGTCGCATTTGTGTCACTTAGCAATGGAATCGCCTTTGCAATGTTGCTTGCTTGATTACCCTAAAAAAGTTGTGTTCATTAGATTTGTCATCAATCTTCTACATACAAAACTGTTATTCAATATTGCATCTTAAAATTAGATATCAACATACTAGATTAGACTAGTGCAATGTACAATATTATTGAAACTAAAATTTTAGTTGTAAATGGTAAATAAGTATAGACTTATCAGAAGTGAAGCATGATAATTTTGCATGATGATGATGATTATTATTATTATTATTAAATGAATGTTTATTTTAATCACTTTTATGAATTTTGAATTGAATTAGAAAATCAAACTTTTAATTATTCTTAAAGAATTTAATAAAAATGAAAATAACTCAAGGAAAAACAAAAATTAAGAAATATCAAGATTCAAGACCACTCTATATTCATGTTTCAGTGTAAACTGATTTAGTTTTTTCTTAGTTATATTCTTAATTATAATTTTAGGTTGTGTCATTAACATAACGAATCTTATAAGAGTTCTTTTACATGGTTGATAATAATAATAATAATAATAATAATAATAATAATAATAATAATAATAATAATAATAATAATAATAATAGTTAATTGTTCTTGTTAATGTTTCAAAAATTAAAATTAATAGAATAGAATTTGGCACAAAGTTATTTTGGAGTGACAATAGTAGAGAGAATGGCATATATTATATTAATAATTGTAACATGAGTGACAAATATTATATTAATAATTGTAACATGAGTGACAATAGTAGAGACTAGAGAGAATGACATATGTTATATTAATAATTGTAACATCAATGGTTTATTTATAATTTAAAAGAGTAAATTTCACTTTTGGTCTCATTAGAATATGGTCAAAATACTTTTAGTGCCAAAAGTTACTTTTTTGGTCCCATAAGATATTTTTTCGACAATTTTGGTCCCATAAGATATTTTTTTCGATAATTTTAGTCCTATAAGATAATTTTTCGACAATTTTAGTCCCAAATAGAATAGAGAAAGTTAACTGCCATTAAAGCCAAGGTCAAAACACGTGAAATGATGGTTTTGTTGGGCATTTCTTTTTTATATATTGATATGGTCCAGTATTAGTGTTGAAATTACTCTGCACTTTTTTTGTTGGTATTTATTTTGATAATGTTGATGTGGATGCCAATTTTTTACCTTGATTTTAACTGTTGTTAACTTTCTCTAATAGTTTGGGACTAATATTATCGAAAAAATATCTTATACAACTAAAATTATCGGAAAAATATTTTACGGGACCAAAATTATCAAAAAAATATCTTATGGAACCAAAAAAAGTAACTTTTGGAACTAAAAGTGTTTTCACCCTATTCTAATGGGATCAAAAATAAAATTTACTCTACTTTAAATTTTTTTAGAAATTTATTTGATCCGAGAAAGGTGTATTTAACAATTATCCCAAAAAACTTTACGAGTCGTATAACCTTGTATTTAACTACACATTAGTCATTTCCCAACTAAAAAAGAACAAAGAAAAAAGGAAAAAAAGAAAAGAAAAAAGAAAAAACCTCTCCAGTTTATTGCCTAAAATCACAATTCTCTGCTTTCTAAAATAGATTTGAGAGGTGCTACCGCCTACCAATTCACATAAATATTAATTTAGGAATTTCGACGAACAGTATGTGGGCACTTCGACGAGCCTCCATTCATCTCAGGTAATTCGTCACTTCTCAATATTTTTGTGTTTATTAGAATCTTGACTTATTTTATGGTAGGTTTGCATCTTTTCTGTTTTTTCTTGTTTTCTTTTTTCATTTGAATATTTGTGATCCCTCTACGCATTGTGTTTATCTGTTAGCTTCGACCATTTGTTCTGATCGTGCGAGGGGTTTTGTTGGCGAAGAGAGAGAGAGAGAGAGAGAGAGAGAGAGAGAGAGAGAGAGAGTAGGTAGTAGGGAGGGAGTGTGCGCCTGCAATTTTTCGATTTTGTGAGATATTAAGTTGTTATTTTGGTGAAGTTTTTGTTACTGTTAATGAAGTAGTGGAAAGTATAGTTTTTTGTTATTTTGGTGGGGTTTTTGTTGTTGTTGTTTTTGTTGTTTGTCATATTGTTGTTATATATGTTGCATTTTGGTTTTAACTGCAGATTGGGCATGCATGTTCGGATATTCCCGATCCTCTTTCCATTATCGTGATATGAATCTTCTTTCTTTCCAGATGTTTGAGTTCAGGGACCACCCGAATTTGTTATGTGAAATCAGAGATAGCGAGTTGCTGTTTGGAGAATTGCAATGCTGAATTTACTCAGTCTCAAGTTAAAAGAAGATTCCACAACACATCTAGTTGTTCAAAATCATTCTCAGTCGGTCAAGTTTTTTCTTCACTGTTTGGGGCTAAGAGCGGTGGGGATCACAGCGATGTGTTGGAGGATGCTTCCTCTCGGCTTGAAACACGACATGATACAGTCCAGGAAGCTAATTCTGGAGATGAGATGGACGATGGGTCTGTCTCTGAGTCAGAGCTCTCTGTGGGTGTAGTTGTTGCTGATGATATAGAAAGTGAGTTGGAGATATCAGATGCTGAAACTGATGTTGGTGAGAAAAAGTATCCCAAAACTGAAGATAATTCAGGGTTCACTAAACTTGTACTTTCTGCTCCCCCCAAACAGGCGAGCAGGGTTTTGGATGAATGGGTTGGAACAGGAAATGAAGTGACCCGTACTGAAGTATCATGTACCGTGCTATTTCTTCGGAGACATCGAATCTTTGCCAAGACCTTGGAGGTGTGTTGTAATCCTTTTTGCTATATTAAGCTGACTTTGTTTTACCTTCATCTTAGCTCACGTTGTAGCCCTTGATACTTAGGATTCAAGAAGTGGATATGATTACTTTGACTTGTAGTGCCAATCATATCTGAGAGGATGGTGAAGGAAATCTTCACTGTGTGTTTATTGAATCGGTATTTATAGGGGCATGAGCGATGCTGTGTCTTCACATCAATTTCTCATCTTTCTCAGCAGCTACTATACTTCTTATCTGTTATATGGTCAGGTCTATACCAGTTAGTTTGTAGATTAAGGCCTTGTCCCTTCCTATCTTTTCTCGGATTCTGGAAATGGTTGTCTATTATCCTTTCAATAAGTTTTACTTCATTTGGAAGTTAGTTGAGTCTTACTGTTTTCTGTCATATTATTTGTGCCGTTTACTGTGACTCTGTTGAGCTGTGTTGTGAGTCTTCCCTCACTGAATGAGCTAATACAACATGGAGGAGAAGTTATAATGCTACCTTCTCATGGGACATGAGGCAGAGTTATATGGTTTGCTTAGCTTGTTTGCTAGATTCATATTTCTAACACTGTGCATTGTGGTGAATTTCCCAACTTTCACTTGTCGGCCTGTCTAAGTTTTCACTACTTATAATATTCCAGTTTTGCAGCTTTTTGAATGGCTGGACTCTGGAAAGCATCTTGAGTTTACTGAGAGTGACTATGCTTCTCGTGTTGATTTAATTGCCAAAGTGAAAGGCATATCCAAGGCAGAAGAGTACATTCAGCAAATTCCCGAATCTTTTAGGAGTGAAATTGTTTACTGTAGCCTATTGAAAAATTATGTTAGTGCATCCAATGTGAAAAAAAAAAGAAGCTGTTCTATGAAATGAAGAACTTATTCCCACTTACATGTGCTTCATGCAACCAGTTGCTTATTCTGTACAAGAGGACCAACAGGAAGAAAATTGCTGATGTTTTGTCATTGATGGAGAAAGAAAACATCAAACCCTCCAATGTCACTTACCAGATCCTGATTGATGTGAAAGGGCAGGCTAATAATATTAGTGAAATGGAACAAATCTTTGAGGAAATGAAGTCCAAAGGTGTGGAACCTAGCCCGCGTAATCAGGCATCCTTGGCTAAGTACTATGCTGCTGGGGGGCAAAAAGTTAAGGCAGATGCTGTATTGAAAGACATGGAAGGGGGTGATATAGTAAAAAACCGGCATGTATGTCGTTTGCTGCTTCCAGTTTATGGGTTGCTTGGAAGAGACGATGAAGTTGGGAGAATCTGGAGAGAATGTGAATCTAATCCTGATCTGGCAGAGTGCATAGCTGCCATGAAAGCATGGGGGCAGCTTAACAAAATTGAAGATGCTGAGGCAGTCTTTGATAAAATGCTGAAAATTCTGGAGAGGCCCTCTTCAAAGCACTACGCGGTTATGCTAGATATCTATGCAAATCATGGAATGCTGACTAAAGGGGAGGATCTCTGTAGACGAATGACAGAGAGTGGCATCACTGTCCGGCTGGTAGCTTGGGATGCAGTCGTGAAGCTTTATGCTGGAGCTGGAGAAGTGGAGAAGGCGGACGCCATTCTTGAGAAGGCCCTTTGTCAGAGAAGGGGAAGACCACGTGTTGCATCTTTCTTGAAAATCTTGGATGGATATGCAAATAAAGGCGATGTGCACAATGCAGAGAAAATATTCTTCAAGATGAGACAGGCTGGTTATGCCATGCAGCTGAAGCCTTACCACTCACTCCTCTATGCCTATGTGAATGCTAAGGCCCCGGCCTATGGGTTCGACATGAGACTGAAGAGAGACAAAATCGTCCCAGACGAAAAAATGGCTCGTCTGTTGGCTCGAGCAGCTGCATTGAGGGAGTCTCCAGTGGCCTGGTTGCTGGAATGAGCTGAAATGAGACTGGATCTTTGCTAATGGTGTAGGTTGTTAGCTACTGGAGATGTGTACTAATCTCTTTGTGACAATGCTTGTGGGAAGATATTGGTTCGATATGTGTAACAAACAAGCTTGAACGTACCTTTTTTTCACGTTGGCCTAATAAAACTCAATCGAGTTTGGTTTGGTCGACTATCTGAAAAGATCGGGGGTAATTTGGTTTGAATGAGATCATTCAAATTTGATTTTGATTGATGATCAAATAGAAATGAACGCAAATTCAAGATTTTTAAGTTTAACGACTGTTGCCAAAATTATTAGCGAAACTGTGATGTTTCATGTATTGTGTTAGAGGTATAACTTGAGTTGAGTTGCTCGCGAATAATTTTAAGGAAATGTGAAATTGAATAAAATTAGTTGTTTTTTAGAGTATTTTAAAAAATAAAATAAAAATAAATACAGAGTGAAAAGAAGCAACTTTATTGAACCTAGCCTAATTTAAAAAAATATATATAGAATTCGTCGTTAATGATTTCGGAAATTGTTTGCCCTGCCCTTATCTGATAACATTACCAAATAAATAAACGATTTAGAAACTAAGACATAAAATAAGTATATAAATTCTAAAGTTTGAGAAACATCGCCACAAATCTCTATCTCCCCATTTCTAAAAAATAAATGTTTTTATTTGTATCTCATCTAAATCTTGATTCATTTTATAAACAACAATTCTCATGTGCATAAGGTGCATATCTAGACGGTAAATGCCCGAGTTTAGAGTTTTTTTAGAATTTTTAGTGGTTTATTTTGCTTTTTAAGGTTTGTGTTTTTCTAAAGTTTATTAATCTTAATTAGGGGTTATATTTAAGTTGAAAAAAATAATTATCGAGCGCAATGCACGAGCCACGCATTATCGTCGAACAACTGCATTGTGCGAGTCGCCAACTTTCAAAAAAAAATAATGTAATTCACTTTTATTTTAGGGTTCACTAATTCCATTTTATAGTATATATTTATTTCAAAATTATGGTTTTTATTTTTAATTATTGTTTACTTTAGTTTCAAAAAAAATTTAAATTAATTGTCAAACATAATGCACGAGCCCACGCGTTAGCGTTGAGCGAGTGCATTGCGAGAATCGTCAGATTTTTAAAAAATTAAAATTAATTCACTTTGATTTATGGTGTTCATTAATTCCATTTTAGAATATATATTTATATTTATTTCAAACAAATTAAATCAATTTAAGGTTCACTAATTTTATTTTAGAGTATATAATTTTTGGGAAAAAACATAAAAAAAATAGAAAATCACAAAAAACAAATCGAAAAAAATAATAATAATTCTGTCGTGTGTACCCCACGCGCTTAACATCGTTGACTTTTTTTTTCTACTTTGTTTTTATTGGGTCTGGAATAGTCCGATGGGCCCATGTACATGCACTACATATATATGGGACCACCCCTTTTATAAATTTTGGCCCTTAAAATAATATTGAATAAAACTCCATCTTCATTTATTATTGATCGGGACAAGGTTCATTTTGAATTTTTGATCCTATAATTATTTACTTAGGAGAACTTTGGTCCCTATTTATCCTTTTGGTCTAATTTGATTCATAACTATTTCAAAAGGTTCAATTTGATCCCTCAATTGCTCATTTACTAATGAATGTTAACAAATTTCAATAATGGACATTAACAATACCCGTTGGAAGACATACTAACATCCACTTTTCTAATATAAATTATTTCATACATTAATAAACACTTTTTATACACATTGATTGAGCACGAAATTTCCACCATTTTCACAAAGAAATAAAACACATTTCCTGGTAAAATCCGGACATCCAATTTCTAATATTTTCTGAAAATATCACCAAATTCTAAAAGGTGGATCCATAGAGAGAGAGAGAGTATTGTGAATACAGGAAAATGAAATTGGAGAATTTGGAAATCAAATCCTACATTGATTTGAATTGGATGTTATCTTGTGGATTTTAGTGCTTGTGTTTGGCGGAATTGATTTGTGTAACACTAACCCCTAAAACAAACCATACGATGTAAAGTTTATGTTGTTGAATTTGGAAATGTTGGGAATATTTTCAGAAAATATTGAAAATTTGATATTCGGATTGCTGCTGGAAAATGTGTTTTATTTTCTTTGTGAAAATGGTGGAAATTCAACATTCAATCCATGTATGTAAAAAGTGTGTGAAATAATATAAGTATGTGAGAAAAATGTGTGTTAGTATGTATTTTAACGCATATTGTTAGCGTCTATTAGTAAATTAGCAACAGAGGAATCAAATTGAGCCTTTTGAAATAGTTATAGCTGGGATCAATTTGGATAAAAAAACAAAAAAAAAGAACCAAAGTGTTCCTAGGCAAATAGTTAATAGGATCAAAATGGACTTTTTCACCACAAACACCGCTAATTGTGAGCCTGTCACACCTGGCTTGCCAAGTATGATTAACCTTGCCTGTAGGGCGGGATTTACCCCGTGCGCATATCGGTTACCTTAACAACAACAAAAAATGGACTTTTTCACTTAAGATCTAGTTCCAATTTCATTATTATTTCTAAATTAACCCATGCACGACTCTAGTTTTGTTTATAGGGTTTTTAAGACTTCTCTCAACTCCCATCTCCCTCCCTCCCTCCCTCCCTCTCGACTATTCACTGTAATTTCTCGCAGTAAAAATTGGGCATTCCAACAAACAGCATGTGGGCATTCCGACGAGCCTCCGTTCATCTCAGGTAATTCATCGCATTTCACATTTTTACTATATGCATGCAATTTTTACCTTTTTGGAAGCCTATTGGTTATTTTGTTAAGATGTTTTTGAATTGCGAATGAAGACGTATGAATTTTTGGAGGTGATTGGATTTTATGTTACTTATCTTGACATTGTTGTTGTTTGTGACATTCTTGGTAGGCTGCTATTTATTGTTGTTTTTGTTCTTTGTGCAATAACTGAAAATCTGGCATTCATGTTCTCGGTCCTATTGTCTTTTTTTTCTCTTTTTTATAATAAAAACTTCCGGGTGTCGTTGTTGTAATATAAATCTTCTTTCTTTCCAGAAATCGAGGTTTAAGCTCAGGGACTAGTCGAATTAGCTGTGTGAAACCAGAGATAGCAAGTTGCTATCTGGAGAGTCACAATGCTGAAAGTATTGAATCAGAAGGGGAAGTTTTGGATGCGTTGGTGTACTTGAGAAGATTCTATAGCACATCGGGTTCTTCAAAATCATATTTAAAATTTCGCAGTTTTTCTTCACAGGCCGGTAATAAGAGCAGCAGTGATCACAACGACACCTTGGAGGATGCTCTCCCTGAGCTCGACACACCAAGTGGTGCAGTGCATAAAGCCGCTTCTAGAGATGGGATGGATGGTGAGCTGATCTCTGATTTAGATCTCTATGAGGATGAGAGCGTTGCTGATGATATACAAACTGAGTTGGAGAGCTTAGATTCTGTATCTGACGTTGGGGAGAAAATATCACCCAAAACTGAAGTTGTTCCAGCAATGATTAAAGCCCTATTTGTTGCTCCATTGTTGCCAGTGAGCAGGGTTTTGGATAATTGGGTTGAGACAGGAAATGAAGTGACCCAAACAGAAGTATTATCTACCATGCTTTATCTTAGGAAACGGAAAATGTTTGTCATGGCCTTGCAAGTATGTCTTCTAATCCCTTTAATATCAAATTGACTTTGTTTAGCCTGCATCAGAGCTTTCATTGTATCTTTTGATGCTTATGGTTCAAGAGATACAAACAATGACTTTGTTGGAATTTTATAGCTAATCGTACACGCTAAGGAAGCTCTCACTGTGTAGTGTAGTTAATTACTTGCTTTTATAAAGGAATGAGAGATCTTCAGTCTTCACTGTGAATAATCAATTTCGTTTCTTTCTCAGTAGCTTCATAGCTTGTGGTCTGTTATGCAGTGAAGTTTGTCATGCCAGTTTGAATTTAGGACTCAGATATTTTCACAGTTGCTATATTTTCTCAAAGTCTGCAAGTGGTTATTATTGCCCTTAAGATGAGCTACTTCTTCCCTTTAATGGAGTTTGTTAGGATCTGGTGTCGTATCTCACACCGTTCATGCATTTACCCTCACTCTGTGAAGCTGTTTGTTGAATCTTCCCTTGCTGGATGGGATAATACTAGAAATGAGGTGCAAATTGTAATGCTTGTTTTGCACAGGGACATTAGGTCAATCTTTAAATGATTTGCTTAGCCTGCTTGTATTGCTTTTCGCATGTGTCTTAGTGATGTTCCTAGCTTACTAGGTCGCCTTTGCATGCATTTTTACGAATGTTGGAGATTTGGATGGGCAGTAAATGTTATATTTCATATTTTGCAGGTGTCTGAATGGTTGGAGTCTAGAAAGCAACTTGATTGGACCGAGAGTATGTATGCTTCTCGTGTTGATTTAATTGCGAAAGTGCACGGTACGTTCAAGGTGGAAAAGTACATCGAGCAGATTCCTGAATCTTTTAGAAGTGAAATTGTCTACCGTACACTGCTGGCAAATTATGTCTTTACCAAGAATGTGGAAAAAGCAGAGCATCTGTTCAATAAAATGAAAAGTTCATTCCCTGTTTCGTGCTTCTCTTGTACTCAGTTGCTACTTCTGTACACAAAGACGAACAGGAAGAAAATTCTTGATGTTTTGTTGCTAATGGAGAGAGAAAATATCAAGCCGTCTCATTACACTTACATGCTGTTGATTAATTTTAAAGGGCTGTCTAGAGATATTAGTGGGATGGAGCACGTTTTAGAGAAAATGACATCTGAAGGTATAGTACCTAGTATGCGACTTCAAGCATCCTTGGCTCGGCACTATGCTTTTAGTGGTCTCAACGATAAAACTGAGGTTGTATTGAAAGAGATGGAAGGAGACGATATAACTAAAAATCGTATGTCATATCGATTTCTACTTCCCATTTATGCTTCCATTGGAAGGGCAGAAGAAGTTAGGAGAATATGGAGACAATGTGAATCTAATCCCGATCGGGGAGAGTGCATGGCTGGCATTGAAGCATGGGGGAAGCTTAATGAAATTGAAGAAGCTGAGGCAGTATTTGATAAATTGTTGAAAATTGCGGGGAGGCCCTCTTCAAGGCATTATGCAGCTCTGCTAAATGTGTATGCAGAACATGGAATGCTGACTAAAGGGAAGGCTCTCATTAGCCGAATGGTTGAGAGTGGTGCTGCTGTCATGCCAGTGGCTTGGAACGCGATCGTGAAACTCTATGCCGGAGCTGGAGAAGTGGAAGCAGCATACTCTATTCTTGAGAATGGCGTTACACAGAAAGGGGGAAGAGCACTTGTTACTTCTTACCTTACAATATTGGATCACTATGCAAATAAAGGCGACGTGCACAATGCAGAGAAGATGTTCCTCAAGATGAGACTGGTTGGTTATCCTGTAAAGATGAGGTCTTACAGATCACTCCTCAATGCCTACATAAACGCCAAAGCCCCGGCTTATGGTTTCCGAGAGAGAATAAGGGGCGATAATCTCTCCCCTAACAATGCTTTTGCTGGTTTGTTGGCTCAAGCCGATGCAATTAACAGGTCATTTGGGGCCGAGTTTCTGGCATGAGGGAAGATGGATGGTTTCATGGTTTCATTCTCATGCCTGGTGTTCAAGTAGGAGTGTAATGAATCTAGTCGAGCCGAACATATAACTGGCCTTAGCTTTAGTGAGAGTAAGTATGCTTCTTGACTTGATTGGAATAATTGGATCGGACCATCTTCATTTATGCTAGAGTGCATGTTGAAGTGTTGGGAGCTGGTTATTTCATATTTGGGAATTATTGTTTAACCTTATTTGATCAAAACATATTTTAGGTCCATTATTACATAATATTGCATGAAGTAGATAAGAATATTTTTCGATCGAAACATTTCCTTTTGGCAAATACTTGCATGCACAAGGTACATATAAGATTATTTCAGACGGATGGGTCAAATTCGCGGGTCAACCCGTAAAAAAAATCCGGTAAAATCAGTATCAACAGTAACATTAAAAAGTATCACTAAAAATTCGAAAAATATCACTTGTATCGTTAAATAGTAAGGGGTCTGCCACTTATCTTAGGGATTTTTGGGGTGCTTTTAAGGGTTTATTTTGTGTGTTTTAGGAGTTTTTTTTGTGCTTTTAGGTATTTATTTTGTGTTTTTTTATGATTTATTAATTTCATTTTAGGGTATAAATTTATATTTATTTCAAACAAATTATATCAATTTGCTTTAATTTCAGGGTTCACTAATTTTATTTTAGAGTATAATTTTTTTTGGGGAAATTAAAAAAAACAAAGAAAATAAAAAAAATTTAAAAAAAATCTGCCAGAAAAAAAAAAAAAAAAAAAAAAAAAACTGACAGGCGCATGGACGCATATAGGTGCATGGTAAGAGTGGTGCACGTAAGTGCTTCTCTTTCCTTTTTGGAGTGAGATTGACTTCATATTAAATGGTATGAAAATCTTTATGAGATGAACTTGTGTAAATAATCTAATATATACAGGAGTTGACTATAAAAACATTGTACTTCGTGTGAGAGCTAAGCATTATGCTTAATTAAATAATTAGTATAAGTTTATTATTTATCAGTGTATTTTAATGCTAATTAGTACTACATATAATTAGCACTAAAATTCAATACGATAAGCAATAAAAAAATAGCTCTAAAATATAATAACATAAGTAATAAAATTATAGTAAATAAGCATAATGCTCAGGTTCTCACTAAAAAGAGTGCTCATTTTAACCAAATCCTATACATACATGTATAGGAATATAAATAGAACTAAACAATTAGATATCAGACATCGTGTTCTCAGAGTGAACGGAACATTTCAAGATTAGTACAATCACATTAATTTGGGTAATGATTATTTCAATACTCTAAACTACAGTTTCCCACTTATTTTAACGTTCTTGAATAAATCGTTAAATGTCGTAATGCATTTTTCAATGGAGATAAAAGTTCATGAGTTAACTGCTAAAAAAAACACAAAGTTCATGAGTTGAAAATTAAATGTTCGATAAATGCTTCACTTAATAAACTATGTTAGCCGTGTGGATAAGTCGAAACTACTACGGTGTTTGAATCCTTTTTATTTAAATGACCATGGAAATGTCTAAACTACCCTCCACGTTTTAATTTTGTTACTGGCCTTGTATCATTATCAAATCACCCTCATTATTTTAGTAAAATTTACTCCCTCCGTTTCCGATTAAATGTCATTTTGGATAAATGCACACAGATTAATAAATTAATTGAGTTACCTAATATACTCTTGTGTGAATACATTAAATAAGTTAAATATAGGTATATTAATGCAATTAATGAGGACAAATGTGTGAAAAATGTGAACTTTCTGTCTCGAATTTGTAGAATGACATTTGTTTAAACAAAATTTAAATGCTAGAATAATACGTATTCAGAATCGGGGGGAGTATTATTTTCAAATATATTTATATCACATTATAACATTTGATATTAATGACAGCAATTTTATGTTTATTAAACTCTATAATAAGTTAGAAAGAACCCTGAAAAAAAAAATCAGCATAATTTAAAATAAATTTTAGTAAAGATATTAAGTATAAGGGTATAACGGACAAATCAACCAAAAAAATATGTTGCCTAGAAGGACAAAAGGGTGTGTAATGGCTAAAACTCAAACTTTAGGTGCCTTTTGTGTAATTATCAAAAGTTTAATTTCTTCCGGGAGGGGTTTTACTTTCAAATGAAGGGTTCTAGGATTTCTGTATTTTTTGGCGTCAAAAAATTGCGTAATTTCGACGAACAACATGTGGGCACTTCGAAGAGCCTCGATTCAGCTCGAGTGATTCATCACATTCTCAATATTTATCATATTCACGTGTTTTCGGAGTGTTGATTTTATGTTATGATTTGATTTTTTATTTTATTTTTATCTTCTGTTGTTCGTCTATTTTGTTGTTGTTGTGAATGAAATAGTAGAAATTTATTTGAAAATGCAAAAAAAATTACCAATGTCTTTCTATAACACTGTCTTTTCACTCTGCGAAACTTGCATTTACTTATTTGAACTCGTGAACTTGTTGAAGAAAACATGTTGAGGAAGGTAACTTTCGCAACGCATGTGATGAGAATTATCAGTTGAAATTCTAAAACATGAAGCGGAGGTTTGATTTCGTTTTTTAACTTCAATTTTTTTTAGTGCGGCTTGTGGAAACTGTACTAGTTTTTGTATGGAAATCAGGAATCTATTTGGATGAATGATTTGACTTGTGCATTTGAAAAATGAAAATATTTATGGTGAACCCCACTTCTAAGTTGTGATTAGTGCATGAAGAGAAGAATGCACATGTGATGGATCCAATTGTAATGAAGATACAAGATTTTTGGCCTCTTTCAACCTCATGATATTGACATATTGTGGAACCACGTTGTAGCATCGATTGTGGTTTATGTCTCCTATTTTGGCATTGTTGCTGTTTGTGTTATTCTTGTTTCATGCACGCTTGCCATTCTTGTGAGTTGTGACATAGACGTTCTTTCTTTCCAGGAGTCGAGGAATAAGTTGGAAGACCGCACAAATCTGCTTGGCAAAGTCAGATGTAGCAAGTTGTTATTTGGAGAATTACAATGGTAGAAGTGTTGAATCTCAAGGAAAGGTATTGGAGGCTTTGGTGTACTCTATTAGATTCATCAACACATCTAGCTCTTCAAAATCAAATGCAGAAGTCCGCGTTTTTTCTTCACATTCTGTTGCTAAGAGCAGCTGTGAGCAAGAGGATGATCCTTTTTCCGAGCTTGATCTGGTTCAGGAAGATGCTGCTGAAGATGAGTCCGAGGATGAGAGTCTCGCTGAGTCTGAGGATGAGAGTCTCGCTGATGATATACGAAATGACTTGGAGATTTTAGGCGCTGGGAAGAAAGAATATCCCAAAAGTAATATCGTTTCAGCAATGACTAAAGCTATACTTGTTTCTTCCACACTAACAGTGAGCGAGGTTTTGGATAAATGGATCGAAGCTGGAAATGAAGTCACCCGGGCAGACATATTGCAGAGCATGCTTTATCTTAGGCAGCGGAAAATGTTCATCAAGGCCTTGGAGGTTTGTCTTGTAATCCAATTACACTGTTAAATTGATTTTTTCTAGCTTTCATTGTATCCCTGGTTGCTTAAGATCAAAGAAACGTATACAATGACATAGATGGACTTCTAGCACTGATCGTGTACGAGGTTGATGGCTTGGGGTTTGGGGTCTAGGGTTTAGGGTTTAGGGATTATCTACCGTTGTTGTGATACAATAGTTCTAGCTTCTTTTGGAAGTTTGTTAAGTCTTGAGTACTTTATGTTGTGCTCCTCGCGCATTTACATTCAACAAAATGAGAGGAAAAAAAGATGAGTGAATACTACATGATTTTTGCTGTGTTGCCTTCCAAATCCAGATTTACATGCTAATTCAAATTTTGCAGTTGTTAAAATGGCCAGAGTCAATAAAGTATCTTGAATACAGTGACAGTTACTATGCTTCTCATGTTGATTTAATAGCCAGAGTGCATGGTATCTCCAAGGCAGAAAATTACCTTCAGCAGATTCCTGAATGTTCTAGAAATGAGAAAGTCTACCAAGCTCTTATGGCAAATTGTGTGTCTACATTGAACTATAGAAAAGCTGAGGCGCTGTTCGATAAAATGAAGAAGCTATTCCATCTTACAAGCCTTTCTTGCAACCTGTTGCTACTTCTGTACAAGAAAACTGACAGGAAGAAAATTGCTGGTGTTTTGCTGTTGATGGAGGAAGAAAATATCAAGCCATCCCTATTAACTTACCAGATTTTGATTGAGGTGAAAGGGCAGTTTAAAGATTTTAGAGGAATGGAGCAAATTCTAGAGAGAATGGAGTTTGAAGGTGTGGAACCTGATATGCGATTCCAAGCAACCTTGGCTCGAAACTATGCTGATGCTGGGCTAAGAGATAAAGCCGAGGCTGTGTTGAAAGATATGGAAGGAGGCGATATAACAAAAAACTTCCAGTTTGTCGGTTTTTGCTTCCTGTATATGCTTCTCTTGGAAGGGATGATGAAGTCAGGAGAATCTGGAAAGTATGTGAATCTAATCCACAGGTGGAACAGTGCATGGCAGCCATTGAAGCACGGGGGCACCTTAAGAGAGTCGAAGAAGCTGAGGCAGTCTTTGATATAATGTCGAAAAACTTGAAGGGGCTCTCTTCAAGGCATTATGATGCTCTACTATATGTCTACGCAGATCATAAAGAGGTAGCAAAAGGGGAGGATCTGATGAGACGAATGCTCGAGAGTGGTGTCACTCCCCAACCGGGGTTTTGGGATGCTCTCGTGAAGCTTTATGTTGGAGCTGGAGAAGTCGAAAAGGCAGATGCAGTGCTCGAGCATGCCCTTACACAGAAACGTGGGAGACTGTATGCTTCTTCTTACTTGACTATCTTGGATCAATACTCCAAGATAGGCGACGTGCACAACGCGGAGAAGATCTTCTTCAAGATGAGGCAGGCCGGGTATTTCTCAAGGATGCGCGTTTATCAGTCTCTCCTTAACGCCTACATAAATGCGAAGGCCCCGGCTTATGGCTTCATCGAGAGAATGAAGGGCGATGATTTCGTCCCAAATCAATCGGTGGCTGCTTTGCTGGCTCAAGCCGCTGCATTTAGGTAGTCGAAGGTGGCCGGGCTGGGCTGCTGCGGTGAGGCTGAGTTGTGAAGGTATAGCTTGTAGTTTGATCGTGTAAATTTTAGTCATGCTATTGTATCTACTGGTCTTAAGTAAAACAAATCAGATCTGCAAAAATATCAAATCACTTGACTCATTTAACTCGATTGAATTCTGCTGTCCTCTACATGATCCGCCGTTACCTCACAACTTTAGTCCAGCAAATCGAACTATGAATATGTAACTACTAGTCTCTACGCAGATACAACATCATTCTTTAGGCCTTGCAAGCCAGAGAGAGCTGAGGGCTCGAAGCCTCGAGAAATAATCATGTATCAACAGAAGAGCACGAGCTGATTGTCGCGTTGTCAGTGTACGGTGCATCTGCTGTAGAGTCTGCTGTCTCAAGTTGTCACCCTAGCAGATGCCCAGAAAAAAGGGAAGGGAAAGAAGAAGAAAAAACGAAATGAAAACAAAATCGGGTCAGAATAGGAAGAGCTCATCTCCAGTAAGTAGAAAATCACTTATAAGAAGAGGAATCATCACCTGTTGTAGAAAACCTTCAAGAGTGCCCAGTTTTCCCATGGCCATCGCCATCTGTCCCATATAATTCGCGACATTTGCAGGCGTACCTGAAGAACCACTGGCCAACGTCTCAGCTAGAGATTGCTGCAGAGCGTCCATACCTTGTGAGAGGGCGTCTTCTGCTTGATGCGATGATTGCTGCAAATTGTATATTCCTGTCAACTGCTGCTCTGTTAGAGGCTCCAGTTGGCTCACGAGTAGCTGCATAACCAAAAGATGTTAACGAGAAGGGAACGCTTGCCAGAAGGACTCGTGAGTTATGAACACACCTTGAGAAGTTCTGACGGGCGAAAACCACCAATCCACATGAAACACCTCTCTGCTGGTGTTTTCCACATTCCTGATAATATGTGAAATACGTCAGCCTTGGCTGCATTACCTTTCACCTTGAAGATCTCGTTGTAGTGTGTTGCCATGTTTTCCACAATCGTAAGAAGCTCTGTGTCGCTCACATGTGAATTAACGGCTGCTCTCAGCTCGTTTATCCTTTTGTTCCGCTCTTCCACCCACCTTGCATACTCCACATCGAAAGCTAAGGCCCCTGCAACTGCAAGATTCTTGATGAGAAGACGAAAAAAATGACGGGCTTCAATAATAGAGATCAGATCAGACCATTGCCAGTTCCTGCATTGGATTGATCTCCATTGCTTGAAACGAATACACCCTGCTGGCGTGCCTTCTGCTGCTCCTGCTCTAGCTGAGTTAGCTTCAGGCGGCTATTCTCCAGCTGCTGTACGTAAGCCTGAAGAGTAAATCGAATAACACCATCCGTTACATAACCAGACGAGAAACATCCAAAAACATGAATATCAACTCGGAGCTACCTTCTTCCTGAGTCTGCTTTTCCTAGCAGCTTCTCGATTTTGGGCAAGCCTCCGCAGCATCTGGATGTCGTAATATACAAAGGGATCGATCAACAAGCAGCTTATAAACTTACTAAATTCACAATTAGTATTATAAGGGTGCATTCAACCTTCTGGTCTAGTGTTTTTTCCTTCGATCTATCACTGGAATCAGAGGCCACAACACCTGCAGATTGACCAATTTCAAACTGTACATGGAGCACGAAATACATCAGACACAACCTCCACCAACAGCAATGAAAAATTAAAGTTCACATCTCTGAAGTCTGAATGAAAACCAGAAAAACAATTTTGAAAAACGAATCACCTTGTAATTTTTATCATCGGGATCCATATCCGTTGAGGTTTCTGTATGTGAACTGGAGTCTGCCATGTTCGATTCTCTCCAGTTTTCATCTTGTGCACCAGATACAAACTGCACATACTTTATTAGTCATAGTCTCATAGATGTGACAAAATACAGTTACAAGATCGTATGAAGTGAACAGATATGCGATGTTCAGTGAATGGATGTTTACCTTAACTAATGTAGCAGACTGAAGATTAGGTCTCATTGTTTGGCTTTTCAGAGCTTGATTAAACAGGGGAGCTGCGTTAGCGTTAGAACAACTTGTTTATAAAGAAGTGGAATTGTCATCAATTTCATATTCATATCAAAACGAGAAAATACGAGGCTCATTCAACACCAAGAGATGAATGAGCTAGGCTAAAATCTTGAAAACACAAGATCTGAGCTCATAAATGATTGATCCAAGCAATTGTAAACTTATTCAAATCTTCATTTTTCTGGTTTTAGTAACCATTAATCTTGATTGAAATGGATATAGACAAAAATAAAAGAAACCAACTCAGCCTCCAACATAATCAAGTATAGACATCACAAAATGTCATTAAAAGCTAGTGATGGTGAAACTACAAACACAGATGCTAATACAGATTTTCTATATGATCAAGACTCATTGAATGGTTTAATAAGAGTCGTGTTTGGAGTGTTCGTACCTTTTTCATACATCTAACCGATTTTATGTTTGTTTTCAGCTAAAACGACCTGATTGCTACCTAATCTCTCTTACAATATTATAACACCAAATAGAATACGTAATTACAAATAGGACTAAAGAAACAAAACATAAACCAAAACTACAAATTGTGAAACTTGCTATAGGAGGAATTACCAGCATCTCCCACACGAAATCCACTATATTGTTCGAGGGCTCCAAACTCAGATCGAACAGAAGTCTGTGCTGCATTTGCTTCCTCAACTCTGCAGTTTGAAGTCACAGTTGAAATTAGGTACTGATGGAAATGTCAAGAACAGACTCCATGAGGAAAACAGCATAAGTGTATCACAACAATTAGGATAAACCTCAAAATTGCAAATACAAACCACAAATAATGTCTACTTCCAAACTCCAGCGTGAAAAGGCACAATAATGTCAGAATTATTTGATTAATGTACTAATAAGAATAATCGAATTCCCAAGAATTACATAACAAAACCAGATCACAACCAATTCTTACACAAAATAAATGTGTAAGAATAAATATCTTCATCAGCAATAATTTAATTGAGCAAAACTCAGTGATTGAAGAAGCTACATCCATGTCCGCATTAAACACGTCAAAGGTTTTAACAAGAACAACCAATTCATAGAAAATAGCGGTGATTTTATAGCATGAATTCAGTTTTTACCCCTGAAATTTGACAGATATATTGAAAGAAATAGTTTTCAAATTTAACTCTACTACAAGATGATATTGAATAAATACTCAAAACTTCTTAGATTAAATTCAGATAATCACCAAAGATAAAAAGGAACTTACATGGTGTTGGAAACTGGTGTTTGAGAAATAAATCTTGCCATCTCTGAAGTTTCTCTTCGATTAGTATCACCACCAACATTTACTGTAGCTCTAGCCATGATTTCCCATGTGTTTGTGTTAAAAAAAAATTGAAATTCCAGAACATTGCTTCAAACCCAACCCCAAATACAAACCAAACATATAAAACGAGCTATTTCTAAATCAAGAAATCAACACAAACACAAGAACTCGTTAAAAACCCTTTTCACAAACACCTTCAAGGCACCACTTAAAGAAGAAAAGGCATAGTCGAAAGCGGAAGAAACAACTGAAGGTCTAGGTAAACGACATAAAGATTAGATCTTTTTGATTCGAAAAAGCTAACAATTGACCGGAAATTCTTATTTCTTTGATTTCGTGAATAAATTACGGTGGGAAGGGCTCTCAAGATTAAGATTACTGTGTTTCAGCACAAAAATCTAGGGACCCAGTTAAATTATAGTAATCAAGATTTGCTTTTTCAATTAATGTTTTCAGAATTTGTTTATTCATTTATAGGTTTGGGGAAATTGAAGAATTCAGATCGTGACAACATTTTGTGTCATTTTCACCTGAAGCACTTTTGCCCACTTTCCCATAACCTCTCGCCATTTTCTCTGCTTTTCTTGCCAACCTTTTTATTATATTATGCTTTATTTTTAAGTGCATATTGCGGTGGAACGCCCTCCCTCTATTTCTTTTATTTCCAATTCCAAACGTCATTTCTAATGCTAACTATTAATTATTTGGGTATTCTCCAGAGGACTTTAAATCTCTATTTAATTACATGAAATCTTATAAACTTTTTGATAAAAGTTTAATTCGATTAATTAAAAATGAAAGATTTAGTATTGCTAGAATCAGATCGGAGTTCGATTTAGAATTCGGACCCTATCCATCAATCTAGTTTCCATGTATAAGAGTATTTGTTTTTATATTTGCAATCACAATTCACAATATTCTTGTTAGTGTGTTACACTTCGTGTTACATTATTAAATTACAAGTTTTTCTTATTTTTTTTCTTCAATTTTATTTTTTGTGATTTAGTTTAATTTTATAATTATTTTTAAGCGTCATCCCACCCAATTAGGGTTTATAATTTTTTTTATATTTAATTTTTAATTTTCAATTAATAATTTATTATTATGGTTGATTTTTTTCAAAATTATGTTTTATAATTTTTTTAATTCAATTTTTTATTGATGAATATTGACTATGATTATTTATGTTATAATTAGTTTTTATTTTATAATAAATATTATTAAAATCATAATTTTTTTTGGATGTCGAAGGTAACCCGGCTGCTACCGTGGTGCGTACTGGGTAAACCTCACCCCTGTGTAACAGCTTGCAAACCTACACATGGGAGGTAAACCACACTTTCCACTTGGCAGGCCATGTGTGACAGGCTCAAATTGCAACCTACAATTGCAACCTACACAGGAGAGGTAAATCACATTTGGCCTGTGTAATAGCTTGCAAACCTACACATGGGAGGTAAACCACACTTTCCACTTGGCAGGTCAGGTGTGACAGACTCAAATGTAAATCACACTTGGTAGGCCAGGTGTGACAGGCTCAAGTGTGACACCTAATGGTGAGGTGTGACAGGCTCAAGTTGTAACCTACACATGGGAGGTAAACCACACTTGGCAGATCAAAGGTAAATCACACTTGGTAAGCCACACATGGGAGGTAAACCACACTTTCCACTTAGCAGGTCAGGTGTGACAGACTCAAATGTAAATCACACTTGGTAGGCCAGGTGTGACAGGCTCAAGTGTGACACCTAATGGTGAGGTGTGACAGGCTCAAGTTGCAACCTACACATGGGAGGTAAACCGCACTTGGCAGGTCAAAGGTAAATCACACTTGGTAGGTCAGGTGTGACAGGTGCCATACTTTCCACTTGGCAGGTCAGGTGTGACAGACTCAAATTACAACACAAGGGAGGTAAATCACACTTGGTAGGCACAGGGGAGGTAAATCACACTTGGTAGGCCAGGTGTGACAGGCTCAAATGTGACACCTAATGGTGAGGTGTGACAGGCTCAAGTTGCAACCTACACAGGGGAGGTAAACCACACTTGGCAAGTCAAAGGTAAATCACACTTGGTAGGCCAGGTGCGACAGGCTCAAGTGTGACACCTAATGGTGAGGTGTGACAGGCTCAAGTTGCAACCTACACAGGGGAGGTAAACCACACTTGGCAAGTCAAAGGTAAATCACACTTGGTAGGCCAGGTGCGACAGACTCAAGTGTGACACCTAATGGGGTAGGCCAGGTGCGACAGGCTCAAGTGTGACACCTAATGGTGAGATGTGACAGGCTCAAGTTGCAATCTACACAGGGGAGGTAAACCATACTTGGCAGGTCAGATTTGACAGGCTCACACCTAATGGTGTTTGTGGTGGGTCGAATTTGAAACCTTTGGCCTCAATAAACACCACCCCACCACTAGGCCATCCCAAAATGACATTAAAATCATAAATTTGATAATATAATACGGAGTGAAACATAAAAAAATGTAATAGAAAATTTCCGAGACGGTCGCAGAAATTTGTTTAGGTAGAGCATATTCAGAGACGATCGCATAAATTTTTATTTGGATGGGGGAATGCATAAATTTTAACTTTGGGGGAAGCAAAAAATAATATTATAATACATATAATATTATATTTATATAACAAGTTATATATATATATATAGAGAGAGAGAAATGATATGCTGAGCGGCGAATTTGAGCGCCTCCGTGAGCGCTCACTCCAGATCAACAAATCTTATTTTATTTTTCTTGTTTTTTAATTTTACTAATTGTCACTTTTTTTTTATTTTTCGTAGCGGTTCTTGCTGTGTGTCACCGACTCGTCTTTCTTACACATATTTTTTCCCCCTTCTCCGTCATTTTCTTTAATTCCTTCTATTTTTTCCATGATGTGTTTTTGCTTGCCCTTCCCTTCTCAAAGTCGGATTTTCTCTTCTATCAATTATTTTTTCTTTTGTGCTATGATTTATTTCATCTTCTTTTTCTGTATTTATTTTCTTTTCTCTGCGTCACCATTATGTCGGTCAATCTCTTCAATATTCGCTTCTCATACCTCTTAAACCCAGCCAAGACTGTATATTAGAGTGCTAGCTAGTGCCATCGCTGCCTCGATCAAATCGACCGCTCACTTGGGGAGGAAATCTACTTGAAATTTTCCCTAATTTCACAACACAAATTGCACATGAATCCCCAAATTCAGTAGGAAGAATGTGATGTATCATTTTGTAATGGTGCTTGGATTCATGATATTGGTTTGTGTTGAACAATCTGCCGCAATTGATGGAGAGATGATAATTGATTTATCGAAATTGTAGAGTGAAGATGACACTGTGGATGAGAGGGTGGGGAGATTGATTCAGAGTTTTTATGAAGATAAAGCAGATGAAAAAATCCAATTTTTCGTTGCAGCTGTAAATTTGATGAAATAGGCAACTAGGTTTGGTTTTTGTCATTATTTTGTTATTTATTTTTCTCTTTGCTTTATTTTTGGTAATATGTTTGCTCTGTTATGTTTTCTGGAGTGATGACTTCGTTTATTCCTTTCATCATAGTGAGAATGGTGACCGATGCAGAAAAAGAAATTATTAGTGGAAAAAATAAACAATGGTATATACTTGATTTTTTTTTCCAGAGAAATAGAACAAGAAAAAATATGTAGCAGAAAAATGAAAATAATTGATTGCAGAAAAGACACAACGATGAGAATGGGCTGCGAGAAATACTACGCTGAAAAAGAGGTAAATCTATTGATAAACTTGAGGAAAGAAAACTACGCAAAAATGAGAAAAAACTAAAGATAAACTGAAGGAAAGTAAACTGATAGGAAAAAAGAATTAAAAAACAAGAAAAATAAAATAAGATTTGCTGACCTGGAGCGAGCGCTCATGGAAACGCTCAAATATGCAGCTCAGCATATCATTTCTGTGTGTGTATATATATATATATATATATATATATATATACACAAATATATAAAAAAATTTGACAAAACTTGAGGGGTGCCCCACCTGCCCTCTCTGTGGTTCGTCCCTGAGCATATCAATCACACTTTTTTTTTTGTTCAGATGTGGTTTGTGTGATTTACAACATATTGTACATGAGTGGGGTATTAATCAATATACATTAGCGGTTGCAGGTTACACTCGTCATAAAAGTATAATTTGTCTCTTTTATGTGAGTTATAGATAATTTATATAGATTCCAAGTTTACCCTAAATTGTATGCTGTAAACCTATAAACCTGAAATTAAATGTGAAATAATGAATGGGTTCATTTGTATAGATTTTATATTTTATTTTACCACAAAGATGCTAAATAATGAATCTGCTTTTTATATGCAGAATTTATACAATTACAAGGTGTTGAAACTTTTGAATTCTTTCTTTATTTTAATGGGTGGACATATGTAACCAGATTCTGGTTTTCAATCACAAGGTGTTTAAACTTTTGAATACTTTCCAATAATTATTTCTTGAAATCTACCTTTCTTGCTTTGCTTTTTGACTTGATATTTTATTTCATTTCTTATTTTTGTGTGTGTATGTGTTTTCGAAGAATCAATTATATATATATATATATATATATATATTATATAATGTAGTATTTCAAATATCTCATCAATCAAGAATTGATTAAATTTTGTGCAAACTACCCCATTATAAAAAAGGGGCCAAAAAACAATTATAATATTACATCATTTTATGCAAGGAAACAAAAATTAATGACAAATATTTGTATGAGACCATCTAACGGGTCTTTTGCGTTAGACGGGTAAAATAGGATCCAAATTTGTCCAAAAAAATTTTCCAAACCCGCAAAACAGTCAGGCATGTGGGCTCCACACGCCCGCCCCGCGCGGCCACTCGGGTATCATTAGGTATAAAATAAAGTATCACTATGTGTGAAGTATCACTAACTGTGAAGTGGAGTATCATTAACTATGAAGTGAAGTTTTATTAAATATAAATTTGGCGAAATATCATTAACTATTAAGTGAGGTATTAGATATATATCTGATAAAGTATCATTAACTTTGAAGTGAAGTGTATTTTATTCAACTAGGATGCGGGTTGAGATCCCACGAGTGTGCCCCAAAATCAATTATTCTCTTCTTATTTCCTTTAATGATTGCAAATAAATCCCCAAAAAAATGAATAAACCCAAGAAACACAAATAATAATGCAGGGGCTATTGCATAGAACGAAGTTTTCATCATTTTTGTTATTATAGCATAGCAGTCATAACATTTTGACCAGTGAAGATAATTGTAGTGACCAAAAATAATTTTCCCATTAAAGTCATTGCTAATTTTGTAAATTAATTTTGTATCATTAAATTCAATCAAGTAGTAATATTTTATAATTATTAATTTTAGATTACTTTAGCAAAATAAAAAAAAATGAAATTATTGCACGGTGCAGCAATCAATGAATCTTCTTCGCAATTGCAACCGGAGATGTGAATTTCAAAATCAAAACTCTCGGTATGAAATAAGAGTTTATAGGTTGAAAAATGTTTAAATTTTAATTTTTTATATGAAAATATGATTTATTTGTTGACATATGAACCTTAGATGTTATTATGAGTTTTAATTATATTGGTGAGGTAAGAATTAAATTTAAATCATCATTTCTTCCTTTTTTTTGTTGGGTTTAATCTCAACGTCCATTGACCACAACGTATGCTATAATTAATCATAAAATGAATAATATGATAATTTATATAGTTCACGCAATAACAAAAGTTATAAATTATTTTTATTTTGTTATAATATTTTTCGTATTTTTTCATAATTATGATCTTTAACAAATAAAATTGTAAAGGTATCATCTGCGGATCCCGCGGTAGTTACTAAAGTTTCTATATTAATTGAACACATCATGAGTTCAATTCATGACTTGCCATTTAAAATAATTATGAATTATGGATAACATTTAAGCGAAGATGGAATATTGTAGGAGGAAATATTATTGAAATTATTTGTGATAAGTAAATGGTCCATCCTTTCATTTTATTTGTTGTTTTAACTTTTTAATTCTGTCTCAAAATATTTGTTGTTTTATATATTTTCACATATTCTCTCTCTAATTTAACCCTAATACAAATCAGGAAAATATAATTGAATAAGATTTTGTGACATGTACGAGGGATTAGTATATTTGCCTATAAAATTAATTGTTAATTCTAGATAAAAAAATTAAAACAACAAATAAAATGAAACGGAGGGAATAAGTGACTCAGGCCGATTTGAGTTTCTAAAAGATTATAATTTCAAATCAAAATATAACTAGAACACGACTTGTTTGGCTAAAAAATGAAATTTAAAATGTGGAAATACAAAAGACGGAATTGTATTAACCTCAACTCCTCAAGACAAGACTTGAAGCCGAGAAACAAATAAAAAACTTTTTTAATTTATTCAGTTAAAATATTTATAATATTTATGAACATGTTTAATTAAATTTGAAATTAAATATATTCACAAGCTGATGGAATCAAATACTATTAATTCAAGAACGGCTCGATTTGTTTATATCCCTAATTATTTCATAGGAAAATCAAAACCCTTAAATAAGAAAAGAAAAAGAATATAATTTGGGAGTTTCTATTTGCACCCCAATATTTACTCTTTGCACCATAGCTTCTCTATGCACCTTTTTTTTTTTACTTTTTGCACTCCTAAAATTGACTATAATGCCCCTACTTAAAAAAACATAAAATCTTGAAATTAAAAGCATAAAAAAAAATCGCGTTCCGTTCGAAGTTGTGTATTCGAACATTATGAATATGTTCGAAGTATTCTATTCGAGCATAATGGATATGTTCAAAGTCTTGGGTTCGAACGGTACTTAAAAAAAATTCATGGAGTCCGTTCGGTAATTATTTTTCGAACATGTCATGTTTGTTCGAAAATCAATTTTCGAACAAACATGGTGTGTTCGAAAATTAATTTCTGAACGTGACTTATTTTAAAAATTATGTATGTTTGAAAATAAAATTTCGAACAAACACGATGAGTTCGAAATTTCATTTTTGAACCACACTTAATTTTTTCTTTTTGAACAAAGGACATTTAAATAACTTCAAAACTATTTTATTTTTTTCTTTTTTCTTTTGGGGTGTAAAGAATAAATATAGTGTGCAAACAGAAACTCCCTTAACTTTCCCTCTCTCGGTTTACCGTGATTCTTTGCTTGAAGGAGTCTCACTTCTCTTTTCCCCTTTTTGACAGATGCCTCTCCCCCCCTCTTTCTCTCTCTCTATCCGCTTTTGCCACTCACTGAATGAACAAATTTTCACGAGCTTTTTATCTGGGTTTCTAGGTTTTCCGGTCATACTTTGACGACATTATAGTTAAAAAAAGAATTAAAAAAAAATAGACAACAGCATTGTACCATTGTTGACTGCTGATTTAGCCTTCAAAAACCCTTTATTTAACGCAGTAAATCCGATTTCATGGTAAAGATTTTTCCTTACTTGCCTTGATTTTGACCTTGGGATTTTTCTGAAATTTATTTCTGGTAGAGTTCTCTCGGTGGGTTATTGGGCAAAATCCTTCATTTGTAGAAATTCGTGGACTGACTTTACTCATTTTGCCCAATTTTACCGGGAGTTCTCGTAAAGTTTTCAACCCTTTGGAGACCCAGACTTTGCGCAGCATTTCTTCTGAAACCTAGAGTTTGTTTCGCTCAATTTTGTAACTTTTTTTTCTCAACTTTCACAGTTGTTTGTCGAAATTCCCTTGAAGTTGTGAGGGGCTGTGTAGGTCTGTCTTGAATTTCATGTGATTTTCTGTGGGAAATGGGGAATCATAGCAATAATAACAGTAGTAATCAAGAAGATGGGAATAAGAACTCATCAACAGTTTCAAAAGGTAGTGGTGGTTTTGGTGGAGCCACCAGGTCATGGGGAACCACCGTCTCCGGTGGTCAATCTATGTCGACTAGCGGCAGCGTGGGGTCTCCGTCCAGCCGGAGTGAGGCTGCGGTGGCAACTACGGTCAGTGACAGCGCAATAATGCGAATAAACAATCTTGATATCCAAGGAGATGATGCAGGGTCTCAGGGGACTGCTGGGTGAGTCATTTCTTTTGTTCGTGGTGTTCATTTTTCTAGTTGACATTCGCTGAAGCTTCTTATAGCTCGATTCATATTGGTTGCTTTCTCGATTTCCCGTGGAATTTTGTTATTTGTAGGTAGTTTAATTTCATGTGGTGGTTGTTGTTTACGTTAAACTTTGCTAATGCCTGTAGGATATAAGTGAGCAAGAACAAATGAGGAAATTTTGGAAAATATGTTGGAGATTGTTGATTAACTATCCAAGATGGAGCTGAATTATGCTTCATTTTGTGATGTGACTGATACTTCGTTAATATTAGACAAAGTAATAACTTTCATAAGACAAGGAACTGATTGACATTGTTATTTATAAGTCTACTTCGAGCCAGTTTGAAATCCATGCCTTCGCCCGATCAGAGATATCCTATTAGGCATCTTTCATTTATTTTGACAGAATTCTTTCTGACATGCATAACATGAGTGTGAAGCCGTGAAGGCCTATTCTTGTATAATTTCTACTTTTCTCCCTGCAATGGTAATTTACTATTATATGAACAGGAACAGGAAGAAAAAGAGAGGACAACGTGCAGTTGGAGGTGACAAGAGTGGTCGAGGGCTTCGTCAGTTTAGCATGAAAGGTTTCTGTTTCTTTCTTCTTCCTTTTTGTTTCCTTAGTATGAATGTTAAAAGTCTTGGTTGGTATGTTTATAAAATTCTGCTTAAAGTGTATTGTTTATGTATATTTACTCATATTACTCTTAATTATATCCAGAGGTCGATCAAATTTCTGTGGACACCTCTGTTGAGTAACTTGAGTTGTCACTGTGTCCAGATTCCAGAATCGGATAGGAGACAGTGGCTTCCCTTTTCAACTGCAAAAGTTAGATTTGAACATAAATCAAATATAGGATGTGGCCACTGTTTATATGGGCACGTGTTGGATTAGTGCAACTTAATATACATATAATAATAAGGTTGGTCTTGGTTATTTGTAATCTTTGTAGAAAATTTTGTGACTTCTTCAACACTTTAGTGCTTTGAAAGTAAGTTGTAAGACTCAAAAGAGTAGTCATGCAATGGAGAAAAGTTAATGTTTCAAATTCAGTGGCCTGTTCTCATATGATGTACGAACAAAATCTATGTTGTTATTTCAGTATGACTTGCACAGTATTAACATCTCATTCTTCTTGTGGTAGTTTGCGAGAAAGTGGAAAGCAAAGGAAGAACTACATATAATGAGGTTAGATCTTTTTTGTTCAATCTTTGGTTATAAGACAAACTGCCCTAGTTCTTATGCTACTGAAGCACCTTTTTTTTTCCATTTATGGGCAGTTGGTAGTTTTCTTTCTTAACAATTTGAATCTTGCATTAGTCCTTTCATTCTGTATCTTGTGTTGACTGTCACTTTCATTTAAAACTCCGTCCCTGACAATAGGTTAAATTCTATGTAGTCCTCATTTATTTGTTTCTCAGCAGGGTCAATCCTTTGTAACCACTGTGGCACTGTGATGTGCTTTAACTTCATTCTCTCTTTCCCCTTTTCCCTTTTCTTTCCTGTGGGTTAGGTGGGTGGTTGGGGATGTTGTTCGTGAAGTGCTTGTGAAAGTGTTCTGTCATCTCCTGCATGTTGTAATGCATCATCCTCATCATTGTCTGAAAACACAATTTCTTTTAATATTAACGTTGTCTCCTGTTTGTGATATTGTTTTGTGTTCAATATTGATATACCTGTTAATGTTTAGTATCTAATCTGACTTAAAATTTGTATTTCTAGGTGGCTGATGAACTTGTTGCTGAATTTTCCGATCCTAGCAATAATATTGCATCTCCAGACCAGGTATTTTTGCAGTTACAATCATGATCTCTTATGTGTATAGTGCTCATGAAACCTAATTTTCAAATAATTCTGATTGTGAAATGTAAATGGCAGCAACAATATGATGAGAAAAACATTCGTCGAAGGGTTTACGATGCTCTAAATGTGCTGATGGCAATGGATATAATCTCTAAAGATAAAAAGGAAATACAGTGGAAGGGTCTACCTCGGACTAGTTTGGATGACATTGAAGAACTGAAGGTTAGGTTTCCGTTCCTTCCCTTTCCAATGCTTTCCTTTCCACATACTATTGTTTATGTCATAATCAGATTAATTCTGAATCTGCTAGATATTGTCTACCAACATCAGTGAATCTCAGTTTGTGAATAATTGATTGCAGACTGAACGTCTTGGAGTTCGAAATCGAATTGAAAAGAAAGCAGCATATCTTGAAGAGTTGGAAGAACAAGTAAGTACTCATGAGAGGCTGAGAGCATAGTACTCGTTTCTGAGTTTTGCTGGATGTCAGCTCCCTGGTGTGTGTATCACGAATTCTGTGCCATGGCTAACAATTTAATTCCCTATGTTTTGTTGCAGTATGTTGGGCTTCAAAACCTCATACAACGCAATAAGCAACTCTATGGTTCGGGAAATGCTCCTAGTGGTGGAGTTGCATTGCCATTCATATTGGTCCAGGTAGAGTTGAGTGATTTTTTCGCAGAGACTTTCTTGCATGCATTTAACAATTAAGGATACCGAAATTGGTGCTTGGAACTAAGGATACATATTGGCAACCCTCCTACTTATTTGCTTCTTGTCACGAAATAAAAGTTTTCATTCTTAATTGGCTCTCCTCCTGGTATGAGTGTGACACTTCTCTTTATAGGTATGAACATGTATTTGGAACATAGGCAGAAAGCAAACACTGAAAGTGTAGCAGTGTGAATTTCAGTAAGAAGTTCATCTAAGTAAATGAGAAAATAAATCCAAATTTCACATTAATGCTGAGTAATGCATGTTTTCTACAAGCTCGAACAAATCACTTCAACCATCAATATTCCCTCAGGTAAAGAGGAAATTCAACCTAACTCAACTCGTAAAGAATGGAGAAATTGTTGATATCTTGTGAATTCTTACTTTGTTCCTTGTTGTATACTCCTTGCCTATTGCATGTACACTTCAGGCCCACAATAATGTTTTGTAAAAGATTAAATTGCGCTTGAAATTACACTTGACTGGGCTGCATTAATGAGCTTTTCTTACCCCATACTAGGCTATAGTATTAAAATAGATAAGAATGCACCAAAATGCACGATGATCACTAATGTTTGAACCACCAAGAGGTATGTTTTTTACATAAATCTAATGCTTCTCGTTGATGTGCATGTAAAAACTGTAGACTCGTCCTCATGCCACAGTGGAGGTGGAAATATCTGAAGACATGCAGCTGGTGCATTTTGATTTCAATAGGTAAGACAATTCAATTAAATTACGATTTGTTGGTGTGATGCTGCACACCTTTTCTTGAATTCAAAATTTCTCCGGATACAATTGGGCTATCGTGTCTTTGATTGCAGCACTCCCTTTGAGCTGCATGATGATAACTATGTCCTCAAGGCAATGAAGTTTTCTGGAAAGTCAAGAAACGATGGCACCGTCCAAAGTATTCCTAGTGATGGTGGTGAGAGCTCGAGCATGCCGAGTACCTACCAACCTCAAGCACCTCATCCTTCAGGGTCAAGCATCACGAGTAGGCCTCCCAACTCATCCCCTCTTCCCGGAATATTGAAGGCACGCGTCAAGCATGAGCAGCATTAGGCTGACACACCAAAGCTCAAATCTCTCGGTAATATCCTCATCATCACATTTGTACATATATACTACATGGAGAAGGATCGGAGCAGGTGGGCTGGTCGTGGCCTTCCATAACCTCAAGAATATTTTTGTATGGCGCTGATGGAGCGGAAAGTTAGTAGGATTTTATCGTCCCTCAAGTAAGTATCGCGTATTTTGATTACTTCGTCGATTGTCTTATACATAATACACTCTAGGCATCTATAATTATTTCCCCCATTTTTCTGTGTTGTGTAGAAGATGAAGTTCGACTGTAGGCTCTACCATATTTTGACTTGTTAATTCAGAGATTCAAGAATGCAGTTTCTTGTAACTTTTTTTTTTCTGTTTTTTGCTACACTAAACAGAAACACAGGCATTTAGCTTTTTTGCTTTTATGTTTTCAAGTAGCCGTTCGCCCTCATTCATTTAGACCTTATATCAATGTACTGTATTGACATGTCATCTGCGGTTGCATTGCTCGTAATATGAGTTTCTAACAACATTTATGTTGACAATTCGGGTTCTTAGAAAACCCGGCCGGATCTAAATCCTACCCGATTCACAGCCCTCTTCATAGAAGAAGACAATTCAATTATACGACACGCTGAGCTGAGTGTCTGGAATATCATTATACACCTTTGTGATTATCACCAAATAATTTGGAATCATTGTTCCATTTCTCTCTCTCTCTCTCTCTCTCTCTCTCTCTCTCTCTCATATATGAGACTGTTCAAGAAAATACTCCACTTTAGTGCAGTACACACGTGGCAATTACAAAACACAATATACAATATGTATAAAATGGGCGAGAAGAAAAGCAAATTTTAGTCTGCATGATGCCAATAAATTTGTGTTTTTATCGACTTGATTGATTTAGTGTTACAGTCACTACTACCACCTAGAAAATAGTTTGTTCCGGTTAATAAAATAGCAAGCTGTCGATAATCGATAGGTTTTTACGTAGAACCAAAATGTGGAATGCTTTTACTTTTATTTAATTTGCATGTCCAAATTCCATTGGTTTAAATTAAGTGATGGATATGTCGATTTGTCCTTTAAATTAATTTTACCGGGATTATATTTTGTATATACGTTTGATTTGACACGATTATCATCATCATCGTCATCATCATCATCATTATAAGTGTAAAACTCTAACTATGAGCATTTTCCCAAGCTCTCTTTCTTGGATTTTGAAAGTAAAAGTGTAATTTTGGAAATAGTCGAATATTAGTATATTACGAAAACAAATAGCGTTGCATAGATCGGTCATATTAAAATGTATAATTCATAATTTTTAGATTCGGTCGGTATCTATCAGAACTTACTAATTAATTATAATACAAATATTAACTCTATAGTTTCGTGAAAATCCAACTTACGTTGAGTGTCAATTTATTTACACATTGGATGAGCGAGCGAGGTTGACTGATATATAATGAGAGGATGTAACTCACTAGAAACATCAAAGTGATGAAGATGAAAAGATCCTTGTATAAAATTAAGATGTCTCCCATTTGAGACCTACAACCCTCATACCCCAGAGAGAGAGAGAGAGAGAGTTTTAATATTAATCTATTGGGTTAATTACGATTAAATACATAAATTTTGACACAATTTGCAATTAAAACATAAACTTGCATTTTTTGCACAATAGACATATTTGCAATAATATGAAAATCAAACACTGTGTTTCACACTAATCTTTATTATATTAATAAAATTCAAATCATGATTATGCCTATTTATCTATATAATTTTACAATACTTCATGTAATAAATCTGTTTTTCGTTCGTTGGAAATTACAAGATTGTATTTTAATTGTAACGTTTCAAAATTCGTGTCTAAATTATAAATTGTGTCAAAGTTTATGTATTTAAACATAATTAATTCTCATCTATTTATGCATGAATTTACAAAATATTAATCAGTTTATAAATTAATCCATCCCTCATAATAATAATAATAATATATCCCTCAGTTTTCCGTAAGAAAAAAATAAAATAAATAAAAAGCATATCTAACGAATTCTTGTGAATGAGAAATATGTGGCAGGAAGCAAAGCCACGTAGTCCAAGTGGCATGACGGTGACGTCATCGGCTCCACCTGTGATGACGCCAGCATCACTAGTTTCAAACGCTCGCCCTGTGCCACGTGGCAGTACTTTAACAGCTGGTTGAGAAGTGGGGACTACATGCCCCACTTGAGATCATGTTGCATTTTTTGGATTCCTCTATTAAATTTATTGATTTCTATTTCATATTTTTTTTTTGCATTTTATTTAATTTTAAATTATTATTTAGAATTGATTCTATTCTATTAGAATTTATACTGATTTTCTAGTATACAATTTTTATTTTTTAGTTAATAATCTATCTGTCCCAATAATATAAGACTTATTTACCCTTTTGATATGTCCCGATATATAGGTAGATTTCTATATTTATTAATATATAGTCCTATTTAATATATTTACTAAGCATTAAGTCATTGTTAAAGAAATAAACAGTGGCATATTGGAAAGTTCTGATTAATTTTCTTTGACAATCTTTTTCTTAATTCTTGTGTAAATCTCAATCAGCCTATCTTATTGGGATGCATTAAGTAATTGATTATTAGAGTTAATTATTGCATAATAATAATTATTTTATTTTTATATAAACATTGACTAGGGTCAATAATGTTGTAAATCAATTATTATTTTATAATAATAATAATTATTAAATTTATAAATTTAACAATATAATACAGAGTGAAATTCAAAAAGTGTAACACGAGATTCATCAACTCTTCGTGTGTGATTCCACTTTCCAATTGGATTGTCCTTTTTTTGTTTGAATAGTGGAGTGTCCATTTTATGTTGTTTTAAGTTTCCCAAATTATAGTATAGGATGAGAATTACAAAATGGGCATATGTGAATGATTAGTTGGAAAATAATTGAGATATGTGTGTGTTTATTTGTTTGTTCGAAGTACTTTAAATAGCAACAATTTCTTCAAGTCAATTAAGACGTATTATTATTTAGTTTGCCCTTTTTTATTAAAAAAAAAAAGACTCGCGTTATTAAACCAGATGCTATGGTATTATTGTGAAAAAAAAAATCATCTAACGGTAGTCGCTCTACGACAACCTTCGATGCTTTTCCTAACTAGGTCCTATACGTACCTAACAATCTTTTAAAACGTTGTATCATTAATGTATTAACGCAGTTAAAATTTTTAATATGTCATGGGTTTTATAAGAATATTAAATTAGTTTACGGGCCAAAAATCAAAATCCAAAATCTGAATTTATGAAATTTGAATTTAAAATTTATTATTTAATATCTAGTATTTTTTTTTTTATTAAATACACGAAGTGCTCACGGAGATGACATCGAGTAAATCAGTGGCGGCGGAGCGGAGGCAAGAAGATAAAATAAAAAAATATCTACCCTACCATAGGGAGAAACTCTAGAAAAGAAAAGGAAATAAACAAAAATAGACATATATATTTGTCTTCTTCACACATGAGCCATCACTTTCTCATTTCAATAGTTTCCAATCCATTTTAACATTATCAATATATATACACACACAAAATCCCACTTCTTTTCTTCCTCTCACCATTTTTCATTTCCTCTGCAGAAAATTAAACCCTCAAATTAAATCTTCCTTGAAAAAAAGAATGGAAAAAATCCAAAAAAAAGCAAACAAAAACACCAAAAACAAGAAAAAACAGCCACTCAGGGTTGTGTACATAACAAACCCCATGAAGTTCAAGACAAGTGCCTCAGAGTTCAGGGCACTGGTGCAAGAACTCACCGGACAAGACGCCGGCACGGCGTACTCCTCCGCCACCTTCTCGGCGGAGGATGCTGGGGGAGAGGCGGAGAAAGTGGCGGCGGAGGACAATGTTCATGCAGAACTTGACGAGGAAGAAGTGACTGAATTGGGGCGGCCTAGTGGCGGAGTGGGTGAGCCTGACCCGTCGCCTGCTGACGACGGGTCGGACGATGATGGTTTTGTTTCTTCGCTGATGATTGAGAGTTTTCAAGGGCTGGGCTCAAACCTAGTTGATGTTCTTAAAAGTCTAGATGCAATGTAATAAAAACTAGAGGTACGTTTTGTTACTGCAAGAAAAAAAAGGAAAATTTCAATGGAAAAAAATTATTGTTGCCGATGTAAATTTCAACGGGTTCACGTGCATTAATTAGAGGGAATGGCCGTTGGAATTATTTATATTTTTTAAGTTGAATAATATGGTTTTTTTCCATTGAAATTTTCGGGGTTTCTAGTAGCGTGTACGGCATTTATGTGGAACTATTTCCTTAATTGTGATTATTTGTTGATTTTTTCAAATTCTGATGATTGTTTTTATTTTCCCTTGAGATTTAGGGGTTTTCACTTGCTATATACGCAGCTAGCTAGAACTATGCCACTTGTATGTAAATATGTATTGATGATTCCTATCAATACAGATACGTAGAATATATATGATGAATTGATATCTGTGATAATAGCATTTGTTAATTTTAACAAAATTTAGCTATTTTCTTTCATTTGGATATTTAGAGAGTTTGATTAAGGGCTTTCAAGTTTGATTTTGTCAATTACGCGGCCTCATCATTAGATTAATTCAATGTCATTTCAAGCTCAAAATATATTTTATTTTCTGTTGCATTTTATTTCAGCAGCAAACTGATAATGTCACCCCACAAATTAAATAAAGTATCGAGCACTAATAAAAATAAATTACAAGATTATTAAAACTTTATACTACACTTAAATGAGTAGAGATCTTCTACAGTCCCAACTTTGTGTGCCAACATTAAAATTATATATTGTTAATACAAAATAAAATTTATTATATTGTAACTAATCATAATTAATATTTATTGCTAAAAATTGAAATTTTTTAAAATTATATACCTTAGGTTTGGAATAATCAACCCCAAAATTCAATTATATTAACTAAAAAATGAAAATTAAATATTAAAAAATAATTATAAACCCTAAATAGGTGGAATAAACCCTAAAAAATGCAAAATTATACTAAATCTAATTAAAGAATTAAAATTGAAGAAAAAAAATGAAAAAAAAACGTAATGATTTTGAAGGTTGTTACACGGTTGCCACACACAAGTTGGGACTAGAAGATCTCAAGTGCACTTAAATACTCATCTCTCATTAAACAGTACTGTATAAAATTTGCTCATGTGATTTACTTATCCAAGATGTATTTAGATTCACATGCATCAAATTAAGAGTTAATTACACTTTTGGTCTCATATGAATAGAGTACAAACATTTTTAGTCTCAAAATGGAGAAGTTCTATGACGCGTGCGCACGAGTATGCCACTCATGCAAAATAATAATTTTTAAATAATGGTCCACTTACTATTTTATTATGTGTGAGAGAGACACATTACGTAC
Organism: Perilla frutescens; assembly: GCA_026008535.1. Lineage (NCBI taxonomy): Eukaryota > Viridiplantae > Streptophyta > Magnoliopsida > Lamiales > Lamiaceae > Perilla > Perilla frutescens. The sequence goes on from BRKX01000001.1 coordinate 70,439,466, forward strand.
GCACGCGTCATAGAATTTTCCCCTAAGATGTATATTTTTTTGTCCCAAATTTGATTTTTTTTTACTTTTTTAATCTCAAATGATATGTTTCGACATTTTTTGTTCTAAAATTAACCGGATAATCCGTTAAACTTGGGACTAAAAATATTTTAATTCTGTTAATTAATTTTTCGAAATATTTGAGAAATATATTAATTAATATGTATTACTTTTCTAACTGTTAACTTGCTAGCATTATGATTTTTCCGTAAAATATGGGAAACTTTAATTAAATTACTCGAGTTAATAATAATAATAATAATAATAATAATAATAATCATCATGCATTGTAAAATCATTAATGATTGGAATATGTCTGAGACTATAATACGTATAGAAGATTCTTTAAAAGTATAAAATATTTAGCGGTAGTTACAACTACTTAGTAATAATATTTTCCTATTGAACTAGGAAATAAGATAATTCTTTATCCCAACATTTTTAGTTGTGTGAAATCATCTATTGCATTTACATGTTGTATTCTCTGTCGCACAATCAATTATTTTTCTTTCATTTCGATTTTTTGTATTTTATTTTAATTTTATACTTGTTATTTATTGGGTTCATCATACCAAATTAAGATTTTTACTAGCATTCTGCCTATGGGATGGACATAATATTATATTTAAAATTTTTATAATATTATATGTCATTTAATAGTGATTGTATAATAAAACCATGTATTGTAAATATTTACATGTTTGGATAAATTATTATGACAAAAAAACATAAAAAAAGTTAAGGTAAAAATTGGAAGACTTCTTTGTATATGACATTCTTACAATTGAATACATCACCGTATCCCTTCAAGACATCCAAACGGTGGAGATCTATATAAAAGATAGACTTATCAAGTATTGGATTTGAGACACGCCGCACTCTCTATCCCAACTAAAAAAATTCTGATTGATATCATATCATTGTCAATTTTTTTAAAATATACAAACATTTGCAATCATCTATATCAATAATTCAAAAGTAAAATCAACAAAACGATAAGTTGCAGTCATATTTAGCAAGTTTCATGCCGATATGAAGTTCAGTTCATCAGTAGGATTTGTATAATCGATCAAATTTAGTAGTTGTATATCTCCATTACTGTTTTAATGATTCATTTATTTAAAGAAATTATGCAACTCATTTTAATTCAATTCATATGTAGAAATTATGTAACTACTCTGTCAGTCCCAGTAAAATAGATTTGTTTTTCTTTTTTAGATGTCACAATACATAGTTTGATTTCTATATATATTTAGTTAATTACTAACATATACCCCTATTTAATATGTTTACATTAAGTATTAATTTATTGTCAAAGAAATAAATAGAGACATATTAGTAAATTTTTTGATTAATTGTTTCAAAAATATTTTTCTTAATCATTGTGAAAATTTCAGTCAGTCTATCTTATTGGGACAGAAGGAGTATCATTTTAGGTCAATTCATCTGCAGTTTAGGCTTGTTACTTTAATTAATTTTAGTGAACTTTCAAAGGGAGAATGTCGTGTTATCTTAAAATTATATAGTTAATTAGGTGAAGTCCGAACGCTTAATGAAATTATATAAAAGAAGAGGAAATTAAAATAAATTAAAAATTTGCAGACGATCATTATTCGATCGTTAATTAGGAGGCAAAACTTTGAAAAAAATTATAACTAAAGCAAAAAAAAAATATTTAGAATAAGAGATTTCCATGCTATATTTTTTTGGTAGAAATAGAAGAGATTAAGATATATATGAAGTCATTATCTGAGTTGTGCAAAATCTATGTCCACCTTGTTCATGTGACTATTTATTGCACCACCCATGAACTGGTGGTGCCCATCAATTTCCACATCTTGTCATCAGTCACAACTCATAACTAGAATTTAGTCAAGATAAAGACATGTATTATTATTATTATTATTATTATTATTATTATTATTATTATTATTATTATTATACTTAACAACAACATTATAATTTTCTTGAAATTCACACCGTTTTTATAGCAGCTAGCTGGTATATGAAAAGCAAGAAACATAAATTATTGGAAAAAAAACCATTATTCGTCTACTATCAGGAATTTCTATATCACGTAGTTACGTATTTTTGTTAAAACAAGGTTCCTGTACCATTGAATTGCATTGATAAATTGCTAATTCAGGGGTGTATTGGATTGAGATTTCGTTGGACTTTTAAAATCCGGGTGTATTCAATCCAGACTTTTAAAAGTCCAACGAAATTCTGGTGTATTCAATTCAGACTTTTAAAAGTCCAATGAAATCTTGGTGTATTCAATCCAGACTTTTAAAAATCCAACGAAATCTTAGTGTATTCAATTCAAACTTTTAAAAGTCCTTTAAAATTCTGCGGTATTCAACAATCCACGGACTTTAAAAAGTCATTGACTTCGTTGGATTTCAGCTGGATTTCACATGAAAATTACAAAGGATGAATTCCGACCTCCAGACACGAGATTTCGATGGATTTGAAAAACCCAGCGAGCGCGGTGTCCCAGCGGCCGGTGAGGAGTTAAAATCGGGCACTCCAGCCGTCACCCGACCCCAGCGGCCGCTGGCCTTGCCGATGATGGCACTCCAGCGGTCGCTGGGATCAAGGCCGCTTGATTCCAGCGGCCGCTGGGTTCAATTTTTCTTACCAGATACACCGATCGTTGTGTTCCAACGAGCGCTGACGAGATGGATTTGAAATCCATTGAAATCATTCAAAATCGATCCGAAATCCATACGAAATCCCCCAGACTCTGCGTGGAGTTGGAAGACTCCCTGTGGAGTTTTGGGAGACTCCATGTGGAGTCTATGGATTTATAAAATCCATAGAAATCCATGGACATTTTAAAGTCCAACAAAATCCACTAAAATCCCAATCCAATACACCCCCTCAATTTACTATGTGGAATTATATTAACAATAATAATTGATATATGTAATTATAAAGATGATATTTATAGTTACAAAATGTGATATTAATAGTTACGAAGTGACGATTTGGTTATGGAGGAACTTTGTTTTAACAAAAATATAAGTATATGGATTTGAGTTTACCCAACTGAAATTCGGGCTTTCTATTCGAAAAATTTTAATAGTATATGGACCCAAGTATACATTTGACCTAAATCATATTATTATTTTCATAATGCATGCGTCACAAATGTTATAATTTTAAACTGAAAAAATTAAAAGCAAGAAAGTTCCTGATGCATTTTCACTTGTTTTTATAGGATTTGCCATTTCATTTTAATCAGAAAATCCGAAAATATATATTATGTAATAAATTAACCACAGAATAACATGCAGCCCTCTTTTCCCATTTTCAAGAACAATTGATCGTTGATTTAGTAACAATAAATTCTGAAATCTTATTAGTTCATCAACTTCGATTGCAAATTCATTGATAGATTTGGAATTTTATCAATTAAGATCCTCATACTCTTGCGTATTATCTGTTTATTTATTTTCGGAATTTAAATATGCATCCTAGTATAATAATTTATAATATATTTAGTAATTTCCACTAAAACAATTCTATGAATAGGGTGTTTCTACCTTTTTGCTTTTAAAATCAATTATTACACAAAGTAATTAAAAATATTAGAAAATGCCAAAAAAAAATTAAATGGTTAAAATAAAGTGTCAGTCTCAACTTCATTTCTTAATTTGTTCAGCAAGAGGGTCATTTCTTTGGGTGGAGGAAGTAATATCAAAACATTTTAAACACCTAAAACAACACATCTATTTGCATCTTACTCTCAAAGTTCCTAGTTTCTCCAAATTAAGGAAATTAAATTTAGAGAGAGAAACAAACAGGCACCAAGAATCAGCTTAATGGTACCAATTACCATAGCTAGAGAAATTGTTCTAACCAAAAATTCAATGTTAACTGGATGATGAATTGGAGAAACCCTTTCTTGGCAAGGTGTGGATCATACCATCAGCATACCACTTCGAGAAACCTTTTTCGAGTGCCTCCCGCATCCACGCATGCCTGCAGCATTCGATTGCTTCGGGTATGGTTAGCCAACTTCTCTCCCGGTGGCTTTTTTCAGGCCACGAGTCGAGCTCCTCCTTCACGTGCAAAGCGTACATAGCTGCTCGACACAGACCTTCTGGGCTGTATTCATCCTGGAGTGTTTTGCTCTTGAAGGGATAGCATCCCAGGAAGTGCTGAAACAGAATAAAAACCAGTAAAGAAAAACACTGAAAAATTATTGAAATGGTAGATGGTGCAAAACTGGTGGAAGTAACTCAAATCAGATTTAAAAAAAAGAAAAAAGACCTAGTCTCCTTAACCACAGCCGTTTATGTTATAAACAGAAGTAAATTTATGCTGGATAAAATTTCGAAGATTCTTAACCACACGACAACCTTACATAAAAAGTATTAACAAGTAGGTGCAGACGTGCAGTAGTTAGTTGTGTAGAAAAAATCCAGAAACCTATACATGACTTAACAAGGTAGACTCCACCTCTGAATACAGTGCTCGTCAAATTCATTTAATTTTTAGTTTATAAATAACATAGCACCAGTTATGTAAACCCGCCATATAGATGTATTTCCTCATTCAATCAAGGTGCTAATTAAATCAGGCAGGCTACGATATAAAATAAAGTCATAGGACCAAGCTAAAGAACAAACAAATAGATGTTGTAATTTACCACGAGATCGCCTCGAACTCCAGCCTCTTCCATGGCTTCCCTTTCAGCTGCCTCCTCAGCTGTTTCATCATTCTCCCACCCACCCTATGGAAAATAATAAGAGTGCAAAAAGGGCCTGTTATTGATGTAATGTCCACTATGCATTCATTTTGACATAATACAAAGAAAATTTTGGCCCGTTATATAATGTCCAATGCACTCATTTTGATCCTTCAATAGAAGAAAGCGGAAACTTCATCAGAGCATACGACAATAATGCTATTTCTGTAAAATGCAAGAAAAGGAATATATCCAGACAGTCAAATGGAGTTTGTTTCCATTTCGCAGGTCCATGAGCAAAGTAGCCATATTGTAAATTCATCTAATATGAAACGCATACCGTCAAGACTTCATACATCATGGGCAATAAAACAAATTTGCATGATATAATAGATCCCTAAATATGTAAAATTCAGAACGATGAACATCACCGTATATCACTCCATAATAGCTACAGAAGACTCCAACATAAGTCATAAAATTGCACCACATGTGATGTGCATTGCATACCTATGCACAGTGAAGCCATCTGAAAATTCTAAAATCCAAAATCAATAAGCACATCCAACCAAATATGTAAATTATTTACAACCTTCTAGGTCCAATATCCTATGCCTAACAACATAGATAACCTAAATTAAGAATTGATGTAAGATACTTAATACTTTCACACCGAAGGAAATTTCGTTTGTAGAACGAGATAATTGAAGAGGGAAAGGATGGTGTACCATTGACAAGATAAAATGACGAACCATGTATTACTTTGTCGCCACAGTAGTTCTGATAATATAAATTAGCTGGATCTATAATCCCTCAGGAGTTTTAACAGAAGAACTCAACACTAAAATAGGCGTCAACAAGGAGAGCAGAGTTTTCAAGGAACGTCCTATAGTGGTTATGTTATAGAGCACAAGTGCTACCCCGGAAATTGTTTGCTCAAGGCCTCGAATTTGAAGCTACACTGGTATAAAAGGAGCTCGAACTATGTCTAAAAGATGGGTTAAACTGGGTGAAACTGAAACCAAACGTGAAAAGATAGTAAGAGAGTAGGCCGCCGTAGAGCATCTGAAAATGTCACTCTATTTGTGAATGGATTGCAAATGGGGCATTAACAAACTAGAAAGATATAGGTTGCATTTTCAGCGTGCATAATGAGGGAAGCCTAAAAGTTGTAAAGGCATGCCATAACAATTTTTTACTTTGAAGCATTTGTCAGAGGATGCTTGCATGTGATGGTAATACATGATCTATATCTTTTCTTGTTAGAAACAATAATATAACACTGCAAACAACAGAAGAACAGTGGACAAACAAATGCTTTATGCAATCTGCTTCCAATAACATAGTTCACATATCTGACCTTTGGAAACAGAAGACCAGGTCCACCAGTTGAGTTGATCATTAATACTTCAACAATCTTTTCACTTGTGCCACCATCATCTTTTTCCACAGTCCTATATCTGAAGGGAATACACCTGGGAAATCATTCTTCTGATCAGCAGAGATAGGGTATTGTGCATAAACAAGAAAAATTATTAAATAAAGTAAGAAGGCACAATGAGACAAGGGGTCTCAGAAGACAAATAAAAATCAAACTAAAGCACAATACTCCCATCTCTGACGATGTTGGCTATTGGGATTTAGTACTTGAAACCCACCAAGCAGCCCTGAATTTTAGCCATACCTACACCTCCTCAAGGGATTCCTCACAATCTTCAAAGAATCTCCAATTTCTTGCTAATCAAAGAGATCAAACATAATGCTTGAACACTAACCCTACATAAGACTTGGCACTTGTGTCCCAGAATATAATACATGTTTTTCTCAGCTCATAGAAACAAGTCAGGATTGCGCCACAAGAAAAATCTCAATTTTTTTGGCACCTTCTCCAATTCCAAAGTGCATGTCCCATACCAATTCAAAATGACCATAGATGCAGGGAGGATTCATAAATGTTAATTCCTTACTGCTCATTAGGGGCTTACAATCATAACATCTGGAACAAGAATGTAGTACTAAAACCAGATCGAAGAAACAAAAATTCGGTTTAAGCTAGCATATAAAGCAGCTAACTTGGCAAAGTTGTAGAGAGGTTTTAACCATTACAGAGAGGAGAAGGATGGAATCTTTCATCTTACTGATTTCTGAGGTTGAAAGGACTATAAGCTCTTTTATGCTAATAAACACTACCCCAATAAAAATACAGAGAAAAATATATATTGATACTGTTCGACCATGAACCTAGATGGAAAAAAGGCACAGAACAAGTATGGAAGCTAAAACTTAAACTTCAGAGCTTGTTCTCTAGCCAATCCTACGTAATTTATTCCTCTTTGCAAGCAGAACCCTTCATTGAAATACACCCAAAAATTGAATAGGGAACTTAGGTACTGATTTTACTTGAAATTTACCTGAACCATCACCCACAGAAAAACCCAGTAATTAAATAAGCTGATATAAATCAAAATTAACATAGGCAATTCATCTTAATTTGCCCATATTTTCATCTAATTAAGCAAAACCCAGCAGCAGCATCCATAAAAATGATCCAAGCAACAAGATCCCAAACACAAACTTTCACATTCCCTCAGTTAACAGAAACCCACTCGTCATTTCCTCAAAAAATAAAAACCCCCACTTTTCATCAATCCTATAAAAATTCATCACAAAACTAACTCTAATATCTCCGCATTATACCAATTGGAAACGCTTAACATAATCCCTCATGCAAACAAACAACCATTAAACATAAGCATGCACGTCTCATAAAAATACACAAAGAGAGAGAGAGAGAGAGAGAGAGAGAGAGAGAGACCCAGCAATGAGACGGTAACCATCCTCGTAACGCTGCTGTTGCCGACCAGTTCGCGCCACCAATTCAGACATCTAATCCAAAATCGGAACAAATGATGTGAATACCTAAAATACAAATATATATACCGCTCTGTATCTATATATACGAATCAGAAGCTGCCCTTTCGATTGATGAAAACGAAGCAATAAATCATTACTCAAATTGGGCTTAAAAAAATCTGCATTACTCCTTTTTTTCACTCGTTTATCTCCCAAAAAAACCCGAATAATTTCGCATAATTTTTCATGAGGGGTTTCGAAAAAATCAAATTTTTTTAGCGTTTGTTAACGGTGGGAGGGCAGCGAAAGAATAGGAACATGTTTTTGGGGAAATTTTTGCGAGTCCTCAGTCAATCTTGGTGCTTCCCAATTCAAGAAAGGTCGGTTACAAAATTGAAAATACTGTCAGCCTATAATAGATACAAACATATACATACACTCAACTCTGTACGCATATGTGACCATATATTATAACTCTTTCCTTTTATTATTTTAGTTTTTTGTAAAAATGTATACTTTGATTTCAACATTTTTCTTTATTTTTATATTTTTTGTTCACTATATTTTTTTTTGAGAGAAATTTGTTCACTATAATTGAATCTCACTTATTCGTAAAATTGAGTTCTTATACCTTTTTAGCGGTTCTCCATATTATTTTGATCATTTATTTTCATCAAAAGCAGGTATTTAAGTTACATGATGATTACAAAACCTAATTTTTGTACAAATATAACCCATAAAACATTTGCAATGCAAGATTAATAAGGAAATTAATATTTCTATTAAAATTTAATTTCAAATTATAATATATGAAAAAATGAAATACTACATATGTCTGATTCGTATAGACTGATTGGATTTTTCACTATGATTAAGATAATTATTGAAAAACAATTAAATAAATAAATTTCATACAATGTTTGCATTATTTTTTGATAATGAATTAATGTTTAATATGCATTTACATGATTGAATATGAATATAATAATAAATAAGTTAAATAAATATAAAAATCTATATGTGTGTGTGTGTGTGTGTGTGTATATATATATATATATATATTGAGACAATGGAAGAAAAAATCTATAAACAAGATGGATGGAATATCACTCTCAAAACGTGTTTGAGATCAAATATTAGTGGAAGTGAAATTGGCTTTTAAAAAAATAATAAAATTGGAAACTAAAATGAAAAGGAGCATTAAAATGGATCATGCATAAAAGTTGTCGCCCACAATTTTTGAATAAACCTCAAGTTTCAACCATATATACTGCCTTGTTATTTCCAGCTTGGACATATTTTCGTATTATTATAATATGGCCCATCAAAATTTAAATTAAAAAACAACAAACAAATTAACAAATAGCAAATCTCGAGATCATTTTTTTTTCTACTGCATTGTAATCACATTTTTTATGTTGATAATGTATAATAGTGATATTTGAGATGTAAGAGCAAAATCTCATCTAAACACTTGATTAGCGCTTTTTGTTGTAAATGTCACGTGAACCTTTATTTTTACTTGTTGAACATGGAGTACTACTAAATTATTAGTAGTTTGTGGATCAATTTTTCGTAACAAAACTTAAATGACTATAGATAAACTGTAATTCAAAATACACAAGGATGAAACAAAACCAATAAAAAATCCAGCTATAGTCATTGCAGGGTCCAGGCTTGTTACATATTACAACTTCAATACGAGATATCAAGAAAAACAAACCACACTCATAACTTGTTCGCGAGGTCTAAAAACGCGCTATAAGTCCCCATGATCCCACACACGAGGCCTAACACGACAATGCAGCAGCTCAGCGCGATCTAAAAAAGAAAAAGTCGTGTTTAGAAACAACAACATAAGAGTGGGAAACTATATAGATCACAAAATGCAAAAGAAACAGCACTGTGTAGTTAATTTGACTCTTCTAAAACACATGTAATATAAACATTTGATGCGAATCATCTTAATTAGGATTTGATACTGAAACAGCAATGTCTTCAACATGTATGAATCCCACCTCAAAACACCACTACATGTATTGAGTTCCCTACTTGAGCATGTATGAGGAAACTCGAGAAAGCATGAATGCGTGGATAACCTAAGACCCTCAATTACCTGCATTTTGGTGGCACTCTTCCTGCCTAGAATCTTCAAGAAGCATAAAGCAGGCATAACCATAGCCTAGATCAAAGCCACATATCGCGTGTGATAAGAAATTCGCAGTAAATTTGATCAAAAGAAGAGGTAACTAGTTCCAAAAAATGATCATCCTTACCATGAGAACACTAAAGAGAGAGCCAATGAGAGACATCACAGTGCCTGCAAAGACGAGCAAGAAAATCATATATGTTTCTCTAAGGGAGACGCGTATGATGTGTTAGAAGGCCACATACCGAAGAAGGGAATGAGAAACGCGACTAGAAGAGATGACAACACGAGTGCTGTTCGTATAAGAAGGAAACACAAGTAAGTGCTGGATACTCTGGTAGGCAGCAGCTCCTCAATGCCTCTGGCCAGTGGATTCATTGTCAAGGCAATTTTATTTTTAGCTAAGGAAAAGAAAGAAGATTTCAATGAAGTTATACAATTATGATATAGTTTGGAAGTAGAAAATAGATTTCTGGAAAGGATATTTGGAGAATGGATTGATAACCTGTAAAAATAAAATAAGAAAACAATAAATCAGTATACAAATCAACAAAGAAATACAGAAAACTTAGTTCGTACACAAAAAAAGAGGACCTAACTATTCCTAGGACTCAATCTGTCCTCTTTATTCTACGCCTATCTACAAATCTCGTATTTTACTTCAACAGTGCAAGACATGTGTGCCCAGTATGACATCAAAACGGGACATAAGCTCGTGGTTCATGCTTACCGTTGTCCACAATGCAATTTTAGAGCTAACTGTATTCTGTGGCAAATTCAGAGTAATCTGTGAGCTTGTGCTTTGGCCAAACATAAGAAATCCCATGACTGCAGCACTACCATAAAACGCGACACATAGAAGGAAACTGCAAGGAAATTAAACCAAGAACTCATCAGATGGATGACAAACAAATCTAATGCTTTTTTTATTAACAAGTTTAGTGCATACCTTATGATCACTGCTCGCTTGAATTTGGTTTTATCAGCCATTGATTGATAAATATTCGGAAAAACTGAGTGCCCCGAATAGCAGAAGCCGTATACACCAATGGAAAAGGGAATGCCACTCCAATTTAGCATCTTACCACTGTGATGAAATCCAACTCTCTCTGCAGTGCCAACGAATAACAAACACAGAACTACGACTATTGTTGCAATGACTCCACTGGCTGCAAGAAAAGCAGCAAACATTACTCAAGATGTGGTTCAGGCAACAATGTGGAGCACGAAGCAGAAGTTGAGTGATTTACAGCACCTGAAACATATGAAAGAAATCGGAGATCTTTCAGCAGAAGAGTAGGAAACACAATAAGAACTGCAACACTTCCAAATAGATGCATCGTCTCAAGCTTGATGCCAAATATGTTCAAAGACACTCCAGAGAATATTGTTGAAAGATTATCCCCTTCCAGGATTAAGTAATCCGTGCAAGACAACTGCATACGTTGTATGTGTTAGAATCAGGGAAAGAATTCGAGTAAATTATCTGCATATGAATGAAGAACAGTGCAGTGCTTACATAGAGTTCCGAGTATAATATAATCTGCAAGAGAAATCAACATAGTTTTAGTACAACTGCATATGCATCTTGACAGCAAACAAGGCAAATAAATTTGATAGTGTACTTATTCAAGATTTTCAGCAATCAATCTTTTCGGATATTACTTTCTCCTTCGAGACTTGAGCTAGACTCATTCACATATAAATCCAACATAAAAAGCTAGTTTCACAAGCCAGCATTTGGCAAAATTGGAGCCACAAAGTGAAAGAATATAAACTTACAGATATAAAAACGCGACCCCATTTCCCAAATGCAGCTTCTCCCATGTCAGGAAATGTCAATATGCCTTCAGCGCTTTCGAAGCAATGCTTCATAAGAATAGCTGTATAACAACAGATAAATGCAAAGAGAACAAGAATCAGCAGACTAGCCCAGCCACCTACTTTCACCGTGTATGGTGTCGAAAGCAGTCCAACACCGGCCATAACATTGATACCTGTATTACAGTAAGATGAGTAAGCAGTCCCTAAAATGCAAGAATCATATAAATTATATGCAGATCTTTCCAATCCATATTAGAATACTAAATATAGATTCTGCTGCGCGATTTCCCCTGTTTCGCCCTGTCTAAGCCCTCCCGTTTTATAATGCTGTTTGTGAAGATGGGACTAATTCACATCAGAAAGTAAAAGCATGGAGGAAAATGAGATGGGAAAGATCTATTTTTTCCACTCATGGCTAATAGAAGTATCTAAAAGATGGTAGATACATTGAGTTCTCATTTTTTTAACTAAATAAAGAAAATTACAACAATCCAAGATGTTGTAGCTCACCATTGAATATGGTTTGAACAAGGCTGCATCCATGGCTGAGAGGTAGCTCGCCTGTCAGCTGCTTGTGGAACGAAGCTTTCTCAGACATTATCAATTGTGTTCTTGATCTTTGAAGGTCTTCCACATGATGTCCCTTCTTATAATCAGCAAGCAAAGGGATTTTTCCATTTGATTCCAAGAAGTTATGGCTGCTTATTACAGAAGAGCCAGCTCCAGATATTCGAGGGTGAAGTATCCCAAAGCTCGGCGATGCAGAGATAGAAAGTATATCAACTGCTTCTCTGAGAGAGAGAGAGAGAGAGAGAGAGAGAGAGAGAGAGAGACTAATCAAGAACATGTTTGATGCACTAATCATGCTGAAATCAACTACAAACTGCAAATAATTCATAATTTCACTCGAATTTGTCTCTGATGAAAACCAAAATCGCCTCCCACTAGGATCAACCGAGTATTCTTGAGTCATTTAAGGCCATTACTTAAAGATTAATTAACTTGACGTATAAACTTATATAGAAAACCAAGAGTAAAATGTTCCATCTCAGGTTGAAGATTATACCTGAAGCTCTGAGGCCATTGCTGCGAGATAGCAGAGGAAGAGAGGGAGGCCGCCGCCATCCGGCAATCATCGCCGTCATGGTCATCTATGCTGCTTCCGTCATCCGCCGCCTCGGAGCCGGTGTCTTCAACGTCATACTCGCTGTCCTCCAAAAGATACTCCGACGACTCTCTCGTCTCCGGCGTCATCAAATTAATCTAATGATAACTTAGTCGACGTTGCAGATTAATCAAACTCCTCAAATCCTACACAGATACATACACGTACACATTAAAAAAAAAATGTGTTTCGATTAAGTGTTTCAATGAAGATAACGACGACTGCATGCAATATTAATCAAACTCCGAAGACTCTCTACTCCGACTACACAAGTCGTACGTGTTTGTTCTAATTAAGGTGGCTGTGTTATGTGTGTGTGTGTTTGAGAGAGAGAGAGAGAGAGAGAGAGAGAGAGAGAGAGAGAGAGAGATCACCGCCGAAGGCTTTGTTTCGGATGGATGAAAATGGAAGAATGACTAGCGACTTGTGGCACTCATGGCTGTCCAAGTAGACGCAGTCACACTTTTAGATTTTTGCAGTTTCATCCTTACAGATCATGTTATTTACACAACGGTATATGATTATATACTGCATGAGATGATGACTGTATTTAATGGATTACATTGAATGACTTAATATCTATAAATTTGAATATATCTATAATCTATATGTACATAGTCATAGATATAGATTTGATTCAAATGTTTTGGTGTTAGAACTTGAAATTAATCCTAAAATTAAAGGCTGATCAGAGATCTCTTAAAATTAATTAAAGGATGGGATAAGAGATTTTAATTTTATACGGTCACCATTTTTCTTAGCTTAATTGAATTGTTATGGTTTAAAGTGTTAATTATTTGATATAATATATTGATTGTGTTATTGTTATTGAATATTGAATGCTCAATTTAATTTTTTTATAGTTGGGAATGGTGTGGAATAGCCGAATAGGGTATCAAACCCCTGGTCTCCTCTCACACATTTGCAATTTTTTAATTATTTTCATATGTTATAATTATTACTTTGTTTTTCTTCGGTGCTAGTATAATTTTTTTTGTAGAATTGAGAATGGTGTAATAATTATGTATTATTACTTTTAATTTTCATGTTATAAATTGAATTTGTTTTGGTGCTAATATTCTTCCTATTATGTATAATCAATTCAAAAAATTAAAGACTATGATTAAGTCTTAGTTGTCACATGTTTATCCAATAAGGCTCGGAAAAGCTATTTCATTAAAGCCACATTCGTTAAATCATCAAATCTAATGATTTACCTTTTTTGTCAAATCTATCCGATAAATAACTCTTTTATTAATTAAATACCTAAATTATTTCAAAATTATATAATAAAACTTAACTCATCGAATGCATTTTCTAGTCAAAACCAAATCTATAAACCGTGGCAAAAAAATTAGAATAAATGTGTCATGTCAAAAATGTGGTTTTGATTTGACCACAACGCTATAATTTGTAAGGACGAAACATTAATCAATATTGGTTTCTATATGATTTATTTAGTACATCATTAATTAGGTGCATGTGATTGCATGGAATGGTTGTTGCCTTGATGGCTCTCTTACATTGAATTAGTAAATATATAAGTTGAATGCGGATAATCGTGCATTTTCACATCATTAGTATTATAATTATTGTGCATGTGTGGAATATATATATATATATATATATATATATATATCATTGTACGTTTAATATTAATAAATCATTATGATTTTGTTAGATAACGTGTGGTGTGGTGTTTCGTGTCCGAAAAATTACTTAAAAAAAATCTATATTAATTTGGATGTGTTCCAATCTTAATTTGAAGATGTGTTATAATTCCCGGTGAAATAAAACTTAGTTGTTACTTGTTAATCATTTTATTAACATGATAATTAATTAGTTTTTGTTTTTCTTTTGTTTGTATATCGAACATGTCACATGTATGTTGTATTCAGTACAGGTGCTGTAATTGTATATATGATCATAGAATAGGCTCACTCTTCTCTTTTTTTTTTTTTGTCATTATTTTACCCTACATAGAACCATATATACAAGGATTATAATTTATTTGTCTCGTTAATATAGGAATGAAGAATAAGGAGAATTTATTTGTAACATGCAAAATTAATGACATTAGAATTCAAGTTGGACAACCTAGGCGTGCACATATCAAAATCCACCAAGACCAAAATTTATGATGCTTTTCAGTGTTGTGAGTAATGCGTTTTAGTATTAGAAGTTATATGTTTTTCAATTTAAAAAATATAGTAATGATTACAAAAATGTCACCGATTTTTTTGTTTTCAGCAGTAATTTTTAATAAAATAAACATGATACTTTTTCCCGTCTGATATAAAACTTTATGTACATCTGATGTTCAGGAGACCACCTGAAAAACTCGAGCCTGAAATGAATATATATAATATTAGGGGCAGAACGGAGGGCTGGTGGGGCCCTGGCCCCTAATCAACTTTTTACATGTATATAAATACATTGGTTTTTAATATATATATATATTTTTTTATTTTTTTTAAATAGTGCTTTGGATATTATTAGTGAGGAATAGTCCGGTCTCCCAGTAAAAAAAAATATGGTTCTACCCCTATATACATGTATATATATATATGTAATGATAATATATGTGAAAATGAAGGAGATATATAGGCAAATTAAATGTAAGAGGGCCATGAAGACAAGAATTATAAGATGCAACCACATGCAGCTAAATGCTTCGAAATTGACGTGACCAAGTGACCTCTTTTAGGTCAAAAATCGATTTTAATGCAAATACCAACGAAAACATGACTCTTACGGTGGCGTGGAGCCATTTTATGATACATAATAAATTCATAACAGACGGAAATAATATTCTATTTTAGTATCCGGGAAATTAAATTAAAATTTCGACAATGTAGCATGTCGTTTATTTTTGTATATAATATTTCTTTCGCAGATATATTAAGGAATCATTATTATACACATGCGAATTAATGACAGGTGTTATACTTGTATAAATATTCATGCAAAAATCAGTTCCCAACTAAAAGTTATGCCAATTCTTGCACAAGTTAACAAACAAAAACAACGAAATAAAGTACTTTAATTCAAAGAAACTTTTTTTAGGGGTATTTCAAATAAACTTTTAGTTCCTAACAAAAAGTTAGAGATCAACACTTGCATAATTTTTAACAAACAAAAACAAAGATACGAAGATAAATGCCATTTCTCAAAGAATTAAACTTTAGGTTCCATTTTTCAAAATAAAGAGGCCTTGGATTAGTTAACAATCTATTATTTTTCTTCATTTTCATATTTAATATCGACAATACACACCAACTACATGTCTACAACATAATTAAATGTGAGTGTCATAAATCAATAATATTGAAATTTAATTACAATAACGAATCACATTTCCTTTTTGTGTGGTCCAACACCTCAGCTCCAAGCTTGCCAGTTGTGAGCAAAAGAATGCGTGGATTTGTCCTCAATTAAGCTTTGTCACCTTATGAATCTAGTGCAACACTATAAAAAAAAAAATTGGAACTTAACATGCAATCTAAAATATTTTTTTTTATTTTTTTTTCAAAATTAACTACCCATAAACACTGGTTATGACTTATGAGTAACTTTGAGTGTGCTTAAGGATTGACTGGTGTCTGGTGTTGTTTTAAGTTGGATAGAACTTAGAAGTCTATTCAGGGACACCCAAACGGTAGAGATTCATGTGTAAAAGGGAGAGATCTCGTATTTGAAACTCGCCGTTTCCCTTCCCACAACTCCAAACTACAAATAAAAGTTATTTGATTGTTTATGAGTGAGTTCTTGATAAATGTAAGAATTTTTACTAACAAGTACAATCATTAAATTAGAAAAATGTGGTATGAGATAACATGCATTGTCTGTTCAAATAGGAATCCTATAAACTTTTTTCCAGCAGAGAGTTGTGTTGTGCATTTGTGATTGTGCCTTTACTCTAATTTATAAATTATAAATATCATAGTACTTGTTTTGACGTGTCAGGATTTGAATCCGATCACATGTTGCTAGCATTACTGTAAAAATAATAAATTGATCCAAATCTATATCATATGACTTGGATGATTTTATTGCAACTTTTGCCCATCTCTATTATCATGTGATGGAATTGGTTTTATTCTAGAGAAAATTGTATTTGAAAATTTTTGGTTTGATTTGTCGTTCTAGATAATAACAAACCAACCAACTCATTCAATACATATCTCCAATTTTTTTTCCAATCTAAGAAGATAAGTTTCTATAAGATAATTGAACAATACACCAAATTGTAACCCAAAATGATTCCTTTCTTTGGTGCTAAAAACTCCTCAAAAGAGAGATACTTAGCGTGTGTTGCTAAAACTTCCTATTTCACGAACTCTTTTCCCCACTCCAACCTCAACAAATAGACCCCCAAAAAAGCCTTCCGAAATAGAAAAACAACCCAAATTGATCCTCGTTGATAAGATCATTTATTGGCAAGTTCTTCCGTGAACATGGGCCAATCCCTCAACAAATCTGGTACAAAAAACGACACGACACTACACGACACGTGTATTTTCATGAACGTGAAGTGAGATTGTGCGTGAACGAACTTTTCTTGATGTGCAGGAAGCCATGAGAAGGAGAAGGAAATCGACCGCGTGATCCTCGAAAACTATGATAAATACTTCAGCAACACCGAGGATTGGACCTGCGCAGATTTCTACCATGCAATATGCCAAACAGTCGAGTAATTTACTTTCTAACACCGTGTGTCATTTCAAAATTAAGGAAAACAAACAATAATATTGTTTGCTTGTGCTTTATGAATGTTGGTTATTTCCCAATTGATGTCCTCTACAGAGAAATTAACAGAACCATCGGTCGCACTCAGTTTCGTGTGCCGGAGAGAAGCGCCCTCGAAAGAGCCTACAAAGTAAAGCTAAAACTTTCAACTCTGATATTTCAATGGTTTTTATGGCACAAGAAAATCTCAGATGACTCGATATTCTGTTTCAGAAACACAGTCGGGGCGAGGGGAAGCCGTTAACGGAGGATCAGTTACAGAAACTCTTACGAGAGGTGATTCTCGACACGGGGGTTAGCAACATAGGAGGGGCAAAAGATATGCTATTTTACCTGTTTGGAGTGCCGGCCACAGCCTTGTTCTTCAAGCAACGCTTGGCACCGAAGCTGATCCCGAATGATGTTTTCATCCCGGTCATCACTTCTGCTACTGTTTTTCTTCTTGCAAAACTCAACAAATTATGATGATTTCAACACATTGTATTCCTCGAGCACTATGTTCATGAATTCCTTTTTCAAACCAAATGGAACAAGAGCACCTTCAACTCCTACTTTCAGAATTTCATAGGATAAAACAAAGAGATATGCAACAATGAGATAGATAACCAAAAACATGAACAGGAAGGATACCATCAGACATCCAACTAGTTAACATAACAATTTACTTGACAAGGAAAAGAAACAACCACCTACGAATTTAACGTCTCGATTTTGTAATGAAACCATCAACCACCAGGGTTGAAATACCTTATTGCGTTTATAATCGCATTCTTATTTAAACCTATCAACCATGACATACTTCAATTATCAAAGAAAATCTCCACGACTCGTCAAATTCCACTTCAGAGCCTTTGTTGACATACCGACGACTGCAAAGACTTAAATCATAAAACTTTAGCTTTGGACAATTCTCATCATGGCATTCACGGCAGACACTACACGAAAGGCTTCAGAAGTTAAAACTTCGCCAGCCGCAAAGGTATAGGATTTGCTAGAATTTCTTTGCATTCCCATCCAGATGACCACCACTGTCCACCATGATCCAAATATCCCTGAAGGCTTATCCAACTGATCCGACAAGAGAATGCAATCAAGCTTATAAGATTTCCACAGGCTTCACTTACTGAATTGTAAGCTCCATTCAACCCATCTGGCAAGCTCGGCACAAGCTGCATGAGCAATAAACAAATCATTCCAAGTAAAAAATAATGTAAGTCTCAATAGGAGATTGAGAGACAGAGAGAGAATTCTGGAGTGGGGTTGGGAGGGAGAGGAAGGGAGAGACCTATTCAGAAGCAGGTGCCTGCAACACTCCCAGACCAACAATGCTCCATTAAAAACTTAATAACATTGGCCATTTCCCAACAGCGATGGATGAAATATAGCACCCAGCCACGGACATTTGCTGCAGAAAATTGGCAACAACCATAATGTATTAGAAAAAATAATAATAGGGTAAGATACTTAAGTGAAGACTCTTGAGCTAAGCCAATTACTTGATTTCATTATTCATACTGGCAACTCATAGTTAAATAGGGATTCAGGATTCCCTGGTCAATACACACACACACACATGCACACAACAAAGAACAGGCATTACCTTTGTCATCTATGCTCCCTTAATCATCTCACACAAAGAAACGACCTTCCCAAAGTGACTGTCCTTGATACTGCTGCTGCGGCACACCATGCTGTTGGTTCCCATTCTGAAATTCTTTCTGCTGCTCCTCGTAGTGCATCATCTGTTCTGAAAAGGGATAGTCCTGCCACCCTTTCTGATATTCACTCTGAACTTGCATCGGCACCTGCTTCCCAGGGAAAGGAAAGGTAGCAATTCCGTTTGAGCCATTGCTCTTGCTTGCAGAAGGGAATGCAGGTATGACTTGATTCACAGAATTACTGAACCCAACACTTTGATTTGATGAAGACAGCTGATACCCATCCAGCCAGCTGTAATCATCTATTTGCGGAATTGGAGTTTCATTTTTAGGCATGTTGTTGAACGATGCTTCATCCACAGCCTTGGAAGGAACAGAACCAAAACCAGGTGGAGGACCAACGTGTCTAACAGGTCGACTCACAGGATTCTTCTTTGAGCCAGGTGGCATGACTGAAGATGGTTTCGTGGCCAGGCCATCCATAGATGCTCTAGAGGACATGATGGAGTCAAACATAGATGGCACGCCAGCTTGAGGAATATTAACAGAATAATTATGGCTATGACCAGGATTCACAAATGAGGGGTAAGGAATGGAAACAGCAGCATTTTGAGAAACTCCAAACTTATCTTGCAGATCAGGTTTCAGTGAGGATACATTTTCCATCAAGTTCAACTGGGCCAAACCATTCACAATAGGGGAATGCTGAGCATATTCTACTGACCACTTTGACATGCTAGGTTGGACTGGTTGCAGATACTGAGAGCTGCCATTAGCAACAGCATTAAAAACATTTGAAACGCTAGGTTGAACTGGTTGCATGTACTGGGAAGTGCCATTAGCAACAGTGTTAAAAACAGTCGCAGAAGATTTCGTGCTTGCACTCAACACACTCTGCAAGTGAAGCCCATCCTGCGCAGCAGAGAGAGATCCCATTTCATTCCCAAAATCAATCCTGCTAGTCCCACTAACAGAAGCAAAAATCTCTGGAAAAGTCAATTTTGAAGAGAATTCATCAATAATCTTTTCAGTAGCTGGAGGCTTAAATACTATGACCTCATCTTCATCCTCCGCTTCCACACCCTCATCTGTCTTTGGCACAGCACCCAAAGACATTCGGCCTTCTGCGGAAATATCGAGTGGATTAACCTTTGCACTAGGTTCTAAATGACTGGAGAGCAAGTGATCATCAGAAGCCTGAGGTTCAATACCAAAGATGAACTTCTTCATCCTGTCATCAAAATACACTCCATCAGGGCCAACTCGAACGACATTAGCAAGAGCCTTTCCAGCTGCTACAATCCTCTTTACACGCGGAATCCTCTCTTTGCTGCCTCCATCACCTCCAAATAAGTGCTTCCGTGAAAAATCAAGGATAAGTTGGGCAGGAAGGAGAGGATGGAATCCTCTCAATTCAAAATCCTCAGGCAATGCAAGACGATTAGCAGTCTCACTTTCATCATACTTGCTCATATTTGAGAAACATGTCTCGTCTTTATCTTCATTAATCGAGACATAACCACTAGACAAGAGCTTGTTCAAAAATATGATACATCCATTCCAGAAAAAAGTTCTTGCATTCACTTGTTTCTCCTCCAGTTCACTACCAACAGCAAAATCCTGACAACAGGCCAACCATTCCACAAAAACCATAATCCCAGGTAGTAAATAGCTTAATGAAGGATCAGTCAACTGGTTACATCGCTCAAGAATGCAACCCACAAATTCAAATGTAGCAGTGAAAGCATTTTGAAGTAGGACAGAGCGTTGTAGAATATCAGCGTATGATTGGTTCTCATTTTCCCTGCTCACATTGTGCACAGTAAATATAAGGATTGCAATCATCCTGACGATTGCAAGTCTACATTCAGCAGCATCTGAACCGAAGTTGAACTCCTCATCTGGCCCAGACGAAAGAAGTTCCGATAAATCATTTTTAACCATAGAGAACACTTCAGGAAAGATTTCCAGGCTACAATCACAACAAAAGAACAAGTGTCAGTTAATGATCATTTTGCGAATAAAATCTTCAAATACTTCAAATTCACAACCAACCTTGTGCGCGTGAAGAGAATGCCATTCAACCTAACAAATTTTGTGACAAATGCTTTGAGGAGTTCAGACTTATTAAGCACTCTTTCCTTGACTGCACTAGCCACCAACTTATTCTCCTTCAAAGAAGGCCTCAACTCCCCTTTGCCTTTTCCCTTGCCAGGCGCCCTTGAAGGTGGCATCTTCACTGCAGGAGCTTTACCATCACCAAGTAATTGGGTGTAATTCTGACGATTCTGTGAAAAAAGGCAAAATGTTAAAGAAAATTATGAGGTTTCAATTGTAACTCCATCCATCGTACGATATCTTTCAACAAAACTCTAGTTCAAAATTTCAAAAAACATAGTCAAATTCAAACTAAAAACTCCATACAAGATTTTTAGAAACTAGCTTATACATGCACGACTCACACGCATGCAGTTAATAGGTCTAGCATCTGCCATATTTTAAACCAGATTTGAGATAGAAGTTACGACTTGCAGTATCTATGCTCAATTAAAGCATCTCTGGATCTAGTTTCCAGCTGCTGGTCAAGCACATCCATAGTGAAAAATGATTTATAATAAGTATTCCAAACAATGAGTATAAGTTCAAGTCATTGAACATTATGCCGTCACAATAGTTTAGACACTGGTTTTTACCTTCTCAAACGCAATAATTAAGTTGTCCCTTGCAGTAATGAATGGGTTGTCCACTGCTAGACTTCGAAAATAGCGATATATTGTCATCACTTCGTCATTCGAATAACCAGCCAGTATAGCAAGCTGAAAATTGCGAAGGACAACATCAAGTTAGGTAACCAAAAGATTCAACCAATTTAAACATGCACCAAAATAGAAAACAACCAGAAAGCCAAAATATTGATAATTTGCACCTGATGATGTGGATTACCACTTGAAGGCCATAGTGAGGAAGCTTGCAAATAATAACTTGATGCAGCTGCAAAATCCCGGGCTTTAGAATCCCCTTCCCCATATAAGCTTTTGTAACGAGCAAGATCACCCAAATAGATCAAACAACGATGACATGATATCAAGCCTTTTTTCACCTCTGAAGATTTATTTCCATCTTTTGACATTGGGATCTGATTATCTGGATCTTCAGATGAATATCCCAATGGAAGCCCATACCTTGCTCTTATCTTCAACATAAGATCATGATAAAATCCAGTAGCCTCAGAGAGGAAGGTCTTGAACTGAGAACGAATCTTTGTAAGTCGATCAGGTCCAGCACGGACTGTCCCTTTCCCATTTTGGGATGCAGCTGATCCTGCTGAAGCTAGAGCTGCATTGAAGAGTGACCTAAGCTCCTCAATCCTCCTATAATGCAATTGCCATAGAGCATATTCTATATCATGTTGTTCAGAAAAAGCATGGTCTTCAAGGAGAATTGCTTCATAATTTTCACGCATATTCTGCCATGTGTTAGGATCTGAGGGGATTCTGGCCTGTGCCGCTTTCCTTCGTTTGTTCTCCAACTCAACATTCTACAACATGACAAAGAAGCCACACAAGAAAACATCTATTGTTAAAGTTTTTAGCCACAAAAGCACACAAACAGATAAAGATGCAATAGTTTTTCTATTGTTACGAGCAAAGAAGAGTATTTTTATCCCCGTGCACAATGCGAGACCAAATAATAAGCCAACTTTAGGAGATTAATACCTTGTTGAAAAGTCGCTGAACGCGCTCTCTTGAAGGATTCTCTTTGTCGTTATCCATCAGCATGGTCATCTTCCATCGAACAAATATTTGCAAAAGTCAAGTCCACGCGATAAAGCCCCAGTATAAACAAACATCTCCACAAGAATCTGACTGTGAAGTAACATAATAATCAGAAATGAATGGTAAACAAAAAAAAAAAAAAAAAAAAAAAAAGAAGCTCCAAGCCTCCAACAGTTAATATCTGTGTACACCAAGAACACACTTTCATTTCTCCGCACTTGACACATGCACGGAGTATAATTAGAGTAGAACTTTGAAAAGAGAACGATGCAAAATCTCGTAATTTCACAGCCGAACACATGCAAGTTTTACAATCTGATTTCTACCCTTTTCTCCTAAATGCATCAAATTATTTCTCAGCAGCAGCTGCACGTTTCCAAGCCATGAAAAAATAAAAGATGAATGATCATATAATTTAGTCAAATACAGCTCCGGAGAGGAGGATTAACCGTTTCAAACCAAACCAAAAACATGCGAGTCAAACCCTTGATTCTTAATTTTACTCTAAGATGAAAGGCGTAAAACGCGAAAAGAAAAACAAGTAACCAAATAAAACTTCACAAAGCAATCGACAGAGAAGCCAACCAATCCCAAACCCTAAATCATATCCATTGACCGACATGGGGCAATTCCTGAAGTGGACTTCTAGGTTGAAAATAGGAGGCGAAATGAAAAATACACAAATTTATCAATAAGCATCAACCAACAAGTTTACCAAACTCAAAACCCTAAATTCAACCGACTTCACAAATTAATCAGACAACAAGAACAAGCATCAAAAAAACTATGAATGCACAACAACCTTAATCTCCCAACAACAAACTAAAAATCACCAAAAGAAACTCACCCCAACAAAAAAACAGCACCAGATCTGCAAAGATCCCCAGAAAAACTGCTATCGATTACCTCAATTCAGACTTCCTATACATTCACATGCACATACAGAAACCGAATATAGGGTTTCTAATTAGTGGCTTGGATTTTGGTGGGTTTTCTCTGTTCTTCGAAATTAATAAAAATCTAACGATTTTCCGGTGCCATAGAATTGTGGGAAGAAGAAGAAAGAAGAAGAAAGAGATGATTTGGTGGAAAGAAAGAGGGAAGGAAGAGAGAGGGGGGGTGACTTTTTTGATTTTGGATTTTTTGGATTTTATTTTTAATTTAATTTAATTTGTTTGGGCAAAACTTGAAAATCATCGAAGTTTAAAGACTTTTTTATATATAGTATTTTTCGTGGTGCGGCAATGACTGTGACTCACCTCTTCAAAAATCAATAGTCTTATCTTAGTCTTTAAATATGGCTCAATACTTAATAGTAATAACTTTATTATTCAAATGTCGTGTGTTTGAATTATCTTTACTAATTTATACTTGATTCACCCATTGATAATGTATATTAATTTTCTCATTGTTGAAAAAAAAAAAATGACCGTGTATTCATGTCATGTGTTTGTTTCATTGCTCACCTTTTTTGAAATTAAAAAAAAATGTATTGTTTTTCACAACTTATGTCGTGAAGTATTTTCTATTGTGTGTTATAGCTCAATGTGAAGTGTTTATCACTAGTTATAATAAAATTATGTATTTTACTAATTTTCCCCTTTTTGGGAAACGTGATGTGATTATTTTGTAGATATATAGATTTTGCTATATTATTGAAATTCACTGTCCTTTTAGTCATGATCTCGATTGTTTTTTTTAATTGCCTTGATAGCTCTTGACATGAAGTTATTGTGATGACTAATTAGTAGTTGCAATAATTTTAGGGGTAGTTTGCAGTTAAGTTTATATGAACCAATTTATTCAGATTTCATTCATAATGGCGACTGATATATTTTGTCTCCTTGTGTTTATTACATTGGTCATGAAAATATTAGTAGTATTTAGTATTATATATGTGCATGTGTACTAACAAAGTCCATTTGGATAAAATTGTCTTCAACTATTAAATGTTGTGTGTTGTGGAATTTAATTACATTAAAAGGCTGAGTAATAGAACAGAATATAATATATATATATATATATATTATAAGCTGATTTTTTTAAAGTTATATTAACTGCATACGAAACAACCTACAAGAGTTTAATTGTAATGATATATATACAGTAGTCAGTAAATAGTGCATGAAAATGAGAAAATGAGAAAATGATGATATATTTAATATGTGTGTGTGTGTGTTTAAACATTTTTATTTTGAATTTACTTAAATATTGTTTACCTTATTTAGGTATTAGTGGAACACGATTATAAATTTATAATGTAATTAAATTATTGACTTGAATTTTTCATAAATGCACATTAAATGGAAAGGAGACCAAAATACATGTAACGTACGTACCAGTGTGTGTGTGTGTGTGTTTTTTTGAGGGAAATCCATTATCCACCCCCAAAATCCAAAAAATGAATGTTATTGAGAAATCAATGAATGTGCAGACTACTCCCTCAATCAAATGGCAATTAGTGCTATGTGTATTTTTTGTTTTATTTAATTTTTCCTTTCCTAAATTTAGGAAATATTTAATGAGAGATTAAAAAATTCCAAATATCGAGCAGTTGGCTACTTATTTACTTAAGCCAATGTAAAATGGCTTAATTGATCTCGTTTTTCATCATTGCTTGATTGTCTATCTACATATATAACCTCAGAAATGAAATTTGATTATTGCATCTAAATTGTCCCATTATTTATTTATTTTTTTTGAGGAAAACATTCACACACTAGTCCTATTCCTATTATCTTGAATTATAAGTATTTCAATAATTTATCTTAAACAGTAACAGTTAGTTATACCTTTTTACCATTTAACGTTCTTTAACAATAATATAATGATAATCATAATTCATAAATAAATAAATAAGTTGTGAGTGAATGTGTTTATTTGGCCTTATGCAATGTCAATAGGTATTTCAATCATTTTATTTATTTTTATTTTTTCATTTGATCACAAAAAGGAATGACGTATAATTGGGCCAGCCAAATTATTGTCCAAACTTAATAATGAATAAACCCATTCCAATTGGGCTACGCCTCTCGTAGTTTCGGCCCATTTCGTCAATCACAATAAACATCGTCTATAAATTTTTTTAGTTCCTACTTTTCACTTTTTCTAAATTGAATCATCATGTTTTTATTCATAAAATTTAAGTGCCCATCCAATCAATCTTGATAACCAATATCTCACACATGTGAGTACAAATAGGGTAAATTACATTCTGGGCATTTTTTAAAGGGTGGTTCACTTTTTCAAAATTAATAAAAAAGTATTCATTTTTTTGAAAAAAATTATAAATTTAACATTTAATTAATTTTACGGTTCGAAAATCGTACGTAATTGATTGTAATTTAATATTTCTTGATTGGATTATTTTTTTTTTACGTGACTGAGGAAATAGAAATATTAAAATATAATCAATTACGTGTGATTTTCAGACCATAAAATTAGTTAAATGTTAGACTTGTAAATTTTTTGAAAAGGTAAGAAATTTTTCGTTAATTTTGAAAAAAAAAAGTCATTTTAAAAAAAATCCAAAATATAGGTATCAAAGTATAATTTTTACCCGTACAAATATTAGTGTCCTGTGTTCGTATGTTCGTTAGCATAAGAATCACTTTTATAGATAGTAAATTAGTGATGATAAATGAATTGTTTGTTATTTGGATTAGCAGTTGAATATTTTATCATCAATGTGATATTTCTCACCCTTAAAAAAAGCAAGATATAGAATTATTCAAATATATTTATATTAGAATTTTCTAAACATAAATTCGTTTATTACAGAGTAGAAATACTAGTTAAATCATTTAAGAGATCAAATGAATAACTGATTAAATTTTGTAAATTTGATATTTAATATCATTTTTGTTTATTTTGAAAAAATACGCAATTTATAATCAACACGTCAAACTCAAAATACTATTATTATTATTTATATTTTTTTGATAATTAAAATAACCCACAACATGTGTCTAATAACTTGCAAACTATACAAATCGAAGACAAATCATACTTAAAAAATTAAATGTGATAGACTCAAACATAACAGCATTGATGGATTCATCCATCAAACGGATATATTCACATCCCTGCCGGCAATTAGTTAGGTAATGAAAATGTCACATACATAATAAAATAATTAATTACAAGAATGGAATAATAAGCATAATATAAAAGTCACGTACAATGAACCTGTCCGAAAAGGTAAAACTGATACTTATCCCTCTAAATATGGTAAAACTAATCATTCTAGTCAATGCTACACATAGTAAATATTATTTTATTTACAAAATTAATAACTTTTTTTAAATACTCATAATTGGATTTAAATTTCCCATTACACTTCTGTGTGTTTTCACTCCATATTTTATTATAAAATTTATGATTTTAATAATATTTATCATAAAATAAAAAAATCAATTAGAACATAAATAATCATAGTCAACATTTAACAATAAAAAAATGAATTAAAAAAAGTTATAAAATTTAATTTTGAATTAATCAACCATAATAATGAACTATTAATTGAAAATGAAATTTAAATACTAAAAACTAATTATAAACCCTAATTTGGTGGGGGGTGAGGGGTGAACCCTAAATAGCAATCTTAAAATTAAATTAAATTAAATTAAAAAAAAAATTATAATTGACGAAAAATATGTATAAAAACACATAATTTAAAAATGCAACACAGAAAGTGTAATAGAAAATCATATCGTTATTTGTGGGGGGGGTGTGCGCACATTATTTTTCTTTTTATGTTTTTTTTAGAGAAAACAAATGGAATTATACTTAGAGCAAACAACGTTTCGTCGGATCAATGCCCGAATGCACATACTCCAGTATAGGACCGGTATAAGAAAGAAATTAGAATTACTAGAAAGCTAACTTAATGAGAGAATGGGCTACCCCGTTCGTCGTACGCCGAGCCCAACTAAAAATCACTTGTTCTAATCGATCCGCCTCTCTTCGAATAGACTGACAGACAACAGCCTGATAAGAGAGATCCTCCCTCTTTGAGCAAATGTTTTGATAAACCTTCTCACAATCTGTTTCCAAATTATCTATCTGTCACCCCACTCCCTTGCCAAAATAAGTCCTGCTTGGCATGCTAATGCCTCCGCTACCTCCACTTCCACTTGAGTCAGCATCCTCATGCATCTTGTTACGATCGACCACCCTCTAAAATATATTTTAATCTAAAATATGTTGAAGAAATTTGAACAAGTTAGTGCTTACAAGTAGACATACATTCTCACTCATGTATATATATTTAAATAGATTGCTAATACTATGCCTGCTAGAAAATTAAAACAAGTTAATCTTGAAATTTTTCTCAAAGAAAAAAAAAACAAAACATCATTCTTGAAAATTAAATCAAACTTTTCTTTTTTTGCCCAAATTTCATATATTCCCATTGTGATTTAGTTATATAATAAATTAATTTCTCAAAGTCATATATTTACTCTTTTTATAATAATAAAAAAAATCAAAAGTTACTATTGATCGTATTATGTACTTATTATTTGTTGAATACTTGTCATCCCAAATAATAATAATAATAATAATAATAATAATAATAATAATAATAAATCAATCATTTTAGAATACCCAAATAGTTGAGATAGTTGAGATTCGTACCGTAAAAGAAAATGTCTCCAGCTCGAGTCGGGACCCATGGCTGATGGCTCCCATACCCCCTAATAACTTAAAAAAAAGGTACTGAAAATCCCCATATTATTCAGACGGCGCAGAAAGCAACGGCGCCGGGGAGCTGCGGCGGCTTGAAAGCCAGCAAAAGGAGTACAGCCATGATGGTGACGGGGATGAGGAGGAACACCATCGGCGGCGGAGGAAGCGGAGGCAGAACCAACGGTAGAAACGAGAGCGACGCCGTTAACAAAACCATCAAAACTATTCCTCTTGAGCTGAAATATCTAACCATCACGGATTTCTACTGCGCATGCTACAGCTTTACCAATTCTGTAATTAAATCATATATATGCATGCTCTTCATCCATTTGATTGGGAATGTATTTGAAAAACTTCATATATATATTATACATATAATATATATGTGTATATATATATACACCCTTGCATGTACTTATGACGTCTCGTGTGTGTGAGGAGTTAGTTGTTCTAATTTTATTGCTTTAGGGGGTGAATGATATAGAGCCATTTCTAATGTTTACACAAATTTACACTCGTAATGTTGGATAATTTTCAATTTCACAAATGTTGGTGTGGACTGTCAAAAATGTATAAATTGAACTAGTTAAGACTGAGTTTGAAAGATTTTCAATAATCCATATCAATATTTGCAACTTGCGAGGTTGGAAAATTGATTTAATTCTATAAATGTTATAATTTGAGCAAATGTTGGGTATCAATAAGATAAATTGCTCTTTGGGACAAAAATATAAAATGTCCAAATATTTAGTATTAAAGTGTAATCAACGTTACTTTTTAGAAGGGATTCGATCTATCCCTTTTTTTGTACTAACTTTAATTTTTTTTTTAATTTCTATATTTTTTCCTTCAATTCAATTTCTTATACTTTAGTTTAATCTTATAGTTGTTAATTAAGATTGATTATATCAAATTACAATTTATAATTATTTTTAATTTTCAATCCTTAATTAATAAGGGTTAATTTCCTTAAAATACATAAACTTTGAGATGTTTCTGATTTTTCACATGTTTTAGAAAAACGTTATTTCAATAACATGAAATTAACACTTGTTTAATTTTTCACATGATTTTCAAATTTTGGTCAACTAAAGTGATGTGGTTATTGGAGATTTTCACGTGTACATCTATATGTACACCAAATTGTCTTAAAATAAATGAATTTTTGATCGATTTTGGTCGCATTAGAGTTACCTGAATTTGTTATGCTTTGATTTAGTTTAACAATTATTAATTAAGATTGATTATATCAAATTATAGTTTATAATTATTTCTAACTTTCAATTCTTAATAAATAACCAATTAATATGTGTGGTTGATCGATTAGGTCATAACTATGATTTATATTCTATAAAAAATATTTACACAACTTGCTTGATATTTTTTTTATTTTTATACACCTACTCATTGATATCCTTAGGAGTAAACTATCATTTATATCTTAAACAATTCCTATTTTTTCAAATATATCTCAACTTACACTTTTATCAATTAAATACCTAAACTATTTATATAAAAACTAATCAAATAAAACCTTGAATTATTCTTCAGGCCAAAACAAGGTTTAAAAAAGTGACAAATACTTAAAACAAATATGTTATGTCATAGAAATGGTCGGTTAGGGCATAACACAATAAGAAAGTCCGAGTATTTAGCCAAAACATGAGATAATTAATTTTGCCAAAAAATGCATCTAATTATAGATTTGATTAGTATTCAAATAGTGTATGTATATTTTTTTTACAAAAATATAATGCTAATTTAAAATATATTTAAAAAATAAAAATAATTTGATATATAAATGATATGTTACCTTATAGGTACCCCTTGAAGAATGATTTCATATCGTTTTATTATTTTTCATTTGTGAATATTTGCTATAGATGGAATTCACGTTTATCAATAATAAATTAAAATTGATTATTCGATCCATGCAAACAAATTGGTTGTCAATGTGACACGTCAGCGGACACGTAGTCTCGAAATTTTGGGCTGGATTCATTGTACATGATAAAAGTTGACCACTGTGTTTTTTTTTTTTTTTTTGTATTCAACAATTAACGATATATGTTCAAACTTTTTAGGACAACATTTTTATTTTATTTAAATGATATATATATATATATGCAGTTGCATTTTAATATTTTATACACTGTACGGGTATGAGATTTATTGTTCCCAATTACACTTTTAATTATGATTTTTTCTTGTATTTTTTTTTTCAATTTCAATTGTGTGTATTACATTTCAGCTTAATTTTATAATTAAATATTAGAATTTATACCACTCAATTATGATTTATAAATATTTTTTAATATTTAATTTGTAATTTTCAATTAATAATTTTTTATTGTAGTTGGTTATTTCATAGTTGTATAATTTATAATTTATTTTTTGTTGATAAATGTTAATTGCGGTTATTTATATTATAATTATATTTTATTTTTATAATAAAATATTATTAAAATAATAAATTTGATAGTGGAATATAAAAAAATACAATATGAAATTTGAACCCTTTATACGCACATACCATATACGTTATATGTGTTGATCATAATTAATAAAATATGTAACTTCGATAAAATTTAAAATGGGTGTGGTGAGTAAATTAATATAATATTTTGAATATACACACAAGACAAATTACAGTCATATAAATTATCGATAGATATTGGTAAACTGGACAATTGAAGTCCAAACAAATCTATAACACAAAAAGGTTCGAGCCTGCATATTTTTCTATATGCAGGACTAATAGAAAGATAAAAAAATTCGTCATAAACATATTGAAGAACTTAACTGCACATATTTAATTCACATTTTTATTGCTAAAATTATCAGACGAGTTGTATTTAAATTATAATATAAATATTTTGAATATGATGTGTTGTTCAATTTATTTATTAAATTTTAAGATGAAAATCAAAATCTTATTTTTCATCTCGACTCAAACCATCCAATCATTCTGATTGACCCTAGTAAAAACTATTAATTAATTTCTTTAAAAAAGCTAGTAATTAACTTTCTTAAAAAAAACTATTAATTGACTAATCAACTACTTAAGACTCGATACTTTTTTGTCTCCTCTCTCTCTCTCTCTCTCTCTCTCTCTCTCTCTCTCTCTCTCTCTCTCTCTCTCTCTTTACGTGGGGTTTGAAAATTGAAACTTTGAATTGATGGAATGATAATTTTCAATTTCGTCTCATTTGAATTATCTTTTGTGAATATAAAATGAATTTGAAGTTAACATCAAAGTATTGTTTTTAATATTCGGGCTAATTACAAAAAAAAAAAGTAAACTATTTTTATAAGGAAAATTACAATATAATTATATATTTTTAATTTCAACGGTGCCATGTACTACATTATTCATTTTTGTATATATAAGGAATCGACTTTAAAATTATTGCAATATTTCTTTAACTTCAATAGTATACCCAATATGCCAATTTATATTTATATAATTCTATAATGTCTTATAAGTACACTTATATTCAAGAATGTGTTTCATTTTTCTTATCATTATATTTTTGTATAGAAAAAAAATATTATTTGGGGATCGACATTGAATGAGGACTTGATATATTCGTTTCTTTCCAAACTATAATTATTTTGGATCGATTATTTTCAATTTTTTGGGGCTAACCATTGATAGGTACAAGGTACCACTCGTCACAAGTCGTTTTCTTGAACCTTGACACTTTTCCTATGCCAAGTTATTAATCAACCTAGCCACAGTGTGCATTATGAGATTGTACCTTTGGCCAGCCACATCTAAGGTACATAGTACGTAGCTTAATTATTTCGCATGAATGTTACATTGACTTAATTTTTTTTTCTTTTTATAAATAGCATTTTCTATTATATATCTATTCTCACGTGCAACCTTTACATGATGATCTTTCAATTTTGAAAATTATATTACAACGTAAAATAACTATTTTATTTTTGCAATTACAGCCTATGAAATTTGTTCCTATTTGATTTATATAACTATTGTGGCATGATAAACGAGCCGTGTACAATTATATAGTTCTCGTATTCCATGATGTTGAAAATATCACATATCTCGACATAAAATTTAAATTTAACCATGGATATGAAGACATCGTCGTTTTTTTTATAGATCTGACCATATAAAATTAATTTTAATTATATCTCTGTGTTTGTTCCCTTATAAACATAAAATAACCATTTGCAAAATAATTTTGTATACGTGTTTTTTAGAAAATTAGAACACTAGCTATTTTCCTTAAATAAAAAAAGTTAAAATTTTCAGAAAAAACGGATATACTGTATCTAACTCTATTAGTCATGTCATTTAATTAGGATCCAAACCATCACACTTCCTCCTTTGCATTTATGCACTATTTTATTGACTTTAACAAATATATCATGCATGTAAAACGAATTATAATAAGAGGAAAACTTGCACGCACCACTTGTTATATATACAACAATATCAGACATGCGTGTGTGTGTGTGTATGTGTGTTTTTCAATTTTCTGTTTTTCATTTTTATTTTTTTCCCAAAATTTGTATACGTACCCTAAAATAAAATTAGTGAACTCTAAATTTAATATGATTAATTTAATTTGATTGAAATAAATATAATTTTATACCCTAAAATAAAATTAATAAACCCTAAAATAAAAGTGAATTAATATTTTTTTTTGAACTCAAGCGACTCGCACAGTGCACTCGCCTGACGCTAACGTGTGGGCTCGTGCGTTGCGCTCGATAACTAATTTATTTTTTTTGAAACTAGAAAAACGGTAATTGAGAAATAAAAATCTAATTTTGAAATAAATACATACATACCTAAAATGAAATTAGTATACCCTAAAAAAATGAATTAATTTGATTTTTTTGAAATCCGGTGACTCGGGCGATGCACTCGCCCAATGTTAATGCATGTGCTAGTGAATTGCCCTTGACAAAATTTTTCCAACTTAAATATAACCCATAATTGAGATTAATATTTTTTTTTAAAAAAATCATAAACCCTAGAAAAGACAAAATAAACCCCTAAAAAATCTAACCCCCACTCAAAAAAAAAAAACTATGAAACATAAAAAACCCTAAACTCTAAATATTAATTGGAATGGAAAAATCACAATTTGAACTAAATAATCTGGTATAAGATAATTAGCAGACCCCTTACTTTCTAATGGTACAAGTGATACTTTTTGAATTTTGAGTGATACTTTTAGTGTTACAATTGCGTTGAACCGCGAATTTGAGTGTCCCATCTGAAATAAGACTTATTTTACAACTAGTGCATGCAAGTGTTTGTGTTATAAGATCTCATATGAATAAACCAACTAAAGGAGACATTGATTTTCATCTAGAAACAAAGTAAACAATCTTTTATCATCAATAGAATATTAAGTTTTACAAAATAATAGTTTGTTCAAATAAAAACTCATAAATTTGAAATTGTGTCAATTTTTAAAATTTTTGAACAATATAATATTTATTTTGGGCTTTTAATTGTACAAGATATGGGCCATATGGACCAAAATGCTGTTTTCATAATAAAAGAGTTGGCTCAAATCAAGCCCATTAATCTATCCGCCTAAACCTCTCCTGCATCAGCACTTCTAAACCCTAATTCCCCATTCCAATTTCAGCGAGCTACAAGGGTTTAATTTTCCCCAAATCTGCAGTCTACCGTGGTAAGAATTCACATTATTGTATAATTTTTTCTCTGTTTTATGATTTGTGGTCTCTATTTGAGGCCCGCTAGGTAATTTATAGCTGCTTTTTTTTTATCGGTTTAGGAAAGTTCATGTAGCTTCTTTATGGCTTCAATTTCTGAAGCAGTTGTTGTTTTTAGCTATTTATAGGACAATTTTTTTGCATTGTAGCTGAATTGGGGAAAATATGGGGCGTGCATACAAAATGAAAGGGCAGAAAAGGAAGAAGAAAGATGAGAAATACGATAGAGAAGAAGAACCAGAGCAATCAGTTGAAGAAGACACTCCACAACCGTCGAAGAAAGTGAAGACGGACGGCTCTGAGTCGGAAAATGAGGAGAAATTGGAGACTCTGGTTGATGATATGCCTGGAATTCCTATTGTTCCGGTGGACACGGGGAATAAGAAGCCGCGTGTTATATTTGTTCTTGAAAAGGCCTCGTTAGAAATCGCCAAAGTTGGGAAGGTTTGTTTGAGAGGGGAAAATTGGAAGTTTACTTTTATGTGTATGTTTTGATGAGGACTGTCATTTGATTTTTGTGTTTTTTTTTTTGTTTTTTTTGGGTTCAGACCTATCAGCTTTTGAGTTCAGACGAACACAGCAATTTTTTGAGGAAGAATAACCGGAACCCTGCAGATTATCGGCCTGATATTGCTTTTCAGGTTTGGGCCTTGGTTTGCTGATATTAATGTTGTGTTTTGAACTCAGACCCGTACAATGTGGCTGCATACTTTTTAGAACCAAAGAGTTGGTAGTTGGTACCTGCTTGGTTCTGCCCTTTAGGGGATTTATCTGTATATGAGTGGCCTTGGTTGTTAAGACTAGAGAACCAGAGCTAGATAATTGACTTGGTTGCTTTAAGGGTCATAATATTAAGATTTCTTGCTGAGCTCTTGTAGATCAGTTACGCCTGTAATATCTTTACTGATGACATTTTGCAGCGCTTTTTCCTGCTGTCCGGAACTGTGTAGTCATCAAGACACTTTTATTTTAGCTATGTTAAGAGTCCATTTCTTTTAAATTTTAATAAGTTTTAACAGTTAAGTATGACAATTGATCTTGTTTTCCACATAGGGAAGTTCCCTGTGTTAGTGTATTCAAAAACTTCACTGTGAGAGCTATTAGCTGATTCTAAAAGTTTTAGTGGTTAGAGATTTTGATTATTGAATGCCAACCTAGAATCTATGCTCTCCAAGTGTCAGTTTTCTCAGATTCAAGGATATTATGCCTTCTCTAATGTACTCAACATATTGACATTTTTAGGCAATTCAAACAATTTTAGATAGCCGTGTGAACAAAAGTGGAATGTTGAAAGCTTTATATGTAAAGACACAGGAAGGTCTTCTTATGGAGATCAAACCCCATACACGTATGCCAAGGACCTATAAGAGGTTCGCTGGTATCATGGGTGAGTATGACTGCTTAAAGTAGTACACTCTGTAATTATCCACCAGAAAAACTTATTATTGATGGATGACTCTTCTAATCATTCTTATCAATTGTTTGCAGTACAATTACTGCAAAAGCTGCACATTACTACAGATAGTGGGCGTGAAAAGCTTTTGCGTCTCATCAAGAACCCTGTGACCCAGTATTTACCCACCAACAGTCGTAAAATAGGTGAACCAAATTTTCTATGTTGATTTGTGTATGTAGTGTTTGTATACACTGCCAAATTAAGTAAAAGTGGTTTTTACTGGACAACAGGCTTCTCACATAGTTCGGAAAAATTGCACGATATGTACAACTATGTTGGTGCTATCCAAAACGATTTGGATCTAGTTTTTGTGGTATGTTACAAGTGTTCTTCACTACATTCTTCCATTGTGTTCATTTTTTTTATGAGTACTACTCATTTAGCTGAACTTTTTGAGCATCCTTCTTTTGGTGAATTTACAGGTAGGTGCAATGTCCCATGGTAAAATTGATGAAGATTATGTTGACGATTATATTTCAAGTAAGCAAATCTTTTTGTTTTTTCCTCTAACATCTGTGAAAAATGTAACTCGACTTGTCATCTCTGTGCAATATTTTTTGTTGGTAATATTTGTTTAAGGAAAGAGGTACTAAATTGCCCCCATCTTGTCCTGAGGACCACATAAACCTTCAGAACTTTTTTCTGCCCATTGGGCTCTTTTCGTTTACATGATGAACGCATAAGCTCTTACTTTTACAAAAGCCAAACAAAAAGACACTTCTGTTAGATCGAGATGGATGGCTGTTTGTTCATGGTGGGCTCACAAATTCACCATTGTCTCAAATCTCAATGGCTTTGCTTTAGTTTCAACAAATTGATTGCTAAATTTAAATATCTCTCCCATGTGGTTTGCAGAAATGGGATGGATAAATTATATGCCACTCTTCTAAGTGGAAGAAGGTGCCCAATTAGTCACTAAAAAACTAAAATAATCACACCCATTTAAAACCAAGAAAAGTAAACATTAAACATAGTTGCTCGATTTCTGGTGATTTACCCTTATCATTCACCATAGCAAACAAGGCTGGGATGGGTTATTAGCGCAATCACTTCCTACATACCTGTCCTCTCTCTCGTTCAATTACTTCTTGGAACCATAATTCTGGCCGGAGTGAGGCAATGTCTCTGTGGTGATGCTGTTGAGTAATATAGTCTCAAGCCTGATCATATTAGTTAAAAAGTGCTTCAGTAATATTACCCTATTAAGTTGTAAATTTTCCCACCAGACCTTCACAGTTTCTTTTCCATTTTTCGATTCTGGTTTTTATGTGTTCATATTATGATAATGCTGATGTCTGCTTGCAGTCTCCGAATATCCATTGAGTGCTGCATACTGCATTTCGATTATTACAACGGCTCTAGAGCGAAAGTTCAAGATCCTGTAATTTGTACCCAGAACCTGGCTGTAGTTCGGTTGAGTTGATTTTCAGTTTCTTGGGCAAGACTGCAGTCGTCGTTCAAATTTATTGAAATTATGAATATCGACTGTGATGTAGATTTTCTTGACTTCTAAAGTTTTATTGTGCATTTAAACATGGTTGAATATTGGATAGTTCAAAAGTAATTTTGGCCGCTTCACGAGGCTGCACTTAAGTAATCCCAGATGTGTTTTTTTTTAACTATTGTTATTTTCATTTGTTGGATCTAGGCATTAATCAGCCGTTTAAGCCTCATTTGAATTTCGAGTTCATAATATTTTTGTTGCCGCAGTATTTTTGTTATTGTTCACAGCCAATTTAAATGAAATTATTAAAACGCTACACAGTTCTTATGCAGGGGATAAAATCTTCTAGTCCACTTTTCATGTCCACTATGGTGTCCCACTATAAAATTTAATATTTTAAAAATGTTTATTAAAAAAATAAATTTTATTATAGTATTACAAATCATAATCATCATTTATCGCTATAAATTAAATTTTTTAAAAATCATATATCCTACTTTTGGAATAATCAACCATACTAATCAAGTATATTTACTAAAAAATAAGAAATAAATATTAAAAAATAAATATAAACCCTAATTGGATGGAATAAATCCTAAATAATAATCATAAAATTAAACTAAGCCATAACAAATTGAAATTGAAGAAAAAAATTTGATGAAAATCGAATAAAAATCAAAATGGGACACCAAATGGGATAGAGAAAAGTGGGATAGAGGATTTCATTTGCTTATGCAGAGGTCATGATAGTAATCATTTATTGGATTATCTATAATAATACGAAAGATTATGTACCGGTAACCCTTCGAGGGAGATCCACTAATAATGCATTAATGCCTTTAAGGTTGAACCCTTAACTTAGTATGATCTAATCTTTAAGGAGTACGGTTTATAGGTTACTGCATAAATATGAGTTTTACTTGGACTGCATCTACGAGTAGTAGTAGATGCATTTATTTATTTTTTCGTCATAAAGAATAATAGTAGGGCACGACTGATATGCACGAATTGAATATGAGAATTTTATTTGGACCACATTTACGAGTAGTGGATGCATTTATTTATTTATTTCGTCATAAAGAATCATATTAGGGCACGACTGGTATGCATGAAAGAAATAGAATATGAATGAAATGAAATCACGAATGTAATGAAATGAATAATTTCATTCTTATGCTTGGTATAAACAAGAAATGTGATACTCATTCCTTGATTGATTTCATTCATATGGCCGATATGCATGCATAAAGAATGAAATTATAATTTTCCCAAATATCCAAAATACCCTTTCAAGATGTGGAGTTCAAGTAAAATATGAATTAAAAAAATAATTACTGAAAACCTTGATGGTTTAAAACTTTACGAAATTCAGAAAACCAGAATTAGAAAATAATAACCAAAATTTTCACAAACGTCTTTAATTGCAATTACTCTATAGGAGAGAAGAAGTAGATCGGGACGACATAGAAAGATCTATTTACAAGGTTCGTAAAAAATAAATTGAGGGTATTTTAGTGAAAAAAAGTTAAAAAGATATTGCCGAGAACACAAAATATCTATTACTGTGCAGGGTGGGGGTAATGGTTAATCCATTTTAAGGAATAATGATTTATAGACAACTGACGATTCCTCATACAAAAAATATACCATTCATAAGAATAGTGTTGAAATTGAGAATGGTCATTCCATTTCAACCACATTCCTTTATACTCGTCGCACCTAGATTTATTAGGATTAGTTACACATTGGAACCCAACGCTGCCTCATTTTTATACTTTTGTCCTGAAATTTAACACATTAATACTCAATTTTTGCATAATTAACATTTTTATCACTAGCGTAATTTTTCGGAGAACCAAATAATGACATGGATTGTTGAAAATGTTGTATGGATTTTCGTCCGATTTAGTAAAATTACATAGAAAACTAATATCTCATCTAATAAACAAAAATAATGTTTGTCCCAACAGTCCGCATCATTATATGGTATGTTGAAAAAGTATGTTACTGCTAAAAGTGTTAATAACGCAAACGTTGAGTATTGATGTATAATAACCCGACTTATAATAATAAAAATATATACTAACCATTATTTGAAGCTTGAAACCTCAGTAGTATTTTTACAAATATTCTATACTTGACATAAAGCAAAAGATAATGGATTTGGTGGGAGAATGAATTGCCCTAATGGGGCTGTTAGGGACACAACATATTTGCCCCAACATCCCTCCTTAAGGGCACCATTTACGTCACAATTACAATAATGTTGCACCAAAAAGGGTGATACTAATATTCCCCTTTTACATAAAATACTCGAATGTTTATTGTGATGCCAAAACACATTCTTAAAAACACAAGAGTATTGATATTTCTTTAGTGATCATCAATTTAGAGATGTAAATATTATATATATTGAGTCTAGGAAATCCCCATAATTTATGCAATTCAAAACAAACAAGGACAAGAAACAAGAAAAACATTGTGGGAACAAACAAGCTGGCAAAAGTATTTTGTGGGTGCCCCTAAGATTGCCATTTTTGTTTATGTTTTTGCAAGAAATGATAAAAAAAAATAAAAGATGAAGAAGAAGAAGAAGTAGTTAAAGAAGCCCAAGGGGGGGGGGGGGGGGGGGAATGCCTCTAAAAATTCAAATTAAAGTATCCCATAACAATTTGCTGACCAATCACTCATTAATCATTATTATTAAAATCTCAAAAAATATTTTCAAATATTTGATCTGATTTATTGTTATAACAAGTAATTTGTATTAAATGAATAAATATACAAACATGCTAGTCACGTAAAATACACTAAGTCCTTACAAGAGTGTTCACGTTAATGTGTAGAATATATTTACTCCGCGCGCGCGCACACACACACATACGTACATACACGGGTGGGGTGGGAGGGGGGGTGAAGACATGGACACCTCATCATAAGGGCAAGGGTGTTAGCCATGTTCTTAAGGGAAAGCCGACCTGACCCACAATACCCGGCAAGAATCATGATTTTGAAAACTCCTAACCAAACAAACGAATCCTTCGTTTTTAAGACCAAATCCTTCCTTGGAATTTGAGTTTGGACCATCTCCTTTTTATATATATATATCCACATTTTTTTTTCTATTTTCTTTTTATCATGAAATTATTTATTTTTGACGATCAAGAAGAGCTCACAAATTGTAATTTCAATTCTGCGTAATCTAGCTCAATCTAAAAAGTATTGATAAAATTTGAATTCAAAGTTGTTAAATTACAAATTCATCAACTCCATGGAGTAGGCCGCTTCAAGAGGATGATTATTTTTATTTTAATAATGTACATCATAAACGAGAGAATGTCCAATGATATAAAATGTGGGAGAAAACTTGAGTGATATATATATATATATATATATATATAGATAGATGCACTGTCAATTCATATTTAATATTTCTCATACCATATATCGTACGTGGGCTATGTTGTGAATGGTATGTACGGATTGATCTAATTAAGTTATATATCCTTTCAAATTTTTTCTTTAAATATTTATATTTTATAGAAAAAGAACCGAATTGTGAGTAGTGATGTTAAATCATTTTCGCCCCTTTATAATTAAAATATGCTTGATGGTGAGAATTGACCTTTTGTTTTTACGAGCACAAAAAAAGGAATCAATTTATACGTTAATTATGAGTTAAGCGATTTAATAATTCAATCTTAATCGATTTAAACATGTATATGGGCTATGGTTAATATATCATATTCTATCTCAACTTTTAATATTTTTTTTAAGAAATATGTTAACTTTCAAATAATTAATAATATGGTTAATTGTCTTAAATTATATGAACTTTAGGGGTTTTTTTTGGTTTTTCACAAGTTTTAAAAAAATGTAATTTTAATAACATGAACTAAACCCCTGTTTAATTTTTCACACGATTTTCAAATTCTGATCAATTTCCATCTATTGGTGATACTGATAATAGACTGAGAATTCTATTTGAAGAATTAAGAATCACAAACGGGGTTATGATTCACACTAATCAATGATCAGCAAAAGATGAACCATATTCCAATCTACTTTTTATATTGTAGGTCTAATTAATATTTTGCTTGAAATTTGCATGAACTTCTCCCTAAAGGCAATCCTTCCATCCTCCCACAGTCACATCAATTTAAAGCAATCGGAATTTGAAAATCGTGTGAAAAATCAAACGGTTGCTGAGTTCATGTTATTAAAACTATATTTTATAAAACGCACGAAAAACCAGGACACCCCTAAAGTTGATGTATTTTAAGGCAATTAACCCTTAATTATACTTAGTATTGATCTTTCGATTTTTTACAAATCTATCACTAGATCAAATTCTGGTGCCAGAAAAATAATAGGAAATCGTCCATTGCACGTTTTGTGTTGTATTCCATATTGCACACTCGATTTTTTTTAATTTTTTTATTTGATTACAATTTATTATGCTTTGGTTTAATTTTACACTTAATATTTAGGGTTCATCCTACCTAATTAAATACAAAAAAAAAATATAATGCATTCTAGTTG
Organism: Perilla frutescens; assembly: GCA_026008535.1. NCBI lineage: Eukaryota > Viridiplantae > Streptophyta > Magnoliopsida > Lamiales > Lamiaceae > Perilla > Perilla frutescens. The sequence goes on from BRKX01000001.1 coordinate 70,481,229, forward strand.
GGTATGATGAATCTTAAATAATAAATGTAAAATGAAACTAAAGTATAAGAAATAGAAATTGAAATTAATTTTTAAAAAAATAATAATAATCGAGTATGCAATAGATAATGCAATACTAAATGTGCATAGTGCAGTATAGGATTTCAGCTGAAAATGATGTTAGATCATCGAACACCCATGTGTAATTTCTGTCTAAAGAAAGAAAAACTGAAACATATATCGCAACAAGAAAATTGTAAAAATAATAATCCAAAGACCAAATTATCTACTAATTTGTGCAAGTTCCGACACTAAAATCGTCTAAATTCTTTAATTTACAGTAAAAGTTCTTATCAAATCAACTTTGTTTTAAAAAATAATATTGTGATTGATTCCTCATAAAAGTTACAATAAAGAAGAAAAATTACAATAAAGAAGAAAAATAACTTTAGAAGTTTTTTTTAATAAAAAATATGCCTTCTCTTTTTCTCATTTAATTTGGTGTTCAGGTTGTGTGCATTATTTTATAATGAATGTTTTTCTAGATTGTTCGAGTTTATAAATAAAATCTATGGTTTTTTTGTGTTACTTTTTTTAACAAATGAGCGTATCATTAAATACGGGAGATTCTATTCCATGCTAACACACACTGCCCTAGTTTATACAAATGTTGACACAAGGCACCCGATGACAATCTTTGTAATTTGTTAGGGATGGTGTTACATCATATTTGTTCAACATTGTTGATATATAATAGTGTATTCAATGTTATACTTGGTGTTTGTGAAAAAAAATGTTGTACTTGATGTATAACATCGTTCCTACAATATTGACTGTAATATTGATAATGGTAATCTTATCATTTTCTAAATTTTAGGATTAATTCATTTTGAATTATCCTATTAATTTGTCTATCTTAATTAATTATTTCCACGAAATTTAAATTTAAAATGTGTGGATATAATCGGTTAAGTTAGTGATTAGGTTGCTTTGAAATAGTCAAGGCGATTCCTATTTTTCAAGTAATGTTTATCTCTCATTCCTTCATTCTCTAACTAACGATTTCAGTAGTGGAAGCACTAGAGTAGTTAAGCAAAAAGATAGGAGATCGTGGGAGTCTTGCAAGCTGTGTAAAGGAACGATTGTTCTCAGTTCAAGTTGAACGTGCAAGCTATGGTAATTGACATTAATCCACGATCAAGGAGAGAACAAATGAAGACATGTTGCATAATAGAAGACTCTATAAGTGTCGATTCTTGCAATTGGAAAAGGCGCCCAAGCAAAGAAAATATCACCGGGAAGAGTGAGAAAATCCAAAGCTTGAGTCATTTCTTTTCTTCGACATTCATAGCAATCAATTCAACATCAAGTCTATTGTTTTGATCAACCAATAAATGTTCATTGGTTGTGTTGTAGATTAGGTGAGTGAATTGAGAGTTTAGGATTCAAAGTTGCTATACTATCTAGTGTTAGATAGTATATTTAGAATTCGTTCAAAGTTGTACTTAGAATATGATTATTGTATTATATGCAGTGTTGCCAAGGGAGTGAACATGGACAATATCAGCATTGTATTTTCAACATTAGTGAAAGTCTAATGTCACCCTAAGGCAATCATATACCGAAGGTGTGTGATTTAAAACTATATTTTGTGCAAAAGTATTTTACATTTCCGTTGCATGTTGAAGGCATAGTGGAAACACTAGCTTCAACATTAACTCCAACATTTGCACTTATTCGAATTTTTCAGTATTTTGGTCAACAAATTCTAACATAATTCTTTTTGTACTGCAAATAATAGGCCCCAATCATTTTTTTTAACATTTGTGTTTTGATGAAGTGTGTGTTAACAGGCTCGTTCGACCTTACGACCAATCTCAACGCGCTCGTGGCTCTAGATTGCGCCACGTGGAAAGTGGTGGAAAAAGTCAATCAATATCCAGTTCATCGTTTTGAAATGGTTCACCTTGGTTCTCTTTGGCCCGACGGAAGGAGCTAAACTTCCGTCTCTGCTTGATGGATCCTAGAGTGTCCATATGCATTTAATGCTGGAATACAAAATCCATGCGCGTGGATTTCGGACAGGAACTGATTAATTTTATTTTTTTGGTGTTCAAATATCCTAATCCCATTTTATTCTTAATCCGATCCAATTAACTGTTTTTTGTACTGGATTTTTAGTCATTATACACCATTAAATTTGGTTTCTATTTTGTTCTCACGTATACAATGCATACATCCTATTTTCTGGTGTCTTATTTAAATCAAGGAAAGAGGCAACCACAAGAAGGAACAAGAAACCACTCAGAATGTACAACAAGTTCAAAAATATGATATGCCATGATGCTAGGAGTTGTATGGATTGTTTTTTTTTATTTTTATTTTAGCATAATGTTGTATTCATTCAAGCATCATATATTATACACTTTTAGCATAATGATACTCTAGTTTTAGCACATTGTTTTTTAGTAAAATTATATTAACACTGTATGTTTATGACTGCATGTTCTCTGAATTATGTTTTATTACAACCCAATTAGAGTTTATTAATTTCAATTATGATTTATCATAGCTCAATTAGGATTTATTATAACCCAATTAGGGTTTATTACATCATGTTAAAATCAAAGAAAATATCATGCTAAAATCAATATAACATTATACTAAAATCAAGGAACTATCATGCTAAAGTCATGTTAACATCCTCATTAAGGTTTATTAGTCTCAATTTCATCCCAATTAGAGTTATTCTATCCCGAATATGATTTTTGAAATTTCAGTAAAAATAAATTTCACTTTTAATACTTAAAAATATAACTTCTAATTAACATAAGACAAGCACATGTCATGCTAAAATGCCGCTTACAAAGAAATATGGATTCTCGTAAAAATTATATATGAGAGTAGTTCGATGCTCAAACGTCACAAATGCAATGTAGGTATGAGTTACATATCATGCTAAAATGTCGCTTACAAAGAAATATGGATGAAAAATTAGGGTTTATTTCATCCCAATTGGGATTTTTATTCTATCCCAAATAGGGTTTTTTTTTTTTTAAATTTCACTGAAAACAAACATCATTTTTAATGCTAAAAAGTGTCGCTTCTAATATTATTCAGGTGCACATAAAACTTTCTAAAATGTCATATGCACTATACTAATATGATAGTAGTTTAATGTTAAATGTCATAAACACAATGCTAATATAAGTTATAGATCAAGTTAAAATGGCATATACACCTTGATAGTATTAGAGTAGTTTATTTTTTGGAATTGTAGGGACTAATTGTTTGTTTTTATTTTTAGCATGATATTGTATTTATTTAAGCATCATATCTTATACATTTTTAGCATGATATTACACTCGTTTCAGCACATTGTTTTTGTGAAATTTTATTAACACTGTATATGACTACACATTCTCCAGATAATTAGGTTTTATTACAACTTAATTAGGGTTTTATTAATCCTAATTACGAATGACTGCATTCCAATTAAGATTTATCATAATCCAATTAGTTGTTATTGCATCATGTTAAAGTCAAATGAAATATCATATATGTTAAAATCAATACAAATATTATGCTAAAATCTAGAAAATATTATGCTAAAGTCGTGCTAACATCTATCCCACTTATAATTAGAGTTTATCAGTCCAAACTAGGGTTTAGTAGATCATGCTAAAATCAAGGATAATAATATTCTAGATTTGTGCTAACAAATCAATAAAGGTTTACTCTATCCAAATTAGCTATGATTTATTACATTTCACAAACGGTTTATTATTTCTCAATTATGTTTCATTACATTATGTTAAAACCAAATGAAATATCATGCTAAAATCAATACAAATATTATGCTAAAAATTAAGAAAATATCATGCTAAAGTAATGCCAATATTCCAATTAATACAACTCTCAACAGTATCATATTATAAACATATAACTATGTAAAAACGAATGAACAACACATATGGTATTACGAGTTATAAATTTAAACGTTTACGCATATTTTTTCATACCATTATGAATATTTTTCTTTGCTATTGTGATTGTGTTTTCATGTTATAATGAGTACTTTATCATGTTATTATAAATATTGTTTATACTATAGCAAAGAAAATAATTTTTGTTAGAGAATCTTGTGAAATATGAATCTTAGATGAAAGAGTATGAAAATATCTTTAATTAAATGATATGCATAAATCTGATTAAAAACAAGTAAAATTATGATTGTTTAAAGTTTCTACAATATCTGTGTAAATATGTTGATATCATCTTCTTAATTTATAAGTATCATGCTAGAACATCATGAACGCAATGGTGACATGAGTTACAGATTATGCTAAAATGTCATGCATACCATGTTATTATTTGAATAGTTTCATGCTAAAACATCATAAACGCAATTATATATGTGAGTTACAGTTGGCCATGCTAAAATATTATGTAGGTTATGCTAAAAGCCTAAAATGCTATATACACCATGCTAATATAAATTAAATCTGGGCTACTTTGCGTGAAAAATATGCTTGAAAATGAATTTTTGTATTTTTCATCATTTTTTTTCACATAAACATATGCAATATAGATCTTAAATGAAAGAGTATGAAAATAACTTTAGTTTGATATATGATTCTCATAAATCAAATTAAAAACGAATAAATTATGACCGTTTAAAGTTTTTAAGAAATTTTTAAAATATGATGATGTCACTTTTTTTAAAAGCCAATTCTCTCTCTTGAGAAATTGTATTATATCCGTTTAATCAATTTTTTGTATTTTGTTCCAATTTTACCCTTAATGAAACGTGCGTTTAAAATTTTCGTTTTAATTACAAGTTTATCACCGCCATCCCATCTACTTAATCTGCTTTAATCTGGGCCGTCCAAATTGAAGAATTAATGGATGAGATAAGTTCCTAATTCCCACATAGGAGAAAGTTCCCACTAGATCCACCCATTTCTTCTGCATTTCATTATTTTATATCGTTTCTAGATTAATATTTTTTTAATGTATTTAATCGATTTAGGGTGATTCTATACATAGCCCATGTTTTTCTCAATATAGCCCACTATTTAAATAAAAATAAAAATATATTGATTAATGTACCATTTTATCCTTATAGTCTTAACTTAAATTTAATCCTAATAAAATAATAAACTATACATCCTTATACCCTCCACTCATCGAATAATCCTGTCTCCACTCATCTAGTAATTCTTACAAAAAAAAAAACCTAGTTTACGAACTTTATCTTGTAGTTGAAGCTGTACATTTAAGAACGAAGAACTTATAAAAAAAAAAAAGAATAAGAACGAAGAAGAGCGAAGAATAAAACTACATCTAGTGTTCATTCATTCATAAAAAAATAAATAAAAAAACTGATGCATTTGTGTTCATCTTCAATTACCTTTATTAAATAAACACAATAAATACTATCAATTTCTATTGCAATCAATTTGGAATGATTGATAAAAAATCTCATTTTTAAGAATCGTCTTCTTCCCATAATATATCACATGTAATTCTTTTAATTTTATTTACTTCCCCCAGTTCCCCAAATCACAAAAAGTCCATTTCTATAATAAAATTGTTAGAACTTATTTTGTAATTCAAATCCCCAAGATCTTGCTTTAAAAATTAACCATTAATGTGAATCACAAAATAAACTTTCGACAAATATACAAATTCTTTGGGATATAAATATAAAGTCTTCATGCCAAAATCTGATATATTTTTTTCAATAATCTCGATTCTTTGCAATTTGTTTCTTAAAAAAATAATATTTTGTGTGGATACATATTTTTTGTTGTGATTTTAACATAAATCTAAGATGATTACATGCTATAATCCAACCCTTCGGATTTTTATTTTAAATAAAAAAAATGATCGAATGTACTGAAGGGGCTATGGGAATTGACACTTTATTTTATTCTTTCATTAATATTTTTAAGTTGCAAGGTTAAAATAGTATATAAATTAATATATTTATTAATTCTTTTTAAAGGGGCTATGGTGAGAAAAAATAGGGCTATGTATAGAATTACCCATTGATTTAATGTGTGTATTCCGTTAGATACTTATTTAATTTGTGAATGAGTTGGGCTAGCTTACTAGCTAGGTTTACGTGCAACTTATTGTCTATCTTCCGAATAAAATAACTGTTATAATACTATTTTTTTCAAGTTAGTTTTTCTAAGCTGATAATTTAATTTTGCATATACATTTTGATTATTACTCCATCCGTCCCAATAGCAAAGTCCACATTTTTATTATTTAATCTCTCTATTTTAATAGAAACTGGACCTTGCAAACGGGATGTAGGGAGTATTTTTTATCTCAACATGCATATAGTCTATTTTGTGAAATCAACATTATATAATTTTTTTACAAAAGCAAATATAGTTGAAGAAAAGTAAAGCATAGCCTTTCTACAATTTTGCTACACAAAAGAAAGAGGCCACAACGTCAAGCTAAGCATTTCTTATTTAAATGCCTCGTGCAATGCTTCATTCATTCTTAATCAAATATTAGTATATCTTCTAGTTCTTAATTACTCATTGATCTAGGTTTTTATCACGAACAAATTAAGAATTTGATTAATTTATCTAATAATTAGAAGTAGATAGGGCTTGATTAATTACGTTTAAAAGAAATTTACAGAAATTTAATTAAGTTTCACGTTTTATGCGATGTGTGCAAGATGATCAACAATGTGACAAGTTCACTGGTAATAATTCAATGCCCAATACTAGAGAATACACACATGTACACACACTGTATTAATTTTTATAGTATAGTTGAAGGGTATTTTAGAAGACTAAATTTAGTTATACGTAATACCTCAACGTTTGCAACTTATACCAATGTTGGGATGCCTTGAAGAACCCTTTTCGGACTGTTATAAAAAAAAATCTAAAAATTATGGATTGATTTGAAACATGGCTGGGAATATTAAATAATCTAACTATTAACAAAATGTTTGAGGGATTAATCTGAAAAAGTATCTTTTTATATGTACACATAATCACATTTTCATGACTAATCAGAAATATTTAAAAAAAAAAGAACTTATTCATTCATTGAGAGAGAGAGAGATCATTGGATACTTAATTATCTTGGTTAGGTACGAGTATGTGTGCATGTGTGTGTGTATAATATATATATATATATATATATATATATAGAGAGAGAGAGAGAGAGAGAGTTGGAAACAAATTAATGCATATAATTAGTTGTTTGGGGGATGAACTTTCCACTTATGTTGTATTACCAAACCCAAGTTAATTTAACAATTCCAATTTTGGTTGGAAGCAAGTGTTCTACAAAATTATTTTACAAATTAAGTTGGTCGTTGTTATAAAAAATTAAATTTGAATAAAATAAAACCATAATAATGAAGTCAGTTATATATAATATTAAAAGTGGATTTCATGCACAAAGCATATCTCTTAAACAAAACTGCAAAGGCGGAAGGTTCAATGCATCTCATTTTTTAAACTTTGTTTATTAAATATTTAACAAACCAGCTCAACAGCTCATTTTAACATCCATATGTCTCTTCAATATTTTCTTAATTAGGGTTTATTCCTTTTGTTCGATACACGAAAACATGTCATTTAGAGAGAGAGAGAGAGAGTTGCATGTATTAGTCCATTTTTATTATTATATTCAGTTATATTTTGACCTTGCAATTAGATTTAACATTGGTTTTATTATATTTTCATCGTAACCACATGCCATGCCCGTGATAGCTAGATTGAAAGGAAGTTTTAAAGCTAACTATTATAGAGAAACTCAAAACATATTGAAGTTCAAGATTTATAATATTCCGAGCAGACATGTATGCATGATGCATGTATCATGTATGTGTTTATATGTGTGTGTATATATATATATGTATTGAAATATTATATATTTAACTTGAGGCAAGGATAAAATTCAAGGTTGATTAAGAGATCCATAACCATAGCTCATGACTAGCTGGGAGATTTTTTTTAATTAATTTTTTAGATTTATTATTGAAGAACAAGTCTGTCTGTAATTTTTCTTCTCTCTCCAAAACAAACACAACTACACACGCACAAATATAGAGAATTGTGGACGGCTATGACTCATATAAAAGGGCAGCTACTTTTCTCTTTCTTAATTTAACATTAGATTAGATAGATAGAGTAAAATCTCTATATAAGAATGATTTCATTATAGTAATGAAAAAAATTATGTTCCCAACTCATGGATCAAGTAGTTATAAATAAGAATAAATTCTGCATTGTAATATTACATATTTTTTTACGAATCATTTTTAACAAATATAATAATAAAATCACATTAAATTTCAAATATATTTATATACCTATATAAAATACTTATAATTATTTAACCATATGTTATATTAAATTTAAAATGATATGAAATATTTATTTAAAGTTGTCTGCGACAATAACTTCATTTTTTGGGTTGATACCGCATCTTTTAACTAGCGTATTCACAGTACATGAATGAATTTTTTAAATTTAATGTATACACGATGTACATGCATGATATATGTACATTTGTTCTTTTTTTTTTAATTCGTGATTTTAAAATATGAAGGGACACATTTTCAAGTATTGTATATATAATGTATATTAATTTTGTAAGAAATTATAATTTTTTAATTCCGATGATATTAGTGTATAGAGGTTTTACTATATTTGGTTTCTTACTTTAGTTTTCATGGGGAAAATCATAATTGTGTGGTTAGGAGATTAATTTTTTTTTAATTTATGTATTTGTTGATTTATTATATATTTTTATTTTATGTAAATTGATATCTGATAAATTAATTAAATATTTATTTTCTTACAGTAACTCACGATTCATAAAAAAAACCATACTTTTTTTTTGGTTAAACTAAGAGTCTAGAAGTGAGAAATTAATTGTTTATTTCATTATATATGGTCGTCCCATAGTCAATCCCATTACAGCTGCGTACAAAATCATTATAGTTGGGATTTTTTTTTAATTTCCATTTTGCAGCCCTTGACAAAATTTTGTATGTATAATAATCTTTTTTTGTGGGCGGGAGGGGGGGGGGGTCATTTTTGTTGTTGTTCATAATTAATTATTAGAGCTTGAAATTTATGAGTAAATGTAAATATATTTGGGAGTATTAATCATGTTCACCCTTTTAAATTTTATTCATATATATATATATACACACACACATATATATACACACACACATATACGGCACTTGTGAACGAGTTAACGATTCTGGAGTTGATAATTAAAATATCGAAATATATATATATAAATTTAACAGTAACAATAACAATATTAATCAGAATATTTAAGTCAAATCTTGAGAAATTGTGATGAAAGATTTGCATCTAGCTAGGTGATATGATTTCTTTATAGGCATCAATTCCTAGGATTTTAATTTGAATATTCCTTAATAGAAAAATGTCCACACTCGCATTTTTTATTTCCTCCTTTTTTTCTGGAAAAATATTTTTCTTACTAAAACTCTAAAAGTAATGCGCATTATAAATTTATAATACATTAATACCACGGAATTAAGTGAAAAATAAAATAAAATAAAATAAGAGCTGACCTAAACCGAATTCCAAGAACAAAAAAGTCAAAGCTCGAATCCTTTTAACTTTTAATTTTCTATTATTTTGAGGTACCATTTTATACCACTTTGCTTCTTTATCCCCCCCATTTATCAGCACTTTGATTTTTGGGTGACACTTTTATTTTTCAACCCAAGATGGTCTAATAAATACTACTAACTTCTTATCATATATATATATATATATATATATATATATATCATTTTATTTTTTTTCACCCTGAAGGAATATATTTCACAAAATACTATTCGCATTAATTATAATATACATTTTGAGACATTTTTTTATACTATATATTATTAACCTAAAATCCACATTATTCACAACTTCACATAAAACTAAGTGAAACATTTACAAATGATACAATCACCCAATTTAAATAAAGGAATCATCATACGATTGATTACACATCAAATTTATTTCCCAATTTTCCATATGTTGTCTTCGATCCCCCAATCACACAAACACTCATAGTAAATTCAAATCACAGTTGGATTCATATATTTTTTTACACATATATACATATTACATGTATATTATAAGACTTTGAAAGAGGTATGTGTGTCCACTCAAATATCTATTTAGATTCAATGTAGTGTGTGTGTATCTCTCTCTCTCTCTCTCTCTCTATATATATATATATATATATATATATATATATATATTATGTAAAACATAGGCAAAATACTGTTTTGAGTTTTCTTATTTTTAAATTTTTCCGAATTGGGCCCTTTTACTTTTTATATGGTAAAAATGAGATACACGTACAATCAATTTGGTTAAAATCAAGTTATTGGGAACTTCATTTTAACCAAATAAATAGTATAGAGACCCAATTGGTTTTTCTACGATAAACAAATAAAAATTGAAAAAATTAATTAAATAATACTTTTAATTAAAAATAAATTAAATTAAATTTTTTAAAACCAATGTAATATTTTTTTACTTTTTGAAAAAACTCGAACAATAGTTTAAAAAAATTATTTTTATTTTATTTAACAATTTTTTGATTTTTTAATTTACTTTTTTGAAAATAAAATAAAATTACAGCCGCTTATAAACATTAATTTAATTTTTTTTCAATTTTTTTTTTTATTTTAAATAACAATAAAAAATTTGAACAACAGCTTTTTAAAAATTTGATTTTTTAATAAATTAATTTTTTTTAAACCAATGTTATTTTTTTTTATTTTTTGAAAAATCTCGAACAATATTTAAAAAAAATGAATTTTATTTTATTTAACAATTTTTTTATTTTTTTAATTTAATTTTTTGAAAATAAAATAAAATTATTTCCGTTTATAAACATTAATTTATTTTTTAATTTTTTATTTATTTTAAATCACAATAAAAAATTTGAACAATAGTTTTTTAAAAATTCTGATTTTTTAATAAATTTTAATTTTTTTTTTATTTTAAAAAAATCAAATTTTATTTTGGTTTTCTAATTGCGTTCCTATTACAATCAGTTTAATTAAAATTATATCCACTCGATAACAGAAGGAAATGATTTTAACTAAATTAATAATACATGAACTTCATTTTGACCAAATAAAGCAAAGGAGCCCAATCCGAAAAAATTTATGAGTACCTCCAAAACAGTATTTTGCTTAAAACATAGGAGAATTATCAATTTAGAACTTGAAAGATGGGTAATATATTGATTAAGGACCTGAAAGATGAAAACTCTCAATACAGGACCTGAAAAATGAAAATTCTCAATCCAAGATCTCAACAATCACGAATTTTGATTTCTTTTTATTTTTTTATTATTTTTAACAATTTCTTTATTAGATTTAATTGAAAATCAATGAATGAATTTTCATTTAAAATTAATATAATATTAATTAAAAAATAAAAAGAAATCAAAATTCGTGATTTTTGAGGTCCTAGATTGAGAAATTTTAATCTTTCGGGTCCTAAATTAAGAGTTTTCATTTTTTAGGTCCTGAATTGATAAATACCTATCTTTCAGGCCCTGAATCGATAATTCTCCTAAAATATACGATGATCATCTACTATTGAGAGTTTTTTTTTTTCAAAAAAAAAAAATCAAATTGAGGATACACGGAGCAAGTTGATACTATTCAATCAGTTTCATTACATTTTCATAATAAATTATTGAACATATATTTCTATATGAAATACTACATTTTTGCATGATCACTAATTATAGTAACAGAAACACACACACAAACATATAGTGAGTGTATAGGCATGCGATGGGAATATAATGTGTTGGTAAAATATGGTAGGGACAAAACAATGATGAAATGTGATAGGGAAATATATGTAAGTTTCCTAATGGGGTGGACACAAATCTAGTAGCGAATCTACTTGTCCTAAACATTGAGGGACACTGTCCCAAAAGGGATATATTATCCATTTCTCAATTATTTTATTATTCCAATTGGCTACCCTTCTCTCTCTACTAGAGAGAGATTCACATGCACCTACAAATTCAATCTCCTAAAATATTGCCCTTTTTTTTAGTAACTAGCCTTTAGTAAAATGCCACCTTGAAGGGCATTCTAGCCATTCAAATTTAATCATTAATAACATTTAAAAGTTAAAATTGTCACCGTAGTTCAATATATTTTTTACACATAAAACGATATCGTTTTAATACGAACTAACGATCCCGTCAAGAGGAGCTTGATGGAGGGGTCCAATAGACCAAAAAAAAAAAATTAAATACAAGGGCTCAATTGAGCCAACAAAAAAGTACAGGAGCCTGCGAGGTCCCTGCCAAAAAGTTCAGGGACCTATGTGACCCTTATCCCCTTATATATATGTCATGAATTTTATACCAAAAGGCTAGAATTTAAATTTGCATTCAGTGTATTAATGCACGTTTGAAACTAATTAAGCTTCTTTTATTAATAATATCCATCTTTTACCACACCACACAACTTTAAATTTTTCTCATGACTTTTTTTTTTGTTAGCATGCAGCTCGGCAAATTATGAAATATATTAAACCAGCAGTCTTGAGTTTTTTTTTTTTAAATAAACCCCACTTTTATAATTAATGTATGTCGCAAACCACTTGCAATTTTGAATCTTATCCCTTATAATCAGTCACACTGCCTTGTGGTCCTGATAAATTGACTTGTGATGAAAAAAATTGTTTAATTAATTTGTTTCTCGTTTATTTTGGTACACATACGTATATATATTTTTCATGTGCGGGATTTCATATGTGCCTCTTGAGAAATACTTAAATTAATTATTCAATTAAATTCTCACTATTTTTTGGATTTGAACCAAAAAAAAAAAAGATGTGTTACGTTTATTCTACTAAATAATATGAAGTTTTCACTGGTTTTGGAATTAAAAAATAAGTTTGACACTTTTTTTTTCCAATTTTCCTAAACAAAAGATCACACATATTCGAGTTTAATTTATTTTTTTGGTGATGCTTCAAGATTTATTATCGATCCCCCGGCCCCTCTCATTTTTCTTCTTCTTTTGAATTCAAACCTTTTGATTATAAATAAACAAATAACAAGAAAAGAATTGAAAACTAAAGAAAATCACTTTTGTCAATGTTAGACAATCTAGTATATATCTAGCAGCATGGGCCCTTTTGACTAATAAGTAAACTAGCGAGTCAATGGGTTTTTTCTTCAATTCTTTTTATTATAGATTATAAATTTCAGCAAATGAGGCACTACAAATATTGGATCGAAATGTGAATGAAATTAAACTTTCGTTTTAATTCATCATTGTGCTAAATCACATTGATATTGGGTTTCTAGATGGTCAATGCTAAAATCATACTATAACTTTATGCATAGCATTGGCATTGAACCCCTTTGAAGAAACACTAATCATTCAAAACTTCTCAATATTGAAAATATATAATAGTATTTTATTATTCACCAAACTTTCTACTTCGATTAGAAATAAGTTTGTAGAAACAATAATGAGTTAAATTTTGAATATATACATATACATATATATATATATATATATATTATTTACGGTCAGTATTGCCCTTTTAACTTCTTCTTCTTCTTTTAGGGGACCCTTCTAACTTTATTAATAAAGCGGTTACATCATAATAGTAGATACAATAATGAACAATCAACCAAATTAAAAGTAATTAGGTCAAATACTAAACTAGACCAGCCCACGTAAAATTTTATTATTCAGTTTGATTTTTTGAGCAAATTAAACTATACTTCAATAGGAATAATTAGACAGCAATATCCCAAAACGTTCGATCACCATATCTTAATTTTGAAATGTATAATTAATATCATATATAGGTGAAGATTTAATTTAAAAACTCCTAAATTAATGTGCCATGAGGTAGACAAAATGGCCCACCGGCCCACGTTTTTCTGCTTGAGAAAAAACAACAATAACGACTAACATGGTAAATAAATTTCAAAAGCGATTTCCCAATAGATTTGTTGGGACGAAAGTCACAGAGAAAAAAATTCAAAGATTTCCTCCAATTAAAAAGTCATCGAAAAAATCTCCTAAATCCTATGTAGTGTATAAAATATAAATAGGTGATGACTAATTGGAAGTTGACGGTTCTAATTTTAAAATTTCACCTTATTAATTAATGTACGTATCGAAGTTGGGATAATTACCCATTTACTCGCACGTTAAATGTGTTGCATGGAGTGGGTTGGTTGATGAATTTTTAGAGACCTTCCAAATTCATGCATTTAAGACGTTATTTACAGTGATGAATTAATTTTAAACAGACAAGTATATTGCAATAAGCCAATATTAACATTTAAGAAACATAAATAAATACAATGCTAAATCTATATTAATATCTATGTGTGACATGCATATAAAAAATACAACCTGTTAGAAACAGTAAATACAATTAACCACATATACCATTTTCCTGCAACCTGAAAATTAAACACATTCACTTGACTCATTTTCGTGAAAATTACATTAATTTTAAATTCCGAGTGTAATTCATTTTTTAATTTTATTATGTTGAAATCATGAGAGCACAATAGCTTATGTTAGTATATAGTTTATATAGTATGTGAAATTAAAAAAAAAACATATTTAATATATAAAATAAATATTGTATATTTGTATTGAGCACATGGTTTCATACCAGGAAAAATACACACGTGCTGACGTCATCTGTATCTCTATGGGGGATTTTGGGGGGCCAAAGTGCCAAACCAAATCCCAACCCCTTTAATTTTGCTTTCAATCCTCAAAATGACTTTCTACAAATTTATTACCCCTACAACGAATTAATGCACAAGTGAAAACGTTATACAATATTTGATGTGCGTGCGTGAAAAAAAAAAGGATTGATATGTATTTTCTAAATTTTATTACCCCATTATATGCATAGTGTACTCTTTTTTTTATCTATTATTATTGATAAAAAAAATAAAAAATAAAAATATAACAATTCTAGTTGCTCTCCTCTACTCAAATAATAATAGATAAAAAAAGAGTACACTGTGCATATAATATTCCAAACATATATATATATATATATATATAGGGGTTGGTTATAATAGGAACAGTGCTTCATGTGAGAACGTGAGAACGGGCTTGTTTAGTGTAATTTCAGTGCTTTTCTTATTTTATTTTGGTGCTAAATCATCTAGCACTAAAATACAATAAGAAAAGCATTAAAAATAAAAATTAAAAAATTGCATCAAAATACAGTAAGAAAAGCACTAAAATTACACTAAACAAGCCCGTTTTCACGTTCTCACATGAAGCACTGTTCTCATTTGAACCAAATCCTATATATATATATATATATATATATATATATATATATATATAGGGTATGGTTAAAATGAAAACCCATCCTTGTGTAGAAACTGTGAACCAATCTTAACCTCTCATTTATTTAATTTGGATGGTCAAAAATCAATTAGAGATTTGGGGTCTTGATTGCAAAAAAATGACTTTTCAAATTCTACTTAATTCTATAGGGATAAAAAAGTAACCAATTTCTTTCCAAAATCTGACATCCTGATTTTTAGGCTTAATAATGACATATATATAATATTTCGAAACCAATTTATTTAACAATCTCTGCAGCTCATTAAACGATTCCTAGAAATTTTGGTAGTTTTTTTTTTTAATTCTTGTATAGATTGTATTAGCTCTTGCGATAAACATGGTTGATAAATTTTGTTAACCAGATTAGTTGAAATTTGTGGCTTAATCCAATATTATTTCATAATAGCAACACTTATATGGCTTGATAGCATTTGAAATCATTCATGTTAGCATTATTGTATCTTCATAATAGCTCCCAAAAATGGGTTGTATTTCTTTGGTTCGTATTTGCACTTCTTGACTAGCTCATAATAGTAAAATTTAAATTGTGTGTTAGCAACTATATTTGATAAAATTAGCAACTGCAGTATCATTTACATTATTATTTGATGGTGATGGAATTACGGGCATAATTCTGTGAGCTTTAAGAATTGCATGGATATTTTAGACTTTTAATTGCTTTATGGCATTTTAATTCTCTAAAGTATGAATTCTAGTACTCTTAGATTTTATTTATGTATTATAGTTCTTCTAGGTTTTGATTCAATATTTTAGTTATAAATATGTGGGCAAAATAATTATATTAGATATGATGTTGAATAGAATGAGACATCTTCGAAATCATATTAGCAAACTTTTATATTCATGTTAACAAATAAATTATAACATATTAGCAAACGATTTTTTAATCATATTGGTTTGATTTTGCCTTTGATATGCGACTTTAGAAATTCACGGTCTCTGTTGTGTAAATTATATTAGCATGCATATGATGATTGTCATATTAGCAATTTGTAGTTAACTTATTAGCATAAAATTAATGTATTAGCAATTTGTGTTTAGCATATAATTAGCATAAAAAGTAAATCATAAAAATTACTACAAACTATAAGTTAATGGAATAAATCCTAATTTATATGCAATAAACTCTAATAATCAATAATTAACTATAAAATATATGGAAACTAAATTCTAAAAAATAATTATAAATTCTAATTGGAATGTAATAAACTTTAATAGATATGGAATAAAATTTAATAACAATATATTTATTAATATGATAATAGCGTGATCTATTGTGGAAAGAACAATTAGCTAATGAAGTACTAATATTTTAAAATCAACTGGATAGCCCAAAATTACAAACGATTTTCATTGATAACCGTGCATTACATGATTTCTCACTTGAATTAATTTATTAGTAATTTACACAAGAAAAAAAAACGTATGAATTATCATTTCCGGATTATTTTTCTTTTATTTTTCGAACTTTTATTGTCAATCAATCGAGAAAATTATAAATTGGGATAAATTACAATGATAATACACGAACACATATATAGATTGCTTAAAATTAGGAAATGCCATAAAATAAGGGATATGCTATTTTAGATATTTGTTGAATTACTAACATACCCTCAACTTATTACAAGTATTAAAATATTGTAATTTTGACCCATTTATTTGGCATCAATCTTCATCGTTGATATTAAATAGATGAACGATTTGGATTAGTTCCTAGTTTATACAGGGGTAAGTGGTTCACATTTGAACCAATACCTATATATATATGTATATGTACTTTTGTGCGTGTGTAAATATATAGCTAATAAATGCTACGTACACTTGTTGAGACCATATAAAAAGAATGAAAATTAGATGGAATAAGGGAATGAAGTGGTGAAAAAGAGAGGAGAATTGAAAGAAATAAAATTTAGAAAATACATATCAATCCTTTTTATTTCTTCCAAAAATCCATCACTCCAAGAATATGAAATAGAAAGACCACCATCCTAAAAAAAAAAGATGAAGAGAGAAGAGAGAGAAAAACAACTGAATGGCAACTAATATTTATATAGTTTGTACCTTGAATTCGATAGTATAGATAGAAAAATGTACAAGCCCACGTTCAAAGATTTGTTTTCCACTATTCTTTATTCTTTCTAATCTGTATTGCTTGCCTTGCAGTTCAATTCCAAGCTGGAAAAAAATTCAAGAAAATCTTTGGTTAGAAATCTGGTCAGATCTTGCTTTGTGGGGGTGGTGTGGATATTGCTTCATTACAAAGCCCCTCTTTTCCCATTTTATCTCAAACTAAAACATTGTACAAACAAACCCCCCACTACATACAAAGAAACCAAACTTCATTATTTTTTTTTTCTCTTCTTGAAATATATCCCTTCTTCCTCTGATCAAACTGCTCCAATCCATATTCTTCTTCAGTTTTGGGAGTTTGGAATTGGTGGAAATGGGCATGGCAGCAACTGATGATCAGTTTCATGTTCTTGCTGTTGATGACAGTTTGATTGACAGAAAACTCATTGAGAGGCTTCTCAAGACATCCTCTTTCCAAGGTGGGTTTTTTTGTTGTTGTTAAGGTTTAATTAAGAATTTGAGTGATGGGCTATGATTTTCTTGGATTATTTAGCCTGAAAATGAGGTGATTTTGTTGTTGATTGTGCATTTTGGGTTGTGGCAGTGACTACAGTTGATTCTGGTAGTAAAGCTTTGGAATTTCTTGGTTGGCATGAAGATGAGAGAAAGAACTCCAATGAAACCTCTGTTTCTCCAAAGCATCATCAGGTAGATGTTGTTTTAACCACCCACCCCTACCCCTACCCCTACCCCTAAAGCTGTTACCTAGTATCAGATGTCTGAAAATCCATTTTCTCTCTCCTTTTGGTTTGTTTCAGGAAGTGGAAGTGAATCTTGTTATTACAGACTATTGTATGCCTGAGATGACAGGCTATGATTTGCTCAGGAAAATAAAGGTGTGTTTTTTTCTTTTTTCTCTATAGTCCCCTTCTGATACTTGAAGAAGCATTTTTCCCAACTGAGATAAATTTCCGTTTCTGGAAAAATATGCCCCTGACAGAATAACATGGCTGTGACAAAAAGATTTGATGTTTCTTGAAAAGTTTGCCCACACATGGGCTCCTTTTCTTCCCATTCAATTCAAAAATAAATGTGAATCTTTGTCCAAAATCTTGCAAATCCCTCACCCAACCCCTCTTGGATTGTTTTGAAACTATGAAACATCTTGCCCAAGTTTCATATCTTATTTTGAATCTTTCAATACATGTTACGTGTATATATATCAAAGTCGAGTTCTACGTGGTAGTAGGAAATTAAATGACACGTACGTACACCATTTGAGATCAAATTCATCTCAAATAATTTCTCTAATTCATGCATCTTCTACCATAAATTGACAGGAATCTTCATATTTGAGAGATATACCAGTAGTCATCATGTCCTCTGAGAATGTCCCATCAAGAATCACCAGGTAATTAAACCAATGTGTGTGTATATATATATATTTGATTTAATATCAAATAACCAATCATGGGATTTGATCAAATTTTTTATTTTTTGGTTACAGATGCTTAGAAGAAGGAGCAGAGGAATTTTTTCTGAAACCAGTGAGATTAACAGATGTGAATAAACTGGTACCACATATGATGAAATCCAAATTCAAGAAGGAAATTGAAAATGAAAAGCCTGAAAATGAGGAAAAGCAAGAAAATAAAGAAGAGATTATTATTACAACAGGAGAAGCAGATTCAGACATGCAGCAGTTTCAGACAGCACAATCTTTGCAACAGCAAACACCACAGACCAATAATAATAACAACAACGACGACAACAACAAGAGGAAATCTATTGATGAAGGGCTTTCACCAGACAGAACTAGGCCCAGATACAGTGATCTTACTGTGATGTCCAATTAATCTTCTCTTTTTCTCTCTTTTGTTAATTATGGGTGCGCTCTACCATCGGGTAGCTCGAGTTAAAAAAAACGTTGGTGGGATCTTAACCATGACCTTTCACTCATGAGGTCGTCATCTTCACCAATTAAGTCGGCCAACAACGTCCAATTAATATTTGACATATATATACATACATACATATATATATATATATATATGCTTTGTATTTTTGTTTGAGGCTGATACAACATGATGAAGATGTACAGGGCTAAAGACAAACTGTGTAAGAATCTTACTTTGGAAAATTTTGTATTTACTAAATTTAGGGGGAAAGTAGGAGAAGACAGGAGTAGTTTTCTTGGTGGATGAATGCATATGTGGCTGCTCGTTTTTTTATTAGTTTTTTTTTTAATTTTTATTGTTGAATATAATAAATTTCTCCATGGTGAAATCAAGATACATGATCCTAAGAAATAAATTGGCGAGGAAATTAATTTGAATCGGATTTAAGTTTTTTGTTATTTTCAAAATTTGACAATGAAATGTAAGAGGGCTTTAATCATGATACTTGGGAACATGTACGGACTACAAATTTTATGCTACTTCATCACGCACTATCTTTATACAACAAATTTTGTGAAACGTTTCATCTACAATCTCTATTCCTTCCATTGGATAAATAAGTTAGGATAATGTGGGACGAGATAGTATAAAATTTGTACGTGAAGAAATTAAAGTGCATTTTTTTTATAGCTTAAAAAATTAGAAAGACTTGAGATCTCATTTGAGTCGATATATATAACTTTTACACAGCGCTATGTTTGGATCAACGTACGTGGAGCTCAGAATTAAAGGGTTGAGATCCATTTCACCCAAATTAGTCTTTAATTACGACATCCAAACAAATCGAGCCCAATCGTAATCAGTCTAAGTGGACTTTAAACAGCCATCTAATCTAATCTAATTGTTTAAGAAGATGAAGTTTTCGATTGAATTTTTTAATGTAAGATATAAGGGGTGATAAAATATTAATCGTGTACCAAGTTTTGAAATTTTATGATGAATCTTAATTTGTGTATAACCTAATGCAGCCAGCTTTAGTGCCAATCAAGATTAGTTGTATGAGAAATGGTAGGGTATAGTTGCACATGGTGTTTGCACCCTCTCTCTCTCTCTCTCTCTCACACACACACACACACACACACACATATTATATGTGTATAGATAATCCATTTGTACTCTTTTTTATATATCTGCAAATATTCATTATAGCTTTAATGGATCTTCTCTTGAAAGGGACCTGGGTCTGTGTTGTTCATTCGGACTATCTTATTACAAATTTTGTATATATTGATTTGCATTGAAATGAAATTATAAATAATTAATGTTTCAATATTGTTATTAAAATAAAATTTCTATTGAATATTGCATCTCCTTAGTATGCGTGTCTGGCCATTTTAGATGTTAAATAAGGAATGAGATCCTCTATTCCGCATTTGGTGTTCTGAATTCACAAGTTTAATAATAGATATTACAGAAATAAAAATTAATTATAACATAATTGACCTAGTCGCACCTATCAACAAAAGATTGAAATTTTAGCAATTATAAATCAACCATAATAATCATTTATTTGAAAATTAAATACTAAAAAATAATTATAAACCCTAATTGGGTGGGGTGAACCCTAAAATACAATTATAAAATTAAACTAAAACATAATAAATTAAAATTGACAAAAAAATGAAAGAAAATTTTATAAATTTGATCGTGGAACACTGATTGGAACACCAAACCTGATATAGAGGATCTCATCCGGTTAAATAAGAGACTGCCGAGCCATAAAATAAATCTTAACAAACATGTCCAACATCGAATATCTTTATGAAATATTACACAACAAATTGGATTTTATTCAAAAAGGCGACATTATATAGCGGCTACGTGACTCATCGTTACACAAATTAAAAATAAATAAAAAGAGTGATGCACATACATAAATACCTAAGGTCCTAAACTGTACAAATACCATTTAAAAAATAAATTCACTTGCCATAATTAATAACTAGAGTCAAGTATATCTAATCTAACAATGAAAAATATATATGAAGAATATTTGCTCAAAAAACTAAAAATATATGAAGAATAATTTTGTTTGAGAGTAGGCCTGGGCCTTCGAAAACAGGTGAGTAGATTCACGCAAAATTCTATACTGCCCATTCAAGCAGCTTATCCTAGTTTTGATTTTTGAGGACATAAATGTTGATATTAGTAGATGTTAAATGTGTTCGTTCTATTTTTTTTTTTTTCTGTCTCCTACCATGTAAACTACACAAGTGTGCATTTTTAACGATATTGTGTAAAAAAAAATACATCATTGTCGTTTAAATAGCAGGAGACGAAAAAAAATTGGGATGAATATAATTAATATCTACTTAAGAGGTAAGATATGTCCCCAAAATATTTTTTACAATAATATTTTTAAAAGAAAAATCGCAAAACTAGGGTATGCTGCCGAAATGGGCAGCATAGAATTTTCCAATTTGCACCTTTGCTTGGCCCAACCCATATTTGAAATTGGCCAAATTATAAAGCCCACCACCTATTCACGAATAATATTTGGCAGTCATAGTGTACTAACAAACATATAAAAAAAATATATTTATTTTGTTATATGAAATGGTGTGTATCTCATCAAATTTTTGATCGCGGCTATCTTTCAATCGGAGAGAATACATGTATAGTTACAATTTTACAAACTTTCTTGAGATGTTGTTAAATTATAGTAAAACCTTAATATTTAATCAGTCATCGCAGAAAATACTAAGTAGTTTTGTGTTCCATTTCATATCCCAATAAAAAAAAAGTAAATTGGTTTTGCAATAATAAATTTAACTGCAATTTCAAAAATGATCATTTCGTGATTAACATGCATTTGAAGTTTTCACACGTGATATGATAATGATACATAAGCTCTTACGTGTGATTATGATTGACTTCCACAATTTATTATGTTAACACATAAATAGTCAACATAGCAATAACATTTTTCGATTGAAACAGAATTTTAATGTTTCTAGTCAAAAATGAATCTACTAATTTTGGAGAAATTCCTAAACACACTTATTATACATACGTACTACACCCATAATTTCCTCTAATTCTGATTGAGGTAAACATCGCTTTAAGCCCTATATTTTGGCCCTTTGTTGGCAAATACCTCAAATTGAATTTATTAACAAAATAATATTCAAATTCTCAATACTTTTGCAATTTATCCCGAGACTGCCTTTTCGGCACTGAAAATATGATGTGGCACGATAAATGTGTAGGGGATACAATATTGAAATAACTAATCACACTTCGGACAAAATAGACGTCGTTTTGGTCCAAAAATAATTACAATTTTTTTTATTTTGTACCCAAACGAGATCATTTTGGTTGGATGTGAGATTAGTTAACTGCATATCCATGAACACATACAACGTGCCATGCTAGATTTTCGGAGCCAAAAAGGTAGAAAAAGGATTCGTGGAATAGATTTACATTTATTTTTAAAAAAGTAGGTATTATTTTATCAATAATTTTGATTTGAGTTATTAAAAAAAAAACTCCAAATATAAGTTGATATAAGATATTAATTAGCCTTTTGATGGTAATTTCTAAAATTAGATTATGTTACCAATATAACGAGCGAATTAGCATGGTAGTTACTGCAACTGTCTACAATTAAAATTGAGATTAGATAAGGAATTAGCCATTGATTAATTTACTCACAAAAAGGTAAACAATTGGATGATTGGAGATATAATAAGAAATTTAAAGCAGATTATGAATAAAGTCTTTAATAAGACCAAGTTGCATCAAAAAGTTGTACATTTTCAAGAAATAGTGGTACGTTTATTGGAGAGAATAGAATAGGAATGGATTCTTGTCTGGCGTTTGTCACTTTCCTTAATGGAGTATTTTGTTTTATGCCAGCACAGTTGACCACGCTGTTAAGTGTACTTTATGCATTGGAGGGTTGTACCTTAGTTTGGTAATAACGATTTTCTTCCTGGAATTATTGAGTTTATGGGGAAATTATTAAAATACATGAGAACGCGACCGCTTGTGGATTTGTAGCAGAGCACCCCCCATCACTTTCTCACTCTACCTTTCTCTCTCTAGATTCTCTCTCTGCATCGCAACGAAACAAAGCTCCCTCATAAAAACCCAACAGATTGCAGGTGACTGAATATGTTGGCTTGGGAATTAATGGTTTTGTCCATTTGTTTTTCTTATTTATGCTTGCGCATTAGCTTTCTTGCTCAATCATGCGAGTGTTTGTTGTGTTCTGGTGTGATCTTGTGTTTGCTGTGATCCCTTTTCTTCTCTGCCCTAAAACGGTTATTCATAAATTTTTCTGTGTGCGGTTTTTTTGGGAATGATCGTAGCTGAACTTTGAAGGGCTGTTGTGATCCTGGTTAAAGATTTGATTTTTATGGTGGTTTTGCTTGTGGTTATTGGAATTTTTGTGAGATTTTTATATGGAAAAGAGGGGGCATGATTGTACTGTAAAGAGGGCTCGAATGTTATTTAAACTTTGGAATAGATGAAATAACATGTCCATGAAGTGTTTGTTCTTGTTTCAGAGGAGCAAGCTTGGCTAACTTATATGTGTTTGATGGGAAATAGATTGGCTGAAATATGAGGACAATCGTGTGTATTTTTTTATTCTAACGTATATTTTGATTTGTAGATGAGACAATGAGGTGATTAAGATGTAATTTATATAGATAACTGATTTGCGGGATCAAGAAAGGGACTAAAAACTGAAAGGAATGTATGTTGAAGCTTCAAATATTGTTGATTACATTGCAGCGGTGTAAATTACTCCACCAATAGTAGAAGTTCCTTGAATATGTGCCCTCTTAGGTTGATTGGAAAAAAGTTCACTTATTCAAAATTTTCAAACCTACTAGATTAAATGGAAATTGAAACCTTCAGATGGAAATAGAGCCTCCGCTTTTGTTCTGTTTGCAGGAAATCAGAGTCGATTAGTGCTTTCATTAAAAAGACAAAGAGAAAGGACGTGACATTTGTAAAGTTAACGTGCCTGATTAAGTTGTCTTGTTTTTTTGACAATTCATTCTGTTTAGAGTAAAGTACGCTGTTGGTCTTTGTACTTAGCTGATTTATTTTGGTTAGGGTCAGCCAAAGTATATATATCCTCTTGGGGAACTTGCAAAATGTCAAATGGTGAAGTCCGAAAAGTCTCACTACAGGATATACAATTGGTAAGTCTTTTGATCTGATTTATATGCATTATTTTTATACACAGTTTGTTGTGAAACTTTAGCAGTCGGGATCTCTTACATGATGTAGGTATACAACAGAAAAATTCAATTATATGTGATCCTGGAATTTATGATGGGTGGTCATGTGGAAGCACTCCCGTCAATCATATACTGAGATGGAGTAATATGATAATATAATCATCAAAGATACCTAAACTTTCTCCATACTAGTGAATTTTTACCCTGTGAAATATATCATTGGTCGTGCATTGTCTAGTCTGTAACCGCACTACAAAATGAAGCATAAACATAGGCGAACCATGAAATATTTGAGATAGAGTGGAGAATTATGACTGATAACTTGGGCATAAACTTAACCCTTTAGATCACCATGAAACATTCATTGTAACCTTGATCCGTTTTGCATAAATTCCAATGGTTATTGATATAAGGTAACAGTTCACCTCCGTACTTGTATCAGGTTCAAAATCTTATAGAAAGATGCCTTCAACTTTACATGAGTGAGAGGGAAGTTGTGAATACCTTGTTACACCAGGCAAAGATCGAGCCTGGTTTCACTGAGCTTGGTACCTTCATTTTCCTTATTTATTTATTAAATCTTCATCTTCCCATTATTTAAGTCGTTCTATAAACAGTAACACGTCGTGTTCATAATATTATAGCTATGTTCAGCTGCTAGTCTGTTTTCTCAAAACAATGTTTGTACCTCTGCAACTACTTTTTTTACTATAGTGAGGGTAAGTGTTGTATATCATGAACAAAACTTGTGAATATGAGGTTTCAAACCAAATCTACTTTTCTTTTATGAACATTCTTGCCCTATATAAGGTTTGTATTTATGTGACATGTCTGACAGTGAGCTACTTATGTCCTCGTTTTGGGCTTGGCAGAATTAGTATTAGTTTCCTATCATGCTGGTTGTTGGAAATAGATGACGTATGTTCAAACTTATCTAACATCATAGCCTCCTTCCAGTGTGGCAAAAACTTGAAGCAGAAAACCAGGAATTTTTTCGGGCATATCATCTGAGGTTAATCGTGAAGGACCAGATATTAAGATTCAATCAGTTGCTCGAGAGACAGGTTGAGCTAATGCGTCAAGTATGTCAGACAGGAGTTGCTTCCATTTCTTTGTCTAATGGATCTCAGATGCATTCAAGTAAGTTTTTCTTTCGAAATGCTTTTAGTAGTTGCAATGAATCATAGCCATTGCTGCTGTCTTCCAACGGAGAGCTTTTCTTGCATGTCTGCTATTGTATTGATTACTACGTGGTATTTGCTAGAAGAGTTCTTTCTTCTGTCCTGTGTACAGCGACAAGGATAGGAGTTTATGTGTGCGTGCATTGGATTCTTTGTATCATAATAATTCCGAATGCACTTTGACAGGGAGTCTGTTCTGTTCAGCAATTACGTCATTAGTTTGATTGATAAACCTAATTTTGTTTTTGTACTTTGGCAGTGCACAACAACTCGGCTTACCAAGTTCCACAACCTGCTGGACCACCTATAAAGCCAGAAAACATGCACCAAGCTGTCAGTACTTTACCTAATGTTTACACCAATGGTGCATCCGCACTGCAACCTAGCATGCAAGTTCCAGTCAACATGTCGGGTCATGGCGGTAGGATTAACGTGCCGGAAAACATGCTATTAGCTCAGAATTCCCACTCAGGAATCGTGCAAGGAATGAACGGGGTGGTGATTAAATCAGAGGGCGGCTTCACAGGCGACTCCCATTTTATGTTTGGTGCAGACAACAATATCATAGAACCTCGAAATGCAATTGGAGAAGCATCCGTTTCTCCTTTTGCTGGTGGTGAGTCGAGTTCACAAGCTTTGAATGACTCCATGTTGGACCCAGAGACGGGCTCATTTGGATTTTTGGGACAGATACCACGAAACTTCAGCCTTTCAGACTTGACAGCTGATTTTTCCAATAGCACTGGTAGGCACTCTCCTAAAAGCAACAAGAAAATATAATGTTTACGCAGCACATCTTAAACGTCTTAATCAGGTTTGGATGGAGTTCATTTTATGTTTTGACTCATAATTTTTGCATGATCTCGTCAGATATACTAGAGAGCTATTCTAGATCTCCGTTCCTTGGAACAGATGCAAACTTCTTGGATCCTCACATGAGGGGTGAACAACAAGGTACTGTTTTCTGCATTCATACTTAAAAATGTTGATATCTGGTGATGATTTGAAGTTCTCCTCGTGTGCAGATGTTAGGAGGTTGGACACCATATCTGAGGGCTTGAGTTATGAAGATTTTGCCAGTGACTAAATATTTTGAATGTGTTCAATAACTGGTAACGTCTCCTTCCACATCCACGAAGTTCTGCTGCTCTTGAACCACACTCTAATTTCCTTTTTCGTCTCGTTGCAGGGTCAACCGCGTTGTCAGATAAAAGTTTTTGTAAATACATTCCAGAATTAGAGAAGCTACATGATTTCAGACTAATTGAAGGTATCGTTGGTATTATTAGGTAATAATTATAGTCTTAACGCCGTTCTAGCCATAGAACTAAGGAAACTCGACAAGCAAAAGCTCGCACCATGTAAGTCGACTATTTTCCTGTCTAAAAACTAGGCTTTGTTACAGGTGATTTCTTCAATAGCGTATGTTAATAATAGACATCAGAATCATGTAAAGCTTTTATCAACTGTAATTATTAGAAAATTATGCTCCATTTTCTTCTTGTTTCATCCTGAATAAATCTTGCACGAAAACATTTCCCTCCTACAAAAAAGCTCGATTCGGAGAAGGCCTATGCAGGCCCTGTTTGTAGGGCGCGCTCTAAATCAGAGATCAAATCGTCAACATCTTCAATCCCGACAGATATACGTATAAGATCCTCGGTCAGACCTCGGGCCTCTCGTACTGCTGCAGGAATGCTTGCATGAGACATGAAGCAAGGCAGGCTGATGAGGGACTTCACACTTCCTGAAAATTCAAAATGAACGAGTTGTTACGTGCCTAAATCATTTGCAAATTGATTATCAAACTGAGAATTTTGGAGGAAACTTACCGAAACTCACGGTTATGCTGAAATATTTCGTCGTCTCGACAACATGCTTGGAGAGTGCCAGTGACCCTGTTAGGAAACTGAGTACAGATCCAGCACCCTTTGCCTGAAGGAGGGGCATTTCGGTCACATGAAATATAGCAACACAGTTCATAGCTCTGGTATATAATGTTTCATTGTATATATAGAGGAACGTCATCATACACACTCTTCGTGAGCACCTAGTTTTATACCTGTGAGTAATGTAAAGATCGTCCCAGATGATCGGGAAGACCGGCATAATTGACCTTTGTTACCCGAGGATGAGAGGAGAGGAACTCAGCGATTTTTTGCGCGTTTTCCTGCACATTCGACGTGAGTTAACAAGACAAGAAAAATAGTCCAGTTAGAACTCAAGTTCGTCTTATGATTTAGTAGTACATATAACACCTGCTGTTTTTCGACGCGTAGAGCCATAGTTTTGATGCCTCTCAAACACAGCCAACAGTCAAATGGAGCTAACCCTGACCCCTCTGCATTCTGTAGGAAATACACGTCTTTCGCCAAGCTAATCAACATCAAATGAGGTGAATCTATGAATCAGTAACTGAAACTCGTCTCAAGATAATGCGAGTGAATCTATCTACATTGTTTTCGAGAAGTTCCCAAGAGCGCGTTCACAATCAGAAAGCCGCATGCTATTATTGAAATAGATCGAGTATAACCAAAAAGAAAAAAAAAACCGACACAATTTTTTTACTAAACAAGAATTTATAGTTCAAATGCTAATTATATGCAATTCATAGACAAACAAACCTTTCTCCTTTGATAGCAAGCACCCCAGCCATGAGGTCACTGTGACCAGAAATGAACTTCGTAGCTGAGTGCATCACGATATCTGAAAAATTGATTGACAAGCTAAGGTTCATACTTCATTCATCCCGTGTATAATGTTTGTTTGGCACGCCAACCAGAAAGATTATTAAACTAACACCTATCATTACCAGCTCCCAGCTCGATAGGCTGAGATAGTACGGGAGACATGATGCTGTTATCTACCAACACGAGAGCACCGTGAGCATGTGCAAGCTCAGCTATTTTCTAAAACACAATCAGGAGAAAAGATGATGAAGTTAGTGATGTTGGTAAGTGACAGGCAAAAAGAGATTAAGAGTTAAAGCTGCTTACACGAATATCAGAGATCTGCTGGCGGGGGTTTGTTGGACTCTCCAACCACACGAGCTTTGTGCGGGGACTAATCGCCAAAGCAACCTCTTCCAAATTTGTTGTATCCACACGTCTGCACCTCAGATATCTTAGACTTGCAACCGACTGGATGAAAAAAATAAATTATTTGAAGAAAAAATAGTACTGACTTAACCACAACTCCAGATTTCGGAGTTACTTGCGATAATAAGCGATCAGAACCACCATACATGTCATCACCAGCAACAATCTCCTCACCTGCCATGACAAAAAATGAAAAAGAATTTGGAATTACATTGTCCAACCATAATTTTAGCCACCTAAAGTGTATCTTATAAGCTTGAAACAATTCAAGAAAAATAAAATATGACAGAAAGCTGATACAGATCAAATCTTGGAATTGCTTTGAGCAAAGACATCATAATCGAAAATAATAGCAAGACCAGGTTGTCTCTATTGGACATTCCAGTTGACATTAGCGACGAAGAGAAAAAAGAAAAAACAAAGATAGAAAAGAAAAAAAAAAGAAGTGAAGTACCTGCTCTAACAAGATGAGTAACGGCTGATAAAGCTGCCATTCCACTGGTGAAGCAAAATGCTCGATCAGCTTTGTCAAGCTTTGCAAGGAGTCTGTTAATAGACAGAATGATTTAGACCATGGTAAAGAAGTGTGGCATTGATTTTCGTTGTAAAATGATTAAAAGAATCATCTCATTAAAGTGGAGACCTTTCTAGGACATCCCGAGTAGGATTTCCACTTCTTGTATAATCATAAGTTCCATAGTCTGTAGCTGAAGGCTGTAGAACAACTGAGTCAGTTGCAAAACAATACTAAATTTTTATAAGCACACACTTTCTGACTGTTTTACTCATACTGTGATCTTCAGAGTTTTTTCACAATTTTCCAGAAGAGCATCAATGAATACCATGGACTAAAGAAATTATATTGTTCTTCTAATGGAGGAATAGATATACATTTTTCTGCAGCCATTTCAATCTCTAACACGTTTTCTCAACTCTTGCACGTAGATATTGCTAACTGATTTTTCCCTATTACTTCACAGGAAAACAAAACGATATCAAAACATGGGAGCCTAGAATTTACCTGCTTGAAAGTTGCTGTTTGATAGAGAGGCGTGCTCAAAGCCTCATAAGGATCAAATTCATTTGAAAAATTCATCAACATTGTGGAAACACTTGGCTCCACTTGGTGATTTGTCTGTACAGTCTCTTCTTCTGCCATGAGTTTACAATTGTGCCAAATTTACCATCATGCCTTGACATGCATGAATAACTGTAAAAATATAGCTAAAGCTTGAACTTATAATATACAGTTACCATTTGTGCATTCAGCAACACCATCAACCAAAGCAGATGTTCTGATATCCATCCCTTTGTCTCTCAAGCAATGTAATTTAACATTCCGGTCACCCACAGGAAAATTCCCCTCCCTGAGCACTATTGTTTTGTGCTCATGAAACAACGGAAGATTACTGCTGAGAAAACCCTAAAGACCAATCGAGTTCTGTATCAGAATTAAACGCCAAGAAAAAAACTCATAAGAAAGAATGAGAACAAGAGCCAGCTGATGTAATATGAGAGCAGTTCTCACATTTTACCGGTTAAGGTGACATCAAATATCTGGTTTCCTCAAAAAAAAAAAATAAAAAAAAAAACTTAACTGAACTTAATAATAGTGTATGTAACAAGTTCATCACTAAAAAGGGGCCAACTATTTTGTTACAACTTTCCATCCCAGATCTATTCATTTTTCATTTTTCTTGTCAATACCTGATAAACCAAGCAGATACCAATCTAGAAGTGATTATAAATTATAATAATGTCCCCATTAATTTTCCAAAGGCATGCCAACAGCAAATATACAGGCTAAGAAACAGGCATTGCCATTATAAATTTCAGGAGTTAACTTGACAACTCTAATTTTTCCCCACAGAGTCCAGTTCTTTATAAAAACTTATAATTTGCATTGAACATGTCAGGGTTTGGTGTTACCATACTAAAGAGTAAAGAAAGAGTGAACTTCCAATCAAACTAAACAGCTCAATTATTTTCCAAAATACAAATTAAAAAGAAAAGGAAAAAAACAACATTTATCTGATGCCCTAAAATCAGAAGACAACCTAATTCAACTTTCTTCTTCTCCTTTTCAAGAAATCCTAGCGTACCAGGGCAACATCTTTAGCCAAAAGCTCCAAAATTTACTAAACCGCAAAGTCTTTTCATACAATCAAACACGTTCCCTCCTTTTGTGAATCTCCAATACGAAAGTGAGGATAAAAAAAGAAGAAGATGAAAACGAAGATCCCTTATTGCAATGACGATAAACACACATACACACGATAAACACGTACTGTCCAACGGTGAATTACACAAAAGATGCTTACATTTTGATCAATTTGGTTTTTTTGAAGAGTGGTAGAGAATGATCTGAGAGATAAAGAAGCGGCCGCCATAGCTGTCCCTGCCGAGAGAAATTGAGCTAAGTGGACAAAGAAACACACACACACACACACACACACATATATATATATATATATATATATATTTATTTATTTAAATTAAATATTTATATATATACACACACACACAAGAATATCAGCAGCAGGAATACCGAATATAGACGTTATTCCGTCCACCATGTAGCAAGATAATCCATTTGATTCGTCCTAATAATAAAAATAATAATTTTTATTATAATAGAATATATGAGAATTGTATTAAGAAAATGAAAAATAAATTGTTATTTGTTTATTATAAAGATAATTATGTTAGTCTTTCAGAGTTTCAGTTACACTTCCGACAAGCCGAGTTCAGCAGCAGGAATACCAAATATAGACGTTATTCCGTCCACCATGTAGCAAGATAATTGATAAACATGGCTTTTACATGCATTTGAGGAGTTGTATGGTTCATATTCGTAGAGTAATGCATGCATTTGTTGAGTTTTTATACTAGTTTTGAGTTTCCGTGTGCTATTTGATGTTTTGGTGTTTCTTGTGCAAGTTTGAGCTGAATTTGGGATTTATCCAAGATCCAATTCAAGGATGAAAGTTGCTAGAAAGATAGAGGATCAAGAGGGGGTCGCAACGCAACTTGAATCGGGTCAATCGGACGAGAAACGAAGGAGAACGGAGCGAAACGGTGGAGGTGCGCGGAGCTGCCGGCCAACCCGCCGACCGGCGGGTTGAGGCCACCGAGAACGGCGGAAATCACTATTTCTCTTGCCGGTCCAGCCGCCGATCTGCGGGGGAAGGCCGCCGGTCAGCGGGAGCCACTTATGGGTCGGCGGGATCGACGAGAATTGTCCCCCGGACACGTTTTCGGCCCACGAACTCATCTTTCGGTCCGGATTTTCGATACCTAGTATATATAGGACTGTCTTAGATGAATTTTATGGACTTGATTCATTATTTTAGAGTTCTAAACTTATTTTACTTTCGAGGTTTGCTGTGAACATTCAAGAAAGAATAATTCAAGTTTTATTCAACGAATCGTCCTTCCGATTTTTCTAATCTATCGCATATTTATATTATGTCAATGATTA
The DNA here is from genome assembly GCA_026008535.1 of Perilla frutescens. NCBI lineage: Eukaryota > Viridiplantae > Streptophyta > Magnoliopsida > Lamiales > Lamiaceae > Perilla > Perilla frutescens. Next base: position 70,513,633 of record BRKX01000001.1, read on the forward strand.
TTATTATTTTCGTTATTTATGTTGTTTTAATTATGAGTGAGCAGTCTTTTATTAATTATAGGGTTTGGAAAGCATGATTGAAGCTATGTATTTAATTTAATCTTGTTATTTTTCCCTTCCGATTATTGTGTTCAATTGTTCAATAACTTTTGATTTCATGCTTAATTACTGATCACAATTGATGCATGGTAGCTAGTTAATTTGAGTCCTGGCGGAGATAATTAATTAGTGGGATTAATTGAATAATTTGATACACGTTCTAAGAAATATATAGGGGAATTTAAATCTGTGGTTCTATCGGGAGTTAGTAAATTAACCTAAAGGCGAAAGTAATAGGTTGTTTGTTAATCTGCTTCTACCTTGAGACCTGGCGGAGATAGGTAGATATATTTCTGATTCCTCACCTTTAATCGGATTAAAATTGGAAAAGATTAGGATTAAATTGAATCATAATGGATACATGTGTGTTGCATTCCCTATGATTAGTATTTCATTAATTGTTTGAGTTTGATTATTTGCTTAATTTATTTATTTGTGTTTAGTTGGTTCTATTTCTGTTCTTTTATTTTATTTAGATTCGTGCCTAGTTCTAGTAAACTCATAAATTGGTAGCTTGGATAATAGAGAGTTGTTAGCTTAGTACTCAGTATTGTCAAATAATCAGTCCCTGTGGATACGATACTCGATTCGCTTGCTATATTGTATTGTCATATGTTAATTGCAGTTTAATGCATCAATAATCCATTTGATTCGTCCTAATAATAAAAATAATAATAATTATTATAATAGAATATATGAGAATTGTATTAAGAAAATGAAAAATAAATTGTTATTTGTTTATTATAAAGATAATTATGTTAGTCTCTCAGTTACACTTCCGGCAAGTCAAGTCGAGGGACCTCTCTCCGTAAGAGGGTAGTTACTGTCGGTTACAGCCCAGCCACTAACTCCAGATGGGGGTGTGCGTGTGTGCGCGTGTGGGCTCATGACCCACATCCTTGTGCACTTAATTACTTTACTTAAGTGTTAATACACTTAAATACACTTCTTAACTTGATTAAGAAATCAATGTATGATTATTTAATGTGTCTTAAACACATTATCCCACACACCATAAATGTCCAATCGTGTGACCAACTTCAACCATTTATTTCTCACTCATCGAAAATCGGATTTGAGCAAATAAAAATACTACGATTATCTACTCACAACATAGAACAATCGTATGGTATTTAATTCCTCCAAAATTAAATATCCCGATCACAAAAAATCGAATAAAATGAGTCAAAATTCAATTTAATAAATCATATTTTCCAACAAATTATATTCATCGGACAAAAATTGAACTGCTTAAACTCAATTTATTTTTCATATAGACCATAGCTATCAGTCTATCACTGCATGACATTATAGAAAATTTGGAAATTGCACATTAAAGTTTTAATATTATATTAGGTATGTATTGATGTAAATATACAGTATTAAATTAGTAGTCTTACAAAATAATACACACACACCTAATTGTACATCCTTTAATTTTCACATATATTAAAAAAAATGTATTTAGAAAAATAAAATCACTTGAAAGTTTCTTACTATAAGGATATATAAAAATAAAAAATAAATTAATGCACACCTAATAAAGTAAATGGACTATAATTTTGGGACTAGGAATGATAATGGGTAATGGATCTTATACCCGCAAAAATTACCCATGATTTTTTGCAGGGATGAGTGTGGGTATGAGTACCTTAGTATCCAGTTTGCCCCATACCATACCCATATGTGTGTGTATCTATATATACAACTTTATATATAATTATATTTATAAAATTTGTTATTATTACTATTATAAATATAAAAATACTAAATTAAGTTTGATTTTATTTTGTATATATTAGGTTTTAATTTGTACCCTAGTGTGTACAATGTATAAGATATTACACACACACACACACACATATATATATATATATATTATGAAAAGTTAAATACTTATTGATAATTGAAAATAAAGCAATAGTATTGGTACATGTGTATATGGCCAAATTTGCAGACATTCTTCATTCATTATTATACATAATTAAAGTTATAAGGAAATTAATTGAAGATGATTTATTTAGTAGTTTTTTTTTACTCTGCAAGTTATTCTTTTTAATTGCAAGCACATAATACAGTAAAAAAAAGTAAATTAATTAATTTTATGTTATTGGTTCACGTAAGTGTCTTTCTTTCTTTTGTTATTCATAGTATATTGTTATGTTTGTATAGTTATTTATTTAATACAATTTTTATGAGAATTTGGAATTCTGTATTAATCAAATTATTATTATGATTTTAGTTTTAATTAATTTTTCAAATTTATAATTTTATTGTAGTTAGTTAAATTATGGGTAACGGGCACGCGTATGAGCAGTTAGGTATCCAGATGGTATGAGGATGGACATAACAATTGTTACCCACGTGAGTACGGGGACGGGTAAGACTTTTTTTTTTAAAACGTAAGTATAGGAATGAATACTATAGTATCCTACTTATACCCTATTCTTATTGTAATTTACTGCTTAATAGGTATAATTTTATTGCACAATTATTTTATCCCACGTGTGCAATGAAATTATAGCAATTAAGTAATAAAGTATTTAAGCAATAAAATTATTGCAATTAAACAATAAAATACAATACGATGAGCATTTTTCTCATTTCTCATATCAAGATCTTTTCTCACGTGAGCCCAACCCTGTATGTGTGTATATATATATGTACATATATATATATCGTAATATATTTAATTTTACAAATTAGCTCGCTCAATAGATATATGTTTTAAAGCGTAAATAAATTAGTAATAATTCATACACTTAATTCTATTTTCTTATATACATGCAAAATATCAAGATAACTTTTATGATTTATTTTATTTTTTATTGTGTAGAGTTAGTTCACTTTCGATGTTAGTGTCATGTAAATATTCTTCCATGTCAGGAGAAATATTATTTGATATACACATAAATGTACATATTCATACAACTTTTTAACATAAATAATGAATATTATATATGCATTTTCACTAAATTTAAGCTAACTAAATGGTAAGCTGATACAGAATAATGTCTCGAATAGTAGTTCATATCATTCAAATTTTAATTAAAATCCAACGAGCCCAATATGACTGAAAATTATATAAAAAAGTTAATTTATTATACTCCCAAAATGTATTTCAAGAGCAACAAAAATTCACCAAAAATTATGCATAACTATATAACAATCTGAAAAAAAAAATGAAAATTATGATATACGGTTCCAATCATAAAAGCCCAATGATGGGCACATGAAGCCTAACACCTAAATTTGAGGGACAAATTATTGTTGCCAAATGGTGAAATTCCAATGGATATAAATTATTGTTAAAACTATTTCAGATAAATCACATAAATCACTGAACACTCATCATCACTTAGATTAAAAATTACTCAAAATTGCAAATTCATGATAAAAGTCAATTCCAAATCGGAGAAGAAAGCCTTTTTATGGATATAGAGCCAAAAGGGCACCCATGAATCATGCCTTAGTTTTGTGGTTTTTTAGCTTGCTCCATAAATTCCATATTCAAGAATCTACCACAAGTTATATACATATTGTTGTTACTTTTGTTCTTTCTTGATTTCAGTATTGGGAAAAAATCTCTTTGTTGGCTGCAGTGATCTGGAAGAAGAATTTCCGAGCTGAAGATGGAAAATCTTGAAATGGGTTGTTTATTAAATCAAGAAATGTTGATTCTTGGGGTTTGATCATCATTCCATTTCGAGAGAGAGAGAGAGAGAGAGAGAGAGAGAGAGAGAGAGAGAAAGCTGCTGTCTTGGAATTTGTTCGACGCATTTGGAGAAAATCTTGCTCAATTTCAGTTTGATGATCTTTTCTAAGGATGGATTCTCTGATAGTTTTTGGCTAATTCAAAGAAAAGAAATCAGGGTTGGGTTGAATCTGATTGAATCTTGGAAAATTGGGAAAGTTTGGATTTTGGGGGGACATGGCAGTGGGATGGAGTGTGACACTTTGGATGGCAAGAATGGTGTGGATGGCATTGAGTGGGTGGGTGGTTTCTTGCTTGACTGTTGCTGATGAACTGGCCGGCTCGTTGCGGTCCGGCGACATCGGCCCCTTCCACGTTGGCTGATTTATAGAATTTGCACAGAAGCGGAGTTTACTCGAACATATATAATTCAATGCTGCAGAGTTTGTCTTCTTTAATGTTGATTGTGTGAGCAGCAAATGTGTGATGTTTTGTTTGAATTTCAGTTGTGTTTTTGTATATATATATATATGATGATCAAATATTGGAAGATGATGTTTGATTGAGGATTGTATAGACTTAGATTCAGCTGAAGCAGATGTTTATGGCTTGCTCCATGAAGTTTTACTTTTAAGGAACCATGTTTACTCACTATTTGTGTTGTGTGTTTCAGAATAGTGAACTAGTATGTGTTTGTGTCCATAAATTTGCTATCTGGATTCATGTATTTATGCTAAACATTGATGTCTGATCATTTCTGGGAAGAAAAGCTGTGGTTTTGAAAAATTCTTCAATAATTTGAGAATCCTAGAATTTGTCCCACATCGAATTATTACAAAAGAAACTACAGCTAGTTAAGTGTGTTCCCAGCAAGGAAAGGTCACGACCTTACTTGAACAGGATCTGTTCTATAGTATTCGTACCTCTGTATCCTTGATTTCTAAGGAGACAGGAAACAAAGTCTGGTGGATGAACCATGGCTGCCCGGCCAGAGCGTGATTAACAGCACTTGTGCCCCTCGGGCCACTCGTGCAGTAGAGGATCGTTCTTGGCTCGACTTGTCTAGCTGGGATGGCTGGGCAGCTGTCTGACAGACTACCAACTTTTTTATTTTATTTTTTATGATTTGAGGGAGTTGCTGATGAATTGCACCTCAGGAAGTAAGATCATTGTCACAACTCGAAGCAAAGCACTAGGGAGCCTTATGATTTAACTGGCCTCTCCGATGAGGATTACTTATCTTTGTTTCTAAAATGTGCTTTCAGAGAAGTTGGTGATCGGCCTCCTAATCTGGTGGCAATCGGGAGGGAGATCGTGAACAAGTGTGGAGGCGCTCCGCTCGCTGTCAAGACGTTGGGGAGCTTGCTGTATATGAACTCGGATGAGCAAGAATGGCTACGTATCAAGAACAATGATATATGGGAGATTGATCAGAAGCAGAGTGACATTCTGCCTATACTTACGCTAAGCTGTGAGCAATTGCCTTCCCATTTGAGGCAATGCTTCGCGTATTGCTCCATGCTGCCAAAGGGTGTTGAGATTCCAAGAGAGGTGCTCATCAGCCTTTGGATTGCTCAAGGTTGGTGCATTCAGACAGCGCGTGTATGCAGCTTGAAGATGTCGGGAATCACTAATTCAACGAGTTGCTGTCAAGATTCTGCTTTCAAGAAGTGGTGGAAGCGTTTGATGGGAAGATGTTGGCTTGTAAGATCCACAGCCTCGTCCACGACCTTGCACAGTCTGTGGCAGGACACGAGTACCTCAAGAAGTATGATCATAAGAACATCGTCTCTGATAGAGTTTGACACATCTTCCTTCGATATGAAGATCAGCCGGGAAAAGAAGTGCCTAAAGCATTGCTCAGATCGAGAAATGTGAGTCTTTTAGGTGTGCATTCAAGATTAAGCCTCTTGAAAAGGCATCCATTCATGCCATTGCAACGAGCTTCCGACGCCTGTGCATCTTGATCTCCCTGCAGCTTGAAGAGCTGCCAAGCTCCATTGGCAACTTCAAAAGATTAAGGTATCTTGAGGGAGATGCAGTGCAAGGGCTGACAGGCCTTCAGTCATTGCTCTTGATGGGGCTGTCTAAGCTGATCAATCTTCCCGAGGGGCTTACACAGAATGTGGCAAGAACGTTGAAATTTCTCTGAATCGCAAACTGTGCTAGATTTGCAGCATTACCAGAGTGGATTGTGAGCTTCACTTTGCTTCAAAGACTATATGTTGAGGATTGTCCTAATTTAGTCAAGCTTCCAGAGTTGATACATAGTCATGTTAGAAAGGTGCATATCAGTGGCTGTCCTAAACTTCATGTTCAATAAGCAAATACGCGCTACGAGTGGATGGAATCCTCTAGTCCTCGATCCATGTCTCACTACCAAAACTACGTAGTTTCAATACTTATTTCATTCATATTCTTAGGGATCTCGTTGGCTGTGTATAATTTGAGAATCTTTGAATAGAAAAGTTCATATCCCACATCGAATTATTACAACAGAAACTACAGCTAGTTAATAGTGTTCCCAGCAAGGAACAGTCACGACCTTACTTGAACAGGATCTGTTCTATAGTATTCGTACCTCTGTATCCTTGATATCTAAGGAGACAGGAAACCAAGTCTGGTGGATGAACTTTATATGGCTGCCCCGGCCAGAGCGTGATTAACAGCAACGTGCCCCCTCGGGCCAACTTGTGCAGTAGAGGATCGTTCTCGGTTCGACTCGTCTAGCCGGGATGGCTGGGCAGTTGTCTGACAGACTCGACATCTTTTTTGTTGTTTTGTTTTAGCTCGACTTAAAAAGTACTGACGGGATTCTGAGAAAAACGAGCAGTTGTTTCAGTTTTTGTTTCTGATTGTGTCAAAGATTTACATCTCTGTTCTTGCAAGGAGTGTCGGGATGGCCGGGCAGCTGTTACACAGACTTTTATTTTTGTTTTTTGAGCTCGACTTAAAAAGTATTGATGGGATTCTAAGAAAAACGAGCAGCTATTTTAGTTTTTGTTTCTGATTGTGTCAAAGATGAACACCCCTGTGGTGAAAACAAACAGTGATTGATAACTAACAAAATCATACCCTCGAATAGTTTCAAATAACATCACCGATCAAATTACTTGAGAACTATGGAATTTCAGTAATCGTCTACAACCTGATAATGAACATCTGCAAAATAGAAAGAAGCCAGAAAATTTGTGCATCCGACCTCAACTAGTAACATTTACATTCTAACAGATAACCTTGAAGCAATGATTTTCTCAAGCATTCTGAGAAGTCCCGAACGCGTACTGGCACGCACGTTTTTTTTTTCTTAGAAACTGAAACTCCCTGCAAGAACATAGATATATAATCAGATCCAGATTCATAATGTCAGTTGCAAGAACCGTCAAATCAAGAACCAAACCTTTAATAAATGGAATGAGAGCAGCAAAGCTGGGAGTTTAGTCAGCAGTCTATGCTGTCACACTATAATCCGTCTGGCGGGTGACATCCTTGCTGTTTTCTAGAGGTGACTGTTGTACAACACCGGCTGCAGCATGGGGGAATGGACTTTCTTGTGATCCATGAGAAAGTGGCCCGTCTTCAGCTGCATGCTGGTACACGGACTCATCAACTTCAGCAGTAGCGCCATAGTCGCTCGTTCCATGAACTCCATACGTCATGCTTGACAATCCATCACCGGCACTGGCTGGAATGCAAAGAGTTTGAGGAACAAAGTCGTGCACATGATATAATTGTCCTTGATTGATGTTGACAGCTGAAGAATATAAGCGGGGCTGGTTATTAATGCTGGATGCATAATATCCATTGGGGTCATCTTTTCGTCTGCGTTTGGTCAGTCCCCTCCTCCTAACCATTTCTTTCCCTCTAATCCTTTCCCCAACATCAGTTTCTGAGTTGGCTGTGAATAGTGTCGGGCTTCCAACATGATCTCTTAAACATTCGTGTGCAAGGAACCGGATTCTTGTTGCAGATTGTATTTGCTGATCATCCATCCCGTGCGTTGAGAGGGTATCTGCTACATGTGCAATTTCCCTCAATGCAGCACTCTATGTTCACCAATCAGATTTCTTCAGCAAACAAACATGTATAATACTGATGGAAACGGAGATGGTGCAGAATATATTTAAAGTGTGATATAGAATCTTACCATTCTCTGAAACTCGGATGAGATAGATACAGGCCTTCCTACCATCTGTCGTGTGATTCTTGAGTACCAGTTCGTATATTCGTCCTCATCTAAGTCTTCCTCAGCCTCCACTATATGGAAATGGCGATTTGCCCACTCGTTAACCTCTGATTCCATTTTTTCAGATAGATCCACCCCGCCGTCAACACCTCGAGTTTTCCTTTCCCATCTCGACACTTCTTCAGGGATCGTCTGATGCATGCCAAACTGTCTTAGACAGCGATCTGGAAGGTGCCTCTCCGCCTTGTCAAAACAAATCAACATTGTCTTTGATCTACCGAGGATGAGATGATTTAAAATATTCTCTGGTATAATCGTATGGCTGATATTTGAGTAAGGACACCAATCAACCTGCAGCCAAATACAAGATAAATCACTAGTATCAGGTCAAAGAACAAGGAAAATATGCAGAAAGTTTCTCACAAACAAATTTAAAACTTACGTCGCAAGGCTTTAGAGAATCCAAAGCTTTACGGTAGAAGGCCACATCACGATTTGAGGTTGGACCATTATGTTTACCTTTCCACCTTAGGACAAAAGGAAAACATTCATGGATCGGATCATGGTGAAGTTTAGGTCGACCAATATTCAGGTGATAGTAACTCCAGCACTACAAAAAGGGAAATACTATTCAAGGGTGACATTTTTAGCACAGCTTTGGCCATGAAAAATAAGGAAGAGTCTAAATGTCGTTCCATACTCAGATAATGTGTTGCAACAGCATTACATTCAGGAAAAAGATTAAAAGAAATTAGATTCAATTTTACCTGCAGTAGTGTCAAACATCCACTAATGGTGCTTTGCGATCTAAGGGAGGCATTACCAAGTGCTCTGTACAAGAAAGATAGTGCAGCTGCACCCCAAGCATACTTCCCAGCTTCATCAAAATTTCCAAATAACGGGAGGTACATCACCGGAACTTTGTTACCTGTGGTGGTGGAGAAAATTGTACTGCCAACTAGATAAAGAAGATACGCACGCGTATGAAACTCAACATCATCAACTGAGGCATTTTCAGGGCATTCGGAGAAAGTCTCTTTCAGCCAGCTTAGCTTCACCATCCCACCGCTTGTGTACCCATAATCCGGTGATCTACCTAGATACTTAACACATATGGAATCACATGCTGTATAAGTTACACCTGTAACAGGGTGACCATCAATGGGAAGCCCAAGCAGGTAAGCAACATCTTCAAGTGATATAGTCATTTCTCCAACCGTCATATGAAATGTGTTGGTTTCTCTCCTCCATCTCTCGACTAGCGCAGATATTAGTGGGTTATCAAGGCTAATTGCTGGAATCAATCTCAGAGAGCCAAAACCAGCCCTCTTCACAAGTTCAATCTGTTTCTCAGTGAGCAACCAACGGTCAAGCCTTGAAGTGTGTTCATGACATCTAAGTGCACCACGCTCCTGTTAATTTTAAAGAATAACATCCTGCATGATCAATGATTTACCAGAGAAACAAGACGAGAAGAGGATCAAATTGTTGAAAGTAAACACCTGTCCCTCCCAAACAGCAGCTGAAACATGCTTGTCTTGATCATATAAAACAGAATCATCAACTGGTCCCGGGTTGGTTGCATGGCAATCCATCAGGTTGCTATTACTAACATCTGTTGAAAATGCAGAAAGGCAACCCTAAAGATGTGCTCAGTAATGAACCTGTGCATTGATATAACATGTCAATGGCATCTCACTATACTAAAAAACAAATTAGAGCCTAATATCTTACTGTTTGCAATAGAACCCTGCGAGATAGCTGATTGTGTAGACAGCCTACTATACACTACAAGAAACAGCTTGATATTCTCTTCCCATTAGCAACTCAATAAAGCCAACAGCTTATTGAGGCCTTGATGGAGATTAAAACTGATTAAAATGTTCATATCAAGAGCTTCTGATTATACAGGAATAGGAAAGCACACTGAGATGATTCAGCATTCTCAAAATTCACAACGGACCTCATTGACATTCCTACTCACACCTCCAGACAACACAACCCAAAATCATCAGTTTCATTGAACAACCTAAAAAAACTGCACTAGCTGGCGCCCAGCATTCATATTCTCTGTGGCTCTTTCAGGATTTACAATGCACATTGATGCATTTACAAAGGCACACGTGATGTGTTTTCTGCATCATTCTTATACTATTGAACACCATCATTGATCTAGTTAACCAATTAATCTCTTCACAGAGCATAAGAAAAGCACAGAACTGTTTCATTTACAATTTCATACATCACCACCTACACGCCACCACTAGCAATTTACTCTCATTGATAAACAATCAAGAATGCTAAATCAGTGACGAGCAAGGATAAAAATTATTTAGAAATAAAATGGAGCAACATAGCAAGCTAATTTTTCCACAGCAAAAACCTTCAGTTGACCACATAATTAACTATCCAGGAAAGGAAACCCGAGAGAGAGAGAGAGAGAGAGAGAGAGAGAGAGAGAGAGAGAGAGAGTAAACGTCACAAATACATCATTAATCAGAACTGAACAGGTAAGAAACTCCATTTGAGACAATTCTAAACATACCAAGCATTTCCACCAAACCCAAATATTCAACAAAAAAAAATCGTTAAATGAGGAAATTGATGTAAAAGTTTGATTCTTTCTAGTTTTTCTCTAAAAATGAGTGAGAATCGACTTACTGGAGGCAGGATAAAAATCTTCAGACTTCATGGCAATGCATTACTTCTTTATCTGAGCCCTTATTCAGCTGGAAATCCCATAAACTGCTGTAAATTAAAGACCAATTTTACGAGAAAAATTAAAGAAAACTGCATAGAGCAGATGGGTTTCGACGTTTCGTCCTAGGTTCAGTAGCGATGACAGGGAAAAAGAAAAGAGGGTGGAGAGGAGACGGAATGAACAGAGAGAGAGAGAGAGAGAGAGAGAGAGAGAGAAATGGGTTATGGTCTTATGGACTTATGGGTGGGTCAGTTAAAAAAAACAATTATATTTTTTTGTTAAATTAATATAATAAGCATATATAATTGTTTTTATAAGTTTTATATGAAATCTAACAAATTACTACTTATTTTAATTAAATTTTATAAAACGTACAACTATATAGTCAGCCAAAAGGTGCATTTAATAGAATTCAAATTTCAAACGATAGAACTAGGTCAATCTTTTTTTTTTAATTTTTATATCAGCAAAAGACTATATAGCTAAGATAAACAATTCATTTAATAGTTGACATTGGAAAGCATTTTATTTTCTCTATAAAATTTTATATTTCTAGGTGAGTTACAAATCCAAAAAAATAAAAATTAGCAGAAACCATTAAGTATTATTAAAAATGCAATTTAAATAAAGTCTTCATTTTTTTAATAGTCCGTTAACATTTGACCATAAATCCGTTCATAATTAGTCATTAAATCATCCTAATGGACTAATAAATTTTAATGTAGATAAAATTTTGTGTTAGATTGTTTAACGGGTCTACTCTTACATTAGACGGATCAAATAAAATCTAAACTCGCCCAAAAAACCAACAAGCCCGCCCTAAAAACCCATTTTCCACTCAAGAAAATACCACACCAGATCACCTATTGCATTTCCTGTTGCAAGCTTATTGTTTTTTAAAAACATATATATTTTTTTAATTTTTAATTAATTATGATTTTATTTAATTTAAATTTTTTATTTATGATTCATCTATTCCCAATTAGAATATATTTTTTTTTAACAAAATAAATACAAAAAATTTAGCTATGCAACCTCAAATAAAATAGGAATGATAATAGATGATCTGATCCAAGTAAATACCCCACGCGCATAAGACCTTTTTTTTTTGGCTGGGCCCTTAACTGCTCTTTCCGCCATTTACTTTTTGATTTGCTTTCTTTTTCATTTTCATTTTTGCCTTTTCTTTTTTATATATTTTTTTAAATCATTATTTTGTATCGAGCACAATGCATGAGTGTACGCATTAACGCTGGGTGAATGTATTGCGCAAGACGTTGGATAAAAAATTAAATTAATTTAATTTACTTTTAAGGTTCACTAATTCTATTTTAAGATATATATTTATTTTAAAAAAATTAATTATCAAGCGCAGTGCACTTGTCCGATGCTAATGCGTTGCACTGCGCGAAACGTTGAATAAACAAATTAATTTAATTTAATTTAATTTTAGGGGTCACTAATTCCATTGTAGGGTGCATATTTATTTCAAAAAAATTAATTATCTCATGCATTAGCGTAGGACGAGTGCGTTGCTCGAGACACCGGGATTTTTTTAATTTAATTCAAAAATTAAATTAATTCAATTTAATTATATGGTTTACTAATTCCATTTTAATGTATATATTTATTTCAAAAAAAAATTAATTATCAAACGCGGTGCACTAGCCCACACATTAGCGTGGTACGAGTGCACTACACGAGAGGTCGGATAAAAAAATTAATTTAAATAAAAAAAATAAAGTAATTCAATTTAATCTTGAAATTCACTAATTCTAATTTAGGGTATATATTTATTTCAAAAAAAATTATCGAGCCTATACGTTAGCGTTGGTCGAGTGCACTGTGCAAAACGTCGGAAAAAAAATATTAAAAAGTTAAATATATATTTAAAAAAAAAAGAAATTAAAAATTGGATAAAAAAATTTTAAGAAAAAAAGGAAAGAGAGGGAGGGTACACTAAAAAAAGAAAAATAAAAAAAGGGGATCATGTTATTAGATCAAATAATATCCGTCTAAAATAACATATTCATCAGACGGTTCACGGTCTCACCCAAACGTATATGTATACATAAGTAATAATGAATGTAAAGTGAAATTTAATTTTGAAGGGCATTCAAAATGCATTTGCATATTATAGAAGTGCAAAAGGGTACATCTCGGGGGTGCAAAATGCAATTTAGTGGGAGATTTTATCAAATTCCAAAAGTTTCACTTGAGAAGCAACAGCCCAACTGAGAGCACAAATCCGTCCCTGGCCGGCGATCCACCGTCTCGCTCGCTCCTCCCGCCGGCGAAGCCTCCTCCATTTCAGGTCTCTCTCTTTGCGTGTATCCATACATACATACATATATATATATATGAATATGCGCATATATATCTGTAGTGTTGAGTTCTTACTGTAATGTTATTCTAATTGAGGTTTAGTTTTTTCGTTGTCTGTGAGATTTCTATTTAAGCCCATTGCTAATGGAAAAGAATCGGTTTTCAGTTATCTTTGAGTTCTATGCTCGATCTGTTTGATTGCCAGTTCAATTTGATGCATTTCTTATTTTTCTGTTTTCCCACTAGTAATTTTCTTTGTTGCCAATGTGTGGTTGGGGGAAATGGAAAAAATGCAAGGTAAATATTAGGTTAGCTTAGAATTCATTGTTTTTTTTTTAGCATTCTTATTGAATTTAGTTATCATTTTATATCTTGTTTCAAGTTACAGTTGAAAACCCCCAATTTCAAGGCTCTAGGTGTTGATTATTGAGTTACTTGCTTTGCTATATTCGTTCTCTTATCTGTAATCTTATTGGTTTTGTGAGTGAAGATTTGGACCGAAATTCAAATTTAGAAACGAGGGAAGAGCAGAAGGATGAGTGATATTGGTGGGGGATCTGATCCTCCTTCTCCTTCTATGTCAGTGGCATCATCTGAACCATCGAAAAGCAGTGGTAACACTGGCTTTGATGCTAATCGAATTGCAGAAGTGAAATCATGGCTTGTGTCTCAGTTTGATGCAGTTGGAAAAGATGTGCCCGATTTTGAGTACACTCCTCGGAGTATTGCTCACTTACACAATGTTGCCACCCTCTCCCAGGCCAAGACCCAGGCTGCCACCATTGTGGCAAATGATTTTCGTCAGAAAGCTGCAGAATATCGTTCCCAAGGTCTCACCTTTTTATTTTCCGAATATGCACAGACATATTTGTCTACCACATGCTTTTGCTTTCTTGCGTAGTACTAATTTATCTGCAACTTGTTTTTCATTATGAAAATAGCAACTGGTGTTAATTTCATTTGGTTTGTTATATAATGGTCCTCGTTGTGTTTGTGTTTGTGTTGTGTCTTGTTCAACTTCTATGACTGCAGCTTCAAGGATAAGAGAGATACTAGAGCATGTTGGATTGGTGCAAGATAGTTTACCATCCAATGTGGTATCATCTTCCCAAGTTCTTGCCAGTGTGGCAAATCTGTTGAATATTAGGGATACCGAATTGAGTAGGTTGGTATTTGCCCAGTTGCCCTTACATTTTTTTATAGTCATATGAGGAGTCACCAACTTAATGGAGAAATGCTTTAGTTTTCTTGTAGCAATGGCGGATCAATCTCTGAGAAAAACAGCAGTAGAAGAGAAGAGGGCTAAAGTGCAACAGGAGTCCAAAGAACTTCTTGACTATACTCGGAAGGCAATCGCACGATTGACATACTTGAAAAGGTGGATCTGCCAGTTCTGTTTACTCATTCACAAGTCAAATTTAGTTTCTCCTCATTTCCAGGACTTCTCTTGGGTGTTGTGAACTATAATTAACCTGCACGATATCCTCAATTTTAATATTTTGTTTTCTTGTCAGAACACTTGCACAATTAGAAGATGATATACCTCCTTGTGAAGCTCAAATGGAACACTGGAAGACGAACTTGGCAATAATGGAATCAAAAGAGAGACAGTATCTGCAGCAGTATTCGAATTACAAGGTATGGCGATATTATGTCGCTTTGAATTGGGTTTTGATGTTGCTCTTATTAGTGTACTGTATTCTAAAGATCAAATAAAACCATGACGATTTTAATAAATTATTATTTTCTATATAAGTTGTGTTATGCCAGTTAACTGATAAAAGGAATGAGAATTCTGTGCTTGAATTCAAACATTTTTTGTTCTGTCCCAGGCCATGCTCAATCGTGTGGGCTATAGCCCCGATATTAGTCATGGAGTGTTGGTGGAAATGGCTGAGCACAGGAAGGACCTGGAGAAGAAAACAAAACCAATCCTTGAGACATTAAGAAGTTACCAAGACTTGCCTCCTGTAGTTTCCTTATCCAACTAATTATCTTTTTTCTCTCTTCATAATTCTATCTATTATAGGTTGATTTTGAGACTGTTATTACGTCCAGGACAAGGCTTTGGCTGCATTGGCAATTGAGGATAAGAAGAGGCAGTACGCTGCTGCTGAAAAGTATCTTGAAGATGTGTTGCAGTCTGCTCTTGCATCTTCTGAGTAACTTGACATGATTAAGGCTGAGTTCGTTCTGGGCTCGACTTTTTTCTTATGGGGGATTTGTAGAATTGTTCATGTTTACCTTTGTGATCCTTCTGCGAATTCTTGATGGATTTAAGTATATTGTGCAAACGATTAGAGCAGTTCAGTAATTTGTGTATAGGCTTGGTGTCTTGATAACCCGTGAATTTGAGGAGAATATCTATGTAAAACAAACATTATAACCAAAGTTTGAATTGTTATTTAACTTATCAGGGATAAGCTCAGTAGGTATTGTCATTATCATGTTTTACTTCTCAGTAACATAAATGTATGCTGCTCTTAGATATATTTGTGCAAATTTCCTCAGTGGTCGGCATTTTATTTATCCGTAACACTCTTTATTTCTCTTTTGACCTTATACAGATCGTCCATTCAAAAGAAGTAGAATGCCTTCTATGATGTCTGGTTTTTTATTTATGATAACATTTCTGAAAACAGGGATGCCAGGAATGAAGAGCAGTTGGATTAATTAGCTATGTGCCTAGGATCGAAACTAATCAGGTAACACGTTTAATTGCTCATCCTTTATTTATGCATCAGAAATAGATACGTCTCTTAACTTGATAAACCAACTTTCCCTATCTTTAAGTAAATAGGGAAAATAACAGTCTTTTGGATTTTGCCATCTTCATTCCAAGCCCTCTTGAATTCTTCCTTCACATTGTCTGAGAGCAACTCGACACCCTTTTCTTTAGCAATTTCATAAGCAGACCATGACCTCAAGTATGTGAAATAACCCTCCAAATCCATCACTTTCTCTATGTTAAACCGAAAGGGTCCATTGTGCTCAAGTCCATCAACTGGATTAAATGGGAAATCAATGGTTTCATATTTCTCGTCCACCATCTGACGAGGCGATTTCCAGTAGGGACCAGCATCGACGGTGTAAAACCTTTGGAACAATGAGTCAACGGTAGGGCTAACTTCTGGTGTAGTGTAACACCATGCAGCGATCACCCCGTTGGGCTTCTTTAGAAGCCATTTCACTTGTTGGTAGAAGGTAGGGAGGTCGAACCAGTGCATGGCTTGAGCAATGGTGACCAAATCAAAAGTGGATTGTGATCCAACTTTGTTTTGGAGTTCATCCATGGACATGGTGGGGGAAGTGCATTGGTATGTTATGTTTGGTAGCTTTGCTGCAAATTCTAGTTGCTTTGGGCTTATGTCTGTAGCGATTACATTCTTGTAAATCTTAGCCAGCTGATCACATGAATGAAATATGCATTAGAAACAACTTATATATGCTATACATATATATATGTATGTGTGTGTGTGTGTGTGTGCAGAGAGAGAGAGAGAGAGAGAGAGAGAGAGAGAGAGATTAACTGAGTTGGCTGCTTGGCCGGTGCCAGTGCCAGCATCCCATGCAAGTTCATGAGAGGGGGTCTTGGAAGCAATGAAATGGAAGAGTTCTTGAGGGTAATTGGGCCTACCCTCAGAATACTGCTTTGCCTCGTAAATAGGGTTTCCCTCAGAATACTGATTTGCCTGCTTCATCAACAAATCTGCCATACTCTCTCTCTCTCTCTCTCTCTCTCTCTCTCTCTCTCTCTCTCTCAGGATAGCAATATTTGTGGGGGTTCGGTGATATAGATTTCAGCATCTATTTTATATGTGCATTATTATAGTATTTATACTTCCCACTTATGTCATGCTATGCGTCATATGCCAATAAGCCCGTCACTATCTTTGACCAACGCTTTGTTTGGATATCTGGGGGAGTACTATTAAGGGCTGCTTGGCTTGGTGTGGGGGAATAGGGTTGGGTAACGAGAATAAAAGGGAATTCATTCTTTTCCTCATGTTTTGGTTTGGTGCAAATAAATAAATAATAATAAAATATTATAATATAATAATAACAACAATACTAAATAGTATTTTCTATATTTCTCAATAACTATCATTTTGGACAAGTGTACACACGTTAATAAAACTAATCAAATTATCTTATACATTCTTGTGCCATTAAATGGGACAAATTTGAGAAAAATATGAGTTTTCATTTCATAATTTGAACCGAATACAATAATTATTCCAAAGTAATTGACCCTGTAGAATTTGAACCAAGCATGACCTAATATATATGCAGGACTGCAGGTAGTGAGTCAAGGTGAATCCAATAAACCAAGTTTCCCCATCCTCAAATAGATAGGAAAAACAACGGTTTTCCGAGTTGCACCATCTTGGAGCCACGCCGTGGTGATTCGTTGAACCACATCGTCGGTCAGCAGCTCCACTCCTTTTTCCTTAGCCGTTTGATAAGACGACCACGACCTCAAATACGTGAAAAAACCCTCCAAGTCCATCTCTTTCTCCGCATTGAACCGAAACGGTCCGGTGTGCTCCAGCCCACCCGCCGCCTCGAACGGGAAATCGATGCTCTCGTATTTCCGGTCCACCAACTTCCGGGCCGAGTCCCAGTACGGGTCGGAATCCACGGTGTAGAACCGTTGGAACACCGCGTCCACGGCGGCGTTCACCTCCGGCGTCGTGTAGCACCAGGCGGCGATCACGCCGTCGGGCTTCTTGAGGAGCCATCTGACGCGGTGGTAGAAGGTGGGGAGGTCGAACCAGTGCAAGGCTTGAGCGACGAGGACCAAGTCGAAACTGGACTGTGATCCTATTTTGGTTTGGAGC
Organism: Perilla frutescens; assembly: GCA_026008535.1. NCBI lineage: Eukaryota > Viridiplantae > Streptophyta > Magnoliopsida > Lamiales > Lamiaceae > Perilla > Perilla frutescens. The sequence goes on from BRKX01000001.1 coordinate 70,531,479, forward strand.
TCCTCCATGGAGACGGCGGCGGAGGTGCGGTGGTAGGTTATGTTTGGGAGCTTCGCCGCGAGTTCCAGCTGATTTGGGCTCGTGTCGGTGGCGACGACCTTCTTGTAAATCGCAGCCAGCTGAAGGAATCATACGTTACAACAGAGTTAGCTACGAAAATACTAATACTAATTAATTCAAGAAACTAATTTGCGCCACGTTAAACTAGCCAAAACTAGAGAGAGAGAGAGAGAGAGTAACCGTACCGGTAGGGCTGCTTGGCCGGTGCCGGTGCCGACATCCCATGCAAGATGATGAGAGGGTGTGTGGGAGGCAATAAAATTGAATAATTCTTGAGGGTAAGTTGGCCTAGCTTCTGCATACTGCTTTGCCTGCTTCACGAACAATTTTGCCATTCTCTCTCTCTCTCTCTCTCTCTCTCTCTCTCTCTCACTCTCACTCTCTTAATTTGTGGCTGTTATCAATATTTTTGTGGATGTATGTGATCCTAGCTAGATTTTAGCATATATTTATAGCAACTACGTACCAATTGATATATAACGTTATATTCTGAGCTCATACATATATATATATATATATGTGGGATTCTTGTAATAAATTTGATCTAGGGAAGCTTCGTTGTTGTTAATTATTTCTGAAAGCTGGAAATAGGAGTGGTGTACAATATGGTAAGGGTGTGGTACAAGTCCCATCGGCAAGACTTGGATAAAGTAAAGGGTAAACAAATTTTATTTTGCTACAGAAACGTGCTTAATTTGTTTTCTTCATTCCATATTAATTTTCGTGCTCGTGCCCTTCTTTTCTGTACTTTTCAATTACTGAAAACTCCCCAAGTTACAGAAATAATTATTCATGTTTAATACATGTTTCAATTTAGGAGGATTTTGATAGTTTCAATATATATAGTGGTCTAAGGCCATCTCCGGTGGAGACGGTATACATCTTTGTCGTCAGAAATGGCCTCCAAGAACGGTAGAGGAGACGGCATGATGATTGGCGTCCTTCTCCCCCTCAACGGCATAATTTCCTTTTTCTTTTCATTTTTTATTTTTATCTTCTTTTTATTATTACTATTTTATATTTCATTTCGTGTGTATGTTGTTTGTAATTTATTTTGTATTTTAAATAATGTGTTGTGAATTAACATTAAAGTTTTGTTAATATATTTATTGAGAAATTAAATATATTGCTGTAAAATTAAATTTGATACAAATTACACCAACAATAATAAAAGCTAAATAAAAGTACTAAAATAGATAAACTTGTTTCAATAATTATTGTGAAATATTATTGAATTCATTTTAGATTGGTAGATATCCATTAAATATTTTGCATATATTATTATGTATTAGCAATTATAAAATAATGATTATAAAGGGAATAAATGTAATATTATGGAATATTTTCTTTTGATGTAAAATTATAGTGCGGACTGATGGAGATAAAATGATGATTATGCAGTATTTTAGTGATAGAGAGGTTGTATTATAGTGCAAATTACTAGAGATGGCCTGAGTCACCAACTGTTATGATAGTATTAGTACCACTATGATCATAAACTGATCAGATTCTCATGCTCCCGTGGCATGGAATAACTAGTTTTTTTTTTTACTTTTTTTTAAAAAAAAATACCCGGGAATGATGAACAATAAATAAAAAAATTAAATTAAATCATAACAAATTAAAAATTAACATAGGAAACACCATAGAGAATCTGACGTGGACTACAAGTGCCTAAAGAGATTACTTTTGAAATACAATTAAAAGAAATTGTTACTAAAAATGCACATTATTATTACACAAAAACTTGCATGCACAAAGTGTACATAAGTCTTATTTCATATGAGTCAACCAATTCGCGGGTCAACCCTAAAAAAAAAAGAACCAACAAAATCACTATCAACTATAGCTCTAAAAAGTATCACTCAAAATTTTAAAAATATTACCTATATATTTAAAAAGTAAGGAGTCTGTTAATTATCTTATACTAGTTTATTCAGTTCAAATTTGAATTCTCATTGCAATTAATGTTTAGAGTTTAGGAGTTTATGATTTTTTTAGGATTCATGATATTTTTAGGTTTTAGTATTTTGTAGAGATTTATTTTGTATTTTTTAGAGTTTTTTTTATTTTTTTAAAATTTTATTAATCTCAATTATGAGTTACGCGTCGCGTGTGGGCTGGAGATGGCCTTGGGTCATCAACTCATATGATAGTACTAGTACCACTATGAATGTATGATCATAAATGGATCAAATTCTAGTGTATACTCATATTACATTACGTGTAGTATACCTATTTTTAAATTTTTTTTAAATATATTCTAATTGAGGAATGATGAATTTTAAATAAAAATAGAAATAAAAATAAATTAAATCATAATAAATTAAAAAAAATTGCACAAAAAATGCCATAGAAAATTAATAGGGAATCTGGTGTGGATCACAGGTGCCTAAAGAGATTATTTTTGAAGACAACATTAAAAGAAATTATTACTAAAAATGCATAATATTATTATTATTATTATTATTATTATTATTATTATTGGAACACTAGGTAGGTAACACACTTGACTTGAATTAGAGGAATACATTAGTTTCATGATGTCACGAATGACTGGCAAACAAAATTCCTCTTTCTCAAACTAAGAGAAAACTTTGCTTCTTTTTATGCTAGTCAGGTATCAGTATTTAAGGAATATGCGGCATTTTCCTTTTTTTTGATGGATGCCTAATATCATGAAATTGTAGTAGAACTGGGCAATTAGGATTTTAAACTAGAGAATATATGGCAATTTGGCAGATCATCAAATATTTACAATAAATATAAAAATCTTTCATATATATATAGGAAAAGTATCAAATAGGAACAAAATCCCCCGTGAGAACTTAGGAACCAAACATATTAGTAAACTATTAGTCACATCTTAGCAATATGTTGCTAATATTATGATCTCGTTACATGTTAGCAACATAATCTCCTGATGTCAGCAATATAGATCTCTCATGTTAGATTGGTTCCTCAGTTCTCACGGGGGATTAGTTCCTATTTGAACCCTAATTCTGAACACCTTTTAAGTCTTTCGATCCACAAATTATTTAATTTTGTTAAGGCTAAATATTACTTAATTTTAACCCTATATACTTTTTTTTGCGTATTCTAGTACTTCAATTGCTTCCTCTAAAAAAATAAAATTAAAAATATATAATAAAATGAAAACAATAGAAATACTTCTGTTGCTGACAACTTCACACTATAAAGTGCAAACACACCCTCTCCCGCCCAAGCGCCGCCGCCACCGCCACCGCCGCCGGAGCTTAACGCTAGTTGTGGCCGTTGAGAGGCTGCTCGAATACGTACAGAATTAAGACGGGTATCCATTCTTACTATTTGATTTTCCAATTTTTATATGTTTCTTTAGGTATTATTGCAATTAGGCATGGTAACATCTGGGACTTTCCTTGATGCTGGTTTTGGAATTTATTTCATTGAAGCACATTTAACACACTAAATTTGTTGCACCTAATGCTCAGTACTGTTGTACCTTGGCCTTAGCTCTTGATAGATGCCCATTTTATCCATCCTTCTTGCCATTATTCTATCAAAGGTTGAATTTTTATTGTGGAATGATGCGTTGGTTTTCGTATAAAGCCTATATAAGTTATGGGTCCTCGTTGTAGAAACTGACAAAAAAAAACTCACTTTTTTATGTGTATGGAGTTATGTCTATGTGTTCAACTGTAATGCCTATATATGTATGGGTTTATGAACGATTAGATGCATAGGAGTTTTAGGTTTGTGATAGACATTAGGCTTTTTCTTGGTTGGCTACAAATTTTATCATTTTTATGCAAAGAAGCATTAGTTTGTTATTTGATACAAATTGATGTTCAACAAGATAATGAGAAGCCACTTGTTTTTACTATATGCTTGTGATTCCTTTTGGTTTTGAGTAGATGGTGCTGGTTTTTATGTTTTGATTATAGCATATCCAAAACAATGTAATGTTTCTCATTTTTTAGCTCAAGAGTCTTATTTCTCATGCTATGTATTTGTTAACTTATTGGTTTGTTCGTGCTCCAAAAAGTAACACAACCTTCATTGGCTTTCCTATTTGTGAACATTTTAGGTAGGTTTCTCTGAGACTCGCAGCATTATTGGAATGGCAAACATTACACCAATTCCAACTGAATCATGCAAGATTGGCTTCATTGGGGCTGGGAAAATGGCAGAGAGCATTGCCAGAGGTGTAGTGAAATCAGGGGTTTTGCCTGCTTCCCAAATCCGGACTGCACATCTCGGCACTGCTCGACGTACTGCATTTGAATCATTTGGCGTCAAAGTCTTTGATCAGAATAGTCAGGTGCTCTTATGCTTGAATTGTCTTATTTTACCATATTGTCTTTCACTTTCTGGAACAGGAGAGTGGACAATAAAATTTCGAACACGATGCACTTCTCTTGAAGTCTATCATAAGCAAAAAATAAAATAAAAATTGTGCCAGTTTTGCAGCAAATAAATTGAATAAAGCTTAAACAATATATGCATGGTTCCTGAAATTTAAACAATAAAGAATAATATCAGTTTCCTTTTGTGTTATGGCTTTGGTATGTAAGTGTATAGTTAGATCATTCCACAAAACTCTTGTTCTTGCTTGTTCTGATCATAGATGGTTAATGATTTACTAGTCTCGTGGACATCATTTCAGATTGGTGGAGTTTTTTAATTTCCAATTTATACATGATACATTATTATCAGCTTGGATACTGTTATTTTTTATTTTTTTTAAAAACTTTCATAATTGTAACTCCATCCTTTTTCGGCACATCTGAAATGCAGGTAGTCCAAGATAGTGATGTGGTTATATTCTCAGTGAAACCTCAAATTGGTAATTTCTTTGCCTGGTAGCTTTGCTGTTATTTTCCCCCTCTTCTCTTTATGCTAATTAAGCCACTCTCCTGCTGTTAGGATATAAATTTCAGTACATGCGTTTTTTCTCATCTAATTCTTACTCGTTAATCTTGATGGCGAATTGTTCCTTGGGCTGTGGAGAGGAGAACAAACCCATTTTTCATATCTTTATGCATTTTTGTTACTGTGTCCCTGCTTCTCTTTGCTTTCTTATCTCTCTCTATGAGAGGAGAGGGGGCTGCAGTTCAGATTGTTTTCATGCCGTGTTCTAATTTAATAGCTGAAGTATATGAAACATGTATACAAAAACACATTTCTTCTTTGCATGATACTAGGCATTGCTTAATCTCTATATTTTCTTGTTTCATTCAAATATGTAGTTAAAGATGTGGTGCTGCAGTTAAAGCCATTTCTTTCAGAGAACCAGCTATTAGTGTCTGTTGTTGCCGGAGTAAAGCTAAAAGATTTGCAGGTTCGTTCGCTTGAATTCATTTTATACGAATTTCACTGTATGTTCTCCAAACGAACTTTACTCCGTGTAGAATTTAAGATGCTCGAAAGGCACAGTTACCAACAGCCCAAGTTGTTTATACTGAACTATAGATGTTGGGGAATATTCTTTTTCAACATTTCAGTTGCTGCATTCTGAGGCATTTTACTGATCGACATGTATTATTGATATGTTCAGGAGTGGGCTGGTCGCAGCCGATTTATTAGGGTAATGCCCAACACCCCAGCTGCCGTTGGTGCGGCTGCATCAGGTATTTACCATTTCCAGTTTCTATCTGTTACTGTATAGTAGACACGTAAATGTGACAGTTTTCTTAAGAAAATTATCTATGCAGTTCTGACTCTGGGGGCTGCAGCAACGAAGGAAGATGGAGAATTAATTACTAAATTCTTTGGAGCAATCGGCAAAGTTTGGACAGCTGATGAGAAACATTTTGATGCTATTACTGGCCTGAGGTATTCACTCCAAGTCTCATGAAAGCAAAAGAACTTGTTATCGGATTTTCTACATGCAGCTTGAACGTTCAGAAACAGCTGTTGGTATTATAAGGTGGCCTCGACATTTCATAATGTTTTTTGTTTTTGGATGGCAGTGCTAGTGGACCGGCATACATCTTTTTGGCGATAGAAGCTTTAGCTGATGGGGGCGTCGCTGCTGGTCTACCTCGAGAACTTTCACTTGGTCTGGCTTCTCAAATGGTAAATCGAATAAGTCCTTCCAAAGAATTAAGGACTGAATCTGAATCTGAGAATCTGATGTTTGAATCTGAATCTGATGCAGGTATTGGGAGCAGCATCTATGGCAGTAAACACGGGAAAGCACCCCGGCCAGCTGAAAGATGACGTTGCATCGCCTGGAGGTACAACTATAGCCGGAATTCATGAGCTGGAAAAGGCTGGTTTTCGAGGAACTCTGATGAACGCGGTTGTTGCTGCTGCAAAGCGCAGCCAAGAACTTTCTAAGAGTTAGATTTCTTGTTACCACTCCCTTTTCTTTCACCAAATAATGGCTTAATTGACATGGATTCTCTGTTGTTGATCAGTTGAGGAGGAAGCAAATAAAACGATTTGAATCAATCTCTGTAAATCAGACTAGGTATATATCATTACACACTGTCATAACTTTTCTTACACAGTTTTTTACATATGGTTGGAATAGAGGATCTCGTCTCTACCAGTAGTCGTTACACGAGCACACGCCTCCTCTGAAATGGTGAAACCGATTCCTATCCCTCACGATTATTTCTCGATCATAAGCCTTGGAAATCAGCTTACTCGCCTCATGACAATCCTTACACACACGCAAATTCTTCGTAACACGAATCGTTTCGCCCGGTTTACTCTTCAACAGCCCAAATGCAATAGCTAGCTTCTCACTATGATAGTGCAATGGATTCTCTCTCTCCTCATCACCTACATCATACATCATTCCCTCACTCTCTGTCACATACCCAAAATCTTTGATCCTAACCAGCATTTCTTCAACTTTGGCATATATCTCTCTAGCATGCCGATGAGCCCTTCCTCCGGCTACGAACTCACTCACTAAACCTCCGAGTTCGATCATGGAAGAACCAGCCACCTTCTTCACTCCTCTATCGTTCATCAACTTTCTTATACTCGCCACATCTTCCCATCTTCCAGCTTTCGCGTATAGATTTGCCAGCAACACGTAGCGCCCGCTGTTACTCGGCTCTAGCTCGATCACCCGTTTCCCTATTTCCTCCGCCATTTCAAGATTCCCATGGATTCTACAAGCCCCAAGAAGAGCTCCCAACACACCAACATCAGCTCTCATCGGCATTTTGTCTATAACTTCCCGAGCTTCGTCTAGCAATCCCGCCCTTCCCAGCAAATCCACCAAGCATCCGTAGTGCTCCATTCTTGGAGCAATGCCGTAAACTTCAGTCATGTAAGAGAAGTAAAACCTTCCTTCTTCCACCAAACCTGAATGCGCGCAAGCAGCAAGAATGTTCACAAACGTTACATAATCTGGCTTCACCATAGCTTCAGCCTCCATCTTCTTCAGAAGCTCGATAGCATCCCTGCCTCTACCATGCATCGCGAACCCTCCAATCATACAGTTCCACGATGAAACCCCTTTAGTAGACAGCCCATCGAACACCTCAATGGCCTTATCCAGACTCCCACATTTGCAATACATATCGATGAGTGTCGTTGCTAATTTCGAGTCCACTTTGATCCCACTGCTCTTTATATGTTCATGTATCCATTCACCTTGCTCCAATGCACCAAGCCCTGTGCAAGCTGCTAACATACTAGCTGCCACAAAATTATCCATCACCACATTTTCTTCTCTCATTCTACCAAACAGATCAAACGCTTCATGAAACCTATTGTTTTGCACATGAGCCGCGATCACAGCATTCCACGCAGCCGAATTCTTGAAAGGCATCAGCTCGAAAATGGCCAACGCTTCATCCACACACCCCCATTGTGAGTAGCCACTGATCATCGTAGTCCAAGAAACATCATCCTTTGTATCCAAATTATCAAACACCCTTTTCGCTTCCTCCAAATTTTCAAAATTCACGTACATGTGAATCAGATTGTTCTGACAATACGAATCTCGCGCGAACCCGAGTTTCATCACGTGAGCATGCACCTGCTTTCCTCCTCCAACGGCGCCATCAACGCTGCAAGCTCGTACAACCGGAGGGAAAGAAAACTTATTTGGAGCGACAGAGTTTTCCAGCATGTGGGCGAACAAGAAAATGCAGTTTCTATACAAATGTGCTTGCAAGTAGCCTCTGAACATGGTGTTGTATATGAAAGCATCTGGGTGGGGCAATAAAGCGAACATCTTGAGTGCGTAGTTGAAGTCGCCGGAGTGCGAGACGGCGCAGAATTTGAGAACGCGGCCCATGGCGTCGTTGTCGGAGGAGAGGCCGAGCTTGACGATTTGGGCGTGGTGCTGGTTGAGCTCCGCCATTGTTGAGCAGAATTCAAGATTCTTGAATGTAGTGGATATGGTGGGAATGTTTGTGGACGGAGTGAAATGGAGTGTAGACATGGGACCCACCCTGGTGTTGCAGTTTCTGGGAAGGGGAATATTAATTTAGAGTATGAGAATAAAGTTTGGTTTTCTGGGATGGTTTTGAAAGTTCAAACCAAATATAAATATGGAGTCATTATATAAGAGTAAAATAAAGGAACAATAGTTTGAATCGTTACTGCGGGAAACATACATAAAATCTTTAGTATTTTCATCAAATTATGACACCAAAATAAATGCGTAAACATGTTATGATCATTCATGTTACTATTTTACTTGTCTTTATATGCTATGTCCATATTTCATATTTCATATTTCATATTACTCACACTATTTTATGTCACGAGAAAACAAAGCAAAATACATCACAATTCAATGTATAAAGTTGTTATGCTCACTCATGTCAGGCTATTTTACTCTCTCCATATTTCATATTACTCACGCGCTTGATTATAACGGGGCTATCACCGAAGGCGATGGCCCATAGTTTATGACCAAAACATAGTGCTAAAACTACAAGTGCAAGTGCAACATTTAGCCTAAATGCGAGCTTATCACCCCTCTCAAAAAAAAAAAAAAATCACACCAAGTATATGAGAGTTGAATAAAGGAACGTACATAATCTTTAGTATTCAAATCATGACACAGAATTTTGGACCCTCCAAATAAATGAAGGATGAAAGATGAATCAAATCATTCCACCAAAAGAAAGCATATATACATTCGAAGTGAAATGCAAGAATGATCTGATGCATTATTCTTTGCTTCAGCAGCGGATAGTGTAAAACGTTTGCAGAAAAGCAAGGCAGAGAAGAATGACCACGTTTTAGCCCTGCTGCTGCAATGCTCCTCTTCACATCCTTGAACAAATCCTGATCAATATGCAGGCCGAACGTGTCGATTTCTTTGAAAACTTCCACCACTTTGTCAAGATTAGCTAGCCTATTCAACAACACCCCCCTCTCCTGCAGCTCCTTCACGTCCGATTTCATGAAGGTGGCATACGACAGCACCACGAAACTACTAGTGTCGTTTGGCAACACTTGAAACGCGATCATATTGGAACAGACTACAAGGGTTAGATCAGAAACATACTGAATTGGTAGCTGAAGCTGGCTGAAACACCCGCCCTTAGGCCTAAACGTTATAGTGGCTCATAAACCTAAGAAGAAACAAACCAGCTTCTTCTCTTTCATACTGCAAATTTATCAAAATTTTTAAAACTTGAAACGGGATTTGATTCTCCATCACCATCATATCACGAGCCATCAACGGCCCAGATTGCGCGCCCAGGCATCTTTGCCAATCCAAGAAGCTGCTGCTCTTCCCTTTCATTTCTCGGTAGTTATAGTTCTGTATGAAATCTATGATCATGCTTGCATCCAAAAGCATCATCAACGCTAGAGATTTGTCATCCTATTTCTCCACGATTGTGACCTCAGCGTAGCTGTCTCTGATCTCCCCAATTTGCTCGAGAATCTTGGAGTAGAACAGGGCCTTTTTCTTCTCATCGCCGCCGGCACGCCAGTCCAAACAGAGGTGCTTGAACTCCTCCGCCCGCCGGATTTCCGGTTTTCCGTGGTGGTAGGGGCCGATGGAGACCATTACGGGATCGTATACTTGCTCGTTCCGCTGCATATTGATCCTCCGCCGTATCTGGGGCGGCACTTTCTGGATTTGGCGGCGGCGCCAGTGGAGCTTTTTGGTTGGGATTGGAGGAGGTGTGAGAATTCTTCAAGAGTTGCGATGTGTTAGAATGTGGAGAGCATCTACGAATGAAGGAAAAAACTATAAACACAATTATTGGAAAAGACTAGTATATTGCAAAAGACTCTTTGTGTAGTGTTGTTCTTTTAATATTTGTAGATACATAAGATATTTATAGGTCTAAAATGTAACATCTTAATTAAGACCATCATCCACTACTCTCACCATTATCACCACTACTTCCACTATCAACACCACACCCACCACTAACAATAACATTAAAACACACACATAACTCATGACCCACTAACTATTACATTAATATAGATAATGCAAGAAAATAAATTGTAAATTCAACTAATTATTTCAACACTCTCCCTTAATTTGAAATTTCTCTAGTAACTGCAAGCAATTCTCTCAATCTTTGAAAGTCTTGAAACTTCAACGGCTTTGTGAAGATATTCGCAACTTGATCATGAGTCTTCACATAATTGAGCCTCACTTGTTTGTTGGATATGTGTTGTCTAATAAAATGGTACTTCGTATCAATATGCTTGCTCCTATCATGAAACACCGGATTTTTGGCCAATGCTATAGCTGATTTGTTATCAAGATATATCTCAGTCGGATCTTCTAGTGACATGTTAAATTCTTTGAACAAACTTCTCAACCACACCGCATGACAAACACACGAGGTAGCAGCAACAAGCTCAGCTTCACAAGTAGACAAAGTCACAATAGGTTGTTTCTTTGAATTCCAAGTAAATGCCGAATTTCCCACAAAAAATACAAATCCGGTAGTACTGTTTCGACTTTCAACATCGCCAGCCCAATCACTATCACAATATCCAACAAGATTAAAATCATCAATAGGAGCATAAAATATTCCATAATCAATTGTACCTTTGATATACCGAAGTATTCTTTTGGCTACTTTTAAATGATAGGTAGTGGGAGCCTCCATATATCGACTAACAATTCCAACACCAAAAAGAATATCGGGTCTTGTACATGTTAGGTACCTCAAACTTCCAACAAGACTTTTGAAGAATGTTGGAGAAATCTTCTCACTATCTTGGTCGGATGTCATTTTAGCACCACATTCCACGGGTGTGCTAACAATGTTGCAATTTTCCATCTCAAATTTTTTTAGAACTTCTTTGGCATATCCCTCTTGAGAAATAAAAATACCATCTTCTCTCTGTTTTACTTCAATGTCAAGATAGTAGGACATTAAACCAATGTCCGTCATCTCGAACTCCTTCGACATTGCACTCTTGAATTCATCAAACATCTTTGGATTGTTCCCTGTCAAAATCAAATCATCCACATACAAGCAAACAAACAATATATCACCATCTTTGTTAAATTTCACATATAAAGCATGCTCATGTGGACACTTCAAAAAACCATTCTCTTGAAAATACATATCAATGCGATTATTCCAAGCACGGGGGGCTTGCTTCAACCCGTAGAGAGCCTTCTTCAACTTAAGCACCTTATGCTCTTGGCCTTTTTCAACATAACCCAAAGGTTGTTCAATATAGACATCTTTATCCAAATACCCATTCAAGAATGCAGATTTTACATCCATTTGATGGATTTTCCATTGATTTTGAGCTGCAATAGAAATAATTAATCGGATTGTCTCCAGACGAGCAACATGAGCAAACACTTCATCGTAATCAATCCCGACCTTTTGCTTATACCCCTTCACTACCAATCTTGCCTTGTATTTTTCAATCTCACCCTTTGCATTTTTTTTTATTCGATACACCCACTTTACACCGATTGAAGTTTTATTTTTCGGTAGTAAAGCAAGCTCCCACATATCATTCTTCTTTATTGCTTTTATCTCTTCATCCATGGCCTTCCTCCATTTCTCATTTTGTGCAGCAATATCATATCCTACAGGTTCAGTTTCCACAAATAAATAAAATTGAGTAAAGTCACTCAAATTTGTTACCTCTTTAGTTGCATCATATAAGTCATGCAACGATCTTCTTCCTCGGGGACCTTCACTCGAACTTGGGTCACCAACTTGTCCGTCATGTGGCTGCAACATAGGTTGTGGTGTGATGGGTTCTACCACTTCTTCTTCTTCTTCTTCTTCTCCATCAATGAGAAATGGATTATAATTGTTATTTCTTTTTTCATCATTCCACTCCCAAGCACTTTCTTCATCGAACTCAACATCTCTACTCACAACAACTCTCTTGTTGTTTGGATTGTATAATTTATAACCTTTGGAATTTTGATCATAGCCAATAAAAATGTACCTTGCACTTTTGTCATCAAGCTTAGTTCTTCTTTCATCATGCACATGTGTATAGGCTATGCTTCCAAACACTCGTAAGTGGGAGACACTTGGCTTGTACCCACTCCAAGCTTCTTGTGGTGTGCTTTCATGAACATTTTTAGTACAACAACGGTTCAACAAGTAAACTGCACAAGACACAGCCTCTGCCCAAAATTCATTTGGCATCATTTTGCTCTTCAACATACACCTTGCCATGTTGAGGATCGTCCGGTTCTTTCTTTCCACCACTCCATTTTGTTGTGGTGAATATGGAGTGGTCATTGGACGTCGAATTCCATTATCTTCACAAAAAAGTTTGAATTCATTTGAGGTGAATTCACCACCTCGATCAGATCAAAGTGCTTTGATTGCATAGCCACTTTGTTTCTCCACGAGTGTTTTGAACTTCTTGAAAGTTTCAAACACCTCCGACTTCTCCTTTAAAAAAAACACCCAAGTCTTTCGAGAATAATCATCAATAAAAAGTAAAAAGAATTTTTTTCTCACCGAATGACATTGGCTTGATTGGTCCACAAACATCAGAGTGGATCAACTCCAAAGGTTGTTGAGCTCTTGTCAAAGACTCCTTTGGAAAACTCTTTCTTGCTTGTTTGCCAAAAAAACACCCTTCACAAAATTGATTTGGATGGTTTGTGGTAGGCAAACCATGCACCATTCCTCCTTTGCTCATTGCTTTTAGGCCATCAAAGTGTAGATGACCAAACCTCATATGCCACAACCAAGAGGAATCTTTAAAACAAGACTTCAAACACATATGAGCATCATTTTGAATGTTCAACAAAAACATTCTATTCTTTGTCATTGGTACACTTGCTACCAATCGACCATTTTCATCTTTCATTGTCAAACTTCTATTTTTCAATTGGATGTCATAATTTTTCTCCAAAAGTTGTCCCAAACTCAAAATGTTGCTTTTCATTTGTGGAACATATATGACATTAGAAATGAATTGATGACTTTCATCCTTCAAGCGAATTAAAATCGTACATTTCCCTTTCACTTGGACTTTTGAAGAGTCTCCAAAAGTGATATCTCCTCCAATGGAATCATCAAGTTCAACAAATAAACTTCTTTTTCCACAAATGTGACTACTTGCGCCGGAATCAAGATACCATCGATCATCTTCCTCTTGATGACTTTTGCACGCAAGAAGTAAAGTTGGATCTACATCATCTTTGGTGCCCTCATTTCTCTCCATGAGATTGCTCGTCTCCTCCATATTACTTCGGCATTCCCAAGAAAAATGACCAAATCGATGACAATTATAACATTCAATATTCGATTTGTCATACCTTGCTTGGTTTGATCTATTGCCTCCTCCTCTTGGACCCCGACCTTGTCCACGACCTCTTCCAAAATGATTGGAATTTTGAGTTGGTTCATTTCTCTCACCACGTCCTCCTCTTCCACGGCCTCGTCCTTGATTTCGGCCTCTTCCGCGTCCACGACCTCTTTGGAATGAGCGTGGTTCACTCTCTTTTAAAGATAGATTTGCTTTCAAAGCTTGCTCTATCGATTCTTGTGCAGGCTTCTTCAATCTTTCTTCATGAGTTTGCAATTATCCGGCAAGTTCATCAATCGTCATGATGTCCAAATCTTTGGACTCTTCTATGGCAACAACAACATGGTTAAATTTTGAATCCAAAGATTTCAAAAATTTTCCGACAACTCGATCATCTTTTAAATCTTTTCCATATCTCTTCATTTGATTAGTAATGGCCAACACTCTTGAGATATAATCCGAAATTGATTCGGATTCCTTCATACGTAGATATTCAAACTCTTCTCTCAATGTTTGGAGACGTATTTTCTTTACTTTATCAACCCATTTAAAAGAGGCTTGAAGAATTTCCCAGGCTCTCTTGGAGGTAGTTGCTGCAGCTACTTTCTTGAATATCTTTTCATCTAAACCTTGATGAATAAGTGTGAGCGTCTTTTGGTCTTTCTTCTTGGCAGGTGCATCTTCTGCATCAACGCCGTTCTCTACAGCATCCCATACTTCATAGGCTCCAAGTAAAGCTTTCATTCTTATGCACCAATTTTCATAATTTTCTTTGGTGAGTGATGGAACCACAAATGGTATTCCATTCGACATTTTTCTTCAAGCTTTTGTCTCCTTAAAAAATAACCTAGCTCTTGATACCAGTTTGTTAGAATGTGGAGAGCATCTACGAATGAAGGAAAAAACTATAAACACAATTATTGAAAAAGACTAGTATATTGCAAAAGACTCTTTGTGTAGTGTTGTTCTTTCAATCTTTGTAGATACATAAGATATTTATAGGTCTAAAATGTAACCTCTCAATTAAGACCATCATCCACTACTCTCACCATTATCACCACTACTTCCACTATCAACACCACACCCACCACTAATAATAACATTAAAACACACACATAATTCATGATCCACTAACTATTACATTAATATAGATAATGCAAGAAAATAAATTATAAATTAAACTAATTATTTCAACACGATGTCTACCAACGCTTCGAATTCACCACGATTGTATTTGTGGTGATCTGAAGATGATTGCTTCTCCATTTCCAGTAATGCCAAATTAATCTTGGACTAGTTTTCAGAACATCCCAAATCCTTTTGTGCGACCGACCGACCGACGGGTAAGTATCCCAAATAAACAAGACATTGTTAAACTTTCAAATTACAAGTTTATATATATATATATATATGGGTGGGTTCAAATAGGAACCAATCCCCCGGTGAGAACCTAGCAACCAATCAAATTCAAGGATTTTGATGACATGGCGGATAAAAAGGCGGTCACATAGTTGTAAATATATAAAATTCGAAATATAAGGGGTAATTCCACAATATTGCTCATATCTTGTGTTTATGTTGCTAACAAGAAATTTTTTATGCACGACTTTGAATTTTAAGTTGCTTTCATGAGAAAATAGTTAAAGTATGAGCTATATATAGTTAAGTTCATAAACAATTATAATTTTATCAATGCTTAATATTATTTTGAAAACTTGTAATATTTGAAAATTTAAGTCATAGTAGCATATCATTATTCACATGTTACTAACATATTAGCAAATTATTAGTCACATATTAGTAGTGTGTATATTCTCTAACGTATTAGCAATATGCTGTATGTATGAATGATGTTATACATGTTACACAATATTATTTTAAATATGGTCTAATGTTATATGTGTGGTGTTTAATACGTGTCAATTTAATATTATGATCTTGTCAAGTTAGCAATATGAGTCTATCTCATGTTAGCAATAAAATCTGTTGATATTAGCAATATAAATCTTTCATGTTAGCATATTAATACAATGCCAGAAAAGACAACGGTTTTAAAGCGTTGTCTATTTAATTCTGAGAATTGGGCCCAAAATTCAAAAAAACATAACCGAATTTATAAATTACGAAAATAACCCCGCCTTCATTATGTTCTCAAATGTTACAAGTTTGTCACCTTACTTTGACTAAATTATAGTCATTAGATCTAATCAAATTTAAGATTAGGATTGGTTTCTAGGTTCTCACGGGGGAATTTTGTTCCTATTTGATCCTTTCCCTATATATATATATATATATTGTAATTTTTAATTTCTTTTTTGTGATTTAGTCTAGTGTTATGATTATTTTCGGTGTTTATCCCATCTAATTATAGTTTATAATAATTTTTTAATTTTTTATTTTTTATTTTTTATTTATAATTAATTATTATGGTTGCTTTTTTTAAAATTATGTATTATAATTTTTTTATTCTTCTTTTCTTGTTGATAAATATTGGCCAAGGTTATTTATATTATAAATTTAATAATGAAATATGGAGTAAAACACAAAAAAAGTATAACAGAAAATTTTACCCCAAATAAGGGCGCACAAAAAATATCACTCTTAATTAATAATTGGAATATATATGAATTTATTACATCCTATTAGGTTTATTACATTTTAATTAGAGTTTATAATTATCTTTATAATTTAATTTCATTTACAATTTATATATGCATTAAAAATGAATATTCTGTATTTTTCGTGAAAGATGGTGAAAAAATTGTTGACTTCGTATAATTTGCGTAAATTCAATTAAAAAGAGTTAACTTAGTATAAAATATTCTCGATGGATTCCACTTCTTCTTCTTCTTCTTTTTCTTTAGAACTATTCGAATAAGACCTGTTCAAGGGGGGAAAAATCCTTTAGTCCACTTTGCATGTTTCACTACTGTATCCCACTATAAAATTTAATACTCTAAAAATATTTATTACAAAAATAATTTTTATTATAGTATTACAAATCATAATCAACATTTATTGCTAAAAATTTAAAAATTATATACAATTCTTTTGGAATAACCAAACATATTAATCAATTATATTAACTAAAAAATAAGAAATAAATATTAAAAAAATAAATATAAATCCTAATTGGGTGGAATGAACCCTAATAATAATCATAAAATTAAATTAAATCATAACTAATTGAAATTGAAGAAAAAAATTTGATAAAAATCAAAATGAGATATAAATGAGATAGAAAAAAGTGGGAATGAGGATTTCATTTTATTAAGGGAAGGTTGGCCAAAGGCCTAATCTGGGGAAGGCTAGACCCTATTTAATTATTTAAAGGCATTAATCAGCTGACTTCATTTGTTTTTTCAAAGAAGTGGAAGATAAATTATTTTGCATGCATGTCTTTTTCTATGACTTCCCAAGTCATGATTTTCAACTATGCAAGTGTAATTTAACGAATTGAATGAATTAATTCGCATTTTGGACTTGTTCAAACAGAGTGCAGTGATCAAACTATGGATTAAATTCTGACAAATGATCAAACTTCATGTTTTTGGAGAGCTTTTTGGGTGTGAGAATTCTTGGCCGTAGAGTTGCAATGTTGACCGGCACTTAAAATTGATCGTGCCGGCGATTGTCGACGACGGAGATGGAGAGTGCTTCTCCGATTCATTTATGACTCCTTTTCCGGAGTTTGAAAATCCAACACCATATAACATATTACATATATTAATGTTATCTTTTCCTCACTCACTTTGGTATCACTAACTCATGGTCATATAGAATTTCATGTTACACTCGCGGTGTGTTACACGTTCAAATTATGAATTTTTCTTGTATTTTTTTAATTTTATTTATTTTTTATGATGTAATTTAATTTTATGCTTATTTTTAGGGTTCCAACTTCGAACCAATTATGATTTATAATTATTTTTTAATATTCAATTTTTAATTTTCAATTAATTGATAAATGTTGGTTATGATTATTTTCTATTTTATAATAAATATTAAAATCACAAATTTGATAATGAAACGCGCAGTGAAACATGAAAATGTGTAACAGAAAATTTCAACCTACTACACGGTATCAGTAATTCAGTATCCTCGACCGACCTACGCATTGTGTGGACAATAATTTTGGTGAAGCCGCTCTATTACTTCAATTATTCTATGTTTCATCATTAAAAAATAAATTGTTTCTGAGACCTGAAATATAATAATTACAAAAAAATACATTTTATATAATTTCACTGTTTTATATCAATTCTCTTATCAAAATTAATTCATTAATTGTCTATTAAATTTAATAAATAATTTATTGAAAAATAATTAAAAATAAAAAAGAATTGAAATACATATTCGTATTCATTGTTAGATTGATATTTTCAATCAATATTCAAATTCTAAATTGATTGATATTTTTATTTTTTGAGATCCCAAATTCACATTACATTATATCTAACATATCTTTGGGATGATAAACGAGTAATCTTAAAAAAAAAAGTAATCTCAAACGGCCCCAATGATATAACTACTCTACTATAATCTTCTTTAACATATCTTTCGAGACAGTGATATTAACTAACTACTCCGTTGGACCGTCATAGTGTTCTTTTTTCATAAATTGCAATGCCTAATTTCCAATTTCTACGATTCCTTTTCAAACTCTATTAAAATATTTATAGTTGAACTGACGCCTACATAAATATATCAAAGTGTTCAGCTTTGTTAGGAATTGAAGCAATAACTTTTTTACAAATAAAACAAGATATATTATGAGTCAACTTTTTTTGTAGCCACTTAAAATTTTAATAAATTTATTTTAACCACTAAATTTTAAAATTATTTATTTCAGCTACTTCAAACCAAAATACCCTTAGTTAATATAAAAAAATCAAAACAAAAAATGAGAATTAAAAAAAAAATATTCACTTTCTCTCTCCCCTTCCATCTCTTTCGCTGCACCCTTTCTCCATGGCCGCACCCCTTCCTCCATGACTGCAAAGATTTTGTTGGTTCTCGTCATTTTGACGCCCCACTCATCGGGAGCTTCATATTGTAGTTGCTAACCCCTCACAGTCATCACTAGTTTGAAGAAAGGCTGTCAAAAATACAAAGAAAAAAGGGCAGCGGTGCCGACGCCGACATTTGCAGAGGGAAGGTGGATGGTTACACGATTCAGACGGAAGCAAGAGAGGTGTCCGTGCAGCTACACGAATTAAAAACACGTCATTTTTCCGGACTAATCTTTGCAACAGTACCCTCTTTCCTGACTTCCACCTCATCTTCCCTTCGATTTTGTTGCAGCGCCGCACCGCCCTCACCACTGCCCTTCCTCTCGTTCTCCAGTATATAGCAAACGAAAACAACCTGTAGACCCATGCACCTCAAGTCCTCAACCTGCACAATCACTCTGTCGCCGGCGACATGATCGACCATTCATCCATTTTTTCCGATGAAGTTGTAGATCCGAGAAGGGTCGTCGCGTAGAGAGAGGGTTAGGGGTTGGTGATTGGTGATGGACTAATGGTAATAGAAAGAGACGGGGAGGGGAAGCAAGAGGAGCTAGGGCGGCGGGTTGGGGAAGATGATTGCAGCAGCCGGCAATGGAGGAAGGGCTGGTGGGATGGTAGATCAGAAGGACGCTGTGAAGAAAAGTTGGGATTTGCAAAGATGATATTTTTGAAATAAAATAAATTAAAATTATAATTAAAAATAGTTTGTAAGGGTATTATAGTAAATGTGGTTAAAATAAATATATTTAAAAATTACTGGCTAATTTTTTTTTTTAAAGTTTTAACTTGCTAATTTGCAACATTGACTCATATTATATTATTAGCACAAACAACACAAACAAATGATAAAAACCACGCAGAATCCTAGAATTAATGTTACGCGCATGATTCTAATCAGAAATATTCAACTGGCCTAATCATGTTTCTTTTACTAGTGTTGATTACTTAGCTGCTGAATGAACTCCACGAAGAAATGCTCTGTTTCGAAGGAGAATCTTGGCAAGAATACGAGTCCGGCAACCTTCAGCCGTTGCCTCGGGCTGCTCGACGACCTCGCCTTCGCCTTCGCAGATTCTGTCGTAGCCATGTATGCCGGAAAAATAGGTGCATTGTGTGAAGATGCATAATATTAATATCTCGTTGATCTCTCCTTTGCATGGCAAAATGATCGCCTCCGTTGTGTAAAGGGAGAGTTCATCAAGTCCTCTGTTTTCCCCTGTTCTATTGCATTTCTCAGCTTCAATTGCGCCAGCTTAGTTGTTCCAACTGGGATTTGCTTCTCTTGGATGATCGTTGATCTTTCTAAACGGAGCTCCCGCTGATATACAAGACGGGTATCAGTGAAAACCCGAGAAATTGATAGTTTTTTTCTTTCAGGTCCCGAACGGGTAAGTATAGGTATAGGTGTACCTACCAGTGAGATCAATGCTCGATTGCTCGTTTCTTGATCACGCCTCGAACCACGGCTCGAAGCTTCACGGCTCATTTGAGTGCGCTCAGTGCTTTTCTAGCCTGCATAATTTTCATTTAAATTTTCAAATTATGCGTCAAATTCATGAGACTGAATTTGATTTGAATAGACTCTCAAGACATCCCCTGTAGCAAGTTTGGATTTTTTATAGCTGCTGAGTGCAGATTATAACAAAAAGACAGTGCTAAAACTACAACTAGTGCGAGTGCAACAGGTAGCCTAAGAGTGACACCCATGGCATGCCTTGCCCGATCATGATTTCTTGTTGGACTTGGACATGGTTATCTGAACATTAGTTGTGTAGTTGCTTTTGTATATTGGCATATGACTTTATAGTACGGACTATGGACTGTTGGACTTAGAAGTTTGATCTTTGTTTATTTATGAATACAATCATATTGGAGCAGAGTAGAGGTGAACTGGTAGCTCAAACACCCACCATTAATTAGCCCAATTCCAACATGTCACTTTGGAAATCGATGCTTGTTGCCATTTTGACATTTTCAACAAAAAATGCCCTACTTTGAAAAATTTGCAATTATATTGCATTTTAAAGAAAAAGCAATTCCTAGAGGGTTACTCATATTTCAATATCTAATATTTGATCTTGTTTCACTTTTGTTCTAGTGATTTCCCTTTAAGTTGCTACTCCAGAAGCTAAAACGCATAGAGAGTGACCAATAGAAACTAGCACTTAGCAAATATAAATGTCACGATCTATCACACACCCTTCTCTTCCCTCCAAAGAATCCAATAAAACTCGGCATGCCAACGAATTGAAAATCAAATAATTCCAACGCCGCAAATCATACATTTGAATATTTCTGTTATTTAGTAGGCATGCATCTAATGCAATATTCTCTGATTCAAGGGCGGATAGTGAAGAAAGTCTGCAGAAAAGTGAGGCAGAGAAGAATGACTGCAGCAAACAAGGCGATGGCAGTCCACGGAGTCCGAAATCGGGTATGAATGAGTTCAGCAAACCATGTTTTAGCCCTGCTGCTGCAATGCTCTTCAATCCTCCTCTTCACATCCTTGAAGATATCCTGATCGTGCAGCCCGAACGTGTCGATTTCTTTGAACACTTCCACCACTTTCTCAAGATTAGCTAGCCTATTCAACAACACCCCCCTCTCCTGCAGCTCCTTCACGTCCTCAGGGCTCTGAATCAGCGACTTCATGAAGATGGCATACGACAGCACCACGAAACTACTAGTGTCGTTTGGCAACACTTCAAACGCGATCATATTGGAACAGACTACAAGGGTTAGATCAGAAACATACTGAATCGGTAGCTGAAGCTGGCTGAAGCAGCCACCATTAGGCCTAAACGTTATGTCTCTTGGCGATCGCGTTGAATTTGAATTTGGCATGACACGAATGCCTTTGACCTTGAGATCCATCACTGAACGATGCGTGTATGATATATCTGTGTCATTATTCATCTCCTCCCTCATCGACAATCCAGACAGCACCAGTGATCTGTTGCCACCAATATCATTCGAGCATTCGATTTCGGGCTTTAATAATGTGTCTCTGCGTTTCTTCACCAAAACTCTCCAAAAAGCTTCAAGAAAGTGAATGGGAGGGTCCTCTTTCTCTTCAGGAATCCCAGCATGCTTCACTTCTATCCCCACTTTGTGGCTCAAAAACCTCTGAAGAAACAAGCCGGCTTCTTCTCTTTCATACAGCAAATTTATCAACATTTTCAAGACTTGAAACGGGATTTGATTCTCCATCACCATCATATCACGAACCATCAACGGCCCTGATCGCGCGCCCAGGCATCTTTGCCAATCCAAGAAACTACTGCTCTTCCCTTTCGTTCCTTGGTAGTTAAAGTTGTGTATGAAATCTATGATCATGCTCGCATCCAAAAGCATCATCAACGCTAGCGATTTGTCATCGTATTTCTCCACGATTGTGACCTCAGCGTAGCTGTCTCTGATCGCCCCAATTTGCTCGAGAATCTTGGAGTAGAACAGTGCCTTTTTCTTCTCATCGCCGCCGGCACGCCAGTCCAAGCAGAGGTGCTTGAACTCCTCCGCACGCCGGAGCTCCGGTTTTCCGTGGTGGTAGGGGCCGATGGAGACCATCACGGGATCGTATACTTGCTCGTTCCGCTGCATATTGATCCTCCGCCGTATCTGGGGCGGCACTTTCTGGATTTGGCGGCGGCGCCATGATTCGGAGTAGAGCTTTTTGGATTGGGATTGGAGGAGGTGTGAGAATTCTTCAAGAGTTGCGATGTCAACCGACGCTTCGAATTCAGCATGATTGTATTTGTGGTAATCTGAAGATGATTGCTTCTCCAT
The DNA here is from genome assembly GCA_026008535.1 of Perilla frutescens. Classification (NCBI taxonomy): domain Eukaryota; kingdom Viridiplantae; phylum Streptophyta; class Magnoliopsida; order Lamiales; family Lamiaceae; genus Perilla; species Perilla frutescens. Next base: position 70,554,023 of record BRKX01000001.1, read on the forward strand.
TTCCAATAATGCCAAATTAATCTTGGACTACTTTTCAAAAGATCCCAAATACTTTTATACGACCGTCGGACAAAACTTTTTTACGTGCGACCGACCGGCGGGTAATTAAGGACCCCCCCCCCCCCCCAATTTAGGGCGCATAAAAAAATATCACTCTTAATAATCAAAAGTATGTGACAAATACTTAGAATATGTATGAATTTATTACATCTTATTAGGTTATTACATTTTAATTGAAGTTTATAATTATTTCTATAACTTAATTTCTTTAATAACTTGTGTATGTATTAGAAATGAATATTCTCTATTTTTCATGAAAAATCCCTTAATTTAGTATAATTTACGTAAATTCAATTATAAATGAGAAAGTCATAAGTATTTGAAATTTTAAAAAAAAATCTAATGACATAAGCTGTCTTCATTTTTTTTTAAATAGCAAAATAAAATTTGGGAATATCTAACCCCGATTCCACGCTAATACTACACGTGTATGTGGACTTTGCATGCATGTCTTTTTCTATGACTACCGAAGTCATGATTTTCAACTTTGTATAACTCTTGTATGTGGACTTTGCATACATGTCTTTTTCTATGACTACCGAAGTCATGATTTTCAACTTTGCAAATGTAACAAATTGAATGAAGTAATTCGCGATTTGGAGTGAGACGATGACTTGTCTAGCTTGAAGAAGAATTCTAGAATTTTGATTATACTCTCTCCCTTTTTATATAAATATCATTTTGGATGAATGCATATAAATTAATAAATTAATTAAATTACCTAATACACCCTTATATGAATACATTAAATAAATTAAATATAGATTTTTGAATGCATTAAATGGGGGATAAATATGTGAAAATGTGAATAGATTTTGTTGACCACAAATATCTTGACAAAATAAATAAATTAATATATAATTACAAACAAGAGTTATAATTGTTTTGAATTTAATATATCAAACTTGTAAATAATAATATTTAATTAAAATTAAATTTTTTGTTGTTAGTGCACTTAATTGTAATTTGCTATTTATTTTGATAAATTATGTGTTTTGACTAAGGGTGGTCTTTGAAGATATCTAAGTGGGGTGTAAGTAAGTCAACTCAACTAGTGGTCGATTCATAAAATAATCGAACTTCATTCATAGTTGATTGAATCGAGCTGGAGCTACTCGAGTAGCTATTAAGCTTGATCTCTAGCTCATATATACCCAACTTGATATGCTCATATATTATCTATATAAAAGAGCAAATCTCTATCTTTTACATTTAATTTATGAATCTAGTGTAAAAAATGGTGCACCACTCTTATAATCTCTCTCTTTCTATCCATTTTATATCCACAAAATACAATTTTCATATTTTGCTTTAAAATTCCATCTTCAATCGAAATATGCATCTAGGACAAAGAGGTAGGCGTCATTCTTCACCACTATGTATTTTCTTCTCCATTTTCTCTCAACAACAAATAATTTTAAACATGTCTCTAAATTTCACTATCAACGGATGTTTTTCCTTGGCAACAATCAACATTTTTGTGGCCCTTTATCTATTCACTCAATTTCAATCTATGCGACAAAATATATTCTATAACTTATGAATGCCGATCGGATAAATTGACGGCACAACCTAATGGCTCACCTATGGAGTTTCAAACCCTTCTTTTAATTTTAAATTTCAATATTGAATTGGTATTGAGATTTAAAATCTACTTCGTAATACAAACCCTTATCATCAATATTTCTCCATTTAATTATTCTATCGATTGACAAATTGAGAGTATAATTAGAAAGCTCATGACGATGGGTTCTAAGCATGCCACACGACATGTTATTATCATCCAAATTAATCATAATTAGGTCGAATAATTTATGTGCATTTTAATTAACGGAAAAACTAGCGGTGTTAATGTCAAGTATCTGATTGTTCTTTTCTGAATAGTTGAGGAGGTAAATTGTACTTTTTAAATAGTTTAGGTATGTATTTGGGCCAAAATTCATACGTCTAGGTGGGATTGGACATATAATTCGAGTGTTTTTTTTTTTTTGCCTGTGCCCTATTTCTAACTATTGATGTATTCTATATTTTTTTCTTCCCAATTTTTTTCTTTGTAAATATTGCATTAATCACAATTTTTATTTTGCTCTTATATATCACCGTAAGCTTGTGATGAAGAGATCTGGAAGAAGACACTATTTGAGAAATTAAACAAATATTTTTCTTTAAAGCAATTGTAAAACGAATTGAAATTTATTTCATGATGTATTAATTCCGTTAATTTTTTATTTGTTTGTATTGCTGTATTTTTTTTATGTTTGACTTAGTTATTAATCATAAAGTATTGAATATAAGTCAACTTCATTGGTCAAATAAAAAGTTGATATATTTTAAATAATTAATGATTGTTTCTGAAAACCTTACAGGTCTAAAAAGGTGAAATAAAATTGAATATTGTTTAAAAATAAATGAAATATGACTTTGTGTAAATTACATTAAAAAGAAAATTTGAGAGAAAGATAACATGCATTAAATATATATATTGAAATAAGAATAAAAAATGAGAAAACTAAATAACAAAATCTTACATGAAATTATCAAAAGTTAAAATCCATGTGATTTCTTTTTTTCTATCGATGAAGAAGATATTTTTATTTTTTTTTGTTGGATTTAAATAACAAATTGTGAAGTAGAATTTCTCTTTTGTTTAATATGTAAAGTAATATAACATATTATAACATATATTTTTGGTAATACATAGTATATAAGAATATTTCTTTAAAAAAAATTAAATATATATATAATATATTACAATATTACCCTTAAATTAAAGTAATGATAAGATATAATGGGTAGATCAAATTTTGTAAAATATGACTCTTTTTATATAGTAGTAGATTTTTCTTGGTTTACTTGGATATACCCACCCTCTTACGTTGAAATCAGAAGCCTGTAATATTGTGAAAAGGTTTCTAGCTATGGTGTAATGTCAATTACATACCTCTATCCAAGCTTTCCAGTCTAATTGGGAAGGAGAATACAGACCTCTTGTCTCTCATCTTCAACAGTTAAGCATGCATTTTCAGCATCCTTGTCCCTATGTGCACCAACAGAATGGTAGAGCTGAGAGACAGCATCAACACATTTATGATAAGGGTTTAACTCTGCTATCTCAAGCTTCTCTTCCTCTACAGTTCTGGTGAGAAGCCTTCCACACTGCCACATATCTCATAAATAGATTACATATTCCTACTTTAGCTCAGAAATCACCCTTCCAAGCTCTATTCAACATCATTCCTACTTATACTCATCTCAAAGTATTTGGGTGTGCCTACTATCCTTATCTCAAGCTAGCCTTACAATTCTCACAAACTTCAGTTTAAATCCAGTAAATGTATCTTTTTGGTCTATAGTTCAAATCACAAAAGCTATATCTGTTACCATCCAAAAGGAAGGTTCTTTGTGGCAGATTCTGTAGCTTTTAATGAGGATGAATTTCCTTATTCCTCTCATTTTTCTTCTTCTACATAAGATCATGTTTCTCTTACTTCCACTTCTCATGCCTTTTCTTCTTCAACTAAGATTATTCATTCTTCCTCTCAGTCTTCAGAAGCTAATTATACTACTAGTTCTCTCTCTTCTTCCAGAAGTACTTCCCCATCTTCTTCTTCTTTTTTCCTTCTACTGCTCATCCTTCTGAATTTGTCAGCCCCACTACTGTCTCTTCTAGTTCTTCTTCTCATTCTCCCATTGTTCCTCCTCAACACAGTATGATTACCAGAGCAAAAAATGGTATTTTAAACCAAACGCTTGGCTTTCTGAGATTCTGTTACCTACTAAACCTCTCATTGTAAACCAAGCCCTTGAGGATCCAGCTTGGCTTGAGGTTATGAAGGCAGAATTTTCTGCTTTATAAGAGAAAAATACCTGGGTTCTAGTTCAAGATACAGACTGTAATTCAATATCTTAATGATAAATTTGCACTCAAAGATCTTGGTCTGGTTAGTTATTTTCTGGGTATAGAGGTTGTTCATCATGGCAGTTTTGAGTTGTCTCAGACCAAATATCTTGATGAGCTGCTTGCCAAGAATAATCTCACTGATTGTAAACCATGTGCTACTCCTATGCTTCATGTTGTCAAATTTTCTAAGCAGAATGGTTCTCTTTTTGATCATCCAATGTTATATCCCTCTGTTTGCAGCACCCTGAGGGAATATACAAACTGGTGTCCCTGTATGTCCCAGCTGAACCCCTTTGCTTGGAAGTCACTGATTAATTTTTGACCATTGGCTACTCTGACCAACAGGGGAGTAGCTTGCTCTAATGTGTAACCCAGCCTCTTGGTTGTACCTTCCTGAATGAAGCTAAGCGTGCTGCTTGTATCTATCAGAATATGTAGCTCATTTTCACCCATTTTTCCTACCACCCTTAGAGTAGTTACTCCTTCAGAGCTTGAGATGGCATTGATAGACATCTGTGCTTCTTCCATCTCTAGTTCTCTAGGGTCAGGGGACAGACACTTCTCATAGTTGCTAGGATAAGCTTGCAGAAAAGCTAGCTCTTCTTGCTCAGTCATGATCATGTAGGTGATCATATTCTTGCACTTGTGTCCAAACACATAGGGTTCATTACAATTATAGCAAAGCCTTTTCTCCCTCCTTGCAGCTATCTCAGCAGAGGTGAGCATCTTAGTAGGAGGTTTTATGGGTGCTGTCGTTGTCTAACAGGATTAGCTGTAGCAGGGTCAGTCCTCTTATACCCTCCACCTGCAGCAGTTGAGTTGAATTTCCCAGTACCATTCAACCTTTTAGCAATTGCATCAATAATTTGTAACTGGCTCATTCCCAACTCAATCACTTGATGTAAGGAATGAGGGAAACATGTGTATGGCTGATTGGAGATCTTCACTCAACTTACTCATAAAGCTAGTTATGAAATAGCCCTCTGAATATTCCACACGATTGAATAGAAGCATACAGGCCCTCAACTCCTCAAACTTCTCAACATAGTCATCATATAAGCCTTGTTGTTTTAGCTTATTAAATTCCATGATGATCTTGGTTTCTCTTAATTCCTCAAATCTAGCAGATACCACATCAAGGAATTGATTTCAAGTTAGATCCCTTAACTTAGCATTATAGTTCTGTTACCATTGCTCAGCCTTACCCTCAAAATGTAGAGATGCTAACACCATTTTTTAAGAGTCAGTCACACTAGGTATTAGCTAGAAATACTGATTGCATTTTAAAATCCATGAACAAGGTTGGTTCCCATCAAATCTGGGAAAATCAACCTTAGGAACAAGAGCTTTTACCTGTACTGATGCTTGTTCTGAATGGGATCTACTTCCAGAATATGTTTGAGACTGCATAGGAGTTCCACTGTCAGCCATTAATGGTGTGGTGGATGGGGCTCCAAGGATTGAATGATCTTCCATGTTTCCTTTTCCTTTTGTGAGATTTGATAATTGTGACTGAATAATAGAAATGGTATGATTGAGATTATCATATTTGGAACTTACCCCCTTGAGTTGATCTTGCATTTCAGTGGTAATAACCCCTAATTTTCTCGGTATTTTGATTTCAGCAGCTTCCCTTTTCAAGGTCTCGGCTGCTAAAACTTGATCCAGTTTCTTGTGTGCCTCCTGGAGCTCCTTCAAACGCGTTCCTTCAGCCATGCTTCAAGATCGTGGCTCTAGATACCACTTGTAGTGATAACTACCAAACCTTGTAATTTTTGTGTTGAATTTTCTAGTAATTTTTATAATAGAAAACAGAAATTGGGGACGAAGGAGAAGCGTAGAAATATAAAGCAAGGAGATTGGATAATTTCATTCTATTTATAAAGTTAATCCATAGGAGCTTATATATGCCTCCATATGGTCCCCACATTACAATAAACCCTAAAAGCATCACAAAAGCATCTCATATTTTTAAATAAAAACATAACATAATCAAAATAAACTCCATCTGGGCCTATTACTTCTTCAGCCACTTTCTTGGGCCTGATTATCGATGCGGCCCAAATTGATTAACCCGATACCCAAATCCTCTTCATCAGCTGAGACCCGCTCCAAATCAATCGAATCCGCCTTCTCATAATCGAGCCCTAGCTCACCCAAGACTCCATTTTTACCTTTCTTCTCCTCAACAGATCCAATCTTCTCTGGTATCATGACACACCCGTGGCATGCCTTGCTCGATCAAGATTTCTTGTTGGACTTGGACTTGGTTACTTGAACGTTAGTTGCTTAGTTGCTTTGGTATTTTGGCAGATGACTTTATAGTATGGACTATGGACTATTGGACTTAGAAGTTTGATCATTGTTTATTTATGAATGCAATGCTGCTCTGAATGAAGATGACATACGACAGCTCGGCGACAGTTGCAGCATTAATTAGGCCAAAACACACGAATGAGAGTAAAATAAAGGAACATACATATCTTAAGTATTCAAATCATGACACAGAATTTTGGTCCCTCCAAATAATTAAAGGAGAGATGAAAGATGAATCAAATGAGTCCACCAAAAGAAAGCATACATTATTCTCTGATTCAGCGGCGGATGGTGAAGAAAGTTTGCAGAAATGTAAGGCAGAGAAGAAGCACTGCAGCAAAAAACGCGATAGCAGTCCATGGAGTCCGAAATCGGGTATAAATCAACTCAGCAATCCACGTTTTAGCCCTGCTGCTGCAATGCTCTTCAATCCTCCTCTTCACATCCTTGAAGATATCCTGATCGTGCAGCCCGAACGTGTCGATTTCTTTGAACACTTCCACCACTTTCTCAAGATTAGCTAGCCTATTCCACAACACCCCCCTCTCCTGCAGCTCCTTCACGTCCTCAGGGCTCTGAATCAGTGATTTCATGAAGATGACATACGACAGCACTACGAGACTAGTGCAGCCGTATGGCAACACTTCAAACGCGATCATATTCGAACAGACTACAAGGGTTTGATCAGAAACATACTGAATCGGTAGCTGAAGCTGGCTGAAGCAGCCACCATTAGGCCTAAACGTTATGTCCCTTGGCGATCGCGTTGAATTTGAATTTGGCGTGACACGAACGCCTTTAGCCTTGAGATCCATCACTGAACGATGCGTGTATGATATATCTGTATCATTATTCATCTCCTCCCTCATAGACAATACAGACAGCACGAGTGATCTGTCGCCACCAATATTATTCGAGCATTCCATTTCGGGCATTAATAATGTGTCTCTGCGTTTCTTCACCAAAACTCTCCAAAAAGATTCAAGAAAGTGAATGGGAGGGTTCTCTTTTTCTTGAGGAATCCCAGCATGCTTCAGTTCTATCCCCATTTTGTGGCTCAGAAACCTCGGAAGAAACAAACCAGCTTCTTCTCTTTCATACAGCAAATTTATCAACATTTTCAAGACTTGAAACGGGATTTGATTATCCATCACCATCATATCACGAACCATCAACGGCCCTGATCGCGCGCCCAGGCATCTTTGCCAATCCAAGAAACTACTGCTCTTCCCTTTCATTCCTTGGTAGTTATAGTTATGTATGAAATCTATGATCATGCTCGCATCCAAAAGCGTCATCAACGCTAGTGATTTGTCATCGTATTTCTCCACGATTGTGACCTCAGCGTAGCTGTCTCTGATCTCCCCAATTTGCTCGAGAATCTTGGAGTAGAACAGGGCCTTTTTCTTCTCATCGCCGCCGGCACGCCAGTCCAAACAGAGGTGCTTGAACTCCTCCGCCCGCCGGAGCTCCGGTTTTCCGTGGTGGTTGGGGCCGATGGAGACCATCACGGGATCGTATATTTGGTCGTCCCGCTGCATATTGATCCTCCGCCGTATCTGGGGCGGCACTTTCTGGATTTGGCGGCGGCGCCATGATTCGGAGTAGAGCTTTTTGGGTTGGGATTGAAGGAGGTGTGAGAATTCAAGTGTTGCGATGTCTACCGACGCTTCGAGTTCAGCATGATTGTATTTGTGGTAATCTGAAGATGACTGCTTCTCCATTTCCAATAATGCCAAAAAAAAGAGGAACAGGAAATATCAATCTTAATAATGAAAAATATTTGTCTAATTACTACTTAATATATATACATCACATTTACTAATACACCACCGTTTTGGAAAAAAAATTGATTAATTTTACTTCATACACCTGACTCTTTTTCAAATTGTACCCATTAATTAAAAAATTAATTTAAACTTATTTGGAAAAATTAATTAATTTAAAAAATATCATGAATAGAATTTTAATTTTGTGTAAATCCGATTAAAAATGATAAATTCGTAACCATTTGAAATTTTAAAGAAATTTAATGATGTCAGGTGATGTCATTTTTAAAAATAAAATAAAATTTGCGGGGCTACATCAACGTGCGAGTGCGACGATACGCACAAGTGCGGCTCTTAAAATACTGACACGTTAATGTGACATGTCTTTTTCAGGAATGTTACAATGATCGATTACTATTTTCAATTTTTGCAGGTTATTTCAAACCTGAACATTTTTATAGTTGAACTGAGACCGACGAAAATATGTCAAAACTATTCAACTTTGCAATTGTAACTAACACTCCACCTGATCACTGATATTTTATGTTTTAGATTTTTACACTAAAATTAAGAAAATATTAATGACTTTTAGAAATTCTATTTTTCATTTAAAAAATACTCACTCCTATAAAGTATATTACAAAATTGACTTTTGAGTATGATTGTTTATTATAAAATTGAATTTAATATTTTTTGGAATGTGTTTGGAAGATGAAGAGAATGAGAAATTCAAACAACCATGTATGAATGAATTAATGAGATGAGAGAGAAAACAACCTTAATAATCTAAAACATCAAATAAATAAAATAAATGAAAATCCTAAAACATCAAATATTAGTGACCGGGAGAGTACAATAGAGAAAAAAATTGAATTAATTTGCGATTTCAACTTATTGAATGAGATGACTTGTCTAGCTTCAAGAATTCTAAAATTTAGACAAAATCATGATCAAACTTCATGTTCCATGCATTTTAGTGCAAACATAATCTAATTAATTCACGTGACGTGCATGAATGAAGTTATTGAGAATAAAAGATAGATATAACTCTTGTGAGTGTTGGTGAAGCCGTAAAAACCACACAACATAAATATCGTATAAATAAAATTGAAATCGTTCCAACAATACTGAAAATTTGTATGAATATCATATAAAACTGATAGAAAAAAGGGAGAATTAATTCAGCTCAAATTAAGTTTCAACTCAAATTTTATCTCTCTTAATTAAGTCTTAATTTACTTAACAAAGCGCGTGAAAATCTAACACCATATATTAATGTTGTCCTTTTGTCCCCGGTGGCGACGATTGTCGGCTACTCTAGGTGGTAAATTACACCCTACAAGTCCATGCACTACAAACCACTTTCGGATGTGTGACACGTGTCTTCAATTTTTTTCTCTCTTTTTTTTAAATAATGAATTAACCATAGTTAGTATAACCAACTCTGCATAAAGTGGCAATTTTTTATTAAACATGTTCTTCATATCTGTAAAAAGGTATTGATATATATGAAATAAATGTTGATATCTGTAAAAGGTATTGATGAACCCTATATATAACCGGCACAACACAGGCAGATCACCGGACGATGGTTGTTTGGCCGGAAAAATAACTGGCAACCAAAATGTATGCATCTGCGATGGTCATGAAAGTTGCGGGTCACATTAAATATACATAAGTTTTCATATATTTGAGATTCTTATATTTTCAAAATAATATTATTCATTTATTTATTTATTTATTTTTCATTACAATGAGCATAATGGATTTGAAAAATAATTAAATAATTTTTTTTATGTAAGTGGTTAATTAGATTTTTATTTATGGAAAAATGAATTTGAAATTTTTTTTATCCAATATGTTGCCAGTGTATATCTTGCCGATGATATGTGTCAATAATCTGACAAGATTTAATAAATTTTATAGATCCATAAGTCTTGAAAAAGCATGACATGACATGTCATTATATTTTGTTTTATACTTATCACATTGAAAATATTTTTGTAAATAACAAAAACTTATAAATTTCTAAATAATTTTTTTCTAGTAATTTTAAAAAACTTATTAGAACAAATATTATTATTTTATATTTTTTCATAATTTAAATATTTTATTCGATATGTTGCCGATTTATATTCTGCAACTTTCCAATAATAATTGTTAGTGTTCTAATAAAATTTGATAAATCTACGTAGATTCACTTGCCTTGGAAAATCATGCATGTCATTAATGTGAATTTATATTTTATCTTATACTTAAATATTGAAAATAAATTATAAATTTATAAATATATATTTTTCGATGATTTAAAAATACTTATTATCAAAAATATTATTATGTTTCATTTTTTCATAACTTAAAAATTTTATTTGATACGGTGTCAGTGTATAGTTGTTTTCTTATCGATAATACATATGGGTGATTTAACAAGATTTGGTGAATCTACATATATTCACAAGCCTTGAGTAAAAGCATGTCATGTAATAAAGGTTAATCATAATTTAGTTTATAATCAAATAAATATTTAATTTTATAGTTAAAATTACTTTCAAAAATTAGAGGACACTGTAACAGAAATTTTGTATTTAATTTGGTAAACACAAAATAGTGTGCACAAAAATGATTTTTGGATCAAAATGTAATTTCACGAATCCAATCTCTATTTTTTCTCTGATTCTTCTCTTTAAAATTTGACCTTCAAACGGTCGTCGAAGTTTTCGGGGAAGATTTGTATCCTTGATTTTCTCTGACTTGATATTTGGATTTGGTCTTCGAGGTTTTCGGGAAAGATTTGTATCCTCGATCTTATTTAACTTGGTATTTGGACCTGATAACATTAACCGGGGGCCGACGACCTTGATTCCGAATTGAATGTTGGTTTTGAGGTGATTCTGACGAAAAACGACTTGAATCTTGCTAGAACACCTTAGATATTTAGATTTTATAATGTCGTCTGGATGGTTTCAGAACCTTGATTCCGAATCGAACGCTGGATTTGATATGACTCCGGCAAAGAATGGCTTGAATGTTGGAGAGAACTTCGTAGATAATTTTTCTCCAACTTCTTGAGCTATTCAATTCTGATTTCCGGTGTGTTTTCAACTGATATGGAGGTCCTATTTATAGTTGTAGGGAAAGAGAGACACTATTTCATTAGCTGTTGGAAATTGATATATATATATATATATATATATATATATATATATATATATATATATATATTCAAAGATATTTACTTGTTATTAAAGACTCTTGATATTTATCATATAATAATATCTTTATTATTTAAATATTTTTATCTAATTTTGAATTTCATAAAATCCAAAACTAAATAAATATATAAAAATTAATAAAAATATTATGTATAATATTATTAACCTTCGCCTCCTACAGACACATGTCATATATTCGGGAGGAATTTGTAGTGCATGAGGTTGTAGGATGAAATTTACCTCCGTGGTGCTAATCTGGCGATTATTTATGACTTTTTTTTTTTGTGGAGTTTGAAAGTCTAACACCATATATAATTAATGTTGTCTTTTCCTCACTCACTTTAGTATCACTAATTTATATGTATCCTTGACCGATCTACGAATTTTGTGAACAAGTAAAAATAGCAATGTAACTTGTAAGTCTGTAACGTATAAATTTAAATGAATTTATTAGTCAATAATAATTTTGTTCAAGTCGCTGTATTACTTCAATTATTCCATGTTTCATCATTCAAAAATAAATTATTTCTGATAATGAAATATAAAAACTATCAAAATACCTTATATGCATTTCAATTTTTATATTAATTTTTTTGTGAAAATTCATTCATTGATTGTCTATTAAATTTAATAAATAATTTATTAAAAAATAACTAAAAAGTAAAATAGAATCGAAACACATATTCATATTCAATATTAGATTGATATTTTCAATCAATATTCAAATTCTAAATTGATAGATATTTTTATTTTTTGATGTCCCAAATTGACATTACGCTAAATCTAACATATCTTTGGAGGGTTGGAATTTCCTGTTACACTTTCTTGTGTTTCATGTTTCATTATTAAATTTATGATTTTAATAATATTTATTATAAAATAAAAATTAATTATAACATAAATAATCATAGTCAACATTTATCAACAAAAAAATGAATTAAAAAATTATAAAACATAATTTTTAAAAAATAAACCATAATAATGAACTATTAATTAGAAATAAAAAATTAAATATTAAAAAATAATTATAAAGCCTAATTGGATTGGGTGAACCCTAAAAACAATCTTAAACTTAAACTAAATCACAAAAAAAAAAAAAAAATTGAAGAAAAAAATACAAAAAAAACTCGTAATTTAAAAGTGTAACAGAGGGGGTAACACAAACAGTGTATTAGGAAATTTCAATTCAAATGATATAGCATTATAGCTACTCTACTGACTACTATAATCTTCTAATTCTTCTTGAACATATCTTTCGAGACACAGTGATATAAATTTCAATGCCTAATTTCCAATTTCTACGATTCCTTTTCAAACTTTATTAAAATATTTATAGTGAATTGACACCTACAAAAATATATTAACGTGTCCAACTTTGTAAGGAATTGAATCAATAACATTTTACGAATAAAACAAAGATATATTATAATTAACACAAACAAAACACACAAATGATAAAAACCACGCAGAATCCAATAATTAATGTAATGCATGATTCTAATCAGAATTATTCAACTAGACCTAAACATGTTTCTTTTACTAGTATTCATTAGTTCGCTGTTGAATGAGCTCCACGAAGAAATGCTCTGTTTCGAAGGAGAATCTTGGCAAGAATATGAGTCCGGCAACCTCAGCCGTTGCCTCGGGGTGCTCGACGACCTCGCCTTCGCCTTCGCCTTCGCCTTCGCAGATTCTGTCGTAGCCATGTATGCCGGAAAAATAGGTGCATTGTGTGAAGATGCATAATATCTCGTTGGTCTCTCCTTTGCATGGCAGAACGATCGCCTCCGTTGTGTAAAGGGAGAGTTTATCAAGTCCTCTGTTTTCCCCTGTTCTATTGCATTTCTCAGCTTCAATTGCGCCAGCTTAGTTGTTCCAACTGGGATTTGCTTCCCTTCGATGATCTTTGATCTTTCTAGACGAAGCTCCCACTGAAAAAACACGAGACGGGTCATCAGTGGAAGCCCGATAAATTAATAGTTTTTATCTTTCAGTTCCCGAAAAAGTAGTAGGTGTAGGTATACCTACCAGTGAGATCAATGCTAGTTTCTTGATCAAGTCTCGTCGCGCTAGCTCGCCTCGAACCACGGCTTGAAGCTTCACGACTCCTTTGAGTGCGCTCAGTGCTTTTCTAGCCTGCATAATTTTCATTTTTAAATTTTCAAATTATGCGTCATTTAATGAGACTGGATTTGATTTGAATAGACTCACAAGATATCCCCTGTAGCAAGTTTGGATTTTTATAGCTGCTGAGCGCAGATTTTTCCTGCGCAGTTCTTGCGAGAAATTTGTGAGCCGGGCCACCTCGGCCGCCGCATTAGCAGCGGCGACGGCAGCCTCTGCCGCCGCTGCTGCAGCAGCCGCGACCGCGATCGCGTGGTTTTGTCGATCCTCGGCTGCATCGTTCAGTGTTGTCTGGGGTGCTTCTATTGCAGGGTAGCGTTTGAATTTGGACGCTACGAACAGTGATCTTGGATTCTTCCATTTCTGAGCAGTCAAAATTGGAATGAATATTTCACTAGTGATATGCACAAAATTGAATTAATTGAAGAGATTTCACCTTTTCTGATTTTGGTTTTGGTTCGGAAATGAAAAGTCTTTTCACATACGTGAACCAGCTTTTCCTCTTTCCCATCTGAAAGTTGTGCAAATAATAATCAGACAGGTTTCCTGCAGGAGAGAGAGAGAGAGAGAGAGAGAGAGAGAGTATAACAATATGATGATGTGAATGAAAACATACATATAGAAATTCATGTGAAGCATGCAGGAGGAAGAAAATATCCGACAGTTTCTTGGATTTCAATCTTTCTTAATTTTATTTTTTTGATGGGAGTGTAGATATATATTTCTTGTTGAGCATACAATATTCATGATCTTAAAATCATTTGGACCGAAGGCTTTCACCATACTATTAAGATTGAAAAACTCACGATCTCAATATCATTTGGGCCTACATAAAATCAGTACATGGAAACATGATATGATCATCTGCTTTGGGCCTAAACGACACGTGTAATCCATCTGATCATCTCTCCCACTCCTAACAATTTCAAAGGCACATCATGTGCTCTGATAGAAAGGAGAGAGAAAGCAACTTTAGAAAAAGTAGTTACAGCTGATTTTTGAATAATGAATTCCTTTTTCAAGTAGTTTTGCTTTTGAGACCCATATCCATATATATATCATCTCTTTCTTCTCTCACTGTCCTTCGCTAACCAGTTGAAAATTGAAATTTAGGGACATGATGTAGATGGCTTCAATTGATGCATTGCTTTCTCAGACTACATATGTAATAATGAATCCATCAAACATAATACTGTAGTATATACAATATTGAAGCACGATTGTTTTGCATGCATTAAAAATTAAAATTAACCCCGTGTCACCATCGTATTTAATTAAGTTTGATTTTTTTTTTGTACTAAAAAAATAAAAATATAAAAATCATTATAGTAATTACTAATTAGTGACTCAATATTGTGAAATTTCATGAGGAATTAGCTACGTGACAGCCGATTTGGTAGAATCTGCTCAAAAGTCAATTTAACAAGAAGCCAAACACTCTACCAACCATTTTATTCTCTTCTTTTTTTTTCTTGCCTTTTTTCTTTGCATGTTTGCCATGTAACACTGTTAATTGTGCGGCGTGGGACTTGATTTAAAATGCATTGATGAAATTTGAACTTATGTTTTTTTTATTATATATATAATTAAACTAATTCACTTTTCCAATAGTTTACCTAATATTTTTCACAAGTGAATCCATATTGAGAAATTTATATTTTACTCGTCCCACAATGGTGAACTTATAAAGTCGAATGTCACCATCTTCCCATGTTATTTTGAAAAATTACAAATTAAACAAACTTGGCTGTGTGTGCAATTTTGTGAAAAAGGGTCCTATTTGATAACATACTGACGTATATATAGTTCTAGAAGCTTAAATTAAGTGGGAAGGGGGTATGACTTTTGTGTTTGAACTTTACCTAATTGCATACTAGATTGTTTTCAATTAAAATAATATTTGATTTGGTCCCATTTCATTTATATGTGGTTAAGTTATTTTGTGCCTAATTTATGAACTAGTTAATCATTATTCGACTTATCTTTCAGCTTGATTTTTATTTTTGAAGAAATTACCCTTGGCCGAGAAAAACAAATAAAAAATCGTACGGATTTGAAAACATTAGACTAGAGAAGTCATTATCATGATTTACAAGGGTAGTTATGGAAATACGTGCAACGTCGAGAGTCGTACGTTTGCCAACAACTACGTCTTTCCCCAGCCGCGATTCAGCGCGTGCACCGAACAGCGTACTCTCTCTCTCTCTCTCTCTCTCTTATTTAATGTATTATAAATGTTTGTAATTTTGGAACCCTTGAATAATTGTGAAGTAGAAATTCCACTAACTAATTGTTTGTTTTTCGTAAGTCACATAATTACAAGACTAAACCATTATTTACATTCCAAACTATTTCTATTTTCTCAGATCTATCACAAACTAACATTTTTATCAATTAAATATTAAAACTATTAAAAAATAATTAAATATATCCCCAGATATATTTTTAAGCAAAAAATACCTAATATTTCAGTTAAATACTTGGATCTTCTTCTTATGTTGTAGTTAAATCGATCTTATCTATGACATAATATCTTTATTTTAATTTTTTAAATGTTTTTTAGATCTGATTTTGGCAAAAAAATTTATTTGGGGATATATTTAATTAGTTTTTAATAGTTTAGGTATTTAATTGATAAAAATATTAATTTAAAATATATTTGAGAAAATTAAAATAGTTTAGGATATAAATATTGGCTTAGCCTAATTATAAATCCTTCAAAAATTAGCTTTAAATTAAAAGCATTCCCACACAATTCTAAGTGAAATTAAACAAGGAGGATTTAAAAAATAAATGAAATAACTATAACAGGTTACATACTGTAAATTCTAAGGTTGGTGGTCATTTACTATTTACAATTAATTTTTGCTATTTTCAATATTTATGGTTGGTCAATGAAATAATTTTAATTTTGAACTATCACAATAGATAGTCAAAATGTCACAAGATTTTAGTTGAAGTATCACGATAGATTTTTTCGGTCGGATGAATTTTTTATTTTTTTGCCAAATTTAGTGGGCTCAAGACACTTGTCAACTACAGAAGGGAGGAATGTAGTGCAGACACCTTACCTTAGAATTTATCTGTTACATAGACCTATTATGAGATCTAGTATCGGCCACAAACTATGAGATCGTATGAAATTAGTAATGAATTATAATTATTAATTACATTCGGTTGTAATAATAATCAAGCTAGAAAAAGAAACAAAAACTTGAATTTAGATATCTGGCCCAATAGCCACAAAGCTTACATATTTATAGTAAGTGACTTACGAAAATAGTTGTGACATTTTTAAGGTATTTAGAAGTCGAACTCAAAATTTACATAACCAAATTACTATGATTCTTGCAAAAAAATTAAAAAAATTACACGACTAAAAACTATAATTAGTATACGAAATCATCAACGGCCTTCAAGAAATGTTGCGTTCCTTTAAAAATTAGACATCCAAACAAATAAGAAATTTTAAAAAACATATTGTAAGTGGTCTTCAAAGGAGCCGAGATCATTGAAGAACCAAACCAACCATGTAAAATGTAAATTTTACCACCCCCAAGGGTAATTGAAAAGAACAGATTAATTTCACCAAAAAATAGAGAGAGAAAATGAGGGGGGAGAGAGAGAGAGAGAGCAACGAACCTTAATTATCTGCTTATTTTGTAGTTTATTTAGCTGACATTTATATGTATATTTTCCCTTTTCTGCTTTCAACGACGTTTGAACATTTTTTGAAGGTTTTTCCTTTTATGATCACTGTCCAAACCCCCCCTTCTCCCATTTCTTACATTTCAATCTCTCTTCTCTGACAACAATTCCTCTCTGATTTTTTGCCCTTCTCAGAAATAAAGAATCTATATTTATTCTCCCTTTTCTTCTTCTTCTTCTTCTTCTCTGTTTCTTGGAATAGTGACTGTCAATAACCGAGCGCAGCTCCCAAATTGTACGTTTCAACAGAATCTCGACGCCGAATCAGAGGTGCCCATCTGTTTTCTTTTTCTTGTTTTTGCTACTGAATTTCTCTTGCTCATGAATTGGTTTCTCGATTTTCCCCCTTAGTTTTAGTAATTTTGACTAGCTTTTTTCTTGGTTGCTTTTTTTTTCATTTTTGTGCTTTGTTTTTAGAGTTTGTGATCATGGAGGGTAGGAGGAGGAACAATCACAGAAAATCACAGAACAGGAAACCGCCGTGTGGTATGTTTGAATTCTTGATTACATTATTAATGTTATTGAATTTTTTTTTTTTACTGTTTGTTTTTGCATGGTCGGATTTTGTAACCTCAGATTTTCGATTTCATTTGAGGCTGTTTGTGTTTGGTTTCAGTGTTGTGGTTGAAGTAATGTGATTTTTTTTTACTTAGCTAAGAATGTAAGGATTAAATGTTTGTTTCATTTGATGTTTCTATTAGGAGGTGCAGGGTCCACAAATGTTGAAAAGGTCAGATTTTGTCAATTGAAGATTACAGAAATTGATGTTATACTGTGTTTGCTGTCTTGCTCTATGCTTTTTTCAATCTCATTGTTGTAGGCAGTGGAATTCTCTTTTCTTGATTGTGGTTGTTTACTCCCTATATATGTTCCTCTTGCTTAACGGTGTTAGTGTTCGTTGGAATTTTGGCGATCATAGGCTTACTGCAGCCAATATCTTCTGCACAGTTTGAAAGATGTGGTCTAATTCGTGTATTGTCATTTGAAGGATACGGATGTGCTAAATCCTAGATAAACAGTTTTAAGATCGAGTTACTTCTTCTCTCAAAAAAAAAAAAAGATCGAGTTACTTCTCGTGATTGAAAAGTTCCTAACTCGATAGATTTAGTTTTTGGAAATGAAATGAGTTGGGGGGTTATACATTTGTCCAGTGTGAATGGAATGCTTCTTGATCAATTCACGCAATTTTACATGCTTCTACAAGATTTTTTGATCATATTTGCAGATGTTAGTTCGTCTATTCATCCTCGTTCGTCTGGTGTCTTTGACTAGATTTGCATGCTTGGAGTAGATAATTGTCGATTATTCATATCTGTGTATGTCGTTACTGATTGTCATCATGCTGCTTAATTGAGCTATATATGTGTATTACTAATGTTCCTTGAATTTATTTGTTTATACGGCTGGCTGACTCCAGCATGTTGTTTTTGTTAGAATCATTTTGTTCTGAAATAGTTCTTGTTATTGAGGTTCTTTGCCTCTATATGTACAGTTTCTTGGATTCCTCCCTCACGTTTCATTTGCATCTCGACTTTGCTGTTCTCTGAAGGTTTTTGGCAGCCTACAGTACCTGCATGGGAGAAAGAATTTTGCAAAGTAGTTGGCTCAATGGACTGGGAAACATTAATGCACATGAAGAAGTTTATGCACTTTTACGATAATGTGATAGAGTGGAATGACTCTGCAGGCGAAGAAGCATTCAGCAACGCTAAAAAACGATACTGGGCTAAGAAAAAGGGCTTATCCTGTAACATATCATTGCCTGATCCCGATCTTTACATTGACAAGATAAATTGGGATTCAGAAATTGATCCCGAGCTGTCAGATGTTGAAAGCCTGTCTATGAGTTCCAAGACAGAGGAAGATCACGACCCGGTTGTGATCTTTGGCGATTCTGCCACACCAAACCAAGTTTTGCCACCCACAGGCTGGGGTGA
The DNA here is from genome assembly GCA_026008535.1 of Perilla frutescens. Taxonomy (NCBI): domain Eukaryota; kingdom Viridiplantae; phylum Streptophyta; class Magnoliopsida; order Lamiales; family Lamiaceae; genus Perilla; species Perilla frutescens. The sequence continues at coordinate 70,573,050 of BRKX01000001.1, forward strand.
TGATGAAGAGAACTTTGTAGCCCCAGCCACTCGTCCCTCAGCCAATTATGTCGATCCGTGGGGTCATTCATTGAACGAATGGGCCACAGCAGCATGGTCGGGTTATTCCAACGACGGATGGCAAGGTTACTCCAATGATGCATGGCAATACAGCAATGGAAGTGGGCATGGATACATGCCATGGGAAGGTGACTGGAGCAATTGGAGTTGTAACTATGCCAATAATTATAACTACGTAGGGCCGGACATCAGAGACACATGGGACGATGGAGATCAGAGACACTGGAACGAAAACAGCGTCCCAATGGCTGAATCTGGTGAATGTGTGTCGAGCTACAAGACTACGAGGGCTCAGGCAAACGAGCAACGGAGGAAGCATATGCCAAGGATTGCCGAGGATCATAATGAAGCACCCTACAAAAGAGAGTGAGTGACCTGTTTCGTTAATCGGGAGCAGAAATGTGCCCCTTCTGTCGCTGTACTCGATTTCAGTTGCATGGCGATGAAGGACGTTTGGAGACGAACTCAGCAATGGCTTGCTATAAATGTGAATTTTGTGTAGCATATCTCCTACAATTTCCTCCCACATTTTGATGTTTTTCCGTTGTTGCTGAGATCTTTTTTTTAGGTCGAGATATCATGTGCGTCTCGTTTTAGTTTATAGCGAACAGATCGAGATGATTGAAAGATGAGGGTGAGTGTAAGAGGAATTTATGCAAATAGTGGGAGAATTTTTTGTATTTCTTGATTGCTCTGTTAAGGTGTGATATATCATATATATGATCCTGTCATTCCGAAGGTAAAAACCTGCACTTATCGATCAAGTCTTGCACTTTTTAAAATAGTCGAGTTGACGATCTCATGATTGAAATTTGAAAAGTTATAAACTTGAATTGTACTGACATTTTTTTTTTGGGAAATCTTATTAATATCTTTACGGAGAAATTCTTTGTTACATCATGGGGTACAAAAATTGTAACACGTGGTAGTCATAAGTGTTCTATTTTTAAGACTTTGATTAAAATAATATTATAATTACCACGTGTCACAATCCTTGTGGTTGTAGGTAGTATCTCATGGGATAGTATAGGCTTTCCCATCTTTATCTAGATATTGTCATTTTCATGTCTACGTGATGGAGATGTCAAGATAAACTTTTTCATATCATATTATGATTATATTTTAGAATATGTTTCTTGTTTTGAAGTTTTTCATATGTTATAAATAGATAGACTTAGATTGTTATAAGGGAAATTGAATTGAATAAAATTGTGGTTTGTGTTTTGGTGCAATTTTTTGTATTCTTACAAGAATCAACTAATTATGCTTTGTTTTGTGTTCTTTCAAATATTTGCATAATTTCTATCTCATTACTCTAACTAGGTTACTTCATGAGATTTGTTAACTTTATTATCAATTGAGAGTTAAGACACTATTGTTGAAAGAAGTATATTCGAATATCCAAGGTGTAACACTTCTAAGTACGTTATAATATGGATTGAATGGAAATAATTTGTTCACTAATAGAACATAGATTATGTATTAAATCATCAGTAAGATTACATAGTTTTCTTTTCTCCCTCCATTTTGGGTTCAAAATTTCAACCAAGGTACAACACTTTAATGCAACACACCGTACAACACCCTCAATGCCACCTCATCTCCACTGTCCCACTTATGACATACAAATCCTACGTGTACAGGCATTACTCGCCGAGAGATGCGTGTCTATATATATTGTGCGTGTATATATTTAGGGGTGGAGAGAGAGACAGAGAGAGAGAGAGAGAGAGAGAGAGAGAGCCGGCGTAGCAATGACAGCTAGGAAGCGAGCTTCAGCAACAACAGTAACCACTCCGGAGCCCGGTCCGGAGAAGGCCAAACACGAAAGCCCGCCTGCAGACCCCCCAATTCGACCTGCAAAACTGGCCACAATTTTCAAATTCTCTCTCATATTTTCGATTCCATATTTTTACTTGATTTTCTCGCATTACAGGATCGATTATGAGCTTAAAAAATCGATCTTGATTAGTGCTTTCGTCAGCGCCGTAGGGTTCCTAATCACGGTTAAAATGATTCCTGTGGCGTCAAAGTATGTGTTGAGAAGGAATTTATTTGGATATGATATTAACAAGAAAGGCACCCCTGATGGATCGATTAAAGTGTGAGTTTGATTTGGTTGAAATTATCCTTTTTCTTTATTTTTTGAATTTTCAGTTATGGATTGCGATTTGGGTTTGGTGAATTTTGAGCTGAAATGTAGTGTCTTGACATACGGGATAGTTCATCAAGTGCCCATAGAAATGATTATCGGCGCAGTTTTATAGTTTTTGTAGTAATTTTGTGTTGTTTCTTTCCCTAAATTATGGGCTATTTTCTTAATTAATAGGTTGGCTTTTCTACATATATTTTATGTTCATGAATTTGTCAGTTAAGCAATTAAAATGTGGATTTCTTATCCATATGTCGAATTGTTTGACAGAATTTATGCTATCCCACCTCAAGATGAAGACATTTTGGCACTGTTTCTAGAAATTCTAGACTCATATCTTGTTTGTTTAATCCGCACTAGACATAAGTTTGGTTGTATGAATTTTTGTGCAGAGTGACTAATTGCTTTGTACTGAGATATTACTGTGCAGATTTTGGAAAAGCTCGGGGTTGTAGTTGTATGATTAGCCTCATATATTGGATGTTGGACCCTCTTGTTTTACTTATTGTAGGTTTCATGTGATCAAATTAGTCTTTTGATCCTATGCAGGCCTGAATCATTGGGTATAGTTGTTGGGATAGTCTTTCTAGCCGTCACCATCTTGTTTCAATACTTCAACTTCACTGCAGATTCAAATGTGAGTTTTTTCTTGCTTTGTTACTCTTTTACCTTAATTATAAAGCATATGAGCTATCTACTTTTCCAATTATATAAATTTGGCATTATGTCCAAGCTCTGTTGTCTCTGTATTAGTCCTTTGAATGTTCGGTATGCATATAATATGCTATAGTATAGTGTAAGATGGTTTGAGTAGGCTTTTTAGAACTTTGCCACTATTATTTCTCTATAAGTCACCTGTTGAATCACGGAAAAAAAAAATCTTCTTAAAAACTGATAATGGAAGTGGACAATTTTCCTTGAGGCACGATGAACACAAAAACCCTTGGGAGATATTAGATCATTGTTGAACTTTTGGAAATTTGTACTATGGTGGCCTCTAGTATATCCTTCTATCTTACTTTTGCCTATCAATTGAAAATTCCCTTTGCTGTTTGATCTTCCACACTGTTTTATCTGAGCTTAATTACATCAGTTTTGATAAAAGAGTAACATGTTTCCTTTTTTCTTTAAGTGGCTGGTTGAGTACAATGCTGCACTAGCATCAATCTGCTTCATGACTTTGCTTGGTTTTGTTGATGACGTCCTTGATGTACCTTGGAGAGTGTGAGTTTTCTTGATATCTTTCCGGCTTTATGTTTGTAATGACCTCTATGTCAGATTCTTATCTCCTCTCGTGTAATTTTGAAGACAGGAAACTGGTGTTACCATCTATTGCTGCTCTTCCATTGTTGATGGCTTATGCTGGGCATACAACTATAATCATTCCAAAGCCAGTTGTTCCATATGTTGGACTTGAGATTTTAGATTTAGGTGAGCTATTATATGCTTCTTACCATCAGATGATATTGAGAAGTGTTGCTGATAAGATATATTCGTCTCAAACGTTTATTTGTTGCTATTAGGGTGGATATATAAGCTCTACATGGGGTTGTTGGCTGTATTCTGCACAAATTCAATCAACATTCATGCGGGTATTAATGGCCTTGAAGTTGGACAGACAGTCGTTATTGCTTGTGCTGTAAGCAAAAAATATTGTCTATATTATTCGAATTTGAATTTGTGTCCTTATATTGAATCCAACATACTGCTCTTGCAGATATTGATACATAACATCATGCAAATTGGTGCATCTACTGATCCAGAACACAAACAAGCACATGCATTCTCCATTTACCTTGTTCAACCCTTGCTTGCAACTTCTTTAGCTTTACTTTCTCATAACTGGTACTGCTCGGCTTGTGCTCTTTGATGTAGAGTTGGATGTATCCCAATGCTAACCCCTGTCTTCATCTTTGTCATAGGTATCCATCTTCAGTTTTTGTGGGGGACACTTACACTTACTTTGCTGGAATGACAATGGCTGTTGTTGGCATTTTAGGCCATTTTAGGTTCGTCTCTTCATACCCAACAGTATCATCTCCGGTTTCCTGTGAATCTTAATTTCTTTGATATCAAATCATTTGATCTTGACAATACAAGGCTCTGGTAACTGAATGGATAGTGCTGTGATGCTTTCTTTTTATAGGTTCTTTTCATTATAAGTTAAGCTTTTAACTAATTCGTTGAATTTATGTTATTTCCATTTCAGTGAAACACTTCTGATATTCTTTGCTCCACAAGTCTTGAACTTCCTGCTTTCGGTTCCCCAGGTTCTCTCCCTTTCTAATGCATACATACATGCACAATGCTCAAAGAAACACTTTTCTTAACTTAAACTCGCAAAAGGAGAAGAAAATGCACTCACTAATGATGTCTGTTCCTTCTCTGTTTCTCTCAGCTAGCTGGCATTATACCTTGCCCACGACACCGGCTGCCAAAGTAGGTTTCCCAGTGGTGTTTTCTGGTTGAGAGTAGTTTCCCTGCATATTTTTTCATTTATTTTACAAACATGCAGGTTCGACCCCCAGTCCGGCCTACTAACAGGGACCAATGACGGAACTCTCGTGAACTTATTTCTGAGACAGTTTGGCCGGAGGTCAGAGAAGTCCCTTTGTATTCTACTCTTGATTTTCCAGGTAACTGATCTCTGTTTTTTCGTTGGTTTATTATCCTCAATATCCCGACATTTGTAAGAATTGTTACAAGGCAAGCCGGTTTGTGAGGATGAATTGGACTCGATATCCATTTCTAATAATATGCACGAAACAGGCCATATGCTGTGGATTCTGCTTTCTGCTTCGATGGCTCCTTACAGGGTGGTACAAGTGATTTTTTTGCTAATTATAGACATAGTCAACATACATCAAGATAGGGAAAAAACTGAGTTTTGTACTTGTATTTATTCCTATACCAGGTATAACAGCTTCTTCACCGGATCTTTTTTGCTTCTTTTTTTTTTTTTGTCGTGTTTCAAACTCGTGTTTTATCTAATTGGTGCCATGTAGAAGAGAAATGGACAATCCTCCAGTTCTTGACATATAACATACAACTTGTTGCTCTAACTAGGGTGAAAATCTCTTGCCATATTGAAATTTTCCCTCCTATTTTCCGAAAGTCTGCAACTGGATATTGATTTGCCACCATTTTTGGAGGAAATTCCATATGGACACCTCCCTCTTAAATTAAACTAAATAACATTATTCATTAATTGCCGACTACCTTAAACAAAATAGTATTATAATCTAAATGAATTAAATATATTGTCATTATATTATTGTTAATTTTAAATAATATAAATTGGCATTAAACAAATTTAACAATTATGTAATAAACGTCAATTTATATTATGTAAAATTAATAATTATTTAGTGATAATGTATTTAATTCATTTAGTTTATAACATTGTTTTGTTTAAATTAATTGATAATTAATTAATAACATTATTTTGTTAATTTAAGAGGAGTATCCATTAGGTCTAGACTCATAGTGGAACGTCCCGTCATTTTTGGATAGAAAATAGGAAAAGGGTAGTCACAGTGTCAAACCAGATCCCTTATAACATTCTCTATGTCAAACCTTCATTTTTTATTTTTTATTTATAATGAAATAATTTAGTTTAATTTTTTATTTAAAATTCATCATTTTAGTTTAATTTATTATTATTATTATTGTGTCATACGTAATGTAAAATGTATCCTGATTGCGTAGGTAAATAGGGAATATTGCATCCCCTCCTGGTGGTGAGACATATCGTGGACCCATTATTTTTAAGTTATTTGTAGTTTTTTGTCCAAATAAGAAAGTTTCGGCCGACCGAAAAAATTTATTGTATATCGTGACACTTTGATTATCTATTATGACTTAAGTACATATTGTAATAGTTCGAAATTAAAATTATTTTATCAGTTGGACCGATAGAAATTGAAAAAAAAAAAATGTAATTGAAAATAGTATTGCATCCCCTCCACCTCAGAACTTAACCGATTGGATGCGGGATTTGATCAGACGCGGTGTAGATTTTCTGAAAGTTTGGCAAGTCTTTTGACACGAGGGGTTTTGACACATACACGTGGCGTCAAAAACAGAAGATGTCGTGTTTCAAAGGTCACAACTTAGAAATAAAAAATACTTTAGTAGATAGAGTGAGAGACGGTTACTTAAGTAGAAAGTAGAGATGCACATGATGTCATCCTTAACGTGTAAGAATTCATTCCCATAGATAACAGACATGTGATCACCAAATTAACACACACAAAATCTATTCTCTAAAACTAGCTACTAGTATAGTAGTCTATTTATAATCCAAACTTCCTGCAACAAAAAAGCAACCACATGTCCAGAGAAATACTGCAGATTAGAAAGAGAGAGAAAATGAAGTTTGGACAAGTATTCGCTCAATTTGGATCAGTGATTGCTAGTTTGATGTTCTTCAAAGCAATCTTGGAGCAATATTTCCCTCGTCAGCTCCGAAACTCCCTTGAAAAACATTCTCACAAACTATTCACTTTCCTCTCTCCTTACATCCAAATAACCTTCAACGACTTCACCGGCGAGCGTTTCATGCGGAGCGAGGCCTACGCCGCCATCGACACCTACCTCAGCTCCACCTCCGCCGCCCAGGCGCGCCGCCTCAAGGCGGACGTCGTCAGAAACAGCAGCAACGCGGTGTCTCTGAGCATGGACGACAACGAAGAAGTCGGCGATGAATATGAAGGCGTCAGAGTTTGGTGGTCTTCAGGCAAACACGTTGCCAAGAATCAGACATTTTCTTTCCAACCGGTTCACGATGAGAGGAGATATTACAACCTCAGATTCCACAAGAAACACAGGAACTTCATCATCGGAACTTACCTCGATCATGTCATGAAGGAGGGGAAGTCGATCGAGGTGAGAAACCGACGTCGAAAGCTCTACACGAACAGCGGGTCATCATGGAGCCACGTCCCGTTCCAACATCCTGCGACGTTCCGAACGTTGGCGATGGAGCCGGAGACGAAAAAGGAAGTTGTGGAAGATCTGTTGGCGTTTAGTAAAGCCGAGGATTTCTATGCGAGAATCGGGAGGGCGTGGAAACGGGGTTATCTTCTCCACGGCCCTCCCGGAACGGGTAAGTCCACCATGATTGCAGCCATGGCTAATCTCTTGAGCTACGATGTTTATGATCTTGAATTGACTGCTGTGAAGGACAACACTGAGTTGAAGAAGCTGCTGATCGCCACGTCGAGTAAGGCCGTGATTGTGATCGAGGACATAGATTGCGCGGCGGACCTCACGGGGCAGAGGGGGAAGAAGAGAGAGAAGAGGGAGGAGAGAGAGAACCATGTTTTGCAGAGGATGGCTGCGGAAGAAACTGAGATTAAGAGTAGCACTAGCAAGATCACGCTTTCGGGGCTTCTGAATTTCATAGATGGGCTGTGGTCTGCCTGTGGGGGGGAGAGAATCATAGTTTTCACGACGAATTATGTGGAGAATCTTGATCCTGCCTTGATTCGGAGAGGTAGAATGGACAAGCACATAGAGCTGTCGTATTGCAGCTTCGAGGGGTTTAAGGTTTTGGGCAAGAACTATCTTGATTTGGAGTGGCACGATTTGTTTCCAAGAATTGAGAGTTTGTTGGGGGAAGTTGAGATGACTCCTGCCGATGTTGCTGAGAATCTGATGCCGAAAACTGTACCTGGAAATGCAGATATCTGCTTGAAGAATCTGGTTTTAGCACTCGAGGTAGAACAGCAAAAATCAAGGAACAAAGAAGTTTGAAACAGAAGAATCTTCAAAAAAGTAGGCCTGCAGAAATGCTTCTTGCATCACGATTTTATCCATGATAGCTAGTCAGAGAAGCTTTAGAGGATCCATGGTGAATTCCTACATTTGCAAATCTGTAAAGAACTTGGCCTATATCTATTCTAAAAAGATCATTCATGACTTCATGCAGCCGACTTGTTATCCAAATCGACTGAAAAATAAGATTCTGGAGCATGAAGCATCTTCCTAACCTTGGTTATCATCGTTTAAGAGACACTATAAAACAAAACGGTGTGGCCACGACCACGACCAACCAACCGACCAACCTATAGCTTGAGAATGAGACCGACCGGACAATGATCGCTCCCGGCCACATCGGGGAGGACATAGGAGTCGTAGACTTGGTCTGCAATTGATTCTGATGCAAGAAAATAGTCCAGCCGCCACCCTGGTTAAAACATAATTAGAGATATGTTGAAATATAGGTTCAGATTGAGACAATGTTCTTTAGACAACACAATAGACATATATCAAGAAAAAACTGAGAGAGTTTGCATCATCTCATCTCATGATGCAATACTTGTAACATACCTTTGTTTGTCCGTCGTCCCCCATGCCTGTAGCCCCAATATGAATAGGCGACGGCATTAGGGTGCTGCTTCCTAAACGTATCGACGAGGCCCCTATCCAAGAAGTTTGTTTGAAATGACTTTCTTTCTTCTTCTGTAAAACCTGCACTTCTTTTGTTTCCCTGAGTTATCACATCACAAGAAGATTAGGTTCTTGTTCAAACCAAGAGAGCTACATTTTCTACATTAATAATCTATATAGAGCTGCTCCCAAAATTAAACAAGAAATATCAAGCTGCATGAAAACACGACAGAACGAGACAACTTGGGATCTAATTCACTCACTGCTGGATTAAAGATGTCTATTTCTTCGTGAGCACAGTTTAAGTCCCCCGTCAGAATAACAGGCTTCAACTGTTCCAGATCCTGCAAAGAACACTTCAGCTGTAAGCATCCTGAAAAGAAAGATAGGGTTTCTAAGCACATGTCATTCATCAGATGAGACTTACTTTAATGTAGTTTGCAAGAGAAGGATCCCACTCTGTTATCCTGTACGGCTACGGTGATAAGGAATTGTCAATGTTTTCACTCCACGAGAATCGTGAATATGAAACGAAAGCAAATAATAAGAGTTCGCAAGTCTTTTACCAGTCGTCTCAGACCATCACCAGAATTAGGAACGTAGCAGCTCAACAAGTAGAAGTTATCAAACTCCACTGTGACAAGGCGCCCTTCACTATCATGGTCTGACATGCCCAAACCATATCTCACAGAAAGTGGTTTTATCTGCCAGCGGAAAGGAAAAATGGGGAATGATGTCTTGTGTCATAAAGTAAAAATAAACTGAAGGCATAGTTTTGTGCCAATCTACTCGATGAAAGAAAATTACTATAAGAGAACAGAGAGATCTCAATCACGCTTCTTAATTCTTAGTAGTTCTGTATTCATCAGTCGAGAGCATAACACAAGCAATTTACTTAAAAGGAAACTCAAATCAAAATGAGCTTTCCAAGTTTAGTATTTGCAAATGAAGGAAAAGAAGCGACAAGGTATCTCGAGTGAGGCTTGTGGCTCGAGCTAACTACCTTGTCAAAATTTGGGAGGCATTACATATATTATAGAGTTAGTGAATTTCAAAATGATACTCACTAAGGAAGTTACAGGAACATGATACTGGGATTGAACACTCTGGCTTAGTGGCTTATCATAAAGAAATTGATTGTGGCGGCATTATGGAAGCCATGGAAACAGGAAATTTATATTTACACATAGTAAGTTAGTTAGAATCACAGTGACAGGCTTGAAAACTAAGATGCAAGCCGTGCTTATCTTTGATAGTAAAATAATCTATTGAGTTGTCTAGTCAACAAAGAGAATCCATCCTCACAATAAGAATAATATTTAAGTGGAAACCAAAGAAAAGAAATACGACTGTGTTGAGAGAAGAAGAAAAAGAACGTACACGAGAGATGATGGCTGTTCCTGAATACCCCAATTTTGATACACTGCACGTCCAGTAGCTATTGGCATAACCTTCTAGGAGAGTCTCTCTGATTGCTTCAACATCTTTCTCCTGATTCAAATGGAAAAAAGCCAGTGAAAAGTAGTAAAAAAGATTATATCAATACTAGCACAAACATCTCATGAGTAGGGTTATCTTAAAATTCAAGAGCATAAAACACCTTTCACAGAAAACATGCCTGTAGTTTTGTCTCCTGCAGGCACAACACATCAAAATTTTCCCTTTCTGCAAGTTGCAAAGCAGAAAAGCTTTCCAACTTCAGTAAAGCTCTTAACCCATTGACGTTCCAAGACAATATCTTGATATGTGGTGTATCAGCAGCAATTGGAGGTGGCCTCATAGTTTTAGGGTTGTAACCCGTCCACCCTTTTTGCGGCTTCTTATGAGTAAGGATCGTCCAAGGCTCATCCACAGAAAGAGTGACGCTGACACTAGCTTTAGCATTCGTGGTAGTTATCCTTGAAGAGACTTTCTTTTTCACTTGAGTGGACTTTTTACCTGGTATCATAGTCGAAGAACAATCCATGACCATGAGTCATTGATGGAAATGTGAAAACATAAAAATAGATTTTTCCACAATTCAAAGATGAGTCTGAGCACCTTCCAATTCAACAGATTCAACAATCAGCTCTTGCTCAGGTGTGCTCTGTGAAGATCTGATATCAACACTGTCCTTAGATGATTGCTTCACTTGCCTCTTTGACCTTTTACCTCCCGAAATGTCTGAAGCCTTGGTTGTGACTTCCACAGGCTCATCTTCGGATAATCCTTTAACGTTTGCTTTTGAGTTTCTTTTAGCAACAGCTGGCTTCTCCTCAAGTGACATTTGGCTTTGTAGAGCTGAAGAACCTTCACCTGCATCAAAAGAACACTAATGATATCAAATAAATTCTATTCGGCTTTCTCCATTGCCAATGTACAATTTGTACCATCAATTTGACTGCTCATGGAACTCTTCGAGGCAGATATAAGTTCATCTTTAGCACCATGCACAGAAACTCCATTACTCCTAAAAAACATTGAAAAGAGAATAAAATCTCAATATCCACTGCTGCAAACAACTTAAGGTGGTAAAAACATAGACAACCCAATTTGCATTCAGAGAGAGAGAGAGAGGGTAAAATTAAATTGCTGCATCTACCTCAATCTTGATTTGATTTCCTGAACAGTCATTTTCTCGAACATGACAGGCTCATCCTCAACAACCCCACCTTTTCTATTACTTGTCTACATTCCAACAAAAACCCCATTATTTTAACGCCTTAACAACTCCAAACAACAAAACCAAGCGTACGTTAATGTATACGTTCACTAAACGAGCATAAAAATCGAACCTTTGAATAAACGCTTGTTTCCTTGCCCGAATGCTCTGCCGCCGATGCCGGTGCACCTGAACGGTGCCGTTTAGGAGCCATTCTTAAGTTTAAGCAAAACGGACCGCTGAGTTTAGGTATCCTACAATTATTCACTGCACAAAAACTGCAAAAATTAAATGTTAGAGAAATGGAAATTTCTTCGAAAATTTGGGACAACTTTTTCGGTTGATAATATGTACCGCCCAGGACTTGAATAGGATAATCCTAGTTTTAGGGCTTGAATCATCGGAATTCCATAAATGGTGCGTACGTTAGCAATAGCATTAGATTGATGCTATATTAAACTAGAGAGAGAGAGAGAGTTTGTGGCGCGAACGGAAGATGATGGACTTGGACTTCACAATTGTTTTGGGCTTTTTCGTAAAATGTTTAAAAACGCACTCAAAACTATTTCTAAGTTTTCATATAATCAGAAAAGATTATTTTGATTCAATCGACTCCCTAAATTATGTGAAAGAATGCAAGTGCAACACTGGATCGGCTGCGAAGGAGACTGTGCAACCGTCACTGATGATTAAAGTTAACGTTCTATCTATCTCACTCAAATCTTCAATTTTCTTTGTAAATTCTTCATTTTTAAATATATTTTCAGATATTTTAAGAATTGTATTGGAACAAAATATTGATGAGAATTTATTCTATAGGAATTTTATGATTTTGGAATACTATTATATATACTGTAATTTCATTTCTTAGACATTCATTTATGATTTTTTTTTAGTTTTTCAGTATAGAAATAAACATTTACTCATTTGGGAGACTATGACACTTCAATGACATTAAAGTGACTGAAAATACATTTGTTTCTTATATAATATGTTTTTGTATGTCATTTGATACTTTTTTATGCTGAATAAATGATACTTTTTCAGACACAAGTGTTATTTTTTTAAGGGTTAATTACTATAAAATACACAAACTTTGACAAGATTTGCAAATTAGACACAAACTTTAAAATTTTGCAATTAAAACACAAACTTACATTTTTTTGCAAAATAGACAAACTCAAAGCAAAATTTTAAAATCAATTGAATTTGAAAACCGCAAAGCTATAAAAATTGTTCATCTTTCGATTTAGATGGCATTGCATTGGTTTTAATAAGTGAAAATGAATTATATGTCGCAAATTCTCATTTTTCCGTTAGTCCGAAAAATTTGAGTTTGTCTATTTTGCAAAAAAATGTAAGTTTGTGTTTTAATTACAAAATTTTAAAGTTTGTGTCTAATTTGCAAATCTTGTCAAAGTTTGTGTATTTTATAGTAATTAACCCTTTTTTTAACATGTGATACTTTATAGATTAACAAATGATACTAACATTGTTTCTGAAAACAAATTCATTTTTCTTTAAATGCAGGTTATGAATGTTCTTGAATGAACATAATTACAGCTAATTCTGAATCAATGGGTATTGTTCCATAATAAAGACAATAATTATTTAATAAGAAATTTATTCCACAAAATCACATCTGAAATTATACAAAATTTAAAATTCAATTATACAAACCACCATTTCATTCATTACTATCATTAACCTCGATCAATTCATCATTACAAAAAAGACATAAAAATCAGAGAATTTGTCCCATAAAATCATCTCCAAGACAAAAATTTTATGTTTAAGCATAATGATGACAAATTGAAAATCTAACATATAATTCACCGTACACTACAAGGAAGCACACCAATAGTTCATCAATTCTATTAAATATTTAAAAGAAATCACAACATTCCAAATATTCAAATATAAATTTACAATCTCAGCCATTTTCCCCTTCTATTCATGAATCAAAAAATGCAGTAGTGGATTTTAAATCTCAAGTTATTTGTGCCTGTAATAGCAATACGAGCACAGTATAGTGCTTGTAGCTTCTTTCGATCATAAGGCTGCAAAACGAGAAACAAAGCTGCAAATCAGATAGGAAAAATAAGAAAAATAAAACTAAAAGGAAAAAAAATATATAAAAACAATTCAAACATTTCCTAAGGCGGAACATGAATAAGTTTTCCCATCAAATGTGACTTATCACATATACGCTGCAATCATGCCCACCAGTTTGCGTATTTCATTCAAACTCCACATTCACCAACTCATACAACCTCAACTCCGAGGCTTTTGGATATCGAATCTCATCGAGGTAAACAACAAATTCATCACGCTATGTAAGGAAAAATACACATAAGTCGTAATACAAGTAAATATATGAAAACATAATACTTCAAATTACTTATATAATGTTCAATCAAACACTGAAAATGAACACATCCATGTAATTAATGAAAACAAAACAAAAAAACAAAAAACAAAAAAATAACCCAAACAAACTATGAAAAATGATCGAATCCTAAAGACATTAACATACAACGTAAAAAATATATAAGAGGCAAAAACTATGAACAATGTGATACATGTTTCTAGTACTTCAAGTGGTACTCATTAGCATGCTAACTGACACTTAATATAATAATTCATATTATTTGTATAAACTTTTAAAAATAAAGCACTCAAATGAACATTATTTAACAGTTATTGAAAACAAAAAACACAGTAAACGACATAAAAAAAAAAAGAGATATAAAATCAACTATAATTTGATACTTATTTTCAATGCCACTAATACACAAAGAGATATTTTTATTTAATATATTTCCTAGCATATATCTAACTAAAACACCAAAAAAACATCATTTATAATTTAAAAAATCAAAATAAAAAAAAACTATTCTAAACAAAATACTTAACATTACTCATATAATTTTCAACCAAACATGTAAATGAACATATATGGACATTCAATGAATACAAAAAATAAAAAAGAACTCAAACAAAATATGAAAAATGACCGAACCATAAAGACATAAACACACCGCTTAAAATTATATATAAGATGCAAAAGTTACCAGCAATGTGATATATGTTTCTACTTCAAGTAGTACTCATAAACATCAAAACTGATACTTAACATAATAATTCATATTACTCACATAAAATAAAATCAAAATAAATAATAATTCATATTACTCACATCTAACATATATTTAATATCTATGAACAGTGAAAAAAAAAACACAAAAAACCACATAAAAACCATATCAGATACAAAATCAGCTACAATTTGATATATATTTTCAATTCCAGTGATACACATAAAGAGATTTTTATATTCAACAATCTACTATGAATAACATATCAACAAGCTATAGTGAGAAGCATGACTTCTAATCTGGACTCAGACTGAGATATTTCAGTGAAGATACATCTACCATAAATGATGATTACAACAAATTAGTCAGTCGACGGTTATCCACAGGTGTTGAAGACAGATCACCAAATACATGAATAAAAAAACCAAAAAAACAAATAAAATGAAAAAAAAGGACAAAACCCTATTAACTAATTTCTTACAGAATTCAAACACGATTTTAACAAAAAAAATAAGAAAATCACGTATTACCTGACCGAATAAATCGGAGCCCGACAGACTGAGAGAAGGTTGAATATCAGCAGTGAAGCGATGAATCAGCACTGTAATAACTGATGAAATTGAAAAAATATCAAAAATAAATAGAGAGAGAAAGGCATGCGGCTGGAGATTAAAGTTTACAAAAATCATAAGGGTCTTAAGGAAAGCTTAAATCAGCGAGGTGTGCGCGGATTGAATCGAAAAGGAAGAGAAATAAAGAGAGAAGAAAACAGCTAGAGTTTGTTCCAAACTGAAGAAGGATAAAAATGACATACCCATATATAAGATGCAGATAAGAATTTGCGTAATTTGAAACTCTTCGATATATTTTCTAAGTGAAACATATCAGAATTTTAAAATTCATGAAATAAAAAAGAATCTTGTAGAAAATATACTATATATCAATCGTATAATCAGAAAATCCTTATAATCAAACCATAAATAAAGTGTGGAAAAATATCATAAATTTACCTGTCCGAATTCGGACAGCGGATTTTGTCACGTGGTTGAGAACTTGAGATGGGCCCACTAATTACAACGCCCTATTAGAAGATAATTCGTTTTCTTAACCCTCGTAATTAAGGTTAATATTTGGAAACTGTTGTGGGGTTTTAGCCGTCTTAGGGTTTTGCGTTTCCATCTCCTACTAAAATTCAACTATGTTTTTTTTCCTCTCGATTTAGGTTTTGAGGCGGCGCCCTTCTATTTGTATATATAATCATTCTTCGGTTTTATTATTTTTTTATTTTCTCAAATCAAGTTTGTTAAACACCCTCTGTCAAAGGAAAAGCATTAATAATCAGAATTTGTTTATTTGAATTTGGGAAATTGATTCAATCAGGTTGGTAATTCCTTCATTTGCTTCGTAAGAACTGTTGGTGAAAATCAAGTGACGTTTTGATCATTGATTGTTATTTTAATGTTTCTGTGGTCGGGATTGATTTTTCTTATTTTCTGCCAATTGTTTTTCGATTCAATTGATTATTTTGGGCGTTTTCGTTTTTGATTATTCTTTAATACTATTTTTTTTCTAATTCAATTGATTTTTCATCATCTGCATGTCGGTAATCTCTTCATTCTTTTGATTGTTAGTAAAATTTTTTGTTTTCAATTGGATTTGTATTGATTTGTTTATGAAAAACAAATTGAATCTTAATTATATTTATCCAGAAATCATTGAGAGGTGAAGCTAATTGGATCACAAGAAAAGGCCAGAATGAGTTTTCCAGATCCTACACAACCACCAAATCCGTTCATATCGCCGCCGTATTCCGGCGGCGACGCCGCCGCATTCTGGCCGTCATTCTGGATAGGATCCGAGCAGCAACAGCAGCAGCAGCCAGATTTGATGCCACAATTCGATCGTCTCCATCAGTCCAAAAAACCAAGAACTTGTGAAAAACCACCAAGTTTTGCACCCTTCCCACCAATGAATCCAAGAATCAATCAATCAAATGTTCCCGGCAATAAAGGGACCAGTCACATATTCTACAAAACTCGAATCTGTGCCAAATTCATGGAAGGAACGTGTAGGAATGGTGAGCAATGCACATTTGCTCATGGAGTTGAGGATTTGCGCGAGCCGCCTCCGAATTGGCAAGAAATGATAAGGGAGAAGGAGAGGGGCAATGGGGGTGGTGGTGGTTGGGGAGATGATCAGAGAATGATTCATAGAATGAAGATATGTAAGAAGTATTACAATGGTGAAGAATGTCCCTATGGAGACAAGTGCAATTTCTTGCACGAACGGCCTTCGCCCCCGATGAAGAAGCTCAAGGTTGAGATGCCGGGGCAGAGGGAGAGCTCTGCTATAAGCATTGGTGTAACAGGGGATAGCAGGGGAAATGCCGGAGACCTCGATCAGACGGCGACGGCGGTGGGGTGGAAAATGAGAATGTGTAGTAGATGGGAGATGGGGCTGTGCAACTATGGTGAGAGATGCCATTTTGCTCATGGACAGTCAGGTATAAATTTGTTTTTGTGTGTGTGTTCTGATCTTTTTTCTTGATTAGGGATTTCAATGATGTGGGGTTTTTTTTATTACATTGCAAGATGAAACTTTGATGTGGTTTTGGAACCAACTAGGTATATGAAGACTTTGATTTGATGAACTAGTTGTGGTTATCTTACAAGTGCAATGTGTTTGTGTTTTGACAGATTTGAGATTTCCCGGTGCACCGGACGAGGGGGAATCTGCAGTCGCTACTAACACAGTTTCTGGTCCAAGAAAAGTTGCTTCTGTTTCCGCATTTCCTACGGCTTCTGCAGCGGCGGTTGCAGCTCCGGCAAATGAAGACAGAGAAGAAAAGAGAATATCGAAATGGAAGCTAACGAAGAAGATCAATCGTATTTACGCCGATTGGCTCGACGATCTGACGCCGCCGCACTGCTCGCCCAGCAAGGAGAGGATATGAGGACGAGACTACAATCTTGGAAATAATTTTGTTCTAAATTGATAGGAGACTGCATAATTTTTGGTAGTGATTCATCCTATTGCTTCTTTCTTTTATATAGTTCTTTGATCGGTCTTCAATTTGTAACATTCAATAAGGTATCAAGGAATGTAACTCTTTCCTCATGCAATACTCAATTCTCATATATGAAGTTTGTGTAATTTCATATTTCCTCGACTGGGAAGTGTAATATAAAAGCCCATATATGTTTCTATTTAAAAAAATGTAGTGGATATAGTGGTATTGAAATGTTGAATACTGTAGAAGTAATTTTACACTAATTATACACTCAACTAAAAGAGCTACAAATGAAATCAAATAACAATACTCATGATGAACTTGAGATAATCGTTCTTAGCATATCGAACATATTGATTAAAGCTCATTTACATAAGTAATTAAATAAACTCAAAAAAATATTTTTACTATTCAATATCATTTTAAATAACTTGTCCGACTTCACGTGGATGAACATGACTTGTATCATTTTCAAGATTCATTTGGTAAAAGAAAATGCTGCAAGTATCTAAGAGCATCATCAACACAAACGTATCTCCAACTCACTATACTCAACATTCCCACACTCAATTTCTCCACCACCACCTTGCCGCCGCCGCCCTCCCTCAGCCCCAGCCTCAAGTCCGCCACCAGCCCACTAGCGCCTCCGCCGGAGCAACACCCTGGCGGCGGAAGCTCCTTCGAGAACCACCCTTCCAACCCCAAAACAAAGCTCCCTTTCCCCCTGCAATCCATCATCGTAAAGACACCTTCAAAACCCTGCAGCACCACATTCCACGTAATTCTCAGGCTATCCAGCTCCTCGAACGCCACCAGATTGTCGCTCTCAACGTCCATGTCGAACCGGAAAATGCCGTTCTTGTCGAGCTTGATCTCGCCGCCGGGGTTTATAACCGTGGCCACACAACCACGGCCGTTTTGGACGTCGACGGCGAAGACCAAGTCGTGCATGGAAAGTTGAGGTTCCGGGGGGCTCTTGAGGCGGCGCTTCTCGGCCGCGCGGCCGAGGCCGTAGAGTTTGCAGTAGGGAACAGGTGTCGGCGCCGCGGCGGGGCGGAGGTTGGCGAGGGAGGGGTAGGTTGCGGCGCAAATTGGCTGCCAGAGGTCGTCGGCCGACATGGAAATGCACCAAGATTTGCATACGCAGGCAGCGGTGGCTAGGGTTTGGGCGTCGAGGCGGTGGGCTACGAGGTCAAGAACTTGCCATGGAGGAGAACACTTTTTCACCATTTCTAGGAATCTCAGAATTATTTTTCTTAATTTTCAGACCAGATTTCTTGTTCCTTAAAACAGTTTTATGGTGGTCGTTGCTTCGAGCATAAAGACGGGGGCAGTCCATCTGCAAGAAAATGCGGTGCATGTATATATATGTGTGTGTGTGTGTGTGTGTGTGTGTGTGTGTGTGTGAATTTGGAGTGGTATGGGAGGAGTGAATCATCGACAGGTGTTGTTAGCATGAGAAGTTATGCGATGGTTGGCCACGTCGGAAAATGCTCATCAACACTTGCAGTTTAAGGGATCTGCCACGTCCTACTTTTATTTTAATTACTGCAATTCTAACCTCAATTTGGTTTTGTTTATCCATCAAATCCAAGTTTCAGTTTACATTTTACAACACACCAGTTTATTGGAGTGTAATTGAATTTTGTAAATATATATTAAAACTCTTTGAATTATATATTTTAAGAATTTAATCATTAGAGCTACTATACATCTCATTTTTTATGAGAATCCCATTCAATAACATTGTCAAATAAACATTATTTAAACAAAATAGATTTGGAGATGAGGGGATTAGAGCTACTATACGTCTCATTTTTTATGAGAATCCCATTCAATAACATTGTCAAATAAACATTATTTAAACAAAATAGATTTGGAGATGAGGGGAGTTGAACCCCTAAACTTTGAATTCAATGACTGATCAAGAGTTTTACCAATAGAGCTACATCTCTCTTTTAATAAAAATCCCCTAAAATATTTATTTAATAGCATTGACAAATAAAAAGTATATATAACAAAAATTATTTAATAGCATTGACAAATAAAAAGTATATATAACAAAAAAAGTTTTGGAGATGAGGGGAATCGAACCCCTAACTTTGAATTTGACATTTCAAGAGTTTTACCATTAAAGCTACATCTCCCTATTTATAAAAATTCCCTAAAATATTTATTTAATAGCATCGGCAATTAAAAAGTATATATAACAAAAAAAAAATTGGAGATGAGGGGAGTCGAACCCCTAACTTTGAATTTGACATTTCAAGAGTTTTACCATTAGAGCTACATCTCCCTCTTGATAAAAATCCCCTAAAATATTTATTTAATAGCATCGACAAATAAAAAGTATATATAACAAAAAAAGTTTTGGAGATGAGGGGAGTCAAACCCCTAACTTTGAATTTGACATTTCAAGAGTTTTACCATTAGAGCTACATCTCCCTCTTGATAAAAATCGCCTAAAATATTTATTTAATAGCATCGACAAATAAAAAGTATATATAATAAAAAAAAAGTTTTGGAGATGAGAAGAGTCGAACCCCTAACTTTGAATTTGACATTTCAAGAGTTTTACCATTAGAGCTACATCTCCCTCTTGATAAAAATTGCCTAAAATATTTATTTAATAGCATCGACAAATAAAAAGTATATATAACAAAAAAAAGTTTTGGAGATGAGAGGAGTCGAACCCCTAACTTTGAATTTGACATTTCAA
Source organism: Perilla frutescens (assembly GCA_026008535.1). Taxonomy (NCBI): domain Eukaryota; kingdom Viridiplantae; phylum Streptophyta; class Magnoliopsida; order Lamiales; family Lamiaceae; genus Perilla; species Perilla frutescens. The sequence goes on from BRKX01000001.1 coordinate 70,593,123, forward strand.
GAGTTTTACCATTAGAGCTACATCTCCCTTTTGATAAAAATCCCCTAAAATATTTATTTAATAGCATCGACAATTAAAAAGTATATATAACAAAAAAAAATTTGGAGATGAGGGGAGTCGAACCCCTAACTTTGAATTTGACATTTCAAGAGTCTTACCATTAGAGCTACATCTCCCTCTTGATAAAAATCCCCTAAAATATTTATTTAATAGCATCGACAAATAAAAAGTATATATAACAAAAAAAGTTTTGGAGATGAGGGGAGTCAAACCCCTAACTTTGAATTTGACATTTCAAGAGTTTTACCATTAGAGCTACATCTCCCTCTTGATAAAAATCCCCTAAAATATTTATTTAATAGCATCGACAAATAAAAAGTATATATAACAAAAAAAAGTTTTGGAGATGAGAGGAGTCGAACCCCTAACTTTGAATTTGACATTTCAAGAGTTTTACCATTAGAGCTACATCTCCCTTTTGATAAAAATCCCCTAAAATATTTATTTAATAGCATCGACAATTAAAAAGTATATATAACAAAAAAAAAATTGGAGATGAGGGGAGTCGAACCCCTAACTTTGAATTTGACATTTCAAGAGTTTTACCATTAGAGCTACATCTCCCTCTTGATAAAAATCCCCTAAAATATTTATTTTATAGCATTGTGAAATAAAAATTATTTTAAAAAATAGTTTGGAGACGAGGGGAGTTCAACCCCTGACTTTGAACTGAATATTTCAAGAGTTTTACTATTACAGCTACATCTCCTTTGCTACAACTATAAACCCATGACAATATCTATTTAATGTTACCCCTCATCTCCAAATTCCCTTTTTAATTAATTTTTATTTCACAATGATATGAAATAAATATTTTAGGTGTTCATTATCAGAATGGAGATGTAGCTCTAATGGTGAAATTCTTGAAATTGTTTAATTCAAAGTTTAGGGATTCGACTCCCCTCATCTCCAAAACCTTTTTTGTTCAATAATTTATATTTCATAATGTTATTATCTAAATATTTTAGGGGTTTAGTACCAAAAAAGAGATCTATCTCTAATACTTTTTTTGTTCAATATTTTTTATTTCACAATGTTTTTAAATAACTATTTTAGGGGTATATAATAAAAAAGGAGATGCAGCTCTAATGGTAAAACTCTTGAAACAATGGAATTCAAAGTTTAGGAGTTTGACTCCCCTCATCTCCAAAACCATTTTGTTAAATAAATTTTATTTCACAATGCTATTAAATAAATATTTTAGGTACCATTAATAACAAAAGGAGATGTAGCTCTAGTGGTAAAATTTTTGAAATAGATGAATTCAAAGTTTTTAGGGGTTGAACTCTCCTCATCCCAAAACTTTTTATTTTTTGTTAAAACAATTTTTATTTCACAATGCTATTACATGAGCTAGGCAATTCTATATATAATATTATATTCAACATGGACCAGTCGCAAACTTTTAATCTAAAGCGATTTATATTAAAGATGCTTATATATTACAAAACATTCTTATATTTGATATTTAGATGTCAGTTTTTATTTTAAAAATAAATTGTTGAAATATCCTGATCGAATTAAATAGGCTGGCTTCCAACATGTTTATTTTTCAGAAATGTGGTCCGAAAAACATCATAAAAATTTACGATCGAGCTCAACCAAAAACGAAGTAAAATTTGATATGCATGCATCCAACTTATCAATTCATCATAAAATTTAATTTAGTTTCTTGGATTGAGAAGCTAGGTCCACAGTTCTAGATAGGATTGTAAATGATCAGAGTCGCTTATGAGCTATTCGGAGCTCGACTCGAAAAAAATTCGTTTGAAACTTGTTCATTTTCTAAACGAACTGAGCTCGAGTCTCGAATCGAACTCGATAATTCTCGAACAAAATAATATTAGGCTCACTCAACTCGCGAACATATTCGAACTTGAGCTTAATCGGATACATTCGTTAATATGTTCGTGAATATTATAAATATTTCAAACATGTAATTTTTTTTTTTTAGTGCTCGAGCTCGAATATGTAAATTAAATGAGATTTTTTAAAGCATTCGAGCGCAATCTCGATTAGTATATTTTTTAGTATTTCAATAGTCGAGCTCAAGCCGAAGTCGAGCATGATAAATATTTATTGAACCGAACTCGAACAATAAAATACAAGTTTGAATCAAGCTCAAGCCGAGCTCAAGCTTGAATGTTATTTAGCGGGTTGAGCTCGAACATGATCAGGGTATTGGATTTGATCAGGGTATTGGATTTGATTCGATTCGTTTAGGGCCCTAATTCTGGATATAGAGGTTGTTGATCACTTCAATAATGATCTAAACTATCTTCTCCATCCAAACTTCTGTGACCTTAGCTTGCTTAATGGGGCCATATACATATCACTACAAAAAAAAATGATCTTTAGAGACGATATTATTAGAGATGACAAATATTGTCACTTATAATAGACTTAAGTAACAGTATGTCGTCTTTAATTACTACATGACATCTCTAATGTCATTTCTGTGACGACATTGTTGTCACTTAAAATGATTTTTAAATTATTTGGGACGAAATTTTAGGAACACTGTATTTGAGATGATATGATGTCTTTGTAAATTAAAAATATTTTTAAGTGATAACAATGTCTTCACAAAAATGTCATTAGAGATGACATGTTTTAATTAAAAACGGTACGTCGTTTTTAAATATATGAGAAGTGATAATATTTGTAGTTTCTAATAATATTACTTTTAAAGACAATTTTTGATGGAGCGTATACAGGGCACAAAACTCTTTCATCAACCTCCATTAATGCGCGATATATACTGGAGACCAACTTTATGGGAATATTACATTTTAAAATTCTTTTTGTTCGGTCACTTAATAGTTAATAATTTTGTTACACTATGTATTGCGTTTATCGATCAAAATGTTATCACAATAATATATTGCTTCACTTTTGGTCTCAAAATGTTAAATACAAGTCAAAGGTATATGTAACACAATTTTTTGTATTTAATTTAGTAAAATATAAAATAATGTACAATAAAATGATTTCAGATCAAAAATATAAATTTATGGATCCAATCTCTATTTTTCCTCTGATTCTTCTCTTCAAAACTTGATTTTCAAACGGTCTTTGAAATCTTCAGAGTAAATTTGTCTCTTTGATTTTCTCGGACTTGTTGTTTGAACTTGACCTTTGAAGTTTTCAGGAAAGATTTGTATCCTCGATCTTCTTTGACTTGATCTTTAGTTGACTTGATCTTTAGTCTTGATAAAGTTAACTCGAAGGGCCGATGTCTTGTTTCCGGATCAAACGCTAATTTCAGAATGAATTTGACGAAGAACGCTTTTGACTGCCTTGCTATGGATCAAACATCGTCAACAAACGCCGTCTTCATTTTTGAACTCTTCAAAAAAAAAATGAACTCTTCAAATGGTATTGCTTGTGGAAGAAACGCTATGGATCAAACATCGTCAACAAACGCCGTCTTCATTTTTGAACTCTTCAAAAAAAAATTGAACTCTTCAAATGGTCTTGCTTGTGGAACAAACGCCGTCGTCGGGATGAATTTGGTGAAGAACGCCATGAATATTTGAGAGAATTTCACTTATGGAAGTTCTTCTCAAATTCTTGAACTCTTCAAATAACTTCTGGTATGATTTTCAACTGATGTGGAGGCCCCTATTTTATAGATGTTTATCATATAATAATATGTTTATTATTTAAATACTTTATCTAATTTTGTATTTCATAAGATTCCAAAATTAAATAAATATATAAAAAATAATAAAAATATTATATATAATATTTTAAATTTTTGCCATCTACAGTATAATTTGAGATATTTCTACAAAAAAATTTAAATTGATGGCATTGAATAAAATGGCGGTGGCTAAGGGTTTCAGCGTCAAGGCGGTGGGCTGCGAGATCATCAAGAACTTGCCATGGACGAGAGCACTTTTTCATCATTTCTAGGAATCTCAGAATTATTTTTCTTAATTTTAAGACCAGATTTCTTGTTCCTTAAAACAGTTTTATTGTTGTTGCTTCGAGCAAAAATATTCAGGCAGATAGCCTATCTTCAAGAAAATGCGATCTACATATCACGGACTGAAAACTCGAGGGTCGAAAGCCGAAACTAATTAAAACGACTCTTGTAGTTAAAATTCCTAGAGAAAAAGAGTCAAATTTAAACTTTGAAACGCGAATATAGAAATGCAAAGCAATGGTCATACACAAAATTCACAAGGATAGTGGAAAACACCGCCACAAGACATAAATAATCGAGTCGGGTCGGGCCAGCCCAAAATCGAACCATCAATATTAATCTTAAGGGTAATTCTATACACAACCCTCATTTTTACTCTTTGTAGCCCCCAATATTAATTTAAATAAAAATATTTTTAAAAAATTATATTTTACCCTTATAAATTATAACCCCCCTTCCCAATTCATCAATCTTATGTTATCTTCGCCAACACAAATCCTCAAACATTTAACACAAGAGCAGAGCCATGAATTACGACTATATTCTTGGACAACTTTCCATGTGAAATACTCAATTCTCTCTCTCTCTTTTTCTGAATTGCTAATTTCATCTTGTCTGGTTTGCTTGGAATGGTGGAATCAAATTAATTAAAAAGAATAGAAAAGATAAAAAAAATTATTTATTCGTACATGATATGAGGCTCTACCAAGATGGTTCATAGCTATTAATTCATATGCTCCAATAAAATGGAAATATACAACAAAAATGGGTTCCATCTGTATAAAATAATGGTTTCCTTGGTTAGCATAAATGAATCAATGATATTTATTATCAAATTATCAAAAAAGAAAACAAAGACAGTATTTTGAAAAAGAAAAAAAAGATAAAATATCCTGAATGTTCAAAGAAAAATGGTTTTAAAGTTAAAATAATTCTTTGATGTCAATGGTTATTTAGTGGCTATGCAAGGGTTTATAGATTTGAATAATAGAAAAACATTGGGGCTTTGCGAAGAAGAAATATAAAAAAGAAAAAGCAAAGAATTAATAAGGATAAAATAGAACATTTACTTTTTATTTATATTTAATTTAATTTTGGGGACTGTGATAAGAAAAATGGTGGCTGTATTTAGAATCACCCTAATCTTAATCCAGGTTAGAGGCGGGACCTCAGTTGTGTTAAGCCATAATAAAACATCGGCAGCTTTAGCCTTTAACCAAGGCAAAAAATCGAGCAAAAAATGGAGATGTCAAGTCTGCCAACAAAAATTATCTTTATTAATCATACCATTAATCAAGATATGTAATAAAGGTCACGAATAATAAATCAATTCTGCGTTAGTAAATTACTCCCTCCGTCCCATTTATATAGTCCCTGTTACTATTTTGAGGTGTCCCAATTATATAGTCTCATACCTATAAATAGTATTAATTATCATGGTAATATACAAATATACCCTTCCTATGTATTGGAAATTAAAAACTCAATCACTTAAATTTTTTAGAGTCATTAATTTTAAGTAAGGGTAATAATGGAATTTAAGCTTTAATATCTTGTTTTCATAAATATTTTTAATCTAATATAAATGGGACGGAGGGAGTACAATACACCAACTTCACTTTCAAAACTCACAAGATAATTTTGTTAATGTCATCAGACTTCTTCCATTTTTTCAACGTGTGATGCCTTACAAAATGAAAACCAACTATACGCGACATCTTACATATTGTGATTTTTAAATAATACCATCCTCGAAAAAGATAAAATACGAGATTGATCAAACTACGACACGACATTTTTTGAATTCTTTTCTCCTTCAATATAAGTAGGCTCTTACAATATCTGTTTCTTTTTTTTACATTTTCATTATAGTCAAAGCTAAACAAGGCACGTCAGGATATGAACAAGGCTAAAGTACAAGAGAGCCAACCAAACCTTGCTCTATACAGAAAAAAAAAAAAGTTAAAAACGAAAAACAACAAAAGACTGCTGCTTTGTTGAGACATAACTAACGACCTAAACAACCACCTCCGATCTCAACGAGGTTGCTGGATGAATCGAGGGCTGCACCTTGGGCTCACAATCTTCGCAGGCTTCTCCCAGTTCCTCATCGCCTCCCGAGGCGACACGTGGCCTCTTGCCATGCTCACACCCTTCACCAGCGCCCCCCCATTCTTGCCAAAACCTGATCACAAACATCATCCACGATCAATCATCTCCATTCTTCTATTATAAATCTCTTATTTCCCGATACTATATCAATAATTTTTTATCACCCACCAAACGAAGTAAAGCCGAATTTATAGAGACTTGCACAATTTCTTGCTGCCCTCGAATGAGAATGTAATTAAATAAGGTCAAGATTCCAATTTTCTAATTCCAGATTAGGTGGCACATACATATCTAATGGTCCCACTATGTTATATTGTGATTTTTGTGATGGTGGCTTTTCTCCTTTCCAAATCGTGATTAAAAAGCATACATGATGTGACATGCCAACAACCACATAAAAAGATTAGTTCTAATAAAGATAGGACATTCAATTCAAATATTGACAATACTGTTATTAATGGACAGAAATAATATAGTTCGATAAGAACTGTATACCATTTTCAGTGATTCCTCTAGCAGCCTTACTCCCATGATAGTCTTGAGCCTCAGCAGACTGGAGAAACTCCTCAAACTGTGCTTCCATATTCAAGATCTCCTCATCAACACCAAGGTCAAAGCTATCAGGCAACAACCCAACGACGTCGTTCACATCGGCCTCGTCGCCGAAGATGTCCTCCCCCTGGTGCTGGCTTAGCCAGTAATCCTTGAACCAGGTGGCGGTGGTCACGAGGTTCCACCACTCAGGTGAGAAGTCCTCCACCTGCTGCACCGCCGCAGGAATGAACAGCGGCGCGTTCGGATTCAACGAAGACCTTCCTCCGGATACAAGAGCCATGATTTCTTTGTTTTTCAGATCAAAACCACCTGAGAATTGGGGGGGGGGGGGGAATGCATCACTAAATAGTTGTATTTTCTATATCTCCATACTATCAAATCAAAATCAAAGATACCATTAGTAATCATTTCCGGATTCAGTTGTTGTCAAAACTAATTTGAGATGAAATCTAAGTAATCTCAAACGTATTTTCTCGATTTTCACTGCAATTCACCTTCATTTTCAGAATAAACTATTTGAGGGGGGGAACGTGGATGTTGAACTAATCAGAGACAAAAATCTCAGTAAACTCTAATTGTTCTCTCTTTCAGAATTTCACTTCAATTTTCTTTCAAACCTTATCTATACAGAAATCGAATATCCAAAATTTTACACCTAACAACGGCTAGAAATCTCGGTTTCACACGCAAAACAATTATTCTACAAACATTCAACATCAGATCAGCGTCAACCGAACAAAATTCCTCACAAAATTCGAACTTTTTTCACAGTCCGAGCATCTGATCACCAGATCTACGCATTCAAATGCTAAGCAAAAAAAGAAAGAAATCTGAATCAAATTGAACAGAAATTGAGTCCACGAACAGTACCTTTTGAGCAAAATATCCTTTCCCAACGTCGAATTTTCAGCTTACACGTAGTGCTTAGCGACTCGTTCCGAGAAAATGAGAAGACTCGTATATATAGGCACGAAGTTAGATCCCGAGCCTAGAGGCTCGCGAGCCAAACCTCAGGTTTGGGGTAGGCCGAACCTACCCACTGATTGACCCCTCAAACGACTCATTAAAGTTAACGCCTTGTTTGGTTGGTATAGTATCTACTGCTTTTCGCTTTAATTCAAAATTTTGTCGCTTCCCAAAATGAAACAGTTAACTAAATTAATTATATTAATTTAAATGTACAATGAAATTGAGTTATATTATCTTTCAATACAATTTGTAATTAATTACTTATTTAAATTTAATCCATTATTGAAAATATTTGAGTAAAGTAGAAACACCATGTACTATTTGTAAAATTCCTATTTGAGTAAAGAGGGAGAGATATTGATAATTTTTTTAGAATCTTCAATTTTAAATGACAGTCCAAATTGGTAATGCATTATTTCTAACGCACGTCTTTTAAATAATTATAATTGCAATCACATAATGCTCTACTGTATATTTCATATTCAATGATACACATTGTTTTTCTATTTTCTTGATTAGTTTTATAAACTTTAATGTGCATTTTCGTAGGGAGAAAAAAAATTGGTTTATATTTTTGTTAAACAATTTGTTCTGTAAATATCACAAAAAAGAAGGAAAGAAAAAATTAGTGTCGTGTTTTTTTGGTATAAAAAGAAAGCATAGCCAAACAGGGAGTAGCACGCCAAGAGCGACCACCGCATTTGGGAGTTGTAAACTGTGCATGGAGAGTTGTACCTCAAATATCAATAATGACGTGGCTACCGGATATAGCCGGTGGCGAAAGAGGATAAGCGTGGAATAGATACAGAGATTGGAATTATCCCGTGGGGTCCACAGCTGGGTCCCACCTCGCATGGCCTGTAACATTCTAATGATTGTCGTGTTAGAAAGGGCAGAGGATCCGACGGCTGCGATGAGTGGTCCGGGTTGATCCAACGGTAGTGGGTGGGGAAAAGTGTAATTGGTGGTGGGACCGGATTAGGGGCTCCAAATCCGCGTCGGGGCACATGGATTGGTTTGTTACTTGAAAAACATCATTAAAATTGGGATTATGTCGCCTAAGTGCTCTCATTATTTAGTGAAGATGAATTAAGCACTAATTATTCTCATCTCTATTATATCATGATATTTTTGTAGTATGATTACAAAAATAGGAAATGATAATGGACATTGTTGGGATATGAAGTTTTATATTTATATATATCATTTTTCAGTCACGAGTTCACCCACTCTACCAGCTATACAACTTCAAAATTAATTTAATAACTTTTTATTTGTATTGTAAGTATATACCTATATTTTTTTGCAAATGTATATATTAATCTTGATATTAGTGAAGTACGTCAGCACATGCATGAGGTTGGGCTACATTTTTGCGGTTGGAATTTCATGTCAATTTTAGATCATTCTAATTTTTTTTAAAATTCCCCCGTCTAAAATGAAATGATGTAATATATGAAGTTTTAATGGCCATTTCATAAATGTGTTATTACTATATGTTCCCAAATTGGCATACCACTTTTTATGCGGGTTATTACTTATTATGAAATGTCAATAAACTAATGATTCGCGTGCTAATATTAAAAAATACAATATATATATACACACACACACATATATATATAGTCATTTATCAACCAATCTGTTTTTCTACACAAGTATTGGCTGCATTGGCATTATAACATTTTACCAAATGCAAGCTTTCTGCAACACAATTGTGTCACCATTAAAATCAAATAAAAATGAAAATAATAATAATAAATTTTATTGTGTTGGAGAGGATGTAGCACAATCATGTTGTTGATTATTCCATTCGATATTTATTAACAAATATGCAGTTTGAAAAACCTAAAAAAGTTGAATTAATTGTATCAAGCGTGCGGGTAGAAAATTAAAGAGTATTATCTTGTATTTTAAAATAGCTATTTATGTTGTTCAATTTCCCTTTTCCTTTATAATATAATTACGTGTCGAAACATTTATTTGAAAGGAACACGAAGAAGAAAATGACATAAAAATAATTTTTAAATGATTTAGGAACAAATTAGTTAAAAACTTATAATGAACGCCCAGGGCCGATATATGTACTTAAATGTTAAATCTAAACTTAAGGTACAACATAATCACCGAAAAAAAGGGTACATAATAATACTAATAATTAAAATTAAATTAAAGCGGTAACATAATCAAATTTGAACACTTCCCAAAATAAGTTGCGTTCATTAAATCAATGTTTTTTTTTAACTCACACACCTGATCTGTAGTATTTAGAAGATTCAAACTCATGACCTTTGGTGTCCAAATAATCTCACACCACTACTAAAAACATTTACTATAGCTCCTTTTTTTTGGTACAAAAGAGTTTGTATGTACCATAAATTGGTACATACTATAGTGGGAGGAAAAAAGTTGGTATAAAACTATATACCGTTTCTACTACATGTACCAAGGTTTTATCTTATTTTGTCAAATGTGGGGCCCGCTTGTCACTCCACTATCTCTTTTTATTTTATTTTTTTCTTTAATTATTCAATTTATTTTATCGATTATTTTTTGCATTTTTGGATTAAACAGTTGATCGAAAAAAATATTGTTCTCTAAAATATAGGGCTCAAATTTGATTTTTTGGGAGTATTCTCGATTTCAATGTGTTTAATTAATTTTTTTTTTCTGTTTTGAATTCGATTATATTTTATTTATTTATTTCAATGCTTTGATATTGTTATATCCAAAAATAATATTTATATATAAAAGTAATATATATGTATATTTATGTATGTACCATATGTTATAGTGGAGATTTGAAAGGAATGAGTATTTAAAAAAACAGATATATAACTTTTGATGTGGCGGTGACGTGGCGGAGTTATGTACCAAAATTATGGTACACCATTGTGGGTGCCCTAAGAGCATCCATTATGGGAGGTGCTTATATCTATGTGGTAAAATAAGAACTAGGTTCCACCATAGTGGAACACAAGTCAAGGTAGCAAAATAAGAAATGAGTTCCTTGTGTAAGGAGCTGGTTCTTGAATTAAATAGTCGTCCGAAATATTTTCTCTCTCCTCCCCTTTTGCATTTTTGATGTTTTCCTTCATTATAAAAATACATAATATATATATATACATATATATATATATTAATGGTAAAAGTAATAATGATAATGAGGTCCATGAATAGTTAAAAGTGAGGTAGCACCATAGTGGAAAAAATACTGAGTGATTGAAAAATGAAGTGGTTGATGATATGACACACATGTGGCACCACTATGGGATAGCACCACAGTGGATGCCCTAAGACTACCAATATCAGCAACCACTCCAGCCACCCAATCACTTCAATATTTAATTAATTTATCTATCTTCTACATCATCAATATTCATCCAACCCAACCACGTCTATTTTACATATTTTATCCATGACCACCCAACCACACCATTATATATAAATATTTTATTTTATTTTAAAAATTAAAATATTAGTTGTAATAAAAATAATATTACTTGTAATGGATGTGATTTATTGTTCGGATAAAATAGTCAATTCCAAAAATATTACAAACTAATTAAACGACATTACATAAAATTAAAAAAAATCGCATTCATTAAACGGTATTTCTTAAAATTACATAAAATCAAAATTTATTATTTGGATATATAGAAAACTAGAGAAAAAATAGATAATTTTAAAATGTATTGAAATATAGCAAAATTGATGTCTATTTATAAAGAATAAAAAAATATGAATTTTGGTATATTTTTTTATTTATTTTTATTATATTTTTTATAAAAATATATCAATTTTATATATATTTCGAAATAAAATTAATCGGCCAATAGGATGGAGACAAGTGTCTCCATCCTATTGGCCAAAATAATGGTTGGGAAGAGACCGCAGATGGTTGAAAATGGGGGCTGGTCGACCATAATTTTTGATTTTCCAGTTTTTTTCCCACATGGAGGGCGACCATTTGCAAAGTGGTCACCGATAAGCTCAGTCTAAGTCATTCCCATCGGGACTCATTAAATCAATGTTTCCCCCCTCTGATTTGGAAATTAATGTATTTTTAAATATACCATCATATCAAATCTTGTCGTATAGTACTCCATCCGTTCTAATAGCAAGGTCCCCTTGTTATTGGGCACGGGTATTAAGGAGGAGGAGTATTATAATCAAAAGTAATATAAAGTAAGTGGGTTCCACTTTATTAAGGAGTATTATAATAAAAAATAATATAAAGTAAGTGGTTCCACTTTAATTAGGACACTAATTATTTCCTTTTTTGGTATGAGACTTCGCTATTGGGACATCCCAAAAAGGCAAGGGGGACCTTGCTATTGGGACGGAGGAAGTAATATTTATCCAAAAACAAATAAATTCATAACATATAATTAAGGTGGCTCAACGTGCTCCTTCTATTTCACATTTACTTTTTGCAGACGATTGTATGTTATTTTGTCGAGCTTCATGTGTTGAATGTGGTGCATTGAAGAAAGTCTTAAATATCTATGAGGCTGCTTCGGGATAGGCCATTAATTATCATAAATCCGATATTTTTTTAGCAGGAATGTGTCTACAGTTCTCATTGATGAACTTCAGTTAATTCTCGGAGTTTTCGATGAGTTAAATACGGGATGCTGCCTTTGGTTTGCCTTCTTTGATTGGGAGGAATAAAAGGGCAATTTTTGGTTATCTTCGGGAACGAATGTGGTGGAAGCTACAGAGTTGGAAAGGAAAGCCTCTCTCGAAGGCTGGAAAAGAAGTTCTTATTAAATATGCAGCTCAAGTTTTCCCTTCTTTTTGTATGAGCTCTTTTCTTATCCCGGTATCTCTTGCTGAAGAGTTGGAAAGAATGTTAAATTCCTTTTGGTGGGGTAGCAAAAATGATGGTTCACAAAGTATTAATTAGATGAACTGGGAGCGGCTATGTGTATCTAAGAGGGATGGCGGTCTTAACTTTCGTAGTTTTCAACTTTTTAATCTTTCTATGCTGGGAAAGATTGGTTGGCGATTTATTGCTGACCCGGATGCTCTGATTTGTAAGGTGTTAAAAGCTGAATATTTCTCTCGGGGAGATTTTTTAAATGCCAATGTTGGGCAGTCGCCAAGTTTTATTTGGTGGAGCATCTGGTCTTCTCATGATTTACTTATAGGGGTTTGAGGTGGAAAATTGGTGATGGGCAAAGTATTAATGTGTGGGGTGATGCTTGGATACGTTCTGATTATAGTTTCCTTGTAAAGTCTATCCCTCATGTTTTGCCATTGGATTTGAAAGTTAGCGATCTTTTCATTCACGGTTCTTTTCAGTGGGATGCCGAGTTATTATTTAAATTCTTTGATCAAGAGGATGTTATGAATATCTTGTCTATCCCATTGTGCCTTGGTGGTAGAAATGATTGTTTAATTTGGCAGTATTCAAAAGAGGGTTGTTATTCAGTGAAATCGACTTATTATCTTGCTAGATCAATTACTATTTCACCGGTTTTTGTTGTGGAAGGTAATTAGAAGCGCCTCTGGAGTCTTAATATTCCCCCTAAGGTGAAATTTTTCTTTAGCGTGCGTTGCATGATTGTTTGCCTACTCGTTCCAATCTAATTCATAAAAGAGTTCAAGTGAACGGAACTTGCGGGCTTTGTGATTATAATCTTGAGAACCATTTCCATATTTTTTTTGCTTTGTAAGGTAGCAAGCAGTTGCTGGGAATTGGTGGGTTGAAGGGGTTGTTGTTGAGTTGTATTGATCAATTTGATAGCTTTCCATAATTCTCTTTTGGAGTCACAGAAAAACTACAACCTGAAGTTATCTCAGTTCTAGCCATGACCACTTGGCAACTTTGGAATGAACGAAATCATAGGGTTTGAGAGGGAAAAGCGAGGCCTGAAGGTGTTATTGTTTCTAGGGCTAATGTTGGTGGTGGTAATGGTTCAATTGCTCGTTGTGAGAGCTGGCACAATCCACCGTGTAATTTTTATGAAGTTAATGTTGATGTTGATTTTTTTACGGATACCAATGAGACTAGTTGTGGGGCTGTAATTCGTGATGATGTGGGTGGTTTTATTGTGGTTAGGACTAACCGTTTTATGGGATGTCTGCGGGTTGATGAGGGTGAAGAACTGGGTTTGTATGAGGTTTTTTCGTGGATTAAGTCTATCGGTATCCAAAGTATTATTTTTGAATTTGATCCCAAGGTGGTATTTGAGGCTGTAAAATCTTCCACAACGATCATCTCTAAATTTGGTTCGATTATTTCTAATTATCGGAAATTTTTTACGGATTCAAATAACTTTTTTTCTTAGTTTGGTTCGTCGAAGTGCTAATTGTGTGGCACATGGTTTAGCTAGGGCTGCTCGTGATTTTTCAAGCCCTTATTGTTGGGTTGAGCCTTTGCCTTTTGTGGTAGGCCTTCTCGATAATTGATATTCTCGTGTTTCTTAATAAAATATTAGTATTTGGTTGTAAAAAAAAAAAAGTGAATATGCATGAGTTTATTATTTAGTTTTATAATATAAGATTAAATATATTTGAGCTTGGCTGCTCAGGAGATTGGGCTCCAAATGCTACGAAAGTTCTGTATTTAATTGGGCTTTCCTAGTCCGGCAAGCTTACTCGAATCTCATATATATGTATTTGTATATAATAATTATAGTATTCGTATTCGACGTAATTAAAATTCGTTCGTTTTAATCAAAAAAAAAAAAAAACTAATCTCTTAATTAATAAATCTAACAAAATTATTGATTAAAATTTGAATGATGTTATGTTTGTTATAAATATATTAATTATATATGGACATTACTTGTTCCATACTTCAACGATTTAGTTTTTAGTCCAATATATATATCTCGTATTGTTCCCTAGAATAAAATTGAATAAAACTATACCGATGAATAAAATAATCTTTCCCCATGTTATGTGTTCTTCTACTTTCATATATCTACATCATGTGAGTATTATATGGAGTTCGATTCACAATACGCACTAGACTACACTTCTTAAACTACAATTTTTTTTTAAAAACCGCAGTCTTTGTGTTATAGTCTACGGTTTTTCCACAACTGTAGTGTATGTTCGTGTTTATTTTTCTTAAGACTACGGTTGGTTACAAAACCGTAGTCTATATGCGTATTTTTTGTTTCTTATGGCTGCCGTTGTCCAAAAACTGAAATCTATGTGCGCGCATTTTGAATTCTTAAGACTATGTTGATCTTAAAACCGTATTCTATGAGTATGCACTAGTTTTTTATGACTACAGTTGGAATAAAACCGTTGTCTATGTGCGTGTATTTATTTTTTATTAAGAAAACTAAATTATAAAAATATTTAGGCAGATAAATAAAATCTATATAAAACTATAATTATATTAGGAAAATAGAAAACCAATTTAATCAAATTTTGTTTAAATTTTTACGAATTGAGTAAAATATCTATTATTTATTTTATTCATACAAAAATGAAAAAAATAGTAATTAAGAAGAATAAATTATAAAAATATTTAGGAAGATAAAATTTTATTTTTTATAATTTTAATTTTATAGGAAAAAATGCTACTTTTGAGGTTCGAACCTTGACTTGATTGAAATTAAAAAATTAACTTAACCAACTTCACCAAAAAATTATTTTTTTTATATATATTACGATTGATATGATATTACCATTTTATATATATTCCCAATTCATTTCGCGCAGTCGCCCAACTCCAGCGTACCTTGCGTTTCGCGCATTTCGCATCTCTCCGACACTTCCCTGCAAATCGTGGATCTCTGCGTCTGGATCTCGTGGGATAAATTTCCCTGCAAAAATCGTCTTCTCTGGTGTACAATCGTCCTCCGATTCGTCGCATCTCTAGTGCTAGGGTTTCGTTTGAAGGAGATGGTGACTCAAAGCCATTGCTCATCTTCTTCGGTGTGAAGAATAACCCTTGCATCCCTCATCTGGAACTCCCTCGTCTAGAAATCCAGCAGCCCTCGTCTTTAACTCGTGAGCTATAAATCTTGTTCTTTGATTCCTTCCAGAATTGTGTTTTTGAGTACTTGAGCTCACTGATATTTTCCCTTTTCTTCTTGGTGTAAGATGAAAGGAAGACTTCCGTATTGTCGCTTTCTTTATTGAAGCCGTTGGTATAGTTTAAAGTGAGAAATTATTGGAAACTGGAGGTAACAATCTTTGCCGCTCGATTTGTCTGAAATTGTTTTGGGATTGATGTGTTTTACTCTTATGGATATTTCCTATGTCTAGTTTTACCACCTGAAATTAATGTAATATGCAACTGATGCTTTCTCTATGAGCATTGACACTTTGTATTCACTGCCTCCGACTCTTTAGTAATGCACTCCTGCTTTCTCCCACTGTGCATTTAACATAACAAGTCTTGTGCACTCACCTTTTTTGTTATACAGAATCTAGAATATATCAACCTTTCATCTGGACTTCTCCTTATTTTATTGTGAAAAGGATTACCTTATATTTTTTTCTTTGATTTTCTTCAGTTTAAATTCCAAGCCTCTGTATGTAAAATCTAAAATAAGACCATTTAGAATGTGGTCTTGCTTCTCACTGTCAACATAGCTGATAAGGATGTGAAGTTTGCTGTAGATTGGCTGAGGTATGCCTATTGCCCTCAACTTGTCAAAAATATAACAAATTTGGTTTATATTTTTGTTTAACTATAGTTGAGCTATAAATCTTGTTCTTTGATTCCTTCCAGAATCGTTTAATTTGCTGTAGATGTTTTTGTTAAACAATTTGGTTTATATTTTTGTTTAACTATAGTTGAGCTTGATTCTACTCCCTGTTTGGCTTTGCTTTCTTTTTATACCAAAAAACACGACACTAATTTTTTATTTTCCTTCATTTTTGTGATATTTATTGAACAAATTGTTTAACAAAAATATAAACCAATTTTTTTTCTCCCTTCGAAAATGCACATTGAAGTTTATAAACTCGAACAGAATATAAAACTAATCAAGAAAGTAGAAAAACAATGTGTATCATTGAATATGAAATATACAGTAGAGCATTATGTGATTGCAATTATAATTATTTAAAGGACGTGTGTTAGAAACAATGCAGTATCAACTGAGGACTGTCATTTAAAATTGGAGATTCTAAAAAATTATCCATATCCCTCCCTCTTTATCCAAATAGGAATTTTACAAATAGTACATGGTGTTTCTCCTTTACTCAAATATTTTCACTAATAGATTAAATTTAAATAAGTAATTAATTACAAATTGTATTGAAAGATAATATAACTCAATTTCATTGTACATTTAACTTAATATAATTAATTTAGTTAACTGTTTCATTCTGGGAAGCGACAATTTTTTGAATTAAAGCGAAAAGCAGTAGATACTATACCAACCAAACAAGGCGTTAACTTTAATGAGTCGTTTGAGGGGTCAGTCAGTGGGTAGGTTCGGCCTAACCCAAACCTGAGGTTTGGCTCGCGAACCTCTAGGCTCGGGATCTAACTTTGTGCTTATATATATGAGTCTTCTCATTTTCTCGGAACTAGTCGTTAAGCACTATGTGTAAGCTGAAAATTCGACGTTGGGAAAGGATATTTTGCTCAAACGGTACTGTTTGTGGACTCAATTTCTGTTCAATTTGATTCAGGTTTTTTTTTTTTTGCTTAATTGGATTTATGGATCGTGTGATTATGCATTTGAATGCGTAGATCTGGTGATCGGATGCTCAGACTGTGAAAAAAGTTCGAATTTTGTGAGAAATTTTGTTTGGTTGACGCTGATCTGATGTTGAATGTTTGTAGAATAATTGTTTTGCGTGCGAAACCGAGATTTCTAGCCGTTGTTAGGTGTAAAATTTTGGATATTCGATTTCTGTATAGATAAGGTGTGAAAGAAAATTGAAGTGAAATTCTGAAAGAGAGAAGAATTAGAGTTTACTGAGATTTTTGTCTCTGATCAGTTCAACATCCACGCTCCCCCCCTCAAATAGTTTATTCTGAAAATGAAGGTGAATTGCAGTGAAAATCGAGAAAATACATTTGAGATTACTTAGATTTCATCTCAAATTAGTTTTGACAACAACTGAATCCGAAAATGATTACTAACGGTATCTTTGATTTTGATTTGATATTATGGAGATATAGAAAATACAACTATTTAGTGATGCATTTTACTTCGATTACTTTTTTTTTATTTATGCTCCTATAAACTTGCATAGTTGATTTGAAATAATTATCATATATTTGTGATTAGGTAATGTTTAGAAGGGGAAAAAATTAATCAAATTGAACAATAAAATTTGAATTTTGGATTTATATATGATATTAATAACTAATTTTCAAAAGTCAAAACACAGACATTCCATATCGAAGATGGAAAGTTGAGCTTCAAGCACACAACTCGGATTTATTAGACTGTGTTTGACGGCCACCGCGTCCCCAAATTCTTCCGCCTTCCCGCCGGCGACAGATACAGAAAAATCGCGCATTTTCGGATCTCGCAGCTGTACAACGAATGACGCGCGCCGATTGAGTTGAAACCATGGGAAAAAGGAGAAATTGCAGGCTTTGGTGGCCAAGTAATCTCTTCTCTCAAACTCCGCCGCATTCAAGTTTCGTATTTGGATGGTTCCTTCCCCCTTCTGAAGCTTCGATCGATGTCGTTGTGGCTTTTGCCTGCGATGAACACAAACTTGCTTCTTCACTGGATTCCGGTTTGGATCTCTTGGTGCGTTGCATTTCCTGTTTCAGATTAGTAGATATAATTTTACTTTGTTTATTTTTCATTGTTTGGGTTTTCGTGTTATATATACTTTGTTGTTTTGATTGTTAGGGGTTAGATTTGAGCTGTATGTGGAAATTATGTAATGGGTTGATGTTAATTTGTGTCGTTTTGGTTCCATTTTCGTAATTAGAAGCCCTAATCGCATTCTAGGTGTTTCTGTTTTGTGATATTGTGCGAGAACGCTCTACTGTGTGCGGTTTTAAATGGAATTGGATTGTGGGAGTTGGAAGGTCATACATTTGATATCAAACTTAACGAGAATTAATGCTGGTTGCATTTCATTGAGTGGTGTTAAGCTAGTTCATTGCTGTCCTCTCTCTCTCTCTCTCTCTCTCTCTGTCTCTCTCTTGTAAAATGCTGATAAAATGTCCATTTGATGGTTTACTTGTATCGTGATGTTATCTTTCGTCAAGGAAATCCTTCAAGGAACAAATAAAAACATGTCTACACTTCTTCAAGATAAAAGCGAATTCTCTCTTATGGGATATTTAGAAGCGGATTTGAGTGGAAACAGCAAGTTGGCCTGGTGTGGAAATGGTAGAAATAAAGACATGAGATTAAATGGCAATCAAAGTTTAAATTCATGTATGAGTAATCAAGGGTGCTGGAGCTGTGGATGCCCCAGACAGGACAGGATATTAGGCCAACATAGATTTTCTGCTCGAGAAAACTTGTGGATCAGACTCGTACATGTTCTCTCTGAAATTAAGGATGGAAGAGTTCTTGCTATCCCGAAATTGGATCATCTACATTTGAATGGCAAAATTGAGTCCCATCTAGATCTCCACGTATGTAAGTCATGTTGACCTGTACAGCGAGCTTCTTTGCTATTCCTTTCTCATATTATGCTTAACTTGCTCCCTGATAAATATAGGTAATATTTTATGAAATACCCACTTTTGGTGGTCACCATTATTCTCTGGGTGTTCACTTTTCATCCAATCTAGGAGTATCCCCTAGCAAAAAACCCAAGTGGTTTGACGACCTTCACCAGAGAGATGCACGGCTTGACTTGGTAAATATTCTTTACTAAAATCTACCACATCTGAGTTTCATTTATCTGAATCAGTTCTTTTATATCGTTGTGAAAAGGATACCGTCATCCAGGCAATAAACAGTGCCAATGCTGCTCAAGTATTGTTTGATGGACACCAGCAGGCTGAGCCTAGTCCACTTCTCCTCATTTTTCACATGTAACTAAGATACTCCTTACCTCCACATTATTCAATACTTTCTTAATAACCATTACAACTTCTTTATGTCTTGTCAGGTTCTCTACCTTCGCATGGCAAATGTTTTCTGTATCGGTTGCTTCCCTTTCAACTATTATTTACATTATTCTTCAGTTATCTCATATTCTTTTTAGTTGGCTATCCCACACTGGCATAGATGTTGTGTTCAGCAAAGTATTTAGCAATACATTGGAGAATATTCACTTCCGCTGCTGCCAACTCTTGTATTGGCCTGTCTTTCTCCAGGATCAAAATATAAGGTATCATGACATTTGGGTCATCTATTTGTTTGATTATTCTAAACGCATCAAAAAAATCACAATTATTGAAGATGCATGCTTGATTGAATATATACGTAGGCATACATGGTGTCAAAGAATGTTCTCACCGGTATTGTAAAGATCTAATATTCTAATTCACCTACCATGTTTCATCATTGGCACAGAAACAAATTTAAAATTCTTAAACATGAGAACATGATGTTGTTCTGCAATTTTTTTATTTTTATTTTAATTATTTCTATCCAGGCCACTTAAGGTGATACCCTGTTAATATTTGTGCTATTCTCATTTCCTAAGAAATGAATTATAAAATTTGTATCCTCATTATTTTTGCTACTTATATAGGGATTGGTCATGTGTTGAGTTTGCAGAGAAAGCCGCATTCCACAAGCACTCAATATGGTCAAATATTGTATTTGATGTTCTTCTGGGAAACCTAGTTGGCATTCCCCTCTGGCTTACGGCTGAATCTGCATTCTTATGGGTTTCAGATTTTACACATGATTTCACAAATGGTTGGTTACGTACTGGGTGTGTATGGCTGATGGGCAATCCGGCTGGTTTTAAGTTGAATACTGAGCTAGCTGGGGTTCTTGGGATGATTTCTCTAAATGCAATTCAGATTTGGTCAACCCTTTGGGCTTTAATGGGTTTTCTCTTCATTCATTTCTCCAAAGGACTTGCACTATGTGGGATTCTGTTTGGTTTAACTTCTGCAGCAGCTCTAGTTGTTGACATAATCTCTCTACTAACAATGCACATTCTGACACTTCATTTATTCCTTTCACCTCTCTATTCAACTCAGATACAGGCCTTATCAGCTTTATGGCGCCTTTTCAGGTAACGCACTTCTCAAGTCTCATTTATAAATCTCCATCTTGAATAATCTTAACTTAACTTGCCTATGCTTTTCTACAAAGATAGGAAACACTACCAAGTCATTGTGGTTATACAATACTCCCATATAATGTATTGAAATTAATAATAGGAAAGATATCTCAAATTAAAAATGAAATTAGATAGAAAACTATCAACTAGGCAAATGAGCTTACCAGAAGCTCTTCCTTGAAACTTGGAGCTATTTTTTACAGGAGTCACTGGTATTGACGTCAGGTAGAAGTGGAGTTAGTTGTGTTAACTTCAGGCAGAAGTGTACCCTTCAGACTGAATTCTAATGGACCTAATGACAGAAGGTGACAGATTACATATTAATTTAAGTGGTTAAAAAGTTTTTGATTGGTGAATCATTCTTGAAAAACTTTGCTGGGTCTAATGAAAAAAAATTTGTATGTCGAAATTTTCTAGTTATATACATCATGATGATATGAATCTGTGGCCTTTGTCCAATCTCATGGCATAAATGCTGGATTGATTGCAGGGGTAGAAAGCTGAATCCTTTGCGAAACAGATTGGATAGCTATGACTATACTATTGAGCAACATGTCATTGGTTCTCTGCTTTTCACCCCTCTATTACTTCTTCTACCAACGACATCTGCTTTCTATATTTTCTTCACCATTTTGCACACAGCTGTGTGTTCTGTCTGCATATCTGTTGGGGCTGCCATATCTTTTGTCCATTCCACTCCATACGCTAAAGTTTTCCTTTGGCTGAAGAGGAGGAAGAGATTTCCATCTGGGATATTGTTCAAAGTTGCATTATGTCAACATTCTGAGACTGAAGGTGTTGCTGGCAGCAATTCATCCCCTGTGGAGCTGCACAAAACAGGATATTCTAGCAGCAATAGTAAAACTATGGTTTTGGTTTCATTTCTTGACAGCAATTACTCGAAATTAGGTAACTCCTTGAGCTTCTAAGGGTTAAAATTCATGACTTTCAGTATTCAGATCTAAAAAGGAAGAATGAACTAGGGGGTTCATGGGATTCCACATTACTCTTTAACTTTTGATTATTTGCTTTTGAATTTTAAATCCTCAAGTCGGACTTACGATAACATTTCTTTCAGGAGAGGTAGTCTGGCCGCACTATAAACACTTTGATTCAGCTTTCTCTCGGTCATCTATATGCGCTTCTGCATACGGGCTTCTCACTGGGAGAAGGTATTCCTTCCCTCCCCCCAGTTTAGTTTCATCTGTCATCATTCACCACTATCACTATTTAGGCAATAACCTTTCCTCTCTCTTGCTGATTTTTATCCGAATCTCTGTCTACAGCACTCTATATGCTCCTGCTCCGAGTCTCCCGATGAAGCTGCCATGGATAGTGATCCCCTGGAAAGAATATTGGCATCTATGCCGTAATTCAATTTATGCATGCAGGAAACATCCTTACAATAGTCCTTTGCGTCATTGACAGAAGAAGAGTCATTCTCTCTAACTGTGGTTTTTCTCTTTGCCGCTGCTTCGAAATTCGAATGCTGAGACTTGCATACATAGATATTTTTTCGTACCTACTGAAATTATGGAGATTTGTATTCTTTGTAGGCGATAGCGTAATTTTACTTCTTTAGGCGGGTTGGTTTTGAACTTCATCCTTGTATATATACATATGACGTACTTGCTCATTTTTACATGCCCTGATATAGTAAAAAAACACCATTTTTTCAACCATATTTTTGGGTTAATTCCATGCTATAACAAGTGTAGTGCACACTCACCATGAGTGATTGACATGTGTCACTCTTTTTTATTTTTTTTATTTTAGATGAATATTGGATGTACAACAATTTTAAACTATTTTTAGGAACTTAATTTTTGGTTGTCTTCCATCCTCTCTCTTCTAAAGTCTTTTCCATCGCAATGAAATCAACGTCTTCTATATCATATACATTTAGCCCGAGGATGACTGAGAAAATTCCTTCACCGCCGACGACTTCTCCGTCAGACAACAAAATTACCGCTCATGAAATGTCAACTTCTTCGAGGGAAGAAGATGGCGATATCGTATCGCCAGACTTTTTTTTTTTCTCAGATCTGAATGTGGTGATGGAATCTGGCTTTAAGTTGATTTCTATTTGCTTTTAATTATTTTAAAGTTTTTTTCTCTTTCAATTTCTCTTTTTGCCTAAATTCTAAGTTATGCTGTCGACTGAGAACGAAGACATGGCCGCGGTGGTTGCTGCGAGTGGAGGGAGAACGGTGGTCAAAGAAAAATATATCTGCAATAATTGAGAAAATTGGAAATAGAGAGAAACAGAGTTATGGAAGGGAGAGAGAATGAAAATATTTTTATAAAATTTGCACTTTGGTCCTTTTGTCTCAACCTATTCAATTATATATATATATATATATGTGTGTGTGTGCGCGCGCGCGCGCGCGTATGTATGTATGTATGCATCCACACACACGTTTAAATATTTGTAAGAATTAGTTTATAATTTTTTATCTGTAACTCAATTAGTATAAAGTATCTTTCAGTTGAAAAAAATATAGGAGTATTATATAAGGCCATTTAATTTTAAATTATAAAAAATTAGATTATATGTTTATTTGATATGAAATTATAAAAAAAATACATTATATCATTCATTCTATTTTAAATTACAAGAGATTATTTCACATTCTATAATGTGATTTCTTAAAATTTCAAATGAAATGAACTGATATAATGTAATTTCTTATGATTTCAAATCTAATGAAGTTGTATAATGCAAATACCACACCCCTAACCCTAATTTCTTATTTCAATTTTAATTTTTTGTACGTTAGTTAAATTTTGTATTTGTTATTTAATGTTCATCCCACCTAATTAAGATTTTTTATAATTTTGCATTGTTTAATTTTTATTAATTAATTGATTATTTGTAAAATTATTTTACCCACGTTTACTAAAATACCCCTCAACTTTTATTTCTAGATATTTTATTTGGTATATTTTGAAAAAAAATATCAGAAAAAGAAAAAAGCAACAAAAAATAATTGATTATATATCTGAAAAATAAATACTAGAAAACTTTGAAATTAAAGAATTTTTTTTAAAAATTGATATGTTCATTTTTTGTTCCAATCAAGATTTTTTTTGTCCCAAATTTGATTTTTAACACGTTTTTGGTCCAAATAATATGTTTCTCTGTTTTTAGTTAATAAATTTATTGATCAATAAGTGTTCATTATTTGAGACCAAAAAAATATAGAAATATATAATTTCATTAGATCTGAAATCATAAGAAATTACATCATATCAGAACATTTCATGTGAAATTTCAAGAAATCACATTATAGAATGTGAAATGTAATGGAATTAGTGTAAATGGATACAACTATTCAAAATTCAAATAGCAAATTCTTTTTTAGCCTACCTTTTTAACTCATTCTTTTCTATTCAAACTATTTCACAATGTCATAAATACCCTTAGTAAATGGTGGGCCCAGTCAAATATTACATTTGATTCCATTATTTGAAATTTAACTACATGATAAAAACATAAAGATGACAAAATACTGTTTAT
This sequence comes from Perilla frutescens, assembly GCA_026008535.1. Taxonomy (NCBI): domain Eukaryota; kingdom Viridiplantae; phylum Streptophyta; class Magnoliopsida; order Lamiales; family Lamiaceae; genus Perilla; species Perilla frutescens. The sequence continues at coordinate 70,617,422 of BRKX01000001.1, forward strand.
TTTGAGAAAAAAAGTGTGACCTTCTTCCCATTTTTTCTCACGAAAGGGACGAACTGTAACAACAAATGAATTTTACTTCAAAAAAAATATATTCACGAGACAGAAAAAAAATCGTGACTAAAAAAATTCCTCACGAGAGCAAGGCAGTCAAAACAGTCACGAGTGGGAAATTTTTTTCTCACGAGCCAAACCGTCAAAATATTCCTTTTGACTGCTATGTGGATGGATTTGAATACACCCGATTTCTTCTCTAATGGGCAAAAAACTCACGAGAATACATCAAAATTATAGACACGAAAATACACAACAAAAAACTCCCGAAAAGGGGGAAAAACTCACGAAAATCTGCCAATACACAGCATTAATCGGTCAACAAAATTAATGGGTCCCAGGATTTTTGATTTTTTTAAAAATAAATAAATGAGATAAGAAAAAAGAATAAAAAAGAATTGGTTATGAAAGTGGGCTAAAAAAGAAGTTATTCTAGTTTTGACTACTTTAATTTTTCTCCTATGGAATTATCTGGTGTAATCTCTCGTAATTTGAAATAGAATGAATGATATAATGTAATTTTTTAATAATTTCATATTAAATAAACTTATATAATCTTATTTCTTGAATTTAAAATTAAATGGCCTTATATAATACTCATATATTTTTTTCAACTGAGAGATACTTTATAATAATTGAGTTACATATAAAAAATTATAAACTAATAAATATTTAAATGTGTGTGTGTGTGATGAAATTGAATAAGTTGAGTCAAAAGGATCAAAGTGCAAATTTTATAAAAATACTTTTATTCTCTCTCTCCTCTTAACTCTGTTTTTCACTTTTTTCAATTTTTTCAATTATTGCAGATATATTTTCCTTTGACCACCGTTCTCCCTCCACTCGCAGCAACCACTGCGGCCATGTCTTTGTTCTCCATCGATAGCATAACTTGGAATTTAGGCGAAAAGAGAAATTAAAAGAGATTTTTTTTAAAAAATAATTAAAAGTAAATAGAAAATCAACTTAAAGCCAAATTCCATCACCACATTCATATTTGAGATAAAAAAAAAAAAGGTCCGGCGGTACGACGTCACCATCTTCTTCCCTTGTGCCATCTTCTTCCCTCGAAGAAGTTGACATTTCATGAGCGGTAATTTTGTTGTCTGACGGAGAAGTAATCGGCGATGAAGGAGTTTTCTCCGTCATCCTCGGGCTAAATGTCTATTGTATAGAACACGTTGATTTCATTGCGCTTGTCTTCAACGGCGGCGATGGATCAAGAGGCTTCGGAAGAGAGAAATGATGGAAGACAACCAAAAATTAAGTTCCTAAAATTAATTTAAAATTACTGTACATTCACTATTCATCTAAAAGTAAAAAAAGTAAAAAAGAGTGACGTGTCAATCACCCAAGATGAGTGTGCACTACACTTGTAGCATGGAATTAACCGCTCCATCACCTTAACAAGGGAAAATTCCACTATGAATACCCACCCATTGAACACTCCCCAGGATGTTGACACGTGTAAAGTAGGAGCATTTAAAAAATGGATTTTTGAATTTTGTTGAAAGTAAATTCCACAATCATGGTTGGTTTAAACTAACCACCCCTTCGAAAATGATGATTTTTTGGAAGTATTCATTGAATAAATTGTACCAGCTGAAATGGGCCCAATTTTCAGCAATTATTAATCATCAATTTTGATCTTTGATTATTTTTTTATTTTCCTAATATTAGGAAGATTAAAATTATAGTCAAATCTAGTTTTATTCTCTAAAATTTTTGTATAATATATATATTCTTTAGGAGCTCCTACTTGCACGGAAAAAAATTATTTCATTCTCAAATCATATAAAATTTATTTCCCAAAATCCATATTATTACAAAAAAGGCCATTTTTTCATTTTTCACGAAACAATAAAAACGTTAAAAAAATATCGGGAATGTCATTAAATAATATAAATAATTATTGTCTTGTTCTGTACTCCAAAATATTCGGGAATAAAAATTTATAGTCTCGTTTTTATTATTTGCTTCAATGACCATTTGTCCAATGTTGAAAGTCAATTAGATTTGTTCCTCTATATATTTATTATACTGCTATATTGACTAAATGATATTATATTAATGTTAGTAAATGAATGTTATTAATTCTTAAATTAATATATACGTAAAGTCATTAATACTCTTTAGAGTAATGGTAAAAAGTAAAGATTTATTTTTATTTTTTTATCAGAGTAAAAGGTAAAGACATTAATTTTATTTTTTTAATCCTTGCGTGGGTAATTTTCATTCCCAATGGTGTTACTTGTTCGTTGAATTTAATTAATTTTTCTACTCATTACATTTCATTTATCAAATGAGATCGTATCCAATCTAATGTAATTTCCTTTAAAAGAAACACCCATGATCTCTCTTTGAGTAGTACTACTTAGGGGTGGAAAAATATACTGAAATATCGAAATACCACACTTATCGTATAGAAAAATACCGAAAATACCGCACTTATTGTATCGAAAAAATATCGAAAATACCGAATTTTCGGTATATCGAGATTTTCGGCACGGTATGATACCATATCGTGAATTTTCGGTACAATAACGGTATGAATTTTTAAAAATTATGATATATCGCGATATACCGAGATTTCAGTATACCATGGAATTTCGGTATATACTGATATGGTATATACTGAAATACCGATATATACAGAAATTCCACGGTATACAGATATGCAGATGGTATATTGATGTCTCGATACGGTACGGTATATCGATATATCGATACATACCGTCTTTTAAAAAAAATCACATCTATAATTCAATGTTGTAATTATAACATTGAAACATATATTTAAAATTTAAATTTATAAATCTGAGAAAGAAAGAAAAAAGAAATAGAAGGCAATAAAATCATATTTAGTAGGTTTTTTTTTATAAAAGTTCAGCAAAAATACAATATTTGAAAATTAATAAATATATATGAGACATAAGAAAAACACTTCGCTATTTATATATTGATTTTTGAATAAGACTCATATTGAAAAATAATAAACTAATATGAATGAACTACTTAACTAAGGTGGATTACAATTATGAGTAAAATAATTAATAAGGAAACTTAAATAAAATAAAATAACAAATAGTTAATCATATAATTATATTTGAATTCATTTGATTCTCCAATATTGTAACATTTATTTAAAATTTGGATTAATAATTATAACTCAAATATTTAATCAAATATATCAAAGATTCAAAATGAGAAAGAATAATACAATGCAATAATATAACATTTAACAATTTTATCATACAAAAAAAACTTTAATATTTATATAATAACTTTTGAACATGACTAATGAAAAATAATAAACTAATATGAGGAATTATATAATTATCTAACAAGATTACAATTATGAGTATAATTAAAAACAAAAATGAATAAATAGAAAATGAATATACGAATATGAACATGACTAATGTACGTATATATGAATGATAAATAATATATATATATATATATATGTGTGTGTGTGTGTGCGTGTGTGTTTGTGATGATGATGATCAAAATACAAAAACTCAAGTATTTAATCAAATATATATATATATATATATATATATATATTAGAAATTGAAATACAATGCAATAATATAAGATGTTCCATTGAAAAGTTGAATCAAAACTTACTAATCTAAAATTAAGCTAAGCCTAGATAAATGACACTTTCCATTGAAAAGTTAAATATTAATCTTGATTATATTTGATTCTTCTATACTATAATATACAAATATTAAATATATCTAAAAATTACCGAGATCTATGTATATGAATGATGAAATAAAATTTTATTTGTCCATTAATTAGTCATTCACTCTATTGCATAAAAAAATTATAAACTATATAAAATTATATTTATATCTATATCTAAAAAATTAATCATCATGTAATACTAATAATTAAATCTTTAGTAAATAAATTTAATAAATTTAATCATCACGGATGAATGTTACTTGCCCTTAGGGTATATAGTATAGAGTTTAGAATGGTATGATGTATGGGGGGTTTCAGGGGTTAGAGTGGTCTAACACATTGATGGGTCGGAAAAGTGAGACGATAATGTTTGTTTGGTTGAACAAGGGCAAATCTATTGGGGAAAGATTACGGTATAGTTTAAGATGTGTGATTTGCTCTTACGGTGTAGGGTATAGGGTTTAAGGTTTTGAAATGTATGATGTGTCGGGGGTTTGAGGGGTTTGAGTGGTCTAATATGTCCAGAGCTTGGAAAATCGGGGCCACATTGCAAGTTTGATTGAACAATGCCGAATCCATTGGAGAAAAGATTACGATATAGTTTAAGATGCGTGATTTGCCCTTACGGTGTAGTGTATAGGGTTTAAGGTTTCAAAGGGTATGATGTGTCGGGGGTTTCAGGGGTTTGAGTGGTCTACTATGTCGAGGGCTTGGAAAATCGGGGCCACATTGCGGGTTTGATTGAACAAGACCGAATCCATTTGATAAAAGATTACGGTAAAATTTAAGATGTGTGATTTGCCTTTACGGTGTAGGGTATAGGGTTTAAGGTTTCGAAGGGTATGATTGATGCACTATTTATTATGCAATTAACTGCAACTAACACAAATCATGCAATATAGCAAGTGAATCGAGTATCGTATCCACAGAGACTAAATTATTGACCACACTGAGTACTAAGCTAACAACTTTCTATTATCCAGGCTACCTATTTTTCGGGTTAAATTAATCCTAGGCAAATAATTAAAAATAAATTACTAAACTCAATAATAAAATCAAATGCAAATCAAATAAGATTGAAAACGTAACTATCAAGTAAATAAAATAATTAATCCTAGGGAATGCATACACATGAATCCATCATATATTAATCTAATTCCATCAACTTCCAATTTAATCCAATTATCGGTGGAGGATCAGAATTCTAATTACCTATCTCCGCCAGGTCTCAAGGTAAAAGTAGATTAACAATTATCTATTACTTCCGTCTCTAGATTAATTGTTAACTCCCGATAGATCAACGGATTTAAAACCCCCCTACAGATCACAAGTACGTGTATCAAATCATTTAATTAATCCCACTAATTAATTATCTCCGCCAGGACTCAAATTAATTAGCTAGCATACAATGACTATGGCCTTAATCATGCATGAGAAATCTAAACTTGAATGTTTGAACCATATAATTGGAAGAAAAATTGGTGAAGAATTAAATCAACACATAACTTCATACATGCTACAAACCCTAGAATTAATTATACGACTACTCACACATAATGAAATCTAAAACAAAGGAAAAAGTAAAGAAATTAAAAGACATAATTAAAATTGCAAAAGATTAAAAGAACTGTAATGGAATGATATAAAATAAACTTCAATCTTCCATCTTCAATCTTGCAGAGAAAAACGGTAAATTTAAGCTGTAATTTAAAATTAATGAATGTCAGTCCCCCAAAAATTAGTCTAAATAAACCTATATATACTAGGAAATAGGTTTAAGCCCAAAAGAAAAAGGAAACTGAATAGGGAAATAAATTAGCACAAAAACTGGCGGCCCATCAATTCTCACGCCATTCTTCATGAATTTTTCTTGCGCCGCCCGCGCAATGTTTCTCTTCTATGTTGCGCCACTCGCGCACCCCTTCAAAACCACATTTTTATTCTTTCCAGCTTATTCGTGCTCTTGAGTCTTCTAACTTGATTCTTCAACATATAAATAATCTTCGAGCTACGAATATCTCTAAACCACTCAATTCTGCACAATAACACATGAAACTATATCAAAACGTGAAATCAACTCAAAACATTAAAATGTAACGAATGATAACACATTAAAGCATAATTCTATTCAAATGTGCATCAAAAGCCAACTAAAAACTATGCAAAATGAGTGTTTATCAATGATGTGTCGGGGGTTTCAGGGGTTTGAGTGGTCTAATATGTCGAGGGATTGGAAAATCGGGGCCACATTGCGAGTTTGATTGAATAAGACCGAATTCATTTGAGAAAAGATTACGGTATAATTTAAGATGTATGATTTGCCCTTACGGTGTAGGGTATAGGGTTTAAGGTTTCGAAGGGTATGATGTATCGGGGGTTTCAGGGGTTTGAGTGGTCTAATATGTCGAGGGCTTGGAAAATCGGGGCCACATCGCGAGTTTGATTGAACAAGGCCGAATCCATTGGAGAAAAGATTACGGTATAGTTTAAGATGTGTGATTTGCCCTTACGGTGTAGGGTGCAGGGTTTAAGGCTTCGAAGGGTATGATATGTTAGGGAGAGGGTTTCAGGGGTTAGAGTGATCTAATACTTTGAGGGTTTGGAAAATTGAGGCAACATTACAAGTTTGATTGAACTAGACCAAATCCACTAGGGATAGATTACGGGTTTCATTCCACCGAAAATTCTGTCGTGAATTTGATTGATTGATATGGTTATATTTTAGAATCTAATAAAGTGATGCACTTTTTATTTAATTTTCCTATTGTTACTCCAATGTATGTATGAATAAAATATAGTTTACATTTATTAATGTAATATGCATGTTCAATGTAATCATGATTTGTTTTTTAAGAATTTTTTTTTTTCATTATTAAAGTATTGTGGGCTGCCCGAATGCATTAATGGGCTATCGGACGTAGTGGTTGCCTTTTATAAAAATAAAATATATTGTTGAATTCATTATTGTCTCTTATATTTTATTTTATTTTAAAATTTTAAACCACATAATAATCAACCTTATCATTAAAATATATTATCGATTTTTTTTATAATATATTTAATTATTTTAAAAGTTAGAACCAAATTTATTGATGCAATATATTATTTAATACATTTTTCTTTACTAATATCGTTATTTTATTTTAGTATTTTGAATTAGATAGTAATCAAATTTAATAATTAAATATATTGTTGAATTTAATAAGAGAAGTACATAAATCTTAGTAATTTTTTTAAGGAGAACCACATATTAATGAATAATTATGTATATGTGTGTTTAATGAGTATAAAATATTTTAGTAAAAAAATTAATGAATAAAAAACCATTAATTTAATTTATATTATAATAAAGACTTTCATACTAAAATATAATGTATTTTTCTATGCTGGATAATTAAACAGATTATTTGTTTCCTTATGCAAATAAATAGTCAAAATTTATTGGCGGTAGCCCAAATAATTAGAATATTTCATTTTCCCCCACCAAAAAAAAGGAATAAGGAAGTTTTTTAAGGCATAGGATTAGAATTTATTTGCTGTAGAAAACATCGGCTCCTCTCTGTCGCCATTCTCGATCTGTGACTGAAAAACTTTCCTGGCCTTCTGGGTTCGAACGCTGGTGGAACAGACAGGTGCCGGCGATGGTTTTTGAGCAAAGAGGGCTGTCACCGCGTCAAAGGCAGAGATCGACTCCTCCGATGAAGTCGGGTTCCTGCGCGTAGTATCATCGATGAGCTGCGGGAAACTCCGACAAGGCGTGGGTGGGAGAACAGCCGATGAGGGCTGTGAGGAACTCCGGGATGACTGCAACGCCTCGGAAGGGAATTTGCGAGCCAAAGCATGGGATAAAGGCAGTCGGTCTCCTTCCGATTCTCCTTCTGCAGACGACGATTCTGAAAATAGCAAATCCGGCAAAGCAATTCCAGGTGAGCTCTGAGTATCAGAATCTTCATCTTCTTCTGAACTTTCAATTTCTTCCTCAGAACCTTTTTCTTTTTCTGAACCTTCTGCTCTGATGGAGGCTGGGGAGGAAGGGGAGTCTGGATTAGGTGGTTGAACTTGGTTTTCTGGGAGTGTTGAATTTGTGAGTTGATGGCTGGAGTTTGGGGTGGGATGGCGATGGTGGGGTGAAGGCTTGCAGTTTAGATGGGAGATAGGTGTGGAATCTGAAACTGATGTGCTGTCAGATTCAGGGGAGGGGGGAGCTACTGGAAGTTTGGCCATTTTTGAGTGAGTAAGAGGGCTGCACGGGGCTGATGGTAGGCGTGGTTAATAAGCAGCGAGTCAGGGGCTGACTCGAGGAGCTGAGAGGATGATTTTTATTTGTTGTTTGCAGGTGGGAAATTTGATGAGGGAGAATGGAACTGTGTTGAATTATTTTTGTTGGGTGTTGATGGAATTGGCGGGTTGGGAACAACAATTGTTGAAACTGGAAGAACGACAGATTGATGTTTTGATTTTTGTGATCTATTTGGTTTTTTTTGTATTGGAAGGGGGAGCATAGTTGGAGTCTGATTCTGAGTTTTTTGATGAATTTTTGGCAAATTGCTTGGTTGAGTGAAAGGCAATTTTTGCCAATTTTTTCTCCAGTTTTTTGGAAGATGGCGAGGGAGCCAGATTCTGGGCAGCCTCACTTGAAGCTTTTTTCTGGCGACCCATAACTCGGAATCAGAGTTTTTAGGACTAAATCATGGCGGGAAATTGGCAGATGAAGGAAGAACAAGCGAGAACAGAAAAAATAAAAAAGATGAAAGGACCTGGACTGGAATTTTTGACGAAGAACAGTTTTTGAAAAAAAAAGAAAAATTCAAAGACAAAATTAAAGGAAAAACGGAAAATTAAAGGAAAAAGAAATTAAAATTGGAAATTTTAACTTACTAAATAATATTTAAACATAATTACGTTTTAGAAAATTATTTCATTAAATTTAATATCAATTCATACGAAATTGATTAAAATTTTATATCTTCATATTTTCAAACTTAAATATTTCATAATCGATATCATTTTCTCTCATAACATAAATTTTTAACAACAATAAAAAATTTACTGATACCGAATATTTCATAAATATAATTAAAACATAATTGTCGACGTATGTGCCGATATGGAAAATTTATTTTTCAAACGCCATTTTTCAAATGCCTTATTTTTTCACATTTTAACTAATTGAATTTAACAAAATTGAGTTTATTTTTATGTAGCAAAATAAAATAGGAAATCCATCTAATTCATATTCTCGCAAAAAAATATTACGGAGCAAATTATTTAAATTTTACAAAATAAATATTTTATTCGAGATTTGATTTTCTCCCCACTAAAACATTTTAATACCAACAATTAGTAAAGAAAAAGAAATAAGATGAGTATCTAAAGAAAAATAAAAGTATGGATATCAAGTTTATGGGACACATGACAAAATATTAGACTATAAAGCACTACCTTGAAATAAATATTTTAGATCATAAATGCTGATGTGACATGACAGTAAATATCCTTAGATTTAAATTTATGCTTCAAATAAATTACATAAATTAAAATACCACAAATCTGAAATGGCCGATTGTATTACATAACTTTATACTATGCTTGTAATCATATAAATATATATCCAATAAAAAAAATTGTATTATAATTACGAAAAGTATTAAGCATTAATTTCGGCCGATATATGTATAAAAATTTACAATATCTACCTAGAAATATTAAATGCAAAATACATAACCATGATTAACTTTTACCATTTTCTTTTTCCTTTTTCTTAAAACACCTACTTTACACACGGAGGAGTGTTCAATGGAGGGGTGTCCATAGTGTAATCACCCACAAGCACCTTAACAAGTAATGTCAAGAAACTTAAGTGATATTCGGACCACCCTCGAAAACAATAAATAAATCGCAACGAACTTTCTCGAAGATTAAAGAAACAAAAATTGTCCCTTATCCAAAATTTCTCTGACAAGAGCCAACGTTCGTGCATGCAGGCATGTTATCGGATTCTAATTTAGTCCACCACTGATTGCAGCAAACGTCACGTTCGCATTCATTCAAGATAGACTTATCTAATCTCATCCTAACTTTCTGTTTTTCGAATCCCAATGCATTCCTGCTATTATTCAAAGTTCAAACTGCTGCCTGCTTCTTTTCTCATTCTGTTGCCTCTTTGTTCTTTCTCACTTTTTTTTAAAATTTTTATTTATGGTTAGATTTGTGACCCCTTTTGGAATTTGATTGATGGGTGACTCACAAAATTGAAGCTTGAGGTATAGTTTTGCTTCTTTTTTCTCATGAAGTTTCATTTCTGCCGTTTTAGTAGTGTTGTATATTTGAGAATTCAAGCTCGATTTTTGCAAGATCATTAGCTGCATGTATTGCTTGATCTCAGCCTTGGTTGATTCTTGAAGCAAACTGCAACTTCATTTAATTTCCTTGGACAGGAACCATATATATAATTCTCTTCTTCATTTGTATAATATATACATATAAATGGATATAACTAATGAGGCGAGTGTTGATCAATTTTCGATCGGGCCGTCGAGTTTCGTCGGCCGGACAATCGCGTTTAGGATCTTGTTCTGCAAGTCCTTGTCACATTTAAGGCATCAAATCTTAGGAATGTTGCTGATGAACTTGTCCAAACTCAGCAACACTTTGATGGGCTATTTATCACCTCTAGCCTCATGGTTACACCCCAGGAATCCACAAGGGATTCTGGTGATGGTAACAGCGATCGCATTCTTGCTTAAACGATGCACGAATGTGCAGACCAAGGCGGAGATGGCCTACAAGAGGAAATTCTGGAGCAACATGATGAGGTCTGCTCTGACCTACGATGAGTGGGCTCATGCAGCTAAGATGCTCGATAAAGAGACTGTTAGAACGAACGATGCCAGCCTATTTGATGAGGAGCTCGTGAGGAATAAGCTTCAAGAACTTCGCCATCGTCGTCAAGAATGCTCCATCAGAGACATCATGTTCTACATGAGAGCTGATTTGATCAGGAATCTTGGAAATATGTGTAACCCCGAGCTGCATAAGGGGAGGCTGCAGATGCCTAAATTGATCAAGGAATACATCGATGAAGTTACGACGCAGTTGAGAATGGTGTGTGACTCCGATACAGAGGAGCTTCTGCTGGAGGAGAAGCTGGCCTTCATGCACGAGACGCGCCACGCCTTTGGCCGGACGGCGCTGCTGCTCAGTGGTGGCGCTTCCTTGGGGGCTTTTCATGTGGGGGTGGTGAAAACGTTGGTGGAAAACAAGCTTCTACCTCGGATCATCGCAGGTTCCAGCGTGGGATCTGCTATGTGCTCTGTTGTAGGCACGAGGTCTTGGCCTGAGCTGCAGAGTTTCTTCGAGGACTCGTGGCATTCGATTCAGTTCTTCGATCAAATCGGAGGGATCTTCACCGTTTTCAAGAGGATCACGACTCATGGAGCCGTGCATGATATCAGGCAGCTGCAGATGATGTTGAGGCACCTGACGAACAACCTGACCTTCCAAGAGGCTTATGACATGACAGGGCGAATCTTAGGGATCACGGTGTGCTCTCCGAGGAGGCATGAGCCTCCTCGTTGTTTAAACTACTTGACCTCGCCTCATGTGGTTATATGGAGCGCGGTGACTGCCTCCTGCGCGTTTCCCGGGCTGTTCGAAGCTCAGGAGCTTATGGCGAAGGATAGGAGTGGCAACATTGTTCCTTATCATCCGCCGTTTCATTTAGAGCTTGAAGAAGGTGGTGGTGGTGCGGGAGTTCCGTTGCGGCGGTGGAGAGATGGAAGCTTGGAGATTGATCTGCCTATAAAACAGTTGAAGGAATTATTCAATGTGAATCATTACATCGTGAGTCAAGCAAATCCACACATTGCTCCTTTGCTGAGGTTGAAGCAGATGGTCAGGAATTGTGGAGGCTGCTTTGGTGCCAAGGTATGTTTTATCATGCATGTTCACATATCAGTAGACTAGACAAGATCCTCTATTTCAAATTAGTGTTATAAGCTCGAGCTCGACTCGACTCTACGTTGTTGGAATGCAGCTTGCTCAACTAGCTGAGATGGAGGTAAAACATAGATGTAATCAGATATTGGAGCTTGGTTTTCCTCTAGGAGGAGTTGCTAAGCTTTTTGCTCAGGATTGGGAGGGTGATATCACTGTCGTTATGCCTGCTACTTTAGCTCAGGTACCTAGTTAAAACTACTCATTCATTCAATGAATCACTAATCACTTACTAATTGATTCTTGCTTTTGATCAGCTATCAAAGATGATACAGAATCCAACTTATGTGGAGCTTCAAAAAGCAGCAAACCAAGGGAGAAGGTGCACTTGGGAGAAGCTGCCAGCCATGAAAGCTAACTGTGGAATCGAGCTCGCCCTAGATGAGTGCGTGGCGGTGCTCAACCACATGCGCCGCCTGAAACGGAGCGCGGAGAGGGCGGCCGCCGCCGCCTCACCTCGCGGCGTCGGCAGCACGGCCAGGTTCAGTGCTTCCAAGAGAATCCCATCTTGGAATGTGATAGCCAGAGAGAACTCCACGGGATCCCTCGAGGAAGACCTAATGGCGCGTACGCACCGCTGGGCTGCTGCCCACGAGGGCAGCGACAGCGAGTCCGAGGGCCCACCAGACCTCAACACGTCGTGGACGAGGTCAGGTGGCCCTCTCATGAGGACTACTTCCGCTGACAAATTCGTCGATTTTGTGCAGAATTTGGAGCTAGTTGATTCGAGAACGAATAGAGGCACGGGTGCTACTGGCCAATCTGATGCAGAGTATGATGATCAGAGGGAGTTTAGTAGTAGACCTCTCGCCACCTGCAGCTCCGCCATTGTGGTGGCGGAGGGAGATCTTCTGCAGCCGGAGAGAGTCGACAACGGCGGCATTGTGTTCAACGTCGTGAAGAGGTCGGCGCTGACGCCGGCTAGCCGGAGTTATGATTCCGATCAGCACAATGACTCTCCTCAAGATTCATCACCTGTTGCTGTTGGTGTTGCTGAGTTGGAGCAGCATGAAACTCTTGACAATGAGATGGATGATGCTAGCTCGATTTCCGGCGATGACCTCAACTCCGGTCGTGCTCCGGTTGGTTGTTCCAGCGATAGTGTCTGTGATCGGCATGGTCAAGGATTAGAAGATGTTTGCTAAATTTGAGTCTCCTATATTAATTCATCCTTTTTCACTTTCAATTTTGATGAATTATTTAATTTAATGGAATAAAGCTCGACACAGATACTGTATCCATTATATTTTATGATTTATATATGTCGAGTCTCGTAGTCTAACTGACATTTAACTTTAATACCGTCGCTAAGATATGTCGAGCTCAATTAATATATCAATTATAAATGTTAGATCGGATAAATTGAAACTATAATTAAATCACGTGAAATTTTCTGTTACATTTTTTGTGTTACATCTAGTGTTACATTTTTAAATTACGAGTTTTTCTTGTACTTTTTTTCTTCAATTTTATTTTTATGTGATTTAGTTTAATTTTGTGATTATTTTTAGGGTTCACCCCACCAATTAGGGTTTATAATTATTTTTTAATATTTAATTTTTGATTTTCAATTACTAATTCATTATTATGGTTGATTTTTTCAAAATTATGTTTTATAATTTTTTTAATTCATTTTTTTTGTTGATAAATGTTGATTATGGTTATTTATGTTATAATTAATTTTTATTTTATAATAAATATTATTAAAATCATAAATTTAATGACGAAACACGGAGTGAAACACGAAATAGTGTAATAGGAAATTTCAACCCCAATTAAATAGCCCACATTGTGTGCGTGTATATATATAATTTCAAATCTCTGTTTTAATTTGTAAATTCAACATTGAATAAGTATTGAGATTTGAAATCTAATTCGTCTTGTAGTCTTCAATATTGCTCCATAGTTATTCCATCGTTCGACACTGATTGACTAATTGAGAATATAATTAGAAAGTTCATGATGAGAGTTTTCCAGCCATACCTACATTGTATGATATCTATCTGAATCAATCATAATTAGACCGAAAATTTATGTACATTTTAATTAATGGAAAAACTAACAATATTGTTAAACGTAAAATTTTACGAATTTGATATATTTTAAACAGTTGATTCGAATGTACTTTTTAAATAGTCTAAGTGTGTATTTTGACAAAAAAAATAATTTGTTCGTTTAGGTGGGACTGAACATGTAGTTCAAATGCTTATATATTATATTGTTTTATGAAACGGTCGATCAGATCAAGATTTATAAGATGCTTATTGTTGATGTTGATTTTTAAAGTACATTTAATAGAGATGCTGTATTTGAACCTACATTGTTTTCGGCCGGGCTAAAGAATTAATCCAACCAAAATCGATTTATAATGTTATTTTATATTATTGTAATCTGCACGTTTTAATTGCTTCCTAGCGGTACGTATTATTGGTTGAATCCTAGTGATCTATATTATTACTTACAAATATATATATATTAAGATTTAAAGATGAAGGAAAGCCACATAAACGTCAAAATAATTAAATACATCCAAGTGAACGCAAAGTATGAATAATTAAACACTATATAATTAAATGTATGCACACCATGTCACCATGCAATTATAAAAGTTTCGCTCCTAATTATAAATGAGGCCAACTTCCAAATTTCTTAACCATGTAATCAAATATATAACATTTTAATTATAAGATGATCAGATGTAAAATGCAGTATAGAATCCAAATTTATCACGTAATTTATAGTGTTTCACGTAAACGAGTCAAACCTAGAATATTCTAGAGGGAGATGCAATACCACAAAATCTCAATAAAATCACGATACACTAGCTAGCACTAATTGAGACTTAGGAGTGAGACATTCAATATGTAACATAGACCTCTTTGGGTAACAAGTTCAAATGGGGTACAAGAATTGACAACTTGGGACGGACACACACACACACACGAGATTAAATATATATAATGTATACAATGTTTTCGTGTGTAAAATATGGATCAAGCCGAACTATTTAAATTAATAAGGTAGTCGGATAATGTGTTTTCTTTTTTCTAATAGATAACTAGCATCATGCATGCTTATTTTAATATACGTATGTTGAATTCTAACATTGTATTTTGTAACGTATTACAAAATTGACACCGCCTCTTTTCAATTTTCGAAATAAATAACACCGTGAGAGTTAATTTTAACATCTATATGTTGAATTTCAGCATTAAATTTTCAAAAATAATTTACGAAATTATAACTTTTTCAATCCATTAGATCATATCATTAAATTAGATTTGTCGTATTTTAAACATTACGAGTCATGTATGCTCATTAATCATCCCCTATATATAGATTTATGTACACGCACTCTAAATTTTGTTTGTGTATTATTTTTAATTAAAAAAAATCCAACTTGCAAGGTTAATTTGGGTTGATTCAAAGGAAAGATCAAGGAAAGAAGCTCCAACGAAAGGGATGGACATAAACTGGTCAAACATCAAACCTCATTTTAATTGCAGTGTGATTAATTTTTGGTTGTATTGCATTATTTGCACATATATTCCAATGTATCGGTCACATCACCTATATAGTACGTAGTAACATTATCATCTCAAATTTTAGTGAGATCATAATTCACAATAAATGCTTCTTAAACTTATTTTCTAAGCCATCGTCATGATTCATGAAGTATTTATTAATATATAAATACATATATACTGTTGAAATGATTTAACTATTTTATATCACCCTTATTTTACGGAATGTTTATCATAATGCATGATGATGGTTTTCGCTCATCAATTTTCAAGTTGCACTTCTTAATGTTACATTTCATATGTATTTTCATTACTAAAATTATGATTTTAATAATATTTATTATAAATAAAAGTTAATTATAGCACCAATAATCATAATCAATATTTATTAATAAAAAAATAAATTATAAAATAATAATTTTTAATTGAAAATAAATACTAAATAATAAGTATAAATTCAAATTGGGTGGAGTGAACTCCAATGGCCTAATATACAATTCTTAAATTAAATTAAATCACAAAAAATAAAATTGAAGAAAAAATACAAGAAAAACTCGCAATTTAAAAGTGCAACACGAAGTGAAAGAGAGAGAATGTAACATGAAATCAAATGTCATGGTTTTGGTGTTTACCTAATACTAGATTTACCCACACGCATTGCACGATTATATATGAAGTGATGTTATTCGGTCAATATTTATCCTTTGATTTATGGAAATAACTAATAACCTATTATAAGTATATTTACGCACATGTTAAGTGTTTATGCTATATATTGTATTCAATATTTAATAAAGACATGTCATTTATGTGATATACATCTAATATATGAATTTAATATTTTTACACTAAAATATCAATGACAAATAGTTTAAAAAATTAATTATTCAAAATTTTAAATGATTAATTATTAAAATTAATTAATTAATGAATTTAAGAATTTCAGTCAATTATTGTAAAAAAATAATTCATCCATTTCGTTTTGATTGTTGTTTTATTTATTTATTTTATCTAGAATTAACAATTAATTTTATGGACCAATATATTCATTCCTTATCTATAACATAAAATCTTATTCATAAATATTTTCCTAAAAATAAGACCACATTTTATCTCTTCATATATTTTTAGGATTTGGATGGGGTTAAAATTGGAGAAGAGAGTGTGGAAATATATAAAATAACAAATATTTTGACACAAAATAAAAAATTAAAACAACAATCAAAACGAAACGGGGGAGTATAAAATAATACATGATCAAATTCGGAATTAGTAATACAATATTCGACTTTGATTAAATTCAGAAAGTAGCATACTGTTTGAATATATGTTATCCGTCTATTTTGTAGGATATAGTGATTGCATAAAAAATATATTTCACACATTTATTTATCAATTTATTTAAAAAAAACCATAGGTTATATAAGAAATTTGTGTTTAGGAGTTAAAAAAGTCCGTAAGTGAATTTAATTGTTAATTAATTCTATTGAAATTGAAATACATAATTATATTTATTATTTAGGAATTTGTAAGGCACTATCCACAAAATTCATTTTATGGGCTTTTTTCTCACTAATATTACTATTGCTGATTTAGCCCCTTTTTTAGGAACTTTTTTATTTTTATTTTTTTTATTATTACTACTTCACTTTAATATATTTAAGACTTGTTTACTTTGATGGGTAATAATAGATTAATAAATTATCATATGTTTATTTTACATGATATTAAGATGGTGTATAATCCAAGGCTCGTAATATAATGAGTTTTAAGTACTTATTTGTAAGATATGTATCCCACATTTTCACCTAAAAAAGTGAGATATGATTTATTCACCATATCATCCACTAATTTATCTATCTTTTAAATTATATATCCTCAAAGTAAACATGTGGATATATATATTTAGAGATAGATTCGGAATAGTAGTGCGACTAGTGTGCAGTGCGTGTGTGTGTGTGTGTGTGAGAGAGAGAGAGAGAGAGAGAGTCAAAACGACAACATGAAGTTGATACTCGTACAAATGAACTCATGTCGGCCGGTAGAGCTGTTTCCAGTTTCACAAATTGATAAAAAAAGGAAATGAACCTATAAAACATGAGATGAAATAAAATATACTATATTTAATAAATAAATCCCACTTGCATCACGATGAGCAAAAATAAGGACTCGCGTATTCATGAGCAATCCTAACGAAAGCGAACTTAATTAATTAGCAGCATTACCAAGTAAATTAATCGAAAATGAAATCGACTTCGAAGCATACAGCATGACATTAATTACTGTGATAATGGATGCCCTAGTGAAAAATAGATAGTAAAATATTTATTAATTTTTTTCATCCGCCAAAAAAGATAACGGGTGTTTTCGCACCGGCAATCGACTTAAATGGTTCATTTCGCTTTCATTAGCGTTATTGCCAGGTGCAGAATGCACTCGTTAACTCCTTCTTAGAGCATCAACAGTGGTAGGAAGTTTTGATAGAATTGGTGAGGTGGAGGAGAGATGGGGAGGAAGTTGGAAGAGAAAAGAGGAGAGAGAAATAGTACTTTTGTTATCTCTAAAAATTGAAAGAAGTAGGAGCGACGGGGCTTGTCTATGCTACCCTTACGGGTAGATGTATTGTGACACTTGGGTACTACCCGCAAGGGTAGCATAGACCAGCCCTGAGCGACACATACACACAACCACTGTCTTTTTCTTTTTTTATTATTTTCTCTCTCCTCTTTCAGAGCATCCACTATGGTACTACCCCATATTGATGCCACATGTGTGCCACATTATCAACCACTTCTTTTTTTAGTTACTCAATTTCTCCACTATGGTGCTACCTCACTTTTAACTATTCATGGACCCCACTATTTAATTCAAGAACCAAAAATATAAAAGGGGAGGAGAGAGAAAGCACCAAAAATGCAAAAAGGGGAAGAGAGAATTTTTCGGCCCACTATTTAATTCAAGAATCAGGTACTTGCACAAGAGACTCATTCCTTATTTTGCTACCTTAACTTGTGTTCCACTATGGTGAAACTTGGTGCTTATTTTGCCACATAGATATAAGCACCTCCCATAGTGGATGCTCTCATTTGTAGTGAAACCATGAATAATTAACTTTGAGAGATTATTGTTGGAGTGAAAAATTAGGAAAAAAAGATGTTGATGTGGTAGTGATGTGACACATAAATTTCTGAAAATGGGAAATCACCATTATGGATGCTTTTAGGTGCGAAAAAAAAATGTACCCATTATGTTTTGTATAGGTGAAAAAGTATGATTTTATCTTTACATTAGAAACACATTTTGCTATTTGCTTTTGGTCATTTACATTTCAAACCTTAAGTATTAATCAAGATGCCAAATTCAGAAAAATTACAAAATGATATTTTATGAATAATAAAAATGTAAAATACTCAACTAAGAAAATTATCGAATTCATAAGTAGAGTGAGAAAAGATGCTTTAAATCGTCTTCTTATTTCAATCATTTCTCAAATCGCACTTCAACTGCAGCATTATAACTCCTTCCATCTCGCAAAGGTAGTCTTAAATTATTCAGAATTATAATAAGTTGCTTTTATTAAATGTGCATTAATTATTTTCTTAATATTACACACATAAATTTAATAGTTTTTAGAATGATAATCGTTCATTTTGATTGGGTGAACATAAAAAAAATATGAGTGAACTGTAATTTTTAAAGTACATTAAATTTTTTATTTCTGTGAAAAGACAAACAAAACCACGTTTTGAGGTGGAAGTAAATATGACTTAAGTGTGCAATAAATGAGAAATATTTTAAATAGTAATTTGATAAATATGGTAAAATACTTAAAATTACGCCCATTGTTTAGTCCTTGCCTTTGACTTGAAACGTACGGCGTCGTTTGCCTTTGCATTTTTCGGCGTGCGATTATCTATTGGCGTCCAAATATTTTAAATAGTAATTCGATTTTTTTTTTGAAAATCCAATTACAAAAATGTAAAAACTAATTGAATTATTTGTGCACCATTCCATTTTGTAAAAACATAATGTGAATTTTTTTATTTTAATGACAAGGATATTCACTGTCTAATAACCTTCAAATTAAATAGAAATAGAAATAGAGAAGAAAGTAAATAGCACCTGAAAATTACGTAATAAAGAAATCATAATAATGAAGATACAATACAAGTTACGTAAATAGGTTAAACTACCAAAACCAACATCCATCAATTATCAATATAATCAAAATCCTCTTCCAACTCACAACACACTCTCTCTCTCTCTCTCTAGGAAACTTCGTGGAAGCTCACTATGGCTGCCTGCTCCCTCCCTCCATTTAACCCGTCTTCCTTCGTCTCTCTCAACCATCAGGCCTCAACTTTCTCTCTCTTCCTTTCACTGTTCCCATCTTCATCTCTACACAGCGTTGGATTCTCATTTTCATTAATTATTCCGCCATGAAGCTCGCCAAAATCCTACCGGGAAACCTCTTCAAGCCGAGGAAATCCCGCTCCGTCTCCAGATCCGACACCGACACGCCGTCGTTCGGCTCACAAACAACATCGTCGTCCACCTCCTCCTCATCGGAGGACGTCTTCAAGAAGCCCAACGGCTCCTCCACGCCCACCAGCGTGCTCCCCTCCTCATCCTCCGGCGAGTGGCCGGAGATCGCCACCGACGTCTACTTGGAGCTGAAACAAGCCTTCGATATGATAGACCGCGACGGCGACGGCAAGATAGAGAAGGAGGAGCTGGAGCGGCTGCTGTGCCGGCTCGCAGGCGAGCCGCCGAGCCAGGAGGAGCTGAAGCTGATGATGAGCGAGGTGGATAGGGACGGCGACGGATGCATTAGCCTCGAGGAATTCTACGCCATCGGCTCGGCTTTCGCGCTGCCGACTTGCGACGGGGAGCTGAGGGACACGTTCGACTTCTTCGACTCGGATCGCGACGGGAAAATCACGGCGGAGGAGCTGCTCGAGGTTTTCAAGACGATCGGCGACGCCGAGTGCACGTTAGAGGATTGCCGGCGCATGATAAGAGGGGTGGACAGAAACGGAGACGGGTTCGTGTGCTTCGAGGACTTCACTAGAATGATGGAGCTGCAGCAAAGATGATGATTCTATTGCTCGATTTTTTCTTTCCTTTTCTTCTTTTTTTCCCACGAAATTAAAGAAAAGAAAAGAAAATTATCATATCATTTGCTGCAATCGAATTTTTTCCTTCATTTTTTGGGTGTTTTTTTTTTCTATTGATTGAGCTAAAATGGAGGGCAGTCTCGATTCCTAATTGTCACTTATTTAAATTCTCGTGTTTTGTACTATATATATACACACACATACATATGGGTAATTATAACGATAAATATACATCCGGAATTTAAGAGTTTTAATTTGTAGTTTACTATTATCAAGTTTGTCTTAAACTTTATCATCTGAACTATGAAATTAAATTATGTGCTTCTTCAATCATTTAGAAGTCTATTTGTTATAAATTCCCAATTATCGGAAAAATGACTTCCAATTGTTGTTTTCTTTACAGAAAAAGAAAATATGAGTGAGTATTACTGTTTATTATTTAACGAACCAAAATATAGGAAACGAAATGATTGTTTGTGTCTCGATTCTGCAAAAATCTCATTTTCACATGAGGAAATGAGACAATATACTGATCTTTTTAGCCAATAAGACGACACTGAATTTTTTTCGAGCCAATTAGTACCTAGATTTTACCTGTCCTAAAAAAATGGTAACCAGAAGTAGCAGAAGAAAGAAAGTGATATACATGTATAATGCCCAAATTTATAAATATTCAAATAAATAAATTTATTGTGAATTTTATGTTAAATAAATTAAATTATATCATGTGGTGTGGTGGGTAGCTTAGAGGGGAAATATTCCAACCAGACTAAAGTACCAAATGCATGCACATGTATAAAATAATATTTTCCTAAACTTGAAAAATGAAAAATTAAATTACAAAGTTGCATACATTCTTCCAATGATGTATATGAGCAATCTGCCAGAATGTTTTAATAGATATTGTTTTATAATCCTAGATTATCTAAACTCTATTTTTTCCTTCCCCACTCAGATGATGGATTCTCTATTCCAATTTCGTGTTTCATCTTATATTCCACTCATTGAATTCATGTCATGTTTATTTAAAAAAATTAAACAATTGTCCATTAAAAGAAATGCACATTGCATTAATCCAACAGTTGAAATAAAAAACGAAATATAAAATTGAAATAGAGGATCTCGTTTGTATCCAAAAAAAGGGAAAAGATTCTTGCATTTGACTTGGAACATATACTTGCATACCACATATGAGAATCTAATCGATGAATTTGATTGGGTATTAAATATCATAAATCAATTAATAAAATATCTTATGCTTTTATTTTATCACTGTAGTGTACTAAAAAATACTGCCTAAACGTCTCACCTAATCTTGTTTAGGTTCTCCAAATGAGCCTTACCTAATCTAATTTAGGTGCCGTTATGCCCCAATCTTTTTTATATCTTGTAATATAATTTAAAATCAATCATAGTTTCCTAATCAATTGATGTCACTGTTCAATGCAGCAACGAACATCGATGATATTAAAATAAATTATTGATTAATTATTTGAAAAGTTCCTAGTATATGAAAGCATACTTTGTACTTCAAATTATTTAAACAGGAAGTCTGAAATTCGATGTTTCGTGCTCAAAATGGTTAAAAATGTATTAGTGCATCGCACGGTCACATATATTGACGAGTAATAATTAATAATTTTAAATTAGTCCATAGTTTTTCCAAAATCATGAGCTGTTAGTGTTACCTGCAATTACTTAAGCTTAATTAATTAAAATATTAAGCGCACGTTTGTCCGGTTCTGCGTTGGAAAGTTTAGAAAAACGGAAAGGCGGTTTGGCGTGGACTGACGCTAACGTGCTTAATTTCATGTTTGGTGACAGCATCGACATGTTTGCCACCACAATTTATACCGATTCAAATTTCCCGTTACATTATTTCGTGTTTCACTCAATCTTTCGTTATTAAATTTATGATTTTAATAATATTTATTTTAAAATAAAAAATAATTATAATATGAGTAATCACAGTCAACATTTATCAACCAAAAGAAAATGAATTAAAAAAATTACAAAACATAATTTTGAAAAAATCAACCATAATGATGAATTATTAATTGAAAATTGAAAATTAAATATTAAAAAATAATTATAAACCTTAACTGGATGGGGTGAACCCTAAAAAAATCACAAAATTAAACTAAATCACATAAAAGTAAAATTGAAGGAAAAAAAAAAGAAAAACTCATAATTTAAAAATATAACATGGAATATAACACAGAAAGGTGTAACATGGAATTCCATATGAATTTATTCATATCTCCATAAACATTGTAAATGTATTGAAAATACGTCACAATACCCGATAAGAGTTTACGGCCAGACCTTATCTATTTATTAAACGATAATTACGTTATATTCACAATTCTCATTTTTCGCTTTGTAGTCTCTTCAAATTAATCAAAATATGATTATTATTTCATTAGTCATTTCTCCCTTATGGCCCCCAACTTAATTAAACCATAGCAAAAATAAAACAAAGTTTCCACTCCACCCTTTCTCTAACTAAAAAAATGTTCAAATAAAATATGAAGGAAAAATGATTTATAGGTCCTCAATTTTTTTTTATTATTATTTTTTGCCATATTTCTCTCCAGCGCAAAAAAAGTAAAAAATAAATACAAATGTTACCTTCATCTTTTTCTTTAAATATTTTTTATTCAAGAATGGGTCAATTTCGTCGTAGAGATTGGACGGTGGTGGTGTTGAATGTTGATTGCTATGGGTACAAAATCAAACAAAAAGTAGTATTTTACGAAATAATAAATTATTAATTAGAAAATGAAAATTTAATATTGAAAATTAATTATATACCCTAGTTTGCTAGGATGGATTCTAATTAATAAGTGTAAAATTAAATTAAATATAATAAATTTAAATTGAATAAAAATAAAAATAATAATAAATTTAATTATGTAGTACCATGTGTAATTACGGTTTCTTTTCTTCCCCGCGGTCGGCGTGGTCTCCTTTTCGTATGGCCCAATAGACACAGATCGTGCAAATTATAGCCCATGTATTTCATTCTTCCAACTTGGGCCACGGCAAAAAGTTTAATTTCATGCATATTAATATGTGTGCATAATATTTATTTTTTATTTTTTGATTTTATTTCCGAAATAAATAAAAACTTTAATTATGATTAATAAATCTATTGAGAATAATAAGGTATAATTTAGATATGTTAAATTATAATTGAGATGTAATAAATTCATACAATCAAAGCAACATATGTGATACTTTGAAGAATACGTTTTAGTGTAATATAATTGATACTTTTCGAACTTTTTTTTTTTGTCTCGAATCCACCCCACTTGCGTGGCTCGCCTGTCTGAACTGTGAAGGTATGATTTTAAGAATTTTGAACTCCATACTCTGATGGAGCGTTTGCCTTATTTTTCATTAATTGCATTCCCAGCATACCTGCATAATTATAGAGGAATATTTTGGACCTAAGAGTTAAAAGAAGTACATTTTTAAACTTGTGGCGAGAATAAATTTGTTAAAAAAAACAGGAGACTAAACTAGAGAAAATCAATGAATTTAAAAAAAGCCCAAACATATAAATTAACTATCAGAAGATAATACATGTAGCTCTGCTTTATTATTAAAAAAAAAACTAATAAAAAAAAGTAGCTCTAAAACTCCGGCTAAAACCTCAAACAGTTGGTGGGCACAAATGCTGTTTAACCGCCTCCGGAAAACCAAATTCGCCGCCGTGAAAGTCTCCCTCTTCTCCACCCTCAAACACTCACCAACAGAAGTTCAACCTCTCGAAAAATCAGCCCTCCAATCACTAGTCCTCTCCCACTATCGCCACGGCAAATTCCAGAGCCTCCTCCAAAACGTCGTCGCTTCGCCCTCCCTCCTCCTCACCGCATGCCACAACCTCAGAAAGCATGCCCCCGACACGCTGCCGCCGCCACCTCTCACTCTCGAATCGGTCTCAACTCACTACTTCTCCCTGCAAGAACTGTCCTTTCAGCTCGCCAAGAACTCCGTCGACGTCGAATCATGCTGCATTTCCTTATTTCCGGCGGAATCGCGGAAAGGTAAACCGCTCGTGCTGCCCAATCTGAAGCTTAAAGTTGTACTTGAAGCTGTTAGGATTGTACTTGAGGTCATTTACGATGATAGGTTTGTCACATTTTGCTACGGCGGCCGCGCGAATATGGGCCGCCATACCGCGATTAGGTATTTGAAGAACTCCGTGGAGAATCCTAGTTGGTGGTTTGGTGTTAAATTTGATGATCAGTTGTTTGAATCTAGGCATGTTGATAACTTGTGTTTGA
The DNA here is from genome assembly GCA_026008535.1 of Perilla frutescens. Classification (NCBI taxonomy): domain Eukaryota; kingdom Viridiplantae; phylum Streptophyta; class Magnoliopsida; order Lamiales; family Lamiaceae; genus Perilla; species Perilla frutescens. Next base: position 70,642,094 of record BRKX01000001.1, read on the forward strand.
TTCTAGGAGAGAAAATTGATGATAGTGATTTGCTTGATTTGATAAGAAGGCTGTTCGAGTGCAAAGTAGTTAGTGTCGATTTGGGTGGAGTTTGTATAGGTAGAGGGCTGCCTCAAGAATGTGCTTTAAGTTCGATCTTGATTAATGTTTACTTGAATGGATTTGACAAGGAAATTCAAGAATTACGCCTGAAAACGAATAGGGAGAATCCGAGGTTTAAGGAAAACGAGCTTGAGCCGGGGGAAACTGGCTCGAGCTCTGTTTTTCATAAGCCCTTGAAGATTTATGCAGTCCGGTATTTAGATGAGATATTGATTATTACATCTGGGACGAAGATGATGACAATAGATTTGAAGAATTCAGTTGTAAGGTTTCTAGAACAGGAGTTGGATTTGAAGGTGGATAGACAGATAACAGTTATTCACAGCGCGGTTTCTGAGAAGATTGAGTTTATGGGGATGGAGCTTAGGGCAGTTGCACCTTCAGTTCTTCGACCACCCAAGACAGAGAAGGCAATTAGAGCGCACAAAAAGCATCTTAGGCAGAAAGAAGTCAGGCTTATGGAGTTGAAAAATGCAAAAGAGAGGAATAGGAAGATGTTGGGGATGAAGTTAATGAGTCATGTGTTTAAGAAGTTGAAGCAAAGCAATGGATTCAAATTTGATTTCCAAATTGAGAATGAAGTGAGACAAATTTTTAGCACTTGGTCTGATGAAGTAGTCCAGGAGTATTTGAGATCCGTGGATGAGCGATGGGAATGGCATCGGATGCTATCCGGTGGGGATTTTCTCTCCTTGAGAAGGATTAGGGATCAATTGCCACGGGAGCTCGTTGATGCTTATGACAACTTTCAACTACAAGTGGACAAGTATTTGAAGCCTGTGAAAGCCAAGAAGGAACTGGAGGAAGAAGTGAGAAGGCGACAAGAAGAGGAAGAAGAAAAATATGCTCGAAGAACAGTTGAGGATTTAACAAGGCGTTGCATCAAAGTTGAGGCACCCGTTGAACTTATACGAAAGGCTGTCAAAATGGTTGGATTTACAAATCATATGGGCCGTCCAAGGCCTCTCAGTTTACTGATGGTTCTTGAAGATATTGACATTATCAAGTGGTATGCTGGGGTGGGAAGAAGATGGCTGGATTTCTATTGCTGCTGTCACAACTTCCGCAGTGTTAAGATAGTCATAAGTTATCATCTTAGATTTTCTTGCATCCTAACTTTAGCAGAAAAGCACGAAGCCACCAAGCTCGCAACTATAAGGCATTTCACGAAGGATTTAAAGGTTTCTGGTGCTGATGGAGCTGAAGAAGTATACTTTCCTTCAGAAAGGGAGATCAAAATGATGGGAGATAGAAATCTTTGGGATCCCAAGCCTGTCGACGGGGCTATAACAATGGCATTGATCAGATTGGCCTCAGATGAACCTCATCACCGATGCACTGCTCATTTTTGCAGCAAGACAGACACGGCGTTTTACAGGATTCATCTACTGCAAAACCATCTCCATGTGAACCCATTAGATGAGAAAAAATGGGTTCGTGGAATGGGCGCGATCCACGACAGTCTGCAGAGGAAATGTGCCCCTCTTTGTCCCGACCACATAAGTGAAGTATACATGGGAAGATTGACTCTGCAAGATCTTGATTGCACTGCTTTTGTAGATGTCGACTGATCCTTGTATATGGTCTATTGTTTTATTGATTCTTCTTGGTTGTATAACTGATAGTTAAAAGTTGTATAACGATTTATATGTTTATTTGCTTGCATCATTTTGTACAAGTCATGAAACTGGAAAGATATACGATCTGAATCGAAAAAAAAGATTTGGAGTCTGTCAGACAGCTGCCTAGCCCATCCCGGCTAGAAGTTGAGCCGAGAACGATCCTCTACTGCACAAGTGGCCCAAGGGGCACAGTGCTGTTAATCACGCTCTGGCCAGGCAGCAGTCATGGTTCATCCACCAGACTTGGTTTCTTGTCTCCTTAGAAATCAAGGATACAGAGGTACGAATACTATAGAACAGATCCTGTTCAAGTAAGGTCGTGACCTTCCTTCTCTGGGAACACTCTTAACTAGCTGTAGTTTCGTTTGCAATAATTCGATGTGGGATATGAACTTTTCTATTCAAAGATTCTCAAATTATATACATACAGCCAACGAGACCCCTGAGAATATGAATGAAATACACATTGAAACTACATAGTTTTGGTAGTGAGACATGGATCGAGGACTAGAGGATTCCATCCATTCGTAGCGCATATTTGCTTATTGAATATGAAGTTTAGGACAGCCACTGATATGCACCTTCCTAACATGACTATGTATCAACTCTGGAAGCTTGACTAAATTAGGACAATCCTCAACATATAGTCTTTGAAGCAAAGTGAAGCTCACAACCCACTCTGGTAATGCTGCAAATCTAGCACAGTTTGCAATTCGGAGAAATTTCAAGGTTCTTGCCACATTCTGTGTAAGCCCCTCAGGAAGATTGATCAGCTTAGGCAGCCCCATCAAGAGCAATGACTGCAGGCACGTCAGCCCTTGCACCGCATCTCCCTCACCAAAATTGAGCTCTTCGCAGTTCCAAATCCACAACTTCTCAAGAGAAACCAGACACTTGAGACTATCTGGAAGAGTAACTAATCTTGGGCAGTCATAAATACGTAATACTCGAATGGAATTGAGGTTTTCAAGCCCTGATGGTAACTGCACAAAGTCACAGTTATAGAGCAGCAAGAACTGGAGAGAGCTGAAGCTGTGGTAACTTTTCTTTCCTAAAGAAATCTTCTGGCAAGTCAGGTACACAGTTCTGATGTTGATCAGATGCAGAAGTTTCTTAGGTAGATCTCGAAGGTTTTCACAGTTGATGAGGTTCAATGTCTGAAGATTCACGAGCTTGCAGAACGACGTTGGAAGAGACTTGAGGTTGCTGCTCTGGCTGAGATCAAGATACCTTAATCTTTTCAAGTTGCCAATGGAGCTTGGCAGCTCTTCAAGCTGCAGGGAGATCAAGATCAAGATGCGCAGGCGTCTGAAACTCGTTGCAATGGCATGAATGGATGCCTTTTCAAGAGGCTTAATCTTGAATGCACACCTAAAAGACCTCACATTTCTCAATTTGAGCAATGCTTTAGGCACTTCTTTTCCTGGCTGATCTTCATCTCGAAGGAAGATGTGTCGAACTCTATCAGAGACGACGTTCTTACCATCATACTTCTTGAGGTACTCGTGTCCTGCCACAGACTGTGCAAGGTCGTGGACGAGGCTGTGGATCTTACAAGCCAATATCTCCCCATCAAACGCTTCCACCACTTCTTGAAAGCAGAATCTTGACAGCAACTCGTTGAAGTAGTGATTCCCGACATCTTCAAGCTGCCTACACACGCTGTCTGAACGCACCAAACCTTGAGCAATCCAAAGGCTGATGAGCACCTCTCTTGGAATCTGAACACCCTTTGGCAGCATGGAGCAATACGCGAAGCATTGCCTCAAATGGGAAGGCAATTGCTCGTAGCTTAGCTTAAGGATAGGCAGAATGTCGCACTGCTTCTGATCAATCTCCCATATATCATTGTTCTTGATACGTAGCCATTCTTGCTCATCCGAGTTCATATACAGCAAGCTCCCCAACGTCTTGACAGCAAGTGGAACGCCTCCACACTTGTTCACGATCTCCCTCCCGATTGCCACCAGATTAGGAGGCCGATCACAACCTTCTCTGAAAGCACATTTTAGAAACAAAGATAAGCAATCCTCATCGGAGAGGCCAGTTAAATCATAAGGCTCCCTAGTGCTAGTAGCCACAGCTACACCCTTGCTTCGAGTTGTGACAATGATCTTACTTCCCGAGCTGCAATTCATCAGCAACTCCCTCAAATCCAACCACTCAATCCGATCCTTGTTCCACACATCGTCCAACACGAGCAAATACCTCGTACCATTCAAAACATCAGCCAATCGACACTGCATCTGGTCCATATCAAGATGGCCGAAGCTCTCACCAGTGGCAGATTGCAGGATTTTCTCAACAATTTTGCCTACACTGAAATCTTCAGACACAGAAGAAACCCACAATCGAAGATCAAATCTTTCAATCACTCGTTCATCATTATAAGCCAACTTAACAACAGTAGTCTTTCCAAGGCCTCCTATCCCAACTATAGGAATAACAGAAACATGATCATCATCATCGTTCGAGCTCAGGAGCAGCTGCACTATGTTTTCTTTATCATTATCTCTACCAATGATGTCTGAAGCTCTTACATAAGAGTGAGATTGCTCCCTTACCTTATTATCCATAGAAATCAAATGTATTTTCTCAGTGAAATGAAACTTGCTCCTATCAGCTGCAATCTCATCTAGTCTCAGCCTCAAACCTCTAATTCTATAACCTACCTTGAATCTAAACACAACAAAATTCGAGCTCGAGAAGAATCTTGTTACCTTTTTGAACATCAAAATCCCATTGCAGATCTCCATATTCTTCTGAAGAAGTACTCGTGTGGATATGGTCAGATCATCCAGCAAATCATCGATGTCCGTAACAGCAACCTTAAGCTTCTCGAGCCAATCTCGGACCTCATGATTCTTGGACTGCTGCTCCTCTGCATCCAAGATTACTGCTTTAATGGTGGATAAAGTGTTTTGGAGTTTCCTTATCTCGGATTTAACGTTCCAAGCTGGACTAATCTGCTCCGCAGCAAGAGAGGAGAGTTTGGACAGAGCACTTTCTGTGATGTTGAACAAGAATGTTTCTGCCATGTTCGTCGATATCAAAGAATTTTTTATGCGAGTTCATGAAAAAAAAAAAGAAACAAAAGGAAAAAAGATTCAAGAGAAAGTGATCATAATGTTGATTGATTGAATTATAATAAGAGAGAGAAACTTTGAGTGGACTAGGGAACTTGATTTGTTTACGTTGACTTGAGCAATACAAAATGCCGTTCGGCCTCCTTAATATATCTCAAAATTTCATATAAAAAATCGTCACGTTAACACTATGCATACACTCATGGCCGTCTCAATTATTTTATAGTTCATGTGCAAATAATAAAAATTAGATCCTAAAATAAAAAAAAATGTTATAATTTTTATAATTATAGTAATATTATTAGAAACACTAAAAATTCAAAATATTGTATTCATAGTGTTGATAATTTTCTCAATACAACCTTAAGCAAATATGAGTTTTCTGCAATTTTACATAAAAAGTGATACTTTTCTAGTACTCTTTGAAGCAAATTCATCTATTAAATCTTCATATTCAATCTTTTTCAAAATATCATTTTCTATAGCTATCACCGCCAATCCATTAAGTCTTTCTTGTGACATAGTCGAACGTATATATGACTTCAACAACTTCAATTTTGAAAAGCTTCTTTCTGCAGATGCAACACTAACAGGAATAGTCAATAAAATTCTATATGCGATAATTATATTAGGAAAACAATCTAAACCTTTCAAAAACTTCAAAATATCAAGGGGTCCTATATTATCTTCAGTCAATATTTCTCTAAGTAATGTTAACTCCACAAATAACTCATTTCCATCAACATCAGAGTGCTCATTATGTTTAAGTGTATTTTCAAAATGAATACAATAAGACTTGTCACGACCCCAAATTAATATCTGATTAATATGAAGTGTGACTGACACGACTCGATCCCAATGAAGGGTGGATCAAGGCGCGAACTGGAAATAATTAAATAAAGGGATGAACTACTGTATTCCAGGAACGATATTTGCTGTGAACTCAAATTATGGACTGACTTTCATTTCTCAAAATATAACCGAATAAATATAGATACCTCAGAATAACAAAAAGGTATTAGCGAGTTCAAGACATACTGAAGACTTGACTCGATTAGACTTAATTAGCGGAAGCAATATAACATAACAAAATACAGGAATTATTTTGAGTCATGTACAAAACAACTTTCTTTCTCAGCACTTCACCCTGCACCATCAACACTCAACCTGCACATTTAAAAACAAACATGCAGGGCTGAGTACAAGTATACTCAGTGAACACATTGCCAAAAATATCATAATATATCTGATATTATGAACTTTTTTAAAACCTATTTTATTGTCATGCATCCGAGTAAACACACAGGGGTTTTATTTGAAAAGGCCCTATGTTTTACTAAATCATTTTCTGTCTTTGCGTACGCCTTTCTGTTGTATGATCATCCATATCCGAACTGAGTGCCAAGGAATAGCTCCGCTTAAGCCTTTTCCGCACACGTCGAGGAATAGCTCCGCTAAAGCCTTTTCCACGAATACATATCTGAACTAAACTCCGAGGAATAGCTCCGCTTAAGCCTTTTCCACGGACGTTTAGAACCGTCGATGTCTTAGTCAGGAATAGCTCCGCTCAGCCTTTCCCTCTTCCTAATATCACCGACCTTAAGTGTACACTAACCTCGGTTAACACGCTAAGTTAGCGCGAGGCCCGATCGATTTAAGAGTTAGAAAGCCCCTTGCGAGCTAACTAAATACAGATAAGGATATCATACAAAATAAAACATTTTGTGCATGACAATAACTTATTTGCATCAGAAATAAATAACTTCAGGTGAGTAAAAACTCAACATTATTTGGACTAAGAGTCCGTTGAAAAGAAAGCCCACCTTTCATCAATGTTTTAATACTTGAACTGCAGCTGCTAGTTCCTCACTGGTCTTATCCCTTGCGGATCTGCTAGCCTTCAATATATAAAAATATACTTAGCATGTTGATCCTAAATCTGACAGGACTCAACACGACACGAAGGCCTATTTGGGTCTAGTATCCGTTCTAAATTTTCTCTTAGCTTAAGGATTAATCTCAACCCTAGCTTTTAAACATCTTACAACACACATCATCATCATTTAAGGTATCAAAAATACCTTAACATCATCACAACTAGATTCTAGGAACAAAGTCATCACTAAGTTCGTAGACTAAACGACGTTTTGCACAATGTCTATCTTTGAAAAATTTTCTGTTTTGACTCACTAAGGTGCAGGGAACAAGACATATACCGTTAGAAATCCACGGAAGTCTAGTTTCCAGAAAAATTGACGGTGACTCCAGATGATAACTAACGAAAAAGTTATGACCGATCGACTAGAAGGTGGCAGAACTGCCAGAATTTCTGAAAACGAACTCGTGACCAGACTTTGAAGATTTTTCACGATCGATTCAGGAAGAGTTACGGACTGAGAAATATACCATTAGAAAGCCACAGAAGTCTAGAATTTTAAAAAATTTACAGTGGCTCATGATGATAACAAATGAAACGGATATACCCGTTTTACTGAAAGGTGGCAGAACTGCCATCACTTCCTGAAAACAGAAACATGACCCAACTTCACCGATTTTTCACAATTGACTCAGGATGAATTATGAACAGAGACACATATCATTGGAAAGCCACTTAAGTCTAGTTTACGGAAAAATTTACGGTGGCTCGAGATGATAACTAACGGAAAAGTTATACCCGATTCACTAGAAGGTGGCAGAACCACCACGAATTTCCAAAATAGACATATGACCTGACTTTGCTGATTTCTCACAGTTGACTCAGGAAGAACTAGAGACTGAGACCTATACCATTGGAAAGCCATTTAAGTCTAGTTTCCGGTAAAATTTACGGTGACTCAATACGACGTCTAATGAGGAAGTTATGCTCGTTTTACCGAAGGGTGGCAAAACTGCAGACCCGCGCGCGCGAATGCGCGAACTCAACCCAAACTTCACAACCGCCATGAACTCGACACACAAGATTTCAATTCATCAAAACATATATAAAAAACTCAACTAAATATGCTTGTACATAAACAACTCATTTCTAAATCATCAAACATCATTTGAACTACCAAAATCCACACATGTACTTTTTAAGCTTAAATATATCGATATTTTTCGAAAATACCTGTAAACAACAACGGAGAGAAGCTTTAGAAGGTTGAAGATGGTTGGATCGAGCTTTGATTATGGATGCAACTTCTACTTTCCTTCTCTCTTGCTTCGAAAACAATGGAGGTGAATGTTCTTGGTGCTCCCCCTCTAAAACTTTCCACAAGATGAAGATGGAATGAAGAAGAAGAAGAAGAAGAAGAAGAAGAAGAAGAAGAAGGAAGAAGAAGAAAAAGAAGGAGGAGAAGGAAATGCAGCTGCCTTTATCTCTCTCTTCTCTCCAAAATGTGTGCAAGAAAAGTGGAGAGGAATGGCTTGGCTATCACTATATAATTCTATACAATACAATCTATCCACTTTGCTATTTTGGTTGACTTGGGGATAAAGTGGACGTGGGAGTGGCATGGGAGAGGTGAGGGGAGAGGTATGGCCTCCCATGCCTTGGGAGTTGACTAAGAAAATACCCGGTTTAAATACCGGTTATTCGGTTATTGTGATATTTTCCGTCTCCGGAAAAATCCCGAATTAAACCGATATTGCTAAAATAATTCACTTACTTTAAAACAATAGTTATTTGAAATTATTAATTTTTAAAACACTGCTTTAAAATACTGGTTTTAAATCCTCAACAATTAAAACGTCCGAATTAGAGAATATCTAATTCTCTCGGCTTTTAAATCACCCTGTTTAAATTATCTGAATTTAAATACTAATGACTAGAGAATATCTAATTCTCCTAGTCCTAAAAATATTTATCGGAATATCTAATTCACGATAAACACACACCGCAAATTTAAAAGAATAGGAATTGAATTTATCTGAAATTACAATTTCGACTTTCCATAACTAAAAAGAGGATTAAACCCTAACTGAAATAATTAATTCACCTATGGGAATTAATTGATCTTGAATTCCATAGAACTTAACGGATACTTTCGACCCTAATCTGACTGGAAATTACTATACTAAATAGTAATTGCAACAGTTTACTGCAATTAAGCAGTAATTAATTTACGGGGTATTACAAGACTTCAAACTCATATCATCTAATGACCGCAACTTGTTAGAAGTAAACAAAAAATCAAATATTTTTCATAAAATATTTTGATATGAGAATGAGATTATGAGTATCTATCTCATAAAAAGATTAGAAGCTCTTTTATTGGGAAAAATCAAACGGTAATTAAAAGAGAATAATTATGAATGAAGATGAAAAGTTGGGAAATTGAAGAGGAATAATATTTGTGTTGGAAGTTGAAACTTGGAAATTCCAATACTTGTATTAGGTATTAGAAGAGAATAGAGATAATTTATTTTTTAAAATAAATAAATAAGGTATATTAAATAGATTTTTTTTAGGCCTTGTGCGAAGAAGGCACACTTTGCAACCCTCCTAGACGGGCTTGCATACACTTTTGGTGGTCATTTTGATAAAGCTCAGTTAGTCGGTATAAAAATAGTTTACAAAAATCAAAATTTAGTAGGCTAAAATTATGAAACCTTGTTTATTACTTATTTTATTTTCATATAAATTTTAATAATTGTTTGAACTGTCACATAGAAAAATAATAATAAGATATGAAAAATCCAATATGATTTATATTTATTTTTAATTATTTAAAATATGTTTGTGTATTAGAAATGTCTATTTTAATTTTTTAAACAATGTGTACATGTTGTGCTTTATTTAATTCTATTATAAATAATTTTTGTACAATCTCTATATTTTTAGAACTTCATATAAAGATCGATTCTTTAAGATAATTCATTTCTTCAATCGGAAAAAAATCTTATTACTCAGTATGAAATGAGCAAATAATTCAAAAACTCCCTCCAAATGAGCTCAACCATGTCTTAATAATTGTTGTAACTATTTTTCCTTTTATATATTTTGGTTTCACTTTCTGCAATGGAATTAGTTATTTAATATTCTTTTTTTAAAGAAATTATTATTATCAATTTTTTTTTTTTTTTGAGGGACTGAGTGCTGCTGAATTGGCAAATAATTTCAAGAATTTGGGGAAAAAAGGTTTAGATAGGAAAAAGTGGGAAAAATTAATTTTAACGGAATTAGAATCCTTGATTTGGGAAAAAGTGGGAAAAATTAATGAAGCGTGTTCTGATTTTATTGTCTGCACCGACGTGAACATCAAGATCTCTCTCTCTCTCTCTCTCTCTCTCTACAACACTCACACTCTCACTTTACCCACTGTGTGAAAGATCTGTCGATCTGCAAGAATGGGCAGGACCTGAGATACATTGAGGTAGATAAATTGTGGGATTTATGAATATGGCGTTCGATTGGAATGTGGGCCAGATTATTACGGTAACGCTTTTAGTGATGATAGCTTCCTTCTACACTGGCACTCTCTTCGGCAACAATTCTTCTTTCCTCTACGCACCATCGCAGCAGTATAACGTAAAACAGGAACATACCCCCAATGCGTCTAATTCTGGTTAGTGTGTGTGTGTGTGTGTGTTTCCTTTCTTGGATTACTACTACTTTCCCCAATTAAGACTTCTCCAGCTTTGATTGATTAATTGAACGATTCAAATATGAATTCTTGCTGATTAGGATTAGGAAATTGTGAGCTGACACTTTATTGATTTCTAGAATTCGAATCTTCTGCAGCAGATGGGTTATTGAGATATTAGCTTGATGGGTTTATTTGTTAGTTCGAGCTTATACTATCTTTTATAGCTAGAGATACTGCTGAAATTAGTTCTTCTGATCAGTTGAAGTTTGATTTTGTACTTGATTAGGAGTAAAATAATCTATAGCTTAAAACTAAATGAGTAGTTTTTATGGGTGAAGAATATTCTGGCCTTGTTGCTCGTATTTGATATATGATGGAACTGCATTGATTTTGAGCACTTCTTACTTTATATTTTCATGCTCTTCTTTTTTGGTTTTATGATGAAAGCTTGAATACTCAGTCCCTTTGTGTTATGGAATAAATTAATTGCGTGAAATGAGCAGACTTAGGTGGATTCATGGTACTAGAATTGAGCTGGAAAAACTTTAAATTTTGGCAACCAAGTTTGATGATTCAATTGCATTGGTCTCTGATTAAAGCTCTTGCATCTTATGCTTGCAGTTGTATTTAGGAATAGAGTTAATCCTACTTATCGGACCATACCATTAAGGATTCCAGAGACAGGGATGAATGTATGCCCGTTGAGATATAATGAATACATTCCATGTCATGACATCTCTTACATCAAAGAGTTACTACCGAAATTAGATCTTTCCAGGAAAGAGGAGCTGGAGAGGCATTGTCCTCCTGTCAATAAACGACTGTTTTGCTTGGTTCCACCACCAATTGACTATAAGATACCGATAAGGTGGCCTACAAGTAGGGACTATGTCTGGCGAAGCAATGTAAATCATACACATCTTGCAGAGGTAAAAGGAGGGCAAAATTGGGTTCACCCAAAGGATAAGCTTTGGTGGTTTCCAGGGGGAGGTACTCATTTCAAGCATGGAGCTACTGAGTACATTCAGAGGTACTTCTGCCTTTTGCTTTTTATTTATTACTGAAACCTAGATGCATACAGTGAAACTTATGAAATGACCTTCTTGTATTACCATTCATGTAAGATGATGCGAATGGATTATGTTGCAGCAGATGCTAAGTCTTAGATGTCACGATTTGTCAGTCATCGTCTGGGATAACTAGTAATCATTCAAAATGTAGGGATGTATGTGTGACTACATTGCATGCCTGTAGGTATTTCAGAATCAAGTCAGGATCATGGGTCAGGCAGCTTTTTTAGATCCATCAGTCTTTATGTGTGTAGCATCAAAGAGGATGATTACAATCAGAATGGACAGTCCTGAAGCTTTAAAATAATGCTATTGATTGTTACAGTTCATAGATTAATGCAGGGATCTAGTTGTGATTTTATTCAAGAACTTACCTTAAGTTACAAGGTTTCAAGAACTTCTGTTGATTACCTTCTTTGTTGAAACTTTCAACTTGAAACCTACATGGCGATCTTTCCAATTGAAAGTGAACATTCAATATTTTAGTACAACAATTGAAACTTTAAACGTTATATTTATTTTCTATTGGCTGAAGAAGGCAGGAATTGATCTGGAAATGGTAATGGAAATACGGACTAAAATTTAGCTTCTGAAGATCTACCATATAATTCAAGGATATTATCATGATGGTGTAACTCTGATACAACAATCCTTACATATTTTAGGACAATTTGAAGCTGAATTTGAATATTTTATTATATTATGTGAGTGTATAAAATGCAATTTAATATCCACCTACTTGGTAACGCTTTTGTAAAACATATTGCTCTGACTGAAAAGGAAACAAAGTTTTTTGACCTGTGCTATGTTTTTCAGATAGAATAAGTAATTTACTTTAAAAGAGACATTTGAGAAGAGGGGAATGGTGAAATTAATATTCAACAGGAAGATTTATTTGAAGAGTTGGTTGCTTTAGATTATTTTGCATCCGCAGAGAACTGTTTCACGTGTACATTGTTTATTCCGATACTGCTTAAGTTGCTGCGACTGTGTCATGGATTTGCTTCATAGAAAAATAGCAAATTAAATTCAGGGAAGGAAAGATCTCTGCACAAGTTACTGTCTGCAGAAACTAATGTGTAAAAGATGGTGTTGTGACCCCAAAAGCAAAAAACAATACTGGAGAGGTTTTGCTTAATTCACATCTCTTAGAACCTGCCGTCCTTATTCCCGTAATCAGGAGCTCTTGTTAAAGCAGTGATAATTTTTCTTTTGCATTTCCCAGGTAATATTGTAATTGACTTTGGTTTCTGTAGGTTAGGAAATATGACAACTAACGAGGCCGGTGACCTCCAGTCTGCTGGGGTATTCCAAGTTCTAGATGTTGGTTGTGGAGTAGCAAGCTTCTCAGCCTACCTCCTTCCCCTAAATATCCAAACTATGTCCTTTGCTCCCAAAGACGGGCATGAGAATCAAATTCAATTTGCTTTAGAAAGAGGAATTGGTGCCATGATTTCAGCAATATCCACGAAGCAGCTACCATATCCCAGCAACTCATTTGAGATGGTTCATTGTTCCAGATGTCGTGTTGACTGGCATGAGAATGGTTCGTTTTTTCTGTGAGAACCAGCATAATTTACATTCTAGATATTATCACTTTAATCCATCTCTGTTGTATTCATCTTTCATCTTTCTGTCAGAATGTGTTAAGCCATTAATGAAACAGGCTGTCATTAATTTGTTTTCCTCTGTTACTTCATTCACATGATTCATTTTTTACATTTTGGATGCAGATGGCATTCTAATAAAAGAAGTGGATCGCCTATTGCGTTCAAATGGATACTTTGTCTACTCAGCTCCTCCTGCATACAGAAAAGACAAAGATTTTCCATTGATTTGGGATAAATTGATGAATCTGACTTCTGCAATGTGCTGGAAACTCATTGCCCGACAAGTGCAGACAGCGATCTGGATTAAACCAGAAAATAATTCATGTCTCCATCAAAATGCACAGCAGAATCTTATCAGCATATGTGATCCCACAGACAATATGAAACAATCATTCCAAACACCATTGAGGAACTGTGTAGAAGAACGCCGCTCCCAGAAACTCCCTCCAAAGCCACAACGTCTCTCAGAGTATTCCAGGACGCTCGATAAGTTAGGTATTTATTTGGAAATTATATATATATATATATTCATAATCTAAGTATTTAGACGAGGTTTATTCGTCTGTTTTCTAATATATCACGTGGTCACTTCTCTTAGTATCTGGAAAATATACTTCTCTAATGGTATGCGTGTAAAATGTGTAAGGAATAGGAGATTTTGTGTTCCATGGTTATTCTTTTTTTTTTGCAGAACATACATGGCTAATAGACATTGTTAAATTTGATTAACTGTGCAAAAGTTTATAGTTTGTGCCTAAACTTTTAATCAGTAGAGCACATAGATGGGGAAGCCAGTCATTATACCTAGTTTTGCATAATTTTCAAAGATTATGATATTTTATGTGAGCTGAGCTGTATTCATGTTATGTAATACAACAGAATATATCATTTGTAATGTGGCAATTGGAGTTTTGCTTTAGACCTATTTTACTTTGATCTTTAATTCTTGAGTTTGTGCGTTTGTGCCTGTGTTTGTCTTTGAAGACTTGGTATTGAAAACACGGGAATATGATTGTACGCCACTGTCAGGCCAACTGACACATTTGTTACATGGATTGCATTTTGGCTCAGGTATCAACCGAGACAAATTTTTATCTGATACAATCTACTGGCAAGATCAAGTTCGTCATTACTGGAGATTGATGGATGTCGAAGAGAAAGAAATACGGAATGTCATGGATACAAATGCTTTCCTTGGTGGGTTTTCAGTTGGATTGAGCACATGGCCTGTATGGGTCATGAATATAGTTCCTGTTAGCACGAACAATACATTATCTGCCATATATGACAGGGGGTTGATAGGCACTTTCCATGACTGGTAAGCTGTTTAATTATGCCTTACATATGATTATTGATGAATGTGATACCAATATATGTTATCATAAACACAGGTGTCAGCCATTCTCAACATATCCACGAACATACGATCTTCTGCATGCCAACCGTCTGTTCTCTAACTATAGAAATCGTGAAGAAGGTTGTTTGCTCGAGGATATCATGCTGGAAATGGACCGTATGTTACGACCACAGGTGAGAATCTTCTAAAAGTCTCACTTTGATTGTTCACGTTAAGAGGAGATTTACCTTTACTCCACACAACTTGATCTTGGTACATTCATTTCCAGGGGTTCATTATTGTGAGAGGTGAGGATGATACTGTTATATCGAAGATCGTGGATCTTGCTCCGAAGTTTCTTTGGGAGACTCGTCTGCATTTTCTTGAAGACGACCGGAAAAGAATGGAGCCGGTCTTATTTTGCCGGAAAAAGTTCTGGGCAATCCTCTAAGTATGAGAAACATACTTCTGCTTACGCATTCCACTGTTCGTGAAAAGTATCAAATATGCGTTGCATCACGAGTGATGGAAGTTCTTCTCCTCGATCCTCAATCGAGAAACCATCTCGTCCAACAATGCGGTAGAAACACAAGATGTGAGTATGCTTGATTGCTTATATGTGAAAAACTTGTATATTTTAGAACGCAGCTTTCTTCTTACAGACTTTATCTCGTAGACTTGTTGCTTGCTGCTCTATTAATAGAAATAGGTGTATATTTTGTTCCCCTGTAACGCCGGTATTTAACCATGGAAATCATTTTTTTAAAGCTGAGCCAGTCATGTTTCAGAAACAGAATGTTATGCATTTGAATGCTCTCAGTCTCTCTCTCTCTCTCTCCCCAGAAAATTTATTTTGCTGTTTAAAACACACAGAGAGAAGATGAAAACGGCACGTGTGGCATAAGCAGTGGAAGATTCAGCACAATGTACTGCAATTTTGCAGCAGTCATAGGCTCATAGTAAATTATAGGTAAATTTGTAGAAAAAGTGATATTTGAGTAGGGAACAAAAATAACTTCGCTTATGTATTTTTTGATCCACATGTTGCCTACAATATACTCCCACATGTAGACAAAATGTACTATTTTTATGTTTATGTACTTGAATCTCACTTTACTTTTTATATATTTATTTACCTATAATTTTAGGATGAGTAGCATCAAATCTTCCCACCTCCTAGTGTCCCACATTTGAAGATGATTTGACAATTGACATGACCACCCCCACGCTTGTCGGGGCTTTGGGTCCGACAGACCACAAAATAACAGGGGCATTTTTGGCATTTAATATTGAAATCCCATGTAAATATTTTTAAATTTTTTATCTCATAAATTCAGAAAGATAGCAGTCTTGTCCGCCAATCTAATAGTTTGATGGCTCAGTCAAAGATTCTAACATGATGAATGAAAAAAGTATGGAATAAGTAAATGAAGCACATTTAACACAACCAACAAAGCAAGGATGTCCAAACGGTAACTTTGTTTGAAGCTAAGTAATGGCGTACGCCGCGCAATGCTAACTAAGTGATGCAATGAAACACGAGATGAAATATTATGAATGAGTAGTTGAAAGTGAAAGTAGGCCGACCGCGGCCGGAGAAATCGGGGCTCTCCTTTTCATTCAATCAAAAGTGCATGTATGTATCACAAAAGTCTTTAATCTTTATCATGTCATATTGATGAAAATGAAGCATCAAGAAGAAGATGATGAGTTTGTGGGCAAAGAGGTACTGGCCTACAACTCCATTAAAAGCCCACGAGAAAAGACCAAATATACATACAATAACTCATTAAATCCATTGGGCCCATTAATACCCTTTTTTTTCTTGCAGACAACCTTTTCAACTGTATATCAGTCAGATTTTATTCAGAAAAACAGGTCAAAGAAAGACTGATCAATGCAAAGAAAAGAGAGAGAGAGGGAGAGAGAAAGAGATGTAACGAATAAATTCTTTTAGATAGAATTGGATGCACATTATTAGAACCTTATGGGTAATAAAGTGTTGGTGAAATTTGAACGGATGCTATGTAACGAGCTCGACTTATAAAGTCTCAAGCACCCGTTAGAAGCATTCGTGATCGTGCCCCCCGTATATAGGAATAGGATTCGATCAGATTGACATCAACATCACTAGTTTTCTTTTAATTAACCCTACCATCATTCGATCAAAAATTCAAATGAAAAATGAAGAATTTTTTGACGATAAAAACAAGATTAATTATTTTCAGGAAATAGGACATGAAAATCAGTGCCTTTTCAGCTTTCACCAAACAACTTTATTTTTAATTACAGAAACGAACTGATATATACATGAAACGACAGTGCAAAATGGCATTAACGATGAGGAGGGGAGGGGGGGGGGGACTGTTGATGGGATTGAGAGGGATAATGGGTTTCCGACACGTGTCCAGTTGATATAGGGTGTAGATTAGGGGAGGGGACTGATCGTACGGCTGAAAGCAGTTGTGTCTGTAGATCCCTTTTTTATTTTGAGACTGAGCTGACAAGGAGAGGTCAAGATCATAAGTCTTGTCAAATCCAATGAGTAGCAACAAATTGTCTACCTTATTATTTTCAAACGGAAAATTATGTTATTGTTCGACTATCTATGATCTATATATTGAAGAAATTCATTGCGTGTGTGTATTTTTTTGGAATCAAGAATTCTTTAGTATACGAGTACGAGTATATAGAATAGACTGTATAGATATTTGGAAGTAGGATTCATAATTATATATAATACCTAAATTATGAATATCCACTAGTAATAATCTATATATATATAGATTATATAATAATCTATATATATATATATATATATATATAGGTATTATACAATCCAAATGTATCATAAAATAAGTTCAAATTTTGGTAGCCAAGACAATTAATTGGTTGATGTAGCTTTGAGATGATAGTGTAAAGCTAGCGTATCCAAATTCAAGGTTAGAGTCTTGTATTTAGTCTTTGGAGTAATTAATAAACATTTAACATTCATTAAACTAGCTAGTTTCGCATTTCAATATATATCTAAGTAAATTGAGGTTGAAATATTGTCGCTCGGTTTAGGGCTATTGAGATATTCGGTTCGAACTCATTCGAGTTATAATTTTTTTAAATCCTAATCATCGACCTTCGATTTTTGAACTAATCCATCGGGACAATAAGCTTACATATTTTTTATTCAAATTAATACTAAATATAACACAGTTTACTGAGAATTGCCAATTTAGCTATTAATTCATGAACTTAAAGATGAAAACTATCAAATTCAGAACACGAAAGAGGAAAACTATCCATCTAAGACATAAAAAAATAATCTATTTCTATTTCATTTTTTTAATTGTTTTAAGCAAATTATTTATTAAAGATTAATTAACTTATCTTTCGGGTTTTGAATTGATAAAACTCATTGATTAAATTATTAAAGTATAAACAATTATATAGTAAGGCCATAAATTAATTAAACTATGACAAAGATGACATTACTTTCAATATTTTAACTAGCCAAATAACAATATAATTTCGGGTCAAACCACTTAATTTTGAGTTAGCGCCCATCGAGCTGTCAGGGAATTCCGATCAGACCATTTTGGGCTAGAATTTTTCAATCATGAATTAACAATAGTAAGGCGAACGGATGCCTGGCAGCTAACTTTAAAAATATTTATAGCTATCATAATCTTGTTTAGGTGTACCACGTGATGCAAATAATTAATTAGTGATATTACTCACTTATATATGTAGTAGGTGAGTAATTTTGAGTTCAGATTGAAAATAAAATAAAATAAGGAAGAACATATATATATATATATCTTTTAATTAGACCTAGATAAAAAAATATTATTTTAACTTTCAGTAGTTCTATAATTTTATCTGATCTTGCAATTAGTCTACTACTATCTTTTGTTGATTACGGCCGGTGAAACAAGATATAATGATTTGTTGATGGACCTTATATTAATTAGTGGATCAGATTGTTTCCTTTTATAAATAGTGCTGAAACATGAGCTCAACAGTTGAAAAAATATCAACTTCACATAAAAAATTCTTGATTTCAGTTAAAAAAATTTGCATGTTCTGTTTCTTTGCTCTTTATTACAACTGAAAAAGATCGAATTGCAGATCATGCAAGAACTCAGAAATATTCTTGTTCGGTGGTCAGAATCTGACAAAATGTTGTTGGATTATTTTATTTTATTATTTTGAGGAAAAATGTAGTTATGGATTTGCCCTTAAGGAGGTGAGCATATGACCACACGAGTTCGAATCTCACACATTCTAAGTTGAGTTCGTCACGCATAGATCAGCGAATGCAAACACCACGGGTAACAGTTGCGGATTTCTACTCGTCACGAAAAAAATAAAATAAAAAAGAAGGTAACTAGATTTATTTATGAATGGCTGCTAAAAAAGACAGATCATCAACTAGGGTTTTTGATAGGGTGCTGCTTTTTTAGCTGCCATGTATAATCAGAAGAATCCTTTATTAACAAGACTTGCAAAGATTTAGCTATATAGTTATTGTAATGTCATTCCTATAAAGTTCATACAGTAATTTTATACAGTATCTCAAACTTTGAATGGGACCTATTTGTGATTTCTCTTTCTTTTGGGACTCTTTTATGTTATTTTTTATTTATTTATCCGCGTTCCTTTTTTTTTTTTGCTTTAAGCTGCTTTTAATATAATCTTATCTGTAAGTCTAGACTACGCGCATGCAACCAAACGTGTTTCAAGCTTCATTAGTTAGTAAAACAGTAATATATATATATATATATATATATATATATATATATTTTTTTTTAAGTTGGGGAAAGGATGAGCGGTACGGTGTCAAACCGAGACGTCTCCATTTTACATGAGTCTTCATTATTTGTATATTTCGGAGGGAGCATGACTGAAATATACTTTGGAGCATTATGCTTTTTTTTGGACAAAAAATATTAAACATGACTGAAATTTATTTAAAACATTCATAATTGGGTGCATTTCTTGTCAAATATTCTCTCCGTTTCATAATGTTTGTTGTTTTAGGATTTTAATCTAGAATTAACAATTGATTTTTTAAACTAATATACCCCTTCTTCCTATATCAAATAAAATCTTATTCCCTTATATTTTCCTAAAAAATTAGTAAATTTTTTTTCTCTATATATATTTATAGGGTTAAGATTAGGAAAAAGGTGGTAAAAATATCTAAAACAACAAATATTTTGACACAAAAATAAAACTCTAAAATAACAAACATTATGAAACGGAGGGAGTACAATCTTTGGTGCATTATACCTTTATTTTTTGTCGTTTTGAGAAAAGTAGCTTGCAATATTATACTTTTGCACACTAAAACTACATAAAATAAACTTAATATTAGATAAACTAATTAACATTGAGTATGTTTGTTTTAAATTTGCGATAAGCTCAGTTAGCTTTTTTCCAACTTCTAATTGCTTCAGAATATTTGTTTTAAAAATATATTTTATTGATTGTCGGGTGTAATTAACTTGAGTAATTAATAATTTGCATTCTATTGTATTAAGTCAACCAATTGTTTTCTAAATTAATCATGCCTATTATTGTATTACTTTTCAAACTTTAATAAAGCGTAATAAGAGAGATTAAAAGAATATTAAAAAATACTGAACAATTTATTAATTGAATATAAAATATATCTTATATTTGACTTTAAATAATAGAAAAGATATTACTACTTTTCATATGAACATATTCTACATGGAATGTTTTATAATGTAAGAAACGTAAACGATAAAAAAAAGTATGTACAAGATATACCGAAAAAGGTAAAAAAAAGATTAGAAGCAAAACACTTAAAATATTAATCTTTACATATTTGGAAAACTAAGCAATAATTATGTTATACACAAGTAAAAATATCCCACTTTTAGTAGGCTAGCTGTTTAATCTAACAATATAATCATGCTTGATAAAATCATAATCACCCTTTAGCTAAAGCCACTAATAATAAAATATAAAAAAAGATCCACCCATAAAAGCTCAAGAAAATAACATATCGTACTTAATTAATTTAAAATTATGAATAATTGATGCCCTCTTTGAAATGTTGCTATATCATAGGACACAAGAATAAAATAATGGACGAATTTTACAACTTTTTCCCCAATTTGGAAACCTTTGGGAGCAACAAGTTTGAACACCATGAAATTAATATAATCTTTTAGATGACAGCACCAAAATTCTATCCCAATTTCTAAATATAAATGAAGTTGTCTCTTAATTGGGGTCCATAATTTCTTTAATTGTCGATTGATTAAAGAATTAAGGGAAATTATTGTAATGATTAAGTGAATTTCACCTTGAATGCAACTATTACAAGCTAGGGATCCTCTTTAATTCCAGTATATATATGATTAATTTTAATATATATTGATACAGGGTTGGCTGGAATGTATCATGAATGAGGCGGCCGCCTCAGGCCCCCAAAAAATGAAGGCCTCGAAAATTTCTTATGTATATATATATATATATATATATTGTACGCAAATTATAAATAAAATTAGTGTTTAACTCAGTGGTAGAGTTTTTGAGGAGTTTCCTAGTTAATTAGCCCGAATTCGATTCCTCCTGCTCTCTTTTCAACATTTTTTAATGTTTTTTTTTTACTGAAATCTTCCACCATATATTTACAATTTAAGGAATACGAAATTATTTTTGATTTTTTATTTGATCTAAGCATGTTAAAAACTTTAGAAGACGATGAACTAAAAACTTGAGAATTATCTAACATTTGAATAATTTTTTTTACTGAAACCTTCCACCATAAATATTTACAATTTATGGAATATGAAATTATTTTTGGTTTTTTATTTGATCTATGCATGTTAAGAACTTTAGAAGATGATGAACTAAAACATTTATATATTAAACTTGAGAATTATCTAACATATGAAGAACATTTAGATATTGACGGACTTGATTTATTTTCTGAGCTAGAAGTTTTAAGAGAAACTATGGACATAAAAATAAATAAACCAATTAAAATATTAAATTATATAAAAAAATTAGATTCTTTCCCTAATGCATGTATTGCTTATAGAATATTATTAACTATATATATCAATAACAATTGCTTCTGCTGAAAAAATAATTTCAAAGTTAAAATTAATAAAATTTTATTTAAGATCGACTATGTTACAAGACAGATTGAATGGGTTAAATATATTATCTATGGAGAGTAATTTATTAAAACATCTTGATTATAAAACTTTAATAAATAATTTTGCGGCTCAAAACGCAAGAAAGATTAAATAAATTTTGTGCTAGTATATCATGTGCATATATACGCTTTTGTGCTTTTAAATTTCTTGAAGACTTCGTCTCAGGCCCCCAAACTTCTTAGTACGGCCCTGTATTGATATGATTAAATAATAATTTATTTATTTATGTGAAATAAATTAATCTACTTTGCTCATGGTGTTTGTATGTATACTACTTACTATATATACTATATTAGTATATTATATTTCTCTCTTTTACGATCATATAATGCAGTGACTACATTGTAGTCTTTATAATGTTC
The DNA here is from genome assembly GCA_026008535.1 of Perilla frutescens. NCBI lineage: Eukaryota > Viridiplantae > Streptophyta > Magnoliopsida > Lamiales > Lamiaceae > Perilla > Perilla frutescens. The sequence goes on from BRKX01000001.1 coordinate 70,664,045, forward strand.
ATCAATTAAATCAAAACTATAAAATAGACGATCGCAGTTTGATTAATTACTTTCTTCTCAGTTCCTCTATATATGTTTATTGATTAGTATACATGAATCACGTAACCAATTATATGGAAATAAAATAACCAAAATCCATTTCTGTCTCCCTTTCTTCTTCTATTTTATTCAATATTAGATTAATTAGATCCTACCGGAAGCACGATATTGTCAAACTGAATTAAATAAAAATAAATAAATAAATAATATACAATAATAGTTATGATCAATTAAGAATAAGCAGCAAATTTAATTAAATTATAAATTGATCTAGACACACTAGAATAATTTCACATTAAGTTTAGCGCGCGCACATGGAAAAAATATAATGCACCATAAGATGACATTTGACAATACATGCACAAAAAGATAATATTCGACAAAAAGATTTAATAAAATATCATTTTGGTTGTCAAAAAAAAATTAAAAAAAAATATTCGAAAAAACATTAAACGAATTAATAAATCAGAAATCGTCAATATGCAACATGCATGTATTTTAATTTTCTTTGGGTTAATATCAAAACATATCCTGAACTATTAATGAACTTTCAATTATATCCCAACGTTTTCATTAGTTTTCAATTATATCCCCCAATCCAATTTCCGGCAGATGTGGCTAATTGCCGGAAGAAGAAGAAACTTTTCGAATTATGGTATTTTTTTCATTTTCTTAATCACTCAAATTAAAGACGACAACTTTGTGAATTGAGATTAGGGGTGTAGTCGAGCCCAGTTGAGTCGAGTAATAGTCATATCAAGCTCGAGCTTGATAAGAAAAACTCGAAGCTCGACTCGAGCTCAGTCGAGCTTTGATTTTTTGAGCTAGAGCTCAACTCAATAGCAAACTCAACAGGCTCGAGCTCGACTAGACTCGATTATGTATAAATATTAAATAAAAATAAATATATATTTAATTTTAAATAAATATAATTTAATTATTAATGATATATACATAAATAATTAAATTATTAAGGGTAATTTTATAATTTCTTTAAAGCTCAATAAGGCTTGTGAGCCTATCAGACTCACTATTATGGAGCTCGAGCTCGATAACTATTTGAGTAGCTCGAACTCGAGCTCGACTCGACAGACCTCGAGTTGATTTCGAGCTTTCATCAAGTCGATCCAAGTAGCTCACGAGTAAGCTCGACTCACATACACTCCCCTAATTGAGATGTTTAATTATTTGTCGGAAACTAGGTTGCTGGATATGATTCAAAACAAATGAAAATGTTGGGATATAACTGAAAAATTGTTAAGGTTGGGGTCGATAAAAAAACAAAATTATTAAATAATTCAGGATAAAATATGGTATTGACTCAATTTCTAGTATTAATATATAGAGAGAGCAACCTGCCTACCGTCAAAATTTTATTATGAAGTCATTTGTAAACAACACACAATTAGTTTTCTATTAATTGGATTACAATTGTTAAAGTAATTAATGATTTTTTTTAATATATTGTCTTTGTTACATCAACGCGCGTCACGCGACATGCATAATATATGAAGTCATTACTATGAAAAAATCACATATAAAAAATATAATTGAAATTAAAAAAATAAAGTATGATTAGGAATAAAAAATTGATTAATTTTAAATTTTTGGAACCAAATTGTCAATTTTGTCATTGATGCATGATGGGGCATCTTCTGATCATAACATGTTTGTGGAAAAGACATTGAAAAGATTAATTAATTTAGTTTTGGGATCCAATGACAATTAGTCATGAAAGCAATTATTTTCATAAAGACCTATTTTTGGTTAAACCCAAAAAAATATTTGGATAATTAGCGAGATGAAATTGTAACTACAATTGGTTAAACCTTTTTCTTCAACTACTGTTTTTATAGCAATATTACTGAGTAATTTGCTCGATCCGTAAGTAGACAGTGACTCGAAAATTATGGAAAATTAAAGTAAATTTACTAATTAACCACTCACAAAAAAGAGAAGAAAAGTGAACTACTACAATGTTCAAGTATTATTTAATGAACTTGATCCAAGTAATAACACCAAAAAATAGGGGGAAATGTTTATTTAGACAAAAGTAAATAATAAGTGGGAAAAAACAATAAGATTTAAAAATCAATAGTTATGGAGGTAATCTCTGTTACTTTATGCACGATTCAATGTCCGGGCCCACAGAATCTGAATTTTGATAGAATTTTGTACTTGTTTATGCAAAAAGCAACTGCCAAAAAAAAATATTAAATGAGTCTTATTTTGAATTAAAACCGGCCAACCGCCCCCTCCTTCATTTATCTTCACAAACCCTATTCTCTCTCTACACTGTATATCGCTCTTTTTCTTAGAACCTCTCAAAAGCCAATGCCGCTGCCATCTCTCTCTCTCGAAACTTTGCCGCCAGAGATGGAACGAGGTCAAGGAGAATCGTCGGCAACGTCTTCTTCTCAAGTAGGTGTAATCGTTGCGTTTTATTAATTGTTCATTAGATTTAATTGTTTGATTTAATCGTGGTATGTTGAACTGAATTTAGTTGTTGCTCGTTAAAATCAATCGCGAAAAATATTATGCTAATAGTGGCTGTTGAAATTAATCATGGTTTAGGTATTGTTAGTCGCGGCTTATTGTTTTAATTACTGTGGCCCTAATAATCTTGGAGTATGATTTAGTAATCGCAACTTAATCGAGGTTTTCTTCGGAATTAGTTGATGTTTATTTTGATATTAATCGTGGCTAGGTAGATATTATTGATTGATTATTTGATATTAATTGTGGGTTATTTGTTGTTAATTGTGGATTATTTGTTGTTAATCATGACTAGCTTTTTATCGAGGATAGTTATATATTAATCGAGGAAAGCCTATATTAATCCTATACTAATCGATGAAGTTTAAAAAAAATCGATGAATAATTTATTTAAAAAAAATAACTAATCGATGATTATCTAATTAATCGAGGAACATAAAAAACTAATCGAGGATGTCTAAAAAATATAATCGATGAATAGTTCATGGGAAAAAACTAGTCGATGATTATCTAATTAATCGATGAATATTTTTAAAACTAATCGATGATTATCTAATTAATCGATGAATATTTTTAAAACTAATCGATGATTCTCTAATTAATCGATGAATATCTAATTGCCTTGATTAAATTTGAGTATTCCTCGATTAAGTTTAACTAACCTCGCTTATTTTTCCTCGATTAACTTTAAATTTGGCTCTTCATTTAAATTAAGCCTCAATTAATTTAAATTTATCCTCGATTAACTTTAAATTAACCTAGATTATTTTTAATAGCCTCAATTAATTTTAAATATTACCTCAATTAACTCTATAATAGCCTCGATTAATTCTAAGAGCATCGATTAACTTCAAATTAACCTCGATTATCTCTATAAGCCTCGATTAACACTAACAAATATCCTCAATTAATTATAAAAATTGCCTGAGTAAATTTGAAATAACCTCGATTAATTTTAGGAGCCCCAATTAATTCTAAATATAACCTCGATTAATTCTAAAATAGCCTCGACTAATTCTAATAGCCATGATTATACTCTACGACATGCAACTCATCAATATATTAAAGATTAAAGGGTATGACATGCAAATCTCTTTCCGTCGCCTATTTTCAAATTAAATCTAACAACACATGAAATATATAATCAAAACAATAAATGTTTGCAAAATAAGTTCAAAAAAATGGAGAGTGCAAAACGTACCTTTGAAAATTGCTCGTGTACTAATTTTTTCTTCAATTTTTCTTTCGCCCCTTGCTCCAAAAAATTTCTCCAACTTTTGCTCTTCTTCGTCGATTTGTATTGTAATGTGAATAAAAACTTGTATTGTAGTGGAGATTTGTATTGTAGTGTGAATAAGCGAGCTCGAATGTTAGTCTATTTATTTAAAAATTTCACCTACCTCGTTACAAAATATTAAATGTATTAAATTCGGTCCTACCTTCCCTTCTTTTCATTAATTCGGTCTTACCTTCCCCTTCTTTTCATTTGATGAAGCCAGTAACCTTTCCTTCTTTTTATTTATTGAAACTCAGTACCTACCTTACACAAGAAATAAATGCATTCATTAAAAAAATCTTGATTAATTATAGGGAACATTGCCTCGATTCATTTAACTAAAGGGCTTGATTAAATGATATTAATTGAGGATAGTTAGATATTAAATGTGGCTAGTAATTGAGGCTTTTAAAAAAGATACAAGGCTTTTTAAAAAATAATCAAGGAAATTTAAAAAAAATAATGGAGGCTATTAAAAAAATAATCGAAACTTGTTACAAATAATTGAGGCCTCTTAAAAAATAATTGAGGCTTCTAAAATAATAATCGAGGCAATTCAAAAAAATTGAGATAATTTAAAAAATAATCGAGGCTATTTAATTTAATAATCAAGACTTTTATAAATAATCAAGGCTATTTAATTTAATAATCGAGACTTTTACAAATAGTCGAGGCCTCTTAAGAAATAATCAAGACAATTTTAAGAAATAAACGAGGCTTTTCAAAAGAAAAAATCGAGATAATTTTAAAAATAATCAAGGCTATCATAAAAAATAATCGAGGCTATTTAAAAAATAATTGAGGCTTTTTAAAAATTATTGAGGCTATTTAAAAAATAATTGAGGCTTTTTAAAAATTATCGAGGCCTCTTAAAAATAATCGAGGCTTCTTCAATTAGGGTTTCGGTTGTTAATCGATTAGGGTTTCGGTTGTTAGGGTTGTGCATTAATAATGTCTGACAAAAGTACAATGTGTCAATCATTGAGTGTGGGGACCAAGTTTAATATAGTACAAATTGCCTAACAAACTACTTGTTTTTAAAAGTTGTTTTTTCCCAAAAACTATTTATTTTTGTCTACTTTTATCTATTTAGACAAAAGAATACTGCGTAACATCAAACCCAAATTTTGTAGTATATAAGGGAGTTATAGATACTTATGACAACATAATATTATATTTGCTTGTAAAATCAAAGCCCATGATTATATTGTGCAAGGGCTCGACATGCGATAATTATTTATATAGTATGCATATAACACTATGGAGGTATGAGATATAATACCATATATAATTATTAAAATTTCAGACTAAAATATCCTTACATATATTAATTAAAATTTTATCATATAATATTCACACAATATATGGTAACCAAAAAAAAGATATTTTAATTTTATAGAGAATTTTAATACACTAACCAAACAGTATATTATGAATACGTACATATATTTTAATAAACAAACAAAATATATAATATTGATATCTTATATCATAAAAGATATCTCAGTCAAACATATTTAACCTTATACCATATTGTGTAGCAGATGAGCCCTTAGGTCTTGTTTGGTTGGCAAGAAATCTGGTCTTGAAAAACAATCTAATTCATTATTTTTAAATTTCTGTGTTTGGTTCCATTTTTGTGAATTTTGGAAAGTAATCAGAATCTTTAAAACAAAAAAATTAATACAACATTTCTAAATTCTGAACACTTACTTGATAGGGGTACACACGCGTCAGGTTGGCTGGGTTGAGGATGTTTACATAGGCCAACCCATAGATTACGTGGAATTTTCTAGGCTGTTAATATTTTTTTAATTGCACAACCTAACCCAACTTCTCATAAGGATATAAGAGTTGGGTTGGGTTGGATTCATAAGGTTATGATAAAAATAAAAATTAAACTTTGAAATTAATGTCACCAAAACTTATATATAATTTAAAAAGAATTGTCATTCTAGATCATTAATAACATACTTTAAACAATATTGATTATAAAACATATCAAATAAAATAAGATATTAGGCATGTCATGCATCATAGTATAGACATAAATATTAAGCAAGCAAACTATATAGACAATTTCTTTGAAAAAACATATAGACAAGTATAATGACCTAGAATCATCCATAAACCAAAAATTAAATAATAAATATTAAAGTTCTCGACAATAAATAAAAAAAATCTTAAAAATTACAAAGAAAGTTTAAAAGTCTCAAGAAAGATATATAACCTAGCTTTATGACTTAAAAAAAATATTTGCACACATGTTTATGAATGATTAAATAATAATTATAAAGAAATTCAATTACAATTAAAATTATAACTTTGTAATTTATGTGCACGCATGTTATTTTGGGTCAATACACTTAAAATCGTGAGCCAACCCATTAAGGTCGGTTTACAAAGTGTATAAACCAAAATATTTTCCGGTTCATTTTCGTAACGGGTGGTACGACCTAAGTTCAGTTTGGGTTGACCGGTTTGTTCGGCTTACACATATTTATGTGCACCTCTACTACATGGAGTAGGTATTTTAATTACTTGTTTCTAGAAATCTCGTGTTAGACAATTTCATTATTCGATTTTTTTCATTTATTATTTTTACAAATTATTATTAAAATTGTATTTATACCTTTTCAATAAAAAATTTGAAAATATTTTATCATCTTAATTTTTTGTGGATTATTGTTAGTTTTTTCATTATAAAGTTTTGATTTTCAATCAAAAAAAATAAAAAATTGAAAAAAAAAATACCAAAATTCGATTATCATAGTAATTTTTTGACAGTTGATGGTAGAGATCATTGACAAATTCAAAACAATGAGTAACTCGACTTTAGATACAACAACATAATTCGACATAACAATTTATCTTCATATATATATATATTATCTTTATTTATTTTTTATTTTTTCTTAATTGTTTTTTCTTGAATTGGAGGACAAGAATGATGATCAAACTTTAGTCTTTCAACATAAATGGATGAAGAATACTCATAGATTACAAGTATACAATATTATTAATTTATCTTTATAACCTACTTAATTAATTTGAATAAAAATAAATACTAAAATGAGAATTCTGATCACATCTCAAAAAATAGTATTTCTACATAACTTTACTTTCATGTCAACCAAAACTCTTAGTTTTATTACTAGTAAATCATTTAATTGGTAACAAGTCAAAACTGGCCAACCCTTCCATCTATATCTAAATTAATAATAAATGAAAAATTTAAAGGTCCCATTAATAGGATTGCAGTTTTAATATGATTCTCATAATATTAACGAACAAATCTTTTGTTGACTATTTTATATACATGAAGATATTATACACCTAATTACTAGAATGGTCTCCGGCCATACGCTACTCTCTCTCTCTCTCTCTCTCTCTCTCTCTCTCTCTATATATATATATATATATATATATATATATATATATATATATATATATATATATATATATATTATTCATCAATTCCATATAGATATATTGCAGCTGTCGATTCTTGGACAAGTGAAAGGTTAATCAAATATTCATAGACATGCTCGAAATTCGGGAAAAAAGGTCAAATAACATCTCAAAAGTTATAACCAAACCTCTAACTGTATATATATTATATCTCGTGGCAAGTACTGTTACAAATTTGTATATAGTGCTAATATATTTTGTTAATTACATTAACTCTCAAACAACAATCTCTCATTTATTATGAAAAATAAAATTAAGAAATAAACCATAATATTACTGTGTTGGAATTATATTTATTATATTTTCCAATATTAATTTACGTACATTTGTATATAATAACTTAAATTTTATACTTGACATATAATCTTGATAATCTCTCTCTCTCTACATATCCACACATACATACGTACAGAGAGAGAGAGAGAGGAATGATAGCTATAAAGCTTACGCACTTTATATAAGCATCTCTTATGGGCACTTTATATATAGTAATCATATCACCAATTTTCTTATTTTTTTCTTAATTTAATTTAATGTTATAATTATTAATTAGAATTCTTACGTTCAATTAGGATTTATAAGTATTTTTTTACAATTTAATTTTTATATTTGTAGTTGATAATTAATTTTTAGATTTGACTACTGCATAATTATGGCATATAATTAATCTTTAAAAAAATTCAATTATTAATAATAAATATTAATTATGATTGAATATGGTATAATAATTTTTTTATAATAAAAACTGATAAAATAATCACGACATGAGTGATTCTCGTAATTAGGAGTACTGTGTCCATATAAAATGTGTAGGCTAACATCTCTCTCCCGTATATATAAAACACAAGATATGATGTCGAGCTCATGAACCTTAAAAACGTCAATATTAAGCACAAAATGGGGTGGATTTGAAGGACACACAAATATGGTTATTAATAAATTGAAATACGCAGATAAGGACTTTGTGGGCATATTATAAATGGAAAAAATATGCACATAAATAAAAAATAATAATAAAAAAAACACATGAAGATAATGGGTGGGGGTGGGGGGGGGGGTGGGGTGGGTGGGGGGGGGGGTGAATTGAGGGTATGTCTGAAATGACAAGTCAAATGTCAAATCGAAGGACTTCAAATCATAAGACTGTCAGTGATGTGTTGTCCATCATTTTATATAAGTATATTTATTTATTTATGCGATGAACCTTTTTTTTTTCCTTTTTCTTTTACCTTTCTTATATTATCTTAGTGTTTGGCATTGGGGGTGGGGTAGGGTTCTCTCCTAAAATTATCTTTTCTAAAAAAAAAGGAGTAAAAGTGAAAGTCCCCCTTCTAAATTACTCTTTCCATCCTAAAAAATAGGTTGATTGAGATTTTTATAAGAATTAATAAAAATTTTGGGAAAAATAATTAATCAAAAAAATTAATAATTTGTCTCTATTTATTTATTTGACAATGAATTAATATATATGATATAAACATATTAAATAAGAGTATATTAGTAAATTAGCTAAATACAAATAGAAACCAACCTATATATTAAGACATCCAAAAAAAGAAAAAAGTATATCTTATTGGGATAGGGGAAGTATTACATATGCACAAAATATAGTTTGATTTTTGTTGTTGTTTTTATAAATTTTAGTTTGCAGTTTGATTGCAACCAAAATCGAATCCTTCAAAAAGATCTAGATATAAGGGTATGATTATCGTTGACATTTGAAGTCAATGAGTGTGGTAATTAACACCTGCAAAGTTATGGCTGTGCTTGTTATAATTGAAATGACTTATATATAACTATAACTTTTTGTTATTGAATTAGATCGCCATATATATGTGTGTGTGTGTGTGTGTGTGTGTGTGTGTACGGGTAGAGAGGAAAGTAGATTAATCAACTGAAAACATATGATAAGTTATTGTGAACATTAGTAGAGATACATGCATGTCGCAATGCCCTAAGTCATATGCTTCACATAATTTGTTGCTACTTGAAAGATAAAATGATGAATAACTAATGGTAAGATCGATTCGAAATTTTGACCCGTCCGATATATGAATTTCTTAAGATTGGGATTCAGGAATAAAATAAAAGGACTTGAATATTTATCCTGTTTTGTTATTTTAGATAGTGTCTCAATAGGTATATATTGAATCGACAATTAAATAATCATGCAACCATTTGTTGTTGCTCATTGAGTTGGGTAAGTTCAACTGATAGTTACCGTAGACTTGTAAAGAAAGACTTGGATTCAATCCTCATTCATCTCTCAACTATAAAAAAATAAATAAAAAATAAATCTGGATTAAACAAAAAGTTTAGATGATAGTCCAACTATAGTAACAATTAATTATGTTATTGAATTTGAAATTTAAAAAGATTTATGATAAAAACATATTCTATAAAAACTAATTAATTTGAAACGTACACATGAATATGAGTTTTGTGTAAGACGGTTTTACGGGTTAATTAAAATTAGCAAAAGAAGTAACCATTCGAAACTAAATACAATCAAACACTGACAAAAGTACAAATTGATCTACGGCTGAATATGCCTTTGAACCTGGATCATAGCCCGTCTACAAAGTTTGACACGTAAGACAATCTAATTAAGTACAAGTTTTATGTGTTCAATTAAGTATAATTAAAACGCACTAAACGTGATTGTTTTCATATTTCAGAAAATTAGAATTATATTAAGTTCACATTTTAATTAATACATATTAGCATTTAATACATGGTTTAATACAAATTAAATGACATTATTTTTCAACTGTTTGCTAATTAATTCCCAACCGACACGCGTATTCATGATACTAAGCAAAAGTTTAATGAGTTTTTCCCTAACAAAAACCTTGTCTTTTCTTTCATAACTCAAGACCTCAAAAAAAGTTAAACTTCTGTTACTTTTTTGGCATCCTGCAACTACTAATTAATTTAACTACTTATATAAATTAATAATGAAAATATTATTGTAATTATTAAAATTATTA